>CM062522.1:42465823-43937145 GCA_031439585.1 Pterocarpus macrocarpus | reverse complement strand
AAGATTCTAGCACTTAAGTTCAAAGTGAAAAACATAATGAATCGATTTTACACTAGTTAGAATTGATTAAACCTCACTTTGAGATGACCTCTAATTTATAGGGTGAAGTCCCACAATTTTTTCAATAGATTGATAAGAGATACTCCTACTTTTCTTTTTCCGGATCACGAAGATCCTTGGCGGAGTAATGATTTTGTGCTAGCAAAACTCAACTAATAGATAAGCTTAGACAAATTCAAATAATTCAATTAGATGCTTAGAGAAGCTCGACTTTGCCTGATTGTATCACTTTTGTTATGGCTATTCTTAAAGTTGGACTTAATTATACTACTCGAATAAGCTGGGGCATGGTTCAAGCCATATTCAAATAAACTCAACATAACTTGGATAAGCTTGACCATGCTTGATTACATCACTCTTGTCATTGGCAATTCGGAGCCCAAACTATTACTATTGGAAAATTTAGTGTGGACTATTATGATCCAACATCATATTTTATGATGACTCAGATTAATTGGATGTCAAGAATAATTAGACCATATTCTTTAAGTCCAAAATTTATGATCATTATTATTATTATTGGGCCTATTATTGTTAAGCACTACTCATTGGCGAGTATGTTTATGGATCCTTATATATAGGCTTGATATAGTGGGTAGGCTTAGCCTATCAAGTTGCTAACACAAAAAGGGTTAGGAATAATGTTGGGCCATCTTGCTGGTTCTCTATATGTGGACATACAGTCTAAAAGGGTCGAGAATGATGCAAGTCCTACATTCACTAGGCATTAGGGTCTTTAGTGTTATATATATGGTTTAACAAACCTTCACTCTTGAGTTAGCTTTTGTGATGGAGTTAGGTGGGCACATATCTTAACCCCACTAACCACTTTTCCTACCGCTACTCTACAAGTTCCAATGTTCCATCATGGTTTCTTCTCTTCCAAAAGTGCCTTGTCTTGCTTCAGCATACTCCACATCATGGCTTCTAACGGTTTTATGGTGTCATTGAGCCAATGTCTCCACTTTAAGCTCATGTCCCATATTTTAGAAAGTGGTTACAGCCCATCAGCTTAGCCTCCCCTCTCAATGGCTAGTTGATTTTGCCTTCTCCTCATATTGGAAACATTGTAGCCCAAGCCTAATAACCAAAGATCATTTCGTCTTCACTACTAGAATTTGACAGAAATGCGACCGATTTTGCATTGATTTTTTCGGTCATAAAAAAAAGCCTTTTGTGATTGATTTGAGTAAAATGGGAACAAAATCACGATAAAAAAATCGATCGCAAAATCGGTCACAAATTTTAGTTTTGTGGCCGATTTTGCGACATATTTTGTAAATGGAAGCAAAAAAAAGTTTGAAAAAATTCGGTCGCAAAATTGATCACAAAACTAAATTTTGCGACCGATGTGTAAGGTCAACAATAGAGCATGTGTGAAGGCAAAATCGGTGGCAAAATCAGTCACAAAACATGAAATTTGCGACCGATTTTGTGACCCATTTTTCAATGTAGAGGAGTTATGTGTGAATGCAAAAGCGGTCGCAAAATCAATCACAAATTTCATGTTTTGCGATCGATTTTTCAATGTATATGATTTACGTGTGAAGGCAAAATCGATCGCAAATTTCAAGTTTTGCTACTGAATTTACGATCGATTTTTCAATGTATATGATTTACGTGTGAAGGCAAAATCGATTGCAAAATCAGTCGCAAAACATGAAATTTGTGACTGATTTTTCAATGTAGAGGATTTATGTGTGAATGCAAAATTGGTCGCAAAATCGGTCGCAAATTTCAAGTTTTGTGACTGAATTTGTGACCGATTTTTCAATGTATATGATTTACGTGTGAGGGCAAAATCGGTCGCAAAACATGAAATTTGCTACCGATTTTGCGACCGATTTTTCAATGCAGAGGATTTATGTGTGAATGCAATATTAGTCACAAATTTCAAGTTTTGTGACTGAATTTACGACCGATTTTTCAATGTATATGATTTACGTGTGAAGGCAAAATCATTCGCAAAATCAGTCACAAATTTCAAGTTTTGCGATTGAATTTGCGACCAATTTTTCAATGTATATGATTTACGCGTGAAGGCAAAATTAGTTGCAAAACGTGAAATTTGTGACCGATTTTTCAATATAGAGGATTTATGTTTGAATGCAAAATCGATCGCAAAATCCAAGTTTTACGACTGATTTTTCAATGTATATGATTTACGTGTGAAGGCAAAATCAGTCGCAAAACATGAAATTTGCTACCGTTTTTTCAATGTAGAGGAGTTATGTGTGAAGGCAAAATTGGTCGTTAAATCGGTCGCAAATTCAAAATTCAAAATTTAGTTATTTGCAACTGATTTTGCGACTAAAAAATCGATCGCAAATTCCGACGTCTTAAAATCAAAATCCCCAAATCAGAACCATTCTTCTTCCTTTCTTCTTCCTTTCTTCTTCCTTTCCCTTTTCTTCTTCCTTCTTCTTCCCTAACCCCTCCCCTTCGCCCACCTCTCTACCATCTTCACCACTCCACCTCTTTCTTCTTCCTTCTTCTTTCTTAACCTCTCCCCTTCCCCCACCTCTGTCTACCATCTCCACCACTCCACTCTCGCCGCCGCCGCTGCCTTGTCCATCAGCCACCGCCATGCCTTTGTTGTCCACTCAGCCACCTTTGCTTCTTCCATCCTAGTTATCTTCCATCCTTTCCTTAGTTCCTCTTTTTTTTTGTTATTGATAGATCTATTCTTTTAGAAAATAATGGTAGTTTTGGTGTTGTTGGTTAATTATATTGGTTGGTTGAGATTGTTGGTTGATATTTTGATGTTATTGGTTGAGTTTGAGTTTATATTGTTGTTCTTTTTTCTTTTTTCTTAAATTTTCAAATATATTTTTTTTTTAAATAATGGTAATTTTGGTGTTGTTGGTTGATTATATTGATTGGTTGAGGTTGCGAAATTGATTTTTTGATGTTATTGGTAGTTTGGTGTCGTTGGTTGATTATATTGGTTATGTTATTGGCAGTTTGATTATATTGATATAAAATTAATCTATACTAAATAAATGTAAAATTAATGATTATTAAATATCTGCTTAATTTGTTGAAGATTAAATGGATAGACTTGAAGATAATATAGAGATCATGAAAGATTCAATTGAGCAAGTTAAAGACTCAATTGATTCTGTGGAACACTCAATAGTTGAAGACTCTATAGATGAAATTGAAGACTCAATAGAAATAGTTGAAGATTTAATGAAGAAGGTTGAAGATCTAACAGAAGTTGATGATGAATCAATGAAAGTTGAAGACTCTATGGAAAGAATTGAAGAACCATGGAAACGATAACTAGTTAGAAGTATGCTAAATATTTATCTTCTAAAGTTTTATTGAGAAGAACCTTATAGTTTGGTCTACAATGTATGTCATTGTAGTTTTATATTATGGTAGTTTATATATATTGTGTTTAGGATATATGTAATTGACAGTGATGTGTATGTTGGATAACTTATATTTCTTGTTATCTGTAGTTTGGATTATATATTGTTACTTAAATTTTTATTCGTATGTTCTAAACTTTAGGTACTAACTCTTAGTTATATATAATGTTAACTAATTTTGCTTATGGATTACTAGATGCTATTTACTAGGTTGTTGTAAAATTCAAGTGTATCAAATTTGGATTTGATAAGATTCTTATTTTTCATTTTTTTGTTTTAAAATTTGCGATTGATTTTGCGATTGTTTATATTTCGGTCGCAAAATTTGCGACGGAAAAATTAGTCGCAAAATCTGATATTTGCGACCGAAAAATCGGTCACAATTTTGGAATTTTGCCACCAAAAAATCGGTCGCAAAAAAGTCAACAAGTGACCAAATTAAACATGTCATAAAATCGATCGCAAAATCGGTCGCAAATTTTTGCGACCGAAAAATTCAGTCGCAAATATATTTGCAACCTACTTAAATGCAACCGATTTTATATTTGCAACCTACCTAAATGCGACCGACAAAATCAGTTGCAAACCCTCTTTGTAACCGATTTGTCTCATTTTGTGATCGAAAAATCGGTCGCAATTAGACAATTTTCTAGTAGTGCTTTGACTGAACCCACTCCTTGGTTAAATGTTAATTGGCTATCTTCACCTCAGCTAAGGCACATTTTCGGCTATCATGCCTGCTCGGCTCATTGAACTTTTTTGAGTGCAAGCATAGCCTAATTCTGCACACCGACAAATGCAAACTTAACCTGGATAAGACACTATAATTTGTAATCTGCAATTACACCCTCAAAAGCGTATAATTATCACTCTCACTATCAAGGCAACTGGCATAGCTTGTTCATATTTGCTTGACCGGATGAAGTTCATGCACTTGGGATAGGAAGAAAGCCAATAAGGGAATGGGCCGTCTAACTCTTCAAACAGATTCAGTGAAAGGAACTGCAACTTCATCACAGCTTGAAATAGTTGTGCTTGATGAGTCCAATCAATTCGAGATCCAAGGATGCATGAACTTGGCGCCAACTAAAAATTTGTGATGCAAGGGTGGGGAAGGTTGTCACCCTCAGACGACACGGTCACTGATCACTGACGTAACCCATACGGAATATAATTAACTTTGGATCTTTCCAATTAAGGTAAGATTAGCTATGTTTGAGTTGAAGCAGACAACCTCTAGCCCAAGTTAATGGAAATAAATCCTTGCTATGTCTACTTGGTTGCAAGTTCAGGAAGGCCAAACGACTATATAACATAATTGACATTTATCAATATTCAAAAAATATTACTAAATTATAAAAATGCACGTGATGTTAAAATTCTTTAATAACTTACTTATATACAACACTTGTAAAAGTATTATTGAAAAGTTTTAACAATAACTTTTTATATTTTTAACAATTATGATTTGAATTAATGTTGTTAAAAACTAAATATATAGTAGCGAATGCATCTTAATTTGTCTGATTATCTAAAATTTCTCTTGGTGGATGAACACAAACATACTATGCTTCTCAAGTTTCGAAGCATTAAAATATTTTAATGATAAAAGCAGTAATGAATGAAATTATGTTAGAATTAAAGCTAAAATTGGAGTTCATATATCGCATGTTACGTACAATGTTTGACAGTCAAATCAAATTGGTAGGGTCATTCCCGCCTGTATGGCAAGTTCATGCATGATAGACAATTTAAGCAAGCCAGCCTTTACATAGGATTTACTTATCCTAAAGCCTCTATTTCTTTGTCCGTGAATTTGGTGGGCTCTTGATGTCTCTGAGGCTAAGCTCTTATAAAAGAAAGAGCACTCAACTATATCAGAAGCAAACTCATTAGTTCTCACACTTTATTCACATCAATAAACCAAATCTCAGTTTCCAACTTCAATCTAGAAACCCCAACAGGTAATGGGGGATTTCTACCTCTCCTTCAAGACCCAGGAACACCATGCAAAACACAACAAAAAGAGACTAACTGAAGACCAAGTGACCATCCTAGAGACCTGCTTTGCCTCTAACAAGAAGCTTGAGTCCGAGCAGAAGTTTCAGCTTGCAAACGAACTTGGTGTTCCTCCAAGACAGATTGCCGTTTGGTACCAGAACAAACGAGCTCGTTGGAAGACCCAAAACCTCGAGCACGACTATGGCACTCTTCAGTTAAAGCTAGAGAATGTGTTGGCTGAAAAGAAGCAGCTAGAGAAAGATGTGGAACGGCTCAAGGCAGAGCTAAAGAAGGCTCAAGAGATGGTGCTTAGCATGAAAGGTGGAGACCATAATGCTTCGTGTGAGCTTTCAACGTCTTTTGAAGAGGGAGGGACCTCAGGGATGCATGATGATACGACTGGGTTTTGGCAAAGTGGTGAGGTTATGCAGGTTGAAGAGCTTTATGCTTACTTCATGGATGCAAATGAATCGAGCTTGCACTGAAACATGGGCACAACAATCTTTAGGCCTAGTTTGTACACTTTGTTAAGTCCTCCGGTAGGATCTTGAAAATTCATTTAAAGCAATCATGTATGAACCCATTTGTGGCACAATGGGACAATGGAGGCAGCTCTTTATTGGCAATTGTTGATGCAGCCTCTTGGAAAAAATTAAATTGAATGAAGCAATTTGATGACCTTGCATTATTGCATCGGTAACAATACTTTGAGTCGTCATTCTTCAAAAACAAGTAACTAAAAAACTTGGGATGCAGATATTCAGCACGAATGTTCACACTCTATAGTTGACTCCTCTTATGTAGCTCAAATTGAATGAATAAGGATAAAATGTAATAATGTATATTTCGGAACTCGAAAGATGAGAAGAATCGAACAACTTAGATTTGTTACTGTAAAACGTGTTGACCTAAGTCCCCAAGTTGCACAATGCAAATCATTTTCCCGAACCCAAGTGCTACTTTTCAAACTACTAGTTGCACGTCAGATTTACAGTAATTATACTTGCAATAAGAACCATTGAAGAGGGGAAAAAATGAAAAGAATTGAAGGAAAGGAAGAGCAAAATGTTCCTGAGTTCAGAAAAATATTTTTTCTGTGAAAGTATCATTAAAATTAATTTTAGGAGTAAATGCCCAGGCGGATCCTAGTTTTTTTTTTTTAATTTTAACCAGATAAATTAGTCCCTAATGAAAAAAATTGATAAATTGATCCATAACTTTTTAAAATATCAAACAATTTATTTCCTCTATCAAGTATCTTTGTTTAACACGATGACATGGCCCATTAAGTAGTTAACATGGCAAGGTTATCTCTCATCCTATCATCCTGGTCACTTCAATTTATTACAATAACATTATTTTTGGTATATTAATCCTAAGATATATATGCTAGATTTTATTTTCTGGTTTAATATGCACATAAGAGGAGTTTTGCTAAAACTACACCATTTTAATAAACGGGAGTGAGTAGGATAACATGGTGGGAGATATAACGAGCCACATTATAGTATTTAATGCAGAGACTTGAGAAAAGGATTGTATTGTCTGATATTTTAAAAGGCTAGGGACCAATTTGCCAATTTCTTTTTTGTTACGACTAATTTATCCGATAAAAATGGTTTGGAATTGTAGAGGGGCTGGGAAGAAGGGTTTTGGATCTTTTATTAAAGACATTCGTAAGCTGTATGGGTTTTATATCCTTATGCTGTTAAAAACTAGGCTAATCGGAGCTCGAGCTGACAAGGTGGCTTCGAAGCTTGCTTTTGATAGTTTACTTAGAGTGGATGTTGATGGTTTCATGGGAGGAATTTCGATTTTTTGGGATTCTGCTTATTGTAAATTGAAGGATCTGATTTCTAATAAACATGCAGTTTGTCCATGTTGAGGTCACTTCTCTTTCTGGTGCTTGCTGGCTTTTTACCCTATGTTATGGTAGATCTCAAACAGTAATCAGAGAAGATTTGTGGAGAGGCTTGAAGAATTTGAGTCAATCTATTGTTGGGCCCTAGGAAGTGGTAGGCGATTTTAACTTAGTTCTTTTTTATCATGACGTCTTTGGAGGTACTTCTAGTAGGAGCGGTTATTCTGCTTTTCAGGAGTGTATTAATTATTGTGGTTTGGTTGATATTGACTTTCAAGATTCCCCCTTTACTTGGAGACGCAATAATATCCAAGAGCATTTGGATAGGGTGTTTGTGAATCAAGACTGGTTTGATAAATTCAACGAGGTTGGTGTAATTCACCTTCCCATGTTCAATTGTGATCATTGGCCTTTATGGATTCGTTCTGGAGATAATTTGGTGCCTCTTAATCAACCTAAACCATTCAGGTTCTGGTTGCTTGGTTAGGCTATGAGAGTTTTGCATAATTATTCATAATTCTTAGGAAAAGGATAAGCCATGGACTTTTAATGTTAATAATTTCTCTTTAGCTGCTAAATGCTGGAACAAGCAAGATTTTGGTCATAATCAGAGAAAGGAAAATAGAATTTTGAGGCGACTTGATAGTATTCAAAGGACTCTTGAGGAGGGACCTAATTTATTCTTGGAGAAATTTAAAGCAGCAACTTTGGTGGGATTATGAAGTGGCTCTTTTTAAAGAAGAATCTTTATGGGCTCAGAAGTCTACGATTAAGTGGATTCTTCAAGGTGATAGAAACACTAAATTCTTTCACCAATCCACCCTTGCTAGAAGGCATCAAAATAGAATATTGCTTTGAAGGATGAGAATGGCTATTGGGTGTATGATAGTAGTTCTCTTTAGCACATGGTCAAGAGTTTTTTTTATGGAGTTGTATTGTTAATCTGGTAACAAATTTCCTTTTCCGCTTAGAGGTGGTTTTCCTAGTATTTTTATGGAGGAGTGGGATTATTTTGCCAAATCTTTGTCCTAGGATGAGGTGCAAAAAACTCTTTTCTCCATGGGTGGGTTGAGAGCTCCAGGTCCTGATGGTTTGCATGCTATATTCTTTCAGAGCCAATGGAATATTGTTGGCGATTCTCTTTGTTATCTAGTTTCCAATATTTTTCATCATCTAGAAGATATCAAAGGTATCAATCAAACCTCATCTCTTTAATTCGCAAGATTGATAATCTTGAGTTGGTGAGACAATTTCGGCCCGTTAGCCTTTGCAATGTAGCGTATAAAGTTGTTACTAAGATCATTGCTAATAGGCTTAGGATGATTATGCTAAAAGTGATTGCCCCCACCCAATGTGGTTTCATTAGAGGAAGAAATGGTTCTAATAACATCATTGTAGCCCGGGAGATCATTCATAAAATGAGATTCTCCAAAGGGAAAAAGGGTGTTATGGCTATCAAAATAGATCTTGAGAAAGCATACGATCGCCTAGATTGGAGTTTTGCCATTGATTCTTTAAAAGACTTAGGGATGCCTGATCATTTTGTTTCCATTACTTAACATTGCATTTCTATAGCTTCTATGAATATTCTTTGGAATGGGGAGGTTACTGATGAATTTTTGCCAGTTAGAGGTATTAGACAGGGTGACCCTCTCTCACCCTATCTTTTTGTTATTTGCATTAAGAGACTTTCGCATCTTATTCAAGCAGTAATTCAAAATAATCTTTGGAAGCCTATTTACTTTTCCAAAGATGGGCCTTCGATTACTCATCTTTGTTTTGCCGATGACCTTTTTATTTTTGCTAAAGCAACAATGGATTAGGTTGAGGTTATTATAAGATGTTTGGAGATTTTTGGCAATAGTTTAGGCAAAAAGATGAGTAAGGAGAAGACCAAGATTTTCTTTTCAAAGAATGTTTATCACTCTAAGGCTAGGGAGATTATGGAGGATTTAGGTTTTTCTCTTACTAGTTATTTGGGAAATTATTTAGGTGTGCCCTTTCAACACAAATGATCTTTTTCTAAATTTTTTAGTCATTTAACTGACAAGTTGATGCATTGTTTCAGTGATCAGAAAGCTACTACATTATCTTTAGCTGGCAGACTTACCCTTTGTTCCTCTGTACTTTATGCTATCCCTCTTATTCTATGCAAACAACAAGTATTCCTAATCTAGTCTCCAATGAGATTGATGGGATTTGCAATGGCTTTTTGTGGGCATCAACTTAGGAACGGTAGAAGATATCTATGGTTAAATGGGAAGATGTTTGTAAACTTAAGGCTATGGGTGGTTTAGGACTTAGATGTGCTAAGCTATCGAATCTGGCCTTCATGACAAAAATAGGTTAGAACTTGGTTCAGAATAGAGATGATTTGTGGGTAAGAGTCCTTCGTAGCCATTATCAATGCAATATTGATGTTAATCTCCATGTTTTTGTTAGATTTAGTTGTTCAAATTTATGGAAGGGTGTGTGTAAGGCATGGAAACATGTTGAAGGCAACTTAATTTGGAGAATTGGTAATGGCCATTTAGTTCGATTTTGGTCTAATATCTGGGTTCCTAAGGTTGGCTGTCTTGTTTCTCATGCTTCTATTCCTTTAACAGGCCACACATTGGAAGCCAAAATGAGTGATTTCATCAACAATGATGGTAGTTGGGATTGGCTTCGGCTGTTATCTATTCATCCTGGTGAGATCTGTGATTTTATTATGGCAGTAGCACCTCTTTCTTTTTCTGATGATCCTGATATTATTGGTTGGACAAGGAGCCATGACGGTAATTTTTCCATCAAGTCTTCTTATTATTGCATTGTTGGTTTTGATAGTGTTTCCCCTTGACCCTTTGTTTCACTTAATTTGGCGATAAAAGGGCATGGAAAAGATCAAGCTTTTTCTTTGGCAAGTTGCTTATGATGCTATTCCAACTAATCACTTCAGATTTTCAGGGCATATCTCGGATGCCCCATTCTGCACTCGTTGTGATTTGCAGGTTCATGAGATTCGTTTGTATGTGTTGAGGAACTACTCTATTGCTCTTAATTTTTGGTCCCATCTGGATTCTGCAGTAGAAAGACCAGCATTTTATACTTTGCCTACCAGAGCTTGGTTAATGTTGAATTTGAAGGGTGGTGAGCATGCTTCAGATAAAGATTGGGCTCATGTTTTTGTTAATGCTATTCATTATTTATGGAAGATTAGAAATGAAGAGATTTTTGCGTTTAAGACTCCTTCCAACGAGGAGATATTCCTTTGCTTTTGGGCTATCTTTGATAGTAGACTGCTTGGTGGAGATATGTTGGCAATGGTGAATGGTCAATATGTTAAGATCCTTCGCAATATTTCTTGGAGTTTTCCCGATGATTGGTGGTTCAAAATTAATTGTGATGGGTCGATGACTCACTCGGGTAATGCCTCTTGTGGTGGTTTGATTACGAATGCTTTGGGTGAATATCTTGGTGGTTTTGACGCAAATTTAGGTTCTTGTCCAATCACTATTGTAGAACTTTGGGGAGCATTTTATGCTTTGGAGATGGCATGGAATAGAGGACTCACATCAGTCACTCTTGAGCTTGATTCTCTGAGTGTTGTTCATCTTATTAAAGGTGATCTTGACTCCAAGAATCTCTATGGTACTGTTATCAGATGACTTAAGAACCTACTGCAACATTCTTTGCTTATTCGTATTCAGTATACTTACAGGAAGTCAAATCGTGCTGCAGATTTTATGGCGTCTTTAGGTCATAGCATCCAGCTTGGGTTCCATTATTACATGGTACCTCCTTAGGATGTTGATGCTTTTTTTAGAGAGGATATTGGTGGGGTTTCTCATCCCAAGTTGGTTCCTTAGTTTTCTTATTTTGTTTGAGCTTTTGCCCCTTATTCTACCCAAAAAAAAAAAAAAAAAAAATGATAGTAATGTTTGCTCTAATTTTAAGAAATTAAAGAAAACTCAAAACATCATATTTTTAAAGAATGCATACATGGATTTTTTGTCACACATGAGCAGCAGCAAAATTCAAAAAATAAAATAAAATTAATTATCCTAAAAGAATTACTTTTTTTTTCAATCAACCGGATGCATTTAGTAGCCTCAAATAAAAAAAATGAAATTTTTTTAAAAAAAATTAACATGATGCATTTATTGATGGACAAAATTAAAAACCATTAATTTTTTTAATTATCCTAATGCCAAATTAAAATAATTAATTTTTTTCAATTAACCAAATGCATTTAGTGATGGCAAAATAAACAAATTATTTTTATTTTTTTAATTTAATATGATGCATTTAGTAATGTCTTTGGCTGCCACAAAATAAACAAATTAATTTTATTTTTTTAATTTAATATGATGCATTATATAAATTAATTTTTATAAAATAATCTAAAATTAGCAACACCAAAAGGGCCACAAAAACTCAAAATAAATTTTTTGAAAATAAAAAATTCTTAAAATTTTTATTTTTGTAAAAAACATGTATTAGTGACTGCTACAATTGCCGCAAATTTGCTTTTTTTGTTAAAAAAAATTAATAAAATAGTAATTTAATGGTGGATTTTTCCACCGCAAACATAATTTTCTAATTGCCAATTTTTTCTTATATTCTTGCATCCATTTTTCACTGCAAATTAGCTTGGGATTGTGTCCACGACAAATTTTGAGCCGCAAATTCCCATTTTTCTTGTAGTGTGGTATACTTGAGATTTACACTTAAACATAAACATAAATTACTCCCAATGAAGGTCAGCATAGTTGGTAAGGAAGGGGTTCATATTCAAGAAGGGTGCGAGTTCAAGTGCCAATATGAGAAGGCTGTTGGTAGGCAATTGTAACATCCACCGAAATATTTCGTATCATTTTTCACCTAGTTATTCAATTTTTATCGAATAATTGAAGTTAATTAAAATTCGATTAAATATTTATTTAGGATCAAATAACTAGCAATTAATTGAGATTAGTTGTAAGGGAATTAGGCTAGAAGCATAAGAGGTTTCATAGAAATTTTCTTAAACCAATTTACCGATTTAAAGGAAATCGGTAAGATTATAGTATTTTAAACTGTCGTAACCAAACCAATAGAATTATGTGCCTAAAACCCTATGACTCAAGGTTGAATATTCAGCCAATTACGCCTCTATGGGTGGTGCCGCCAAGGCCACAAGTTGAAGGGAGTTGGTTGAAATTCAGCCTTAAGTTCTTAACCAATCAAATTGCAAGTTTCCAACTACTTCCTCCAAGTTTTAATAACTTATTCCTTCCTTTTCCCTTCAGAAAAATTTGCACCACCTTCTCGTCTTATTTCAGCCTTCTTCTTCTCTTCTCCTCTCAACCAACTCCTTCAAACCTTCAAGCTTTGATAAGATTCCATCAACTTGAGCTCAAACTTAGCAAAATCACACTTAAAGGAGGTAGAGATTCAACTTTGTTCTTGTTCTTTTGGTTATGGGTGGCTGATTTGGGACTTAATTTTCTCGCTTCTTGATGTGATGATTGAATGAATATGATAATCTTTGGCTGATTTGCTGGCTGCCTTTGATATTAAAAATCGATCTAGAAGTAGAAAGGAGTGAAAGTAGAGTACAGGGGGGAGCTGGAAGACCAAAATCCCTCAGCAGTCCATACGGCGGAGTGTACGACTTTATCTACAGCCATTTAAATTTGATGAAACTATTTTTATATGAAACTATACATTCAGGGCTTTCCATACATACATAATATAAGGCTGTTGGATTAGTATTGAGAGAGATATGAATTTTTGAAGTTCGACCTAGGTTTTTGAGTTTAATTCTAAGCAGTTTAGGTTGTTCAGGACAAAACTTGCCCTATACAGCTTGGAATTGAATGAAACTAACTTTTTTAGAAAGCTTACACATAGCATAACATCCCATAAAAATTTCAGAGTTAGATACGATTTTGTTGGTTCCCAGTGGTTCGCGAAAGTTGGCCCATGTCCAAATCAGGCCAAAATAGGGCAGTTCAGAAAGGGCAGATTTCGGGGCTTATAACTCGAGATCTACTAAATAAAATGAAATGGAACTTAATGAAAATGAAAGCTTATCCTGTTATATGAGCCTAATTTCGTATGATTTGAACAAGTTTTCGATTTTTAGTAGATTTTTACTTTTAAGTGTGTAATTTTAGCCAGCTTCAGGGCAGGCCAGGATAAAACTTAAATAACTTGAGCTATACTTATCAAAATTAGATGGGACCAAAGAAGTTAGAAAACAGACACATAATACTCTAACATATAAAAAATGTAGGTCTAGATGAGTTAAATAGAAATTATGACCTAATTTACAAAAATCGGGTTGAATGAATGTGCTGAGACAGCAACTATGTTCTAAATACAACAATTGTTCCTATGAAATTGATAATTGAATTGTGAATAAAATGTTATGATATCTCTGAAAATTGGTTTTCTGAGTACTGGCACTATTCATGGGGAAGTGGACATGTTCTGTTATGCTGTCGAAATTTCAGTAAAGCCTAGGCATGCGTTATAATCTACATTCAAACCCATGTGTATTTGCAAGGAGTTCATAAAAGTTATGTTTTGATGAACATAAAGGTTATGTTATGATGAAAGTTCCATAATACTTGGGCCAACCCTGGAATAAAGTTAAGAGGAATAGATTGATGGGAAGGTCGGGGAAAGTAAACACGGCATTCCTGTATAGGAATGAGCTCAATCCTGAAAAGGAGACTATTACCCAGGAGTTTGAATGGCCAAGAACTCCTAGGGGACCAAGTAATGGAAAAGTTTATGAAGATAAGTTCAAGAATGAGATTTTGCATGGTTGCATTAAATAGTCATTATAAGTTGTTTACCGTTTAACTGTGATGTTCACTTATTGCTGTATCTTCATTTATTCTGCTCATCATTCTGTGTATCACTATTTAGTAGCTTATTTTGTTTCTTATGTTGTCTTAAGTAAAATGGAACCTTGCCTCGGACCAGATATTTTCTTAAACTTATAAAATGTGAATAGTTCAATTTGATCTCATGTTTTTATAATTAAATAAAAATCGAGGCAACTGAGAATGAAAGTGACGTCAGTTGAATACCGTATTCGAATCCTACTGAGAATTTCTTTAAATTCTCACCTCACTTTGTGTTTCCGCATCATTCTTGGACCCTGGTGATGGACTCGACAGCCACTCTGGTTATGGAGATCCCGGATCTGCAGCTCCACCATGATCCCCTAGTGGACTATTTGTACATAGCTAGCTCTTGCCATTTCCGTCTCTACCTTTTTAGCAATTTTGCTGTCCTTTATTTCACCCACTTTTGAACCCATATATAAACTAAAGTGTTGGCTTCCAACTTACATATGTATGTATACGACTGATGATATTCTACCTATCTTTATTTCCTTCTTTAGTGCCTTTTATTAAATTTTGTTACATTCTATAATGTTGATCACGTTTATTATATACAGCATGCCGTTCCGTAGGTATATTCATCAAATATATATATACATCAAATATATTTTATATATATATATATATTTCAGAGAAAAAGAGAATATAATATAATGAATATAGCTTTAGACGGAGAACTAACACGGTAACGCAACCTATCCAATTTCATGCTATAACTTAAGCATAACATTAAGTTGATAGGGTGTTACAGCAATCTTTTATGACTTGGATAGTTACCAACATTTGAAGCACGTGTAGATCAAGGCACATCCAAAAGCGATTACTAGAGCCTCAAAGTTGAACGTGAGAAGTTTATGGCACCCCACTAACATCATGGTAACTGTCAAGAACAGATGACACCAGTTTAGGCTAGAATTTTTGCCTATAAATAAGAATTCTTGGGATTAGTTCTAGAGTTGGAAATTTTTACTAGAACACACTCAAAGCTCTTGTGTCATGCTAACATTCAAGAGTGTAGAGGAAATCTTGTAAAGTCTCCACACTCATCTTTGTTCTTCAATTTCTTAGGATTAATTGTTAATTTGATTTCCTTTCTTTACATTCCCTTTGCATTTTCATGTTCATTTCTTGTTCTTTACATTTACAAGTTCTTCATTACAAAATCCATTTACAAATACTTGTTCTCTTCTTTGACTTCAAGTTAAAGTGTGCAATATCCATCAAGGTTTGCCACTAAAACATTTGACCTTGACAAGTGTCGAAAATTGTAAAGATCTGGCAGAAACAAAGTATCGAGCATTGTATTTTTTAACAAAACTCTTATCTTGAGAACTCGCAAAAGGAGTTGCTTCAATCCTCGAATTGAGATCTGCGAAGGAAGCTTGTTCATTTTATTTGTTTCCTCAACCAAAATCCAAGCAAAACAAATTGGCACGCCTGGTGGGACCAAGAAAAAAGAGAAGTGTCAAAAATACATAAAATTGTGGTCCATAACTTATGCTCTCATGTAACGGCATAATAGTGTCTGATATGTCTCGAGCATCTTCTTTGACAGAAGAAGTTGGAAATGACGGGGAAAGTGTGCCCCCTTCATAGGCAATAGAAACTGTTCTAACACTTGCAACACAAGTAAGGTGAATTATATGCCAAATAATACCTATGTCAACCTCACTTCCAGTACCTAGCCAATGTACGGCTTACACCCTAGGTATGTTCTGCCAGTGGCTACTCAAGGGATGATAAGACTATTCCCGAATATGTATAACAATCCCATATACCAAAATCATTACCAAAATCATCAATATGCCAATGCTATTTTGGCTAATATGCCGAATGGTCCACCGACTAGGCCTTTGCATATAGGTCTGGTAGAGGATACAAGAGGAACATTGTTAACAAACTCCACCACAACTAGACAACAGAATGCAAGGCCCATATTTCCAAATATTGCCTAGGACACTTCCCATGCTGATAGGCACTCCCTCTAACAATGTTGAGTCATTGGCTACCTTTAGACAACAGATTAAGGAAAGTCACCACGCTTTGGTAAATATATTGACACAATAGATGGCAACTGTTCAAACACCTTTAATAGAAACTACCAACATTAGGTATGAGCATCTGGCTCGATAGGTTCGGTGGATAGCTGAGGTTATCAATCTAGAGGAAGACCAAAATGATCAAATGGAAAACTTGCCATTACCCCTTTTACATGAGGGTGGAGGTCATAACCCCCTTGACAAAGGCCTCTACTTGGTCAGTCGAGGACAAGATGCAAATCATCTAGTTCAAAGGGTTAGACAAAACAACCTTGGGGGGGCATTGTAATCATAATCATAACTAAAACATCACCCAGGCTATTAAACAAGTGTTGAATCGCTTTGGGTTCAATATTGGCTATGCTAACCAGCTTTTCTTCGTCTCTGCTTTCCCAAACCATATTGTTTAGGCTGAGACACCTAGAGTTTGGATAGTTCGAAAGTCCTTGACTAAGTTCTTTAGGGAAAATGGTGAGTCAACGGTTGAGCACATAACTCATTATACTATCGAGATTGGCGAAGTAGTAGCAAATGAATATTTAAATATGAGGTTTTTCCCTTCATCTTTGAAAAACCAATGCCTTTACATGGTTTTCCAGCATAAGGCCAAACTCCATCCATTCATGGATGCGATTAGAAAGAATTTTCCATGACTAGTTCTTTTGGGGAGAAATGAAGGTCAGTTTAATCAATTTATTCACCATTTGAAGGTTTAATGGTGAAACTATTGATAATTACTTGGCTAGATTCAGAAACCTAAAGAACAAATGTTATACTCTAGTGCTTGAGGCAAAGGTAGTCAAGATAGCTTTGAATGGCCTTGACTATATAGCATACAAAAGAAACTGAATAACCAACAGCTTCTAGATTTAGCCTAATTAGCAAAAAAAGTGCGGCAGGTCGAACAATTAAAAAAAGAAAAGAAGCATTTAAAAAAAAATTCTTATTTGAAAAGAAAAATTAGCCTATGTCGAATATGAAGAGTTAGAAGAATACGAGTCTGACCTTGATGAGTTTCATGTAGTTGAATTAAAAAATGGTCCACCATATATTTGTCCATCACTAAAACATGTTAAAGGCAAGGATAAGTTAAATAATGCTATGTCTTACTCTTTCAACCTAACAAAGGTTGAACAAATATTTGATGTGCTTTTAAAGGAAAAACAAATAATTCTCCTTGAAGAGAAGAAAATGCCATCCATTAATGAATTGATAGGTCAAAATTTTGCAAATTTCATCAAATGGTTAGGCATAGCACTAATAATTGTGTGCGTTTCAGGGACCTGATACACAGAGCCATCAAAGAAAGGGGATTGAAGGTTGAAGACAAAAATGTTGAAATGAAGGTTGATGTCGATCCATTTGAGCTTAGCTCAAACTACGCTGAACCAATAAGCTTATCAGTAAAAATGGTCGGAGTTGAAAAAGAACAAATGGGAGAAAATGATAAGATGATTATTGATATGGATCTTAACATGTTTGAAGCTGCAAAAAAAACCTATTTTCCCAAGGCTGGGGAAGATTTGCTTGACTTTTTGTTAAAACAAAAGGAGTCTAGAGAAAATGTTGGTATTTGCCTAAGATGCAATGCCATGTTTGATTAGATTGCTACAAAGACTTATGAAAAACAAAATGAAAGCTTACAAGAGATAAAACTACTGAAGTAGTTGCTAGTCAAGTTATTGACATAGTTAGAGTTGGAAAGGGTGTTGAAGATGTTAAAGCACAAAAAAGTACCGCAAAAGATGTGCTAGGATCGAGCAATGCCAAAAAAAGTTGAATTGAATCTTATTAAGCAAAAATTAAAGGTTGTTGTTATAGTGGATGGTCAACTAGATGGAATTCAATTGAAAACAAGGGTGCCTCCAACCTAGGTCATGCAAAACAAATGGGTGCAAAATTTTGTTCACAAAAGGGAATTACCATGGCCATACACACAATAATTCTAGCAACACTTTCAATGCCCACATTATAAGAAAAAAAAGTAAGTGGGTCAAGAATCGATAGTCTACGGGTAGATATTTCTCACCACCAAATCCTTATGTGTGTGGCATCAATCTGACCAGGTGCTTGCTCCTATAAACCCAACTATTAACACTCAAGTCTAGCCTCCAGTTGCCTCATTTATTCCGAGGCCATGGATGAAGCTGCAAACACCTAAGATGCCATAAAAACAAGAAAAATTACCTAAATATGTCCCTTTGTCATCCTTTTATGGGCTATATCTTGAATGCACCCCTATGGCGTTGACTTGCCCCGTGTACTCACCATAAACTAAGTCAGTTGACTTACAAAAACCAGCCCTGACAGCCAATTCCGTGTTGAGCCTAGAGCCACCAAAGAATAAAGCTAAGGCTCAAACACCAATCTTTGACAAGGATGAGGATGACTTGCTCACAACAAATTGAGTCAGGCTTTGATGATAGAAGCTATCTTTATGATAGGATTTGTTGAGTAATTTTAATGTTGCCAATGGAATATGGTGAAATCCATGAGTTGGAGCATCTAGAGGAAGACTACTGTGATATTTTCCTAGGCAAGGAATGCTAGTTTCTTGACGAACAATTCTATAGTGAAGGGCTATTTCAGCATCCTAATGAGGTAACCAAGAGCTACCTCTGACCTCTACATATTAAGGCTACGGTCGTAGGTGAAATAATAAGTCAAGTTCTAGTTAACAGTGGTGTAGCAATAAATCTCTTGCTTGAAAGCATGATGACCAAGCTCGAGAAAATATGTTCTGACTTCATAAGGACCAATGTAGGAGTTACAGGTTTCAATGGTAAATCGATAATAGCCCGGGGCATGACTCAATTTCGAGTTAAGGCAGGAAGTGTTGACAGGCCAACCATATTTGTGGTAGTGCCATCCAAGGTTAACTTTAACATCCTACTTGGATGTGATTGAATCCATGGCGTTGGAGCCATTCCTTCCACACTTCACCGAAAACTGATATTATGGAATAAGGAAAGAAAGATTGAGGAAATAAATGCAAATGATAGCCCTTGCTATTTGGAATAGATGCATGCTAGCTTTAAAGATTATAACACAAAAGTCAAGTCTGTTCAGGTAGACTTAGACACCTTCAACCCATCCACCATCAAAGGTTGTCTTGTAGGGCTCGATGGATTATAGTTGGTGCCAAAGGCTAGTGTAGGACCAACCACAAAAAAAAAATTAGTCATGGATATTGTGAGCCAACGGGCTCGTCTATCAGCATATATGGCCAAGCAGACAATGTGTGCTACAGGTGGTACACAATTAGATTGCATATATGACTTAGATCCATTAGGTTTTGAAAGTTCTACTTTTAATACTGACAATGTACATAGCAAAAAAGTTGAAGTGTAGGATCCTCTGGAGGAGGTCAATCTTGGTGATGATGGAGAAAATAAGTCGACATATGTAAGCTAGTTGCTTCCTAACAAGTATAAAAGAAAATTGATCGTAGTATTGAATTGCTTAGGAATATGATGAAATGCTTGGCTTAAGCAGAAAATTGGTCGAATATCGATTGCCAATCAAGTTGACCTGTCAAGTAAGCACCTCAACGCTTTGCACCAAAAATCATAATCAAAATAAAAGAAGAGATTGAGAGGTTGCTTAAGGCAAAGTTCATTCGAACAACTAGGTACATTGACTGGATTTCTAATATTGTTCCCATTATGAAAAAGAATAGCAAACTTAGAATTTGCATAGATTTTAGGGATTTAAATAATGCCACACCAAAAGACAAATATCGTATGCCTATAGCTAACATGTTGGTTGATTCGACATCAGGCCATGAAATATTGAGTTTCATGGATGCATACTCAAGCTATAATCAAATATACATAGCTGAGGATGATGTGTCGAAAACAACCTTTAGATGCTCAGGTGCCATTGGCACTTATGAGTGGGTAATTACAACTTTTGGGCTAAAAAATATTAGCAACACTTATCAAAGAGCTATGAATACTATTTTCCATGATTTCATAGGAAAATTCATGGAAATTTACATCGACGATGTAGTCATTAAGGCCGACACAAAGGACATCCATCTAGAAAATTTTAAAACAACATTCGATAGAATGCAAAAGCATGGTTTGAAAATGAATCCAGTAAAGTGTGCCTTTAGTGTGGCTGCAGGGAACCTTTTTGGATTCTTGATCCAAAAGAAAGGGATTGCAGTCTATCAAAATAAGGCTAAGGCAATCCTAAAGGCAACTACACCAACATACAAGAAGTAATTACAATATTTTCTTAGCAAGGCCAATTTTCTTCGACGATTCATCTCAAATTTGTTAGGAAAAAATAAAGTATTTGCACCTTTGGTCAAGTTGAAAAAGAAGAAGAGTTTGTATGGTTTGAGGAACACTAGCTAGCATTCAACCAGATAAAGAAGCACTTGACCAATATGATTGCAATGGCCCCTCCAAGACAAGGTTGACCACTTAAATTGTATATATCAACATCAAAATCAACTATTGGTAGTATGCTAGCACAAGAGGATAAAGAAGGAAATGAAAGAGCAATATACTACCTTAGTCAAATGTTGAATGATGTTGAGACTAGATATAGTCCAATAGAAAAGTTGTGTTTGGCCTTATACTTTTCTTGTACCAAACTTAAATACTATTTAGTTTCTAAAGATGTTTATGCTATTTCTAAGACCAATGTTGTAAAATATGTTTTCTTATCTAGTCTTGCATGGTTGAGTGGGCAAATGGATGCTTGCCTTGACAAAATTTTCTTTATTTTATGTTCCAACCAAAGCTATCAAAGGCCAAGTGTTAGCCAATTTTTTGATCACCATCCATGTGTCTACATCGATGAGGTCAAGCCCATAAGTGTCGACAAAGGAAAGGAAAATTGTTATGTCAAATTAAAACCATGGAAATTGTATTTTGATGGATCTTGACACCAAAATGGTGTTGGAGTTGATGCTCTAATAATTTCACTAGATGGAGAGCCTACAAAATTTATGTTTAAGCTCAATTATGAATGCTCGAATAATGAGGTAGAATATGGGGCTAGAAATCTTGCTCGAAAGAGGCGTGAGAAATGTCGAGATCATTGAGGATTCCCAATTACTAATTAAGCAAGTGATAAGAGAATATAGGTGCATAAGTGAAAATTTGATTAAGTATTTTTTGAGATTACTTCTTAAATTCAACAATGTTATTATCCAACATGTTCCTAGAGAGTTCAATTAAGAAGCTAAGGACTTAGCTCAAATAGCCTCTAAGTATAAGGTGACATCTATGATGCTCAATAAACTAGCTGAAGTTAAACAAGCCCATGTTCCCTTAGAAGAAAGGGAAGTTTGTCCCCTCGACCGATTAGATTCTTCTGATTGGAGAATGCCAATTGTTGAGTATTTAAAGAATCCTAATGACCAAGTTGACAGGAAAATTAAATATCATGCTATTAGTTATATAACTAGAATGAGACTCGAACATTGCGTGGAGCAGATAAATTATAGGAATGATTAATAAATATTGTAAGAATAATTTAAAATGAAATGCCTTTGAAATATTAGTAGTTTAGCATAGGAAGTTCAAACTTATTTATTAAATTAGATTTTTAGTGTACTAACCTGGACGTGTATGGGACACTTGTTTGTAATTAAATGATTTAATTCAACTTCTATGGAAGTAAAGGAGCCAATAGATAACATTATCCTAGTTTTATTTAATTGTTATCATGTTACATGCTCATTAATCATTAAAGAATTTAATTTTGGCATCCATTATATCAATATATTGTGGGTTCTCTACTTTTTAATAATTTTCTTTGTGGGGCATGAATATCAAATGCATAAATTGTGCATTAGCTTTCCTTGAAGGATTTGAATGACCCATATCATCAAAACCTTGTAAGAGTTAGGGCCAACTGATAGTTACTTCTTCCTTCCAATGGCTTAAGTTCAAGCTCATGTTGCTAAACTTAGATTACAGATTAGTTTGATAGATAGACAGCATCAACAATTTAAATCTTCTTTTGACCAGTAGATGTACAATTAGGATCTAAGGTTTGTTTTCTAAATTAGTGATGGCATGGAAAGGGTTGAGTATATACTATGGAGTCCCAAAGAAAAGCTATGTAAATTCTTGATATATGATCTGAATTTTAAAAGGTTTCATATGCAAACAAGTCATTAGCAATGGATGAAGACATAGTACCATTAAGATAGATAACGCAAGAAGGTCAAGGCTTGAAATGAGCATTCCAAAACCAAAAGGACCAAGACCAAGTTGGCTGAATGCAAGAAACTCCTCCATATCCTTTTCTCACATACTTGGTGAACTCTTTTGCCTAGGATGTCCTTGCTCTCTACCACAGATCAAATAAATAAATAATTATACTTTTGTGATCATCAACTACTGAAGTGGACTAGGATGTCCTTGCTCTCTACCACAGATCAAATAAATAAATAATTATACTTTTGTGATCATCAACTACTGAAGTGGACTACCCATAACAGTGTCTAAGATATTTTTATATTCACCACCTCTAATGATTTTATTCATTACAATTTACAATTGTTTGCATATATGTGGATGAAGAGGATTTCATGCACACTAATTAGATTGAAATTCTTAGAAGCAAGTACCTACATTATTTCTAGAGCATCTGTCTTTGGATTGAAGTTGTAAAAGGTAATTGCAACAGTAAGCTTCATAGGAACTGCAAATTGATAATAAGGCTATGTTTCAAGTATCTTTTGCTAGCAGTCAAAGTTAACTTTTTTTCCATTCCCTTATTTTAACTTTTGGTCACTTATCTCAACTTGATGCTGCAAGGACTAGACATAGTGTATGATCTCATCCAACATTATGGCCCTTCGTATGGTCTGCAAGGACATTAATGTGAAAGTGAAAAAGAATTAGATATTGGACTTGTATAAAGTTAGACACATATCAAGGTTTTGTAAAGAACAGTTGTTTTGTAACGTCCAAAAAATTTTATCATTTTTAATCGAGTTGTTCGATTTTTAGCGAATAATTGGGATTAATTGGAATTTGATTAAGTATTTACCCAAAGTCAATTAAGTAACATTTAGAAGGATTAACTTTGATGGAATTAGATTAGGAACATAGGAAATCTCATAGAATTTTTCTAAAACCGGTTTACCGATTCAAGAGAAATCGGTAAGATTTCAGTATTTTAAACTGTCGAAATCGGACCAATAGAAATTATACTGTGAGAACCCTAGGACGGATGGCCAAGATTTAGCCAACATACCCTCACAAGTGGCCCCACCATCAGCCCAAAAGAGAGCAGCCAAGTCAAGTTTGAATGGGAGATGAAATCCACCAATCACATGCTAACTTCCTTCAAAAGTCTTGAAATAATTCCTTCCTTCTCCCTTAGCATTTTCGGCCATAAAACCTGCTGAGCCCTAATCATTTTGCTTCTATTCAAACTCATCTTCACTCCATCTTCATCAAATCTCCAAGTTTCATAAAAAATTTCTTCAATTCAAGACACCAATCCAACTAGATTTCACCTAAGAAAGGTAGGAATTCACTCTATCTTCTTGTTTTCTTTGAATTGGAGTTGATTGGGACTCCACTTTTTTTCCACTTTCTTACATGATTCTGATGTTATCTTGAGTAGCGATGATGAGTTATGGTTCCCTACAGTGTCCGTACGTTCATCTTGTACGGACGAAAATCCAAGCATCAGACCTTGATGAATCTATTTTTACATGAAAGTAGACATCTAGGGCTTTCCAACCATATAAAATATAAGTAATTGGGTCAGTATAGAATTAGTTATGAATTTTTGAAATTTGACCTAGAAATCTGGATTATCATCTGAGCAATATGAGTTGAGAAGGGCGTAACTCACCCTACACAACTCTAAATTGAGTGAAACTAACACTATTTGAAAGCTAACATGTAAGGAAACATTTCATAAAAATTTCAAAGTCAGATTCGTTGTCATTTGTTCCCAGAACATCAATAAAGTTGCCTTAAGTTCAAACCGGGCTAGAGCAGGGTAGTCCAGTAGAATCAATTTACGGGCTTATATCTCAAGATATACTTATGCAAATGATATGCAACTTCTTTTATTTAAAAGCTTGTTCTGTTACCTTCAATTTATATAAGTTTCGTATAATTTTAATTGGATTCCTATTTTTAGTGAATTTCCACTTATAAGGGTGCAATTTTGGCTAAGTGTAGGGCAGTCTGAGGTAAAATATAAACAACTTGAGCTATACAAATCAAAATGAGATGGGACTAAAAGGGTTGGACACTAGACACATAGAGCTATAACATATTCAAAATTCAAGTTTAAATGAGTTGAATAGGAGTAAAGGTGAATTTTAAAAAAATTCAGGCAGAAGAGGATAGAGTGAGCAGAAAGCTCTGTTGATATTCCTGTTGATTTTGACACACCATATGATTGATATTGTGGTTATAAGTTTGTTGTCCCATATTGATTTGAATGCTTGATCGGTTTTATTGGTACTCTAATACTATTCATGGGGAAGCGGACATGATCTGTCATGCTACGAATTTTCGACAGAAATTAGTGATAGTTCTAAATGTTGGTGTGTTAATATTGTTATGCGACATGTATAAATACCATGCAAGTATTATCATTTGAGGATAAGGTATGAAGCCTATGTATTTATGATTCTATGATGAAAGATATGATGATGAGTCCATATTCCAAAGGAACGTGACATGGCGATCACGCTCTGATGGGGTATGACATGGTGATTATGCTCTAGAATATGCCATAATGATTCCACACCCTAAGGAATGTGACATGGTGATCACACCCTGATGGAGTATGACATGGCAATCATACTTTGGGACTTGGCAGGATGAACATATTCCTAAGGAGTGCGACATGGTGTTCACACCCTTACGGAGTATGACATGGTGATCGTACTCTGAAATATGTATAACAAGTAAAGGAAGATAAAGGAAGAAAAGAAAATTATGTGTATCTGCATAAATTCAAGTATAAGTAAAGGCATGTGCAGATTTTATATTTTCAGTATATTAGTGGCATTATATTTTAATACATTTCAATTATAATTCATAGTATAATTCATGAATTTATTTTATATTGGCTCACCCAAATGACAAGTGTATGAATAAAATGGACTCTACTTCGAACAATATGTTTTTGAACTATAAAATTAAATAGTTTATATAACATGTCCACCTTCTTCATAATACATCGAAGTAGCTGGAGATAATAACGATGACACAGTATGAAATTTCTTAGTGAATCCTACTGAGAATTTAAAATTCTCACTCCTGTTCCCGTGTTATCTCCAGATAGTCCGAGAAGTTTCAAAGACAGCTAAAGTTGCTATCAGATAAGGTTCGCTTAGCTAACAGTAACAACTCCAGAGTGCGATACTATGACTTAAGTATAGTACTGTACAGAGGAGGACATTACATGTTTTACCTTATAACATCTTGTGACAATGTCTTGTAAGCACCTAAGTTTTTCATTGATTTTCCCTCTTCTAACTTGAATCATAACAGATTGCATTCATCTTGACCAGAGTAGGAAAAAACTCATCAAAGTTCATTTATATATGATAATTTTATTCATTATTCTTGGGTGATAAACTGTTGGGTATTGAAAATTGCTTTCTTGGTCTGAAGTAGAGGACTGAGAAATGTACCCTTTCTGCTAAATTGTGACTATCAGTAGCTTGAACTCTTCTAGCTCTAACATGAACAACTTCACTGGTGTCTTGTCATCTGTTACATTCCTTTTAATTCTCTTACTTCTTCCAGGTTTCTAAGAACATGCAAATAATATAAACCATCAATCTCTATGCTGCATATAAACATAAAAGATCCCAAAAAACCAATTTACATTTATCCTAATTATGAATGAAGAACAAAAGAAAATATCACAAGAAAACATACATATTTTTATCTTGCTCCTACTCTCAGAAACTACATGACTTGAGTTTGCTGATATGGTCTCAAGCATATACATCCCCTTTCAGTCGAGGATGGATAGGGTGCTTCCTACTTCGCTATCCACTGCTCCGGAAAACATCTTGGTGCACCTTCCAACTTTGCAATGCTGCCACTCTAAGAGATTCATTTGTTGAAGATTGTGAACAAAGCCTCTGACCCCAAATTGGTTGTTATCAATGGTCGCACTTCATGGAATAGACCTTTTACCGATGGGAATTTGTCATCAATGGTTGCACTTCATGGGACAGACCCAATGGGAATCATTGATGCCACCCACAACTATAGCCGCTGACAAATGGCCATCAATGAATTTGAGACATTGAAGTTGTCAAACCAATTTCCTATAGGAAAATATGCATCAATAGTGGTAACCCCCCGACTCCTGCACTAGTGACACTGAAACCCTTTTTCCTAGTAGAAACTGCGAACTTATTTCATATGTTATGACATCTTCAGGGAATGAAAAGAAAAAGGGTCATGAAATGGATGTCCATGGATTGATAGTGGCGGCTCATATCATCACCTAAGAATAGAGCTAGTGGCAAGTTGATGTCTCGCACAAAGAAGAGGAGACATGGCATCGTTATGCCATGTGTTGTCGATGAGATTCAAAAGGGCATCATAGTGTTGTCGACAGAGGGGCCGCACAAAGCAAGCAAGGAAGAGTTGCGAAAAGAGGGTTTGGCAGAGGTCAATGGTGATGCATGGTATTCTGGTCGTGACCCCATGGTGGTTCAAGGTGTGGGTCAAGGCTGAGGGATGAACTCGAATTACTGAGGTTGCAAATTACTACGCATTTGTGAAGGAAAAAGGATGCCATCTGCTACACCGTTAAGAGGAGATGCAATGAAGGGGGCGGCAGAGCAACTAGGGCGGTGTTGCGACGGGGAAGAGAGAGCGTTCGGCGGAGGTCAATGGCAATGCACGGTGTTCTAGGCGTGACTTGACTCATGCGTTGTAACATGAGCAAATTAAACTGAATGGCAACTATAGTATAGTAGGCAACTCGGATCATTTCCCTAAGATGAATGCACCATTTGATTAGAAAATTTAGGGGGTTTTGTTTTATCAAACAGTTAAAATGCAAAATGTAGAAATCAAAGGAAAACGGGAATTGATGAGTATAAAATCGAATTAAAAGGATCCAATCCAAGACACAAGGTAACACAATTAACTCTCCATCATTGGATTCTAACTCATGCAACACTTCAATTTAGTGATTAGACTTAGACTTAAATGAGATCTCAATCTAAATCTAGCATTCACATGGCAACCTCCATGCATTCAACCAATTACACAATCAATTTGATTCAGAAACCTCTAGAACCGAATTGAATTGAATTAGTTTAAAGCACCAATGCAACTAATCTTATGTTCAGATCCAAAACACAATTCACACTCCTTAAACAATAAATCACATACATCAATCGAATCATATATGACATGATTACATTCCTAATCAGCATTCAAGAATGAAGAACTTCAATTCATATGTGAAATTAAGAATGAGAGAAGGAGAGATGAAACCGAATTGAGATCTTGCATCCGAATGATGCACCAAACCTCAAGAGTTTAATTGCTTCACCTGATGTCTTGAATCAAAGGAAATATCTCCTCCATTAATGGAGGAAAACGCGAGAGAGAGAGAGAGAGAGAGAGAGAGAGAAAGGAGAGAGAGAAAGAGAAGAAGAAGTTGTATTTTCAAAATTCTAATCCAAAGTAAAATGAGTCCAAAGGTCCCCTCCAATTTGGGGTTCCCTCCTATATATACCTATGATTAACACACTAATTAACTAATTACATTAATCCTCTCTCTAAAGCTAAAAGTAGACTCATTTACATCAATTGGACTTGTGGAAGGAAACTTATGCTAAAAACACTAATTCAGCTTCACTGGATCCATCAGTGAATTTAAACCGCATGTTTGGCCTAGAACATGTCATTATTTGCACTAGTTATTTGAAGAAAAATTGTAGATTTGGAAGTTAGCTTTCCAATGGCACCAATTTTGCCTCAATTGGATTCCTGTAGCCCGAGATATAGCCTAATTAGTGCACACTGCTCAGGATCTGCGACTACATCTCTTTAGTCCACTGGAAGGCCCAAAATCAGCTTGAAAACTCCTGAACTAGCCTCTGACCTCTTCATAAGAGTTGTAGGCCTAGCTCTCAGCTTTCCTACAAATGAAGAATAAACCCAAAATGAGGCATATAACTCAAGTTATGGCCCAAAAACCAAAATAGTGTCAGAATAAGGCTAGTGCAGGAAAATTAGATCAAAGTCCAACCAAGGTCCAATTAATAGGAAATGGTCCAAGTCAATTCAGATATGCACAAAAGAGGATTAACGGGCTAGATATGAGGAAGAATAAGTATATAAAATTCCAATTCATCATGACCCCGTGGTGGTTCAAGGTGTAGGTGGAGGCTGAAGGATGATCCCGCAAATTGCTACTTCCTCTGTGAAGTAACAGGTCTGGGGTAGAAGAGACTTGGGTTTTGGGGAAGAAGAGAGACGGGTCTGGGGGAGAAGAGGAACGAGAACAATTGTGAAACATAAAAAGTAGAAATAAGCGCATGGTAACGTAAAATACCAAGAGTAGAGATAAAATTAGAGAAAGCCAACTCTAACAAAATGATGACATGGCACTATTATGCTATCTAACATGGTACCATCTCAATATGTTATAGCTTTGGTCTCAAAATAAATTTATTATAATAGATAGATAGATAGATAGATAGATTGTAGGCAATACTTTGTTGAAAAAAAGTGTCAATGGTAACCTTCTCACTTGTTTAGGAAAAAATGATGCTTATTTGGCCTTGGTAGAGGTCCACAAAGGCATATGTGGTGCCCATCAAGCAGGATGAAAAATGAAATGGACCCTTAGTCGACAACGAGTGTATTGGCTGACCATCATTAAAAATTGTAGGGAGTATGCCAAATCATGCAAAATTGTCAAAGACATGGGAAGGTATAATATATTCTTGTGTCAGAGTTGCATGCAATCGTGAAACCTTGGACGTATAGGGGATGGCCATTAGATCTTATTGGCTTAATCTAGCCACCTTTGTGAAAAGGACATAAATTTATTATGGTGGCTATTGATTACTTTACGAAGTGGGTCAAAGCCTTTCCTTTAAAAGATGTGACTCAAAATGAAACTATCAAGACAACAGACCAAGGAACAATGTTTACAGATAAAGGTAGTCGAATATGCCAACTCTAGACCAATAAAAATGCTTACTTCAACCCCATATTATGCCCAAGCTAATGGCCAAGTTGAAGCAATGAATAAGACTACAATTGCTTTTATCAAGAAGCACATGGGTTGATAGCCAAGGAATTGGCATAATACCCTTAGTCAAGTCTTCTGGGCCTACAAAAATTCACCTAAGGGGTCGATTAAAATGATGCCCTGTAAGCTAGTTTATGGGCATGATGTTATATTACCTGTCGAAATTAATTTGCAAAATATCATAATGGCAAAGCAAAATGAATTGCCAATTGAAGATTATTGGCATGGAGTGCTCAATGACTTAGTTGAGCTCAAGCAAGAGTTACTCATTGCATTAAAAAATTTTATTCGACATAAAGAAACAACGGCAAAGTTTATAATTGTCGAGTAAAGAATAACGTTTTTAACTTAGGAGATTTAGTCTAGAAATTGATTTTTCCATTTGAAAAGAAGTCAAGAACTTACGAAAAATGGTCTCCGACATGGGAAGGACCTTTTCAAGTTGATAAATTATATTCAGGGAATGCTTATGGATTAGTCAATGTTAATGATGGTTTAAGGATTAAGTCGATCAATGGAAAATACTTAAAAAAATATAAACCAACATTGCAAGAAATAAGCATTTCATGATAAAAGTTTAAAAAAAGGTAAATTGTCATTTTAGATTGTTCAAAAAGCCCTTCTTGTGGGGTAAACAAAAAGAAAACAAAAATCCCTTCTTATGGGGTGTAAAAAAAGAGATGATAAACAAAAAAAGAGCAATAAGCATACAACAGGTCAACAACTAAAATTTAGTTCTTCTTCCTTGCATAACGTGAAGCCGAACAACCAAATTTCAGGGGGCATCATGTTGAGATGAATTTTCAATTTTAGTCAAAAGCCATACATATGGCAAACATGAGAGAAGATTTTGATGAGGAGTTGAAGGTTCTATTTGGCAAAAGTAGATAAGCCTCAGGGCATATGGATAAAAGGTGGTCGAAATTACCAGAATTTAGTCGAGGATGAAAATTATCTGACAATCACCTTTTGGAGATTGGTTGAAACGCCTCATAACTTAGCATGAATCAATGATGGTTAATGGACAATGGTAGTGTCAAAAGGGAACTTGGCAATGTTGAGAAGTGGTGGAAAAAGTCTCAAGGTGATAGTTTGGCAAGGCGTATAATTGAATCATAAGGTGACAGAAGTCGAGGAAATGCATGGCTATCAAAGTAGCGTTCATCAACGGATCACGAAAGTTATTTCTTCTAGAAGCACAAGTGAATGAAGAGCGGAGAATGTGGGTAGTTGCCAATATTTAAAGCACGTGTAGATCAAGGCACATCCAAAGGTGGTTACGAGAGCCTCAAAGTTGAACGTGGGAAATTTCCGGTGTAACACCTTACCAGACAAGATACTATGCTTAAGTCATAATATATTACCTGATAAGTTATTACGTGTGGCTGTCTACTTTAATTTAATTTCTTATTCAATGTTAACTACTCATTTGGAGTTAGCTGTTTATCTATTTATTTCTTTTGGTTGTAGAATAAACAATGGGATTATATCGTGACAAAAATAAACCTGCAAAATATACAGAGACTAACGAGCCATGTCATATATACATGTACATAGATGTCTGTTGCAAAGTTTGCCAAAAAGATACATAAATAGTACAGGGCATATAACAGATAAGGCCACTAAAACAAAATAATCTAGCCGTCTTTATAAAACAAACCCTATATGGTTCCCATGAGACATTTCATATGCTAACCCCATCCACTAACCATCCACCTATAGCCCAAACTGCCAAAAGAGGGCCACTCTGTACACCTCCTCCTACTGCACTACATAAGCTCCCTAGATGGATTATGAGGAAAGGAATCCATTGGCCATGCCGGCATCTGCCGAGGCATAGCTGCCGCTGGGTATAGAAGACGATGATGATGAACTTGCCTCCTCAGAAGGGTCCTCTTGCTCAAAAAATGAGATGGAGGGAGCCTGCGGAGATGATGCCGCCGGTGGTGCTGTAGGGGCTGTTGCTGTGGCTGCTGCTGGAGGTGGGAAGGGATATGCTATATAGAGCGGAATGGCAATATAAGGTGCGGAGGGGTCAAAAAGCGGGTAAGTCAGTGGGACAGCAAAATCCTTGCGGAAAAAGAAGTAGAAACAGAACTAACAAAACGGGTCAAGGTGGAAATGCAAGTCAGGGAACTCAACGTAGAGAATGCCGGTCATCGCATTCACCATGATCTTAGAATGACGCGTAAACATACAATAGGGTGAGAAATAAAAATTTCTCAATAGGAATCCTAATTCTATACACATCTGTCATCATCGTCATTCCCAGTTGTTTCGATTTTTCTTAATTTTAAATGATAACATAATATTCAACTTAACTTAAATTGTAGAAAAGAGAACCCGAAACAAGGCTAAATTTTAAATTAGAGCAATACAAATATATTTAACAGGCACACTAATAAAGCTGAAACAGTAACCATAGGCAAACAGTAATATAACACAAGGAATATACAGTTAACTATGACCTTAACTTAGAAATTCATAAACAGAGCATATATATGTGAAATGGAAAAATGCATGTAGCCTTTGGAGATTTTCAAAGTATGCAACTTATATTTTCCATCCTGGTCCCCTGGGAGTCTTTAGCCATATACTCCTAGGTAATAGTCTGCTTTTTAGGACCAAGCTTGTTCCTATACAGGATTGCCGGGTTTACTTTCCCTGACTTTCCCACTGATCTATTCCCCTTAAACTTATTTAGGAGCTAGCCCAAGTAATATGGAATCATTTATAACCTTCATAAATTGCATGCACAACTAACATTATCTTACTTGAACATCATGTATTCATACAAATTTCTCATAAGGTATATGAATTCATCGCCAAAATTTCGATAGCATAACGAATCGAGTCCGCTTCGCCATGAATAGTGCTAGGCTACCAGTAAAATCAATTAAGCATTCAATTCAATATAGAACAGCAAGTTATAGCAATAATATCAATCATATGGTGTGCCAATGTAAAACAGGGTTTCTGCTTACTCTACCCTCTTCTAGCCGAATTTTGTAAAATTCACCATTATTTCTATTCAACTTATTTAGACCTAAATTTTGAATATTTCATAGTATTGTGTGTCTAGTTTCCAACCCTTTTGGTCTCATCTCATTTTGATATGTATAGCTCAAGTTATTTGAATTTTACCTCAGTCTATCCTACTCTTGGCCCAAGTTGCACCCTTAGAAGTGAAAATTTGCCAAAAATAGAAACCTAGGTCAAATCATATGAAACTTATACCAAATTAAAGCTAACAGAACAAAATTTTATTTGAAATAAGTTGCACCTTATTTGCAAAAGTATAACTCAAGATATAAGCCCTGTAAATAGACCCTTCTAGACTTCTCTGTTCCAGTCCGGTTTAGACTTAAGGCAACTTCATCAATTTATTGGGAACAATTGGGAATGAATCTAACTCTGAAATTTTTATAGAATGTTGATCTACATGTTAGCTTTCAAACAGCACTAGTGACACTCAATTTGGAGTTTTTTAGGGTGAGTTACACCATTCTCAACTCATACTGCCCAAAAAAGGGCTCAGAATTTTAGGCTAAACTTCAAAAATTCGTAACTCACTCAATACTAATCCAATGGCCTTATATTTTATATGGTTGGCCCATCAAGTTTTTATGGCTAGATTTTGGTTCGTACAAGATGAATGTACGGATGCCATAGGGTTTTTCACCCAACAGCACTTAGCTTCTTTCTATATTCAAGTTCTTCCATTCCAGCTTCAATCCAAATCATATCATCCATACAAAATCAACCCTAATTCATCATCTCTACTCAAGATAACATCAGAATTATGAAAGAAGGAGGAGTTTCAATCAGCCTCAATCCAAAGAAAACAAGAAGATAAGTTGAATTCCTACCTTTCCTAGGTGTAATCTTGCTAGCTTTGTGTCTTGGATTAAAGAACTTTTGTTGAAGCTTGAAGGTTTGATGGAGATGAAGATGAAACGAGAAGAGATGAAGAAGAAGAAAGATGAAGAAACAATCAACAGTATATGGCTGAGATTTACAAGGGAGTAGGAAAGAGAAAAAAATGAAAACTTTTGAAGGAAGCTAGCTTTTGATTAGTGGATGTGTCTCACTCTTTCAACTTAACTTGGCTACCCCTATGAAGAGCTGAGATTGCGCCATTTGCAAGGGTAAGTTGGCAGAATCTTGGCCATCCATCCTAGGGTTCTCACAGTATAATTTCTATTGATTCGGTTCCGACAGTTTAAAATATCGAAATCTTACTGATTTCTTTTAAATCGGTAAATCAGTTTTAGAAAAATCCTATGAGGTTTCCTATGTTTCTAATCTAATTTCCTTACATTTAATCTCTCTAAATGATACTTAATTGGCTTCAACTAAATAATTAATCGAATTCTAATTAATCTCAATCATTCGATAAAAACCGAACAACTTGGTTAAAAACGATAAAATTTTTCGAATATTACATCTGGTGCCCTATAATACCCCAAGTAACAGTGTGCATTATTAGCACCATTAAAATAATTAATTATTAGATAAATTATAAATATGCAAGAGGACAATAAGGCAATGCTAACCATAAGGTCATGTGTAACACCCTCCAAATATAGACAACATGCTCGAGTCATGGAGTTATGTCTAGAGGTTATCCAGGTACTATATAAGACATCTTAAATAAGCAAATATAGCATAAGGCCCTTAAGATTCACATTTCATTATTGAATAAAGGTTTACAATCCCAATATCCGGTACATATAAAGTAAGATAATTACATTTTAGAAGAAACTCAACTGAATATGTACACAGACTCTGATCTTCGGCCTGCAATCGGCACTTCTCTTAACTAGTTGCTCACTACAGTCTCCTACTGTGCACATCAAGTCCAGGTCTTGAGCTTTGTAAGTAACCACAACATCTGCTGCAGACTTGCAATCTATTCTACATATTGGAATGTTTACAGAAAACAAACATATAGGTAGTGAGAACCTAAGGTTCTTAGTAGGTACACTCAATCCACTACTACTATAAAGTGACATCATAAATATTCCAGCCACTTCGGTTTATTATGGAAATGTGGACACATACAAGGACAGGTTCAATTTTAAGTTTAAAAACACCTTTCTTGAAGCAGGTTATTTTTAGCAAACACTTGGCATATTTCATGACAAATATATTAACAATAACAATATAATATGTGACTCATAAGCATAATAATATTATAGCATAATGAGATACTTAAATATGCACATGCAAATGCTCATACTTGACTTGATGCAAGTGCACTTGACTTTACTTATCTCTTTCTTTAACTTGCAACTTGATCTTACTCTTCTATACTTGGTCCCTTGAAGTTGAATGGCCTCTCTCACCTCTTGGTAATAGCATGCTTCTTAGGTCCAAGCTTATACCTATATATGAGTGATGGGTTTACTTTTCCCGACTCTTACATCAATTCATTCCCCTTAAATCTATTCAGGAGCTAGCCCAAGTCTTAGATAGTACTACCGACTCAATACAACTCTTTGCAAGTTGTTGATATCTTTCTTCATTCTTGAACATGTTCATGCATGCACATGCTATAGGCACTTATGCATATGCTTCATATTTCACTTTCAAATATTTAGGCATGCATGACTTCCATGTATTTCACATATAGATACTTGTAACATTCATATACTTCTGCTGAAAATTCAGCAACATAACAGCTAAACATATAGGCATCCCATTATACAGACAATTAGCCAGACATATCAATTAGGTTTATCATAGATGACATATCATAACATTATATAGATGTGAAATTTCCATTAATCTTATACCTGTCAATCTTTCACAGTTTATTGGACCCTTAAGTCAAGATTTTCTTAAGTTGCTCCATTATCCTTAAATCTGTCATGTTTTCTAAATTCAACTATAATTCCATTTTAATTCATTTTAACCTACAAATTTAATATGTTGTAGGCCTATTTGTATACTTTTAAACCTCTTTAGTTTCACTAAATTTTGAGATTTATAACTTGAGTTATTAAAGTTTTACTCAAGACTGCCTTGTTTCAAGATAAACTTGCACACTTAACTTTAGAAAATCACTAAAAATTCATTATGCATCATTTTTATCCAAAATTTATATCAAATTATAGCTATTAGAATTGTTTTTTAATCCTCATAGGTTCCACTCCAATTGGGTATCTAGAGCTCAAGTTATGAGCTCTTCAAATGGGCTACCCTATCTTAATCTTAATAGAGCATGGGTCAACTTTCAATAATTACTGGGGAAAATCCACTCATCATCTGTACCTAAAATTTTTATGGCATAATTGAAAGCTCCAATGCTCCACTGAAACAGTCTCATATCCTTAGACGTTTGAAGCTTTAAGGTTTTGATGAATATCAAATCAAGATTTAAGTAAATCTCTTGGATAGTAAATGATTTGGTTTAGCTAAATGCATTCATCTGTGAGTAAAATCATCTACTTTGAAGTCAAATGATTTTTGTACAAATCAAAGCGTCTAAATCCATGGTACTTCACACGAAAATATGATTATATTGGAAAAATCATTTTGTGTTCTATATGTTTACTCACTCAAGAATAAGAAAGAAAGCTCAGAAGGATATGATACAGCATCAGAAAGGAAAAAAACATGCCATGAGAAATATCACACTACGTTCACAAGGTTGACTCACTCTAGAAAGGTAATCATTAGAAACTTGCTACTCATGAAGTATCTCACCTTGAAAGATTCTTACATACACTTCATTGAAAAATTCAAAAAGTCAAATATGATTTGACATAATGCAAAAGAAGCGCTGACAAGTCTGAGAAGTGGGTGAAGACTTCAAACAACTATTTTTTCTCTTCTGTGTTATCACTACTTGTTGAAAAAGAAAGCTGCATCTTCTCTTTCCAAACATAGACTAGTGGATTGAAATAGCACAAGGCTCAAGATCTACAAGCTCCAACGGTAATATCTTGAAGTCTATATAAAGTTGGAATACGAAGAAGAAGTTAGAGATGCTACTCAAATTTTTTCAAGCTACAAATATTTTCATTCTTCAACCTTCCTCTACTTTCTTATGCTCTAGAAATTTACTCATAGTAACTTCTGTTTGAAAATCTTATCTACTGGATTATAATAGATAACATTCTCACATTGATAATTTAGAGAAGTCATACACTATGTGCATTTAATCTGTACTCTGTAAAGAGCTTTTAGTGCGAGAGTAAACACAAACCTCTTTCTACAAAATCTCTTGTATCCAGACCAATCAATGGTCAAAGTGAAGATAGCTATGGTGGTGAGGACAAAAGAATGAGGATGAAGAAGAAGATAGAGGGCGATATGTTAGGAAGGGTGACCGAATTCTTCAAGGGTAGAATAGGAAAGAACAGCGTCTTTTTTTTTAAGGTGGTTTGGCTTCCTCATTAAGTTTTCTAGGTTAATTTTCATTGATGGTTTTGTAGAAAAATCAAATTCTTCTAAACTTAAATTTGTGTGGTTAGTTTATAACCATACATCCTAAGGTTTTTAACTAATACTCATGTCTATAGACAATATAGGACCTTGCGAATTAATTCAAGGTGTCCGACGATCAACTCGAGTAGTCCAGGTTACCCGAGTTATTGAAATATAGTGTGAGTAACCTCACACTCTTATTTAAAATTGTGGATAGAAAATTTCAATTTAAAATTATTGCAAGTATTTTAGTTATTTACTAGTGCCGTAATGCCCGTAAAAATCTCGGAACTGGAAATTTTCTATGATTGCCCCTCTTGACAATCGTAAAGCTTTAATTACCATTTTGCCATTATAATTTAATAATGACAACTACGTCCATAATTTCACTACGGTTTACCTAATTACAATTTTACTCTTGCCATGGGTTTGAGCTTCCTTCTATCCTGGTTTATCCCTAGAACTCAGGATGTTACATGATGTGGTTAAAATTTTTCTCTATAATAAAATAATAATATTTTATCCAGCTAAAGAAAATATTTTGCAAACAGTTTCTTGTAACACAAGAAATTGACCCAATAGGGATCTATGATACAAGAGAACCTAAATATCCTCATCCAAAGCGTAGAATGTGTGGCTAAGAATTAGTGACACTAGTCATCCTTTGAAAAAAAAAAATACACAAAGATGACCACACAAATCCAATTAAGGAAAATTAATTTTTCTTTCACATTAAAAATCCCAAAGTTGGAAAAGATAAGACAAAGTACTCACCACTTTCTCTCTTTTCTCCCTTGAAAATTTGGCTATCACCTCCCATATCTTCACCTTCAATTTCTTCTTCCTTTTCATCCCCAAAAGCTTTGCCTTTTCTTGAACCTCTTGGCTTCCACTTGCAACCTAAGTTTTATTCCCTTAATTCAACAAAACCAAGAAGCAAAACTTCCTCCATTTGGACTATATATCTTTGGCCATCACAAGGACGAAGTGAAGCTGATTGTCAACTTGGTGTTTAGAGGAAGTTTAGAGCCAAAGAAAGCTAGATTTGAAGAGCTTGGAGCTTTGGAACCAAGGTAGGCTCCTAGAATTTGTGTGAATCCCATGGTTTCTTGGGAGCTAGGGTTTCCTTAATTCACCTTGCTCTATTTATTTTGCAGCTAGTATGATGTTAATAGGACTTGTTCTAGCAATTTAAGGTTAGGAAAACTTGATTGGTGTTGAGATATAATCTAAAGAATTAAGATAGTTCCAAAACATGAGAACTGCTGCTAAGTAGCCTGTGAATAGTGTGTATCATGAAGGGAACATCTCAAGCCCAAAAATTCAATTTGAGATGAAATCAATTTTACATGAAAGCAGACTTGAAGAAAAGAATCCAATTGTAGAAAATATAGACTCACTGGACTTAGGATAAAAAAAGTTATGGATTTTTCAATTTGGTTGAAAACTATAAACCACAAACCTAAGTAGTACATGTTGTGATGGGCACAACTCGCCGTACATAACTTCAATTTGAGTGAAATCACTTTTGTTAGAAAAATAACACATGGGAATCATACCTATAAAATTTCATATTTAGATTCTTAGTGAATTGCTCCTAGTAAATCCATGAAATTTTCCTATACTCTGTACGGGTTAAAAGGACATCCATAATGTGGAGCTCATAAATTGAGCTCTACCTACTCAAATTAATTGAAACTTGTTGGGTTTGAAAGAGAGTTCTTATAGGTACCTCCTAGTAAAATTTAGGGGCAAAATAATACAAGATTGATTTTTTGTGATTTACTAGTCTTAGGTGTACAAACCTAACCCGAAATTGAGTGAAACTAGAAAGTACAATAATCAAGCTACATTCCAATAAAATTTGAGAATAAAATAAATTAAAATGGAATTTTGGTGCAATTTGAAAGATTTTGGACAAATTTTAAGGAAATTGAATCAACTTGTGAGTTAAGTGGCTTAGGGGTCACAAAACTATATGGGGGGCTAAATTGAATGAGAATTTATGCAATTATATACTAGAATGACACCATATTAAAGTATTAGCTATGATGTAGCCATGCATTGAAACTTTTAAGCTTGAGTCTTCCATGCCTTTATGATAATGTTATGCTTGAATTCCTATTAGTGTTATGTTGAGATTGTTATTTCTGTGACTGGCTGGCTGGTATTTCTATTGTCAATTTTGAAAATCTTCATATTATAGTTGTCATGCTGTCGAATTACTGGCAAAAGTATGTTGAGAATGAACTATGGAGCATAATCATAAGTACATCCAGAATTTTCATGTATGAATACAAATGAAAGGTGCCTATAAGTACATGACATGACCTTACAAGATTTACAAGATGACCATAATTTTCACATTACTTGGGCTAGCCCCAAAATAAATTAAGGGGAATAGATTGGTGTGGAGATCGAAGAAAGTCAATCTGACAATCACGTACAGGAAAAAGTTTGGTCCTGAAAAGCAGACTATTACTTAGGAGTTAGAAATGGCCAAATACGTACTCCTAAGGGACCAAGTATAGATGCTCATGATACAAGTTAAAGAAAGAACAAGAAAGTCAAGTGCGCTTGCATAATCAATTATTTGCATTTGCATTTACATAAGTTCTATTCTCTTGTTGACCTGTTGTAACTATTATGACATTACTCTCTTATTTCTCAAGTGTCTAAAAAAAATGAAATTGCTTTGGATAAAGAGTTTCAAGAACTTATTAACTGGACTTCTTACTCTGTCATATACTACAAATGCTTTTTGAAGTAAGCTGAAGCAGTTGAGAATGATAATGATGTCCATGCATATGGTAGTCTTGGAGACCCTACTAAGAATTCTAAATTCTCATACCTATTGTGTGTGTATCCGTGTCATTCTCAGACGATGATCATGGCGGTGATAGTGATCCTCGCCAAGGCCCCTAAGTGGCAATGGCACTATGACGCTGTCTTGGACTCTCTATACCTGATGGTTAGCTTGCATTTCTGACTGTACATATTTTTCCAACGATTGTTTGCAATTTTTGTGTTGAGTCTTTTCTTTGATCCCAAGGCACTTTTGATAAGATCCCCTTGTTTATGGTGCATCCAACATTTGCACCGCCTCAACCTTTACTCCCAGCATCCATGGAGTCCAGCCCTTCTGAGGCGAGCTTCTCCTTTTCCTTAGCTCCTTCCTTTAGAGGCAACGGACATCCACCCAGTGGTCTTGGAGTTGCAGGCATCCAACGAATGGCTTCCATACCCTTGAGTTAGATTAGGGGTGGATGCAGGACTTTTTGGGAGACTGTTCAACTACCATGGAGTTTAGCTAGTGTCTTTTGTATAGGGTGGTTTACTTTTGAAACGGTATGTTAGTTGGGCCATAAGCATAGACGTAGGATTTTCTTTTGATCTCATGTATTTTGATAGGTGTCCCTACATAGACCTTTTTTAGTTCTAATTACTTTCATGTGGGTTAAGTATAGGATCTAAATGGAGGTCTCATATCTGGTGTGCTCGGAGACTTACACTTGAAATGCATGGGATATGTAAACAATGAACTAGATATTATGTAAATTATTTACTACAATTACCTTCAATAGATGTATGATTTCTCATTTAAGCACTTTATTTATGGTTTACTCTTTGTATACACGAGTTTATATATGTCAAGCGCATCAAAAGAAAATTTTATTGCGCGTATGCCTTTATTAGACCAAAACACAAATGAGACTTCAATCAAAATAAAACTAAACTAAGAAATAAGACCTTCACACATGACATACTTCTAGTTATGGCATTATGACTTAAGCATAGTGTAACACCCTGCCAATTTAATGTTATGCTTAAGTCATAGCATGAAATTAAGTAGATTGTGTTACCATATTGATGCTCTGCTTATTTTGCATTTATCATATCATATCTCTTTTTTCTTTTGTAAACAGAAGAAACGGCGCGCTGTATATAATGAACGTGTTCAATCATCGCAGAATGGGACAAAGTTTAATAAAACACCACAGAAAAGATAAGAATAAGTAATATACCATCAACTGTATATGTGCATATATAGGTCAGAAGCTAACACTTCAGTTTATATATATGTTTCAAAAACAGAGTGAAATAAAGGAACAACAAAATTTCTATTGCTAAAAAGTAGAGACAGAAATGGCAGGAGCCAACTATGTACAACGAGTCCAACTTATCGTAGAGCTGCAGGTCTAGAATCTCAACAAAAAGAGTGGTTGTCGAGTCCATTACCAGTGTTTGAGAATGATGCAGAAATACAAAGCGAGGTGAAAATTTAAAGAAATTCTCAGTAGGGTTTGCGTATAATGTGTAAATGACGTTACATTCATTCTCAGTTGCCTCGGTTTTTATTAATTATAAAAACATGAGATCAAGCTTAACTATCCATATTTAATAAGGTTGAGAAAATGTCTGGTCTGAGGCAAGGTCCAGTTTTACTTAGAACAGTGCAAGAAACAGAATAAATTACTAATAATGATATACAGAATAATGAGCAGAATAAATAAACATGCAGCAACAAGTAAACATATCAATTAAACTATAACCAACTCATAAAGACTATTCAATATGATCATGCAAAACTCATTCTTGAACTTTTCTTCATAAACTTTTCCATTACTTGGTCCCCTGAGTGTTCTTGGCCATTTAAACTCCTGGGTAATAGTCTGCTTTTCAGGATCGAGCTCGTTCCTAGACAGGAATATTGGGTTTACTTTCCCCGACCTCCCCGCCGATCTATTCCCCTTAACTTTAATCCGGGGCTGGCCCAAGTATCGTGGAACTTTCATCATAACATAATCTTTAGGTTCATCATAACATAACCTTTATGACTTTCATGAAAATGCATATGTTTCTGAATGTATATTATAACTCATGCATAGACTTTACTAAAATTTCAATAGCATAACGAAACGTGTCCACTTCCCCATGAATAGTGCTAGTACTCAGAACACCAATTTCTCATAGAAATCATAATATTTCATTCATAATTCAACATTAAATTCATAGGAGCATTAGTTACATTAAGACAAGGTTACTGCCTCAGAATAATCATTTAACCCAATATTTGTTAATCAAACCAAAATTCCTATTTAACTCATCTGGACCTGAATTTTGGATATGTTAAAGTGTTATGTGTCTATTTTCTAACCTCTTTGGTCCCATTTAATTTTGATAAATATTGTTCAAGTTATTTAGGTTTTATCCCGGCCTACCCTGTAGCTGGTCGGAATTACACATTTAAAAGTAAAAATCCACCAAAAATTGAAAACTAGTTCAAATCATACGAAATTGGTCTCATATTAAAGCTAACAGGACAATCTTTTATTTGCAAAAGGTTGCATTCCATTTGCTTTAGTAGGGCTCGAGTTATAAGCCCCAAAATTTGACCTTCTTGAAACCTTATCTAACTCTGAAATTTTTATGGGATATTCTCCTATGTGTAAGCTTTCTAACAAAATTGGTTTTACTCAATTCCAAGTAGTATAGGGCAAGTTTTGCCCTGAACAACCTAGTCTGCCTAGAATCAAACTCAAAAACTAAGATCAAACTTCCAAAATTCATATATCTCTCAATACTAATCCAATGGCCTTATATGATATATGTATGGAAAGCCCTGAATGTCTAGTTTCATATAAAAATGGTTTCATCAAATTTAAATGGTGGTAGGCGGAGCTGTATACTCTACTGTATGGACTGCCGAGGGATTTTGGGTTTCCAGCTTCTCACATCTTCCTACTTTCACTTTTTCTTACTCGCTAATCGAATTTTACCATCAAAACAGCCAACAAACCAGCCAAATATCATCATATTCATTTAATCATCACATTAAGAACTGAGAAAATAAAGCCACCATCAGCCACCCACAACCAGAATGGCAAGAACAAAATTAAACCTCTACCTCTTTGTGTGTGATTTTGCTTGATTTTGGAGTTTGGATTAATAAAACCTTGTTGAGCTTGAAGGTTTGATGGAGTTGGGTGAGTGGGGAAGAGAAGAAGAGGCCTGGAGCAAGGAAAAAAGTGGCACAGATTTTGGCTGAAGGGAAAAGAGAGGAATATGTTAACAAAGCTTTGAGGTGGTGGTTGAAATCTTGCAATTTGATTGGTCTAAAACATAAGGCTAAATTTCAGACAACTTTCCTCATTTCTGTGGCCTTTGTGGCACCACACTTAGGTGTAAATGGCTGAGTATTCAGCCTTAGGTCATAGGGTTTTGGGCATGCAATTCTATTGGTTTGGTTCCGACAGTTTAAAATACTATAATCTTACCGATTTCCTTTAAATCGGTAAATCAGTTTCAAGAAAATTTTTATGAAATCTTCTATACTTCTAACCTAATTCCCTCATATCTAAACTCAAATAATTGCTAATCAATTGATCCTAAATAAATATTTAGTCAAATTTTAATTAATCTTAATTATTCGATAAAAACCGAACAATTGGACGAAAAAGGATAAAAAAATTCCGGTGGATGTTACACATAGTACTATAGTTAGAACGAGGTTACATGCACCACTAACATCGTGGTAACCGTCAAGAACAGATGACACCAGTTTAGACTAGAATTTTTGTCTATAAATAAGAGTTCTTAGGATTAGTTCTGGAATTGGAAATTTTTACTAGAACACACTCAAAGCTCTTTCATCATGCTGACATTCAAGAATGAAAAGAAAATCTTGGAAAGTCTCTACACTCATCTTTGTTCTTCAATTTCTTAGGATTAATTGTTCATTTGATTTTGTTTCTTTACATTCCCTTTGCATTTTCATATTTATTTCTTGTTCTTTACGTTTACAAGTTCTACATTATAAAATCCATTTAAAAATACTTATTCTCTTCTTTGACTTCAAGTTAAAGTGCATGTGCCATATCTATCAAGGCTCGCCACTAAAACATTTGACCTTCACAAATGTCGAAAATTGTAAAGATTTGGCAGAAATAAAGTGTCGAGCATTGTATTTTTCGACAAAACTCTTATCTTGAGAGCTCGCAAGAGGAATTGCTTCCACTCCCCGAATTGAGATCCATGAAGCAAACTTGTCGATTTTATTTGTTTCCTCAACCAAAATCCAAGCAAAACACCTATACTGTCGTGGTCATCACTTAGACAAGTTTTCTGGTGATGATTAAATAAACATATGGGAACATAAGAAATTATAGTTTGAAGTTTTGTTTTTCTATACAAGATAAATTATATTACATTTAGTATTTTAAAATATTAAGTTGTGAATAAGAGACTAACACCTCGTACCCTACAGCAAGGTAGAATAAAGTCAAGGTACAAAAGCAACAATAAAAAAGTAGTGTTATATGGACATAGGATGTTAGACATCCTACCTGACATCCACTCACAACAAATCATTGGGTCCACCTTCGAACAATATGTCATGCCACCTTTTGCTCTTTCTCTTCCTAACTTTTCGAGCAGTGTTCGAGTAAGAATGGTATGTCAAAATATCATTTCTCATAAAAAAGATCAATCTAATGGGTATTGTATCCACAAGTTCATTTCTTGATAGATCAATCTAATTTAAATTTAGGATATTACCAAGGGAGTTTGGAATACTCCCTGATAAGTGATTTCCAGCCAAACTTAGCTCTTGCAGATCCTTTAATTTGCATAACATGTGGGATTTCTCCAGAGATTGAATTGTATCTTAAGTTTAACAATCTCAAGCCACTAAGGCAACTAATGGAAGTGGGAATGCTTCCATTGAATCAATTCCCTCCCATGTTTAGTTTTGAGAGACCCTTGGAGAGATTGCCAATGGTCTCAAGAATAAACCTTTTAGCCCATTGCCATCAATTGCAAGAACACTGAGTTACATGCTATTTGTCAAAGAAGTAACAATGAAATCTATACCTCTGGATCCTAAGCTGACTATCCCGTTGTATCTAATGTTATACATGTGCAGGAGTGGGAGATTTCTCAAGCCAAGTGGCACTGTCCTTTACAAAAGGTTGGAAGCCATGCTAATGATGCTAATGTTGGTGAAGTTGTGCAAGGACCCTGGAATTCTACCTATGAATCTGTTGAAACAAAAGTTGAACCCTAAGGAATCTTACCCCAGAAGGAGTTTGCAACTAAGGATAAGTTAACTAAGGAAGATAAGTTATATATGACTAGTGGAACAGTCCCAATGAGATTGTTGATAATGAGATCAAGCTCAATTAAATTCTTGAGCCTTCCCAAGTCATTCAATATCCAGCCACTAATATGGCTAGTGCCAAAGCTGATATTTCTAAGGGAAGCAATATTTCCCAGTGATGCTAGGATTGCACCATAGAGGCTATTCTTTCCCAACTTCAAGGATTAAAGATTTCTCAAGCTGCTTATGTCTTCAAGAATTCTGCATACAATCTTATTTGAGGATAAGTCAAGAACCGAATCTCTATCAAGAAAGTGATGTTTGAAGGGATCATTCCTTCTATTCTATTAGAGCTCATACTTAGAACTCTGAAACTGAATAGATTGGCTATTTGATTAGGAATCACTTCTATGAGTTGGTTGTCCTGTGCAGTTGGAGGGACTAAAGAAAGGACAGGTTACCAATGTAAGGGCTTAAGTGAGCTAAAAGTCCCAAGCCTGAAAGATCCAGGCCAGTCACTCTCTGGCCAAGCTCGTTGCACTTGACACCAGTCCAATTGCATGGGGATGAATTCTAGCTTCAAGAAGATAATGGGTTAAAGTTAAAAATGTCATTGCTGAATTGAGACTTCAATGTGATCAAGGCTTCTTTATCTATGGTAATGCTTAGAGTGGTTGATGATACACCAACCAAATGGTTGTGTAATATAAGGAGGAGGAGGATGACTAATAAGGCAAATTGAAGAAATGATTGAGAAAATAAAGCCATACTTGTTTGTTTATTTGGTTTGGATTGCATACAAGCTTATGAGATTATTTTCCTACATAGGATGTCTATTTATAGTGATTCTAATAGCAATCAGCAACAATGGATGCGATGCTTTTTTTTCACTTTATTTATGTCTTACGATAAATCCTTTTCCTATATCAAAAACCATCTTTCTCAGATATTGGTTGACCACTGTTTCATAGGCAACCTTATCTCACTTAACATGTAAAATGCTAATTTGTAGGTACTCAATTTTAGCATCAAAAGTAAGTTATACGATAGAAGTAGTCATGCCCACATAGCATTAGAATTTTGTGGGTTTAACTCAACCTAAAAAAAAAAAGGGTAAGAAAAAACTCAAACAAGAGGATTGTCCAAGTTATTATAAAGGGTATTTTGGCCATATGCCTAACTAATGTGGGATTTAACACATTACCTTATGCTTAGGGCCGGACATTTGAAGTGTAAAGTTTGCGTGACATCCGTGGATAAGCCAACGTCAAACATAGAATAGGCTCTAATGCTATTATGGTTTTAAATTGCATTGCAATCGCAATTGTGGTTGTTGTAATTGCTAGACATCTAAAGTTTGTAGGACATTTGTGAGTATTGATGTTGTCATGATTAGGGGTGTAAACAGGTTAGTTCAGATCGGGTTTGAAGGAAAAACAAATCAAAGCCAATTAATTTTAATTGATTTGTTTTGGTTCAAATTCATGAATTTTTTTTATCAAATCTGAACCAAACTGAACCATTCAAATTCGGGTTGGTTCGGTTCTAATAATTGGATTACCCTTTTTTTTCAATTTCAACAAAAAATAAAATAAAAAATAATAAAAAAGCATTAACATAACAATGCCTAACTTTAACATCCATTAACACAATTAATGTAAGCAGCTAGAGCCAAGTTAATCATGGTTGCAATTTGTTTGTTTTTCAAAACTCAAAAAATAGATGCAGTAGAAAGGTGTTGTACCGCAAGGGTGGGCTATGCTAGGCGGAGATCCATGGAGCAACGATGCTATGGCCTGTGTTGGCAAAGATCGACCGATGATCTTGGGCAGAGATCCATGTCGCTGCTTCTGCATGTTGGTCTTGGGCGGAGATCTACATTGCTGCTTCTGCTGTGGGCTGTGCTGTCATAGATTGATTGGGGGCCTTGGGAAGATGGCGGCCGGTGATCTTGGCAAATGATGGGTGTGGGTGATGGCGACTAGGGCTTTTTGGTGGTGGGTGAATGATATTGAGGTTTGGGAATGGGAAAGGGAAAATAACGAGTCAAAGTGACATAGTGTGTATTCTGTAATGTGTTCTATATATATATATGGTCGGGTCAAGTCAAGTAATAGATTGTAAATCTCCAAATCTGATACCCAAATCAAATATTGATTAGTTCCAATTGGATTGGGCCCGATGAACTAAACCAAACTAAACTAATTTAATCGGTTCAGTTTGAATTTGTCAAGTTCATCAAGTTAACTTGATCCACTTACACTCCTAGTCATGATGCACATTGTGACCATTGCAACATGAAATTTTTATGTCTATAACTTGAGATGGAGCCTGATGCAACATGTTGCGACTTGTTGCATCAGCTTGTTAGCTCTGATGCAACCGTATTGCTGTTATGTTGCGGCCATTTCTTATGATTGAGAATCATACTGCAATTTGTGTGATGTATTGCAATCGCAATATTGCAGCAGCACCACAAGATGCAACCCGCAACAACACTGGATGCTATATTAGAATTGAGTAAGTATAACTTGGTCCCAGAAACTATCTAAGGAGGGGATGAGGATTGTTCAAACTATTATAAAATGAGACTTAACACAAACACTTAAGCAAAATGTTAAAATTATTCTCCAAAATAGTTTATTACTTTAAACCCAAAATATATAAAGTTTTAGACAAAATGACTAATTGACTAGTGTGAGGATGTGAGCAGCTTATGCTCACCACAAAGAGTGTGCCGTGTGCCCTCGATCTTGAAAACTCTAATCTAGACTATCTGGTTTAGGAAGCATTTAGCGATATTCTTTCTTTTACCGTACGGATTGGTTTTCTTTATAGATTTTTAATTGGGGGAGTCTCTTCAGTATTTTCAACCTAAAATGGTTTTATTTTTTCTAATTTATTTTTATATAGTAACAGCACAGAAAAGTGAGGATTTACACTAATGTGAGTGGTAGGGGTGGAAACAAGAAAGGCTTTCACCTTAACAGGCTAGGCCTATATTGTAAAGAATCGGCCTAAACTTAGCCTATGGCCTATTATAGGCTATTTTTTCAGCCTAAGCCTGGCCTATTTACAAGCCTGGCTTAGCCTGAAGCCTATTAACATAGCCTGATAGCTTATTAAAATCCCAAAATTAATCAAAAATTGTGAGCAAAGCAAGAATTCTAAAAAAGACAATATTATCTCTACATTCGGATTGACATAAGCTCAAGCATCATGGATTCAGATCAAACATTGAAATAATAATAACAACTAACACTAAGTCTTCTAAATAAAAAAACCATGTCATGGATTTAGATCAACATAAGCTCAGGTAGCATTTTAATAAGCCCAGCTCTATGTCAATAACTAACACATTTGTGTACAAAACACATACTAGAAACAGAAAAGGCAACCAGTGATCCTCCCACAAGTGGTGGCTTACACAGGGAAGGCGGTCTGGAGTGGTGAGCACGGCAAGGCGAGGCAGCCTAGCGGGGAGAGGCAGTCTAGAGCGAGTTGCAAGACAATCTACAATGGCAAGGTAATCTGCAGCGACAAGGTAGTTAGTGAAGTTGCAGTGGTGGTGGCTTGCTAATGAGGTCTTCAACTCAGCGCCAATGCTTTGCTATTGAGTGTGAAAAAGAGAGAGAGAGAGAAAGAGAAAGAAAGAAAGAAAGAGAAAGAGAGTGTGTAGGTTGTGACTTATGGTCACTTTGTGATCCAAAAAAGAAGGAAATTGAGTGGCTGTGCAAAGAGAACTTTAGGGTTTCAATTGACTTTTAAAAGCAATAAAATAAAGAGATAAAGATAAAAATTATGCATACAATAACCAACGGCAGCAGGTGGATTAGTGGTCAGGTTCCACATCTCTTTCCTAGGTGGTATAGGTTCAAAACTTGGGTTTGATATTTTAGTAATTGTATAATATATATAAATATATATAAAATCTTAACAGAGTTAGATCGGCCTGATAGGCTTAGTAAGCCTTTCATTAAGCTTGGGCCTGGCCTATTAAAGTAAACAGGCTCTTAAAAAGGCCTAGGCTTGGTCCTATTTTGAAATAAATTAGGCCAGGCCAAGCCATAGACCCTTGACAAGTGGCCTAGTCTATTTCCACCCCTAGTGAGCGATGAATTCTTTTCAAAGAATAAAATTGCTTATGCAATTTGGGATAATGTGATAATTAAGTAAAAAACTTCGCTAAAGTAACGACTCTAATATCTAAACCTAACATTACGAGTAGTGTTTTTTTCCTTTTATTGGTCATGACGAGCAGCATTCGCCTATAATCATAATTCACTTCCACAATAATTAATCAAGCTGTGCATTCTTTTTTTGTCTTTTAGTGCTGGCCCAAAAAACCAAACTACCTCAACCTGGGGAATGAGACCCCATAAGCATCAGAAAAAAAAAAATAACATCAGCAACACAGGAAGGAACACTAAAAAAATAGGTGACACCAAGATCCCTTGTATGGCCTTGATAAGCAAGAACATCAGGATCTCTATTGGCTTCTCTAAAAACATGATTAAGTTGAACTTTCCTAAGGCTTATCCATATATTCCCTGATAAGTCTGATTACTGATGCATAAGGATATGACCTGTTAGGAGTGTTAAGAATAAGCAGCAAAGCACTCAAAGAATCAAGCTCAACCAAGATTTTATTCATACCAGCATTCCAAGCAACTTGAAACACGTAATATAGCCCCCAAATTTCAGCTACGGTAATGGGGCAAGAACCCAGAGTAACTGCAAAACCACCCAAGAAGCGCCCGGTTGGATCTCTCACAAGACCACCATATGCAGCCTTATTGTTGTCAATCACAGAACCATCAGAATTGGCCTTAAACCAACCATTGGGTGGCAGAATCCACCGTACATCCACTCTCTGATGATGGGGGGGATTCCTGATCACTTAACCCATGTTCGAAGCCAAACCATTTAAATGCACATAATGCTGGAACTTGTGCCAAAGATCGTCCACAAACAACACCTCCTGTTCAAAAACTTCCCTATTTCTAACATGCCATAACAAATGCACAACCACACCAAACATTAATTTCCAAAATCTCCCAACATCCCCACCCTTCATATTTGTAAGGAGCCATCTCTGCAGGTTGCAAGAAAAAAGTTGGCCATGAAACTGACCTGGAACCAACCTCTACCAGAATTCCACAATAGTTGGACAGTCATGAAGAGCATGTAATACACACTCATGCACAGATAAATTATAGCGAGTACAGTTAGGGTCATGAGCAATATGCTGACAAAATCGATTAAGGTTAGCAAGTAGCACATTATTAGCTAAAAGCCAAAGAAAACTCCTAACCAGCTTTAATTATTTCCAACCCCAAATCAATTTATAAAGAGGATCTTGATCCTTACTGACCAGTAAGAGCATGATAAGCAGAGGAAATAGAAAAGTTACCATCATGACTTGGAATCCAATAGACAAAATTAGCCCTAGCAGTAGGAGAAGGGGGAGCTATACCACAAATCAATTGACAGAATTCCCAAGGTAGAACTAAATTCAGCCATTACCAATCCCAACATCCTTCCGAATTCACAAAGAAAACCACCACATCATGTAACTAAGCCATGGATAAAGGATGAGTCGCAAAAGTAGATAAAGGCCCTACCTAAGGCACCCAAGAAGCCATCCAAAATCGAATAGTCCGGCCATCACCAACATGCCAACCCAAATTCTGCTGCATATCACCCTAAACCTTACACACCCCTTTCCACAGATTTGACCCACCGTTATGCCAAGAGATCTTCGGTATAATGTCATAGCCATAAGAATAACAACTCCTGCTTACCTGAACCTATAACTCGTCACGTTCAATAATCAAACTCCAACCAACTTTCTACATAAAGGGCCAATTCAATTACAAAGAAAGCACACAGCGTTTGGCAACAAAGTTGTCTGCATAGGATGAATTGCAACAGCACCCCCTATAGCTTTACTGAGCGTTAGGCGACAAGCAAGAGATAAGGAAGAAGTTTTCCAAGATGAAAGCCTCTTCATAAGATTATCAATCACATAACTAAAGGTAGAGGCTCGAACCTTATTATGAAATAATGGGACACTAAGATACTTTCCCAAATCTCCAGCTATAGAGAAACCAAATTCTTTGGCAACCTCCTAGGCTTGAGAATGGTGAATATTTTTAGAAAAGAAAATTTTTGTTTTCTCCTTACTGATAATTTGGCCCAAACTTTGGCAAAAAATGTCTAAGCATGATTTAATAATCTCCACCTGATCCATGGCAACCTCAGCAAAGATAAGCAAATCATCTACAAAACATAGATGAGTTAAAGGTGGACCTCCTCTAGAAATAGTAATAGGTCACCATAATCCTTCCCCCACTGCCTAAGTAATTAGGTGAGATAATCTCTCCATACAAATCACAAAGAGATACAGTGATAAGGGATCACCTTGGCGAATCCCGCTCCAAAGCGTAAACTCCTCTATACACTCTCCATTCTACAGGATGTTCATAGAGGAAGTAGACATGCATTGCCAAATCAAATCAATAAAATGATCCCTCACTCCTATAGCTTTTAAAGAATCAATTATGAAGGACCAATCTAGTCTGTCATAAACTTTTTCTAGATCCATTTTAATGGCCATCAAACCTTTCGTCCTAGCCTTATTCCTCATTTTATGAACCACTTCCTGCACAATAATCACATTATTTGCGCCTTGTCTTCCCTTAATAAAAGCACACTGTGTAGGAGCAATCAACTCGAACATAAGTAATCAAAACCTTATGGCTAGTATTTTGGTAACTAGTTTATAAGCCATATTGCACAAACTTATTGGTCTAAATTGCCTAAGTGAATCAGGACTATCCACTTTAGGAATAAGAGAAACAAATGTCTGGTTAATATCCTTCACCAACTCAGGTTGCCCAAAGATGGAAGTCACAAGCTGGCATAAGGACTTACCCACTACAAACCACTTATTCTAGAAGAAAAGCGCATGGATTCCATCAGGCCCAGGGGTCTTCAAACCCCACATAGTAAAAAAAGTACCACGGATTTCTTCTTCTATTAATGGGCCATAAACATGACTCCATAAAGCCTCTTCAATCACCGAAAAGCCACTAACAATAGGAAAAGGCTTGGGGCAGAAACCTTCATAGTAGAGAACTCTAAAAAAAATCTTTAGTCATAGCTTTCAACCCTTTTACCTCCTTCACCCAATTCCCTGCACTATCCTTAAGAGTCACAATTTTATTCCGTCGACGCCTAGCCAAAGTTGAAAGATGAAAATATCGAGTGTTCCAATCTCCCCACTTGACCCACTCCATCCTAGACTTTTGCATCCAAAGGCTCTCTTCCTCAAACAACACCTTTTCCTAGATTGAGACTGAAGATCCTCCAAGAAAGGATTATAAGATTCTAAAATAGCTAGTTGAATTCCCTTAAGCCTATTCATCAACTTTCTTTTTTTTCTATGAATATTACCGAAGACTTCCTTATTCCACCTTGAAGTAGAATTCTTAAAATTGGAAATATTCACCATCCAAGAATTCCCTTCATGCCAACTAGCCCTCACCAGATCATCAAAAGAATCATGGGATAGCCACACAGCAATGAACTTAAAAGGTTTAGGAACACTTCTAATACCTAGTGAATTATACAATCTAATCCAAAGAGAGGAGTGATCAGAGTTAAAAAACGGTTCATGCATCACCATACACTCCTCAAAGTGGATCAGCCAATCCATATTAACCAGCATCCTACCAAGCCACTCTTTGATATTCCCTCACTTCCAAGTATAATTAGGACCTTTGAAGCTAGCATCAGACAATTTACAGTAATTCATACAATCTCCGAATGCTTGATTACCCCTGTGGGAATTAGAACCACCACTCACCTCAACATCAAACATCACCATGTTAAAATCACCAGCAACACACCAAGGACCATTCACAGAATGGCTCAACATTTTCAGACCTTGCCAAAGTTCAGACCTCAGTGAACCTTGCAGTCTACCATAATAAGGAGTAAAGAACCATTGAAGCCCATTCTGATCAACCACCTTTAAATGGATGAATTACTTATCCCTCTGCACCACTTCCACTCTCCACTAAGAACATTCCTAACAAACCCAAATACCTCCTGCAAATCCATCAGGATCCACTCTAACCTGGTTCAAAAAAACCTAATTTCTTGGCAACTTTGTCTGCTCTACGCCCCCCAAATTCGAGTCTCCAAGAGCACCAACATGGAAAATTGGCAAAAATTTTGAAGATCACGAATCAAAGTGGCAAAAGATTTCTTTCCTACACCCCGACAATTCCAAATAAAAATACTTGTGCCTTCCATAAGAAAAGAAGAAAGTAAAAGGATCCGAATCAACATAGCTATTCCTCTGGATTACTTCTGCTTTCCACCTCAGGCGTCTTCGCAACTTCCTCCGCCACAGTCTCCAAAGCCCCCAATCCAATCTCCACATCTTCACTACCTGTCGCTTCCTTGAACACTACAAGATCTGGAGGATGAGATTTTAAATACGCCCCTTACACTTCATCAGCCTTCTCAGCGATTGTCGGAAAAGCCTCCCCCTTCCTACCCTCTACCTCTTTCATTAAATTTGCAAGTGTATCCACTGTGAGATTTCCATTTCGCACTAATTTGAGCATTTTCTGGTCTAAATGCCCACCAAGAATGGTCTTCTTTACTCCCCCCGAAGGTCGCGTAACCCTCTACTCCTTCTTCCCACTCTTCTCTGAGGCACTTAACTTTTTCTTTGACCACGCACTGCTTCTTTCTTTCACCCCAGCCATGGATCTCTTCACCCCTAACACAGACCCCTTTTCCAACACACCACCGAAGGGGCCTAACACGTTATTAACTTTGGAACCTGGCCCATCTTTACTCGGAGAAGCATTTTTCCAAAATTGGGTCTTTACATTTTTGTTTTGAGACGAAACTCATTTTTCTTGTTCTTGGGCCCACCATTTGACTTAGAAGAGTCTATGCCTGTAGTGCCTTGTGTTCCCAAGCATCCCTCGTGATCAATCACGTGCACTTCAGAATCACTAATTGTCAACAAATCTTCCTTCACGTGCTCCACAGTTTTCGCATGCGAATCAATCTCATTCGATTCTTCACGTAAATCTGCAAAACGGTTACCGTGCATCCACGATTCTATACCCTTATTTTTGGCTTGCAACTCTCCATGATTCTTTCCCTTTCTCTTCCGGTGCACCACTAACCAATCAGCATGAGCTTGCTCCTGAGAATCCGCGCCCTTCCTAAATTGAAAATTTGAATCTGCGATCCCTCCCACCGGAGCTCCGCCCCCAACCACCGTCCCAGCTTCTACTACTGTCGTCCCTCCCTTTACTTCAGTAACAACGTTGTTCTTCTTCCCTTTCTGACAGTCACGAGTATAATGACCATGACATCCACAATGAGAATAGATAATATGCAATCCCTCATACTCAATCTTCATCCACACATTATTTGCCCACACCCGACCCACAACAGGTACAGAGAGATCAATCTCAATGCACACGCGGGCAAACTTTCCGCGGGCCTTCTTCATTGTATTATAGTCAACCTTGATAGGTTTGCTTGCTACACTAGCCAAGGCTAATAAAATCTTCTCATTATAAAAGGACATATTGGAATTCTAATCCAAACCAAAGTCTTCTGGATATTTGCCTCCGTCGCTACAAAGTGGTGAGACCATTCCCTCAGAGCCAAATAATGATCAAAAAGCATCCATGGATCCCCTGCAATGACTTTCAATCTGTCCTCCTCCATATCAAACTTGGTCAAAAAGAAACCATTGCCAAGGTCCATGAATTCAAAACCCCCAGCTAGACGCCATAGCTACTTCAATCTATACCTCATGATCATATAGCTCACCTCTTTACCTAATAGTTTCACTACCAAAGCTCCATGCCACGGAGAACTCGCTTCAATTAACAAGTTTTCCTCTATATGGAACCTAGGCCATAACCTATCACCTCCTTGCAGTTCAATTCTGGCCAACTTCTTATCGAAAAGATCATGATACGACGCCACCGAAAATGCACCACAGTCTTGCTCAGGCTTTCCAACCAGCTTGTCTCGAAATGACACCGCATCGGAGACAACCACTCCACTCCCACTTGGTGGTGGATCAGGGGGTCTCCCCATCCTGAAAAACTCCAAATCCAAGCTGTGCATTCTTAACATCACTTGAAAAAGGTATTGGTATTAATTTACATGAAGCTTAGTCTATGTATACTCATGTCATGTGAGAAAAAAATTTGAGTAAATTACACTTAATTAATTACCTTGGATTTGCTAAAATAATAGCAAATTTTATCTTTAGTCATAGATCATATTCCACCTCTATTTTATTTATTTATTTTTATTAATGGTTGATTTATCACGGTAAAATCTTTCTTTACAAACCTAAATCATTATTAATTATTAATAATATTTATAATATTTAAAAAAAAATTAATCACATAGTTTTTTAACAAAACACTTGTATGATATTTTTAAAAAAATCCAAATTACTATTATTAACTTATAAAAAACTAAAACAATTTTTTTAAAAAATATATAATTATTTTAAATTTTTATACTTAACTTTTAAAATTTTTGGGGTACTATATAATTTGATAATAACTAATTGTTGGTGAGTTGATTTTCTTTTAAATACATATAATCTATGTTATGTAACAAATGGGATAGAGTATAATTTCTCGCTAAATATAGAGGTTATTGTCGTTTTGACAAATGTTAATATAGTGAAGTTAATTTACTACAAAAGTATCTTTACAACAACTTGATCTAAGGATCAAATGTTATCTAGGGATAATAGATTCTCTCAATTTAATTTTTTACTTGACAGGATTATGTGTGATCTCTCACCATAAATTTAAACATCGGACCGAAGTTGCTTTGTCCAATATCTCCTAACATTAACACCTTGTTTGGTTGAAGAGAAATTAAAGAGATAAAAAAATGAGAGGAGTGAAAATGGAAGGATTTTAAAGTATTCTTTTGCTTGAATGTGGAGAGAAAATAGGGATGAAAGAAAAAAATAGATGTGGCCCCACAAAGAAAAAAATTTCTTCACTTATGAAGAGAAAATTAGATAGAAAGAGCGATTTTATTTCAAATGACAAATTTAACCTTATTTATTTCTCTACTCCTTATTGTACTAAGGATCAAAATATCATTTAACATGATTATATTTTCTTTCTTCTTATCTTTCTTTTCAATCAAGTAAGATAAATAAATATTTTTTTCATTTTTTCTCTTCATTTTTTTCTTAATCCAAACAATAGGAGAGAAAATAAAATTTTATCTTTATTTTCTCTTCTCTCATTTTTTTTTTCTCTCATTTTCTTTCTCTTTATTTTCTCTCCTCATTCAAGCAACATGTAACTCTCAAACTTCTTTTATAAATTGTAAAGTATATATTTTTTGAAATGATTTTATAGTAAAATATTTATATAAATTCATTCTTGTTATAAATCTATCATCCACCGCTCCTCTCTCCTGAGAGGTTGAGCTTGGATCAACTATCGAAAAAAAGGCGCGTGCACACGATATCATTTATACGCTTCATGCTTTTACATGAGTTAATGTTTTGCATTTAATTGTGACGGACATCACAACTAGAGTGAGGCAATTGACAATCTCGCAAACTGCCAAATTATTACTTGGAAACTAAGTTTGCAGTGGCCAAATGTTCAAGGGAAAGTGACAATATAAGAGTGGGTGCGGTTCACCAAAAATTTGGATTGTATATTGCTTGTTTATAACATTCATTAAACTAATTTACCTACATTATGATACAATATCCCTTTTTTCGGTTGACTATGAGATTAAATTAAATCAATACTTAATTAATTAATAGACGAATGTAAATGGAAAAGCATAGTCAGTAATAAATTATATTTATATTTTGATTCAAATCATGTTATTATTTTAAACAAACATATAAAAAACCGAAATAGTAAAAAAAAATCTTCCAAGCCAAACCATTCTCTACCTTAGTCCTTAGCGTGCTTGGATTCTGATGTTAAACCGGAAAAATGAGGTCATTGTTGCATATAATAAATTGCCAACAAGTGTTAGTTGTAGATTAGCATCCTGTCTTAACAAGATTAAGATGAAGACAGAATTAGACTGGACTATAGCATTTGGTACTAGGCTTAAGTAAAAAGAGTTGGGTCATGATTAACAGTTATAATTTTTAACTTAATGTTAAACATCCAATTCAATAAGTGATATCAAAGCTAAGGTAAGAAAGTTTTTTTTTTTTTTTTTTACCTAATAATTCTTTGGCTTAGGGAGCTAGAACATGGTTCAATTGAGTAATTCGAGTGTCATAAAGTGTTGAAAAATATATCACGGTAATGTACTCCACAAATATTGTGTGGCCAAAAGATTTTACACTTGGAATCAGGTTGGTATCCCTTAATTGGGATAAATTCTATTCATGAAACGATGCACAAATAGTAAAATAAAAAGAAGAGACTTACATTTTGGTTGACAATAAATTTTCTCTTTCCTTTCTATCACTTATCTCTCTTCTTGCGATTGGTTATGCTGCTGTTTGTTGTATTTTCATGAAAAAATTTTCGTGCCGTGAAGCGCCCTGGTCCCTTAATATTCGAAGAAATTTCGACAACTATTTTTGGGTCTAATGATGAACAATCCAACAAGAAGTTTTTTTTTTTTTTTTTTTCACTTAATACTTCTTTTGGATTACGGAGCTAGAATATGGTTCAATTAAGTAATTCGAGTATCATAGCGTATTGAAAAATGTATCACAGTAATGCACTCCACAAAGTATTTTGTGGCCAAAAGATTTACACATGGAATCAAGTTGGTATCCCTTAATATTCGGAGAAATTTCAACAGTGTGTTTTTGTATAAAATTTGATGATATATTATATATTTTTTATATTATGTAACATTTAGTGTATTACTTCACTTTAAAAAAATTAGTGTATTACAAATGATTGTATAATTTTATCTTATTTAACGTTTATTTTGTAATTATATATGTTTATCTTATAGTTATTAATTTTTTTTAGCTAAGGAGCTATCTATTTTTGGGCAACAATAATTACATTTTATCCAATTTGATAAAAAATAATATTACTAGCTTTTATCAAGCTTCACGGGGCCAGTATGTTTATTATATAATTGCTAAATAAAAATAAGTGGACTAAATAATTTTATCTTATCATATATTATTTTATTTTAATAGTTTATGATCATATATTATTTTTTAATGTGGATTTACCGTATGATTTAAATATGAAATTAATTTTCATATATCATTAGTGTAAAAAAGTTTTATACGATCATCTAATTATTTATGACTTTTAAAATAGGAAATGATTAAATCAAATATTTTTAATAATATAATAATATATAATTAAATATTTATATAAATTTTTTTTATATTTATAATATATTAAAATTAAATTTTTTAAATATATGAGAAAAGTAAACTATATAATATGAACTTATGGTATCAAATTTTGTACAACGTAATAAATAAGGACTTCAGTTTTTTGAAAAAAAAAATTAAAAATAAGGGCATATTTGATAGTAAGTCAAGGAACAATAGAGTCTTTGGATTGAATGAGTGGCAACTGAAACAGCCATCGGTAAGGTCACATTTAATGCACTGGTAGACAAAGGCGATACCGACGACAAAATGGACTTAATTCCGCAATAAGCAAGTTTCCGCAATAAGCAAGTTTGATCCACTAAAAATTACGGGTAGAGTTAGTATTTTTAACTTGCCAAAAAATTCTAATTCGCTTAACTTGCACTTTCTAATTCGTGGAAATTATATATAGAGTTTATTCATAAAATTTTTTTTCCATTCAATCACAATTGGTTAATTATTATTTGTAAACTTATTATTCATATATTTTAATTAATTTATTATATTTATAATTAAATTTGGATGTAAATTATGTAGTTTAAGATTTTTTTATAATTTATATTAATATTATTTTATTATATTTAGATGAAAGTTTCATTAAATATTTTTTAATTTTAAATTATTTTAAATAGTTTAACTTATTAAAAATATTAAAATAAATTTATTTATATATATATTTTTAATTTTTTTGATAGGCTAACCTATTATTCTGTCAGTCCACCCAAAATAGGGTCGATTAGTATTTTCAACCCATTTTACCAAAATGGACCTATTTGCCCTCCATGTTTTAAGCTAGTTTTTGGCGGGTCAGGACAGCGCGGGATGAGCTGGCCCGCTTTGCCGTTTCTTAATGACGAAATGAAGGATTGTGTTTAATTGCCTAAATGGAGAGATGCTTATGGATTGGGAAAGTGTTTTATACAATAATATCTCAATGGCATAATTATACAAATAATTCATTAAATTTAAAAAGTTATTTAATAAGTTTTAAAACCATTTTCAATTATTAAAAATATTACTCTCAACATATAATTAAGATTTTTCGTACAAATTGGACATGGGTATACAGTCTCCGTCCTCTGATAAGGTTAATGTGCGACATATAGTTTGGAATATTTATAAAGTGAAAAATGTAGTCGTGGTTTTTATTAGGGCATATTTAAATGAACTGTGTACATAAAAAAACAAAAAAGAAATATTTAAATTAACGGTTTTAGAGGAAACAGAAGAAAAGAGGAAAGTAATTTTTTTTTAAGTTAAAAGAATTACATGATATTTCTAAAACTAAATAAGAGGTGATAAAGACCATAGTTATGAAAATCGAACCGAACTGGCCGATCCGACCAATTCAATCAGAAAATCGGTCCCCAAGCGGGTCTAGTCAACTGAACAAAAAAATCAAAATTTTAAAAATTGGTGAGAACCGAACTAGTCCAAAACTGGTAAACTGGCTTAATGGATCTATTCACTTGATTGACTGGTTCAATTTATTTTTTTTTAAAGAAAACAATTCTATTAAGAAAAGACAACTTTAAAAAAAATTGAACTATTTGACCTCTTATACTCTTTTATAAAAGCCTAGTAAAAACTAAAAAGAGTCTAGAAGACATAAGTATAAGGGTTAATTACATTTTATTATCCTGTATTATAGGTCATATACATTTTACTCTCTATATTTTAAAAACATGTATCCCAACTTCCTAAATTTTCATGAATGTGCATTTTACCCGAACTAAGTGCACTATACTCCCCCAAATTTTAGGTCATGTGCCAAATTGACCCCCTAAACTTTTCAAAATATGCAATCCAACACCATAAATGTGTGATATTTTTGTTTATAATTGATGAAAATTTAATGAAAGGGGCAAAGTGCACATTTGACAAAATGTAGAGAGACAGGATGTATGTTTTCAAAATATAGAAAGTAAAGTGCATATAACCTATAATATAAAGGATAAAGTACAATTAACCCCAAGTATAAAGTGTTGTAATACATGAGTATTTATAATTGTTTTAGAAATAGAAAATTTGTAGTCTTTGTAATGCGGAACTTGAGTGCTTTATAGTAGTTTTAAGAATAAAGGTTCTAATGTGAGTATGGTGGGACTTAAATACTCTATGCTTCAACTCTTATAAATAAAATACTCTTGCATCATGAAAACATAAGTAGAATTTTTTTTAAAATAATAATTATATTTGTATACAATTGATAATATTAGTAACATTAATTTAATATTGAGTTGATATAAGCTATGTTAGCAATGTTCTAAAAAAATTAGCTCAATGTTTGTATCATGAATATATCATATTCAAATTGTATCTTACTCTTTATATATATATATATATATATATATATATATATATATATATGTATGTATATATGTATGTATGTATATATACTTCGATTAAACCGATTGAACCGATGAATCTCTAAACAAGTGCCTTATTTGGTTCGATGTCTAGTCATTTTACTTCCTCCATTTCATAATATCTATCTAATTTTGATAGTTTAGAGTTTTAAAATATCTGTTCATTTTAATATCAAAATAGTATTTTTTTTCCAATTATATCCTTAATTTAATTGTCACCTACTATTATCGTAAATAGAGTTAAAAATGTGTTAGACCAATTCATTATCATCTATGTAAAGAGAATAATTGTAGTATTAATTACATTAATTGATGTTTCTTTAAACATGGATAATTTTATCTATTTATACAATTTTGTGCCACTATCAAGATTAATTTTTTTCTTAATCTATATTTTTTTTGTTTTGGACAGATATTCTAAAATGAAGAGAGTATTTTTTTATTTTAAAAAATTAAAAAAAATTAATTTTAATGCACTGTTAATAAGTATTTTATACTTCAATTAATTATATCTTGTCTTTTATATGATTTTCGAAGTAGTCATAGCAAACGTCAAACAATTTTAATAATTTGATAATATATGATTAGATAATTTGAAAAAAAAAATATTAAACATATATCAAAATTAAATTTAATTATTAATTAAGAATGTTTACTTGAAATGAAAAGCTGTTCTCAATTTTTTTTTTCCCAATAGTATTCCATCCCAAACATACGCTCTAAGTCTTCCTTGCATGCATATTTCTCATTCCCTTTACGTACAATAAAGCCTCTAAATATTTTCACAAATGAACTGGCCAATAAAATCCTTTAGCTTTTTGATAAAACTCATTATTAGAGTTCTACATTTTACAAATCTATATAACCCGCGAGTTTGTTACACGTAACATATATAGTATAAAAAAGTTTCGATTTAATTTCTACGCGAAAATGCAGTAATTAAGAATTAAATGTATATAATTAAAATAGAAGAAAAAATTATTGCGAGAGGTAGATAAGGTTTTATTTATTTTCCCTTATGAAAATTTTTAAAATTTGATAATTGTAGCCCTATTAAAATAATTCCATTGATAGATTTCTGACGTGCTATTCCTTTCATTCCAGATTGATTGTCCTTTTAGAATACTTTTTTTATTTCACATCAGTTGTTGTTTTATGATTTCAATAAAATATTAATTCTTTTATTTCAATTTTAGTTTTATCACTACTAGAAAATTGTCTAATTGCGACCGATTTGTCGGTCACAAAATGAGGCAAATCGGTTGTAAAGAGCATTTGCGACCGATATTGCTGGTCGCATTTAGGTAGATTGCAAATATATTTGCGACTGAATTTTTCAGTCGCAAAAATTTGTGACCAAATTTGCGACCGATTTTATGACATGCCTAATTTGGTCGCTTGTTGACTTTTTTGCGACCGATTTTTCGGTTGCAAATTGCCAATTTTGAGACCAATTTTCAGATGATAAATTCAGAATTTGCGACCGATTTTTCGGTCGCAAATATAAACGGTCGCAAAATAGATCGCAAATTTTAAAACAGAAAAAAATGAAAAATCAGAATCTTATCAAATCCAAATTTGATACACTTGAATTTTATAACAGCCCATAAAATAGCATCCAGTAATCCATAAGCAAAATTAGTTAATATTATATATAATTAAGAGTTAGTACCTAAAGTTTAGAAGATGCAAATAAAAATTTAGGTAACAATATATAATCCAAACTACAAATAATAAGGAATATAAGTTATCCAACATACACATCACTGTCAATTACATATATCCTAAACACAATATATATAAACTACCAAAATATAAAACTATAATAACATACATTGAAGACCAAATTATAAGGTTCTTCTCAATAAAACTTTGGAAGATAAATTTTTAGCATACTTTTAACTAGTTCTCGTTTCATGGTTCTTCAATTCTTTCCATAGAGTCTTCAACTTTCATTGATTCATCATCAACTTCTGTTGTATCTTCAACCTTCTTCATTGAATCTTCAACTATTTCTACTGAGTCTTCAATTTTATCTATAGAGTCTTCAACTATTGAGTCTTCCACAAAATCAATTGAGTCTTTAGCTTGCTCAATTGAATCTTCCACGATCTCTACATTATCTTCAAGTCTATCCATTTAATCTTCAACAAATTAAGCAGATATTTAATAATCATTAATTTTATATTTATTTAGTATAGATTAACTTTACATAAATATAATCAAACTACCAATAACATAACCAATATAATCAACCAACAATACCAAACTACCAATAACATCAAAAAATCAATTTCACAACCTCAACCAATCAATATAATCAACCAACAACACCAAAACTACCACTATTTTAAAAAAAATAGATCTAAAAATTTAAGAAACAAAAAAAAAGAACAACAATATAAACTTAAACTCAATCAATAACATCAAAAAATCAACCAACAAAATCAACCAACCAATATAATCAACCAACAACACCAAAACTACCATTATTTTCTAAAAGAACAGATCTGCCGATAACCAAAAAAAAAAAGAGGAACTAAGGAAAGGATGGAAGATAACCAGGATGGAAGAGCGACGGTGGCACGGGTGGACAGCGGCGGCAGCAATGGTAGTGGCGGCGGCAGCAAGAGTGGAGTGGTGGAGGTGGTTGACAGAGGTGGGGGAAGGGGAGAGATTAAGGAAGAAGAAGGAAGAAGTAAAGGGTGGAGTGGTGGAGATGGTAGAGAGGTGGGGGAAAGGGAAGGGTTAGGGAAGAAGAAGGAAGAAGAAAAGGGAAAGGAAGAAGAGAGGAAGAAGAAAAGGGAACGGAAGAAGAGAGGAAAAAGAATGGCTCTGATTTAGGGATTTTGATTTTAAAGACGTCAGAATTTGCGACCAATTTTTCGGTCGCAAAAGCGATTGCAAATAACTAAAATTTGAATTTTGAATTTGCGACCGATTTAGCGACCGATTTTGCCTTCACACATAAATCCTCTACATTAAAAAATTGGTCGCAAATTTCATGTTTTACGATCGATTTTGCGACCGATTTTGCTTTCACACGTAAATCATCAACATTGAAAAATCGGTCACAAATTCAGTCGTAAAACATGAAATTTGCGGCCGATTTTGCAACCGATTTTTCTTTCACACGTAAATCATATACATTGAAAAATTGGTCGCAAAATATCAAGTTTTGCGACCGATTTTGCCTTCCCATGTAAATCATCAACATTTAAAAATCGGTCGCAAATTCAGTCGCAAAACATGAAATTTCCGACCAATTTTTAAATGTTAAAGATTTACATGGGAAGGCAAAATCGGTCGCAAAATATCAAGTTTTGCGACCGATTTTGTCTTCACACATACATTGAAAATTGGTCGCAAATTTCATGTTTTGCGACCGATTTTGCCTTCACATGTAAATCATCTATATTGAAAAATCGGTTGCAAATTCAGTCGCAAAACACGAAATTTGCGACCGATTTTGCCTTCACACATACTTTATCGTTAACCTTACACATCGATCGCAAAATCGGTCACAAAATTTAGTTTTATGACCGATTTTGCGGCCGAATTTTTTCAAGCTTCCCTTTACAAAATTGGTCGCAAACCTAAAATTTGCGACCGATTTTTTTCCCATTTTATTCAAATCGGTTACAAAATTGGTTGCAAAATCAGTCGCATTTCCGTCAAATTCTAGTAGTGTATCCTTATCTACTTTAATTATGTTTAGGTTGTGTTGTATTAGTAGAGAGATAGTTAATGTTGGTCCAATAAGATAAAGTGTAATATAATCTTTTAATTTGATTGTTTTATAAAGATTAAAACTATTACTAATTATTTTCTTAATTTTAGTGCAAAAAACTTTAAACAGAGACTAATATTTAAAAAATATTCCATCCATCTTGAAATAATTGTCCACTTTTAAAGTTTTGCTTTTTCATAAATAATTGTCCTTTTAGAAAATTTAGACAATATTAATTACATTTTTTTAGTCATACCTCCTATTAAATGAAGGAAAGAGAGTAAGTGAAAAAAAAAATAAAGAAAAGGGATGATTAAGTAAGGGTAATTTTGTAAAATAAATCCAAATTTCTTTGATATTGAGACTTTTCCAATCATTTTCTTAATTCATATACGCATTTAAAATTGGATAGTTATTTCCAAATGAAGCTATGGTAGGAAAACATTTATGATATTAGTGCTCTCTCTATTTCAATACATCTATTAGTTTGACCAAAGTGATACATTTGAAAATCAATGTATTTGAATACAATTTTATCCAGATACATTGATTTTCAAATATACCAATTTGGTGAAACTGATAGATATATTAAAACGGAAGGGGTATTTATTAGGATAAAAAATTATTTAGTTATTTAATTGACCATGTATTTAATTGCTAAAATAGAATTAATTATTTATGTTGATAGAAAAGACAAAAGAGATAATTGTATTTCAAGTAAAAGAGCATAGATAGCGATGTCACCCATGCGGGGTGGCGACAGAGAATGCCTCCCCATTCCTTCTCCTCACCATTGCATATGCTCCTCGTCCTTGTCCCTGATCCTTGTCGTGAGGAGATTATTTCTCCCATCCACGTTCTCTGCCTACCCGCAAGTCTCTGCAGGGAGCTTGAATTCAAGGAAAAAAATTGAAACAAATACAAAAAAACAAAATTATAAAATAAGAACAACAAGAATAACAATATCAGATCAAGATATGATGAAAAAACATATCAACATCAAATAAGATAAAAAATAACCAAAGCCCAAGTTTTTATTTAAACACAGAACAACCACCATTGAAACCTCAACCCATTAAGCACAGATATGATTGATTGCGCCTTCCAGGGTGCAACTCAATAGATTTTGGATAGTCTAAGTGGTGGCGGAGGGGAGTTGCTATTGTGGTGGGGGAGGACAGTTACCGCAATGCTGATCTTTAGAAGAGGTGAAGGCGTGACACAACAGCTTAGTGGGGTGTGGATCTACCACTATGAGAAGAAAGAGGGCGCGGTGGTGCTGCAAGATTGCTAGCGGTGGCTGTGGGCAAATGGGAAGGTCCCATGGTTGGAGCTTTGATATGCCGCTGGGAGATAATAGAGATCGAGATGAAAACTAGGGTTGGGGGTTGATGGGGATGGGCCATTGTGTGGATATATTGGGTAGTGTGCAAATTGTTTAATTTTTGAAATAAAATTATCTCGTGAAATGTCACAAAAGAACAACACACACACACACACACACACACACACACACACTTATACATATATACATACATACACACACACACACACACACACACATATATATATATATATAGCATTTAAGTTATGGGTAATTTTGTACTTTCACATATACGGGTTCCTTATGGGGCGGGGAGAATGATCTTGGTCCTCATCCCTGCAAGGAAAAATCCCCAAACTTGGGGCTTTGAATCTGACATTCCTCGCGAGGATCCCTGCTTGGTGAGTATTTTTGACATCCCTAAGTATAGATTTGTAAACTTTAAAAGAGTAGGAACTTACACATTTTATTTTAAATTTAAAAAAAATTGACTTTTTTAAATCAACCTATAGTTATGGATAAATTTGTAATTTTTATTTCTTTCACACTAATAACTACTTTGAGTTTTTAAACCACTTATATAATATTATCTTTTTTATTTTAATGAGAATTAAAAAAATAAAAAAATAACTAAAAAGAAAATAAAATTAAAAAATTATTCACAACTATAAGTTAATTAAAAAGAAGAAGAAGAAGAAGAAGAGTAAGCCATTAGCCACTAAAAGTTGACTAGTGGTGAGAGGTTTGGCTCATATGTATATCCTGCTAGGATTGCAATTGAGTTTATTTATGTATATCCTTAAGATGAGTATCTTTAAATTTAGAAATATCTGAATTAAGGATATGGCAGAATTTGTTAATTTGTTAGGATATGAAAAATATGTTAGGATGAGAACAAAGAGTCTTGGAGACTAAGGATACTTGATTATGAATAAAATCAATAGTTAATATGTGTGGGTGACAAAGAGGACAAGTGAAAGAGGAGACTTTGAGTCATAAGAGAGGGTGCACAAGGGGCTTTGGGCATGGGAACAAAGCGATATTTTGGTACTATTTTTTTTTTCATAGTGAAAGTGTTTATCTTTTGAGGTGAATATAAGCATGGTATTTGTCGAACCATGTAAATTATTGTGTCTTTGTACTCATTGTCATCTTGTTGATTTTATTCCTTGATATTTTATATTTATATTTGGTTTAAACAAGTATATTATATAATATTATGCAGTTTAGATTGAATTTGATAAGTTTTAAAAATTAATCTGAAATTCGATTCAATCTAGGTGATTTATAAAAAATAAGATTTAATCCAATCCAAATTTTTGCAGTTTTGATCGATTTTCGGTTTGGACTTGATTGGTTTAGTGGTTTGATTTGGTTGGATTGGATTTGAATACCTTTATAGTAATTGGTCCATTTTTTTTTTAAAAGTCCCTTTAAATTTTTGCGCCAGTAATTGGTCTCTACCAATTTCAAACATCGGATAAATTTGTCCCTCCTCAATATTTTTGAAATATTTATAGAATAAATTAATTTTTAATAATTTATAACATAATTTTAATTGATCTTTAAAAAAAAAAAACACAAATAAAGCAAATAAATCCATCGAAATACTGATTTGCATCTAACTTATTCTAAACTTTTAATATTTAGGGACCACAGGATAATTTTTTTCCTTGAATGACCAAGTTGTCCGGTGTTTTTTTTTGACAGGACCAAATCGAAAGTTTTGTCCTGCTTAAATGTGAAAGTTGGAAAATGAGTTCGTCGTGGCGTATAATAATGGCCAACAAAAGAAAATGTTTTGTTCTATGTATTCGTTTTCTAACTTAGTCAGCACACAAGGTATGGTGCAAGTTAATTGAAGAGTCAGTTCATACGCGTTGGAAAGAAAAATTCCCATCCAATGCTTCACAAGTCTTCTGTGCTGACTAATTTACACCAGAACTGGACTTCAGTGCACAATATTATGCGCCGAATAAGTCTTCAAGATGAAAAATCTAAACTGATATATCCATGATTGCGAGTCCAAAAGTGATGGCCCGGATGATACGGCAATAATAAAGTGTAGTTTATTTGAATCATCTGATTCTCTATAAGAATATCATGTAAAACGATTTCTAGTGACCGATTTTTTATTTTATATTTTTGGTGATTCTGAAATCACTAAATGAGAACAGAGTACAAATTAATTAATCCCTACAATACTCAACCCCCATGGCATCAGCTAGTAGAACATTCCCCATCCCTTGTGGAGGATTATCCCAAATCACTAAGCTTTCTCTGCCCATAGCCCTTGTCTAGCAAGCCAATCAGCACTCATATTTGCTTCTCTAAAAATATGTCAGAAAAATAGCATATCATAAGTCTAAAGTGTTGAAGATATTTACATATTAAATATGTACTATATTGTATTTATACTAGTTACAAACCCAAGTGTCTAGAACCAAGATTCTAAGTACATCACATATCAGCTATACATTTAAAAACTCAATTGTATCTTTGGCCCTTTAAAAATACTATGCTAAGACAGGTCACAAAATGTACATGACTGGGCAGTGAGTTGGCAGGATGAGACCTTTGTAGGCAAGTGTAGTCTGCCAGCAAAAAGAGTCACTAATTAGTTGCCACATCTCTTCATGGGGTGTAGAAACCATTCTCCATGGTTCAAACCCCTTTGGAGCAAGTTCAAGCACTACTTGGCCTCCTTCAGAAGATGAAGAGGAAGAGCTGGCTTTAAAGGGATCTATTTCAACGGATGGTGAAGATGGGAGTGATAGTGAAGGGTAAAGTGGAGGAGCCATATGAGGGACACCATTAAATAGAAATTTGGGGTCAAATTATGGCTGATAGCAAACTAGCAATTGAAAAACATATACATACTAACAGTAGGCTAGCCTAGTAAGCACATTTAGTTTAGGGCTGGATCATGGTGCTAGGTCCAGTCAGGTGTCTCGAGGAAAATCACTATGAATACCATCAGTAGTGTCTAAGGATGAAATAGAAAATATATGTGAGAATGTAAATTTCTAGTAGGAAATCCTAGACTATTAAATGTGATGCTATTGTTATCATCCCCAACTATTTTGGGCTATAGTAATAGAACATATTTTGAACAAATAAAGAAATAGAGGTTCGCATATAACATGCTAGAAACTTCTCTTTGAATCAAATTCTTTTCTATCATTTAACTATGATAAATATACTAAGCAATATCAGTGACATGGCAAAAGAAGTAGAGCATGCATTAAATGAGCTAATAATGTAAAGTAGGCATGCATAGAATTCATTGTTTCTCTTCCTTTGGATTGATATAGTTACTTGGCTTAGTAATTCCTTGAGTTTGAGTGGCATTCATTTTTTTTGGTGATAGTCCATTTTGTAGGATTGAACTTATTCTTATACGTAAATATTATATACACTCTCTATGACCCTCATGCAAATCTATCGCTACTCAGGTTCACTCTCCTTGATTCATATTAGAAGAGTCAGATTCACTCTCTTTGACATAACCACGTCAAGTTCACTCTCCTTGACTTAATCCAAGGGAGTCAAATTCACTCGTTCTGACTTAGCCGAATTCATTCTCTCCCACCCAGCATAGAACTAATTTTACTCATTTTGATCAAGTAGAAGATGTGTACAACTACATTATCATGCATGCACTTCATTGTGGAGAGGATATAGTCATATTGACACGTACATATAATTTTTAAAATTCAAGTTTCAAGTGAAAGAACAAGACAAAACAAAATGTCTCAATGATAACTTAATTAAAAGCCTAAACTACATAACACCTAAAATCTACCTAGAGTTTAAAAAATTTACTAAAGTTCTAATTTAAATCATTTTTGTAACACCTTACCAGATAAAATACTATACTTAAGTCATAATATATTACCTGATAAGTTATTACGTGTAACTAGCTGATTAAATTCCATTTTCAGTTTCATTATTAATTAATCGTGTACTGGAAGTAAAGTAACATAAATAAAAATGCGAAATAAACAGAAATAGTGGAAACTGCATCATATATATATAAACATCTGTTTTTCAAAGTTGTCAAAGGATATATAAGACAGTACAGGGTAGTAAAAAATGAGGCCGCTAACACAAAATAAATCGGCCTGTCTATATGAACAGCCCCCTAACTGGTCCCCATGGGACCTTTCATATACAACTGCTAACTCCTATCCATATGCTCATGACTCAAACTGCCAAAAGAGGGTCATCCTGTACACCTATTGCTGCTACGGTGGGTACTCCAACTAGATGGATTCCGAAGAAAGAAATCCATTCGCCATGCTGGCATCCACAGGAGTGTAGTCCACGCTCGGAGCAGAGGACGAGGAAGATGAACTCGCTGCCTCAGATGGATCCTCCTTAGACATCGTGACCGAAGGTATCTGTTGCTATGGTGAGGCTGGCGGAGCCATGGCTGGTGCTGCTGCTACGGGTGGAGGTGAAAAAGGATGGGCCATATATAGCATAATAGCAATGTAAGGTGTAGCGGGGTCGAAGAGTGGATGAGTAAGGGGAATAGCAAAATCTCTACAAAAGAAGAAGTAAAAACGGAACTGGCGTCTACCAAATACATATATACAATCTAGAAACGGGTCCAGGTGAATGTGGAGCTAAGAGAACTCGATGAATAGGACTCCAGTTGCCGCGTTCTCCATGATTTGGGAATGACGCGGAAATATATGGTAGGATGATAAACAAAGATCTCTCAGTAGTAATTCCTAAGTTTATACCTATCTGTCATCGCTGTCATTCTCAGTTGTTTCGGATTTTGGTTAATTAAAAGAAAATGTTGCATCAACAGGATGTCCTACTCAATTAGTTATAGAAATTATAGTCTGAAACACAGCTTTGTTTTACTTAAGAAAATAAAAGAAATTAAATAGAGAAATAAATAACCAGACCTGTGTTTTTGACATAGTTAAGTGATAGCCATAAAGTGAACAATAATAAATATATGTATATATAACATCCAATGATGCAATTAACTTAATGCATGATAACAGAAACTGTGGATATGCATAAGAAATAATGCACTTGATCTTAACTTATATTTTTCCATACTTGGTCCCTTGGGAGTATATTGGCCATAAAACTCCCGGGTAATAGTCCGCTTTTCAGGATCGAGTTTGTTCCTATACAGGGTCGCCGGGTTTACTTTCCTCGACTTCCCCACTGATCTATTCCCCTTAACTTTGTTCAGGGGCTGGCCCAAGTCACATGGAAATCCTTCCTTATTCTTATAAGGGTAGCATTGCTTGTCTAATACTTTGACCAATGCATGCATAACTTGTAAATTCATATTAATTGCGATCTCTGCAGAAATCTTGGCAGTATAACGGATCACGTCTGCTTCTCCATGAATAGTGCCAGACAACCAGGAAATTTTAATCAAATAGCAAATCCAATATAGAACATCATATTCATACCAAGAATATAACAATATCAATAGGTGCAAGTTTTAAAATCTTAAGTCTTAATCTATCTTGCAAGTTTTTAATTTCTATTGATGTTCCCGAGTTCGACTTCCAAGATTAAATGGGGTCAGAGTTCCAAGTTCATACAAGTTCCGCCCTCTAGGGTTATGTTCGATCTTCTGAGATTATATAATTTTCGACTTCCGGGGTTATGTTTGATCTCTGACTTTATATAATTTCTGACTTCCAGGGTTATGTTCGATCTCCGACCTTATTCCACCTTTGGTCTCCTAAGACTCTTGTAAGTGTGTTTCCTAAATTCCAAATTTCTGACATTAACTATACCCGATCTAGTTTCCTATCCACTAAGTTCCGAGTTCAACATTAAATATATCCGATTTAGCTCTCTGTCTACTAAGTTTCTGAGTTCAACCTCAAGTATACCTGATCTAGCTCTTTGTCTACTAAGTTTTGAGGTCAACCTTAAGTATACCCGATCTAACTCTCTGTCTACTAGATTTTTGAGTTCAACCTTAAGTATACCCGACTTAGCTCTCTGTCTACTAAGTTCTGAGGCCAACCTTAAGTATACCTGATCTAGCTCTCTGTTTACTAGATTTCTGAGTTTCGATACTAACTCAAGTTATTTGTGTTTTATCCCAGACTGCCCTACTTCTAACCAGAATTGCACTCTTATAGGTGAAAATTAACCAAAAATAGGAATATGAGTGAAGTCATGCGAAATTTATATCAATGTAAAGCTAACAGAACAAGCTTTCAAATGAGAAAGTTACATATTATTTGAATGAGTATAACTTGAGATATAAGCCCTGAAACTTGACCCTACTGGACTATCCTATTCCAGCCCGAATTAATCATAGGGCAACTTCCTTGAACCACTTGAAGCAAATGGGACCTTATCTAACCCTAAAATTTTTATGGGATGTTCCTTCATATGTTAGCTTTCAACCAACATTGGATTCACTCAATTGGGAGTTGTATAGGGTGAGTTACACCCTTCTCAACTCACATTGCCCAGATGAAGGTCCTGATTTCTAAGTCAAATTTCAAAAATTCATAACTACTCTACACTTATCCAATGGCCTTATATTATATATTTATGGAAAGCCCTGAATGTCTAGTTTCATATAAAAGTAGATTCATGGAAGTTAACTGGCTGTAGGCGGAGCCGTACACTCCGCTGTACGGACTGCCGAGGAAAAATCCTAACAGCTTTTTGAGTTTTCTCTTTTCTTCAAGTTCTTTCATACCACTTCTGATTCTAACCATAACATACATGCATAATCAAAAATAATTCATCATCATCACTTCAAATCTCATCAGTATCACAAGATATCCAAGACCCCCATACAGTCCCAAACCAAGGAAAGTAAGAAGAGAAGTAGGATTCCTATCTTGCTTAGTTGAAATTTAGTTGATTTGGTGCCTTAGATGGAAGCTACTCTTTATGAGACTTGAAGAGAAGTTGAAGATGGAGTAGAGAGGAGTGTGAATGGAAGAGAAATGAAGGGGATTCAGCCTCTTATCTTGACCGAAATTCACAAGGGCAAAGAAGGAATTGAACCCAAACTTGTGGAGCAAGAAGTTGTGTGATTAGTGGATTTGAGTAGGTTATTCAACTTGGTTTTGTGGCTACTTCTTGGATAAAAATGGCGCCACCTATGGAAGTGTTGTGGCTGAATCCTATCCATTCATTCTAGGGTTCTCATAATGATTCTTCTATTAGTCCAGTTCCGACAGTTTAAAATAACGAAATCTTACCGATTTCTCTTAAACCGGTAAATCGGTTTTAGAAAAATTCTGTGAAGTTTTCTATGTTTCTAATCTAATTCCATCAAACCTAATCACTTCTAAATCACACTTAATTGGCTTTAAGTGACTACTTAATCAAATTCTAATAAATCCCAATTATTCGCTGAAAATCGAACAATTCGGTTATTAATGACAAAATGCTTTAGATGTTACAATTTTGAGTTCAAATTTTGGTCCTTTCTTAAATGCACCATCGTTTGTGATGCACCTAGGATGTAGGTAGATCCTAAGTTGGATCCAGAGTGTTGGTTTGAGCTAGGCAAAATCAAACGAGTGTAATAAATAGGCGGAACCTGGCTTCCCCGCATTCGATTTCACTTTCACCTTCTCCTTGCTGCCAACACTCCCATCGTCACTCCCTCCCTTTGCCCCGCTACAGGCAATCGCTCAGCACCACCCCTCTACCTCCTTACACCCCACCTTCAACAGTAACAAGTCTTTTGCAGCAAGTCACCACCATCGACGATCCTCAAATTGCCAGTAACTATGACGTTCATATTGCCGGCAATGACAGCAAGGCTGATGCCATGTCAGTCGTGCCCATGGCAGCACTGATCGCTAATGGTTCATTTTGGCAGTCGTGCTTTCCTGATTAACTGGTTTTTTTTCTTTTTTTTTTTATGTCGCTAAATTATTACTTGTAGAGGAAAAAATGATTTTGCAGAACATGAACATGAACATGCAATTGGGTAATTGAGGTAACACTAGACTAAAGGTTCAATATTTGTTTTGATCAGAGTGCATGTTAATTTGTGGTTTGCTTAGATGCGTTTGTTATGCATCCATAAGTTTTTATTATACCTACCAATTGTGCTTTGCAATGGGAAGAAGATCTTGGATTTCGATTGTGGTGGTTGAATCTTAATTGCAGCTTATTTTTTAACTTTGGTTCTCAAATTGCTTGTGTTGTTCTTAGTGCACCACCACTGTAGAGGAGCTATGGAACGTACGATCATAGGTTGAAGTAGCAGAGCTATCACAGTTGGTCGCTTGGTGTAGTAGAGAGGGAGTGCAGTGTTGTTGCAGGTCATGGTGTTGCACTAGCGCCGAAAGTAAGGGCGATTGCATTGCACAAGAGGGCAAGGATGATGAAGAAGGAGAATGATAGTAGGAGCTAGGAGAAAGAGAAAGAGTGACTATTACAGTGCTTTGCAGTGATTGGTTGCATCGGTGAACCATCAGATCTCACATCTATTTACCAATGACATACCACATTAAGTGCATAATAGTAAAAGGTGCATCACACACCTTACTTTTAAGATGCATGATAGAAGGCAACTCAAATTTCACAGGAAATATCCCCTCTTATCCTAATTTCAAACTTCTTTGGTTCCAATCAATTTGAGTTTGTATAAATCAAGGTATGCATTTTTTTCTACTAATTGTCTTGTTATAGGATAGATTCAATCACCTAAATTAGGAAAATTATCAAATTTTATTTCTCATTATTTTGCCCTGAAATTTGCAGGCTTATACCTTATTGAGCCTTCTTTCAAACAAAAGAAACCTTAATTGAAAATTTTAAGCCAAACTTGAGTTATAGGTCTCACAATTCACCTATTCTATTTTTGGTGCTAGTATAGCAACAATATCTTAACGTAATCTCTGACAAAGAGAATCTGATAGATAAAATTTTACAAGTTTATTCTTCTATGTGTTATCTTTCTAACAAAATTATTTTCATTGAAAAATAATTTATATAACTCAAGATATTAACTTTTGAATCTAGATTGCTCAGTTGTGCTCTTTGTAGAATAAGACCAAATTGTAAAAATTATAACTTTCTCTCCTGAACTCCTATGGACCTATATTTTATAGGGATAGAATTCTCTCTAAGTTAAATTTGACTTAAAATTAGTCTCAATTCATTTTGTATTTCTTGGCTTCAGGCAAGAGGGTCGAATTACTAACTATCCAGATTTTACACTATAAATCAATTTTGCTTCTAATTTTCCTTTAGTTGCTACAATAACAATTCATCAACAGTTGAACCAGAAACTTTAAAATATGCAAATGCAAGGTTAAATATCATCAAATCCTAACTTAAACATTCATGTCAAGAGGGCTCATAAAACCTAGCTTCAATTACTCATAAACATTCATACAAGAGCACTCAAGTCTTAGGATTGCCTACCTCACTTCTAGTGCTTGTAACCTTCAATTTTTTGGTTTTCTTGAAGCTCTAATCACCTTCAATTAACTCAAGATAAGATCATTCTTCCTACTCCTTACTTGGGCGGAAATCGGGTTTGGCTAAAGGGAAGAGTTTTTGGCTCAAGTCTTGTGTTTTATGAAGGTGAGGGTGGTTAGGAAGGATGTAGTTTTTTGAGAGGTGTAAAGAGGATGTAAGGATGGGTAAGTAAGGAAGAAAAATGAAGGAAGAATGGAGAAGGAGCTATGGTCGGTACAAGATGAAAATGAGAGAGTTTGTGTTATTTTTTGAGCAAATTTTATGATAAGTTTATGACATAAGCGGTTAAGTAAAATGAGTGGTCCATACTCATCCTTATTTACCTAGTTATGTGGTTAGATTTTTGACCACTTAACCTACCAACTATTTAGGTGGTTAAATTTCTAATCACATAACATTTTTGATCACATGATGTTTAGCCTACATAATAAATATATCAACTACACTACTTAAATAAAAAGTTTGGCCTCTTATCTTCTTTCTTTTTTTTTTTGTCTATTCTATTCTATTCTTATTCTATTTTATCTTTTTCCTATTTGTAATTAATAATAATAATCTTTAATAGTATTATTTATAGTCTCGGCTAAATTAGTTACACTTAACAAGTTGAATCGCAACTTGAGAGTCAAATTCACAAGCCACCTTCCTGTAACCTAGATCCCAAACCATCTCAGGACCTATTTTCAACCCTATAAGCTTTGCATGGGGTTTTGAGGAGTTTCTAATGGAGCCAGAGAAACCCTTAATCTAATCCCATCTTCATTTTTTATGAGACCCTTGAATCCGATCCTTCCAAGGTTGACCATCGAGCTACCATCTATGTTTAGCTTCATTTCTCCTTGCAGCAATTTCTTCCATCTAATCATTTGAGGATTTCATTGATTTGGCTCTCTAGTTCCTATCACCGTGGCAACGTCTCCCATCTCACATAGTGTTCCATCTAGTCTCCCATCGCACATAGTGCTCCATCCAGTCTTTGTCTCCTAGAACTTGATTGTTACTCAACTGCCATATCCACCATGCGCCTGCAAGGAAGAGTGTTGCTCCCTCCCCCTCTAAGAAGGTCCTCACTGTAACATCCGCATCAAGTTCCGAGTTCCGACTTCACCTTCAAGTTCCCATGATTTCCGACTTCATCTTCGAATTTCACAAAAAATGGGATAATTTCCGACTTCCGAGTTCGTCTTTAAATTTCAGCATAATTTTCACGACTTTCGACCTTAACCATACCAGTATTCCTCATTTCCCGACTTTCGACTTAACCTTCAAGTCCAAACAACATGGGTGTGACTCCCGATATCCAACTTTATGTTTCAAAGAAAATGGACACAATTTTCGATACCCGAATTGATAGTTTAACACAATGGTTACAAGTACCGACCTCCGAGTTTAATGTAACGAGTTCCGGCCTTAGAGTTGAACTCAACTAGAATGGACACGAGTTCGGATCTTTGAGTTGATTTCCAGTCAAACATGAGTTCTGATCTCCGAATTTATTCCCAGGAGCTTTCCATTTCTGTTGGTGTTCCCGAGTTTGAATGGGGAATTTCGAGATTATGTAATTGTAAGCTATATGACTTCTGACATCTGACTTTGCTTCCAAGTTTTGAATAAAACAGACATATTTTCCGATATCCAATTTCATCTCCGAGGGGCAAATAAATATCACGAGTTCCGACTTTAAGCAGAATTGAGATGAGTTCCGATTTCAGACACAGTGGAAGCGAAATCCACTTTTGGGACGACGTGGAAAGAAATTTAGCCACACAAGCAGGAGATATGGCCGAACTTCAATCACAAAATTTCAATCAATCAACACTCACAATTCCAATTACCCTCATGTATTTAAGTTAGACTCTCCTTCTCATTTGAGGCTGATTTACGCCTCCCTCTCCTTCTTGTTCCAGCCTCCTTCTTCTCTTCTCTTCTCTCAATCAACTCCATCACTCTTTCAAGCTTAACAAGGTTCTAACAATTCAAGCTTCAACACCTAGCAAAATCACACTCCAAAGAGGTAGGATTTCATTTCTATTCTTGGATTCTTTGCATGATGGTTATATGAAATTTTATTCTTCTTCATGTATTTGATGATATATTGGATGTATATGATGTATTATGGTTGGATTAATATGAAATCTTGAGTTGGAATTATGGTTAGAAGGAGAAAACTAGAAGGAATGGAGGATTAGGATATTGTCTAGGTGAAAAGTTCACGGCAATCCGGATGGCGGAGTGTATGGCTCCGCCTACAATCGGTTAAATCCCATGAAACTATTTTTAGATGAAAGTAGACATTTAGGGTTTTCCATACATATATAATAGAAGGTTATTGGATTAGTATTGAGAGAGATATGAATTTTTGAAGGTTAACCTAGGAATCAGGACTTTCATCCGGGCAGTGTGACTTGAGAAGGGTGTAACTCACCCTACACAAATCCAAATTGAGTGAAACTAATTTTTTTAGAAAGCTTACACAGAGGGAAAATCCCACAATGAAATTTTGGGTTTGTTATGATCCCAATTGTTCCCAGTGGTTTGAGGAAATTACCCTATGTCCAAAGCAGGCCAAAACAGGGTAGTTCAGGAAGGTCAAATTTCCGGACTTATAACTCGAGGTATATTAAAGCAAAGGAAATGAAACTTCTTGCAAATAAAAGGATGTCCTGTTAGCTTTGATATGACGCCAATTTCATATGATTTGGACTTGTTTTCGATTTATAGTAGATTTTTACTTTTAGGTATGTAATTTTGGCCAGCCATAGGGCATGCCGGGTTAAAATATAAATATCTTGAGTTATACAGATCAAAATGAGATGGGACTAAAGAGGTTAGAAAATAGACACATAGAGCTATGACATATCCAAAATTCAGGTTTAAATGAGTTGCATAGAAGTAAAGGTGGATTGTACAAAATTAGGACAGAACTGAATAGAATTGGCAGAAATGATCACATTGATGGTTTCATAAGTGTTAGTGAACATATGAGGCTCGAGTTGACGGTTGTAAGTTTTGCATTGATAGATATGTTAGATTGATTATACTGCTATGACTGATTTGTTCGTGAGAACTGGCACTATTCATGGGGAAACGGACCTGATCCGTTATGCTGCCGAATTTACGGCAGAAGTCTATGAAACTATGAGTGTTTATATTACAAGGAATTTATGATATGAACAGCTATACAATTATGAACATGTATATGGAAATTCTATATGCAAGAATGATATAACTATCATATGAGGTATATGAAAATAAATCATGAAGTATATGTATGAGTACATCCCGCATGTTTATGCTTGATTAGGCATGAGAATGAAAGGACGTGAATATATTGAATGTGGGTCCCTTCACTTGGAGGCAGTTATTTGAGGTCCCTCCCTGTGAAGGCAGTTAAATAATATAAGATGTGTGTCCCTTCACTTGGAGGCAGTTGTACATTGAATCCCTCCCTATGAAGGCAGTTAAATGATAAAGATATGGGTCCCTTCACCTGGAGGTAGTTGCACAATGGGTCCCTCCTTGTGAAGGCAGCCAAAACTTGGGTCCCTCTATATTGGAGGCAGTTGCACATTGAATCCCTCCAACCTAGAGGCAGTGGGTCCCCTTGTGGGTGAGTCGGTGTGACGACAGTCACGAGTTGAGCTGACGAGCTCACTCCAAGACCAAGCTTGTAACATCCCCAATTTTTGTCTAAGCTAATTAGCTCAGTGATCCTGGCTAATTAGAGAGGTTAACGATTAACTGAGGATTAATCGGCTAATCTCGATGAGCAAGAGCTTAGTGAATTAAGTCAAGTCAACAATTGAAATACAATGCATTAAAAGTTACAATTAAAAGCCTAATTGCCCAATCCTTATTAATTTGTGATTTAGAACATAAAATCAAGGTGGTCTAACCTAATTAACTAAGAGCATATAAGTATCACATCTTAATCACATTAACCCTCACATCTTCTTTACATAATTAATGAGGAAAATCCTTTTCATTGAAAATGTGCTAATATGTAATTAAACCAATTGAAATAATTAGTATTTAGATAATTATAACAATTGTAAAATTTTAGAAACTCCCCTTTAATTATTGTTTGAAAGTTTGGTCAAGGCAAGAGCCATATCCAACCATCCATTTGCCTTCTCATCATACACCATTAGATCAAGAGTCCATGTTAGTAGATTCTTTGAGTCAAGACAAAAGATCTACTCTCCTCCATCAAGATTGTGACACTTGAAGTGATCACATCCACCCAAGCCAATCCTAAGAGTAGTCATACTTTTAACCACTTGAGAAAACACAAAATGGTCTTTATCCAAACACCAAGACTCAAGGAAAACACAACCCACCCTTTTACCCCAAGGTTCCTAGCCCTTTTGCTTGAAAAAGAAGTAAGACTCACCTACTCCCTCTTTCTTGTTAGAGAAGCAAAAGCCATCAGCCCTCCCTCACCCATTTTGCGCCCCAAACTAGCCCTCCCACTCTCTCATTTGTGATTTTCATCCTCTTACTACAAGCCTAAGCTCTCACTTCTCTCTAAGCCTCATTCTAGCTCTTCTACTCTTTCAATTCCTCTTGTTCTTCTTCCCACTTTCACACCCCATCTAACTCTCTTTCCTTTAACCATTCCACAAGCCCTTCAACGACCATTCTCTTTGGTTCTTGAGGAAGCAAAACAAACACTCACTTAGCCCTATCATCAAGCTCACGGAGGAGGAAAATCATCTCCAACCCATCAACTCTTTCTACTCCTCAAGAAACTCATTTGGTAGGGACTCTAACCTTCTTCTTTTATGTGTTCTTCAAGCCCTTTAACTCCTAAGCTCTCCATAGCTAGGTGGTTCTAGGACTTGTTTCCAAGGCCTCATGGCCATGCTTGTTGATATGAGGAGTTTTATGTGTTGTATCTTTCTCTTTGGCATGAGATTTTCGGTTGGTATGTCTATTGCTATTGAACAAAGTTTTAGAAGTTAAAACATTGAGTTAATACCAAGATCTCAAAGTATAAAAGTGGTTTGGAAGAGAAAAGTGGTCACTTGAGGAAAAGCTTTAATGTTTTTACAAGAAAACTCATTGAAACCAAAATCGTGGAAGCTGGAAAATTTTGGAAGTCTGTATGGCGTGACTGACAACTCTTTTAATATAACTCCAAATGTAATGAAACTAATTTTCTATGAAATTAGACTCAAAGATCTTTCCAAGCATATAAAATTTGTAAAATTTGGATTTAAAACGAGAGAGATATGAATTTTCAAAGTCTGCTGTCCCCAGATAAGTTTCTGTTCGGGCATTATGTAATAAAATGGCATAACTCAAGTTATACATAACATTTTTGAGTGGGACCGAGTTTGTTCGAAAGCTAAGACATAGAGGAACACTCCCATAAAATAGTTTTGTCAGATTCCATGTGAGGAACTCCTAGTGAAGTGGAAAAGCCACTGACCCGAGTTGAACTTTCAAGTCTGAACAGTCAGAATAAAATGTGCATAACTCAAGCTAAAAAATGAATTTTTGAGTGGGGCTTATTTTGTTTAAAAATAGACTCAGAGAAGTATATTCACACAAAAATTCGAAACAAAAGAATAAAAGATGAAATTATGGTGAATTTTTAAAGTTATTGCCCCACTGTAAAAGTAAAACTGGTTGTGGTGAAAGTTAAAGAATAATGAGAAATAAGCTTTAAGACATTAAGATCTTTACTCTAAGCATTGGAAAACCCTCATAACTCAACTTAAAAGTTTCAAAAGAATAATAGATGAAATTGGCCCTATGCCTAATAAAAGAATTTATACAAGAGGCAACCTCAATTAAAAGCTTGCACCAAATTTACTAAGCTAAGCTCATAAGACTTTGTGTGATAGGAATGCCTCTATGTATCCATATGATGATGTTGATATGATGATGATAATTATGATATGATATGATGATGATTATAACATGATATGATGATGATCATGATGATGATGATATGATATGATGATGATGATTATGATAATGATATGATGACGATATGAATATGATATGTTGATGACATGATGCTTAATAATATACGATAAAGGAATCACATTTGGGGACGGCGATACGTAACGCCTAAATGTGAAAAAGAATTAGAACAATTTTGCATCATAAGCTTTAATAAGAAGAAGATGAACTAAGGGTGTGATCCTTCAAAAGAGAAGGTGACCTAATTTAAGCTCCCCTCACCCACGACTCGCATGAGGCATGGCATGACCCAGCTAGTGTGAGTATAGGGGATAGGTCTTACATGAGGCATGGCATGACCTAGCTAGTGTAAGTACCGAAATTCTATGGTGGCGACGGCCACGGTATGAGCTCATTACCACTTATGTTTAGTGGGTGAAAAGATAAAGTCAAGTTAAGAAAAGAAAAGGGACCTCGGTCCAAACCCTAGAAAGGGAAGAAGTTAAGAGAATCTTATAACATAGACATGCATGTTATATGTAATTATACTTGTACCCATGTATGTTATGATATAAATGATTAGAGGATACGTTAAAATTGAATCTGCTTCGGATATTCATGTTTTCGAAAACCTAAAAATGGAACCTTATGAATGCTCACTATTTTCATTAATAAAACCGAAGTGGCTGGGACGATGACGATGACACTTTTGTGTCAAGTTCGAGTCCTACTGAGAAATTTCATTTCTCACCCTAGTTATTCTTTCGCATCGTCACCAGATCTCGATGGCGCATCCGGTGGAGCGGAGCATGGATCCCCGACACTATGAGCAGGCGTATGACGTGGATGTCAGACAATGCTGATGTGGACTTGTAGTTGCCGTAGCTCTGCATCTTCATTCATTCCTTCTGTTACGAACGATGTCGATTTCAGTTTGTATCTAGTATTTGGATCATGGCACAACCATGAGCCTCCTTTGATGTAATGTTGATATGTATATATAGATATATTATGAACCCATATGAATGTAATGATTAGTTATTTAATGCAATGTATTTGTGAATTACTATTTACTTACCTTTCTCTTGTTTTATGATATTGGAGTATGTATTGTATGCGACGCGCTCTTTCTCTATCTGTCTTCTCGCTCAAAGCTTTACTTTTCAAAACGCTGCAAAGCGACGACGTATTTCAAAAAAAAAATCTTACAGTATTTTTCCACGCAACTTAGTTCAAGTGAAGTTTAGTTTTCCACGAGCATAAATAACAACTAATAAAATGCCGTAATACGACTTAAGCTTAGTATGGGTTTATTAGGGTGTTACAAGGCTACCCAAGGGCAGTAAAGGCTAAAGACTAAAGACTAAAGATTAAAACATATGCAAACACCCTACTCACATAAGCCATGGCATCGACCCAACTAGTGTGAGTATAGGGGATAGAACTTACATGAGGCATGGCATGACCCAGCTAGTGTAAGTACTGAATGAAGGTCCTATATTCCTAAGGATCGTGACATGGTGATCATACTCTGGAATGTGGCATGTAAAGATTTTATGATGAAAAGGAAGGTAAAGAAAGAAAAGTAAATTTTATGGATCTGTATAAATTCAAGTACAAGTAAAGTTACGTGCAGAAGTTATGTCTCCAGTGTATTGATGCTATTGTATTTTATTATGTTTCAGTTATTATTCCTAATATGATTTCATGAATTGATTTTGTATGGGCTCTCCCCAAATGACAAGCATATGAAGAAAATGAACTTTGCTTCGGAAGATATAATTTTTTGAACTGTAAAATCAAACATTTTACATAACATTTTCACCTTTTTCATAATAAACCGGAACAAACTGGAGATGACAACGATGACATTACGTTTGATAATTAGAGAATCCTACTGAGAATTTATAATTCTCACTCCTATTTTCGTGTTATCTCCAGATAGTTCAAGAAGTTCCAAAGACGGCTAAAGTTGCTGTCAGATAAGGTCCGCTCAGGTAACAGTAACAATTCCAGGGTGTGGTACTATGACTTAAGCATAGTACTGTACTTGGGAGGGTGTTACACTTACCCAGTGCACGACACTTGCGGTCCTGAACCCTTGCATAGAAGAAAAACCCAGTAAGTCCCAAATTTTTAAGGCTTTTATACAATCATGAAGACAATGTGTCAAATCCTACATAAGATTATTGCAAATTGCACTTGAGCTGTCTGATGCTTTGTGCCTTCTGGTCCTTAGTTCATTTGTAGGTACTGCATTATGGTGAATTAACCATACAAAGAACTTTATCTTTTTAGGGACTTGGAGCTTCAAAATCTAAGCCCAAGAATCACTTGTCCCCATGGTTAATGCCATGTCCTAATGTTTTATCCACTTGTAGCTAGCTCTAGGTATGTAGATGCCATTCGCCTCATTATCCCTGATTAAGGTATCCTCTAACTCCAATTGGTCTAGTATATTGGGGTTGATATGATCTCTTCCTTTATATCATCTATAAGATTTGTGTAGAGAATTTCCAGATTCCATTTGTTGTTCTTGTAGACATCATTAACTTGTATTTGAATATCATGAATATCCATAAAAGGAGCACTTAAGCAGAGAGGTCCCCTTTCCAACCATTTGTCATACCAAAATGATATTGGTCCATTGCTTATTCTGTACTTATATCCCACCTTCAAAGTTTCAACAGCCTTAGTAATGGAGCACCATACATAGGAATCACCATTCTCCCTTTTGGTTCCAAAATAGATTTGCCTCTGAGATACTTAGTGGTTAGAATTTGAACCCATAATTTTCTTGGTTTGTTGAGAATATCCTAGATGTTCTTTTCCAACAAAGCCGTACTAGCCCATTCAGTATGACAAATCCATAGGTCACCAATGTTCTTTGGGTAAGTAATCGCCTCCCTAGTGACTGATTTGCTTATGTCTTCTCTCAGAAATTCAAATTGCCATATTCCTTTGAGAAAAAAAATGCAAATCTTAATAGATGTAGGGGTGGGGGCTTAGGCTTGGTGGAAGGTTTTGATTTTGCAAATGGGCAAAAGTGGAATATGGAAAGTTTGCCACTTTCCCCCTCTATTTTCTACTCGGTATATGGGAATGAAAAATGAGTGGGTTCCATAAACTATTTTGCACTGTGCATTCTTTACTCACCCATTTTTCTTCCTAACCAAATAAAGGAAAATGATCTCCTTCCTTCCAATTTCCTTGCCTTTCCTCTCATTCCTTTCAATTTTCTCTCAACCAAACAAAGTGTTACTCAACCGGAGCACCTCCTTGCATTTATGGAATGAACAATAGTTATATTTTATTGATGACAAAAAAATTTTTATTAAGGGGAAAAGACTATTATGTTATTATCCCTTTAAACAAATTTTAATAACAATCTGCACAATTAAATTTGGTAATATTAATTCCTAATTATATTTTATTTAAGTAACTGAATGTACAAGTAGAACTATTAAGTAATTGTATCAAAATATTTTAAAATACGTAATTTGGATATAATAATCTAAGAATGTACAGATCCCTGCAATATAAGCTTTAGAGTATGTTCGCATTGACAAGGAAAGATAAAGCATGTGAATGAAAGTGTTAAATAATCCTTTAATTTCCCTTGTTTGATAGGATGAAGAAAATAATATATTTTAATATAATATTCCTCTAATTTTTTTCTTTACTTGTATGAATATTTTAAAATTCCAAATTTTATTTTATTTTAAATATGAAAACAAAAATCACAATTTAAACTCACATTCTTTTCTCCTCTCTTTGATTCTTTTTTATTTAAATTTAATTTTGACACATTGTCTTGACTCTTACAATAATTATGTTAAAAGCTATACATATAATGGTATATAATTGGTTGACGGTATAAAATGCTAGCTAATATGCTTTATCTATCATTTTGAGAAAAAATTATTGGTCTATTTTATCTATTATTCTCACATATTAATAAAACATTTATTATTAGTTTTTCAAATTTACTCTTCACACAATTCTAAACACACCATTAATTGATAAATATAGTGTGAATTAATTACTTACTAAAAATTAAATAAGGGTATTTTAGTGGACTAGTGGTGAGGGATTTGGGTGGTATACATAAGGTCAAAGATTCACACCTTAATATCATCAATGTACAAAAAAATAAGGGCATTTAGTAAAAATATTTTATAATTAAGTCTTGATTTTGAGTTCCTTAATTCTTGTGCATATAGCTAAAGTGAAGTGTCACTTTGAGTAAAAATCTTGATCTATTTTATCTGTCATTTTTATATAATAATGAATAGTTTATTATTCGTTTTTCAATTTTTCCCTTCATATACTTCTAAGCACAACATACTATTAATGAGTTTAATAGGATGAAGTAGTTATACGCTAAAAATTAAATAAGGGTATTTTAAGCATTGATTTTGAGTTTCTTAATTCTTATGCATATGACTAAATTGATAATAAAGTAGACCACAAGTAGTATATATATTTTTTGTAATTTCTTAGAGTATCCCCTCACTCGACAGTTGAAAGTTAATCTCTCAAGGTATGGTCAGACATCTAAGTGGTAATCTTTCCTAATGGTGTTTTTCCATAAACTTGAATCTTGGGATCAAACTCACGAGATGTTGAAGAGACACAAGCTCCTTCCATTTGGATCAACACTTTATTAGTTCCAGATGCAGTATTTTACACTAACAATATAACAAACTTTTTTTTTTGGGGTTTTTTCTTATCATTTCCCATTTGAATGTTTAAATAAGTACTCAGATATGTGAGAGGTGAGCATTCAAAGAACAGCAAGAGCAACACCAAGTCAAGCAAAAGCATAAATAGTTACACTGTACAATAATGACAAACAATGCCACCTTTGACAACATTAATTATAAACTATGAAGTATATTTGGCAATAAGGATTTAATTTCTATGTATTGATAGTGTAATATAATTTTATACTGTCAATTAGTAGAATTTGAATAAAATAATAAATTATGATGACTACTCACTATGATAACTTCCTACCATAATTTGTTAATTTTTACAAATCCTATTGACTAACAATGTAAACCTATTTACATTTTATTGACTGATAGTATATGTAATAACCAGGTATAAGAATACATAAATCGTGATGCGCTGCCCTGTCGGACCTTGCGAAGTTCCAAGTCTGAACTCTAGGCCTCCTTGGAGGGCTATATGTTTGGGACGTTTTTATGGGATCAAAAGTCCTGATAATTATTCCTTATATATCAAGAATTGAAGAGTGATTTTTAATGAATTTTAAGAAGCCGTTAACCTTTCCGTTTTTAGCCTGAAGTTTAAGAAAACACAAATTTTCAAAAATTTGTACTAAAATCCAAAAGTTGGATTTTGATTCTTAAGGAGTTTGGATTTTTTAATATTTTTATTGGATTCAAATAGGGGGTATTCTCTTATTTATATTTATGTTTTAAAGTTAATGGAGAGTAAAATAAATGACGACATTATGTAAATAACTATATGATGATGTTTGAGAGGTGTAGATGAAAAAGAATGGAAAAAAAAAACTTGGGTGGCGCCTGGCATTGCCCAGCGTTAGGCTTTGCAGGTTGGGTTCATTTCAGGCGACTAGGTCGCAGCGCCCAGGCGGCTCGGTCGCAGCGCCTAGGTGCCCGCTGGATGAAGTTAAAAGAAGGATCTCGTTCCTTCTTCTTCATTCTTCCTCAACTCCTCTCTCTCTTCTTTCTATCTCTTCTCTCTTTTTCTCTCTCTCTCCTCATGGATGCCATGAATCCTTCACCATTTTCTACTCAAATGCACCACAAATCCCTCTTCTTCATCACCATCATCATCAATCTTCTTCCTTGAGCTCTTTCTTTCCTCTTTTCTAGTGAGAGAAAGTGATGGTGGGAGGAGACCCACCGCTCTTCTCGCGCTCCACCGCCTTCCTCCACTCTTTTAGGTAATTCTTGAGCTCAATCCTCCTTATTATACCATAGATTGACTAGTTTTTCCATGAATTCCATATTTAATTTTATGAAGGGAGGGTTAGGGTTCTAGAAATTGAAGGTTTTACGCCTACGAGGTTAATCCTAGTAGATTCATAGAATAGTTATGTTGTGGAAGTCTAATAGTTATATTTGTCATGTTAGATGCTCTCCGGAATCCCTTGGTGGCTTTAAGGCATCGTAGAGCTTGAGCTTCTTCCTTTCCAAGCTTAGACTATGAGTTGATAATATATCTATAATTAGTTTGTTTGAAGTATATATATGTATAATGTATAGTTTGTTTTATGTATATCTATGATTTCATAAATGTTATGTTTATGGTTTTAGTTATTAAAGGTTAAAGAAATTGAAATACCATTTTAATGTATGATCTTAGTAAATTCTTAAAAGACAAAAGATATTACTCTTTTCTATATATATATATATATATATGATTATGTGTGTGTAGGACAAGCACCTTAAAAGTGATTTACGATACTTGAACAGTTTGATAGAGAAAAATGTGGTTTCAAGTTATTAGATTCTAACTATATAAAGGCCTAAAGTTAATACGATATTTAGAAATTATAGATTTCTATGAAGTAAGCTTAATATTGATTTCTATGAATTATTTCCAAATTGTGTTTGGATTTTTAAAGCTTGATATGTTGAGAACTATGAAATGTTAATGCTTTAAGAGCTTAAGCAATGTATTTAGAATCTAGACTTGATGTCTAGAGTAAAGTTATTTAAGGAATCTTAATGATAACGAATTAGTAATGAGCAAAGGTTTCGAAGAGAGAGGAAATTGTGACAAAACTGTTTGCTAATGACAGCAACATTAGCCTTGGTGCACCTTGAATAACCCAGCTAGTAGGGTTGCTAGCACGACATGTTTGGTCGACATGTTAGGAATATATAGACACACACAGGCGTGAAGTTATCAGTTACTACAGAGCAAGCCTAGTCAGGCAGTATTTTCTGAAATAGGATCTTCCCTTAAGTTTTATTATGATTTTGAATCAAGTATTTACTTTTCAAGTTATAAGAAAGTATTTCTATCTTTAAGCCCAGTTCTTATATTCTTATTATGTATATGATTTAATACATCTAGTTGTAAAAGCGTTATGTTTATATATGTTTATAAAGAAGTTTTATCCAATGGAAAGAAAAAGGTGATTAAGGACCTATGGATGCTTTAAGGACAGATTATACTTCAGGTATGTTTTACCAGAAATCTTATAGTATTTTAGCATATAGATAAAGTCTTTTCTTAAGAAATGATATATGATTTTTGAAGAAGCTTATAAGCTATATTTTTGCTAAAAGTTAATGTTAAAGCTTGTTCTACTGCTGTTATAGATATATTATCTCTCACTGAGTTTGTACGACTCACTCTTCTCTCCTTTCCATGGTTTTAGACAGGTGCAGACTCATGCTCAAGCTTTTATGGTCAGCTGGAGGTGTTGGTCATCCTAATAAATCCACAATTTGTTCATGTGGTTCCTAAATGTTATTGTACTAGGAAGCACCTTCGCTAAGTGTAATTGTATATATCTAGCTATGCTCCATTAGTCCATAGGCAGGGTCCTCCCTATGTCAGCTATAATTTGTAGTAAAAGTATGTTATTTTTAGTTATATCAAGTTGCATTTTAACGATTATGGATTAAGTTTCATTATGAATGCGTATGTATATATTTTCATAAATATGATTATGTTTTAAACTCCTATATTGTGTGCTATGGGGTACATTATGAGAATGCCTGGATCTCCAATGATATTTGTGTATTTGTATTGTTTGTGCAGGTAGAGGATCCTTATTTGTGAATAGTCCTAAATACAAAAGAAACTTTGCCTGATTTTCTTTGGAAATGATCTAAGATAAGCTTGCTAAGGATGTGTCCCTATGTACCGGTCACGGCCTGGGTTGGGTTGTGACAGTGTAAAACTACTTACATTGTCAATACATACAAATTAATCTCTTGAAATAATTACACAAAAATTTTTGCAAACTCTTTTGTTATTTGTAACACCCTATTTAAAATAAAACATTGGTAACGAGAAACTTTAAAAATCTCACATGAGTTTGAGTCTTTGGGTTATTTTCTCTATTTTTTAGTAAAGGAGGAACTAAATTTAAATTAAAAGGGATAAATAAAAAAGTGTACATAGTGTGTAGTGACACATTCTCCCCATAACATAAAAATTTATGGCCACAAAATTACAAGACTTTGTTTTCTTTTCTTTTTTTTTTTTTTCCTTTTTGTACAACACACATATCTCCCCTTTTCCTTTTTTTATGATTGACACTCTTTCTTTTTCTTAGTCTACTTCACTATCTCTCTCCCTTATTCCTTCACTATCTTCCTCTTCTTTCTCACCCTTACCACCGCTGCATACCCTTTTCCTTGCCGGCCCTCAATCGCGTTCTCCCTCTCAACTTGCATCTCTCCCTTTCTATTCGCATCCCTCTCCCTCTTTCTCCATTTGTGTGTGTGTGTGTGTATTTCTCTCTCTCTCTCTCTCTCTCTCTCTCTCTATTTGTCTCGTCTTTCTCTTCGAGCATGTCCCTTTCTCTCTTTCTCCCCCCTTTTTGCTTATTTCTTTGGTGGCTAGGCTCCAGTTTTGCCTTTTCCAAATCGACCAGTAACCCTTTGGTGAGTTTCCTTTCCTCATGTCTTTTTCCTTTCCTGTAAAATTTGATTGCCTCACCTTGCTTTTCTTTATTGTTTGGAAAAATCTAAATATCCCCAAAGTGGAATTTGACTTTGAAATTTTGATTTTAAATTAGGGAGAGTTAAAGGGATTGTGAGTTAGCTAGCTTAATTTTATTCTTACCTTGTTAACTAATCAATCTAACTTGTCAGTTTTGTTGTTGAATAATTACTAATTGTCATCATGTTGTTATTGATGATGATGAAGATTACTAGTATTGGCTTGTCATAGGTAATGATTGTTGTTATAGAGAGAATTCTCCCTTCATTAGATTGATATTGTTTAGTCACACATGATAAATAAATTGCTTTGTTAACTTGATATGTTTGGAAAAGATTGAGCTTATGATTATGCTCACTAAGGATTAAGAAAGAAAAAGAGGAATTTTGATTTCGATTTTTAAAAAAGGGTGGTGGAATTGCTTTGGAATGTTGGGTAATAGATGATAGGGAATTTAAATTTAATTTTGAAAGGTGAAATTGGTAAGCAAATCAATAAATGCAGAATTACAAAGTTTTTGTAGTATTTGAAATTTTTTTGGGATTTGTAAAGGCCTCCAAGCCAAATCTAAGTAAATCTCAATGTCTTGTGATCTTTATAATTGAAATTCATTATTGGGTTTATTGTTTTGGCTCTTTGGCTGTGTGATAGCATAAAAAGAATCAAGTAATTACTCAACAACAATGATTTATTCATGAGGTTGATGAAAGAGGATTGGGGTTTAGATCCTAAATCATAGTTTGTGTTTAAATTAAGAATAATCGGTCATATGTTAGTTTGAAATTCCCCAGGAGATTGACCTTTAAGTTCAGCGGCCCCTAGGACATAGATTTGACGTCCTTTATTGTTCTATGAGTGGACAATGCGTCTATGACATATGTCTTTTATACAAATAGTATTTTGTTTGATTTTAGATAAAATTGAAAGCTTATTTCTATACATCTAGTTAATTCTAAATATTTTGTTTCGTTTTGTGTAAATTAAGCTATAATTCGGCATGCTTAACCATTTGTGGATATTTGTTTTAGTTTTCAATGAAAATCAACTAGTATGAAATTTTAAATATTCTAAAAGATTTTTGGAAATGGATTATGAATTTTATTAATGGTAGGACAAGCTCTTTGAACAATTGTTTTATTTATTGAACTAAATTGTTGAGAAAATTGTGATGTGGACTTTGGAAGCTTGTTTAGTACCTTCATACTTTGGAAACTTTGTTTAATATTTGGTTCATTGAAACTTTGTTGGTACAGATGTGTGAGGAATCTCAGACAAACGGTAGCTAGCGATCATTGATGCTAGCCTCGGTGCACCGTGGTTTAGACCTAGCTTGTAGGGGTGTTGACAGCTCGGTGTGTAACACTCTCCCAAATATAATACTATGCTTAAGTCATAATGTTATATCTGGGAGTTTGCCACATCTGGAATGGTTATATATATATTTTTTCTTCTATGATGATTAGTTCTTGCAAGGTTTGACATAATAGAAAATGCAAGTTATACATTATACCTTGTTTATGTGATAACCATTCCTTACGAATTCATAAAATAGAGTGTAGTACGTCATAATGTAAAGAAAATAAAAGACGCAGAAAGAAATTCATAGTAAATATTTACAGTACATCCACAACACTATATACAATCTCATGTATTCAAATATAAGTTTTTGAGTACAAAATAGAGGGCCGTCAAAAGAATCGTACATCTAGTCCACATCTTTTCATCACAGACTCAGAACAATGTCCATGCAAGGATGACCATTGAAAGCAGATAGGAACACATGAGAACAAAAGAAAATGGTAGCTAAGTCCATAGCCTAAGGTCATGTAAAAAGATACCCAAAAAAGAGCCACCCAGTACATTCAGTGCTAGCCAACCCTATACTAACTAATGGTCTCCCAAAAGGTCCAACACAATCCCTTAAACCGACTCAAAGGAAAGGAAACTGTTCTCCAAGATGCTTGCAGTCCCAAGGTTGTAACGCCCGAAAAATTTTAATCGTTTTAAATTAAAGTGTTCGGTTTTTAGTAAATAATTGTGATAAAATAGAATTTGATTTAGCATTTACTTAAAACTAATTAAGTGTGATTTAAGATGATTAGTTATAATGAAATTAGATTAGAACCATAGGAAATTTCATAGAATCCTTTCAAAACTGGTTTACCGATTTAAGAGAAATAGGTAAGATTTCGGTATTTAAGATTATCGGAACCGGACCAATAGAAAATTTTCTATGAGTGCCCTAAGATGAATGGCTAAGATTTGGCCAAACAACCCTCTCAGGTGGCACCTTGATCAGCCCTTGATGATGGGAAGCCAAGCTAAATTGGAAAAAGGAATGAAGTCCACCAATCAACATGAAGCTTGCTACAAAAATCTTCACCTTTTCCTTTCCTTCTCTCCTTGTAACTTCAGTCACTCAAGCAGCTGAAGCTCATCTCTTTTCTCTTCTCCTCATTCTTATTTCACTCCATCTTCATCCCTTCTTCAAGTCTCATCACAAGTTGCTTCCATCAAAGCCACCAAATCAACTCAAATTCAACTAGACAAGGTAGGAATCCTACTTCTCTTCTTATTTTCCTTGGTCTGGAATTGTGTGTGGATCTTGATTACCTTGTGCTACTGATGTTATGTGAAGTGATGATGATGAATTATAGTTGATTATGCATGTATGTTATGATTAGAATTAGAGTTTGGTATAAAGAACTTGAAGGAAGGAGAACAATCATGAAGCTGGTAGGGTTTTTCCTCGGCAATCCGTACGGCGGAGTGTACGGCTCCACCTATAGCTGCTCAAACTCTATGAATATAATTTTATGTGAAACTAGACATCCAGGGGTTTCTGTACATATATCATATAAGATCATTGGATTAGTATTGAGAGAGATATGAATTTTTGAAGTTTGACCTAGGAATCAGGACTTTCATTCGGGCAGTGTGAATTGAGAAGGGTGTAACTCACCCTATACAACTCCAAATTAAGTGAAACCAACTTTGTTAGAAAGCTTACACATAGGAGAACATCCTACAAAGAGATTCCGAGTTTGTTACAATTCCATTGTTTCCCAATGAGTCAAGAAATTTGCCCTATGTCCAAACTAGGCCAAAATAGGGTAGTTCAGGAAGGTCGAGTTTCAAGGCTTATATCTTAAAATATACTCATTCAAATGATATGCAACTTGCTTTATTTGAAAGCTTACCCTGTTAGCTTAATAGAGATATAAATTTTGTATGATTCTACCCAGATTTCTATTTTTGGTGAATTTTCTCTTATAAGAGTGTAACTCGGGCTAGAGGTATGTGTGAAAACTAGAGCAAGCATAATCCATGTCGGAACTCGGGAAATAGTGAACTTAAGCTGAACTCGGAGATGTTGAACTCGGAAATATAGCAGATAGAGAACTAGGTCCGGCACACTTTAGGTTGATCCCGGGACTTAGTGAATAGTAAATTCGATCAGGTATAATTAATGACGGAACTCGGGAATAAGCAACTAGGAACCTAGTCGGACATAGTTAAAGTTGGAACTCAGAGATTAGGGAAAACGGGGTATGGTTAAGGTCGGATGTCGGAAATCATTTGAACTCTAGAGTCAAGGACGAGAATATAGAACCTAAGATACTTAAACCCGGAAGTCTAGTGTTTTCAAATACAACCCCGGAAATCGGGAATCAAGCCATTGGATACATGACCCAGGAAGTCGAGGATCATGACATAGACTTTGGAACCAAGAAGTAGGGAATGACTTCGGAACTCGGAACTCGGTCCTGAGCTCAAACTCGGGAACATTAGTAGAAGATAAAAGTTTGCGAGATAGATTAAGACTAAGGATCTTAAACCTTGCACCTATGGATATTATTATATTCTTAGGATTACTATAACGTTCTATCTCGAGTTTGCTGTTTGATTTAAAGTTTCCTGGCTGTTCAACACTATTCATAGGGAAGCAGACATGATCCGATATGCTGCCGAAATATTAGGTAGAAATATAAAGAGGGTATTAGTATTGATGTGTTAAGAATGATTTAAGTATGATATGAAGTATAATAATGATATTATGATATTTTTTGTTATGAATACTCATGATATGAACATATAGAATGTGAATCCCTTCACCTGGAAGCAATTATGAGATCCCTCCTTGCGAAGGTAGTTAAAAGATATAATGAAGGTCCCATATTTCTAAGGGATGTGACATGGCGATCATACTCTGGAATGTGGCATGATGATCCCACACCCTAAGGAATGTGACATGGCGATCACACCTGATAGAGCATGACATGACAATCATACTCTAGGACATGGCAGAAAGAACATATTTCCAAGGAATGAGACATGGTGATCACACCCCGATGGAGTATGACATGGCGATCATACTCTGGAATAGGTAATGCTGCACTTGAGGACGGCAATACGTAACGCTCAAGTGTAGGCAGATGAAGACACCCTAGGGACGACGATACGTAACGCTTAGGTGTGTTGAATGAAAGAAAAGTAAATTTTATATGATTGCATAAATTCAAAGGCATGTGTATGTAGAGGTTATGTTTCCAGTATAATAATGCTATCGTATTTTAATGTGTTGCAGTTATTATTATTCATAGAATAATTTATGATTTGAATTTGTATAGACTCTCCTAAATGCCAAGTGTATGAGTAAAATGAACCTTGCTTCGGATAATATGTTTTTGAACTATAAAGTTAAACAGTTTACATAACATGTTCACCTTTTCATAGTAAACCCGAAGCAAACTGGAGATGACAACGATGACAGTATGTATGATATTTAAGGAATCCTACTGAGAATTCAAAATTCTCACTCCTATTTCCGTGTTATCTCCAGATAATTCGAGAAGTTGCAAAGACGGCTGAAGTTGCTATCAGTTAAGATCCGCTCAGGTAACCGTAACAACTCCTGAGTGTGGTACTATGACTTAAGCATAGTACTGTACGAAGGAGGACGTTACAAAGGTTGCTAGGTGGGTGCTCACGACCTCCAGAAGCAGAGGAGGAAGAGGAGGTGGAGGCACTCACTTCTGAAGCATCAGTCTCTGGAGTAGCTGGTGGTGAAGGTTGATGTAGTGCAACAGTTGGGTAAGCCATGTACAATGGAATCCCATCGAAAGAAGCCTCAAGGTCGAAGAACATGCTCAAAATCGAAATAGCAAAAAGACGCTGGAAAAATATAATAGAAGCATACGGTATATCGCCATCAAACATAAAGAGTCCAAGGCAGGGTTATAATGCCATTACCACTCAAGTATTTTGGTGAAGAATGCCATTTCCGCCATTGCTATCGTCTAAGAATGGCACGAATACATACAAATAATATGAGAATTTAAAATTCTCAGTAGGGTCTCCTAGACTATCACATACACTGACATCGTAATCATTCTTAACTGCTCCGGTTTATTTTAAAAATATGGAATGTGTAAATTTTAAAGCATAGATTTAGAATTACGGGTGTTGAAACCATATTATCTGAACCAGATTTCATTTCATTTATACACTTGATAAGTAGAGGGGAAAATTCTATAATAATTACAACAGGTCAATAGGCAACTAAACACTATGCATAGATAGATGCAAGTGATTCATGATGCAAGTGCACTTAACTTCTCCTTTTTCTTTAACTTATATCATAAACATCTATGCTTCATCCCTTGGAAGTAATTGGCCATTTTTAACTCTTGGGTAATAGTCTGTTTCTTAGGACTGAACTCGTTCCTGTACGTGATTGCCGGGTTTACTTTCCCCGATGCTCACACCGCTTATTCCCCTTAATTCATTCTAGGGCTAGCCCAAGTAATATAGAATCATAATCATATTAAAAGCTCATATATTCATGCATGAATATGCTTGATGTACTTATGATTATGCTACATAATTCATATATTCATGCCGACAATCTGGCAACATGACAACTAAAACATAAAGGTTTCCTAAAATAGACAACAAAATAACAACTAGCCAGTCACATAACATCATGATCTCAACATGATATCAATAAGAGTTCAAGTATGATCATCATAAATAATATGCCAACATGGCATCATTTTGGTATGTAGTTGCATAAATGTTCAATCCATTTAGTCCCACACGGTTTTGGGACCTCTAAGCTACATAATTCACAAGTTGTCTTACTTTTCTTAAAATCTGTCCAAAACTTCTAAATTGCACTAAAATTTTATTTTAATCTCAAATGTTAATATAATGTAGGCCTATTAGTCTACTTTTAAATCTCTTTAATTTCACTAAATTTCAAGGTGTAAAGTTTAAATTATTAAAGTTTTACTCAAGGTTGTCCTGTTTAAGGATAGACTTGCATACTTAAAATTAGAAAATCACTAAAAATTCATCTTACATTATTTTGCTTCAAAATTCTATGAAGATATACCTATATGAATCGACTTTCAAATTCAACAAGTTTCACTCTATTTGAGTAGGTGGAGCTCGAGTTATGAGCTCCACATTAGGGCTGCCTTGTTTCAATCCTAATAGAGCATATGCCAACTTCAAGGATTTACTGGGAACAATCTACTAAGGATTTGATTCTGAAATTTGATAGACATGATTCTCTATGTATTCTAACAAAAGTGGTTGCACTCAAATTAAAGTTATATAGGGTCAGTTATACCCCTTACATCACACACTATTTAGGATAAAGGGTGTTAACCAACAACCTACTTCTAAAAATCATAACTCTTTTATCCCAAGTCCAATGGGGCCTATATTTTATGTGGTTGGATTCATCTTTGAGTCAAGTTTCTTCTAAAATTATTTTCACTTCAAGTTGAGTTTGCAACTTGAGATATGGCTTTCGTAGTACATACTATTCGTAGGCTCCTCTATAGTTGTTTTCTGTCTTGTAATTATTTTGGTTTTCTAGTCTACTCTTCAACACCAATCAAGTTTCCCTAACCTTAAATCATTAGAAAGAGTCCTATTAACATCATACTAACCTCTAAGTGAATAGATTAAAATGATTCAAGAAAAACCCTAACTCTAAGAAAACCCAAGAATACAAATAAATTCTAGCAGCCTATCTCAAATCCAAAGCTTGCAACTCTCTAGCTTAAATCTTTTGATGCTCTTGTCTCTTTAAAGCCTTAAGATGATCCCAAAGCCCATCCTTCCTCCTTGCTTGGTTGAATTTATATGGCTCAAAGGAAGGAGTTTTTGGCTCATATGAGGATTTCTTGATGGTAAACAAGTTAAAGAGTTGGAAATTTGAGCAAGAATAAGCAAAACACAAGAGTTTAAGTGAGTTGAAGATGAAAAATGGAAGTAGAGAGAGGTGGAGAGGCTATCGATTTTGGGAGGAAAATGAGAGGAATAATGAAGCCTTCTTCTTTTTAAGTGATCTTGATTGGTGGATGCTTCTTATTAGGTGGATTTGAAATATAACTTAAATCTTCTTAAGTGCAAATTTTGAGTGGTCATCTTTTGTCCACGCAGATGACTAGTGTAGCTAATTTCTATTCATACATCCTAGGGTTTTCAATAGATATTTATGCCATCTTGCAATATAGATTCCTAACAGATCAGTTTCTTATATTATAAGATATTGCTAGTAAGAAAGTTTCTCTAGCTAGCAAAATATCACTATTTTTCAACAAAGAATATTTGAAATCACATTACCCTATAATTAGCATTTCCTTATTACCTTCTTGTATATCTATAATGTATCTAAAAAAATAAATTATTCGACAGTGTTAGTTATACATACTATTACTTGGGATATTACATAGTTTATGTGTGTGTGAGGCTAACACACACAGCCGACTTAGTCAAATTGGAATGGGCTAACCCTTGTTGGAAGTATTTCTAAGTTGGAAGCCTCCCAACTTCAATATTTGTGTTTGGAGAACATGCTATCGGTTTGATATCTATGTTGGGAAAAGATGCTATCAACTTTAGCAAATCATGTTGATTTTATATATATGCACTACTTTGCTTTATCTTTAGAGCTTGTCCTCATCTGCTATACATTCATTGCCCCTCACCGTGTCGATTGAACTCATGCACTTTACCTTCATGTTTCAAACCCCCAGTGCAACACCTAACTCAATTCCTCAAATTTCATAGGGTGTAAATTCCTTGGACAAGCCCTTTTGCATGTGAGGGCCTCTTGCTACTTGCTTATTATACATTTTGACATGCATGCACTTTTAAAGTTGCTCCACGATCCACAAACAGGATCTTGTGACCTGGTTTTTCTTTTGTGAGACATTGTATATAACTTTTGAAACTCTAGAGTTCATATTCTCCATAGTGTATGTATTGTGTAAAAAGATGTATGTATATGTTTTAGCTATGAGAATGATTACTGGATGTATGATCCAATCTAAAAGTACTCTAAGAGCCTAAAGACTTTGTATTCTGATTAGTTATCTGGCATAGGTTTGATTAATAACAGGAAATGTTAGAAAATAAGCGTAACTCTCACTGTAAGAAAATAGCATTTTATCGATAGGTAAATTTATCCATCGTTAAATTACTGATAAATATTCTATTGGTAAAAAATAATAATCTCTCAATATTTTTTGAGAAAATCTATCCCCATTTTCACCTTGGAATAATATATTTTTGATCGATTAATAAAATTAGGGATGGAATGTTCCATTGGTAATATTGCAATTAAAAATTATTATTATTATAATATTATCGACAGAATATTCTATCAATATAACTGAGTTATAGGTTATTTTTGAGAGTAAAATATTAATAATGATCGATAGAATATCTGTTGGTAATGTCAATGTATATATTCCTTTATTAATGATTTTTTTAATTAATTTTAATTATTATTTCTATTTTTTATTTTCATTATAATTGTCACCCTTGAAAGCGAAGGATAATCCATCCAGAATATCAAACCTCACAGACTTAGAGTAGCAATCTATTGTGACATGAGACAAGGCTAACCACTCCATACCTAGGATGACATGAAAGTCTATCATCTCTAAAAGCATTAGATTAGCTAATGTATCAACCCCATTTAGACTAACCACACATGATCAAAACACCAACAAAACCATCAAGGATTCTCCCAACAGAATATTGACCCAAAATGGGTGGTCTAAAATTATAGGTTGCTCTCCAAAACATGATGCAAAATACGGGGACATGTACGAGTGCATAGGACCCAGACCAAACAGCACATAAGCCACAAAAGGACAAGCTTGCAAATTACATGCCACAACGGCATTTAATGCTTGAGCATATAATTGAGTCAATGCAAAATCCCAAGCATGACCTTTCCCAGTTTGACTAACCTTTTTACTACTAGAAACTCTGCCGCCTGTTTCTCTGCCTGTAGGTCCAGAAGAACTGCCTAGAGACATAGCTAAAAATGATGATGCGGGTACTGCAGGACATATAAAACTCTACCCAAAACTTCCCTTGGGGTGGGGACAATCTCTCCTAAGGTGACCAATCTGACCACAACCAAAACATGCTCCCAAGGCCTTATGACATGCCCTTGAATGGTAACCTCCACAATGATAACATGGCAGTTTGGTGGAACCTAATCCCTATGTGCCCGGTTGAGACACACTACCAGTATGGGACCCTGAGCTAGATACACTTATCAAAATAGGCCCAAATGAAGTAGCCCCAACCAACAGTGCTGGTTGTCGGCCCTGATAGCCTTGAGCTTCTCTAGAACTAGATCCACTAAAGAAAAATCCTCTAATCTTTTGCTACTTGCTTACTTTATTAGTAACTTTCTGTTCTTTTCTTCTAACTCAATGCCATATGCAGTATCTACAATCTTGGCATAGGATATCCTCCCAATTAGAGGGGAAAGGGTGGTGAACATTGGATCTGCTAGTCCCTGAGCAAACCTCCTGATCTTCGTGGTCTCTATGGACACTAGATGAAGGCCATATAATGAAAGTTTGGTGAGGTGAGCCTCATACTCGATCACAGACTTGCCTGCTGCCTACTTTAGCCTCTCAAACTCAGTAGCAAGTTTCTTCTATCAAAGAATAACCATGGAACGTTTACCAAAGGATTGGTAGAGAATGTAGGCAGGTTTAACTTAAGATAAGATTCAAGATGTAACACCCTAATAATACCATACTATGTTTAAGTCATTTTATGGCATTACTAGTTGTTACTCTTAACTAGCGGAAGTTCTTATCATTGAAATTAGCGTAATATATGAAAATAGCATGTAATTGTTTTTTTTTGTAAAACCTTAATGCTTGAAAATTGAGCCTTTAAGTACTTACTTACTCATGTACACATGGATGTTATTCCTTATATCGCTGAGTTAATAGTAAGACGTATGATAAAATTGAAACAACATAACACAATACCATAAGCCAATAATGTAATCATAGATACTCAAGAGTCATCATTACACTTAATAAGTACCACATATGTAATAGGTCAAATTAAGTAGCATGACTTCCTACATGCTCTTAATTACACATAAACTGCCCAACTAGGGCTCTTAAGAAAATGAAAATACTATGCTACTATCTCGATCTTCCTTAGCTAGGAGAAGAAACATGGCAGCTCCTCGTCTTATCCAGTCAGGTATCGTCACCAGTGCTTCCATGGATGTCATTAGCTCCGTTTGAAGACGACATGGAAACGTAGGAGCGAGAAATACAAGATTTCTCAGTAGGATCTCGACTAGACCATTAATGTGTCATTGTCGTCATCCTAGCCACTTCGGGTTTAATTATGAAGATAGTGAGCATGCACAAGTTCTATTTTTAAAGGGTTTGAAAACATAGGTTCCTGAAGCGGGTTTCTTTTAATCTTTCCCATATAAACATAATATAAAGAAACTCAAAGCTACCATATAAGAGCATATACATGTGAGAGCATGGTATAAACATTCATAATACACATAAGAAATGTAGAAACATGCATGACTATGTAACTCATCAATTTGACCATGGTTCTACTTTGACTTTACTTTCATTTTTAGCACATGTTTAATATTCTTTACTTTTCATTTGAAATAGATTGCTTTTGGACATGAGCTCATTCCGTGATCGTCGTCACGTAGTACTAAACCAAATCAAACTAAGTTGGAGGGTCTTCTATGTCACCTTTGCCTCCTTCATAGAGGTTTCTTGAGTCTTTGTAGATCACAGTCTCTCATTTCCCTGAAGTGATCGAGGGGTCATATCCCATGATTTCTTTTCTTATCATTATACTTTACATGCATAATACTTCTTTGCCTAGACACATGCAATGATATGACTAATCCATAATTTTGACGGAAATCCGGCAGCATAATGGCTAGACCGGAGCTTTCCCAAAATGCCAATCATACAACTTTCAACCAATAGTCCATCATATCTATATCTTATCATCACACTAATCATTCAATCATAAGACAAAACTCAATCAAACTTGTCATTCATCATGCCGAACGGCATCATACATTCATACCCTAAAGGTGTTCATAGTTGTGTTATTCTTTGTGAAGAATCTTATGAATCGTCATATGATTTCCCGTGGTTACCCATGAGAGAATCACATAGTTAAAATATATGTATGTGGTCTTTTAGTTATCTAGTTCTCATGTGAAATTATTCTTTACTTAAGTTCATGTCTTATGGAACACTTGTTCAAATTAGTTAAGTTAGGTGATTGTTTCCTTTCTTTGAGGTAGTGCACTTAGTGATTCCTAGGTTCATGATATGCTCAGAGGCCCTAATCATACTTCTGTTCCTAATGAGTTCGAGATCTCTCTAATCCTTGGGTCATGAGAATGCATAACCACACTCTTGAACCCAACAACACCATGTTCACTAATTGCTAAGGGTGATTTTTTTAACTTATCCAAGTTATAAAGTTTCAAACTTTTATTGCTATCAAAATAAGAACTCACCTTAAGTATTATAAAAGTTATCATTCTTTATAAAGTAGTCATAAAGTTTTATCCTTTATGAAAATAAGTGCCTCTAAAATTATACTCTTGCCTTAAAAATTGAATCTTTATGAAATAATTATACAAGATACTAGCTTTTGAACTAAAAAGTCTTGTTCTTTATGAAAGTTGATGCTTTTAATTATTCTAAGACCATCAAGGTCTCAACTTTATGATTTAAAGTTATCTTAAAGTCTAAAAGATTCCTACTTTATGAACTAGGGATATAAGACATTAACTTTAGAGTTATAAAGTCTTGATCTTTATAAAGGTTAATACTTTTAAGCATTGTTTTGACTCAAGATCTAAACTTTATGAATTAAAGGTTATAAAGCAACACTTTTATGACTTAAAGATTTCATTTTTGACTAAAGTTTAAAAGTTTATGAAAGGTTCAAGGTTTGATTTCTAAGACATAAAGTGACAAGATGTCATTTTTATAACTTAAAAAGGCTTCATATCCCAAAAAGATTAGACTTTTACATGTAGTCTTGTCTTCAAGGAGAACAAACTGGAACCTTGTGAAACCCATAAAATAGCTCCACTTTTTAAGCATCAAGAAGCAAACCTTTTTAAAGTTTTAAGCTTTTAGGATGTTCATAGTCTTATCAAACCATGAAAAACATGCAAAGATGAAACTTTTCTAATCATAAGCTCATCATAAAAAAAGGAACAAACTTTAAACAAATACCACCAAGAACATCAAGATTTCATGCATTAAGAATAGAAAATGGGAACTTTAAAGCCTTTAGAGTGAGAAACTTTCAAGGGTCAAGAACACTTGTGAAGAAGAGCATGAACACATTTTACCAAAAGCAGAAACATTAAGAACATTTGAAGAAGAACATAAACATATTTTACCAAAAGTAGAAACATCAAGAACACTTGAAGAAGAACATGAACATATTTGACCAAAAATAGAAATTTTTGCTCATGAAGAGCATGAGAAATCTTCTAAAGTTCTCACTTGAAGATCTTGGTCATGGGAAGAACCAAGCTTCAAGCTTTCTTGAGCAAACAAAGTAAAAGAGAGGAGATCACTACCTTACTTAGAAATGGCACTACAACAAGAGAAGAAGAAGAAGATGATGGTGGTTCCTTCCTTGAAGATAGTCGTGATTTGATCTTGGAAGGTGAGAGAACTCTTGAGATCTCTTGAAAATGAAGCTTTTAGTGTTTAGATCTTCTCTCCAAAGACCAAAAGATGTGGTCTTTGAAGGGCTAAGTGAGAGTTTTGGTTATGGTGGGGTGGAGAAAGGAAGAAGGAGAAGATGAAGAAGAAGAAGAGAATTTTAGAGAGAAGTAAGAGAATGAAAGTCTTAGAGAGAGAATAAGAAGTGTGAAAATGAAAATGAATGGGTGTGAGAAGGAGAGAGGGGCCGTAACTTCTATGAAGGTGGGGAGAAGATATTTTGCTTCATTTTGTGTTATCATGTGTTAATTAGTTATTAAGGAGACAAAGTGGATGATGGGGAGACAAAACATGGTCAAACTCTTACATAAAGCACTCTTATCTAATGCTTTATGCTTTTATGACATCACCTTTTACTTTATTATCTAGTTGACTAAATTTGAATTTAATGATGCGATTAAGTGTTCTTGCAACTTAATTAACATGATTAAGCAAGGATTAGTGATTAACACACAAGAACATGATTAACAAAAATTAATCTTACGATTAAGCTTAATTATCTTTAATTAAACTCGATTAAGCTAATTAAGGGTGATTAATGCTTAATTAAGCTATTAAGGGTCTGACTTACTTAATTAGAGACTATCTAATCTTAATTAAGCGTTCTCTTGATTTTTCTCATAAGAGTTAACTCATAAACTCTTGGTTGATCCCTTAATTAAGCCTTAATCTCATAATTTCTCATTAAGTGCTTAATTACTCAAGGTTATTGAAATAATTTAGCATAACACGAAATTGAGGATGTTACACAAGGGACACATTGTGCCTCGTATGAGGCTAACGATAACCTCAAGCAAGAGGAGCTAGCTTTGCATGGGGTTGTACTCTACCCCCCTCTGATCAACCAACAGCCCCACTAGGTTGTTGATGAACTAATGGACTCCTCCTATCTTAGTAACCAAATTAACTGGCTTATCCTTAGCGTCTAGTCCTCCAGCCTGTTTGGCTGGTCTTCCACGACCCATACCCTGGTCTTCCATATTACCATAGGCAGGGTCTGACTGCTTGTTTTATGTTTATACTAGAGTATTGTAATATAACTATAAACTATGTATTTGGATATGTAAAGTTAATTAAATATGTACTTGCTACTCTGGTTTATTGAATTATGTCTGATTGTGGATTTTGGTGTATATGTATGTATGTATGTATGTATGTATATATATATATATATATTCTTAAAATTGTATTCCATGCTGTCAGGTGCATTCTGAGAATGCATGGATTTCTAATGTCATGTGTGTATGCTAGTTGCTAGAAAGAGAAGATCCGTATTTGGGAATTGACTTGAATACAAAGGAGTCTTTACCCATTTTTGTGGAAAGTTTTATGCGTTAGGCTTACTGGGAGACATTTTCCCAATGTGTCGATCATGGTTCGAGTTAGGTCATGAAAAAGTTAGTATCAGAGCTTTATGTTAACTATATCAATCTAAGCAATTGAATTTTTCAGAAATTAGAAGAAAAAGCTCTGTATGTGGTATGAGCAAAGGAACCAAGAGAGCTAGAACCATGTAATGGTTAATTTGGCATATAAGTTCATGATAGTCATGCATGTTTAGCTTAGGGCAATTAACCTCACCTTTGCAGTATTTGGTGACCTTTGATTGAGTTTTGTGAGTGCTTAAAGAAGTCTTATATGGGCTTAAATAATTATTAGATGCCCCATCATTTCCTAGAACAATTTTGCTATTCCCTATTGAGATGAAATGTTAGTGTGCACTTAGAAGGAAATGATTTAGTCATTTTTTTCTTTAATCCATCATGGCTTTAGACCCATTATTATTCATTACGTCCCTTGATCCCCTCTTTGAACATTCTACCTAATTTTTCCTTCATTCACCCACATCACCTAACCATTGGGCCAAACACTAATCTACCCTTTCACCTATGTGAAACAAGATTGAGCATGGAAGTAGAAAATTTATTTAGGGACTAAAAATACAAAATGTCATGGGGAGAAAAAAGAAAAGAAAAAAGTATAGCATCAAGTGAAATTCCACCCAAATCACGTAAAGAAAATAAGTTTGGGGTCGAAGAGGAAGAGAAAGAAAAGAAAAAGTTATAAATTGCAAAATCAAAAGAAAAGTAAATATGCTAGTAGTGCTAAACAAGAAGATCTCTTCTTGACATAGAACTTCAATTAGGCCCCTTTGCGAGTTTTGATATTCCTTATCATGTCTCTTTTATACTTTGAATATCTCTTCTTTCTCCTTCTTTCATTTAGCCATTTACTGTTAGCCATGTTAAAAGCCAGGAAAGACCTTTTGATGCTTCAAATATGTGCACTAGATTGGTGGAGATAAGGGGTAGTGGAATTGCCTATGGGTTTTGGGACACTTGCTTATCATCATCATCTTTATCTACACATGTCATGGGGTTGATAGTGATTGCTTAGCATGCATAGTTTCATCTAGGTGTTTACTTGATTCATGATATAGGTTATGAGATAATGCTTTGGTGTAAACTTTTGCCCTTTGCTAAATGTGTATGCTTGATTAGCTAGCATGAAGGTGGAACTAGTGTAACATTCCCAATTTTCCTTTGTGCTAAATAACCTCAGTGACCTTGAGTGATTAGGTACTTAATGAGGAATTAAAGAGTAAAGACTTAATCAAAGGATAAAAATGATAATGTTGAAGAGAAAAATTAAGAGAATGCTTAATTAAGATTAAAGAATTTCTAATCACGCAAATCAAACCTTTAAGAGTCTAATTAAACACTAATTACTAATAATTAGCTTAATTGAGTTTAATTAAGAGTAATTAAGTATAATTAAAAATTTAATTTTGCTAATCATGATAATATAAGTTAATCACTTATCCTCAATTAATTAAGTTAATTAAGTACCTAGAACACTTAATCACATCATTAAAATTCAAATTAAGTCAACTAGATAATAAAGTATTGATGACGTCACTAAAGTGAAAAAGTGGAAGACAACTGTGCTTTTTGTAAGAAATGATACGTGATTTGTCCCCCATTATTCACTTTGTCTCCCCTTAACCTTAATTAGCACAAAATCAAGAAAATATCGCCCTAGAGCCCTACGTATGCTACGGCCTCACCCCCCTCACACACACACACATACACACACACACACACACACACATTTTCTCTCTTCTCCAAAGCTCTTTATTCTTCTTCTCCAATAACTCCATAGCCAAACCCCACCAAACCTTATCACTAGCCTTTCAAAGATCATACTTTTTGTTCTTTGGAGACAAGATTCAAAACACCTAAACCTATATTTTCTCAAGGAGAGCACAAAGCTCTCATCTTTTTCCTTTACGAAGTCATGCCCATATCACTGTTGGGGGAGGCCATCTCCATCTTTTTTTCTTCTTCAAAAAGGCGCAAACTATACCTTAGGTAGTAATTCTTCATCTTCTTTTGTTGTCAATCAAGAAAGCTTGAAGCTTTGGCTTTCACAATGGCTAAGAGCTCCAAGTGACACCTTAAGAAAAGTTTCTCTATCTTCTTGAGAAAAGCTTACACCCTGATCATATTTTTGGAGTTTCAATGTTGTTTACTAAAAGCTTTTCTTAATGCCCTAAAAGCTTTTATCTTTTCAAGTAATCTATGTGTTCTTGGTGTTCTTAGGTTGAGGAAAAACAAATAGGCTTTTCTTGAAGTTATCTTGATCAAGTTTTGTTCTTCTTTAACATAATGTGTTTATGATTAAAAAGTTCCTCTTTTTACATTTACAACATGATTTGATGTGACCAAAAACATTCCCTAGCATAAAAGTTTAAAAAGTTTACTTCTTGAACCCTAAAAAATGGTGCCTAGGGGTATGTCACCCTTAAACATACAAAGTAAAGGTTCAAACTTTCTTAAAGAATAAGACTTTTTGGGTATAAAGTTTTAATCTTACAACTCATTTTAAAATAAAAATCATTTCTTGATGATGTTGAGCACATGGTGTTGTTGGCTTCATGACTGTAAACATGCTTTCTCATGACCCAAGAGACTAGACAGATCTCGAAATTCCTTGGGAACAAAAGTATGATTAGGGCTCCAATGGTTATGCCATAAACCTAGGAATCATTTATGCACTATCTTAAGAAGATTAAAAGATTTGAAGACAAGATTTTGGCTAAAAACCTTATTTTAGATTTCGGCCACAATAAAGAAAAAAAAGGGGAAAAAAAAGTGTTAAAAGTTTTAACTCAAGAAATCTAACTCTCAACATGTGTAGATAAGAGATCTTGTAAGTTACACGGTAATTATAGAAATTAAGATTATAACCATGATGATGTTTAAAGTGATAATGTAAGAGGGAAAGATAATTAATACTTAATCTTGAGATAATTAAGGCCAATATATAAGAAAGGATAAATTATCACTTCATTTAAGATGAAGTAAGAAATAAATATAAGAAACCATTATGTAAAGTATGATTGCACTTGAAGTATATGCAGCTAGAAGCTTACAACATATATTGATTTTAAGTTGTGTGATTACCTCATTAGTAGATATGAGGATTCTCATAGTGATTCATAAAACTTTTCACAAGGTACAAGGAAACCATAGATATCCTTTAAGGTGTGAATGTGTGATGCTATTATACATGTTCTTTGGTAAGATTATTCAGTTACTGACTCATGAATAAATGATTGTTGGTACTTGATATGATGATATGAAGTGAATATGATTGATTGTTAGTTGAATTCCCATGCTTGGCAATTTTGGGGAAGCTCCAGTCTAACTATCATGCTACCAGATTTTCGTAAAAAATATGGACATAGAAATATTTATGACATGGTTATAAGCATCTTGTCCTTTGAACTCAATGCATTTAGAATGTGATGATGTAATATCAAGTACTATCCTAAAAAAAGAAATGATTGGACATGATCCTTCAATAGGGAAGGTGATTCATAAAGACTTTGAAATCCTTTTACTTTAGAGGCACGTGGCCAAACTAAATCCCTCCAATTTAGAGGCACATAGATCCCCTTGTCAGCTAAGTCTGATTTAGATTAGTATTATGTGACGACAGTCACCGAATGAACTCAAGTCCTAAAATAGTCTATCCTAGGGCACGTAAAGAAAAGATAAGCATATCCTAATTATGAAAGTTAAGTAAGATAAGTTAAAGGAAAGTCAAAGTCAATGAATTACATGAAAGCGCATGCATTTTTATTCCTCATATACTTGGTTATGAATGTTTTATATTATGTTTTCTCATGTATGTATTAAACTTATGATGATGTATTACCATGTGTTTTAGCTACAAGATTAAAGTTAAAAGAAACCTGCTTCGAGAATTTATGTTTTTCAAATCCCTTAAAATTGAATCTATGCATGTTCGCCTTCGTATAATTAAACGTGAAGTGGCTAAGACGACGACAATGGCACATTGATGGTCTAGTTGGAATCCTATTGAGAAATCCTATATTTCTCATTTCTATGTTTCTGTGTTGTCTTCAGAGGATGCCATAGGGCAGCATGATCATCTATGTTGAGTTTTCAATTCTGCATTGGCACTTTGACCCAATGTTGAATGCATCTATGATGACTGCGTGCGTTACGATGAAGGTCTACATGGTCCATGGCCGTCAGTTCTATTTGCCTATCATGAGTCCATTCTTCCATCCACACGAGCCATACGAGGATTGGGGATGATATGAGCTAGCACATGCAGAGCTTGGATATGAGTATAGCCTTTTTTGTTTATAGTTCTAAGGTTATCCTTTTATGGCATATGTGGGTGGTGGAAACTTATTATGTACCTTTTTTTGGTATTTGGACCTCTATTAGGTATGGTTGTTTTGTAGGGCTGAAAGTAGTTTATCGATCCCTTGGTTACCTATATGGAACATATTTATATCTACTATATGTATATGTGTGATGGCTATAGATAACTATTATGGTTGATGTTGAGTTGGATATCCTTTTTATTGCTTTAATTATTACAACACGAGCAAGTATGTATGTATTAACCATTTAATTAATCATGTCCACGATGCACATATGGCTCTTATTTTTCAAGAAAGTTTATTTCCACTGGTAACAAATTTGTACCTTTATTTTTGTTATAAAGTAATTTCTAAAAGTGAGTTAAATTTATGCGAGCAAAAGTAACAACTAACAATTTTCATCATGCAACTTAAGCATAGTATAGAGTTATTAGTGTGTTATATTTTGGTATCAGAATAGGTGTAACATCCCCACTTTCGTAAGCAAAACGTAATGGGAATTTTGAATTATTTCTCTTAGGCAGTGTGAGAATTTCTCAGGCAGCGCTATGCCATGACGATTCTCACACTTGGAATTATAGGGTAGTGTAATGCTGCCGTTGAAAATATGGCACTGCCCGATGTTAAAAATTAGGAAATGACAACAGTGCCCTTGTAAACCTTTATCAATTACAACGACACCCAAAATTTTTAGAAATTATATTTTGACCCCAAAGAATTATTTCCACAACAATCCTTGGACTTTTTATAAAATGACCTATGTGTCCATCCCATAACTTTTTATAAAATGACCCTTATGTCCCCACATCTATAGGATTAGCAGAATAGGGTTTTAAACGGAGCAGAATCGCGTGGTGAAAGCGTAGAAGTTTTAAATCTCTGCCGTTTGGGCCATGGAGACAGTCGGGTGTGAAATGACGTGGGATGCCCCTGGACTTGCTCAAAATTTCGAAAATGCCATTAGTTACAGAAAATTGAAAATAGATAGGCTCAGAGTCATTTAAAATGTCTAATTTACTCCGTTAATTCACTTATTCGGTTTCAATAGTTATGTAAGGACAATTAGGAGTTAATTAGATATCAATCAAGAGCTAATTAGATATTAGTTAGAGAGATTAGGCTTAAGATAAATTAAAATGAATATGTAGATATCTTACAAACTATTAAGTAACTATTTAGGATTGGAGGAAATCGGTAACTATTCTGTTCTAAATCGCTGTAAATAATCAGTAGAATTTTACACTGATAACCTTAGGTTGAATGGCTGAAATTCAGCCACCTCCACCACCATAGATGGCGCCATATGGCAGCCACATGATGAGGAAATTTGGCCAAATCATGACCATTGAAGCTAAATATCTCAAGTCATCCTTATCTAGTCATAAAGCCTAGAAAAAAATCTCACCCACCTCCCTCATATTACACCTCCACCAATGCTTCAGCCTTCTCTCATTTCTTCTCCTTCTTCTTCCTTTCTTTCCTTACCTCCATGACCAAGAACTTCAAGCTCAAGATTGGAAGCCTTCTTGACCTCAAATCCTCTTGCTCCTTTTATGAAAATTGATCCTCACCTCCTTCTCTACAAAACCCCTCTAACAATTTCATGATTAAGCACCAAATAGAACCTCCCCACATTCATATGAGCTGCTGCCATGGTGAAGAAAGAAGGCTAGGAGTTGGTTCTTGGCCTCCTTGCTTCCATAGCTTCAAGGATTTCAAGGTAGGTAGCTCAAATCCTTAGTTGTTTGATGTATTATATGACTATGTGGCTGCTATGTTCCTCTCATGCCATATCTGTATGAGGGTGCTTTGATGTTCTTCTAATGTTTTGAGGTGAGGAAACTTGGGTTAAGTTGAAGAATTTATCAAAAGACTCAAAGGGGAGCTGGACAGAATCTATCTTGTGAGGAAACCCTACGGCGTCCGTACTGGCGGAGTGTACGGCTCCGCCTACAGCCGTAGGAAATGGATGAATATATTTTTATATGAAACTAGACATTCAGGGCTTTCCATACATATAAAATATAAGGCCATTGGACTAGTATAGAATTAGTTATGAATTTTTGAAGTTAGACCTAGAAATCTGGGTTCTCACCCGGGCAGTATGGGTTGAGAAGGGTGTAACTCACCCTATACAACTTCAAATTGAGTGCAACTAAAGGTGTTTGAAAGCTAACACATGACATAACATCCCATAAAAATTTCAGAATTTAATTCGTTGTCATTTGTTCCCAGCACATCAATGAAGTTGGCTTAAGTTTAAACTGGCCTAGAACAGGACAGCCCAATAGGGAAATGTTTCGAGACTTATAACTCAAAATCTACTTAGGCAAATGACATGAAACTTAACTCATTTTAAAGCTTGTTGTGTTAGCTTTAGTTTGATATAAAATTCGTATGATTTCACGTAGTTTTCAATTTTTAGTGAATTTTCTTCTATAGGAACCCAATTCTGGCTAAGAACAGGACATGCTAAGATAAAATGTTCATATCTTGAGTTATACAACTCAAAATGAGATGGGACCAAAAAGGTTAGAAACTAGACACATAATGCTATGACATATCCAAAAATTAGACTCAAATAAGTTGAATTGCAATAAAGGTGGAGCATACCAAAATCGGGCAGAATAGGAAGGAGTAAACTGAAAACCTTATAGATGCTTGAATTAAACTTGATGAATGCTTCTATGAATATCTATATAATGGCTGATCCATATTGAATTACAAGTTTGAAAGATTGTGCTGGTGGTCTGGCACTATTCATGGGGAAGCGGACTCGATCCGTTATGCTGCCGAAATTCCGGCAAGGATTTATGAGAACTTATGCTATGAATGATTATGCTTTGAGTGTATTTACATTTACATGTCATATTCATGAACATCATGCATGCAAGTATATGCTTAGAACATGATATGATGTATAAAGTATGAGACATACTCATGAATGCACCAAACGTCTGCATGCATGACAAGATATGAAAAGGAAAAAGATAATAAGAACTTGCAAGAAAGACGTACCAAGCTACCACGTGAGGCATGGCATAGACCCAGCTAGCGTGGGCGAGCTGATCTTGTCTAAGACTTGGGCCACCCCGACCAGATTTAAGGGAATAGACCGGTGTGAGGTCGGGAAAGTAAACCCGTCACTCATGTATAGGTACGAGCTCGGACTGAAAAGCGAGCTATCACCCAGGGTGAGAAAGGCCATTCACCTCAGGGGACCAAGTGCAGTAAGAGCAAGGTTAAATTGCAAGTTAAAGAGAAAAATGAACTAAGTCAAGTGCACTTGCATACAATCAAATACAAGCATCTATATGTGCATTTCTAATCATCTCATTATGTCATGATGCTATTATGACTCTTGCTGAAGCATATTGTACTATCTGTATCTCTATGTCAGTCATATGGAATGGCAAATGGTTGTTAAAATATGACCCGCTTCGAGAACGGTGTTTTCAACTTAAAATTGAACCACTGTGTGTTTATATGTGCTCATATTTTCATAAGAAACCGAAGCGGCTGGAATGTTTATGATGGCATTATAAGACTGTTTTGAGTTACCTACTGAGAACCTTAGGTTCTCACTACCTGCTTGTATGTTTTTCTTTTCCGTAAACATTCCAGCACCCAAGTTGGAAACCAAGTACGAAGCAGAGTACAGAGCCATTCATGGAGCAAGTATCGGGCGTAGGCCAGATCAAGAGGTCATTAAAGCTAGTAACGACTAGTCAAAAGTAGACGCTGTGTATTATATCAGTCACAGTTTCTTTTAAAGTGTAATTATATTATATTTTTCCATGTATCAGAGACTATTAGTCGGTAATAAAGTAAGCAGTTAAAGGGCCATGTATTATATTTCCTATATTTTAAAGTTTTCTTAGCACAGTGACAACCTCTTAATATAACTCCATGACTCGAGCATGGCTTATATAATAGAGGGTGTTACAACAGGTCATCCTTGTAGAGCCTGCGAATGGTCTGATTATGCTTCTAAGCATATGCATTATTTAAGTCATGCTTCAAGTCTGGTCTATATAATAGGACATAGGAATTGTATATGCATGATCACCTATTCTGAATGTAGTTAGCTGCTAGTTCACTCAATATAAATGTTGAGCCTAATCAACTTAATGTCTTCTGTTTTGTGTATCAGGAACTAATGGTATCGGGAAGGCGTGGTAAGCCCTAAGAAAGTCATAGGGATGCTCCTTGAAAAGGCTACTGCCATGAGGAAGCAGGTGACTATTACCCATCATATGATAGAATGGATGGAGCGAAGGTCCGAGGAGAATTTGAAGGGACACAATAGTGGAGCTAAGGTAGATCTAGAATACCTCAAGTTTGCTGAGTTTAGGAAAGTGAATTCGCCAAGTTTTAGAGGAGCATACAACCCTGATCGGGTTAATGAATGGATCAAGGCCATTGAGATGATCTTCATGGTGTTGGCTTACACCAAGAAACAGAAGGTAGCCTATGTTACCTATATGCTGGAAGCAGATGCTGAGTTCTAGTGGCTGGGCACCAAATGGTTATTGGAAGGTGCTTAGACCTATATTACATAGGAGATATTCAAGATACACTTTTATGAGAAATATTTTCCTACTTCGTGAGGAATGCAAAGGAGCTTCAGTTCATAAGTTTGTGTCAAGGTACCATGAACATAGACAAGTATATTGCCAAATTCAAGTAGCTATGTAAATTCTCAACAATTTATCAAAGGAATCCAGATGAGCAATGGAAATGTGTCAACTTTTAGGGAAGGTTGCGAAAGGATATCTTGGCATTAGTGGGACCCATGGAGATATGTGACTACATAGCGCTGGTCAACAAGTGTCGTTTGGTGGAGGATTGCAACTGTAAGCTGGTTGTGGCAAAATATGAGGTATACAAGAAGAAATTGGCACCACAAGGACATAAATTCGAGTAACAACCCCTAAGGAAGTTGTTTCAAGGTGGAGGTTTCAAGGGCAAGCAACCTCAGAATTCGACTAGAAACCCACCAAGGCCTGCTAAAGGTCAAGCATACCATAAGTGTAGCAAGTACCACGGAAAATGCCCTTGCTACACTGGTCAACATGTGTGTTTTTGATGTGGAAAGCCTAGGCACATGATCAAGGATTGCACTATCGAGTTGTCACCCTCTGCCAACAAGCCCCAACATCAAGGAAAGGTTTTCGCTCTTAATGCTGAAGAGGCCACTTAGTCCGACAACTTGATCCAAGGTAAATGCGAAGTTAACAGTACGACCTTAATTGTGCTATATGACTCTAGTGTTACACACTCCTTTATTTCTCATGATTGTGTAGATAGATTGGGATTGTCTATATCTAAGTTACCTTACATGTTGATAGTTTCTATTCCCGCTGGAAAACCAGTTAAAACTTGTTATTGTTATTTCAAGTGTCTCTTTCAAATTGATGGTAGGACTTTTGTAGCAGATTTGATTTGTCTTTCTTTGTCTGGTTTGGATTTGATTCTAGGCATGGACTGGCTTTCGGCCAATCATGCTATAATAAATTGTTCTAAAGATTTCCCTTATGCCTGTTAAGCCTATTAAACCTGTTTGTTTATTTTGTTAGAGTGGGAAGTTATGAGACCGATAATTAGGGACATGCTCTCCTTATGGCAAGTGATGTGAAACTCGAATAGGTGTTGGATGAGATCCTTGTAGTTAGGGAATACCTAGATGTGTTTCTTGACGATATACCCGAATTTTCCTCGGAAAGGGAAATCGAGTTTTCTATAGAATTGGTACCAAGAACGGGGCCAATCTCTATAGCACCCTATAGGATGTCCCCAATGGAGTTGGCGAAGTTGAAAAGTTAGTTGGAAAAGTTGTTGGAAAGGAAGTTCATGAGACTTAGTGCCTCACCTTGGGGAGCCCAAGTGTTGTTTGCAAAGAAAAAGGATAGGAGCATGAGACTATGTGTAGACTATAGGCAATTGAACAAAGTGATGGTTAAGAACAAGTACTAGGATAGATGTTCTCATGGACTAACTATGAAGAGCAATTGTGCTATCAAATATTGATATGAGATCCGGGTATCATCAAATAAGGGTAAAGGAGCATGATATACCTAAGACAGCTTTTAGGACGAGGTATCAGCATTATAAGTTCATGGTGATGTCTTTCGAATTAATAAATGCCCCTACAGTTTCATAGATTACATAAATAGGACTTTTAGACCTTACTTGGACAAGTTTGTGGTTGTTTTCATAGATCATATTCTCATCTATTCGAGAATAAAAGAGGAACATGAAGAGCATTTGAAGGTTATGTTAGGAATTTTAAAGGAAAAGAAGCTTTATGCCAAGCTATCGAAGTGTGAATTTTGGATCGAAGAAGGGAAGTTCCTAGGGCATGTGGTGTCAAAAGGAAGGATTGCAATAGATCCTAGTAAGATTGAGGTTGTGATGAATTGGGAGAGACCGACCTTGGTAACGGAGATAAGGGAGTTTCTTGGGTTTAGCTAGTTATTACCATAGGTTCATAAAAGAATTTTCCCAGATATCTCTACCCCTAGCCAAATTGACAAGGAAGAATGCCCCTTTTGTGTGGACTACTGAATATGAGATAAGCTTTCAAGAGTTAAAGGAGAAGTTCACCTCAACCCCAGAGTTAGTGTTGCCTAACCCAAGTGGACCATTTGAGGTTTACTGTGATGCCTCTAAGAGAGGCTTAGGTTGTGTCTTTATGCAAAATTGGAACGTAGTGGCTTATGCCTCTAGGTAGTTGAAGCCCTACGGAGTGAACTACCCAACCCATGATCTAAAGTTAGTAACCATAGTGTTTGCCCGAAAATATGGAGGCATTACCTGTATGAAGTAAGATTTGAAGTGTTTTTTTATCATAAGAGTTTGAAGTATCTTTTTTATCAAAAGGAGTTGAATATCAAGTAGACAAAGTGGATAGAATTATTATGAATTTAGGATGAACTATCATCCTGGGAAGGCTAACATGGTGGCGAATGCTCTAAGTCGAAAGTCACTGCATGCATCCTGGATGATGGTTGAAGAAGTTGAGCTAGTGGAAAATTTTAGAGACCTTAACCTTGAAGTTATCTTGAACCCTATAGCTTAAAATTGAATCAAATTAGGGTGACAAATAATTTCAAGGGCCAAATTGCTCAAGCCCGAAGAGAGGAAGAGGATTTTCTGAAAACCATAGCGATGGTGGAAAAAGGAAAGCTGAAGGGTTTCGCTCGAGGTATGAAGGGACTATAGAAGTTCAAATGACGAGTTTGCATATTCACAAGTGGTGTCCTCCGAAGAAGGATTTTGAAGGAAGCTCACAAGAGCCAATTCACTATACACCCTGGTGTAATGAAAATGTATGAAGATGTTAAGAAGATATTTTGGTGGCCGAGAATGAAGAGGGACATAGTTGAGTTAGTAAGTTAGTGTTTAGTTTGCCAAAAGATAAAGATTAAACACCAAAAGCTTTCTGGTATTGGAAATTTCGGAATAGAAATGGGAGAGTATCTCCATGGACTTTATGATAGGGTTACCCAGAACGTAAGCTGGTTTTGATGCGATATGGGTGATTATTGACAGGTTAACCAAATCTGCTCACTTTTTGCCCATTCGAGCTACTTAGCCTCTCGAAAAGTTAGCCTAACTATATATCCAAGAGATAGTAAGATTGTATGGTATATCCTCAACCATAATCTCGGGTACGGACCCGAGGTTTACCTTTAGATTTTGAAGAGCCTTGCAAAAGGCATTTGGGATAAAGTTTTCCCTATGTATAGCTTATCTCCCTCAAATTGATGGACAATCAGAGATGACTATCCAAACTTTGGAAGATATGCTAAGAGCTTGTGTATTGGATAATCGAGGAAGTTAGGGTAAGTACCTACCTCTGATCGAGTTTGCTTATAACAACATTCACCATGCAAGTATTGGGATGGCACACTTAGAAGCTTTATGTGGAAGGAAGTGCCAATCCCCTTATGTTGGTTTGAACTTGGTGAGTAAACCTTGCTAGGACCTAATCTTGTGAGACAAACCATGGACCAATTAAGGAGGATTAGGGATAAGAATCTTACAGCTCAAAGCTGCCAAAAGAGTTATGCGGATAAAAGAAGAAAGCCTTTAGAGTTCCAAGAAGGAGAACATGTATTCTTGAAAATAACTCCTACAATAGATATAAGTAGAGCTATGAAAGTCAAAAAGTTGAGCCCCATTGCCTTGGTCTTTTTCAAATTCTAAAGCGTATAGGGTCATAACCTTGCCTTCTGACTTGTCAAACATCCATGATGTCTTTCATGTATCTTAATTGAGAAAATACAATTCTGATCCTACCCATCTGCTTGAGCCCAAAAGTATATAGTTAAGGGAGGACTTAACCTTTAATCTACCACCATCACAGATCGTGGATCATGGGGTAAAACAACTAAGGAACAATCTATACCCTTAGTCAAGGTGGCTTAGGGCAAAGGAAAATATGGAAAAGCATACGTGGGAGTTGTAGTCCGAGATGAAGAAATAGCATCCAGATCTATTTACAGGTGAGGAATATTGAGGGAAAAATTCTTTTTAAAGGTGAGGAGTAATGTAACATTTGTAACGTCCTGATTTCCGAGATCCGACTTCGCCCTCAGGACTGATCAATTTCAATTCCCGACTTCATCTTTGAATTCTACACAAAGTGGGATAAATTCCGAGTTCCGAGTTCGTCTTACATAAGTACATGATTTCCGACTTCATCCTATGATATTCTCCGATTTCCGAGTTCGTCTCACCTATGTCCATGACTTCCGACTTAATTTGGACTATTTCTACGACTTCCGAGTTTAACATTCGAGTCCGAACAACGTGAGGTGATTTCCGATGCCCGATTTCACATCAGAGGAAAACGGACCCATTTTCGATCTCATAACTTATCTCCAAGTTTCAAGTAAAATACATGCGAGCTCGGACTTCATGTTTCAAGGACAAATATACCCGGTTTCCGATCTCATCAACCATACTGTATATAAATCCCGACTTCCGGGTTTAAGTACTTGGGTTTGGCCATGTGATTCGAATTCCCGAGTTCCAATCTCCTATTTTACATCCAGCATTGACATTCCCGAGTTCAAGTAGGGAGTTCCGAGATTTTATGATTGTCGGCTACATGACTTCCGACTTCCGACTTTGATTTCAAGACTCAAAGTAAACAATATTTCCTCAAGTTACAAACAACGTGGTACGAGTTCCGACATCCGGCTTCGGCTTCAAGCAGTGTAAAATAGCACGAGCTCCGACTTTAGGCAGAAAAGAGACGAGTTCCGATTTCAGAATGCAGTGGAAACGAGTTCCACTTTTAGGCGACGTGGAGAGCAATTTGGCCACAAAAGTGAGAGACATGGTCGAACTTCAACCGCAAAAACTTCAGCCAATCAACACCACAACTTTCATCTATTTAAGTCAGACTTCTCTCTTCATTCCCAGCTGATTTACGTCTCCCTCTCCTCTTTGCTCCAGCCTTCGTCTTCCCTTCCTCTCTCAAATCCAACTCCATCAAATCTCCAAGCTTTGGCAAAGTTCCATCAATCCAAACTCAAATTCAGCAAAGTCATACTCCAAAGAGGTAGGATTCAATCTCTAATCTTAATTTCTCTAAACTAAGGATGCATGAAAGATTACTTTTTATGATTATTTGATGATATATTGGATGTGTATGATTGGATTAATATGGGATTAATATGAAATCTTGAGTGGGAATTAGAATTAGAAGAAGAAAACTAAGAGAAATGGATGGATGAGGGTGCTGTCTTGGTGGAGATTCCACGGCAGTCCGTACGGCGGAGTGTATGGCTCCTCCTACAATTGGTCAAATCCGATGAAACCATTTTTAAATGAAAGTAGACATTCAGGGCTTTTCATAGATATATTATATAAGGTTATTGGATTAGTATTGAAGGAGATACGAATTTTTGAAGTTTGACCTAGGGTTCAGGATTTTCATCCTGGCAGGGTGACATGAGGAGGGTATAACTCACCCTATACAACTCCAAATTGAGTGAAATCAAATTTTTTAGAAAGCTTACACATAGGGGAACATCCCAATATGAGATTTCGAGTTTTTTATGGTCGCAATTGTTCCCAATAATCCAAGGAAGTTACTCTATGTCCAAACTGAGCCAAAACAGAGTAGTTCAGGAAGGTCGACTTTCAGGACTTATAACTCGAGGTATACTTACGCAAATGGAATGAAACTTGTGGCAAATGAAAGGTTGTCCTATTAGCTTCAATATAAGACCAATTTCGTATGATTTGAGCTTAGTTTCGATTTTTAGTGAATTTATAATTCCAGGAGTGTAATTCGGACTAGAGACTGAACAGGCTGAGGTAAAAGTTAAATATCAGGAGTTATATAAATTAAAATGGTATGGGACCAAAGAGGTTAGAAAGTAGACATATAGAGCTATGATATATCAAAATTTCAGATTTAAATGAGTTGAATAGAAATAAAAGTGGATCATATGAAATTCGGGCAGAACTGAATAGAAGGTAGCAAAATGGCCAAAATGATAGTTTCACAAAGTGACCCAATTGAAGATTTCACAAGTATTATGGAAACATAAAAAGTTTGAGTTAAGGATTGCCAATTTGACATTGATATATATGTGTGTTAAGTTGATTTATGTTGCTATGACTGGTTTGTCCGTGGGAACTGGCACTATTCATGGGGAAACAAATATGATCCGTTATGCTGCCGATTTTACGGCAGAAGTTTATGAACCTAGGGATATTTATATGCAAGAATGATATAAGGGTGATATGAGAAATATGAGACTAAATCAAAACACAGTAGGATATGAGGTATATGAGAAATACTGATGAAGCATATGTACGAGTACATTTAGCATGACTATGCTTGACAACGCATGAGAATGAAAAGATATAAGTATATTAAATGTGAATATAAAGATGTGAATCCCCTTGTGGGTGAGTCGGTGTGACAATGGTCACGAGTTGAGCTGACAAGCTCACTCCAAGGCCAGGCTACCCAAGGGCAGTAAAGGTTAAAGAGTAAAGACTTAAAGACCAAAGAATTAAGTATATGCCCCACTCACATCAGGCATGGCATCGACCCAGCTAGTGTGAGTATATGGGGGGTAGGACTTACATGAGGCATGGTATGACCCAGCTAGTGTAAGTACCGAATGAAGGTCCTATATTCCTAAGGAACGTGACATGGCGATCACGCTCCGACGGGGTATGACATGGCGATCATACTCTGGAATGTGGCATGCAAAGATATGATGATGAGTCTATATTCCTAAGGAACGTGACATGGCGATCACGCTCTGACGGGGTATGACATGACGATCATACTCTAGGATATAGCATGAGGATACCATATTCCTAAGGAACGTGACATGGCGATCACGCTCTGATGGGGCATGACATGGCGATCATACTCTGGGATGTGGTATGATGCTGCACTTGAGGACGGCGATACGTAACGCTCAAGTGTAGACAGATGCAAGCACCCTAGGGACGGCGATACGTAACGGCTAGGTGTGTCGAATGAAAGAAAAGTAAAATTTTATATATATGTATGAATTCAAGTGCAAGTTAAGCTATGTACAGAGGTTATATTCCCAGTAGATTAATGCTATGTGCGTTTTATATGTTGAAGTTATTATCCATGGTATTATTCATGAAATAATCTTGTGTAGACTTCCCCAAATGACCAGTATATGAGTAAAAATGAACTTTGCTTCGAATAAGACATTTTTTTTTTGAAATGTAAAATTAAACAGTTTGTGCAGCATGTTCACCTTTTTCATAATAAACCGAAGCAAACTGGAGATGACAACGATGACATTACATGTGTATCATAGAGAATCCTACTGAGAATTTATAATTCTCGCTCCTATTTTTCCGTGTTGTCTCCAGAAAGTTCAAGAGGTATCAGAGTAGTGCAGCGGAAGTTGCTGTCAGATAAGGTCCGTTCAAGTAACCGTAACAACTCCAGGGTGTGGTACTATGACTTAAGTATAGTACTGTACTTGGGAGGGTGTTACAACATTCCCAATTTTCCTTTTTACTAAATTACCTCAGTGACCTGAGTGATTAGCACTTAATGAGAAATTAAAGAATAAAGGATTAATTAAAGGATAAAAATGGTAATGGTGAAGAGAAAAATTAAGAGAATGCTTAATTAATATTAGAGAATTTATATATAAGCAAATCGAACCTTTAAGAGCCTAATTAAACACTAATCACCAATAATTGGCTTATTTGAGTTTAATTAAGGGTAATTGACGCGCACTGTCGGAATGCACTCAAATGGACTAGGTTTTGAACAAAAGAATGTAGTAATAGGTGCAAACCTAGATCGTTTCTCAAGGAATTACTCTAAATTTCGTGAATACATTAGGATAACCAAGGTTGGAGGGGTTTCATTAACAAGAATTCAAAAATCTAATTGAAAACAGAATCAAGAATAGTTGCAGAAAAAACGCTTGTTTAAGGATCAACTTAGGAAATTCATTCACATCAATTAGGATTCGTCATAGATTCACAAGAAGCATTTCGAATGCAATTCCATTCTGTTAGTTTCAAATTAAACACAAGAAGATCTTCAAGTATTTAATTCAATTTTAACCTAATTTCCAAATCTGAGATTAGCCTCTATTTAAACCTAATTCAATTCGAATTAATTAATCCAAATCTAATTAGGATTCAATTCTGAAACAAAGAATTCTATTCTAATCAGAATAGCTTCATCAAGTATTGATCAATGCTTGAAAGAGAAAAACAAAAATCAGAATTGTAGAGAGAAAGAGAAGAAAAGAAACTGAAATTGAATCTAATTAAACACTAAACCTCAGAATCCATGCATTGAGTGATGAATCTCCCAAGTTGAAAGAAGATTCAGCTTTCCATCTCCATGGACAAAAACTAAAAATGTAGAGAAAAAAGCTATGAAGAAGAAAAAAGAGTCATGAAATCTTCCTCTCTAAGTAACCTCAACTCCTCCCATTTCCATTCCCCACAAAAATCCCCCAAAAATTTCCTATATCCTAGCATTTTTAGAAAACTCAAAAACCTCCTAAAAGAGTGCCAAGCTCATAAAAAACAAATAGGTTCAAGAAGGACTCAATTTTGGGCTCAATTGACATAGTTCTAGCCCATTTACTACAACCTTTTTGCAACGAAAATTATGTCCAGAATCTGACAAATTTCATTCTTGAAGTCTTCAGCAAAGTTGTAGGATTTTTCGTTGTATTTCCCACGAGCTAAAGATTGCTCAATTCTAATATTTGTAGCTCAAGATATGGGTTGCAGAAGATAAAAAGGTTGAAATAACTATGAAATCCAAAAATTAGCACACATTTATGCAAGTTCTCAATGAAGATCAATGCCATCAAACTCATTTATTTGCATCAATTAAAGCACAATTATGATGTAAACAAGCTAGGAATGACACTAGAATAATGCATAAATGAATGCTCTATCAGTAATTAGGTATCATTAAAATTTTAATTTCACTAATCATGATTAGATGAGTTAATTACGTATCCTTAATTAATTAAGTAAGTAGCAAGAATACTTAATCACATCATTAGAATTCAAATTTAGTCAACTAGACAATAAAGTGTTGATGACATCACTAAGTGAAAAAGTAGAAGACAACTTTGCTTTTTGTAAGAAAAGCTATATGATTTGTCCCCCCATCATCCACTTTGTCATCCATTAACCTTAACTAGCATAAAATTAAGAAAATATCCCCCCTAAAGCCCTATGTATGCTATGGCCTCACCCCTTCCACATACACACTCATTTTCGTTTTTGTAACCTCACATTCTCTCTCTAACTCTCTCTTCTCCAATGCTCTCTTCTTTTTCTTCTTCTCTAAAAACTCCATAGCCAAACCCCACCAAAACTTATCACTAGCCCTTCAAAGATTACAATTTTTGGTCTTTAGAGACAAGATTCAAAACATCCAAACCTTCATTTTCTCAAGGAAAGCACAAAGCTCTCATTTTTTTCCTTTAAGAAGCTACGACCATATCACCTTTGGAGGAGGCGATCTCCATCTTTTTCTTTTCTTCAAAAAGGCACAAACTACCCTTAGGTAGCAATTCTTCATCTTCTTTTTGTTGTTGCTCAAGAAAGCTTGAAGCTTTGTCTTTCACTATGGCCAAGAGTTCCAAGTGACAACTTAAGAAGAGTTCCTCTTTCTTCTTGAGAAAAGCTTGCACCTTGATCTTATTTATGGAGTTTTATGTTGTTTGCTAAAAGCTCTTTTCTTGATGCCCTACAAGCCTTTATCTTTTCAAGTGATCTATGTGTTCTTGGTGTTCTTTGGGTTCATGACAAAGAAACACGCTTTTTTTGAAGTTATCTTGATCAAATTTTGTTGTTCTTTAATAGAATGTGTTTATGATTAAGAAGTTCCTCTTTTTACACTTACAACATGATATTGATGTGACCAAGAACATTCCCTAGCAGAAAAGTTTAAAAAGTTTGCTTCTTGAACCCTAAAAAGTGGCGCCTTGGGGTATGTCACCCTAAAAGTTCCTTTTGTTTTTCTTGAAGACAAAATACTAACCAAAGGTTCAAAATTTTACAACTTATTTTAAAATAAAAATCATTTCTTGATGATGGTGAGCATATGGTGTTCTTGGGTTTATGAGTGTAAACATGCTTTGTCATGAACCAAGAGACTAGAGGGAGCTCGAAATCCCTTGGGAACAGAAGTATGATTAGGGCTCCAATGGTCATGCCATGAATCTAGGAATCACTTGTGCACTATCTCAAGGAGATTATAATATTTGAAGACAATATTTTGGCTAAAAACCCTATTTTAGGTTTTGGCCACAATAAGAAAGAAAAAAAAGGGGAAAATAAAGTGTTAAAAGTTTTGACTCAAGAAATCTAACTCTCAAAATGTGTAGATAAGAGATCCAGTAAGTTACACGGTAATTATAGGAGTTAAGATTATAGCCATGATCATGTTTAAAGTGATAATGTAAGAGAGAAAGATAATTAATACTTAATCTTGAGATAATTAAGGCCCAATATATAAGAAAGGATAAATTAACACTTCATTTAAGATGAAGTAAGAAATAAGTATAAGAAACCATTATGTAAAGTATGATTTCAAATGAAGTAGAAGTAACTAAATGCTTATAACACACATTGACTTTAAGTTGTGTGATTCCCTCGTGAGTAGACATGAGGATTCTCATAGTGATTCATAAGACCTTTCACAAGGTACAAGGAAATCATAGATACCCTTTACAGTGCAAATGTGAATGTATGATGCTCTTATGCATGTTCTTTCCCAAGATTGTTCAATGATTGACTCATGAATAAATGATTGTTGGTACTTGATATGATGATATGAAGTGAATATGATTGATTGTTGGTTGAATTTCCATGCTTGGCAATTTTGGTGAAGCTCTAATCTAGCCATCATGCAGCCAGATTTTCGTTAGAAATGTGGACTTAGAAATATTTGTGACATGCTTATATGCATCTTGTCCTTTGAACTCAATGCATTTAGAATATGATGATGTAATATCAAGTACTATGCTACAAAAAGAAATAACTAGACATGATCTTTTGGTAGGGAAGGTGATCCACAAAGACTTTCAGATCCTTCTATTACCATGTGTTATAGTTGCAAGATTAAAGTTAAAAGAAACCCGCTTTGGGAATTTATGTTTTTCAAATCCCTTAAAATTGAATATATGCATTCACCTTTTTATAATTAAACCCGAAGTGGTTGGGACGACAATGATGGCACATTGATGATCTAGTCGGAATCCTACTGAGAAATCCTATATTTCTCACTTCTATGTTTACATGTCATCTTCAGAGGATACCGTTAGGCAACATGATCATCTATGTTAAGTTTCTGGTTCTGCATTGGCACTTTGATCCAGTGCTGAATGCATCTGTGATGATTGCACGCACTGTAATAAGGGTCTAAATGTTCCATGGCCGTCAGTTTTGTTTTCCTGTCATGAGTCCACTCTTTCGTCCACATGGGCCATATGAGGATGTCACCCTGCATGATGTGCGACCTCCTTTTCATCCCCCGATGTACCCTACTGATGGAGAGTTTGGTTTCGATACCTGCTTGACCCTGACTTGCTCAGTTGAGTTTGACCCTTCTAAGCTAATGTACCCTGTAACGTCCGATTTCCGACTTCCGATCCCATTTAATGTTGAAAATTCCGATTTCCGAGTTTGTCTTATAAATTCCGACTTCCGATCTCGTTTAATATTGAAATTTCCGAATTTCGAGTTTATCTTTAACTTTCAAATAAATTCCGACTTCCGACATTAGTATTATTTTCGATTTCCGATTTCGTTTCCAAGGCTTAAGAAAAAAGGACTGACTGTATTTTCCGATTTCCGACTTTATGCTCGAGTAGGGACGAACATGATATCCGAGTTCCGACCTTAGTTGATTCAAGATGGACACGAATACGACTTCCGAGTTTATCTGAATTGGATTCCGAGTTCAACCAAGAATTTTCACGAGTTCCGATATCAAGCTTATTACTAGAAGCTTTTCATTTCTTAATTTCCCGAGTTCCGATATCAAGTTAGAATGCCGAGATCCTATGATTTCCGACTTTCGGGTTCGAGTGTTTTGGTTTCACATTCTGGCCTCTGACCTTCGATTTAAAGGTGATTGTACCTTACGAATTCCGAGTTCTGACTTTACTCTCCAATTTTGAATAAAACAAGATGATTATTCCGAGTTCCGACTTAACCATGCACGAATTCCGACTTTAGGAAGTACACGAGTTCCGATGTCAAGTTCAGATATCTGCTGAAGCGAGTTTCACTTCTCTGGCGGCGTGGAGAGCAATTTTAACACAAAAGAGGAGACATGGTTGAACCTTGCCACAAAATTTCATCCAATCAAAGCCACCCATTCCAACTACCACTTCGAAGCTTTGTCTATATATATCCTCCTCCTGCCTCTTCAGCTCATTTTTTCTTACGTTGCTTCTCTTCGTCACCTCAGCTCCCTTTCCTCTTCTCAACTCTCCCACTCTATCCAGCCTTCAAGTTCATTGACTCTAATATTCAAACTCAAAGCAAGAGGTAGAGGTTTTTAATTCTTGTCTTGGTTTTTTTGATTTTGAATGATTATTGGTAGTTTAATTCTTCAATCCTGATATATTGACTGAGTGATCATGATGAATTGTTGCTGATCTATTGGCTGTTTGAGAGATTAAAATTGAGTTAGAAACAAGAGAGAATGATGATATGAGGAAGTTGAGAGGCTGGAAAACTCAAAAACCCTCGGCAGTCCGTACGGCGGAGTGTACGGCTCTGCCTCCTGCCATTCAAACTCAATGAAACCATTTTTATGTAAAACTAGCCATCTAGGGCTTTCTACACATATATCATATAAGACCATTGGAGCAATATTGAGAGAGATATGAATTTTTGAAGTCTGACCTAGGCATCAGGACATCCACCCGGGCAGTATGGGTTGAAAAGGGTGTAACTCACCCTATACAACTCCAAATTGAGTGAAACTAATTTTGTTGGAAAGCTTACACATAGGAGAACATCCTACCCAGAAATTCCGAGTTTGTTGCTATCCTATTTGTTCCCAGTGATTTGAAGAAGTTAACCTATGTCCAAACCGAGCCAAAACAGAGCAGTTTAGGAAGGTTAAGTTTCGGGGCTTATAACTCGAGCCCTACTAAGTCAAATGGAATGAGACTTTTTGCAAATGAAAGATGGTTCTATCAGCTTTAATATGAGACCAATTTCATATCATTTGAGCCAGTTTTCGATTTTTAGTAGATTTTTACTTTTGAGTGGACAATTCTAGCTAGCTACTGGGCAGGCCGGGATAAAACCTGAATAACCTGAGCTATAGATATCAAAATTCGATGGGACCAAAAAGGTTAGAAACTAGACATATAAGGCTACAACATATCCGAAAATCAGGTTTAAAGGAATTACATTGAAATAAAGGTGGGCTATACCATAACCGGGCAGAAATAGGCAGAATCAATTAAAAGTTCTATTGAAGCTTGTTGAAGCTATGAATGAATTTATGAATGTATGTGCATAATTGCTGCTCTATATTGAAATTGCAAATTGTGTAACTGTATTGGTTGGCTGGCACTATTCATGAGGAAGCGGACACGTTCCGTTATGCCGCCAAAATTGCGGTAGAGCATATGAATAAGTTATGATGTACATATAGATACATGTGCATTCTCACAAAAAGCTATGAAGTTCATGTTATGATGACCAAGAATATGTTATGATGAAAGTTCCATGATACTTGGGCCAGCCCCGGATAAAAAGTTAAGGGGAATAGATCAGTGGGGACGTCGGGGAAAGTAAACCCGACAAATCCTTGTATAGGAACGAGCTCGATCCTGAGAAGCAGACTATTACCCAGGAGTCTAAAATGGCCAAGAACTCCTAGGGGACCAAGTGATGGAAAATGATGAAAGTAACGGAAAAGTTTATGGGTAATGAAGAAAGTATACGAGTAAAGGAAAGTTCAAGAGCAAGTTTTGCATGATTGCATTAAGTACATGATTACATGTTATTTACAGTTTATCATGTTTTACTTACAGCATATGTTCATTTATTCTGCCAATTATACTATGTATCATTGTTAGTAGTTTAATCTATTCCTTATGCTGGCTAAAGTAAAAACTGGACCCTGCCTCGGACCAGACATTTTCTCAACCTTATCAATTATGAATAGTTAAGTTTAATCTCATGATTTTATAATTAAATAAAACCCGAGGCAGCTGAGAATGAACGCGACGTTAGTTAAACGTCATGCACGACCCTACTGAGAATTTTCTTAAATTCTCACCTCGCTTTGCATTTTCGCCTCATTCTCAGACATGGACGATGGACGCGACAGCTACCCTCTTCGTTGAGGTGCCCGACTTGCAGATTCACCATGACCCGGTAGTAGGCTCGCTGTACATAGCCGGCTCTTGCCAGTTCCGTCTTTATCTTTTTAGTGATAGGAACTTTGCCGTTCCTTTGCACCATCCAGCTTTTGATCCTGCCATCCCTTACTTTGCGGTTCCACTACATGTGGCACACCCTCCGCCAGCACCCCCTGCACCTGTAGTACCTGTAGCTCACGCCGATCCTACGCCAGATTCACCTCCGCAGGTAGTACCCGACATCCCACTCAGCTCCGAGAGCGACCCGTTAGAGGCCACCGGCTCATCATCCTCCTCCTCCTCCGGACCCAGTATGGACTACTCACCAGCCGGGCCAGGTATGGCCAATGGCTACCTGACTGAGTAGATCAGCCGTAGGCAGTATTGTATAGTATGACCCTCTTTTGGCAGCATGCAGCCTTGGGTCATAGACCTAGTGGTAAGTTTTTTTTTTTGAAATGTCCTTTGAGGACCATATAGGATCAGGTTGACTTACATAGGCCTTATGTCTTTTGGTACACGGCCCTCCTCATTTTGATACATTGTATATAAACTAAAGCAGAGGCTTCTGGTATGTACATAAATATATACATAAATATATATATAAGCACGTATTCAGTAATGTTATTGTACTATTCTCATCTTTACGATATTCAGTTGAATTCGTTTCACTTTTTAGCATAGCATAGCATTAACACAGTAACACAATCTACTTAATTTTATGCTATGGCTTAAGCATAACATTAAATTAGTAGGGTGTTACATACCCTTCTATGATTCGACTGACTTCCTATTCTTCTTCATCTATTGCAAGGTAGGCACCATCCCTGAGGCATGGATGACGTTTCATCTGCACCCAAGCTGTAACCTGTCAACTTGGGTGTGCTCATGGAGGAGGGCGTAGTGATGATGCTCCTGGAGGATTCGGGAGAGAATTTGTTTCGTTATAAAGATTATGGATGATATGAGCTAGCACATACGGAGCTCAGATACGAGTATAACCCTTTTTGTTTATAGTTCTAAGGTTATCATTTTATGGCATGTATGGGTAGTGGAAACTTATTAAGTATTTTCTTTTGGTATTTGGACCTCTGTTAGGTGTGGTCGTTTTGTAGGGCCGAAAGTAGTTTATCGTTACCTTGATTACCTCTATGGAACACATTTATATCTACTATATGTATATATCTAATGGCTATGGATAATTGTTATGGTTGATGTTAAGTTGAATATCTTTTTTATTACTTTAATTATTGCAATGCAAGCAAGTATGTATGTATTAATTGTTTAATTAATCATGTCTGCGATGCGTTCATTGTTCTTGTTTTTTCAAGAAAGCTTATTTCCTTTATTGATGAAAAAATTTTACCTTTATTTTTGTTATAAAGTAATTTCTTAAAGTTAAACTTTCGGGAGCAAAAGTAACAACTAATCATTTCTATAATGTGACTTAAGCGTAGTATGGAGTTATTAGGGTGTTACAAGTAGCATGGGAAGGGGGGTTAAATCGTGCTTCTTAAAAACTTTTTCATTCCTGAAACTTTAAATAAACTTTCTCAAGTCTTTGGACATGGAATGTGGAAGCATTGAGTTAGAAATAGAAGTTGTTGTATTCATAGTAACTTTGTTAGGTAGTGAATAAAATAGACACATAGAATAATACACAAAATCTGAAAATTGTAAAGAGGATAAGGATAGAGGATCACACAAAGAAGCTTTTATACTAGTTCGGCCAAATCACTTGCCTACATCCAGTTCCAACAAATTATTTAAGATTTTATAAACTTGAGTATTCGTTTTACAAGCTTCTCTAAGCTTACAACCGAGTAGTTTTGCAAAGCCTCTCCAAGCTCACAATGAGTAGTATTTTTTCCTAGCCTTTCCAAGTTCAAAACGACCATTACTGGGTTGGGTTATAATGATAAGTTTGAAAAGTTTGTGTTTGAACAACACTTACACTAAATCACACAAAGGTGTATGGAATAATTAAGTTCAATGTGTAGTGATTTCTCAATAATCTCACAAAGAGGATATTAGCTATTACAAAGCAAATGAGAAGATTTTCTTCATGAGAAGTTACAATAGGTAACTTTCTGGATGTTCAAAAGGTTGAGAAATATGAAAACTTGATAATATTCAAATGCACAGAGTTCCAACTACTTCTTTATTGCTTTCCAAATTTATATAGACATCAAAATCTAGCCATTGAGACTTCAGACTTTGAGCTTAGAGCTTTTCAATCCACTGGTCTAAGACTGGAGAGAGAAATAGGTTGCTTTCTTTCTTAGCAAGCAAGTATATCACCAAAGAAGAAAATTGGCTGTTTGGGTTCACTAGCTTTTCAAAGTTGTCAGTGCTGTTTTTGGATCTTGTCATTTCAAGTTTGACCTTTAAGAATAATCCATGAATTGTGCAGAGCAAGTTGTAAGAGTTAGTTACTTCATGAAGATCATCTTTCTGAAGATCACCCTTATGGTCAAAGCCTTTTGGACAGATCATCTTTCTTATGTGCTTGGGATCCTTTTGATGGCTTGATATCCTTCTGATGATATATATACATCCTTCATATGCTTCTGATATGCTTTTTGTGAGAGAGAATTTTAGAATCATAGATTCTCTTGAGAAAAAAAGTTTTTTCCTTAGGATATATATACAAGATATTTAAGAAATTTTTAGAGAAAATGTGTAACAAAGAAAATTCATATGATTCAACCGTCATCAATGTGCATACAACATTATCTAGTGTAAATGACAACAAACACTGGAAGAAACGGTTAGTGTACACAAAAGATTTTATTAAGAATTGATTTGTTGTTCATCAAAAACCTTAACTCGATATAGCTCAGACCACTTTGTGGCTTCTGAAGGGTATTGGAGCTTACAATCTCCCCTTTTTTGATGATGGCAAACCAGTTCTTAAGAAAAGCTTTTGTTTTATATCAAGAATTGAAAGCATATAAACATATGGTCTATGTTAATTTTGATCTTTCTAATTTGAAATTATACTTTTTGAAGTTAATGAAAAATAATGTTATCCAAAAACTTAAAAAAATATACGTAATTAGAGCAAATGTTGATAAAAAGCTTTTTGCCATTAAAAAAGCATATTGAACATAATAAAATATTAGAGCAAGTGAGCAAAGACGTCACTTCACAGTATAATTCAAAAATGTTCATCGTTTAAAAACAAAAGTCCTTAAAGATAATAACTTATGAGAATTTTAATGTAGCTATCAGAGCATAATATATGATAATTAATACTTCACAAAGAATAGAACATGCATATTCAGAGCAATAAAATGATTAATAAAGCTATGATAAAAAAACTCAGAGCAATAAAGTTATTCTATACAACAAAGCAGAATATGCATAATCAGAAATTAGAAATAGCATTAGATTATTAGAGTATAAATTAGCATAAAATATCAGAGAATTAATAAAGTAAGAATAGTTTAAAAGAAATGTCCAAGCAATAGATGAATATTAGAGCAAAATAATAAGATATTCTAGGATAAATATTAGAGCAAAAATTAAAATGTTCTAAGATAAATATCCAAGCAAAAAAAGAATGATCATAATCAGAAATATGATAATCAAAGGAAATTGTAATATCAGAGCAAACAAAAGAAACTGTTCAGTAAGTGCTATGGATGTAATAAAAAAATGTTGTCAAATGAAATGTAATGTAACTCGTACAAATTGCTGCTTCTGCTCCCCCTCAATTAAAGCTTTTATCTTTTTCTCCCCTTTTTTATAATAGCAAAAGATGAGTAGGGATCATAGAAGGCTATCACCAATTGCCCTTTATGTCTCATTTCTGAAGAGCCTTTAACAATTGCAGTATCAGATTCTCCATCTTGTCTATTCTCTTTTCAAGACCATGTTGATTAGCCATTATAGTTTATTGGTCGGCCAAAATAAGGCCTATCTAAACTTCAGCTGCATTTGGGAGAATGTCTGCAATGGAGGGTTCCTCAGAAAGTAGCTTCTCGATGTGTGCAGCTAATGACTTAGCCGAGTCAGAAACAATTTCAATTACTATTCTTTCAAATTGTGAACTAGTAGTCAACAACCAGAGAGTTTTAGCAGTAGATGGGGTTGTAGGAATGTCTTGAGAGGTAGTGACAGTGGCTTGATATTGCACAGCAGTTGAGATAAGAGCAAGCTCAGTAGTATGGACAGCACCAATTTGAACTTCTATCACTATAGTTCCTTCTAGTGCAGCATCCTCTATTCTTATTTTAGTTCTCTCAGCCAAAGTTCTTTCTAGATCAGTAGAGGCCAATTATAGTCCTAAGGCTGAGTCGCTGAGGCTGAGTAGCAGCATGTCCAACTTGTTGCACAAAAGGCACAATTAACCTTCTCATCTCAAAAGAAGGGTTTGCCTCTTCTATCACAACAAAATGTTGTTATACCTCTTAAGAGATAGAAGAACTTCTAGGTTCTGATGCTCCAACTCTAGTGGCTATGTTTCTTTATCTCTGGAGCCATGCCTCCTCTTTCAACTTATTCTCTTTTGCCTCTTTTCTTGCTCTTCTAAGGGGAGAGGGTGTGGATTCTCTTGAAAGAGTAGTAGGGGCTTCAATTTCTTCTTCCCTTTTCCTTTTGGAACTTCTTTTTGTACAGGTTCTTCTTAAGGTGAAGGTTCCCTTATAACAATCCTTCTCAAAGCAAGTCATTTAGCTTGAGAAACAGGAGGGGTAGTAGTAGTTGTAGTAATGTCTACCAAGTTGCTAGGTTCTATAGCAATTACAGAAACCTTATCTTTGCCTTTGAGGAGGAACAGGATGTTGGATGGGATAGCATGAGAAGGGGGTTGAATCGGGCTTTCAAGAAACTTTATCATCTGAAAAACTTTAATAAAAAAATTTATCCTAAGTTCAAGACTTGGATTGCGGAAACGATTTATTAGTTTATAACACTATTTAGTTTTATATAGAACAAAAATATTTTTTATTTCAGATAAAGTTTAAACAGAAAAGAGCTTAAGTGATAAAATCAAATAACAAGATAAGAGATAGAAAAATCACACAAGAAATTTTTACACTAGTTCGGCCAAATCACTTACCTACTTCCGGTCCCCAACTCTTTGTTGAGATTTTATAAACTACGAGTATTCTTTCTCCAAGCTGCTCCAAGCTTCTTACAAGCGAGTAGTCTTTTCCCAAGCCTCTCCAAACTTTACAAATGAGTAGTGTTTTCTTAGCCTTTCCAAGCTCACATTGATCACTATTGGGTCTAGATACAAGTTATATAAACAATGTGTTTTTGTTTGAACACTCACACTAACTTTCTTAATAGAGAATAAACAATAAAGCTCTGTGTGTTTGACTTTTCCAAATCCTCAAAGAGAGAATATTATCTAATACATAATAGAATAGAAGATTTTCTTTTGGATAGAAGTTACAATGAGTAACTTTCTAGTGCTACATACAGTTGAGAAGGATGAAGGAAGCTTTTTTTACAGAAGAAATATTCAAACAGTTTAACTATTCTTTCTTCAACTTCCAACCTTATATAGACTTCGAAATATAACTGTTGAAACTCGCAGGCCTTGATCCTTGTGATTCTTGTCTGCTAGACTACGACTAGATAGAGAAGAAATAGCCTTCCTTTTTCCTATTCTTCAAAACTTACGTAAAAGTGGAAAAGTAGTTGTTTGTTGGTTTGCCAACTATTCAAACTGTCAATGCCTCTTCTGTATCTTGCCAAATCATCTTTTTAACTTTTTGAATTTGTCTATGAAGCATGTAGAAGAAGCTTTAAAGGTATAATACTTCGTGAGAAGCATGCCTCTGGTCATATCCCGCCTCTGGTCATATCCCTTCTAGACAAAGTCATCTTTTTGGATGAATAGTCTTTGATTTTGAGGCATGATTTTCCCTTCTGATGTTGCAGTTTCATCCTTCTGAACCTTTCTTTCTAATTCTTTTATCATAAATCAAGAAGTATACAAAGCATATATTCTATATCTAGTATTTCAAATGAAAGAACGATGGATAACAAGGCTTTGTTTATTCTCAATCAGTTAATGCACACGATTAAGATCATTTTTCAAAAAAGAAATCATTTCTAGAAACAAATTATTCATATATAACAAGATTAGCTTAAACTCTGATTTGGTGTTCATCAAAACCTTAATTCTCATTTTGGTTCACAACCATAGAATGGTTTCTGAAGGGCATTAAAGCTAACAATCTCCCCTTTTTTGATGATAGCAAATCAATATTTAAGAAAAGTTTTTGTTAACAAAATTAAAGAGCATGATTTGTTATTTAGAGCAAGTTACTTTCTGAAGAGAGTAGTAACACTCATGATATAAAAAAAAAAAATTGAATCCTTTTTCAAAATAAAGGGTTTTAATTATATCCTTAGTAACAATGAATGGGATTCTTATGTAATATAAAATTATCATAAAGCATAATAAGATATCTAATCATATCAAAACAATAGTTCAGAAAGTTCAAATAAGATACAATTAATCAGAAAGATTATGTTAGCAAAAATATATCCGTATAGATTCCATAATCTTGTAACAGTTTAAGCTCAGTGTAACTAAACAATTATCATCTCAATTACTTTAGATATTAGAGCACATATCAGAATATTTTAATAACTTACATATCAGATCATTTAATAGCTCACACATAATATAGTTGCAATAAAAAGTTGTCAAGAGATATGAAAGCATAATAGAGAGATAAATCTAAACATAAATATAACTAAACTGTAATATATGATAAAGTGTTCAAACATATATAAAATTAAAGAAATGTTTCTAGAATGTAAAAGATAAAGAAATGTTTCTAGAATGTAAAAAAAGGAGTAAAAATGAGTCCTAAGACTAATGTATGCATGCTCCCCCTTAGTGTATGCTCCCCTTCAGCTAAAACTTTTCTTGAAATATCTTCTCCCCCTTTGACATCATAAAATAAATGAGAATATGGGATCATGGAAGAGCCATCACTGATAGGTTTTCCCTTTCTGAAGAGTCTTCAGAATGTACAGAAGAAGATTCTCCATTTTATCCATTCTTCGGTCTAACCTTTGCTGATGAGCTTGAATTTCAGCCTGATTGGCCATGATAGTATGTTGATTGGCCAAGATTAGATCCATCTGAACTTCAGCGGCATTTAGAAGAACTTTAGCAGATAAAGGGTCTCCAGTAGGCACCTTTTTAGTGTGCTGAATATGACTTGCTAAGGATTATTGAGGCTTAGAAATAGCAGGAGTAGTTGTTCTGTCATATATAGGTGTTGAGGTTAGTAGCAGCAATGTCTATGCAGTGACAGGAGTAGCAGGGAGTTCTTGAAAAGCTGTGGCAGTGGTTGGTTAGGGCATTGGAGTGCACTAAGATGCAATCTCAGATTCAACAATAGCAGGTGCATTTTCTAGTTCAGCTACCAGAACAGGTGCCCTTTCTGGCTTAGGTATTTCTGGCGCAAGCTTAGCTGGTTGAACCAATGATTCTTTTTTATTTAAGGGAATCAATGGTAGGCTTGATGGTTGGATGGTAGGCTGTGTGTAACATCCTCCCAAGTATAGTACTATACTTAGGTCATAATACCCCACCTAAGAGTTGTTACTATCTCCTAATCGGACCTTGTCTGATAGCAACCTTCGGCCATCTTCAATCTTACTAGTCAACTCTGTCTCGAAGGATCTTCTTCGGTACTTCTGAACTATCTAGAGATAACATAGAAATAAAGATAGGAGTGAAAATTATAAATTCTCAGCAGGATTCATTAAACTACCATATACCGTGTCATCATTATTATCTCCAACTGCTTCGGTTTACTATAAAAAAGGTGAACGTGCTAATAGACTTTTCAGTTTTATAGTTTGAACACATATTATCTGAAGCAGAGTTCATTTTATTCATACACTTGTTAATCAAAGAAAGAATCTAAATATAAATGCAGTAGAATAATTAACGTCTGCATATTGATACAATTAGTCTCTTGATGAGCAAGGATAAGAATTGAAGCATAAGCATAGCAGGTCAAAGAACAACTAAACAATATGCATTTATGAGTGCAACAATACATTGATGCAAGTGATTATTTCTCCTATTAACTTTCTTTACTTTCATTTCTTGATACACCTAGGCATTATGTATCGCTGTCCCTAGGGTGTTTACTAGGGTTTACACTTGAGCGTTACGTATCGCCGTCCTCAAGTGCATCTTTTACTTGTATCTTGCCTTTCCATATTTGGTCCCTTGGAGGTGAATGGCTTCTCTCACCCCTGGGTAATAGCCTACTTTTTAGGTCCGAGCTCTTATCTATACATGAGTGATGGGTTTACTTTCCCCGACCTCACATCGGTCTATTCCCCTTAAATCTGGTCGAGGGCTGGCCTAAGTCTTAGACAATACCGCTCTGGCCCACGCTAGCTAGGTCTATGTCATGCCTCACGTGGCAGCTTGGTATGTCCCTCTTGCAAGTCCTTATAATCTTTTACTATCTCTTAGATATAATCATGCACGTGAATGCTCTATGCGTTTATGCATATATCTCATATCATTCCTCAATCCTATTTGCATGCATGATTTTCATAGACATGACATTCATATGAACACATGTATCTTCATAATCATAGCACAATTATTCATAATATAAGTCCTTATAAACTCCTGCCGAAAATTCGGCAGCATAACCGTTTGAGTCCACTGCCCCATGAATAGTGCCAGTACTCAGATAATCACTTGTTCAGAAACAATCACAACATTTCATTCACATATCAATATCAATCTCATAGAAATAATAGTTACACTTGAATTTTAGTTGCTACCTATGTACCTTCACTCTACCCGATTTTTGTAAAATAAGCCATAATTTCTATTTAATTCATTTGGATCTAAATTTTGGATATGTTGGAGTGTTGTGTGTCTACTTTCAAACCTCTTTAGTCCCATCTAATTTTGATAAGTGTAGCTCAAGTTATTAGGGTTCTATCTCAGTCTGCCCTGTAGCTGGCCAAAATTACACACTTAAAAGTAAAAATTCACTAAAAATTGAAAAATAGTTGCAGTCATACTAAATTTATATCAAATTAAAGCTAACAGAACAAACTTTATTTGAAAGAAGTTTCGCCTCATTTTCATAAGTATAGCTTGAGATATAAGACCCGTAATATGACCCTTCTAGACTACCCTATTCTAGGCCGGTTTGGACTTAAGGCAACTTCATCGAATTACTGGGAATAAATGGGAATGGATCTAACTCTAAAATTTTAATACGATGTTTCTCTACATGTTAGCTTTCAAAAAGAGTTAGTTGTACTCAATTTAGAGTTTTATAGGGTGAGTTACACTTTTCTCAACTTATACTGTCTAGAAGAGGACCCAAAATCTCAGTTTAAACTTCAAAAACTCATAACTCAGTCAATACTAATCCAATGACCTTATATTTTATATGGTTGGAAAGATCTAAATGTATAGTTTCGTATAAAAATAGATTCATTAAGTTTTGATGGCTAGATTTTGGTCCATACAAGTCCAACATACGGACATTGTAGGGTTTTCACCCAAACAACATCTTGCTTCTTTCTATTGTAGAATTCTTCCTCTCCAACTTCAATTCTTATCCAAACATACATATTAAACCAAACTTAATTCATCATTTCTACCCCATATAGCTTCAGAGTAATGAAAGAGAGAGGAACCCCAAACAGCCCCACTCTATAGAAAGCAAGAACAGAATTTAGAATTCCTACCTTTTCTATGTGTAAAGCTTGCTAGATTCAAGTTTTGGAGCAAAGAAAGTTGTTGGAACTTGTTGGAACTTGGAAGCTTGATGAAGAAGGAGTGAATATGAGATGAGATGAAAAGGAAATGAAGGGATATCAGCTGTATATGAGGTCAAAAATCTGCAAGGGAAAGGGAAGGAATTTGTTGAAAACTTTTGGAGGAAGTTTGATTTTGATTGGTGGACTTCTTTTCTTTCCTCAATTTGGTGTGGCTGCCCACTTTAGGTCTGATGTTGTGCCACATTAAGGGTTAAGTTAGCTGAATCTTGGCCATTCAATCTAGGGTTCTCACAGTATAATCTCTATTGATTCAGTTCAGATAGTTTAAAATACCGAAATCTTACCGATTTTCTTTAATTCGGTAAATCAGTTTAGGGAAAAAAAATTCCTATGAAGCTTTCTATGTTTCTAATCTAACTCCCTCACATTTAATTTCTCTAAATGATACTTAATTGACTTTAAGTAAATATTTAATTGAATTCTAATTAATCTCAAGTATTCGATAAAATCGAACAACTTGCTTAAAAAAAAAAAGATAGAATTTTTTGAACATTACATTGTGCCGATCTTCTTGTAAACTCCTCAGAGGGTAAAATAACCATTCTCATTTCGGAGTGTGGATTGACATCTTCAATGACAATGTAGTCTTGTTTTACCTCCAAAGAAGCAGATGAGCTTCTTGTACCTCTGGCTGAGCCACCAACTCCAGTAGCTTTGTCCTTTTGCCCCTGCAACCATGCCTCTGTTCTTAATCTGTCTTGAGCTGCTTCAAGCAAAGCTCTTCTAATAGGAGATGGAGTAGATTCACTAGAAGATTGCATAGGGGCTTTCTTCATTGGCTTCTTCCCTTTCCTTCTGATTTTAAGGTCCTTATTCTTATCTAAAGCTTTAGCTTTAGGTTGCTCTAACTACTCTTGAAGAGGTTGTTCCCTGATTATAATCCCTCTTTCTCTCGGTCTGGAGGTTTTTGGTGTAGATTTTACAGGAGTAGCAACATTCATCGGTTGTGCAGTAATGGTTGATGTTTCATCTTTTGCACTGGAGGGGAGGATTCTTTAGCAAGCTTCAGTAAGCTCCTTTTACTTACTCTTCTCCCCTTAGAGACAGGAGAAAGACTCCTATCTTGCCTTTTCTTCTTCCTTAGTTCCCCAAAACATTTGGATTTCTCTTTCTAGAGAGGGACTTGATTTTTCTTTTGGTCCTTTTTCTTCTTTTCTTCTTTCTTCTTTTTCTTCTTCTCTCTTTTCTCAGGGCCTAGAGGTTTCAAGCGCATGGCAGTGAAGGTTTTCATGGTGGTGGCAGGCTGTCTCTCATCCTTCCTATGACCATCTACAGGCAGTTGTGCTCTTGCAAAGATGCGTATAACAAGCATGCCATAGAGCAAAGTAGCATGACTCCTTCTTGAATCATCAATAGTAGTGAGCATATAGCACAGAATCAACCTTATCAAGTTTATCCTTCTTCTAGTCATGAGACAAAACATGACCATATGGTCCACCTCGGTCATGACATCAGTGTTACCTATTCTAGGAAGTACTATAACATCCTCAATTTCCTGTTGTGTTAAATTACCTCAGTAACCCTGAGTAATTAGGCACTTAATGAGAAATTATGAGATTAAGGCTTAATTAAGGGATTATCGAAGCGATTATGAGTAAATTATGAGGGGGAAAGTTAAGAGAATGCTTAATTAAGATTAGAGAATATCTAATTAAGCAAGTGAAGCCCTTAATAGCTTAATTAAGCACTAATCACACATAACTAGCTTAATCAAGTTTAATTAAGGATACTTAAGCTTAATCACAAGTTTAATTTTTGTTAATCATGATCACATGAGTTAATCACTAATCCTTGCTTAATCATGTTAATTAAGTTGCAAGAGCACTTAATCGCATCATTAAAATTCAAATTAAGTCAATTAGACAATAAAGTAAAGAGTGATGTCACTAAAGCATAAAACATGAGACAAAAGTGCTTCATGCAAGAGTAATTACATGACTTGTTCCCCAATCATCCAATTTGTCCCCTTAATCCTTAATTAACACAAAGTGAAGCAAAATACCTCCCCTCACCCTCTTAGAAGTTACGACCACAACAACAACAACACACACTCATCCATTTTCATTTTGTGCCATATCATTCTCTCCCTTGTTTTCAAATTCTCTAACTTCTCTCTTTAATTCTCTCTTTCTTCTTCTTCATCTTCTTCCCCATTCTCCACCTCCATAGCCAAACCTTCTTCACTTAGCCCTTCAAAGACCACATCTTTTGGTCTTTGAAGAAAAGATTTAAACACTACAAAACTCATTTCATCAAGAACTCAAGAACTTCCATCTTTATCGTCTCAAAGCCGCCACTTTCAACCTTAGAGGAGCCATCATCTTCTTCTTGTTTCACCTTCAATAACTCACCATTTTCAAGCTTAAGTAGTGATCTTTACTCCTCTCTTTTGTTTACTCAAGAAAGCTTGAAGCTTGGTTCCTACCATGACCAAGATCTTTAAGTGAAAGCTTGAGAAAAACCTTCATGCTCTTCATAAGCAAAACTTTCCTTTTTTAGCAAAATATGTTCATGCTTTTTTTCATAAGTTGTTCTTGATCATTTGAAAGTTCCTTTCTTGAAAGCTTCGATGTTTCTATTTTACTTTCTTGAAGCATGAGATCTTGATGATTCTTGTGAGTTGTTGGAAAAAAAGAATAATGTTCTTGGTGGTGTTGGAATCTTGAAGACAAGACCTTTCATAATGTATCAAACTTTAACCAAGAATGAAATTTTTAAGTCATAAAAGTGTTGACTTGTAACTTTTAATTTATAAAGTTTGTATATTGAGTCAAAATAATGCACAAAATGTTAACTTTTACAAAGAATAAGACTTTCTAATTCTAAAGCTAATGTCTTGTATCATTATTTCATAAAGAAAGAATCTTTTTGACTTTAAGACAACTTTAAATCATAAAAATGATTAAAAGTGTCAGCTTTCTCAAAGTATAAGACTTTTAAGTCAAAAAGCTAGCATTTTGTATCATCTTTTTATAAAGGTTGAATCTTTAAGACAAGAATGCAATTTTAAAGACTCATACTTTCATAAAGGATAAAACTTTATAATTATTAAGGTGAAATCTTGTTATTCTAATGACTAAAGTTTGAATCTTATGACTTGTTGAAATAAAAACTATCCCTTGGTGATTGATGAACATGGTGTTGTTGGGTTCATCAAGGTGGTTATGCATTGTCATGACCCAAGGACTAGAGGGATCTCAAAATCCTTAGGATAGAAGTATAATTAAGGCCTCTAAGCATACCATGAACCTAGGAATCACTAAGTGCACTATCTCAAGGAAAGAAAATAATTACCTAACTTAGTTAACTTGAACAAGTGTTCCATAAGACATGTACTCGAGTAAGAAGTAATTTCCCATAAGGACTAAGCAACTAAAAGGACTACACACACATTGATTTTAACTATGTGATTCTCTCATGGGTAACCATGGGAAATCATATGATGGCTCATATGACTTTCCACAAAGAATAACACAATTATAGACCCTCTTAGGGTAAGAATGTATGATGCCATTAGACATGATGTACGACAAGTTTGATTAAGCATTGTCTTATGATTGAATGATTGATATAATGATATGAGATGGATATAATGGATTGTTGGTTGAAAATTTCATGATTGCTATTTTGGGAAAGCTCCGGTCTAGCCGTCATGCTGTTGGATTTCCGTCAAAATTATGGACTTAGTCATATCATTGCATAACCACATGTGTCTTGTCAAGAAGTACGATGTAACACTCTAATAGTCCCATGCTATGCTTAAGTCATATTACGGAATTATTAGTTGTTACTTTTGCTCGCAAAACTAACATTACCTTATGAAATTACTTTATAAATAAAAATAGGGGTAAATTTTTTTTTTAAGCAATAAAAACATAAGTTAATCATTTTGAAAACTATGAGCCATGAACGCATCGTGAACATGTAAAGTCAAACATCTCTATCTCAATAAATGATGCGAATAAATTTAATTGGGCAACAAGAATAACAAATATCTTAGGTAAATAAAATATTCATTCCACGACCATCATAGTTAATATAATAATAGTATTGCCAAGAGTCATATATAAAGATAATGATGGGTTCGATATCTACTATCAGCCCTACAAAATAACCAAACTGGATACATTACAAAGAAAAACACATCAGAAATCCTAAACACCCATACATGCTAAAAGAAAATGATAACCCCACAACTACCAACCAAAAAAGGCTATCCTCATGCTCGGCTCCGCATATGCTATCCAAATCAACCGCCGGACGGGAGGAAACCATTCCCAAATCCATTGGGAGCAACGTCGCCACGTCCTTCTCCCCGAGCATGCCCACGTCTATGATGCACAGCACGGGTAGAAATGAAGTGACTACCACGAATCGAGGATGGTGCGTGATGAGGAGTCGTTAAAGAAAAAGACGAATCAGAAATCAGGCGAATCAAAGAAGGGTAAGAGGGCTCGGATGTGTCAATCTCCATGATCTAGCTCGGATAGGATGGATTTGGAGGATCGAAATCAAAAGAAATAGTTGGCGTCAAACGGGTATTCGAGTCAAACTCTCCATTAGTGGGGTACCTTGGCGACTAAAAGTAGGATATCATTCAAGGTAACCTCACCGTACGACTGGTGTGGACGGCAAAACGGACTTATAACTAGCTTATAACTGGCACCTGAAATAGAGGTCGGGGAAGATGTAGACCCTCATGGCTGCGATGGCAGACATCACAGAGGCATTCAACACTAGGTCAAAGCGCCAATGCACCAATGCCATACCAGGAACTCAACGAAGATCACCACCGTGCCCAACGCCGACATCCTCTGAAGACGACACAGAAATGTAGAAGTGAAAAATACTAGATTTCTTAGTAGGATTGTGACTAGACAAACACTATGTCATTGTCATCGTCTCAGCGGGGTATAATTATAAAAGCAGTGGACATACATAGGTTCAATTTTAATGATTTGAAAAACATAAATCCCAAAGCGGGTTACTTTTAAACTTAACGTCATAATCATATCATTATAACTAAACATACATATGAAAGCATGGAATAAATCTTCATAATGCATATTGACATTATAGTTACATGCACTGACATGCAACCTCATAGACTTAACTATAGTTTTACTCTAACTTTACTTTTATTCTTAGCAAGTACTTAATATTCTTTACTTTTCCTTTGAAATAGATTACTTTTAGACATGAGCTCATTCTGTGACCGTCGTCACGTAGTACTAATCAAATCAGACTAAGCTGATAATGGTTACCTCTAAGTTGGAGGATCCTCTATGTCACCCTGCTTCCCCTATAGAAGTTCCTTGAGTTTTTGTGGATCACCATATCTCACTTCCCTTACCGAAGTGATTTGAGGGTCATATCCTATTTTTTCTTTTCTTATCATTATACTTTACATGCATCATACTTCTTTGACAAGATACATGCAATGATATGACTAAGTCCATAATTTTGACGGAAATTCGGCAACATGACGGCTAGACCGAAGTTTCCTCAAAATGCCAATCATAAAACTTTCAACAAACAGTCCATTATATCCATTTCATATCATCACAACAATCATTCAGTCATGAGACAATGCTCAATCAAACTTGTCATACATCATGCCTATTGATATCATATATTTATACCCTAAAAGGTTCATAGTTGTGTTATTCTTTGTGGAAGGTCTTATGAGCCATCATATGATTTCCCGTAGTTACCAATGAGAGAATTACATAGTTAAAATAAATGTGTATGTAGTCTTTTAGTTACAAACTTGTCATACATCATGCCTATTGACATCATATATTTATACCCTAAAAGGTTCATAGTTGTGTTATTCTTTGTGGAAGGTCTTATGAGCCATCATATGATTTCCCGTAGTTACCAATGAGAGAATCACATAGTTAAAATAAATGTGTATGTAGTCTTTTAGTTACTTACAAGAAACATCAAGATCTCATGCATCAAGAAAGAAAAATAAAAACTTTGAGGCATTCAAGAAGCAAACTTTCAAATAACCAAGAGCAACTCATGAAGAAGAATATGAACACTTTTTGCTAAAAAAGGAAATTTTTGCTCATGAAGATCATGAGGGTTTTTCTCAAGCTTTCACTTGATGATCTTGGTCATGATAGAAATCAAGTTTCAAGCTTTCTTGAGCAAACAAAAGAAAAGAGTAGAGATCACTACCCAGTGTTGATAGTGGCGAGTTCTTGAAGGAGAAAATGAAGAAGATGATGCTCATCCAAGTGGATGGAAGTGGCGGTTTTGAGCAAGGGAAAAGAGAGCTCTTGAGTTCTCTTAAAAATAAGGCTTGTAGTATATAGATCTGGTCTCCAAAGACCAAAAGATGTGGTCTTTGAAAGGCTTAGTGAGAGTTTTGGTTATGGTGGTGGTGGAGAAAGGAAGAAGAAGATGAAGAAGAGAAAGGATGTAGAGAGAAGTTAGAGAATTTGAAAATAAAAGAGAGAATAATATGGCACAAAATTAAAATGGATGATTATGTGTTGTGTTGTTGTGGTTGTACCCTTCATAAGGGCATGGGGAGGATATTTTGCTTCACTTTGTGTTAATTAAGGATTAAGGAGACAAATTGGATGATGGGGGAACAAATCATGTACCTATTCTTATATAAAGCACTCTTGTCTCATGCTTTATGCTATAGTGACATCACTCTTTACTTTATTATCAAATTGACTAAATTTGAATTTAATGATGTGATTAAGAGCTCTTGCAACTTAATTAATCTTGTGATTAAGCTTAATTATCCTTAATTAAACTCGATTAAGCTAGTTATGTGTAATTAGTGCTTAATTAGGCTATTAAGGGTTTGACTTAATTAGAGAGACTCTAATCTTAATTAAGCATCCTCTTAACTTTCCTCCTCATAATTAGCTCATAATCACTTCTCTAATCCCTTAATTAATCCTTAATCTCATAATTTCTCATTAAGTGCCTAATTACTCAGGGTTACTGAGGTAATTTAGCATGATAGAAACTTAAGGATGTTATATTTCTCCTCACCTTTAAAAAGAATTTTGCCCTCAAAATTCGTTACCTGTAAACAAGTCGGGATACTTGTTCTTCATCTCAGACTCCAACTCCCGCGTATATTCTTCCATATTCCTTGTACCCTAAGCCACCTTGACCAAGAGTACCGTCTTATTCCTCAGGTGTTTTACACCACGATCCATGATCCGAGACAATAGTAGATTGAAGGTTAAGTCCTCACTTAACTGTATACTTTTGGGTTCAAGTATATGACTAGGATCGGAATAGTATTTTCTTAATTGAGATACGTGAAAGACATCATGAAAGTTTCACAAATTCGGAGGTAAGGCCATTTGATAAGCAACTAACCCAACACATTTTAGAATCTGGAAGGGGTCAAGAAAACAGGGGCTTAACTTTTTGAATTTCATGGCTCTACTTATACCAATCATAGGAGTAATTTTCAAGAATACATATTCTCGTTCTTAGAACTTTAGAGGCTTTCTCCTTTTATCTGTGTAGCTCTTTTGACGGCTCTGAGCAGTAAGGATTCTATCCTTAATCTTTCTTATTTGCTCTGTGGTCTTCTTCACAAGATTTGGTCCTAATAGGCTCTGCTTACCCAGTTCCAACCAATACAGGGGAGATTGACACTTTCTTCCATACAAAGCTTCATAAGGTGCCATACCAATGCTTGCGTGATGACTATTGTTATAGGCAAACTCAATCAAAGGTAAGTATCTATCCCAACTTCCTTGATTGTCTAATACACAAGCTCTCAACATGTCCTCTAAAGTTTGGATAGTCCTCTCTAACTATCCATCCATCTAGGGGTGATAAGCCGTACTTAGGCAAAGCCTCATGCCTAATGTCTTTTACAAGGCTCCCCAGAATCTAGAGGTAAACCTCAGATCCCTATCCAAGATTATAGTTTAAGGTACATCGTGCAGTCTTACTATCTCTTGGATATACAGCTAGGCTAACTTTTTCCAAAGGATAAGTAGCTCGAATGGGGAAAAAGTGAGCAGACTTGGTTAATCTGTCAATAATTACCCATATTGCATCAAAACCAGCTTGCGTTTTGGGTAAACCCATCACGAAGTCCATAAAGATACTCTCCCATTTCCATTCTGGGATCTCCAAAGGTTGCAACATACCAAAGGGCTTTTGGTGTTCAATCTTTACCTTTTGGTAGACTAAACATTTGTTCACCAACTTGACAATATCCTTCTTCAATCCTGGTCACCAAAACATCTTCTTAACATCTTGATACATCTTTGTCACTCCGGATGTATTGAAATGGCTCTTATGAGCCTGCTCCAAAGTTTTTCTTTGAAGGTCATCACTCGCGAGTATGCAAACTCTTTTTTCAAATCTCCATTGTTCATCTTACCTTAAGCAAAACCCTTCAACTTTCCTTCTTTCACCAAAGCCAAGGTTTTCAAGAAATCCTCTTCTTTACTTTGGGCTTGAGCAATTTGACTCTTGAAATTGCACCCTAAGCTGATTTAACCTTAAGCTATGGGGGGTTAACACAACTCCAAGGTTAAGGTCTCTAAAGCTCCTTACTAGCTCATCCTCCTTGACCATCATCCATGGCGCATGCAAAGATTTCCGACTTAGAGTGTTATCCATTACACTGACCTTCCTAGGATGATAGTTTAACCCAAACTCATAATCCTTAAAAAACTCCATCCATCTTCTTTGCCTCATATTCAACTCCTTTTGATCAAAAAGATACTTCAAACTCTTATAATTAGAAAACACCTCAAACTTCACACCATACAAGTTATGCCTCCATATCTTCAGGGCAAACACTACAACTACTAACTCTAGGTCATGGGTTAGGTAGTTTACTTCGTGAGGCTTCAACTGCCTAGAGGCATAAGCCACCACGTTCTTGTTTTGCATCAAGATGCAACCTAAACCTCTTCCAGGTGCATCACAGTAAACCTCAAATGGTCCATTAGGGTCAAGCAATACTAATACTAGGGTTGAGGTTAACTTTTTCTTTAGCTCTTGAAAGCTTTTCTCACAATCCATAGTCTACACAAATAAGGCATCCTTCCTCGTCAGCTTAGTTAACGGTAAGGATATCTAGGAAAATCCCTTTATAAACCTATGGTAGTAACCGGCTAAACCCAAGAAACTCCTTATCTCAGTTACCGAGGTTGGTCTCTCCCAATTCATCATAGCCTCAATCTTACTTGGATCCATAGCGATACCTCCTTGTGACACCACATGTCCCAAGAACTTTACTTCCTCTATCCAGAATTTACACTTATATAACTTAGCATAAACCCTCAAGATTCCTAACACAACTCTCAAATGTTCTTCATGTTCCTCCTTTGTTCTCGAATAGATGAGAATATCTTTTATGAAAACAACTAAAAACTTATCCAAGTAGGGTCTGAAAATTTTGTTAATATAATCCATAAAAACAGCAAGGGCATTGGTCAAACCAAACAACATCACCAAAAACTCATAATGCCCATATCTTGTCCTAAAAGTTGTCTTAGGTATATCCTCCTTTTTCACTCTTATTTGATGATACCCAAATCTCATGTCAATCTTTGAGAACACAGCTACACCTCGCAGTTGGTCCATGAGGTCATCTATTCTAGGCAAGAGATACTTGTTGTTAATAGTCATTTTGTTTAACTGCCTATAATCCACATATAGCCTCATACTCCCATCTTTCTTTTTCACAAATAACACTGGGGCTCTCCAAGGTGAGGCATTAGGCCTTACAAATCTCTTTTCTAACAACTCTTCTAATTGTCCCTTCAACTCTGACAGTTCCATTGGGGGACATCTTATAGGGTGCTATAGAGATTAGCCCCATTTCCGGTACCAACTCTATAGAAAACTCAATTTCTGTTTCTGGGGGAAATTCGGGTATATCATCAAGAAACACATCTGGGTATTCCCTGACTATGGGGATCTCATCCAATACCTGCTTGAGTTCCACTTCACTTGCCATAAGGAGAATATATCCCTGACTATCAGACTCATTACTCCCTATTCTAACAGAGTTTAAGAATAAACAAATAGATTCAACAGGTTTCACAGGTACAAGGGGAAGCATAACAGATTTCTCAGATCAATTTATCATAGCATGGTTGGCCGAAAGCAAATCCATCCCCAGAATCATATCTAACCAGACAAAGGCAAATAAATCAAATTTACTATGAAAGACCTACCATCAATTTGGAATCGACAATTCAAACAACAATGACAAGTCTTAACTAGTTCCCTGGCAAGAATAGAAACAATTAACATGTAAGGTAGTTCAGACACAAACAATCCCAATCTATTTACACAATCCTGAGAAGTAAAAGAGTGTGTAGCTCGAAAATCATACAACACAGTTAAGGTTCTACCGTTAACCTCACACTTACCTTGGATCAGATTGTCGGACTGAGTGGCCTCCTCAGCATTGAGGGCAAAGACCCTTCCTTGGTGTTGGGGCTTGTTGGCAGGGGACAACAGCTTGACAACACAATCTCTGGCCATATGTCCAGGCTTCCCAAATCGGAAACACGCATTCTGGCCAGTTAAACAAGGGCGTCCTCCATGGTGTCTGCCACACTTAGGGCAAGCTTGACTATTCGCAGGCTTAGGTGGATTCCTAGTAGGTTTTTGGGGTTAATTGCCTTTGAAGTCTCCACCTTGAAACGACTTCTTTGAGGGTTAGGGCTTGAACTTTGCCTTTGCGCACCAACTTCTTCTTATAAGCTTCGGACCTAGCCACAGCCAGCTTACGGTTGGAGTCTTCCACCAAACAGCACTTATTGACTAGTGTAGCATAGTCACGGATCTCCATGGGTCCTATAGATGCCAGGATCTGCTCACGCAATCCCCCTTCAAACTTGACACACTTCCATTACTCATCTGGGTTCCTTTGGTACATCGTCGAGAACTTGCATAGCTCCTCGAACTTCCAGTATACTTAGCAACATTCATAGTCCCTTGACGCAGACTCATGAACTCCAATTCCTTCACATTCCTTACGGAAGCGGGAAAATACTTCTCATAAAAATGCATCTTGAACACATCCCAAGTGATGTGGGTCCGGGCTCCTTCCAATAACTTGTAACACCCTAATAATACCATACTATGCTTAAGTCATTTTATGGCATCACTAGTTGTTACTCTTAACTAACGGAAGTTCTTATCTTAAAATTAGCGTAATATACGAAAACAGCATGTAATTTTTTTTTTTGTAAAACTTTTATGCTTGAAAACTGAGCTTTTAAGCGCTTACTTACTCGTATACATATGAACGTTGTTTTTCATATCACTGAGTTACTAATAAGACGTAAGACAAAATGGACACCACATAACATAATCCCTCAAGCCAAGAATGTAATCATAGATAATCAAGAGTTATCATTACACTTAATAATTATCACATATATAATTAAGTAGCATGACTTCCCATATGTTCTTAATTACACATAGACTACCTAATTAGGGCTCTTAAGAAAGTGAAAATGCTATGCTACAATCTCGATCCTCCTTATCTAGGTGAAGAAACATGGCAGTTCTTCGTCTCATCTGGTCAAGTACCACCGAAAGTGCTACCGAGGATGCCATCAGCTCCGTCTGAAGATGACACAAAAACATAGGAGTGAGAAATACAAGATTTCTCACTAGGATCCCGACTAGACCAATATTAATGTGTCGTCATCGTCATCCCAGCCACTTCGGGTTTAATTATGAAAACAGTGGGCATGCATAAACTCCATTTTTACAGGGTTTGAAATCATAGGTTCCCGAAGCGAGTTTCTTTTAATCTTTCTCATATAACATAATATAAAGAAACTAGAAGCTACAATATAAGAGATATACATGTGAGAGCATAGTATAAACATTCATGACCATACAAATGAGAGAATGAAGATGCATGCACATTTATGTAACTTCTTAGACTAGACTAGAGTCTTTCTTTAACTTTACTTTCATTTTTAGCACGTGGTTAACATTCTTTACTTTCCTTTAAAATAGACTGCTTTTGGATATGAGCTCATTCCGGGACCCTCGTCACACTGTACTAACCAAATCAGACTAAGCCAATATTGGTTACCTCTAAGTTGGAGGGTCCTCCATGTCACCCTTGCCTCCCTCATAGAGGTTCCTTGTGGATCACTGTCTTTCACTTCCCGGAAGTGATCGAGGGGTCATATCCCATGGTTTCTTTTCTTATCATTATATTTTACATGCATAGTATTTCTTTGACTAGACACATGCAATGATATGACTAAGTCCATAATTTTGACGGAAATCCGGCAGCATAACGGCTAGACCGAAGCTTCCCCAAATTGGAAATCACAAGCTTTCAACTAACAGTTTATCATATCACAATAATCAATCAATCATGTAACAAAGCTCAATCAAACTCATCATTCATCATGCCGAATGGCATCATATATTCATACCCTAAAGGGTGTTCATAGTTGTGCTATTCTTTGTGAAGAATATTATGAATCATCACATGATTTCTTTTGATTACCCATGAGAGAATCACATAGTTAAGATGTATGTATGTGGTCTTTTAGTTACTTAGTCCTCATATGAAATTATTCTTTACTTGAGTTCATGTCTTATGGAACACTTGTTCAAATTAATTAAGTTCAATGATTGTTTCCTTTCCTTGAGATAGTGCACTTAGTGATTCCTAGGTTCATGGTATACTCAGAGACCCTTATCATACTTCTGTTTCCAAGGAGTTCGAGATCTCTCTAATCCTTGGGTCATGACAAAGCATAACCACATCATGAATCCAACAACACCATGTTCACTAATCACCAAGGGTGATTTTTAGCTTAACCAAGTTACAAAGTTTGAAGCTTTTATCACTAACATAACAAGATCTTACCTTAAGTATTATAAAAGTTAGCATTCTTATAAAGTAGTCATAAAGTTTTGTTCTTTATGAAAGTAAGTGCCTTTAAATTAAGCTCTTATCTTAAAAATTAGATCTTCATGAAATAATGATACAAGTTACTAGCTTTTTAACTAAAAAGTCTTGTTCTTTATGAAAGTTGACTATTTTAATTATTCCAAGACCATCAAGGTCTCAACTTTATGATCTAAAGTTGTTTCTACATTAAAAAGATTCCTACTTTATCAACTAGTGATATAAGACATTAACTTTAAAGTTATAAAGTTTTGGTAAAAGTTAGCATTTCTATGATCTAAAAGTGACCTTTTTGATTTCAAGTTTCAAACTTTATGAAAGGATTTGCTTCCAAGGATCAATCTTTGAGACATAAAGTGACAAGACATCATTTTTTTAACTCAAAAAGGCTTATTATTCCAAAAAGCTTAGACTTTTACATGTAGTATTGTCTTCAAAACAAAACAAAATAAGACTTTTATGAAGGCACTAAACTTGCGCCACTTTTTATGCTTCAAGAAGCAAACTTTTTAAAGTTTAAAGCTTTTAGGATGTTCATAGTCTTATGAAATCATGAAAAACATAAAAAGATGAAGTTTTTCTAATCATCAACTCATCATAAGAAAAGGAACAACTTTAAACAAGATACTATCAAGAACACTTAATAATAAGAACATATTTTGCCAAAAAAGGATACATCAAGAACACTTGAAGAACAACAAGAAAACATATTTTTCCAAAAGTAGGAACATTAAGAACACTTGAAGAACAATAAGAACATATTTTGCCAAAAATGGAAACTTTTGCTCATGAAGAGCATGGAGGATCTTCTTAAGTTTTCACTTTAAGATCTTGGTCATGAAAAGAACCAAGCTTCAAGTTTTCTTGAGTAAACAAAACAAAAAGATGAAGATCACTACCTCTTCTTGAAGATGGCGCAAAAACAAGAGAAGAGGAAGAAGAAGATAATGGCTCCTCTTGATGATGATGGTGGCGGATTTTGCAAGAAGAAAGAATAAGCTCTTGAGATCTTGTGGAAATGGAGCTTGTAGTGTTTAGATCCTATCTCCAAAGACCCAAAGATGAGGTCCTTGAAGGGCTAAGTGGGAGGTTTTGGGTGGTGGTAATGGAGAAAGGAAGAAGAAGATGAAGAAGAAGATGAGAGAATATGAGGGTTAGAGAGAGAATAGGAAGACATAAAATCAAAATGTGAGAGTGTGTATGTGTGTGTGTGTGTGTGTGTGTGTGTATGTGTGTGTGTTGTGGTGTCTTGTGATTAAGGGGACAAAGTGGATGATAGGGGGGATAAAGACAAAGTCAACTCTTACATAAAGCGTAACGCTTTATGCTTTAATGACATCACCTTTTACTTTATTGTCTAATTGACTAAATTTGAATTTAATCATGTGATTAAGTGCTTATGCAACTTAATTAAGATGATTAAGTAAGGGATTAGTGATTAATACACAAGAACATGATTAACAAAAGTTAATCTTGTGATTAAACTTAAATAACCTTAATTTAACTCGATTAAGCTAATGAAGGGCGATTAGTGCTTAATTAAGCTATTAAGAGTCTGACTTGCTTAATTAGAGATTTTCTAACCTCGATTAAGCATTCTTTTGACTCTTCTCATCCGAGTTAACTCATAAACTCTTCGTTAACCCTTTAATTAAGCCTTAATCTCATAATTTCTCATTAAGTGCCTGATTACTCAGGGTTACTGAGGTAATTTAGAACGACATGAAATTAAGGATGTTATATAACCTCTTGGTGCCTACCCACCAGAACTCAGCATTTGGCTCTAGCATGTAGGTAGCAAAGGCTACCTTTTGCTCCTCAATGCTCTTCTGATGTGCGCTTTGGGATTCTCTTCATCGCATTGGTCCATCTGCTCCATCATACAGTAGGCAATAGCAGCTTTCTCCCTCATGGTAGCAACCATTTCACGTAGCATCCCATGACCTCGGGACCTTTAGGCTCGTTACGGGGCCTACCATATTTCCCTGATGCCATTAGTTCCTGGTACACAAAACAGAAGACATTGAGTTGATCAGGCTCAATATTAACGTGGAGTAAACCAACAACTAAAAACATTCAGAATAGAAGATCATGCATGTCTATTCCCTACATCTCATCGTACAGATGAGACTCAAAGCATGACTTAACTAACATGTATGCTTAGAAGCACAGTCAGTCCATGCCTAAGCTCTTTAAGGACAAACTGCTCTAATACCAAAATGTAACACCCTAATAGTCTCATGCTATGCTTAATTCATATTACGGAATTATTAGTTGTTACTTTTGCTCGCGAAACTAACATTACCTTTTGAAATTACTTTATAAATGAAAATAGGGGTAAATTTTTTTTTTTAATAATAAGAACATGAGAAAATTATTTTGAAGACCAAGAGCCATGAACGCATCGTGAAATGTCTCTATCTCAATAAGCAGTGCAAATAAAATAAATAGGGGCAACAAGAATAACAAATATCTTAGGTAAATATAATATTCATTCCACGACCATCATAGTTAATATAATAATAGTAACGCCAAAAGTCATACATAATAACCTAACTGGATACATCACAAAAAAAAATACATCAAAAATCCTAAATGCCCATACATGCTTAAAGGAAATGATAACCCCACAACTTCCAACTAAAAGGGGCTATCCTCATGCTCGGCTCCGCATGTGCTATCCAAATCAACCGTCGGAAGGGAGGAAACCATTCCCGAATCCACCGGGAGTAATGTCGCCATGTCTTCCTCCTCAAGCACACCCATATCCATGAGGCACAACACAGTTATGAATGAACCCGCGACCACGAATTGGGGGTAGTGTATGATTAGGAGCTGTCGAAGAAGAAAATGAATCGGAAGTTAGACAAATCATCGAAGGGTAAGAGGGCTCAGATGGGTCTGTCTCCACGTGATAGCTCGGATACGAAGGCTCCGAAGGATCGGAATCCAAAGAAACATTCGGCGTCAGACGAGTATTCGAGTCAAACTCTCCATCAGTAGGGCACCTCGGTGGCTGAAAGTAGGGCGGATGTCATCCAGGGTAACCTTGCCGTATGGCTGGTATGGACAGAAAAACGGGCTCATAACTAGCACTTGAAATGGACGGTCATGGAAGATGTAGACCCTCAAGGCTGCGCTCGCAGACTTCACAGAGGCATTCAGCATTGGGTCAAAACGCCAATGCCATACCAAAAACTCAATGAAGATCACTAGCATGTCCGATATCGGCATCTTCTGAAGACGACAAGGAAATATAGGAATGAGAAATACTAGACTTCTTAGTAAGATCGTGACTAGACAAACATTATGTCATTGTCATCATCTCAGCCACTTTGGGTTTAATTATAAAAGCAATGGACATACATAGGTTCAATTGTAATGATTTTAAAAACATAAATCCCGAAGCAGGTTAATTTTAAACTTAACATCATAATCATATAATCATATCATCATAACTAAACATACATACAAAAGCATGGACTAAACCTTCACAATGCATATGGACATCATAGATACATGCACTGACATGCAACCTCATAGACTTAACCATGGTTTTACTTTAACTTTACTTTCAATCTTAGCACGTGCTTAACATTCTTTACTTTTCCTTTGAAATAGACTGCTTTTGGACACGAGCTCATTCTGTGACCATTGTCATACAGTACTAACATGGTTACCTCTAAGTTGGAGGGTCCTCCATGTCACCCTGCCTCCCCTATAAAGTTTCCTTAAGTCTTTGTAGATCACCGTCTCACTTCCCTTACTGAAGTGATTAAAGGGTCATATCCCAATCTTTCTTTTCTTATCATTATACTTTACATGCATCGTACTTCTTTGACAAGATACATGCAACGATATGACTAAGTCCATAATTTTGATGGAAATCCAGCACCATAACGGCTAGATCGGAGCTTCCCCAAAATGCCAATCATAAAACTTTCAACCAATAGTCCATTATATCCATCTCATATCATCACATCAATCATTCAATCATGAGATAATGCTCAATCAAACTTGTCATACATCATGCCGAATGACATCATACATTCATACCCTAAAAGGTTCATAGTTGTGTTATTCTTTGTGAAAAGTTTTATGAGCCATCATATGATTTCCCATGGTTACCCATGAGAGAATCACATAGTTAAAATAAATGTGTATGTAGTCTTTTAGTTACTAAGCCCTTATGGGAAATTACTTTTTACTTGAGTGCATGTCTTATGGAACATTTGTCCAAGTTAACTAAGTTAGGTAACTATTTCCTTTCCTTGAGATAGTGCACTTGGTGATTCTTAGGTTCATGGTATGCTCAAAGGCTCTAATCATACTTCTGTTCCTAAGGATTTCGAGATCCTTCTAGTCTTTGGGTCAGGACAATGTGAACCCAACAACACCATGTTCACTAATCATCACGGGTGATTATTTAACTTATCCAAGTTGCAAGGTTTCAAGCTTTTATCATTAACATAATAAGATTTTTCCTTTAATGTTATAAAAGTGATCATTCCATATAAAGTAATTATAAAGTAACATTCTTTAAGAAAGTATGTGCCTCTAAATTTATACTCTTGTCTTAAAGATTCAATCTTTATGAAATAATGATACAAGATATTAGCTTTAGAATTAAAAAGTCTTTTTCTTTATAAAAGTTAACACTTTTAATTATTCTAAGACCATCAAGCTCTCAATTTTATGACTTAAAGTTGTCTTAAAGTGTAAAAGATTACTACTTTATGAAATAATGATACAAGACATTAGCTTTAGAATTAGAAAGTCTTGTTCTTTAAAAAAGTTAACACTTTATTCATTATTTTGACTCAAGATACAAACTTTATAAATTAAAAGTTGCCAGTCAACACTTTTATGACTTAAAATTTCATTCTTGGTTAAAGTTTGAAACTTTATGAAAGGTCTTGTCTTCAAGAAGAACAAAATGGAACTTTAAGGAAGCATACATGTTTCGCCACTTTACATGCATCAAGACACAAACTTTTTAAAACTTTATGCTTTTAGGAATGTTCATAGTCTTATCAAGTCATGAAAAACATGTAAAGATGAGAACTTTTCCACTCATAGGCTCATTATAAGAAAAGGAACAATCTTTAAACAAAATATCACCAAGAACATGATTATTTTTCAAACAACTCACAAGAAACATCAAGATCTTGTGCATCAAGAAAGAAAAATAGAAACTTTGAGGCATTCAAGAAGCAAACTTTCAAATAACCAAGAGTAACTCATGAAGAAGAGTATGAACACTTTTTCCTAAAAAAGGAAACTTTTGCTCATGAAGATCGTGAGGATTTTTCTCAAGGTTTCACTTCAAGATCTTGGTCATGATGAAAACCAAATTTTAAGCTTTCTTGAGTAAACAAAAGAAAAGAGTAGAGATCACTACCTAGTGTTGAAAGTGGCAAGTTCTTGAAGGAGAAAATGAAGAAGATGATGCTCCTCCAAGTGGATGGAAGTGGCGATTTTGAGCTAGGGAAAAGAGAGCTCTTGAGTTCTCTTGAAAATGAGGCTTATTATGCATAGATGTTGTCTCTAAAGACCAAAAGATATGTTCTTTGAAGGGCTTAGTGAAAGTTTTGGTTATGGTGGTGGTGGAGAAAAGAAGAAGACGATAAAGAAGAAGAAGAAAAGATGTAGAGAGAGTTAGAGAATTTGAAAACAAGAAAGAGAATGATATGACACAAAATGAAAATGAATGAGTGTATGTTGTGTTGCTGTGGCTGTAACCTTAATAAGGGCATGGGGAGGATATTTTGCTTCACTTTGTGTTAATTAAGGATTAAGGAGACAAATTATATGATGGGGGAATAAATCATGCGCTTACTCTTGCATAAAGCACTTTTGTCTCATACTTTATGCTTTAGTGACATCACTCTTTACTTTATTATCTAGTTGATTAAATTTGAATTTAATGATGTGATTAAGTGCTCTTGCAACTTAATTAACATGATTGAGCAATGATTAGTGATTAACTCATGTGATTATGATTAACAAAAATTAATCTTGCGATTAAGCTTAATTACCTTTAATTAAACTTGTTTAAGCTAGTTATGTGTGATTAGTGCTAAATTAAGCTATTAAGGGTTTGAATTACTTAATTAGAGAGTCTCTAATCATAATTAAGCATCCTCTTAACTTTTCTCCTCATAACTAGCTCATAATCACTTCATAATCCCTTAATTAAGCCTTAATCCCATAATTTCTCATTAAGTGCCTAATTACTCAAGGTTACTGAGGTAATTTAGCATGACAGAAAATTGAGGATGTTACATACTATGCATGTAAGGTACAATGATAAGAAAAGAAATAATGGGATATGACCCTTCAATCACTTTGGTAAGGGAAGTGAGAGACGGTGATCTACAAAGACTCAAGGAACCTCTGTGGGGGAGGACATGGAGGACCCTCCAATTTAGAGGTAACCATTATCAACTTAGTCTGATTTTGTTAGTACTGTGTGACAATAGTCACGGAATGAACTAATATCCAAAGGCAGTCTATTTCAAAGGAAAAGTAAAGAATGTTAAGCATGTGTTAAGAATGAAAGTAATGTTAAAGTAAGACCATGGTTAAGTCTATGCGGTTGCATGATAGTGCATGTATCTATATTTTCCATATGTGTTATAAATGTTTATTCAATGCTTTCATATGCATGTTTGTTTATGATGTTACGATTATGATGTTAAGCTTAAAAGCAACCCGTTCCAGGAACTTATGTTTTCAAAACTCCTAAAATTTGAACCTATGCATGTCCATTATTTTCATAATTAAACCTGAAGTGGCTGGGATGATAATGATGACACAGTGGTTGTGTAGTTGCGATCCTACTGAGAAATCTAGTATTTCTCACTCCTATGTTTCCATGTCATATTCAAAGGATACCGGCGTCAGGCACGATGGTGATCTTCATTGAGTTCCCTGTATGGCATTGAATGCCTCTATGATGTCTTCGAGCGCAACCATGAAGGTATACATCTTCAACAACTGCCCGTTTTAGGTACCCGTTACGATCTCGTTTTTCCATCCATACTAGCCTTATGGCAAGGTCACCTTGGATGATATACACCCCTACTTTCAGCCGTTGAGGTAACCCACTGATGGAAAGTTTGACTTGGATACCCACCTGAAACCGACTATTTCTTTAGACTCCAATTGTTTGGAGCCATCCTATCTGAGCTATCATATGGAGTCTGACCTATTTAAGCCCTCCTACCCTTCAATGATTCGCCTGACTTCTGATTCGTCTTCTTCTTCTGCAACCCTTCATCACGCACCACCCTCGGTTCGTGGTTGTGGGTTCATCTATACCCACGCTGTGCCCTGTGGACGTGGGCATGCTCGAGGGGGAGGATGTGGCAATGTTGCTTCTGGTGGTTTTGAGAATGGTTTCCTTCCATTCAATGGGTGATGTAGTGATTGCATGCAGAGCCAAGCATGAGAATAACCTTTTTTATTTATAGTTATAGGGTTATCATTTTATTGCATTGCAAGCTTGGGCACTAACGATTTCCCATGTATTTTGCTTCCTGATGTATTTGGTTAGGTTGCTTTTGTAAGGCTGACAGATCGGACCCATGATCTATATATGTATGACTCTTGGTACTACTATTATTATATCAGCTATGATGGTCGTGGAATGAGTATTATGTTTACCTATGATGATTGTTATCCATGTCGCCTCTATTTATTTTATTCGACACATTTATTTGAGATAGAGACGTTCGACTTTACACGTTCACGATGCGTTCATGGCTCTTAGTTTTTAAAATGATTTACTCATGTTCTTATTGTTCCAAAAAAAAAATTTACCTCTATTTTCAGTATAAAGTAATTTAAAAATGGTAAAGTTAGTTCTGCGAGCAAAAGTAACAACTAATAATTCCGTAATATGACTTAAGCATAGCATAAGCCTATTAGGGTATTACAAGTACTGTGTATTGGACTACAAAATAAATAGCCCGAACATTTGAGAAAAAAGAGGCAGTGCGAATATTTCTTACTTGCATGCCATATCTACCAATAAGAAGTTCAAAGACTTCATCTTCTAAGACTTCGAGTTGTTCCCACCATTTTGTACCACCTCGACACAGAACACCTTCATTTTGAGTGTTGGTGATATAAGCAAGATCAAAAGGAAGCACTTGGATCTCGAAGCTTCCGATGATGCTCCTAACAAATGCGTTGTCTTCATCAACTAAAGCAAGAGTACTGTAGAATGCAATAACCACTCTAGTGTACATATCTTCTTAAATCCTCAAAAAATCGTTCCATCCTTGGAACTCAAAAACTTCTATAATCTGACGAAGGGATAAGAAGTTTTCCATCTCAAAACTTCTTCCAAATGCAATAGGCCTAATGAAGAATTGTCTGTGAAATCTAGTTTGCATTTCATTGTCATCAAACATGTAGGGGACGCTATAATCTCCCTTTTTCATCATGATGATTTGAAATGGTAGAACATTGAAGGTGAAAGAGGGAAAGTGTTTAGGCTAGGTGTATAGAGGAGTAAGCGACGGTAGGAAGGTTTGTGAACGAAGAAGATGAACAGTGAGAGGTTTTCCTCAGTAACTTAGGAGGTGAAATATTGATGTGATAGGTGAAGGTTAATAGGAGAAACTGATGGTTAAAGTATATGAATAGTTTCAAATGAAGCGCTACCGTTTCAGGGTAAGTGGGTCTTTTGGTTCTCCCACTTCTTTAGATCATGGCAATCGTGCAATAGTGGAGGTAACCAAAACGATGAACGTCACAAGACAGTTTCATTTCTCCAGAAACCAAACATTGATGAGAACCTTTTATCACCTTTCTAGAGAGCTATGACAATCTGTGCCCATGAGAAAAATTATTTCTTGAATATATCATTATGAAGCTATTTTTCTCAATCTCATTTTCACCCTATTCTGAAGTAATCTTTCTAAAGTACTTTGATCTTTATCTAAATCCTTCTTTCTCAATTTATACTGCATGTCATCTTTCTCAACCAAGTAGATAACCAGTTCTGAATCATCTTTCTAAACCATTATGAGGAAACATTCTGAGCTGGTTCTTCGAATCCTTTCTTGATGTGATCTTTCTATGCCACACATTTATGTTAAAGAACTTTATCCAGAAAGTAAATCCATTTTGGATGCAACAATCTCAGCATTTACTTTTGCTCAAGAGAGAAAGAGATACCAGATGCAATGTATATGAATGATTACAAGCTAATCATATTCAGAAGGTTCCTTATATGATAGAAACAATCTTCAGCTAAGGGTTTTGTGAAGATGTCAACAATTTGACTTTCAGTATTAATAAATCTTGGCTCAATATCTCTTTTCTGAACATGATTTCTTATGAAATGATGCTTGATGTCAATGTGCTTAGATCTAGAATGTTGAATTGGATTTTTTGTGAGATTAATTGCACTAGTATTGTCACACAAGATAGGGATTTTGGTATACCTTAGATTGCAATCTTCTAGTTATTGCTTAATCCACACAATTTGAGTACTGCAATTTGCAATAGACACATATTCAGCCTCTGTAGTTGAAAGAGCAATAATGTTCTGCTTTTTGCTTGACTATATTATCAACGACTTTCTAAGAAATCAATAGCAACCACTAGTATTTTTTCTTTTAACTCTGTCTCCAGCAAAATCAGTATCACAGTAGCCTATAATAGTGTAAATAGTACCTTTCTCATACCAAAGACCAAGACTAGTAGTACCAACTAAATATCTCATAATTCTCTTAACAGCATTCAAGTGTGATTATTTGGGATTAGATTGACATCTAGCATAAATTCCCACACTTAATTGTAAGTCAAGTCTACTAGCAGTAAGATACAGTAGAGATCTAATCATACCTCTGTAAAGAGTTTCTTTGTCAGCTTCTAGAACTTGAGAAGGATGCATGGGAGTACTAATGCTCTTGGCCTTGTCCACATCAAACTTTTGAAGCATATCCTTAGCATATTTTTCTTGATAAATCAGGATTCCATCCTTCTTTTATTTGATTTGTAGCCCAAGAAAGAATTTGAGTTCTCCTATCATATTCATATCAAATTCTCCCTGTATAAGCTCAGAGAAATTCTTGCACAAATTTTGATTAGTTGCTCCAAAAATGATATCATCAACATAAATTTGAACAATCAGGAAATCATTTTTGTCATGAAGAATAAACAAAGTGATGTCAACTTTTCCTCTTACAAAACCATTTTTGATTATAAAAGGGCCGAGTCTATCATACCAAGCTCTGGGAGCTTGCTTTAAACTATATAAGGCTTTTGAAAGCTTAAAGACATGGTGAGGAAAATTTTTGTTTTCAAAACTAAGAGGTTGATTGACATAAAATTCCTCATATATGAAACCATTTAAAAAAGTAGATTTTACATCCATTTGACATAACATTAATCCTTTATATGTGGCATAAGCAAGTAGCATTCTGATTGCTTCCAATCTTGCTACAAGGACAAAAGTTTCATCATAGTCAATGCCTTCTTGCTGATTATAACCTTGTGCCACTAATCTTGCTTTATTTCTGACAACTTTTCCATTTTCATCAAGCTTGTTTCTGGACACCTATTTCGTCCCAATAGCATATTGTCTTTTTGGTAGAGGGGCTAGAGTCCAAACTTTGCTCTTCTCAAACTGAGATAATTCCTCTATCATTGCTTCAATCCAGTTTTGATTTGTTAATGCTTTGTCAATAATTTTTGGTTGAATTTCAAAGATCAGAGCAAGATTGGATTCACTTCTGAGTGAAGATCTTGTTCTAATTTCTTGAGAAGGTTCACTAATAATTTGGTTCTAAGAGATAGCTCTGAAGTCTCTTACACTAGTATATCTTCGCTTCAAAGGGGTACCTTCTGGTTCTTCAGAAATATTGTTAGAAACATGTTGATGAGAAGCCCTCAATTTAATGTGATTCCTTCTTGTGTGTTCTTTCTCATAGATTTTGTCATTCTAGAACTTACTTTGATTCTTCTTTAAGGCTACATACTTTCATCTACATTCATGGACTTTATAGAGGCATTCTTTCACTTTAGCCACTTAGCCATATAGCCTACCTTGTATTTTTCCCTTTGTTTAGCCCCTTTCAACCTTATTGACCATTCTTTGATTTCTAGTTCATTACTAGCCTAAAGAGCAAAACCATATCGTCCCCAACCTTAGGGAATAGGGAATGCATTGGTTCTATCATTGTTATTATGCTTGGAATCAAGTGTGGGGGTTTGCCTGGGACGTGCAAACATTCAAGTGTGGGGGGAGCACAAGGAGGGCAATGATATAAAAAAAAAAAAGAAAAAAAAAAGAAAAAAGAAAAGAGCAAAAAACATAAAAAAAAATGAAAAGAAAAAAAATAAAGGAAAGAAGAGAATAAAGTGGGGAATTTTGATGAAGGAAATGAGTATGTCATGGCATGACTTGGGGAATCCTTCACACTTGTGAACTTGCCTTGTCTAATGAGCAATGTTTTTGCTATTGCCTTTGGTCTTACTTTGTCATATCTTCCTATTTCTTCACCTTGGCCTTAGCCCCATTAAAACCATAAATAAAGTCCTCTTGATTCATGTTTGCATGTGATTTTGAGTAGTGAAGAATTAGATGATAAGCAAGCCTATGGTAATGCACTATCTATTGAGGTGATGTGAATTGAGTAAAACACCTTAGCCAACACAATTGAGAGTTGAGAGCTTCATACACCATCTGGAGTGGTCCTTCATACTTGGTCTATGCATCTTGAGTAATATTGCTTGGCTTACACTTTCGAGGGGTGAGGAGTTGAATGGTTTGATTTTTGGAAACCCTTGATACCTTGCATGCCCTCTTGTTCCTAGACTTAGCACTTTTGATGATTCGTTGGAGGATAAATTTGTCCACTTTGGTTATTCCATGACTTTTAGGTTGTAGTTGATTTTTAGTATTTTCTTTGGTTGACCTTCTTTAGGTTGAGTCTTGCATGAGGACATGCAAGGGCTAAGTGTGCAGGAATTTGATGAATTGGAATTTTATATACTTATTTTTCCTCATATCTAGCTTACTAACCCTCTTTTGTGCATATTTGAATTGACTTGGATCATTTCCTATTAATTGGACTTTGATCTAATTTTTCTGCACTAGCCTTATTCTGACACTATTTTGGTTTTCAGGCCATAACTTGAGTTATGTACGTCATTTTGGCATGATTCTTGGTTCGTAGGAAATTTGAGAACTAGGCCTGCAACTCTTATGAAGAGGTCAGAGGCTAATTCAAGAGTTTTTAAGCTGAATTTGGGCCTTCAAGTGAACTCAAGAGATGTAGTTGTGGATCTTGAGCAAAGTGTAATAATTAGGCTAAATCTTGGGCTACAGGAGTCCAATTGAGGCAAAATCAGTGCCATTGGAAAGCTGACTTCCAGGCCTACAACTCTTCTTCAAATCACTAGTGCAAATAATGGCATCTTCTAGGCCAAACATGTAGTTGAAGTTCACTAACGAATCTAGTGAAGCTAAATTAGTGTTTTTGGCATAAGTTTCCTTCCACAAGTCCAATTAATGTAAATGAGGTGTCTACTTGCAGCTTTAGAAGAGAGGATTAATGTAATCAGTCAATTAGTGTGTCAATCATAGGTATATATAGGAGGGAACCTAAATTGAGAAAGGACTTTAGACTCATTTTTATTTTGATCAGAATTTAAAAATAGAACTTCTTTTCTTCCCCGGCTCTCTCCCTCTCTCCCATTTTCTGTATTGATGGAGAGTAGATCCTCTTCTAATTCAAGACATCAAGTGAAGCAATTAAACTCTTGAGGATTGGTGCATCATTCGGATGCAAGACATCAATTCGGTTTCATCTCTCCTTCTCTCATTCTTAATTTCGTGCATGAATTGAAGTTCTTCATTCTTGAATGCTGATTAGGAATGTGATCATGTCCATATGATTCGATTGATGTATGTGATTTGATTGCTGAAGGAGCGTGAATTATGTTTCAGATATGAACATATGATTAGTCGCATTGGTCCTTGAAACTAATTCAATTCAACTCAGCTCTAGAGGTTTCTAAATCGAATTGATTGTGTAATTGGTTGAATTCATGGAGGATGCCATGTGAATGCTAGATTTAGATTGAGGTTTCAGTTAGGTCTAAGTCTAATCACTGAATTGGAGTGTTGCATATAGTTAGAATCCAATGATGGAGTGTTAATTGTGTTTATCTTGTGTCTTGGATTAGATTTTTTAATTCGGTTTTATCACTTATCAATTATGTTTTATTTTGGTTTCTACATATTGCATTTCAAGTGTTTGATGAAACAAATCCCCTGAATTTGCTAATCAAATGTTGCATTCATCTTAGGGAAACGACCCGAGTTGCCTACTATACTATAGTTACTATTCGATTTAATTTGATTGAGTTGCTATGCTCGAGTCAAAAGGAAGTTCAAATATATTGTCATCATCATTACTAGCTACAACATGAAGGTTTTGCTAATTCTAAGAATTGTCATTTAATGACATATTTTCCACTTCTTCTTCCAAATCTGCAACCTTCTAACTCAGGTCATTTTCCTTTTCCATGAAGCTTATAAGAATTATTCTTCCATAGCTTGAGTCTTCTTGTTGAACACCCTGTAAGCTTTTGAAACAGAAGAGTATCCTAGGAAAATTCTAGGATCAGATTTGGGATTAAACTTTGAAAGTTTGTCCTTGGTGTTAAGTATACAATATTCAGATCCAAAGACATACAAATAAGAAATGTTGAGTTTTCTTCCCTTCCATAATTCATATGGAGTTTTCTTGAGAATAGGCCTTAAGAAAATACGGTTTTGAATATAGTAGGCAGTGTTAACTGCTTCTGCGCAAAAGCCTTTTGATAAACCACTTTCAAAAAGCATAGTTCTGGCCATTTCTTGCAACGATCTGTTCTTCCTCTCCACTACTCCATTCTATTGAGGAGTTCTAGGAGAAGAGAAGTTATGAGAAATGCCATTATCATTGCAAAAGTTTTCAAAAGAATGATTTTCAAATCTCCACCATGATCTGATCGGATGGAAGTAATACAAAAATCTTTTCATTTTGAATTCTTTTTGAAAATGTTTTGAAGGCCTCACAAGCTTCATTCTCATGGATCAGAAATATAACCCATATAAATCTTGAGAAATCATCCACAATGACTAAATCATATTTCTTACCACCAAGACTGGCAAATCTAGTTAGTCCAAAAAGATTAAGATGCAAAAGCTCAAGTGGTCTGGTAGTTGAAACTACATTTTTACTATAGAAGAAACTTTTGATCTGTTTGCCTCTGAGATAGAATTCACAAGAAAAGTCATTTTCAAAATTGATTTTAGGCAAACCTTTTACTAGCTCCTTCTGAGAAATCTCAGAAATTAGCTTCATTTGAACATGACCAAACTTCCTATGCCATAGCCACTTTTCGTCCACAAAGGAAGCTAAGCATTTTACATTTTGATCTAGAAGGTCATCTAGATATAATCCATAAGTATTATTATGCCTTTTAGCAGTAGGAATAATTTTATCAGCAGTGGAGTCTTTAATAATTCACTACGAAGGTACAAACACAACTTTGTAGCCTTGGTCACAGAATTGACTAATGCTCAGAAAGTTGTGAATTAACCCTTCCACTAACATAACATCAGTTATTAGATTGGAATTGTTCTTACCAACATTACCTATTCCAATGCCTTTGCTTTTGATTCGGTTGGCAAATTTTACTACTCCATTAACCTTGGGTCTGAGGTTTTTGAACTAGGATTTATTTCCAGTCATGTGTTTGGAGCACCCACTGTCCAACTACAACTTCTTTTCCCTTTGATGTAGTGATTTAAGACACACTTGTATTAGAAGCAATTTTAACTTTAGATACCTATATCTTCTTTGGCCATTTTGTGTTAGTAGTGTTTTTGGACTTTTTCACTTTCTGTTTCGCTTTCCTTCTAGAGAAACATCTTTCAAAAGAATGTCCCATTTTCAATCAATATATACATGCAAGAATCTGATTTGAGGAATCTTTGGATGATTGTTCGTCATCTCCCTTCTCAAAGCCTGAACCAGTTTCAAGATAAGGTTTTTGGCCACCAAGCATCAAGTCCAGATTTTTTGAGCCATTAACCATTTTCTCAAGATCTGATTTGAGAAGTTTTATAGTTTTTTGAAGCTCAGAAACATCCACATATGACTTTTGTAACACCCTACCAATTTTTATGTTATGCTTAAGTCATAGCATGAAATTAAGTAGATTGTGTTACCATGTTAGTCTTCTGTCTAAAGCTGTGTTCAGTATTTTATATTCTGATATATATATATATATATATGACTGACGTATATACCTACAAAGCAGGGCGTTCTATATAATAAATGTAATTTAGCATAGAAATATCATTAGTTGCATATATACATATGTAAGTGGGAAACCAAAGCTTCAGTTTATAAATATACATATCAAAAGCAGAGTGAAGTAAAAGGACAATAAAATTCCTATAGTTAAAAAGTAGAGACAGAAATGGCGGAAGTTAGCAAGGTACAGCGATGTCCCACTCAGGGTCCTGCTTAAGCTGCAGGTCTGGAATCCCAATGATGAGGGTAGCCGTCGAGTCCATCGCCCACGTCTGAGAATGAGGCAGAAATGCAAAACGAGGTGAGAATTTGAAGAAATTCTCAATAGGGTCCGGTATGACGTTTAACTGACGTCGCGTTCATTCTCAGCTGCCTCGGGTTTTTACTTAATTATAAAAACATGAGATTAAAGTTAACTATTCTTATTTAACAAGGTTGGGAAAAATGTTTAGTCCGAGGTAGGGTCCAATTTTACTTAAGATAATATAAGAAACAGAATAAACTAATATTAACAATACACAGATATCAACAACACTCAAAATATTGAACATACGGTAGTAAGCGAATTTAACAAACAATAATGCAATCATGCAAAACTTGCTCTTGAACCTTTCTTTATAAACTTTTCCATCACTTGGTCCCCTGGGAGTTCTTGGCCACTTTAGACTCCTGGATAATAGTCTGCTTTTCAGGATCGAACTCGTTCCTATATAGGAATTGCCGGGTTTACTTTCCCCGACATTTCCACTGATCTATTCCCCTTAACTTTCTATCCGGGGCTGGCCCAAGTATCATGGAACTTTCATCATAACGTATTCTTTGAGTTCATCATAACATAACTTTCATAGCTTTCTTGAAAATGCACATGCATCTACATGTATTTCATAACCTATGCATATACTTTACCGCAATTTTGGCGGCATAACGGAACGTGTCCGCTTCCCCATGAATAGTGCCAGTACATCAGAATACCAATTTCTCATAGAAATTACAATATTGCATGCACAATTCATTACGGAACTCATAGAAGCATTAGTCTCCTTAAGGCAGAGTTATAGCCTCAACATAAATCATTCAACCTGTTTTTTTTTTGTAAATCATGTCATAATTTCTACTTAACTCCTTTGGACCTCAATTTTGGATATGTTAAAGTGTTATGGGTCTATTTTCTAACCTCCTTGGTCCCATCTAATTTTGATAACCATAACTCAAGTTATTCAGATTTTATCCCGGCCTACCCTGCGGCTGGCCAGAATTACACACTCAAAATTAAAAATATATTAAAAATCGAAAACTGGCTCAAATTACACAAAACTAGTCTCTTATCAAAGCTAACAGGACAAATTTTCATATCCAAAAAGTTTCATTTCAATTTCCTTAGTAGGGTTCGAGTTATAAGCCCCAAAACTTAACCTTCCTGAACTGCCCTATTTTAGCTTGGTTTAGACATAGGATAACTTCTTCAAATTACTGGGAACAACTGAGATGATAACAAACTCGAAATTTCTTTGTATGATGTTCTCCTATGGATAAGCTTTCCAACAAGATTGGTTTCACTCGATTTGGAGTTGTATAGGGTGAGTTACACCCTTTTCAATCCATACTACCCGAGTGAATGTCCTAATTTCTAGGTTAAACTTCAAAAATTCTATCTCTCTCAATACTAATCCAATGACCTTATATGATATATATATAGAAAGCCCTGAATGTCTAGTTTCATGGAAAAATAGTCTCATCAGATTTAACTAGCTGTAGGCGGAGCCGTACACTCTGCCGTACGAACTGCCGAGGGTTTTTGGTTTTCCAGCCCCTCAACTCTTCCTAATTCCATCCTTTCTTACTTCCAATTCGAGTTTAATCCCCCAAACAGCCCAGAATTCAACTATATATCATCATAATCATTCAATCAATACATCAAAAATTGAGAAAATAAATCACCACTAGCCATCCAAGATCAAAAAATCAAGACAAAAATTGAAACCTCTACCTCCTACTATGAGTGATTTGGCTTGTTTTTGGGGTTGGGGCTATCAAGTCCTTTTTGAGCTTGGAGCTTTGATGGAGTTGAGTGAGTGAAGAGAAAAAGAGAGCTGAAGTGAGGGAGAAGGCAACGTAGAAGGGGATCTAAATGAGAGGAAGAGAATGTGTTATATAGGCATGAGTGGTAGTTAACTTGGAAGGTTTTGATTGGCCTCAAAACACAAGGCTGAATTTCAGCCAACCTTTCCGTCTTTTTGTGACCAAAACGCTCTCCATGTCGCCCTCTTTTTGTGATAGAATTGCTCTCGCCCTCTTTTTGTGACAAAATTGCTTTCCACGTCGTCCCTATTTTTTTGTGGCAGAATTGCTCTCCATGTCGCCTAAAAGTGGGACTCGCTTCCAGTATGTTCTGAAAATGACATCGGAACTCGTACTATTCTTAAGATGAAATCGGAACTCGAAAATATTGTCTGGTTTACTCGAAACTTGAAAACAAAGTCGGAAGTGAAACCAAGCACTTAAATCCGAAAGTCGGGGACATTAGTAAACTTGAATCGATTCTAAGCATGACATCGGAGATCGGGAGTCAAAACTACTAATCTTATGTTCCAAGAAATTGGAACTTATTGTATCTCGGAACTCCAAACTTAATCTCGGAAATCGGAACTCTGGAAAATAGGGACACGAAAAGCTCTTAGAAATAAACTCGAGAACGAAACTCGTGAAAATTTTGCTCGAACTTGGAGACCAATTTAGAGATCTGATCTTGCGTCCGTTTTTGGTTGAGATCAACTCGGATGTCAGATTTCGTGTCAGGTCAGAAATCATGTATTACATGCATAAGGTCGGAAATCGGAAAAATCCAGCCAATCCATTTGAGCATTAACAAAATAGGAAATCGGGAACTTTCTAACCTTTACTGATGGGGTCAAAAGTCAGAAATCGCGGACGCTACAATACCACCCTCCTTAAAAAAAAAATTTGTCCTCAAAATTTTGTGCTTGAGAATAGTCCAGGATACTCTTTCCTCATGTCTGATTCCAGTTCCCAAGTGTAGTCTTCAGCATCTTCTTTTCCCCATGCTACCTTCATTAGTTACATGGATTTGTTTCGAAGTTGTCTGCTGCTTCTGTCTACAATCCGTGCTGGTTGAACATGGAAAGTCAGGTCCTCCTTTAACTTTATTGATTCGGGTTCTAGCACGTGTGTAAGGTCAGGCTGATATCTTCTAAGTTGAGAAACATGGAACACATCATGAAGGTTTGACAGATGTGGAGGCAAAGCAACTTGATATGCAACTGATCCGATTCGCCTCAAGATCTGGAAGGGACTAATAAACCGAGAATTGAACTTCTTGACTTTAATGGCTCTACCTATCCCCGTTGTAGGCGTAACCTTCAAAAATACATGGTCTCCTTCTTGAAATTCCAGAGGCTTCCTCCTGGTATCCTCATAGCTCTTTTGGCGGCTCTGAGCGGTAAGCATCTTATTCCGTATTTTCTTGATCTGCTCAGTGGTCTGCTCAACTAAGTCAGGCCCCAATAGAGTTGATTCTTCTGTTTCGTACCAACACAGGGGAGACTAGCACTTCCGTCCGTACAATGTTTCGTAAGGAGCGATACCGATGCTAGCGTGATAGCTATTGTTGTATGCAAATTCGGCTAGTGGTAAATATCGATCCCAATTCCCCCGTTGCTCCAGTATATAGACTCGTAGCATGTCTTCTCAGGTTTGAATTGTTCTTTCTGTTTGGCCATCCGTTTGCGGATGATACGCAGTGCTTAGGCACAACTTAGCACCGAACGCCTTTTATAAGGCTCCCCAAAATCGAGAAGTAAACCTTGGGTCCCGATCAAAGATAATGGTTGAAGGGGTTCCATGCAGCCTTATAATCTCTTGAATGTACAGTTGTGCCAATTTTTCTAACGGATAATTTGCTCGAATGGGTAGGAAGTGAGCAGATTTGGTCAATCTATCCACAACGACCCATATGGCATCATATCCTATTGGCGTTCTTGGTAATCCCATCACAAAATCCATGGAGATACTCTCCCATTTCCACTCAGGGATTTCCAAGGGTTGAAGCATCCCGGAGGGTTTCTGATGTTCCGCTTTCACCTTTTGACAGACCAAGCATTTACTCACGAAGCTCGCTACGTCTGACTTCATGCCTGGCCACCAAAACATCCTCTTAAGATCTTGATACATCTTAGTAATGCCGGGATGTACAGTGAATTCACTCTTAAGTGCTTCCTCCAGGATTTTCCTCCGGAGATCATTCCCCTCGGGTGCACATACCCTGTCATGATGGCGCCAGATGCCTTCCTTATCCTAAGCAAAACCCGTTAATTTCCCTGATTGCACGAGATTGATCGTATGTTGGAGATTAGCATCCTGTTGCTGTGCCTGCCGAATTAGCTCCTTAAAGCTACTAGCTATCTTAATTTGATGTAGCTGAAGGGCCTTGGGAGTTATAAGGATTCCCAAATTAAGATTTCGGAAGCTTTCAATAAGTTCCGTCTCTTTGATCAACATCCAAGCTACAGTAAGAGATTTTCTACTCAAAATATCTGCCACAACGTTTGCCTTACCTGGGTGGTACTTCAATTCAAATTCATAGTCCTTAAGAAGTTCCATCCACCTTCGCTGCCTCATATTTAATTTCTTCTGATCAAAGAGGTATTTCAAACTCTTGTGATCAGAAAAGACTTCGAACCTTACACCATATAGGTGATGTCTCCATATCTTTAAGGCAAATACTACTGCAGCTAATTCAAGATCGTGCGTGGGATAATTCCTTTCATGTGGCTTTAGTTGCTTGGAGGCATACGCGACCACATTTTCGGCTTGCATCAACACGCACCCTAATCCTTGTTTGGATGCATCACAATAGACTTCAAATGGTCCTCGAGGGTCTAGTAAGGCCAACACTGGAGTCGTAATCAACCTCCTCTTCGAGTCTTGGAAACTCCGTTCACACTCTGGCGTCCACTCGAGTGAGACATTCTTCCTGGTTAGCTTGGTCAGGTGCAAGGCTATACGAGAGAAATCCTTAACGAATCGCTTGTAATATCCAGCTAAGCCCAGAAAACTCCTGACTTCAGTGACTGTGGTCGGCCTTTCCCAATTTAGAACCGCTTCTACTTAACTGGGATCCACTGAGATTCCTCCTTGAGACACTACATGGCCGAGAAATTTTACTTCTTTCATCCAAAATTCACATTTGGATAACTTAGCATAAAGTTTCTTTTCTCTCAAAATTTGCAGAACTAGCTGTAAGTGTTCTGCATGCTCTTGCTCTGTCTTCGAGTAGACAAGTATGTCGTCAATGAAGACCACTACAAACTTGTCCAAGTATGGGCGAAATATTCGAGTCATGTAATCCATGAATACTGCTGGTGCATTGGTCAGTCCAAACGACATCACAGTGTACTCGTAGTGCCTATAACAAGTTCGAAAGGCTGTCTTAGGAATATCTTGTTCCCGAACTCTAATTTGATGATATCCAGAGCGCAGATCGATCTTGGAGAATACCATTGCACCTTGTAGCTAGTCCATGAGGTCATCAATCCTTGGCAGTGGATATTTATTCTTGATCGTCACTTTATTCAACTGCCTATGATCCACGCATAGACGCATGCTCCCATCCTTCTTCTTAACCAACAAGACTGGAGCTCCCCAAGGCAACGCACTTGGCCTTATGAATCCTTTTTCCAAAAGTTCCTCGATCTGTCTCTTTAGCTCTGTCAGTTCCAAAGGTGACATTTGATACGGAGCTATAGATATTGGTCCTGCACCTGGAACTAACTCGATGGTGAATTCAATTTCCCTTTCAGGAGGGAATTCAAGAATATCTTCTGGAAAAATATCAGGATATTCCTTAACAACCGGGATCTCCTCTAATTTACATTTCAACTTCATCACGTTAGGCGGCGGAGGATGTATCCTTGACTCTTCGACCCACTATAATTTACTAATAAAGAGTTCAGGTATAAGAGTGTTGAGACTTGGGATTCAGAAGATGAGACAGAGGGGAATACCACCGTCTTATCAGAGCAATTGAGCATGATTCGATTGGCAGAAAGCTAGTCCATGCCCAAAATTATGTCAAGTACAAAGAGAGGGAGGCAAATCAAATTGGCTGCAAAGGCTCTACCCTCAATTTGAAGAGGAACATTGATGCAAACTTGACTAGTTTTAACAGGTTCATTAGTAAAAGTAGAAACCAGTAAATCATAAGGCAATTCAAAAATTGACAATTGCAAAACAGCCACACAATTATGAGAAATAAACGAATGTGAGGCACCCGAATCATAGAGTACAGTCAAATCGTCACCATCCACTTCGCAAGTACCTTGGATTAGTCCCTCGGAGTCATCAGCTTCCTCTGCATCCATGGTAAAAACCTGTCCTTGACATTGAGGTCGAGACGGCTATGGTGAATTCCTGGTTGGGCACTCATAAATTTTGTGGCCTAGCTTGCCACACCCTTAGCAGACATTCTGGCCTGCCAAACACGACCGATCACCGTGATTCCTACCGCACTTCGTGCAAGTTGGATTCAGAAAAGGCCTTTAAGGCTGTTTGCCTTTGCTGCCTACCGACGGGAATCTCCTCTGCTGTTGAAAATTGGGCTTGAATCTTGGGCCTTGTGGAGCCAACCTCTGCTTGAAACCACTGCCAGATGCCCTGGCTGCCACTAGTTTCGAGTTACAATCTTCCACAAGTCGGCATTTATTTACCAACGTGGGAAAATCCCTAATCTCCACTGGCCCGATTGTGGTGAGAATGTCTTCTCGTAACCCCCCTTCAAACTTGATGCACTTCTAGGCTTTATCTGGGTTCCTCTGATAAATTGTAGAGAATTTGTATAGCTCTTCAAATCAGGCAATATATTCGGATACTGTCCGGTTTCCTTGACGGAGTTGCATGAACTCGAGTTCCTTGGCATTTCGAACCGAAGCAGGAAAGTACTTTTGGTAGAAGACATCTCTAAACACCATCCAGGTGACTACTGTCTGAGACTCTTCGTATAATCTTCATACCCCATTCCACCAGAACTCTGCGTCTACCTCGAGCATGTAGGTGGCAAAGGTCACCTTTTGATAATCCGAGCAATCCAAGACAGAGAAAATCTTCTCCATGGCTTTAATCTATTCGTCAGCTTTATCAAGATCATACGCCCCTCAAAAGCTGGGCGGATTCACTTTTTTGAACTCAGTGAACTTAAGATAATCCAGATCAGCTCCCGGGGCATGTGGGTTTCCTCCACAGCCTGCCGCAGGTCGCCTGCCTAGCTGATCCATCATTTGGTGAGCTGCTACGGCCTTTTCTCGGATCGCCTAAACCATCTCTCGTACGGTGTCCATAAGGTCAGCGGGATTCTCTTGAGCAAGGCCTGCGCGCGATCTACCTCGCTTTCCGGAAGCCATTAAGTTCTGAGCACACAAAACAAAAGTTATTGAGTTAATCAGGCTCAACACTAAATCTAATGTGCTAGTAAATGACAGCTCACACGGTCAGGCACTTCTTACACATATACATCTATATCTCAACCATATAGGCAAGATCTAGTGCATATCATTAGCTAGAAACACAGAATATGCGCGAAGCATAGTTAGTCGAATCCTCAGGCCTTAGCTAGGATGAACTGCTCTGATACCAAAATGTAACACCCTACCAATTTTTATGTTACGCTTAAGTCATAGCATGAAATTAAATAGATTATGTTACCGTGTTAGTCTTCTGTCTAAAGTTGTGTTCAGTATTTTATATTCTGATATATATATATATATATATATATATATATATATATATATATATATATGACTGACGTATATACCTACGAAGCAAGGCGTTCTATATAATAAACATAATTTAGCATAGAAATATCATTAGTTGCATATATACATATGTAAGTGGGAAGCCAAAGCTTCAGTTTATAAATATATATATCAAAAGCAGAGTGAAGTAAAGGGACAATAAAATTCCTATAGTTAAAAAGTAGAGACAGAAATGGCGGAAGTCAGCTAGGTACAGTGATGTCCCACTCGGGGTCCTGCTTAAGCTGCAGGTCTGGAATCTCAATGATGAAGGTAGCCGTCGAGTCCATCGCCCACATCCGAGAATGAGGCGGAAATGCAAAACGAGGTGAGAATTTGAAGAAATTCTCAGTAGGGTCCGGTATGACGTTTCACTGACGTCGCGTTCATTCTCAGCTGCCTCAGGTTTTTACTTAATTATAAAAACATGAGATTAAACTTAACTATTCTTATTTAACAAGGTTGGGAAAAATGTTTAGTCCGAGGTAGGGTCCAGTTTTACTTAAGATAATATAAGAAACAGAATAAACTGATATTAACAATACACAGATATCAACAATACTCAAAATATTGAACATACGGCAGTAAGCGAATTTAACAAACAATAATGCAATCATGCAAAACTTGCTCTTGAACCTTTCTTTATAAACTTTTCTATCACTTGGTCCCCTGGGAGTTCTTGGCCACTTTAGACTCCTAGGTAATAGTCTGCTTTTCAGGATCGAGCTCGTTCCTATACAGGAATTGCCGGATTTACTTTCCCCGAAGTTCCCACCGATCTATTCCCCTTAACTTTCTATCCGGGACTGGCCCAAGTATCATGGAACTTTCATCATAACATATTCTTTGAGTTCATCATAACATAACTTTCATAGCTTTCTTGAAAATGCACATGCATCTACATGTATTTCATAACCTATGCATATACTTTACCGCAATTTTGGCGGCATAACGGAACGTGTCCGCTTCCCCATGAATAGTGCCAGTACATTAGAATACCAATTTCTCATAGAAATTACAATATTGCATGCATAATTCATTACGGAACTCATAGAAGCATTAGTCTTCTTAAGGCAAAGTTACAGCCTCAACATAAATCGTTCAACCTATTTTTTGTAAATCATGCCATAATTTCTACTTAACTCCTTTGGACCTCAATTTTGGATATGTTAAAGTGTTATGGGTCTATTTTCTAACCTCCTTCGTTCCATCTAATTTTGATAACCATAACTCAAGTTATTCAGATTTTATCCCGGCTTGCCCTGTGGCTGGCCAGAATTGCACACTCAAAAGTAAAAATCTACTAAAAATCGAAAACTGGCTCAAATTACACAAAACTAGTCTCTTATCAAAACTAACAGGACAAATTTTCATATCCAAAAAGTTCCATTTCAATTGCCTTAGTAGGGCTTGAGTTATAAGTCCCGAAACTTAACTTTCCTGAACTACCCTGTTTTAGCCTGGTTTAGACATAGGATAAGTTCTTCAAATTATTAGGAACAACTGATACGATAACAAACTTAGAATTTCTTTGTATAATGTTCTCCTATGTATAAGCTTTCTAACAAAATTGGTTTCACTCAATTTGGAGTTGTATAGGGTGAGTTACACCCTTTTCAATCCATACTGCCCGGGTGAATGTCCTGATTTCTAGGTTAAACTTCAAAAATTCATATCTCTCTGAATACTAATCCAATGATTTTATATGATATATATATATAGAAATCCCTGAATGTCTAGTTTCATTGAAAAATAATCTCATCGAATTTAACTGGCTGTAAGCGGAGCCGTACACTCCGCCGTACGGACTGCCGAGGGTTTTTGGTTTTCCAGCCCCTCAACTCTTCCTAATTCCATCCTTTCTTACTTCCAATTCGAGTTTAATCCCCCAAACAGCCCATAATTCAACTATATATCATCATAATCATTCAATCAATACATCAAAAATTGAGAAAATAAATCACCACCAGCCATCCAAGATCAGAAAATCAAGACAAGAATTGAAACCTCTACCTCCTACTATGAGTGATTTGGCTTGTTTTTGGGGTTGGGGCTATCAAGTCCTTGTTGAGCTTGGAGCTTTGATGGAGTTGAGTGAGTGAAGAGAAAAAGAAAGCTGAAGTGAGGGAGAGGGCAATGTAGAAGGGGGTCTAAATGAGAGGTGGAGAATGTGTTATATAGGCATGAGTGGTAGTTAACTTGGAAGGTTTTGATTGGCCTCAAAACACAAGGCTAAATTTTAGCCAACCTTTCCCTCTTTTTATGACCAAAATGCTCTCCATATCGCCCTCTTTTTGTTACAGAATTGCTCTCCACGTCGCCCTCTTTTTGTGACAGAATTGCTCTCCACGTCATCCCCTTTTTTTTTTGTGGTAGAATTGCTCTCCACGTTGCCTAAAAGTAGGACTCGCTTCCAGTATGTTCTGAAAATGACATCGAAACTCGTACTATTCTTAAGATGAAATAAGAACTCGGAAATATTGTCTGGTTTACTCGAAACTTGAAAGCAAAGTCGGATGTGAAACCAAGCACTTAAATCCGGAAGTCGGGGACATTAGTAAACTTGAATCGATTCTAAGCATGACACCGAAGATTGGGAGTCAAAACCATTAATCTTATGTTCCAGGAAATCGAAACTTATAGAATCTCGGAACTCCAAACTTAATCTCGAAAATCGGAACTCTGGAAAATAGGGACACGAAAAGCTCTTAGAAATAAACTCGAGAACAGAACTCGTGAAAATTTTGCTCGAACTTGGAGACCAATTCAGAGATCTGATCTCGCGTCCGTTTCTGGTTGAGATCAACTCGGATGTCGGATTTCGTGTCAGTTCAGAAATCATGTATTACGTGCATAAGGTCGGAAATCAGAAAAATCCAGCCAGTCCATTTGAGCATTAACGAAATTGGAAATCGGGAACTTTCTAACCTTTACTGATGGGGTCGGAAGTCGGAAATCACGGACGTTACAACTTTGAGTGAGTTTCAGAAACTTCAATTTTCAGGGCTGTTACATCCTTCTAAAGAAGGACATTGTCATTTTGTAATCTATCTTTTTCATGCCCAACCTTTGCTCTTTCAATCTTGAGTTTTTCAAACTCCAAAGATAGTTTTCGAAAGTCCTTTTTCAAAGAGGCATAATGAGAAGCCAGAGACTTGGAATCATCCAAGAGTTCATCATAGGCTTTTTGAAGATTTTCAAAAGTGAGTTCAGGTTCAGAATCATGCATCTCAGTTTCTTCATCTAAAACAATGTCAACCATGAAGCATAGATTTGCTACAATTTCTTCTTCACTCTATGATTCTGCATTTTCTTATTCTTCATCTAGATCCTCCCATGTAGCCATCAAAGCTTTCTTCTTTGTAGTCTTCTTTCTCCAAGCTTTCTTCAGTCTAAGACATTCAAATCTGACATGTCCAAGTTCCTTGCACTCAAAGCAGATAATCTCATCTTGCCTGGCCTTGCCCTTTTTGTCTTGCTTGGGAGCAAGGTTCTTCTTCTTCCTCTTAATCCATACTTTTGAGATCTTCCTTGCTAAGTAAACAATTTCATTACTGTCATCATTATCATCAGAGGAATCCTCTTCTTCTTCTTCAGATTCTTCTAAGGCTTTCAAGACTTTAGAAGATTGAGTCCTTTTTTCTGAGTGGATTTCAAAGCAATAGATTTTCCTTTCTTGACAGCCTCATTAGTGGCTTCATTTAGTTCAATCTCATGAGTCTTTAATGACCCAATGAGAGCATCTAAGCTAAGCACATTCAAGTCCTTATCTTCTTGAATAGCCGTGACTTTTGGACGCCAGGCCTTTGAAAGACTCCTCAAAATCTTTCTCACCATCTCTACATTGGTGTACCTTTTGCCTAAGACCTTCAACTGATTTATGATATGCATAAATCTAGCTGTCATTTTATCAATATTCTCATGCTCTAGCATTTTGAACATTTCATATTGATAAACTAACATGCTAATCTTGGTTTGTTTGACTTGGTCCTTTCCTTCATGTAGCATTTAAAGTCTATCCCAGATTTCCTTAGTTGAATCACAGGATATGATCTTGTCATATTCACTTTTTGCTCAAGGCACATATGAGAAGGTACTTTGCCTTGGCATTCATTTGAACCTTGATTTTGTGTTGATTAGTCCATTCATTTATTGGGATGGTTCTGACTACAACAGGTGGAGGTTGCTCTGGATCAGTAACTACTTGAGGTGCTAGTTGCTGAACTATGGGTATATAGTCACCATTTTCTATTATCTCCCACATATCCAAACTTGTGGACTCAATGAACAGTCTCATTCTATCCTTCCAATATGGATAATCTTCACCATTAAAGCAATGATGGCAATTTATTCTGTAATGTGATTTATCTGTTGAGTCATTTGATAGGATCTTTGACCTCTGCAACCATTAGGAAGGTCAACCCCAGAGTTAGGCTCCTATACTAATTGTTGGATGGGATAGCATGAAAAGGGGCGTTGAATTGTGCTTTCAAGAAAGTTTATAATCTGAAAAACTTTAATAAAACAATTTATCTCAAGTTCAAGACTTGGATTGCGGAAGTGATTTGTTGGTTTATAAAACTGTTTAGCTCTATATAGAACAAAAATAAGTTTTATTTCAGATAAAGTTTAAACAGAAAAGAGCTTAAGTGATAAAATCAAATAACAAGATAAGAGATAGAAAATTCACACAAGAGATTTTTATACTAGTTCGGCCAAACCACTTGCCTACTTCCAGTCCTCAACTCTTTGTTGAGATTTTATAAACTACGAGTATTCTTTGTCCAAGCTTCTCCAAGCATCTTATAAGCCAGTAGTCTTTTCCCAAGCCTCTCCAAGTTTTACAAATGAGTAGTATCTTCCTAGCCTCTCCAAGCACACACTGACCACTACTAGGTCCAAATACAAATTATATAAACAATGTGTTTTTTGTTTAAACACTCACACTAACTCTCTTGACATAGAATAAATAATAAAGCTCTATGTGTGTGACTTCTCTAAATTCTTAAAGAGAGAATATTATCTAATACAGAACAGAAAAGAAGATTTTCTTTTGGATAGAAGTTACAATGAGTAACTTTCTGGTGCTATATACAGTTGAGAAGGATGAAGGAAGTTCTTTTTACATAAGAAATATTTAAACAGTCTAACTATTCTTTCTTCGACTTCCAGCCTTATATAGTTTCGAAATATGACCGTTGAAGCTTGCAGGCCTTGATACTTGTGATTCTTTTGGTCTGCTCGTCTACGACTGGACAGAGAAGAAATAGCCTTCCTTTTTCCTATTCTTCAAAACTTACACAAAAGTGGAAAAGTAACCGTTTGTTGGTTTGCCAACTATTTAGACTTGTCAGCGCTTCTTTTGCATCTTCTCAAATCATCTTTCTGACTTTCTGAATTTGTCTATGAAGCATGCGGAGTAAGCTTTGAAGGTATAATACTTCATGAGAAGTATATCTGTGGTGATATCCCTTCTGGATAAAGTCATCTTTCTGGATGAATAGTGTTTGATCTTGAGGCACATTTTTTCCTTCTGATGTTGCAATTTCATCCTTCTGAACCTTTCTTTATGTTTCTTTCATGATAAATCAAGAAGCATACAAAGCATATATTCCATATCAAGTATTTCAAATAAAAGAACGATGGATAACAAGGCTTTGTTTATTCTCAACCAATTAATGCACATGATTAAGATCTTTTTTCACGAAAGAAATCATTTCTAGAAACAAATCATTCATATATAACAAAATTAGCTTAAACTTTGATTTAGTGTTCATCAAAACCTTAATGCTCATTCTGGTTCACCACCATAGAATGGTTTCTGAAAGGCATTGGAGCTAACAAAGGACTCTTTAGCAAGTTTCATCATTCTTCTTTTGCTTGTCCTTTTCTCCTCGAGAATTGCTGAAAGATTTTTTTCTCTTCTTTTCTTTTTCTTACCTTCTTCAAAAGGCTTGAATTTTCCCTACTTGGTGCTTGGCACCTTAGCAGCAGTAGTAGTAAAAGAATCTTTCTTCTTTTTGTCTTCTTTCTCTTTTTACCTATCTTGACTTTGCAGTTTCAACCCCAATGCAGAGAAAGTTTTCACAGTGGTGATAGGTCTCTTGTTATCAGCTTTGTGCCCATCCAAAGGCAACTGAGCCCTGATGAATACCCGAGTGAGAAACATGCTGTAGGGTAGGGCGGCATGTTTTCTCCTCTCAACATTACAGCTACAATAAAATCCAGAATCAACTTCACCAAGTTGATCCTTCTTCTAGATATGAGGCAAAACATCACTATCTGGTCCACCTTAGTCGTGACATTTGTGTTACCATTTTTAGGTAACACAGTGTATTGGACCATAGAGTACATAACCTTAACAGGAACTAATAAATGAGAAGTTCGAATATCTCTTACATTCATACTTCTCTTGCCTATGAGGATCTCTGCAACTTCTTCCTCTGTGGCACCAAGTTCTTCCCACCATCTATCTCCAACACGGCATAGGATACTGTCATTTGGTGTATTGGTTATTTGTGCTCTGTCTGAAGGTTGGTCCTACAACTCGAAGCTTCCAATAATGCTCCAAAGTGAGGTGTTGTCATCATAAGAGGGTACAAGGCTATTGTAAAATACAAGAATCAACCTGTGTAGATGTCCTCTAAAATTCTCAGAAAGTCATTCCACCCTTGGAACTCAAAAACATCAAAGACTTTGAGAAAAGTAGTGAAGTTCTCCAAGTAAAAGCTCCTTCCCCTGGCAATAGGCCTTCGAAAGAAGTTATTTTAAAAGTTGGCTTGTATCTCCTCATCTTCAAAAATGTAGGGGACGCTCTAGTAACCCTTATCAACCATTTTAGAGAACGCAAATATTGAAGCTTGAAAGAAAAAGGAAATGTATTTAGGTAGATGATGAAGGTGAAGGTAGAGAGGTAAAAGTTTGAAATTTGAAGAACGATGAACAGTGATGAGCAGTAAGGGGGTTTCAGTAACTTAAGAAAGAAAAGGTTTACAGAGAGAGTAAATGGGTTCAATGGTTAAAGAAAATAACCAAGGGTTAAAGAAATATGAAACGTTTGAGTTTTAAAACGATGACATTTTTTGTGTTAGCATAGCTTTTGGCTTTCTCGCTTCACTAAATCGTGGCATGATGAATTTGATATATATATATATATATTCCCTCATGTTTAGTTCATTAACCCTCTTTTGTGGTTAATTGAATTTGGATCATATTGGTTGTTCGGATTTTGGTTGGGCCTTGATTCAATTTTCCTAGCATTATGCTTATTCTGACACTATTTTGTTGTTTGACCAAAACTTGTGTTCTAGGTCTCATTAGGTTGTGATTCTTGATTTTTAGGAATGTTGAGAGCTAGGCTTATAACTTTCATGAAGAGGTTAGCCTATAACTTTCATGAAGAGGTTAGAGCCTAATTCTTAAGTCTTAGAGCTAAAATTGTACCTAAAAGTGAAGTCAAGAGGTGCAATTGTGTGTTCTTGAGCAGTGTATATTGTTTGGGCCATAACTTAGGCCATAGGAGTCCAATTGAGCCCATTCCAGCACTATTTGAAAGTTAACACCAAAGCTACATTTCATCTTCTGAGCACTTAGCGAAAAAGGGGCGTATTGATGGCAAAAAATGTAGTGGAAGTCCATGGATAGGTCTAGAGAGTTCAATTCAATGTTTTAGGCCTATCTCTATCACCAAAACTCCAATTAGTGCAAATTAGGTGTCCAAATAAAGCTTAAAGAGTAGATTAATGTAATTCCAAGTTAGTTAATTAATTTTAACTATTCATAGGAAAGAACCAAAATTGACCAGAGTCTTTAGCATTTGGATCATTTTTCAAGATTTGGAATAAGAACTTTTTCTTGTTATTGAAGTTTTCTCTCTTTTCCTTCTCTTTCTTCAAACTCCCTATCCTTCTTCTCTCTAAGTTTTCATTTTCCTCCATTAATAGAGGAGTAGATCTTCATCTAATTCAAGGATCCAAGTAAAGTATTGATACTCTTGAGAATTAGTTAATTCGGATTCAAGATTCTAACTCGGTTTCATCTACTCTTCCTTCTACTCTTGATCTAGTTGTTTTATTTGAAGGTTTTCAATCCAAAATGATCATTAAGAATTTGGTTGTTTTCATGTAAATCGATTTATTTATGTGATTCAATTATTGGATGAGTGGGAATTAGATTTCAGATCTGAATCTAAGGTTAAATGTATTGGTGCTTGAAATTAACATAGGTTAATTATGTTCTAAAGGTCTCTGAGCTTGATTGATTATGTGTTAGTTGAATGCATGGAGTTTTCATCTTTGAATGCTAGATTTAAATTAAGGTCTCATTTGAATTCAAGATTAACCACTGAATTAGAATGTTGATGCATGCTTAGAATTTTACAATAGAGTAGCAACTGCTTTCTCTTGATTCTTGGATTAGAGCTTTAATTCTATTCTAATTCTTCTCAATTACATTTTGCACATGTTCTATTTGATGATAAAACTCCCTGCATTTCTGATCCAATAGTATTATCATCCTAGGAAAATGACTCAAATTGCACTATACAATATTTTTGCGTGATTCGATTTTGTAATTTGATCGAGCTTGGTACTTGAATCATGGCAACGTGGTATAATGGGAAGTTACAAAATCAACCCGTGCTCCAAAAACTTCCTTGACTCTTCACATTCAATTTTCTGATTAGAAGTCTGAGTCATCTTTTTGAGGGAAATCTTCTTTCTGAATTCAAAACCTGGAAAACCTTTCTGATTTATCCTTTCTAATTCAACATTCTAAACACACCATTCTAGACACTTTCTATATATCATTCTGAACTGATATTTTTTAATACATCCTGTTGACAATTCTGAAACGATCTTTCTGAACCATTTTTGTAGACTGTTCTTAACTGATCTTTCTAAATTACTCTTGAGTTGCCTTTTTCAGAAAGGAAAATACTTGGATATTGCAATCTCAACTTTTAAGCATTTTCACAAGCCTAGGGGGATAGGATCCATGTGTTATGAATACATGCTCATAAACTAATCATATTCAGAAGGTTTTTAATACAACAAAAACGATCTTCGGCTAGAGGTTTTATAAATATATCAGCTATTTGATCTTCTGTATTTACAAAACTTAGCTCAATATCTCTTTTGTAAACATGATCTCTCATAAAATGATGCTTAATGTCTATATGCTTTGATCCAAAATGTTGAATGAGATTTTTAACAAGATTAATAGTATTATTATAACACACAATAGGAATTTTGGTATACCTCAAATTGAAATCTTCCAATTGATGTTTAATCCAAAGAATCTGAGCATAGCAATTTGTTGCAGATACATATTCAGCTTCAACAATTGAAAGAGCAATTGTGCTCTACTTCTTACTTGACCATGTTATTAAGGATTTTCCAAAATAGCAACAATAGCCACTTGTGCTTTTTCTTTCAACCCTATCTCCAACAAAATTAGCATCACAGTAACCTGTAACATCATAGAAAGTACCTTTCTCATATCAGAGACCAAGATTAGTAGTACATACTAAATATCTCATCATTCTTTTGACAACATTTAAGTGTAATTGCTTTGGGTTAGATTGAAATCTAGTACAAATACCCATACTTAATTATATGTTAGGCCTACTAGCTATAAGACAAAGTAATAAGCCAATCATAGCTCGATAGAGTTTACCAAAAACTTTATCTCCATCTTCATTAGCTTCTAGAATTTGAGAAGGATGCATGGGAGTACTAATGCTCTTAGCTTTGTCCATATCAAATCTTTTGAGCAGATCCTTGGCATATTTTTCATGATGAATAAGGTTCCTATCTTTCTGTTGCTCTATTTCTAAACCCAAAAAGTATTTGAGCTCTCCTATTATGCTCATCTCAAATTCTCCCTGCATAAGCTCAGAAAAACTCTTGCACAAATTTTGGTTAATAGCACCAAAAATGATATCATCTACATAAATCTGAACAATAAGAAAATCATCTTTCTCATGCATGATAAACAAAGTTGTATCAACTTTTCCTTTTTTAAAAGCATTTTTAAGCAAAAAAGAGCTAAGTCTTTCATACCAAGCTCTTGGAGCTTGTTTTAGACCATATAAAGCTTTTGACAGCTTAAAAACATGATAAGGAAAGGTTTAATTTTCAAAACCAGGATGTTGTTTAACATAGACTTCTTCATAAATAAAGCCACTTAAGAAAGCAGATTTAACATCCATCAAATAGAGAAAACCTTTGTATGCTACAAAAGCAAGCAATATTCTGATGGCTTCCAATCTTGCAACAGGAGCAAATATCTCATCATAGTCAATTCCTTCTTGCTAATTATATCCTTGTGCAACCAGCCTTGCCGTGCTTCTAAATACCTTTCCACTTTCATCAAGCTTGTTTCTAAACACTCATCTTGTGCCAATGACAAAATGTCCTTTAGGCAATAGAACCAGAGTCCAAACTTTGCTCTTTTCAAATTGATTTAGCTCTTCTTGCATAGCTTTTATCCAACTTTGATCTTGAAGTGCTTTATTAATACATTTAGGTCGTATTTTTGATATCAAAGCCATGTTGGATTCTATTCAAAAAGAAGCTCTAGTTTTGATTCCTTGAGATGGTTCACCAATGATTTAATTTTAAAAGATAGTTCTCAAATCTCTTACACCAGTGTATCTTTTCTTGATGGAGGACTCTTCTGAATCTTTTGGAATATCATTAGAAACATGTTGAGGGTGAAAAGCTTAAAAAATGATAGTCATATCATCATTGTTTTCTCTTGTGGCCATCTAAATGGATTGCTGATTCTGAATATAATTATTTAGAAACAAATTCTCCATGTCCTCTTCCAGGTCATGAACATTATGATCTATATCCTTCTTCTTCTCTTTGAATGATATGTGTATGGTTTCCTCTACAACCTGAGTCTTCTTGTTGTATATCTTGTAAGCTTTAGACACAGAGGAGTATCCTAGGAATACACTAGGATTAGAGTTAGGATCAAACTTCAACAGTTTATCCTTGGTGTTAAGAATAAAGCATTCAGATCCAAATATATAGAAATAAGAAATGTTAGGTTTCTTTCCTTTCTGTAATTCATAGGGTCTTCTTGATTATTGGCCTTAAGAAAACACGATTTTGTATGTAGCATGTAGTGTTAACTGCTACTGCCCAAAATTGTTTTAATAAACCACTTTCTGAAATCATGGTTCTAGTCATTTCTTGCAAAGATCTGTTCTTCCTTTTAACAACCCTATTTTGTTGATGAGTTCTAGGAGAAGAGAAGTTATGAGAAATGCCATTTTCATTGCAAAAATTTTAAAAAACATGATTTTCATATTCACCACCATGATCTAATTTGATGGATGAAATACAAAAAATTTTTTCATTTTGAACTCTTTTTGAAAATACTTTGAAGGCCTCACAAGCTCCATCCTTGTGGACTAGTAATATAATCCATGTGAATCTTGAAAAGTCATCCACTATGACTAGACCATATTTCTTACCACCTAGACTAGCAATTCTAGTTGATCCAAAAAGATCAAGATGTAAAAGCTCAAGTGGTCTAGTAGTTGACACTACATTCTTACTATGGAAAAAACTCTTGCTCCGTTTACCTCTTTGGCATAACTCACAAGTTGAGTTATTCTCAAAACTAATCTTGGGCAAACCTTTAACAAGCTCTTTTTGAGAAATCTTATAAATCAATCTCATATGAGCATAACCCAATTTCTTGTGCCACATCCACTTCTCATCCACAAAGGATGTGAAGCATCTTACATTATGATCTAAAACATCATCTAGATATAATATGTAAGTATTATCATGCCTTTTAGCAGTAAGCATGATCTTATCTGATGTGGAGTCTTTTATAATACAATGAGAAGGTTCAAATATAACTTCATAGCCTTGATCACAAAATTGACTAATGCTCAGAAAGTTGTGAGTTAATCCTTCTACTAACATAACATTAGTAATCAAATCAAAGTTGTTCTTACCAACATTACGTATACCAATGATCTTTGACTTGATACCATCAGCAAACTTCATGACTCCTCCATCCTTGGGTTTGAGGTTTCTAAACCAAGACTTGTTCCTAGTCATATGTCTGGAACAACCACTATCCATATGCCACTTCATCTCCTTCTGGTGATGTGATTCAAGACACACCTATATCAGAAGCAACCTTCACTTTAGGTACCCACATCTTTTTGGGTCCTTTTGGGTTAGTAGCCTTTTTGCATTTTTTCACCTTTGTCTTTTTGCTTTTATTTTTGAAAAGCATTTTTCAAAAGAGTGTCCCTTCTTAAAACAATAAATATAAGTAAGAAATTTGCTTTGAGAACTTTTGGATAATTTTTAATCTTCTTCCTTCTCATACCCAAGTCCCATCTTATCAAAATATAGTCTTTGACTACCAAGCATCAAATTGAGATTCTTCAAACTATTTACCATCTTCTCAATATTAGATTTGAGAAGCTTAACTATTTTCTAAAGTTCAAAAATATTTGAAGATGTATTCTGAGCAAATTTAGAAACTTCAATTTTTAAGGCACTTACATCCTTTTAGAGAAGGGTGTTTTCTTTCAAAAGTTCATCTTTCTCATGCCTCTACTTCTCCTTCTCAGTCTTAAGGTTTTCAAAATCAAGGGACAGTTTTTGAAAACTTTTCTTCAAAGAAGCACAATAAGAGGATAGTGTTTAAGAATCATCCAAAAGCTCATCATAAGCCTTTTGAAGATTATCATAAGAGAGTTCAAACTCAAAATCTATTACCTTAGTCTCTTCATTAGAGACCTTATCTGCTATAAAGCAGAGATTTGCAACTATCTCCTCTTCTGCTTGAGATTCTGCACCTTCTTATTCCTGGTCCAGATCTTTCCATGTTGCCATCATGGCTTTTTTCTGGGGTGCCTTCTTCTTAGAGCTCTTCTTCAACTTTGGACATTCTGATCTCAAGTGTTCCAACTCCTTGTATTCAAAGCAGATGATTTTACTCTACTTGGCTCTTCCTTTTTTGTCCTTTTGGCGATAAATCCTTTCTTTTTCTTCCTTTTGATATAGGCCTTAGATATCCTTTCAACCAGATGAGCAATCTCATCTTTCTCATCATCATCATCAGAAGGTTCTTCTTCTTCTTAATCTAATTCTTCTAAAGCCTTTATGGCCTTAGAAGAAATCAATCTTCTATGAGTGTATTTTAAGACAACAAACTTGTCTCTTCTGTTTGTTTCCTTAAAACCTTCCTTCAACTCAATCTCATAAGTCTTCAAAGACCCAATGAGGGCATCAAGATTGACCACATTCAAGTCCTTGGTTTCTTGAATGACTGTCATTTTAGGGTGCCCAACCTTCGATAGACTTCTCAAGATTTTTCTCACCATTTTCAGCATTGGTGTATCTTTTGCTCAATGCTTTCAACTGATTTATGATATGCATAAATCTCGTGGTCATTTCATCAATATTTTCATGGTCTAGCGTTTCAAACATCTCATATTGATGTACCAGCATGCTGATCTTTATTTTTTTCACTTGATCAGTCCCTTCATGAAGAGTTTGGAGTCTGTCCTAAATTTCTTTAGTAGCTCCCATAAGATGATTTTATCATACTTACTTTTACACATAGCACAAGTGAGGAGATATTTGGCCTTTACATTCATCTGCATCTTGGCTTTATGCTAGTTAGTCCATTGATTTTAGGGAATCACTCTAACCACAACTAGTAGGGCTAGATCTGAATTAGCAACCACATGAGGCACAAGTCACTCAATGGTCGGAACATAATCTCCATTTTTAATAATCTCCCACATCTCTATGCTAGTAAACTCAATGACGAGTCTCATTCTATCCTTCCAATTCATTGAAGTATAGAGGATGGTTGATGGAGTGTCCATCAGCAATGTGATTAATTTGTTGTGCCATTTCTCAGGATCTTTAACCTCTGCAACTGTTAGAAGCTCAACTCCAGAGGCCAAGCTCTAATGCCAATTAAAGTGGAAGTAGCACGAGAAGAGGGGTTGAATCACACTTCTTAAAAACTTTTTTTTCTTGAAACTTTAAACAAACTTTCTGAATTCTTTAGGCTTGGAATATGGAAGCATTTTGAGTCAGAAACAAAAGCTATTATATTCACAATAACTTTGTTAGGCGGTGAATAAAATATGTGCATAGAATAATACACAAGATGTGAAAACTCTAAAAAGGATAAGGATAGAAGATCACAAAAAGAAGTTTTTATACTAGTTTGGCCAAACCACACTTGCCTACGTCCAATCCCCAACAAATTAGTTAAGATTTTATAAACTCAAGTATTCTTTGTCTAAGTTTCTCCAAGCTTACAACCGAGTAGCTTTTACAAAGCCCCTTCCGAGCTAACAAACCGAGTAGTATTTTATCCTAGCCTCTTCAAGCTCACAATAAGGAGTATTTTTTTCTTACCATCTCCAAGCTCACAATGACCACTATTGGGTCAAGTTATAATGATAAGTTTGAAAGGTTTGTGTTTGAACAACACTCACACTAAATCACTCCAAGGTGTATGAAACAATTAAGTTCAGTGTGTAGGGACTTTTCAATAATCTGACTAAGAGGATATTGGCTATTACAAAGCAAATGAGAAGATTTTCTTCACAAGAAGTTACAACAGGAACTTTCTAGATGTTCAGATGGTTGAGAAAGATGAAAGCTTGATAATATTCAAATGCACAGAGTTCCAGCTACTTCGTTATCGTCTTCTAGGTTTATATAGACTTCAAAATCTAGCCGTTGATTCAGACTTTGAGCCTAGAGCTTTTCAATCCACCGGTCTAAAATTGAAAGGAGAAGTAGGTTACTTTTTTTCACAGCAAGCAAATACATCACCAAAGAAAAAAACTAGCAGTTTAGTCCACCAGCTTTTCAGAATTGTCAGCGCTTCTTTTGGATCTTATCATTTTAAGTTTCATCTTTAGGAACGATCTATGAATCATGCAAAGCAAGCTTTGAGAATGAGGTACATCATGAAGATCATCTTTCTAAAAATCACCCTTCTAGTCAAAACCTTCTGAACAGATCATTTTTCTGATGTGCTTGGGATCCTTCTGATGGCTTGATATCCTTTTGATTACATAGATACATCCTTCTGATGCTTTTGATACGCTTTTTGTGAGAGAGAATTTTAGAATCATAGATTCTCTTAAGAAATATATATATATATATATATATATATATATATATATATATATGGGATATTTAAGAACTTTTTAGAGAAAATGTTTAACAAAGAAAATTTGTAGAATTCAACTCTCATCAATGTGCATATAATGTAATCTAGTGTAAATGTAAACAAACACTTGAAAACTGGTTAGTCCACACAAATGATTTAATTAAGAGTTGATTTGTTATTCATCAAAACCCTCAACTTGATATAGCTCAGACCACTTGGTGGCTTCTGAAGGGTGTTGGAGCTTACATAGTGAATGCCTTGGATTCTAGTGGTTGATGCATGATAATTTCTTTTGAGGTTCTTCCAAAAGTACGTGATGCACTGCTTTATTTTTATGGAAAAGAGACATCCATGGTTTTGAGCTCTTATTTTCTTTGTTTGCTTAAGGACAAGCAATGTTTTAAGTTCGAGGTTGTAATCAGTGTCTTTTATCACTCATTTATTGCTTGATTTAACATAATGGTATGCTTTAATTGTTAGGATTTTAGCCTATTGTATATGATAATTGGACTTTTTGTATATTTCTTGTATCTAATGTGGGTTTGGCAAATATTTGGTAAATTTGTAGGTTATATAGCTAATTTTATTGAATTTTGTAAGAAAGGAATTTATGGAGATTTATTAGAGTATTTTGGGACTAAATCTAGAAGATTTCGTAAAAATATTGAAGAAGAAAAATTCATATATCTCTCTACAAAAGTCAAATTGAGATAACTCAAGATGCACCTCTAACCTTATTAATAGGGAAAATCATTATTTTGTCCCAAATCACTCATTAAAAAGGGGATTTAGAGGCTGAACCTAAAACTTTTTTTATCATTATTCATCAACCATCACTTGACACAATAAATCCTTGTTTCTAGAAGGAGGAAGGAAAGGGCTAAAAAGGGAGTCCTTATTTTCTCATTGGTTTTCATGGCCACCTTTTTTTGTGTTCTTTCGTCTACTCTTTCATATGTTTGTGATTCTATCATGAACTAAACCCCTTTGCTAGCTCATGACTATGTGATGATATTACTCCTGGATTAATGTTTTTATGTCTTTGTCTTAATGATTTAGTATTTATGATTGTTCTTCATCCCTTTAAATGCTTGATCACCATTTAATTGATTGGTTGATTTACAATAACTTGAGAAAGGGTTTGTGAACATAGCTTCTTATCTTGAACATTAAGAATTGAGCGAAAACTAGAGATAGGTAAATGCGATTCATATTGTCATCTTAGGAATCCATAGAGCTTTACTTTTTTCCTAAATTAGTTTGTCATTAAGAGATTAGGCAATCAATTTAGGATAAAGAGGATAACTTGACCTTGAGAAAAGTTGGGATTTATTTAGGGAATCTGACTATTAATCAATTATGGTAAAACCTAAATAATTGAGATCAATGATAATTGAATCCTTAGTTAGGTAAAGTCAATTAGCAATAGTGCCTATCCCATTGAATTTTATTCATCTTTAATTGCTTGTTCTATTTTCTTGCCTATATTTAATTTTCAGTTTTTGTTCACTCAATTTTTATTATCTAAATAGTCAGTCCTATTTACTAATTCGATACTTGATCGATCTTCGTGTGATGATACTCTTCACATCACTTTATTACTTGCACAAACTAGTATACTTGCTTAATTTGTATCAAATTCATTTCTTGCAAAATTGAATAAATTCAGCTTTAAAACCTTCAAAAGACACCAAAAATTCACCAACTTAACATTAGGCACAAGAAATATACAAAAAGTCCAATTATCATGTAAAATAGGCTAAAAACTCTACAAATAAAACACAAAATCATCTCAAAATAAGTAATAAACGAGTGTACAAATGACACTCATTACAATTTTGAGCAAAGGGATGGAAGGCAAAAAAAATTAAAAAACAAAAATACCAAATGAAAAAAGTAAACCAATTAAAATGCTCAAGTTATGTGGAACATAATGGTGGTCTCCGGTGGTAGTGATGGAGCTCTAACGATAATGGTGGTGGGGTTGGCTGTGAGTACTGGTGAGAACGAGAAGAGAAGAAAGGAAATGGAGAAGAAAGGGGTGCCTCATCTTTTATCCTCCATCATGCTCATTACCGATGGAGCATTAGTTGATAATAAAAAAAAAAATGAAATGCACCATTTAACTTAATCTATTATGGACGAATAATCTATTGGTAACTACGTTAATGAAACAGTGTGTTTAGTATTCAAAATATTCGAAAATTGAAAATGACACTCAAAGGCACCCAATTATCCGTCAAAAAATTACCAACGATAAATTTCATCGGCAATTTTTTCTCAAATTAAAAATATAAAAATAAATTGATAATTACCGACAACATAACTATATTGTATATATTAATGAGCTTTTCAACGAAATATCTATCAGTAAGCACATCAATATAAGTGTGCCCGTGGGGCGTATTGGCCTACAATATTATCGACGAATATTTGTACTCGTCGAAAATGAGATCAAATTTTCATTCATTCAGCTTATCTATCGATAATTTTGATAAATAACATCCTATCTATAATTTCTCTTTGTTTTCCATTTGTTTTTTGCAGTGTATCTAATATGTGAATTATATTTAATAGGTTGCAATAATATATGTAAATAATTTCAAAATACATGAAACATGAGACCTCTTAAACTAATTAGTAACTAATATTGTTGAAAATCTATTCTTAAGAAGATCTTATTATTATGGCAATGCTAAAAATTTAGTCTCATAGTAATAAGATATCTTAGTTAATGTTAAATCTTTATAATATCAATTTAACATAATCATAAGGATTATTGTCTTCATTAAAAAAGCAATTTAATATATTGTTAATGTAAATAAATTTTAATAGTTATTTAATCATGTACATTGTAGAATATAATAATATCATTTGAATTTTTAGTTATTCATATATTATTTAAATAGGAGAAAAATAGAAAAATATAATATTAATTAGGTAAATAAAAATAGCAGAGAGTGAATATTAATTAGGTGAGAGAAAAGTTTAAAGCAATATTTAATGTGAGTCCGTAGTCATAAATTGGTTTAGAAAAGGGGAAAGTGAGTTTCTCATCCAAAATAACATGTGGAGCTTGCTAACTTTCACACTTTATGTGAAGGATAGCACTTTGCATATATAAATACTCTCTTTTATTTTGTATTTTATTGATGTTATTTACATAAATTATTGTAACTTATTTAAACGTAATTAATATATTAGATATATTAATAATAATTAATTTGTTTTTAAGGGATGTAACCCATGTGGAGAGATATACTTTTCAAAAAATACATATATATTAAAATTTTTTAATGATAATTATTATTTATGAGTTTTATGAAGAAACTAATATTTTATTAAACTATTATCAAAATATATTTGTTTAGTATATAGTAATATTTTTTATTTCAATTATTAATGTATTTTTTAATGATAAAGTGGAGTGTATTTTTTTCATAAATTCAAAATTTAATGCCTTTTCTACAAGTCCTAAGAGAAGTTGTTACACTCTTCTCTAAATTTATTATTTAATCGATGGAGTGGCTATTGCTACTTCTTATTGTCTATTGCCATTTCTCATATAATTAACTTTGGTTTGATTATCCTAAAATGCCTTTATTTCTCTTTTGTAATTAAATTAATAATATATTATTAGTACAATATTTTTCAAACTCATCATTATTAATATTTTTAAATAAATCCTCTTGTAATATTTCATGATTTGTGCTTCTATATTTTTTATTTTATGGAAAAGTTTTCAAAATAATTTTTATATTCATTTTACTAAATGGTAATTAATTATTTTTAAAATGTTTAACATTGATTATATTTTTATTTTTTTGTGACCACTAAATACTATAAATGTTTATAATTTATTTATTTAATATAATTATTTAAACATGGTAGTAAGTATGTTAGATTAAAAAAATAAAAAAGGTGAACAAATAAATTGTAATATACAGCATACACAAGTATTTGTTGTGTCAAGCTCTCAATTTTATTATAGCTTTTAATTTTTCATTTTTATTCATAAAAATTAAGATAACATAATAATTAAATTTTTTTATTTGATAATTATATACATTGTCAAGATAAAAAATTTATTCAAATATTTGATGATATATTTTCACACCATTTAAAGTATTTGGATTATATATGAGATATCAAACTTATTAAATAAAGTGACAAAATATTATTGAATGATATTATACTTTTTTTTTTAAAACTAACAATTAATATTAATTAGACTTTAAAATTATTATTAATCATTATTTTATTTAACTCGAAATTTATTATGTTAACAATAATAAACTTAACTTATTTTTATTTCATATTGTATTTATAGAATGTTAAAATAAAAAAAAATAAAAATACTATTATTCTTAAAGAAAATTATATGAAGTAAAAAACTTAATTTGATTTAGAAATTTTCTTTAATATTAAGAGAATAAATTTGTTATGTAATTATACTTTTTTGTCTTTGTATAAAAATATAAATTTAATATGTTTTATGATAAAAATGAGTTAAAAATGAAAAAAAAAATTATCACAAAATAAAATTTTATAAAAGTTTTGAAAAATATTAATAATATTAAATTAAACATAAATAAAACTAGAAATAATAATAAAGTATTAATTTAATTATGAAAGAGAAAAAAAGATATTTTAAGATAATCAAACTAAAATTAATTAAATACAGGGTGACAATCAACGAATGTGTAACTCAATTAACAGAAATTGTATTAACTTAATTAGAAATCTTAAATTTAAAATTTAAATTTGTAACTGCATTAAAATTTTAAAAAAAGAATTTTATCATTCAAGTGAATCTCCCTCGCTGGAGGCAGGAGGAAACAAATGGAGAATAACAATAGATAATAATAAGGGGAGTGGCAATTGTAACTCCCCTCAATAGAACTTTGGCTTAAAACATAGCGGAATCGCCAACGGCTCCAATTGGAAGTCGTAACACACTAGTGAGCAATTTTTGTCCGGAGCACCTCTATGAATAAGCCGGAGGCATGGGAACAGCACGTGAGCTGCACGGGGGCTTGAAATTCCTGAGACCCAGCATCACAATCCTCTATGGATTGGGAACCTCAAAGGAGTGACAGTAATGGCGCTTCTCAGAGCTTCTTTGTTGAAGGCTTTGTCACATCGTAATCGTTGGGTTTCATCCCTCTCACCACTTACCAATACCATGTACCCCACCCCCAACTCCCTCTCTCTTCCTCCAATGCACTCCCTCACCCTCTCTGCTTCCTTCTCCGCTTCCCAAAACCCATCTTCACACGAGCCTCAGTTCCGCTGGAAACCCATGTGCTTGTACCACACGCAGGGAAAGTGCACCAAGGTACCAACTTTAACTTTATTCTTGTTTCTGGGTAACAGTTGGTGCACCCGAATTTGAAGTCCTTACTGTTCCGGGAATTCTGGGTGTCCTGCTTTGTGAGTGATATTGGTTGTATGCCATGCGATTGAACAATTATTTCAGTGGTAAAGAATGACATGACTCGTTGCATAGATACTCATCACCTTATTATATACATTTTACGTTTAAATATATTTTTAACCTTTTTAAATATAGATCGTTTTAATTTTAGTTATTATAAAAAAATTTCTTTGAGTTTTGTTTTTATTTTTTTTAATATTATATTTTTAATTTTTATTGTTATAAATTTTAATTTAAAAAATTATTTTTAAAATATATATTTAACTTTTATAAATATTAAAAATTTTGTTTATCTTTATAAATTTCATTACTTAATAGCGTTGACTAATAATAAGGATCAAAAATATAATATTGAGAAAAAAGAAGAATTAAAAACCAAAGCAAAAACATTTTACAAGAATTAAAATCAAAATAATTTATATTTATTGAAACTAAAAGGATACTTAAGCTTATATTTTATGGGGAGTCCTATTATTTGAACATAGTCTTTTAGTGTCACATTCGTCACTGGAAAATTGGGTGAAAATAGTGGTAAGTGGTACTATTTTCACCTTATTCTTCAGTCATTATGTGGATTCCTCACTTTTTTGTTAATGACTCCCCAGTGTCGATTGATGCACTGTAAAGGTTATTTCCAAATAACATTTTTCTTTTATGAATATTGCAAGAGGAATCAGTTTGTTCTGACTTCTGAGTATTTAGTCACACTTAACTGTGTGTCATACTGGGTAACTGGGTTTATTGATAAGTGTTGTGTCGTATCAGTGCTACTTGATCGATTGTTCAGTTACATATACGAAGCTCAGTAGATTTGAATTATATTTCATAGCCCACACTTGTCTAACCTGGCCTCATTACATCATTCTATGTTGGCTATGTTTAAACTTTGATTTTGCTGGAAGATTGCTAATTAAGTCATTTACTTGTAGTTTTAGAGTATGGTATTTTAGGACAGGCATAAGCTTCATCCCATTGCTGTTTTCCTCTAATAGATTTTCTAATGATGGCGTGGCACTAAGATGGGGGATTTATTAATTCGGGGACCCCGATTCTTGACATTTAGTAGCATATTGATAGAAGATATCAGCTGAATTGATTGGAGTATGTTCATTCTGGATGATGAGAATTGCAGCTTAGAAACTTAAAAGATGTGTCTTTGTGTTGATATCAAAATTTTATGAGTGAGTAAAATATATGTGGTTTTGTTGATGTTGTTTTTGTTTCTCCAAATTTGCAGATGGATGATCCTATCCACCTTGAGAAGTTCAATCATGATTGCTCCAGGGAGCTTCAAGTGAAAGCTGCTGAGTTAAACAAACTATGCTCTCAGCATTTAGACTTTTTCCTTGTGCTTGATTTAGAGGGTAGGGTTGAGATTCTTGAGTTTCCGGTTCTAATGATTAGTGCAAAAACATTGCAAGTTGAAGACATTTTCCACAGGTTTTGATCTGTCACTTAATAGCCTGTCTAGCAGGAGTAGTGTTCTGTAATTGCCTGAGATATTCTGTTTTTTTTTTTTTTTTTTCTCTTTTCTATTTTTATGGTAATTTTGTACTTCTTTTTATTTTGTATTAAAGGAAAAGAATGTTTGCTGGATAACATGTTGAGATTGCCTTTCTTATTAAACAGGGGCTATCAGAAAGTAAACTTCTAGTCATGCATACGCATCATTTGGATATTAGAAATTCTTTTGGAAATAGTTAAACCATTGAATGAAGTAGTAGGCTCTTGAGGTTTGAACCTTGAAATGCAACAGCTGGCTTGTGAGTCTTGCAATATATTTGAGATTAATATGTTTTGACCTCTTAAGTAGTATATTTTGAATTTAAAAATTAAAACACAATGTACATATGAGGATTATCATTTTCCAGATTTGCTTCTTTGACGATTTTACTTGTCCATTGCTCCTTTAACAGGTTTGTGAGGCCCTCAAAAATGAGTAAACAAAGAATAAATGAATACATTGAAGGAAAGTACGGAAAATTTGGGGTTGATAGGTATGCAGCTTATTTTGCTTTAGCCTTACCTTATTCGTACTTGTAATCTGTATACAATCTTCTCATATTTCATTTTAATTTTCACTTTTACTACCGAAAACAGTTTTAACAGGTAGGTAGAACACCTCTTCATGTAGTGCTTTGAAGGTATCATATGTACTTTATGGTTGCTTGTAATAAAAATCTTTTAGGGAGTAGTGTTTACTATGATTTGATTTGTTCAACAAGTAATGGGTCAGACAAGTAAAATAAGATTTGTTGATTGTAATTTAAGGTTGGCTAAAGTGGTAAATAGCTAGTCTACCAAAAGTTATGTTATTATAGTAGTTGCCAAGGGATTAATCCCTGCTGCAAACACCAACAGTGCCACACTCAGTATATTGTTAGAGACCGTTTTCCCGAAGGACTAAAGGTGTACAAGCGTAGGAAGTATAGGGGTGTTATAGAAAATAAGGAAGGAAAGAGTGTTAGTGGAACATGTGGGCCTCAAGCCTAACAAACTAGCTGTGAGAAAAAGTGCAGGTGAGTGTGTGTGCCATGCTGGCATGTGAGTGCGTAAGGATTCTGTTAGGAAAAAGGGTATATTTGTTTGGGCATGGGAGGGGGGAAGGCTAGGCTATTTTCTGGTATTGGCTAGAGAGGTTGAGCTGCTTAGTGCTCTGAATCTTTCATTTTCTGCTCACTTTAGACTACTTTCTCTTTATTCTTGACTGATACACCTTGTATCAGCTCAAGCGTATTAATATGCAGTGAATCTTCCTTTCTTTCTTCTGTTTCTTCTTGTGGTTTCTATCATTTTGGCATCAGAGCCTCGCTCTTGAGGCTGTGGGGGTCAACTGCGAAGCTGCGATGGAGATGGAGAACCGAATGGAGAACCTGGAGAGAAGGTTGGATGAAGTAGTGCGGCTCTTGAGGGATAGGCCGCGTGGGAGGTCTCCGCCCAGGAGACGTTACCGCCGGGTGTAAGAGGATGACCGATGGAATGGGGGTCCAAGAAGGGAGAGGGATACGCAACAATCCCCCCCTCTTCGCAGAGAGCATCGCGACTCTCGGTCTCAGTACCGAGGACAGCGATACTCCCCCCACTCCCACGTAGGTCGTTCGCACCACCGGGACGGATCTTCTTGGGGGAGCCGACCTCCAAACTCCTTTCAAGGAAGCCCACTCTCGCGGAGGCGTGGCAAGGAACGGAAGATGGAGTTGCCTATTTTTGCAGGCGAGGATGCCCATGGGTGGCTGACCAGAATCGAGCGCTATTACGAGGTGAATGACATAGTTGGTGATGAGCGCTTGGACCTCGTGCTGGTGGCGTTGGAAGGAAAGGCTCTCAACTAGTACAGGACGTGGGAGGACCAGGCTATTTTTCCATCATGGAGGCAATTTCGAGACGCAGTCTTGAGACGTTTTGAGCCAGGAGTAGTAAAAGACCCTTACGGTCCTTTGTTGAGAGTGAGGCAGGGGGGCTCAGTGATGGAGTACATTGAAGAATTTGAGAAGATAGCGGGGCCCATGAAGTATGTTGACAAGGATATCATGAAGGGGATTTTTATTAATGGGCTGAAGTCAGAATTACAAGCTAAGGTGAAGAGCCTGGAGTTAGAAACACTGCAAGATATCAAGGATAGAACATTGATGTTGGAAGAAAGAAACAAGGAATGGAGGGGAGGAGGAGTAAGCCCAGTAGAAAAAAGAGTGGGTCAGGGAAAAGGCCCAATTCCACTCCGAACTGGACCCACAGGGGGCAAGGGTTGGACTAACAAAGAAATTGGAAGTCCGAAGCAGGGTGAAGGGAGTACCGGAGACAAAGGGGGCAGCTCTGGGAAGAGACTCTCTCAGGCTGAACTACAAGAAAGGAGTAGAAAGGGGTTGTGTTTTAAATGTGGAGAAAGGTGGGGCCATGACCATGTTTGCAAGATGAAACACTTTCACCTAGTGTTGGTAGAAGGATTTGATGAGGAAATTCTAGCTGAAGAGGAGGAAGACTCAATGGAGGAGACTCAAGCGATGGAGATGCGATCCCTGCATATTTCCTTCAACAGCCTCAAGGGATTCACTTCTAATAAATCCCTTAAGGTGTTGGGCAGATTGAGAGCAAGGAAAGTGGTGATTCTTATTGACACAGGGGCCACTAACAATTTCATTTCGAAATCCTTTGTCCAGGAACTGCAATTGGCAGTGACTAACACTCCACAATACAAGGTAGAGGTAGGCACGGGTCAGCAAACGGTGGGCCATGGGGTTTGCAAGGGGCTAGTCATTGAGGTGCAAGGCGTGAGAATCAGGCAGTCATTCTTCCTACTGGAGCTTGGGGGTGTGGATGTGGTGTTAGGAATGGAGTGGCTTGCTGGTTTAGGGAACATTTTGGCCAATTTTCAGAACTTAACTACCAAATGGAAGGAGGATGGTAAGGTCAAAGAGATACAAGGGGATCCCACTCTTTGTAGGTCCCGAGTTTCATGGAAGGCAGCACTTAAGGCACTTAAAGATGATGGTGAAGGTTATTTCATCACGTCCTCTAACAGCTTTGAGGTGAATGAGGAAGGAGCAGGGTCGTCGTGTGTGATCCAACAACTCTTGAAGGAGTTTGAAGACATTTGCAAGGCCCCCACTGGATTGCCACCTCCCCGAGAGCAAGACCATGCTATCAATATGAAGGAAGGTGCACCCATTCCTCATGTGAGACCCTATAGGTACCCTCATTTCCAAAAAAATGAAATAGAGAAGATAATAGATGAAATGTTGAATGCTGGCATAATTAGGCCCAGTACCAGTCCTTATTCAAGCCCTGTAATTTTAGTTAAAAAGAAGGATGGAGGTTGGCGGTTTTGTGTTGACTATAGGGCATTGAATAAGGTGACAATTCCGGATAAATTCCCCATACCGGTGATTGATGAGTTGCTTGATGAGTTAGGTGGGGCTAGGATTTTCTCTAAGTTGGATTTAAAATCCGGGTACCATCAAATTAGAGTGAGGGAAAAGGATGTTGAGAAAACTGCTTTTAGAACCCACGAGGGGCATTACGAATTCCTTGTAATGCCCTTTGGGTTAACAAATGCCCCTTCTACTTTTCAAGCTTTGATGAATCAAGTTTTGAGGCCTTACCTAAGGAAGTTTGTGTTGGTATTCTTTGATGACATCTTGGTCTTTAGCAAGTCAGTTGAACAACATTCAGATCATCTAAGGAGGGTGTTGGAGCTTTTGAGGAAACACAGTCTCCATATCAATAAGAAGAAGTGCAGTTTTGCCCAAGAGCAATTGGAATATTTGGGGCACATAATATCGGGGGAGGGAGTGGCAGCAGACCCCAAGAAAATTGAAGCAATGCTGTCTTGGCCACAACCTACGGATTTAAAAGGGTTGAGAGGTTTCTTAGGGATAACCGGGTATTACAGAAGATTTGTCAAGGGATATGGAAGAATAGCTTGGCCTCTCACGCAGCTTTTGAAGAAAGACAAGTTTCAATGGGGTATGGAAGCTCAACTCGCTTTTGACAAACTGAAGCATGCTATGACAACTATTCCAGTTTTGGCAGTTCCTTGTTTTAATAAACAATTTGTCATAGAGACTGATGCCTCAGGGAAAGGACTTGGAGCTGTACTGATGCAGGAGGGTAAGCCTGTGGCTTATATGAGCCAAACATTGTCTGACAGAGCCCAAGCAAAGTCAGTATATGAGAGGGAGCTTATGGCAATTGTTCTCGCCATTCAAAAGTGGAGACACTACCTATTAGGCAGGAAATTTGTAGTGCTCACTGACCAAAAGAGCTTAAAGTTTTTGGTTGATCAGAGAATGATGGGTGAGGAACAGCAGAAATGGGTGGCAAAGCTCCTTGGATTCGATTTTGAAATAAGGTACAAGGCTGGAAAGGAGAATAGAGCCGCAGATGCTTTGTCTCGCAAGGCCTACTATTGTGCAATTTCGGCTGTCACTTTTCAAGATTGGGAGGGCCTAGAACAGGAAGTGCAGCAAGATGACAAGTTGAGAGAAATTATGCAGAATTTAATTCAAGGGAATCCTACACCACAAGGGTTTGAGATTAAAGGTGGAAGACTTTATTACAAGGGACGGCTGGTAATCCCTAAGGGATCTTCTCGAATACCCCTCATATTGGAAGAATTCCACAATTCAGCTGTTGGGGGTCACTCGGGGTTTTTCAGGACCTACAAACGAATGTCTAATCTGTTATGGTGGGAAGGGATGAAGAAAACCATACAGCATTACATACAATCCTGTGACACTTGTAATAGAAACAAATATGAAGCCTTGTCCCCTGGAGGGTTGCTTCAGCCATTGCCTATTCCATCTCAAGTTTGGGAAGAACTATCTATGGACTTTATAAGTGGTCTTCCTAAAGCTCATGGTGTGGATACTATACTGGTAGTAGTTGACAGGCTTACTAAATACTCACATTTTCTGGCCCTCTCCCACCCTTATATTGCCAAAGAAGTGGCTGCACTCTTTGTGAGGGAGGTTGTGAGATTGCATGGGTTTCCGACCACAATTGTGACTGATAGAGACAAGATTTTCATGAGCTCATTTTGGTCAGAAATATTCAAACAGGCTGGTACAAAGCTGAAATATAGTTCAGCCTACCACCCTCAAACTGATGGGCAAACGGAGGTAGTGAATCGTTGTTTGGAAACATACCTAAGGTGCTTCACGGGGGTCACTCCTAAGCGATGGCCTAAATGGTTGCCTTGGGCAGAACTATGGTTCAATACCACTTATAGTGCCTCCACCCAAACCTCCCCATTCAGGGCCTTATATGGGAGGGAACCCCCAACCCTTCTTAAGGGTGATACCCCCGATTCAGTTGTAGAAGAAGTGAATCAGTTAATAGCAGAAAGGAATTCCATATTGGAAGAATTGAAGTTTCAACTCAACAAAGCCCAAGACAGAATGAAAAATCAGACAAATAAGAAGAGAAGGGAGGTTGCATATGAGATTGGAGACATGGTTTACCTTAAGATTCAACCATACCGGTTGAAATCATTAGCTACCCGCATGAACCAGAAGCTGAGCCCACGATTCTATGGGCCCTTTGAGGTCCTAGATAAGATTGGAAATGTTGCCTACAGGCTGAAGTTGCCCGCTGAATCTAAAGTGCATCCCATCTTCCATGTATCGTTGCTAAAAAAATGTACTGCCCCTGGGGTTGCCTCTCAACCGTTGCCTTCTGGACTTGCTGATGATTGGGAATTGAGAGTCCAGCCTTCTGAGGTGATGGCTGTGCGGCAAAATGGCCATGGGAATTGGGAAGTGCTGATCAAGTGGCTAGACATGCCCGAATTTGAGAGTTCGTGGGAATTAGCAGAAGATATTAAGCTAAGTTTCCCTGACTTCAACCTTGAGGACAAGGTAGTAGTTCGGGAGGGGGGTATTGTTAGAGACCGTTTTCCCGAAGGACTAAAGGTGTACAAGCGTAGGAAGTATAGGGGTGTTATAGGAAATAAGGAAGGAAAGAGTGTTAGTGGAACATGTGGGCCTCAAGCCTAACAAACTAGCTGTGAGAAAAAGTGCAGGTGAGTGTGTGTGCCATGCTGGCATGTGAGTGCATAAGGATTCTGTTAGGAAAAAGGGTATATTTGTTTGGGCATGGGAGGGGGGAAGGCTAGGCTATTTTCTGGTATTGGCTAGAGAGGTTGAGCTGCTTAGTGCTCTGAATCTTTCATTTTCTGCTCACTTTAGACTACTTTCTCTTTATTCTTGACTGATACACCTTGTATCAGCTCAAGCGTATTAATATACAGTGAATCTTCCTTTCTTTCTTCTGTTTCTTCTTGTGGTTTCTATCATATATCTACTTACATTAATTCTTTATTCTTTCTTTTTATTTCCTTTTTTTATTTTTTTGCCAGGGTTTGGCATGACACAGCCATACCATTCAAGGAAGTTATTCAACAATTTGAAGCTTGGTTGATGCAACATCAGTTGTGGATGGGTGGGAAGCTCAATAGTGCAGCATTTGTAACGTGGTAAATATCACTAATTCACGGTTCACCTGTTACGCTTCTTTTGCTTTTTCTTGTTTGTAATGTTACATTGGTTTCCATATGCTTCTTCGTAACTATAGTGGTTTCAAATTTAATCCCTTTGATTTATTTGAAGGAGAGACTGAGCATGGAATTATTTTCTGAATGATATATCTGGAATAATACAATTTGTTCTTTTACACAGAATTCTTTTGCTTTTGCAGCGGAAATTGGGATTTGAAAACAAAGATCCCTCAGCAATGTGAAGTGTCAAAAATAAAGCTTCCTCCATATTTTATGGAATGGATTAATCTCAAAGATGCGTATCTGAACTTTTATAATAGGAGGGTGAGTTCTTTTAATGTTAAGAACTGAGAAGAATATAATATGAAATATTGATTCCTTTTTCCATCATAATGAAATCTTGGGTATGTGGTTCAGTGGAAATTCTACTTCATGCCTTGAGGATGAATTGTTTAGTATGGTTGGTAACTCTAGATGGGTGCCATTGATTAAATATGAATATAAGGTTAAAATTTTGGAGCATTGGCCTTAAAAATTGTGAAATTTTGAGCTAATCCAATATATTCTAATCTTTTACCCTGGAGTGTGGCAAGTCAACCATCCCAATTGTGGTTAAATAGTGGAAAAAAGAACTGCTAGTTCTATTTTCATCTGTTCCTTTGTTTAGTGGTAAGGATAGATCAAACTGAGGAATATGGAAATTTTTGAAAAAACCAAAGTAGAAAAGGAGGGGAAACAATATACAGAATTTATATGCTTCAGCTTTACTCAGTTTCTCCCATTAACTGGCTGAAAGCATCAACAATATAGTATAGTAAATATGCTGTATTTGATATAGTTTATTTTAAAACTAGTTCTAGCATCTGATCCGATTACAATGTAACACTGCCTGACTGAATTTTGTTTTTCTTTTTTCCCCTTTATTTATTAATCTTAATTTCCAATCCATAACTTATTATATGTTCCCTTGACAATGGATTGCAGGCCACAGGAATGATTACAATGATGAAGGAACTGCGAATACAATTGATGGGAAGTCATCATCTTGGCATTGATGACACGAAGAACATCACAAGAGTATTACAGCACATGCTTGTTGATGGTGCACTCATCCAGATTACTGCAAGGAGGAATCCCAAGTCGCCAGGAGATGTGAACTTTCTTTTCAAGAACCGTATTAGATAGTGGACTTCCCAATTGATTATGTAACTTCGTTTCCGTCCTGAAACTAGAAGCGGATTTAGTACTCTTCATTTCTGGTGTTTTCTTCATATTGGGAGAGTGGGTGTAATGATATTTGCTTGAATTGTGTACACATATTTTTGCACTAGTAAGTAGTTGAGTTCATGCAAATTTGAGTGGCCTATTCAATTTTGGTTTTGTTAAATTCAAATAGAGGCGCCTGGCTAGTTATGTACAATTTGTGAATGTTATGAAGCATTACTTTTAAATGAAACAAAACGAAACTTTGATCACATTAATATCACATTTCTTAATTCTTTTTAATCACGCTTGCCCCTGCAGCATGTAGTTTACTTCTTCTGCAAGTGATTGATCTGAAGTATATATTTTTCATTATTGTAGATCTTTATCTCAAATTGCTGTCTTTCAAGAGTGATGTTTGAAGTTAAAGTTGTATCATAAGCAATTAGCCTTCCAATATTTTGTGGTAATAATATATCTGATATTGGTATTTAACAGAGCAATTGGAAGCCCCTCAAGCAGAAGACATAGCACCTTTAGAACATGGTTGAAAGATATCTTGGGGCGCATGTCAGTTAGTTAGGAAGTTAGTTAGTGACCGTTACTTTCTGTTATTTTCTGTTACAGAGTTTATATTGACATGTATCTAGGAGTACAACACTTATCTTACTCCCTTCATCCTCCATAAATTGTAACCTTACTTGAGGGTTTTGGCACAAAGTGGCAGATTAGATTGGTACATACAAAGGAACCCCCGATAGCCTCCACTTCCTCCACCTTCACAAGTTTCAAGGCAAGATGAGAGGTTGACCGATCCATTGAGTATAATATCCTAATAATCTCATACTATACTTAAGTTGTATTATGTATGATTATCAGTTGTTATTTATGCTCACAGAAATTTAAACTCTTTTGGAAAATATATTACGCAAAAAATAGAGAAAATTTTTTTTTCAAACATGTCATTATTTTTTGTGCAATAAAAACTTGAGCCTCGAGCATGAATAAAGAAGTCAAGTAAGAGTGGCGCACAGAGATTCACATCATAAATAATAAATAAAACATGAAGACTAAATATAAAACATTACTACAAAATACGTTTCATACTTCCATTCCACATGATAAAACTTATAAAGTCGAGAATTACATAGAAGACAACTCATGGCTATGCCATGATCTAGATACCCAATACAAGCTAACATAGCAAGGTTCAAAGCAAAATAAAAATACATGGGGATTTAGAACTACAACAACTACTCGCCCTGATGCCAAACATAACCCTAGCTTTCATCTTCTGCAACACACCCCTCGATCCCATGGAAGTCACAACTTGGAGTGCCTGCTCCTTCTAGCTCCTCATCCTCGGGGCACAAAGGGTGTGCGGATAATACAGGGATGCCTACTCAACAACTCGATACGGCACACACGGCGACTCGATTCGGCTTCGTGCGGGGTATAGCTAGTCGAAGAAGACTGCTCCTCAGACAGGTCCTCCTCAGACGTCAAGGTTACACCTAGGTGGTACTTTGGGTATGGTGAAGAGGCGGTTGCAATCCTAGAAGTGGCTGTGGAGCTCAGCTCTGTGACCGTGAAGCTCGGTAGCAGGTAGCTCAAGGGACATAGGCTCCATCTTGATGTCCAACAATCATTCTGGTAGAAAATTCCAATAACCCAGTGGTTGCCCAAGCAGTGCTTCACGTATGACAACAGGGGCTGGTGGAATGTCGGGCTCTACTTCCTCACGCATGCGACCAAGATAAAGATAGGTGCGAACAACCGCAGTGGTCATCGCCACAATTGCTTGTGCACCCTTATCATAAGTCCACTCACACTATGGGGGATTCATTATCCATTCCGCTGGTTACGCCATAGAGAGCTGGTGATTGATACAGATAATAAATGAAGGTGAGAAATAATATTTCTCAAAAGAACTCTAACTCAACACGAAAGTGTCTTCGTTATCGTCCTAACCACTTCGGTTCGTCAAAGAAAAATAGTGGGCATACACATGGTTCAGTTATTAGGTTTTTCGAAAACATCAGTATCTGAAAGTGTTTACTTTTAAGCACACAATCTGATCATGGGAATTACATTAAAATGAGCATAAGAACAAGTATAAATAGACATGTAATGCATGAACATCTTGTAGGTTACTTTCTTTTACTTTCTATTCACGGATTAGAACCGAAGCCCCCTCTTTCCTTAAGCTTGACTTTATCTTAAGTCTTTTATTTACTAGCCTCTAAACTTGAGTGGTAATGAGCTCATACCGTGGCTATCGCCACAATCATTTCCCGATACTCACACTAGCTAGGTCCTTTACCATGCCTCATGTAAGCCCTTGGATGGAAAGGGAACTTATTGTGAGTCACCTTCCCTTTTGAAGGATCATACTCTTAGTGTTATCTTTTGTTGGATGGGATAACATGAGAAGAGGTTTGAAACGTGCTTTCAAGAGACTTCAGTATCTAAAAACTTTAGTAAAATGATCTATCTCAAGTTCAAAACTTGGATTGCGAAAGCGATTGTATTAGTTTATAAAAAAGTTTAGTTCTATATAAAACAGAAGTAAACTTTGTTTTAGATAAAGTTTAAACAAAATTGAACCTATTTGGTAAAATCAAATAGCAAGATTAGAGATAGAGATAATCACACAAGAGATTTTTATACTGGTTCGACCAAACCACTTGTCTACTTCCAGTCCCCAACTCTTTGTTGAGATTTAATATACTACAAGTATTCTTTGTCCAAGCTCCTCCAAGCTTCTTACAAGCGAGTAGTCTTTTCCCAAACCTCTCCAAGCTTTACAAACGAGTAGTATTTTTCTAGCCTCTCCAAGTTTCTCACTAACCATTACTGGGTCCTGATACAAAAGATGTGAATAATATGTTTTGGTTGAACACTCGCACTAACTTTCTCAACAAAGAATAGACTATGAAGTACTGTGTGTGAGACTTCTCTAAATTCTCAAAGAGAGAATATTATCTATTACAGACCTGAAGAAAATATTTTCTTATAGACTAAAGTTACGATGAGTAACTTTCTGGTGCTTTAGACAGTTGAGAAGGATGAAAGAAGGAAGTTCTGTTTACATAGGAAATATTCAAACAATCTAACTATTTTTTCTTCGACTTCCAACCTTATATAGACTTTGAAATATGACTATTGAAGCTTTCAGGCCTTGATCCTTGTGATTCTTTTGGTCTACTGGTCTATGACTAGATAAAGAAGAAATACCCTTCCTTTTTCTTGTTCTTCAAAACTTATACAGAAGTGGAAAAAATAGCCGTTTATTGGTTTGCCAACTATTTAAACCTGTCAGTGCCTCTTCTACATCTTGTCAAATCACCTTTTTGACTTTTTGAATTTGTCTATTGAAGCATGCAGAGGAAGCTTTGAAGGTGTAACACTTCATGAGAAGTATTTCTCTGGAGATTTTCCCTTCTGGACTAAGTCATCTTTCTGGATGAATAGTATTTGCTCTTGAGGTATCGTTTTCCCTTCTGATGTTGCAGTTTCATCCTTCTGAACCTTCTTTCCTGTTTCTTCTATGATAACTCAAGAAGTATACAAAGCTTATATTCCATATCAAGTATATTGAAATTAAATTACCAATGGATAACACAACTTTGTTGATTCTCAAGCATATAATGCACATAATTACGAAAGAAAACACTTCTAAAAACAATTTGTTCATATATAGCAAGATTAGCTTAAACTCTAATTTGGTATTCATCAAAATCTTAATGCTTATTTTAGTTTACAACCATAGAATAGTTTCTGAAGGACATTGGAGCTAATAATCTCCCCTTTTTTGATGATGACAAATCAGTATTTAAGAAAAGTTCTTGTTAAAAAAATAATAAGCACGAATTGTTGTTTAGAGAAAATAACTTTTTGAAGAGTAGTAACACTCATAATATCATAAAGATTGAATTCTTTTTCAAAAACAGATGGTTTTGATTATATTCTAAGTAAAAGTGCATAGGATTCTTATGTCATATAAAATTATCACTGAAGCATAATGACGTTTCTAATCATATCAGAGCAACAGTTCAGATAGTTCAAATCAGATTCAAATAATCAGAAAGATTATGTAGCAAGAAATTATATCCATACATATTCCATATTCTTGTAGCAAAGTAATCTCAAAGTAACTAAGCAATTATCATCTCAATCAGTTTAGATATCAGAGCAAGTATCAAAGCAACTCTCAAAGCATTTAATAACTCACATATCAGATCATATAATAGCTTACACATTATATAGTTACAGTAAAAATTCATCAAGAGATATGAAAGTATAAGTGATAGAGAAATAAATATAACTGCATCATAAACTGCAACTGAACTGTAAACTTATGATAAAGTGTTCAAACATGAATAAAATAAAGAGATGTTTCAGCAATGAAAACGATAAATAAACGTTTCTGGAATAAAGAAAAGAAAAGAAAATGAGTCCTAGAAACTAATGTATGCAAACTAATGTATGCATGCTCCCCCTTAGTGTATGCTCCCTCTCAGCTTAAGCTTAGACTTTTCTGAACTATCTTCTCCCCTTTTGACATCATCAAAAAACGAGAATATGGGATCATGAAAGAGCTATCACTGATTGCCTTTGCCTTTCTGAAGAGTCTTCAGAATCTACAACATGAGATGCTCAATCTTATCTATTCTTCTGTTGAGCCTTCCTTGATGAGCTTGAAGTTCAGCCTAATTGGCCATGATAGTATGCTGATTAGCCAAGAGTAGATCTATCTGGACTTCAATAGCATTTGGAAGAACTTCAGCAAATGAAGCATCTCTAGTAAGCACTTTTCAGTATGCTGGCTATGACTAGCTGAGGATTGTTGAGGTTCAGAAATAGCAGGAGTAGCTGCTCTGTCATATATAGGTATAGAGGTTGGTAGCAACAATGTTTGTGCAGTGACAGGAGTAGCAGAAAATTCTTGAGAGGCTATGGCAGTGGTAAGTTAGGGTATTGGAGTGCTCTAAGGTGTAATCTCAGATTTAGCAATAATAGGTGCAATTTCTGGTTTTGCTACTAGAACAGGTGTCCTTTCTAGTGCAAGCTCAGCTGGTTGAACCAGTGATTCTTCTAGATTCAAGGGAATCAAGGGTAGGCTTGAAGGTTAGATGGCAGACTGTGCTGTTTTTCTTGCAGACTCCTCTGAAGGCAAAATAACCCTTCTCATTTCAGAGAATGGATTGACATTTTCAATGACAATGAAATCTTGTTCTACCTCCAAAGAAGCAAATAAGCTTCTTGTACCTCTGGCTAAGCCACCAACTCTAGTAGCTTTGTCCTTTTGCCTCTGCAGCCATGTCTCTGTTCTTAGCCTATCTTGAGTTGCTTCAAGCAAAGCTCTTCTGGCAGGAAAGGGAGGAAATTCACTAGAAGATTATACAGGGGCTTTCTTTAAGGGCTTCTTCCCCTTCCTTGCGATTTTAGGATCCTCATCTTTATTTGAAGCTTCAGCTTCAAGTTGCTTTAGTTACTCATGAGGAGGTTGTTCCTTGATCATAATTCCTCTTTCTCTTGGTCTGGAGGACCTTGGTATAGGTTTTTTAGATGCAGCAGCATTCATAAGCTGTGCAGCAATGGCTGAAATGTCATCTTTTGCTCTAGAGGAAGAGTATTCTTCAGCAAGTTTTAGTAATCTCTTCTTACTAACTCTCTTTTCCTCAGAGATATGTGAATGACTCCTCTCATGCCTCTTTTTTGTTCTGACTTCTTCAGAAGGTTTGGATTTTACCTTCTGAAGAGGAGCTTGTCTTGTCTTTGGCTTTTCCTTTCTCTTCTTTCTTCTTTTTCTTCTTCTCTTCCTCTTTGTTCTTAATTTTCTTTTTTTCTCCTTCTGTGTCAGGATCTTGAAATTTAACCCCATGGCAAAGAATGTTTTCTTGGTAGTTGTAGGGCATATCTCATCCTTCCTATGACCATCAACAAGAAGTTGTGCTCTTGCAAAGATGCGTGTAAGGAGCATCCCATAGGGCAAAGCGGCATGACTCTTTCTAGAATCATCAATGGCAGTGAGCATATAGTCCAGAATTAACCTTATCAGGTTTATCCTTCTTCTAGTCATGAGACAAAACATGACCATATGGTCCACTTTGGTCATGACATCGATGTTACCCATTCTGGGAAGCACCATATATTGGACAACAAAATAAATAGCCCTAACATTTGAGAGAAGAAAGTCAGTGCGAATATTTCTTACTTGCATGTCTCGTCTATCAGTAAGAACTTTAGAGACTTCCTCTTCAGAGACTTCTAGTTGTTCCCACCATTTTGTACCACCTCGACACAGAACACCTTCATTTCGAGTGTTGGTGATATGAGCGAGATCATAAGGAAGCACTTGAATCTCGAAGCTTCCGATGATGCTCCTGACAGATGTGTTGTCTTCATCAACTAAGACAAGAGTACTGTAGAATGCAACAACCACTCCAGTGTACACATCTTCTGAGGAAGGGATAAGAAGTTTTCCATCTCAAAACTTCTTCCAAATGCAATAGGCCTGATGAAGAAATGCTTGTGAAATCTTGTTTACATTTCATTGTCATCGAACATGTAGGGGACACTGTAATCTCCCTTTTTTGTCATGAAGATTTGAAATGGTAGAAAGTTGAAAGTGAAAGAGGGAAAGTATTTGGGCTAGGTGTAGAGAATGAAGAGCAAAGGTAGAAAAGTTTGTAAATAGTGAAGATGAACAATGAGAAGTTTTCTCAGTGACTTGGGAAGTGAAAGGTTGATGTGATAGATGAGGATTACTTTGGGGGAAGCTGATGGTTAAAGAATGTGAAAGGTTTCAAATGAAACACTACCGTTTCAGATTAAGTGAGTCTTTTGGTTTTCCTGCTTCTAGAGATCATGGCAAACGTGTAATTGTGGAGGTAACCAAAACGACGCATGTCGCAAGATAGCTTTATTTCCCCATAAACCAGACATTGATGAGAACCTTTGATCATCTTTCTAGAGAAGTAAGTCAATTTGTGCCCATTGAGAAGATCTATTTCTTGAATAAATCATTCTGAAACTATTTTTCGCAATCTCATATTCACCTTGTTTTGAAGTAATCTTTCTGAAGTACTTATGATCTCAACTTGAACTTGACTTCAATCTTTCTCAACTAAGTAGATCACCAGTTCTAAATTTACTTTTTGAATCATGCGAGGAAATATTTTGAGCTGGTTCTTTGAATCCTTTCTCGAATATGATCTTTCTGAGCCTCATATTTGAGTTGAAGAACTTTCTCCAGAAAGCAAATCTAGTTGGATGTAGCAATCTCAGCATTCACTTTTTGCTCAAGAGAGAGGGAGGCACCAGATGCAATGAATATGAATAATTAAAAGCTAATCATGTTCAGAAGGTTCCTTATATGACAGAAATGATCTTCAACTAAGGGTTTTTTGAAGATGTTAGCAATCTAACTTTCAGTGTTAATAAATCTTAGCTCAATATCTCAATTCTGATCATGATCTCTTATGAAATGATGCTTGATGTCAATGTGCTTAGATCTAGAATGCTAAATGGGATTCTTTGTAAGATTAATTGCACTAGTATTGTCATACAGGATAGGGATTTTGATATACTTCAAATTGAAATCTTCTAGTTGTTGCTTAATCCACAGAGTTTGAGTACTGCAATTTGTAGCAAACACATATTCAGCCTCTGTAGTTGAAAGAGCAGTAGTGTTTTGCTTCTTGCTTAACCAAATTATCAATGCCTTTCCAAGAAAATAACAGCAGCCACTAGTACTTTTTCTTTCAACTTTGTCTCCAGGAAAATCAACATCACAGTAGCCTATAACAGTGCAAACAGTACCTTTCTCATATCAGAGACCAAGATTAGTAGTACCAACTAAATTTCTCATAATTCTCTTAATAGCATTCAAGTGTGATTGTTTGGGATTAGATTGAAATCTAGCATAAATTTCCACACTTAATTGCAAGTCAGGTCTACTAGTAATAAGATATAGTAGAGATCTAATTATACCTCTGTAAAGAGCTTTAGAGACTTTTTCAACAACTTCATTAGCTTCTAGAACTTGAGAAGGATGCATGGGAGTACTAATGCTCTTAGCCTTGTCCATGTCAAATTTTCTAAGCAAGTCTTTAGCATATTTTTCTTGATGAATCAAAATTCCATCCTTCTGTTGTTTGATTTGGAGTCCAAGTGATCAATTGGATTTTTATATACTTATTTTCCCTCATTCCTAGCTTATTAAACCTCTTTTGTGCCTAATTGTTTTGAATTGGACCATTTTGTGTTGTTTGGATTTCGTTTGGATTTGAGTTAAATTTTCTAGCATTAGGCAAATTCTGATACTATTTCGATTTTTTGCGTCATATCTTGAGTTTTAGAGCTCATTTTATTGTGATCTTTAGTTTGTAGGAAAGCTGAAAGATAGGCCTACAAGTTGTATGAAGAGGTTAGAGGCCAATTCTGGTGTTAAGGAGCCGAATTTGGGCCTAGAAGTGAACTAAAGCAGTGCAGTCATAGATTCTGAGCAAGGTGTGGTATTTGGGACATATCTCGGTCCATAGACGTCCGATTGAGCCCGTTCCAGTGGCATTTTGAAGCTGACATCCAAGGATACAACTCTTCTTCAGAGTGAAATTCCAAATGAAACCTTTTTGATAGCCAAAATGGTAGAATAACATTACTTATGGAATTAGTGATATTAATTTCATGCTTTTAGTGTAACTTTCTTTCTATAATCCAAATTTTAGCAAATAAGGTGTCCAGATTCAAAGGAGAGAGAGAGGATTAATGTAGTAATCACAATTGAATATTTTGTGGGTAGTTTGGATTCGTCTTTTTTAGCTGAATTGAGTAGGGGGCCAAAACCTTGGAACTCATTAGATAGATTTTGGGGGAAAATAATACAATCTTTCAGTTTTTTTCTTCTTCCTCTCTTCTCTCACGCCCCCCTACCTTTACGATTTGTTTTCCTCCATTCATGGAGGCTTGAACGTCTATCTAATTCAAGGATCAAGGAAGTAATAATGCTTTTGAGAGTCCAGTTCAATTGGATTCAACATACAACTAATTTGGTTTCCTCTAATCTTTCACTTATTTCTTATCCCATTTTTGAATTGAAGTTTTTCATTCTAAATTGTTGATTGGGAATATGTTTGGTTGCATATTATTCGGTTGATGTATGTATCCATTGTTGAAAGAGTGTGAATTAGAATTTGAGGCATGAGTTCTACGATTAACTGCATTGATACCCGAAATTGACACAACTCAAGTAGGTTCTAGAGGTCTCTGAACATTAACTGATTTTGTGTGAATGCTAAGTTCGAATTGAGATTTCATTTGGATTTATTATTAATCACTAAATTGGTTTGTGAATTAATTTTAGAATTCGATGATTAAGTGTTAATTGTTTTCCATTGATTCTTGGATTGGATGCTTCCCATTTTATTTTAATTTCGTGATTCATATTCTGTTCCTTTCATTTTAATTCCTAAAGCCCCCCCCATTTCCTGATCATATAACATTGCCATCCATGGGAAATGACCAGAGTTGCAAGTTTACTACAATTTAGTAAAATTCGATTTTATTGTAATTTGACTGAGTTTGACACTCGAGTCACCAAGAAAGAATTTAAGTTCTCCCATCATACTCATCTCAAATTCTCTCTTTATATGAGGCATGAGCAAATAGCATTCTGATTGCTTCCAATCTTGCTACGGGGGCAAAGGTTTCATCATAGTCAATGCCTTCTTGCTGATTATAACCTTGTGACACCAATCTTGCTTTGTTTCTGATAAATTTTCCATTTTCATCAAGCTTGTTTCTGAACACCCATTTAGTCTCAATAGTAGATTATCCTTTTAGTAGAGGGACAACGGTCCAAACTTTGCTCTTCTCAAATTGAGATAGATCCTCTTTCATTGCTTTAATCTAGTTTTGATCCGTTAGGGCTTCATCAATACTTTCTGGTTGAATTTTAGAGATAAGAGTGAGATTGGATTCGCTTCTGACTGAAGATCTTTTTTTGATTCCATGAGAAAGTTCACCAATAATTTGGTTTTGAGAGATAGCTCTCAAGTCTCTTATACTAGCGTATCTTCGCTTAAGAGGTTACCTTCTAGTTCTTCAGAAATATCATCAGAATCATGTTGATGAGAAGAAAGTTTAGAAATATCATCCTCATTATTACTAGTGACAATATGAAAGTTTTACTTATTCTAGGAAATGTCATTTGATGACATATTTCCCATTTCTTCTTCCAGATCTGCAACCTTCTAATTAAGGTCATTTTTCTTTTCCATGAAGCTTATATGGATGGTTTCTTCCGCAGCTTGAGTCTTCTTGTTGAACATCCCGTAAGCTTTTGAAATAGAAAAATATCCTAGGAAAATTCCAGAATCAGATTTTGGATCAAACTTTGAAATTTGTCTTTGGTGTTGAGTATAAAACATTTTGATCCAAAGACATGAAAATAAGAAATGTTGGCTTTTCTTCCCTTCCATAATTCATATGGAGTTTTCTTGAGAATAGGCCTTAAGAAAATGGTGTTTTGAATATAGCTGGCAGTGTTAACTGCTTCTGCCCAAAATCCTTTTGATAAACCACTTTCAAGAAGCATAGTTCTGGCCATTTCTTGCAATGACCTGCTCTTCCTTTCCATTACTCCATTTTGCTGAGGAGTTCTACGAGAAGAAAAGTTATGAGAAATATCATTTTCATTACAAAAGTTTTTAAAACAATGATTTTCAAGTTCTCCACCATGATTTGATCTGATGGAAGTGATGCAAAAACCTTTTTCATTTTGAATTCTTTTTGAGAAAGATTTGAAGGCCTCACAAGCTTTATCCTTATGGATAAGGAATATAACCTATTTGAATCTAGAAAAATCATCCACAATGACTAAACCATATTTCTTACCACCAAAACTGGTAGTTCTAATTAGTCCAAAAAGATCAAGATGTAAAAACTCAAGTGGTCTGGTAGTAGAAACTATATTTTTACTATGAAAAGAACTTTTGGTCTGTTTGCCTCTAAGACAGAACTTACAAGAAGATTCATTTTTAAAATTGATTTTAGGCAAACCTTTTACTAGCTCCTTTTGAGAAATTTCATAAATCAATTTCATATGAGCATGACTAAACTATCTGTGCCATAGCCACTTTTCATCCATAAAGGAAGCTAAGCATTTTACATTTGATCAAGAAGATCATCTAGATATAATACATAAGTATTATTATGCCTTCTAGCAGTAAGAATAATTTTATCAGTAGTGGAATCTTTAATTATACGCTATGAAGATTCAAACACAACTTTGTAGCCTTGGTCACAGAATTAACTAATGCTTAGAAGGTCATGAGTTAATCCTTTTACTAAGATAACATCAGTTATTAGGTTGGAATTATTCTTACCAACATTACCTATACCAATGACTTCGAATTTGATTCCGTCTGCAAACTTAACTATTCCACCATCCTTAGGTTTGAGGTTTCTAAACTAAGATTTATTTTCAATCATGTGTCTGGAGCATCCACTGTCCATATACCACTTCTTTTCCCTTTGATGTACTGATTTAAGACATACATGCATCAAAGGAAATTTTAACTTTAGGTACCCATATCTTCTTGGGTCCTTTTATGTTAGGAGAGTTGTTGGGCTTTTTCACTTTCTGTTTGGCTTTCTTTCTAGAGAAGTATCTTTTAGAAGAGTGTCACTTCTTAAAACAATATATGCATGCAAGAATCTGATATGAGGAATCTTTAGATTATTGTTCATCATCTTCATTCTCAAAGCCTAGACCAGTTTTGTCAAGATAAGGCTTTTGGCCACCAAGCATCAAATTCAAATTTTTGGAGCCATTAACCATTTTTTCAATATCTGACTTGAGAAGTTTTACAGTTTTCTAAAGCTCAGAAACATTAGAAGATGACTTAGAGAGAGTTTTAGAAACTTCGATTTTCAAGGCTATTACATCCTTCTGAAGAAGGATATTGTTAGTTTGTAATCTTTCTTTTTCGTGTCCAACCTTCTCTTTTTCAATCTTGAGTTCTTCAAACTCCAAAGATAATTTTTGAAAATCCTTTTTCAGAGAGGCATAATGAGAAGCAAGAGACTTGGAATCATCCAAGAGTTCATCATAGACTTTTTGAAGATTCTCAAAAGTGAGTTCAGGTTCAAAATCATGTACCTTAATTTTTTCATCTGAAACAATGTCTGCCATGAAATAGAGATTGGCTACAATTTCTTTTTCACTTTGTGATTCTACATTTTCTTATTCTTCATCCAGATCCTCCCATGTAGCCATCATAGCTTTCTTCTTTGTAGTCTTCCTTTTCGAGGCTTTCTTCAATCTGGGACATTCAGATCTGATATGTTCAAGTTTCTTGCACTCAAAGCAGATGATCTCATCTTGCTTGGCCTTGCCTTTTTTGTCTTTCTTAGGAACAAGGTTATTCTTCTTCCTTTTAATCCATGCTCTTGAAATCTTCCTTGCTAAGTGAGCAATTTCATCATTATCATCATCGTCATCAGAGGAATCCTATTCTTCTTCTTTAGATTCTTCAAAGGCTTTCAAGGCTTTAGGAGATTGAGTCCTTTTTTGAGTGGACTTCAAAGCAATGGATTTTCCTTTCTTAATAGCCTCATCAGCGACTTCATTTAGCTCAATTTCATAAGTCTTTAATGACCCAATAAGAGTATCTAAGCTAAGCACATTCAAGTCCTTAACTTCTTGAATAACCGTGACTTTTGGACGCCAAGCCTTTGAAAGACTTCTCAAAATCTTTCTCACTATCTCTGCATTGGTGTACCTTTTGCCTAAGGGCTTCAACTGATTTATGATATGCATGAATCTAGTTGTTATTTCATCAATATTCTCATGCTCTAGCATTTTGAACATTTCATATTGATGAACCAACATGCTAATCTTGGTTTCTTTGACCTGGTCCGTTCCTTTATGTATCACTTGAAGTCTATCCCAAATTTCCTTAGTTCAATCATAGGATATGATCTTGTCATATTCCCTTTTGCTCAAGACACATGTGAGAAGATACTTTGCCTTGGCATTCATTTGGACCTTGGTTTGTGTTGATCAGTCCATTCATTTCTAGGGATGGTTCTGACTACAACAGGTGCAGGTTGTTCTAGATTAGCAACTACTTGAGGTGCTGATTGCTCAACCGTGGGTATGTAGTCACCATTTTCTGTAATCTCCCACATATTGTGGACTCTATGAAGAGTCTCATTCTATCCTTCTAATAAAGATAATCTTCACTATTGAAGTAAGGAGGACGATTTATAAAGTGACCTTCTGCAATGTGATTTATCTGTTGAGCCATCTGATAAGATCTTTGACCTCTGCAACCGTTAGAAAGCCTAACCCCAGAGTTAGGCTCTGATGCCAATTGTTGGATGGGATAGCATGAGAAGAGTAGGTTAAATGGTGCTTTCAAGAGACTTCAGTATCTGAAAACTTTAGTAAAATAATCTATCTCAAGTTCAAAACTTGGATTGCGGAAGTGATTATATTAGTTTATATAAAAGTCTAGTTCTATATAAAATAGAAATAAACTTTGTTTCAGATAAAGTTTAAATAGAGTTGAACCTATGTGGTAAAATCAAATAACAAGATCAGAGATAGAGATAATCATACAAGAGATTTTTATACTTGTTCGGCTAAACCACTTCCCTACTTCCAGTTCCCAACTCTTAGTTGAGATTTTATATACTACGAGTATTCTTTGTCCAAGCTTCTCCAAGCATTTTACAAGCGAGTAGTCTTTTCCCAAGCCTCTCCAAGCTTTACAAACGAGTAGTATTTTCCTAGCCTCTCCAAGTTTCATAAACGAGTAGTATTTTCCTAGCCTCTCCAAGCTTCTCACTGACCACTACTGGGTCCTGATACAAATGATGTGAATAATATGTTTTGTTTGAATACTCACACTAATTTTCTCAACAGAGAATGGACTATGAAGTACTCTGTGTGATACTTCTTTAAATTATCAAAGAGAGAATATTATCTATTTTAGACCTAAAGAGAAGACTTTCTTATAGACTAAAGTTACGATGAGTAACTTCTGGTGCTTTAGATAGTTGAGAAAGATGAAAGAAGGAAATTCTTTTTACATAGGAAATATTCAAACAATCTAACTATTTTTTCTTCGACTTCCAACCTTATATAAACTTCAAAATATGACTGTTGAAGCTTGCAGGCCTTGATCCTTGTGATTCTTTTGGTCTGCTGGTCTATGACTGGATAAAGAAGAAATACCCTTCCTTTTTCTTGTTCTTCAAAACTTACACAGAACTGGAAAAGTAGCCGTTTGTTGGTTTGCCAACTATTTAGACTTGTCAACGCCTCTTTTGCATCTTGTCAAATCACCTTTTTGACTTTTTAAATTTGTCTATTGAAGCGTGTAGAGGAAGCTTTGAAGGTGTAACACTTCATGAGAAGCATGTCTCTGGAGATTTTCTCTTCTGGACTAAGTCATCTTTCTAGATAAATAGTGTTTGCTCTTGAGGTACCATTTTCCCTTCTCATGTTACAGTTTCATCCTTCTGAACCTTTTTTCCTGTTTCTTCCGTGATAACTCAAGAAGTATACAAAGCTTATATTCCATATCAAGTATATTCAAATTAAATTACCAATGGATGACACAGCTTTGTTGATTCTCAAGCATATAATGCACATGATTATGAAAGAAAACTCTTCTAGAAACAATTTGTAACATCCTCCCAAGTATGGTACTGTGCATAAGTCATAATACCTCACCTAGGAGTTGTTACTGTCACTTAATCGGACCTTGTCTGGCAACAAACCTTGGCCACCTTCAATCTTACTAGTCAACTCCGCCTCGAAGGGCCTTCTTCGGAACTTCTGAACTATCTGGAGATAACGCGGAAAGAAATAAAGGAGTGAGAATTATAAATTCTCAATAGGATTCATTAACTATCATACATAATGTCATCGTTGTCATCTCCAGTTGCTTCGGTTTATTATGAAAAAAGTGAACATGTTATACAAACTGTTTAATTTTATAGTTCGAATATATACTGTCCGAAGCAAGGTTCATTTTATTCATACACTTGTCATTTGGGTGAGTCAATATAAAGTCAATTCATGAATCATACTATGAATAATAACTGAAACATATCAAAATATAATAGCTCCAATATATTGAAAACATAAGATCTGTACATGCCTTTACTTGTACTTGAATTTATGCAGATACACATAAATTTTCTTTCCTTCCTTTATCTTCCTTTACTTGTTACGCATATTCCAGAGTACGATCGCCATGTCATACTCCATCAGGGTGTGATCACCATGTCACACTCCTTAGGAATATGTTCATTCTGCCACGTCTCAGAATATGATCTTCATGTCATACTCCATTGGGATGTGATCGCCGTGTCACATTCCTTAGGGTGTGGGACCATTTTGCCATATTCTAGAGTATGATCGCCATATCATGCCCCATCAGAGCGTGATCATCATGTCACGTTCTTTAGAAATATGGACTCATCATCATATCTTTCATCATAGAATCTTTATATGCCACATTCCAAAGTATGATTGCCATGTCATACCCCATCAGAGCGTAGTCACCATGTCACACTCCTTAGGATGTGCTCATCATGCCATATTCCAGAGTATGATCGCCATGTCATAATCCATCGGGGTGTGATCGCCATGTCACGCTCCTTAGGATTATGGGACCTTCATCATATCTTTTAACTGCCTTCACAGAGAGGGACCCAATTAACTGCCTCTAGGTGAAGGAATCCACATTTAATATGTTCATGTCATTTTATTTCCATATATAACCATGCATAGACATGTTGAATGCACTCATACATATGCTTCATCATTTACTTTCATATATCCTTGCATACATGATTTACACATACATATTCTTAACACATGACTACTTATAACATCCTTACAATTCTACCGAAAATTTGGCAGCATAACGGAACGTGTCCGCTTCCCCATGAATAGTGCCAATACTCAGACAAACAATTTTTTTCAAAAAATTCCCAGCACTTTGTTCACAATTCAACATCAATTTCATAGGAACATTAGTTGCATTTAAGGTATAGTTGCTATCTTGGCAACCCGATTTTTGTAAAACAAGTCATAATTTCTATTTAACTCATTTGGACCTAAATTTTGGATATGGTAGAGTGTTATGTGTCCATTTTCTAACCTCTTTAGTCCCATTTAATTTTGATAAATGTAGCTCAAGTTATTTATGTTTTATCTCGGCCTACCCTGTAGCTGGCCAGAATTACACACTTAAAAGTAAAATCTACTAAAAATCGAAAACCAGCTCAAATCATACGAAATTAGTATCATATTAAAGCTAACAAAACAAGCTTTCATTTGCAAAAGTTTCATTTCATTTGCTTTAGTAGAGCTTGAGTTATAAGCCCAAAAATTTGACCTTTCTGAACTGCCCTATTTTGGCCTAGTTTGGACATAGGGCAACTTCCTCAAACCACTAGGAGCAGAGAGGATTGTATCTAATTTTGAAATTTTTATGGAATATTCTCCTATGTGTAAGCTTTCTAAAAAAGTTGGTTTCATTCAATTCCAAGTTGTATAGGGCAAGTTTTGCCCTGAACAACCTAGTCTACCCAGAATCAAACTCAAAAACCTAGGTCAAACTTCCAAAATTCATATCTCTCTCAATACTAATCCAATGGCCTTATATTATATATGTATGGAAATCCCTGAATGTCTAGTTTCATATAAAAATGGATTCATCAAATTTAAATGGTTTTAGGCAGAACCGTACACTCTGCCGTACGGACCGCCATGGATTTTTCATTTAGACAGCATCCTAATTCTCCACTTCTTCTAGTTTTCTCCTTCTAACTTTAATTCCAACTCAAAATTTCCTGTTAATCCAACCATAAACCATCAAATACATCCAATACATCATCAACAGAAAAGTAAAATTTCATGCAACCATAGTTCAGAGAAATCAAGAACAGAAATTGAATCTTACCTCAAATTGATGTAGAAACTAGCTAGATTTGAGCTCTTGGTGTAGGAAGTGGGTGGAGCTTAGAGATTTGAGGAAAAGGAAGTGAGGAAGAAGAAGAAGAATGAAGGGAGAGAAGTTGGCATGAAGGAGAAGCACAAAAATGAGAGGGGTTGGAGGGGATTTTAGAGTCTTAAAGCATGACAAATGAGTGGTGATTGGTGGAGGCTTGGATGGTGTACATTGAGCCAAGTTTCTCCACTCTTTGGGCAGCCACTTGGTGCCACTTAGGTGGGGGAATGGTGGCTGAATTTTAGCCACTCTTTCTAGGATTTCTAGTGTAGAATTCCATTGGTCTGGTTCTTGTGGTTTAAAATACCGAATCTCTACCGATTTCTTGCAAATCGGCAAAACGGTTTTGAAGAATTTTATGAGGTTTACTATGTTTCTATTTTAATTGTTTCTAATCCAATTCTCTCTAAGTAACATCTAATTAACTCCTAATTAACCTTTCATTAATGTCTAATTAATTGTACACATTCAATAAAGTCAGATAAATCGATTAATAACGTATATTAAACTTAGCGTAATTCCGAACATTATACTAAATAATTTCTCATAGTATTTTACATAACAATCTAAATTTTCTTTAGCTCTAATATTTATAATTCATCCCTAATTACTCTTATTTTTCTAATAAATTGATTAACAGCACAAATCAATTGCACTATTTCTTTGGAATTGTTATCTTTTCACTTTTTCGTAAATCCTTTAATATTTTTTGTTTGGTTTCCGTAACTAATGGCATTTTCATAATTATGGGCAAATCTAGAGGCATCCCACGTCATTTCACATGTGGACACCTTCATGGCCCAATTGGCCAAGAATTGGGTTTCTACGTTTCTGCTATGTGATTCTGTTTTATTTAAAATCTTATTCTGCTAATAATTTAGTTGATATAAGAACCTAAATGTCATTTCAAAAAAGGCTGTAAATAATAAAAGTTTGCCTAAGGACGTTTTCATTATTTCTTATAACATTATATGGGGATGTTACACAATTCGTTCATATATAGCAAGATTAGCTTAAACTCTGATTTGGTATTCATCAAAACCTTAATGCTCATTCTGGTTTACAACCATAGAATGGTTTCTGAAGTCCATAACTTTTGCGAAAATCCGGCAGCATAACGGCTAAATCGGAATTTCCCCAAAATTTGCCAAACAAAGAGATCAATCACAAGACATCATTATACATTTCACAACATCATACTCATTATAATAATCATCACTAATATATTGATCATAATAATCATCATCACATTTGCACATGGATATATATATATATATAGTAAAGTTTTACAAGCTTAGTTTAGTAAAATTAGATGTAAGGTCTTTATTTTGTTTGATTTCTTTTATTATTCATAGGGGCAAGTCTCTTCTAATTTCCTTTTTAAGTCCTTTAAGTTGAAAATATAAAGTTCTAACGTTTTAAGTTGAGGGTTTTGGTGTTTTAAGTTTATTTTTTATTATCCCATAAAATTTGCTTTAACTAGATTTATAGTTCACTATAGGGTAGCAACTAAATAAATTCATCATAATTTCATCTTTTACTATTTTAAATTTATTTTTTGTAGGATTATACTTCTCTGAGTTATCTTTTAAACAAAGTAAGCCCCACTCAAAAACCTGAACTTTAACTTGAGTTATGCACTTTTTAACCTGACTGCTTAGTCTTTTAAGTTTACTTTGAAATAATGACTTGTGAACTCTACTGGGAGTTCCTCACAAGGAATCTATTAGAACTGTTTAATAGGAGTGTTCTATTATGTCTTAGCTTTCTAACAAACTTTGTCTCACTCAAAAATGTTTTGTACAACCCGAGTTCTAAGTGTTTTAGTGCAGGTTGTTCAATTAGAAACTTCACTGGATATAGCCTACTTGAAAAATTCATATCTTTCTAATTTTAAGTCCAAAGTTCACATATTTTATATATATAGAAAGCTCAATGAGTCTATTTTCATATAAAATTTGTTTTGTTACATTTTGAGTTATATAGCATGAGTTATCATCTTTGCAACCCAAATTGCCAGATTTGCCAGCATAACCAAATTTCATTTTCTTGACTAGTTTGTAGAAATATTGAAGTTTCTCATCAAATGACCATTTTTATCTTTTATTTTACTATCGTATTTTGACATTTCAACAACAAATCAGGATTTAGAGTGCAAATCAAGTATGATACATAAAAATGCTCATACAACATAGTCACATTTTAAGAGAGCATTTTAACATAAAGAAAAACTTTATAAGAGCAAGGTATGGTCATGAGATCTTAAAGCAAACTCTAAAACCACTAAGCTATGAAGAGCTTAAGAGTTTTAGTGCTTGAAAACATATAGAAAAGAAAGGTTAAAGTCATTATCACTAAAAGCTTCTTGAGGAGTTGGAAGAGTTGAAGGACTAGAGATGGCTTTCCTCCTTGAGAGCCAGGAAAATGGGGCTAGTATGTATTAGTTTTGCTTCTTTAATGACCAAAGAAGGTGGTCCTTGAAGGGTTTGTAAGAATGGTGATGGAAGATAAGGTTGATTGTAGTAGGAAGACAAAAGGAATAAGAGGAAGAGTAGGAAAAATAAAGGGAGGTTTAGAGAGAGGTGAGAGCTTTGGTGACTTAGTGAAAGGATGAGAGTTTGCAAATGGGAGTGAGAGACGGGCTGTTAGGCGTCCCTTTCAAGAGCATGGGCTAATGTGGTTTTTGCCTCCTTCAACAAGCAAGAAGGTTAATGACCTTCGAGTGAAAGAGTAGCTATGTTTCCTTTAAGTCTTAGTGCATGAGTAAGGACCCTTTTGTGATTTCTCAAGTGGTTAAAGACAATATCCACACTATTTATGTGATTGTTCGCTTGAGGGTTTATACCAAATATGGTATGATCCATGTGAAGGATAGCCTTCTTTTGGTTAATCTTGCTAAAAGTGACATAACCAAAATAGGCTTTTATCTAATAGTGTACAATTTAAAAGCAAATGAATGGTGGATAACGGGGCTAGGGTTGGCCGAATTTTTCATGCAAGATTAGGGTGAGAATTTAGAATTTTCACTGTTATTAAAATTATCTAAGTGTTAATCAATTAGATTAGTTTAATTGCTCTTTAGGCAATTTTGGTTAATTACACCTTTAAGATCCCTTTTTTCTAAATGAAAGATTCTTACTAATTATGTACTTAATGTATGAGGATTAATTTGTCTTATTTGATTAAAGTAAAACATTTTTCATGTGCTTAATTAATAAGATTATATTACCTTAATTACGCTCTAAATCATGAATTAGTGATATTTAAATGATTAAGCTTTAATTAAAGCATTTAGCATTTTATGATTCAATGGTCAACTTTTTCTTATTGATCATTGACTTTTAGTTGACTTGTCTATAATTTACTAAGCTCTCACTCTTGAGATTAGCCGATTAATCATTAATTAACCACTAACCCCTCTAATTAGTTCAATGACATTGAGCTAATTAGCTTAGGCAGAATTGGAGATGTTACACTGAGTAACCTAACTCAAAGCCTAGAGTAGAGCATGCCCGTCCAAGGAATAATCAACACAATTGCTGAAGGTTTTGCAGGTGGTGGCTAGATAGAGTCAGCAAGAAGGAAAGACCTTCAAACAGTTCAGGCGATCATGAGTGTTGGTCATGTCCTTCCACAACGACATTGCTTAACCATTCCTATCACCTTCACTAATGATGATTTCCAAGGGGTAGATTCCAATCAAGAGATGACCCAATGGTAATCCGAGTGATAATCGCAAATTTTGCAGTCAGGAGGATGTTGGTTGACCAGGGGAGTTCAGCTGATATCTTATTTGAGAATGCATTCAACAAATTGGGGCTCTCAGAGCAACAAATTTCCCCATTTCATAGTACTCTGGTTGGATGTATAAGAGACTAGGTATGGGTGAAAGGGCATATTGAATTATTAACAACATTTGCAGGGAAATTATCTATCCCAGTGAAATTCCTAGTTGTAGAATAGGAAAGCCCATACAATGTTATTCTTGGAAGGCCATCACAAGCAAAATAGGGGCTATTGTCTCGATGCCACACTTGGCAATGAAGTTTCCTCTTCCTGATGGCCAAGTGGTGGTCGTTCGAGCAGATCAGAAGAAGGCTAGGCAATGTTATGTAGATTGCTTAAGAATTAAGGAATTTGAACCAGTAATGATGATTCCTGGTACTATCGAGGGAGCCACGTTTTGATCAGCTGATGTAAATTTGGCCAAGTTAGATCCAAGGGAAGATTTTAGAGAAGAGAGGCCCCAACCAAAAGGTGAACTCATTCCAGGCAAGGTGAACTCGAGGGAGATGGTTATGTTGAAGATCGGAGCTCAATGACAACACGAGTTAAAGACAAGGTTGATTCAGCTTTTAGAAAATAATGCCAACCTATTTGCTTGGGTACCTACAGATATGCCCGGAATAGATCCAAGTTTCATGTGCTATCATTTAGCAATTGAGCCTGTAGCAAGGCCGGTTGCCCAATGAAAAAGGAAGCTAACTGAAGAGAAAAGGAAAATAGTAAGAGAGGAGACAAAAAAGCTTTTGGCAGCAGGGTTCATATGGGAAATCAAGTATACCATTTGGCTTTCCAATGTGGTTTTGGTAGAAAAGAAATCAAAGGGAACATGGTGTGTGTGTGTTGACTTTAGTGATCTTAACAAAGTCTATCCCAAAGACTCTTACCCTTTGCCAAATATTGATAAGTTAGTTGAAGCAGCATTCGACTATCAATACCTAAGCTTCATGGATGCATATTCAGGTTACAATCATATCCGAATGCATCTTAAAGATGGAGAGAAAATGGAGTTCATGACTAATGGTCTTAGCTACTTTTATCGAATAATGCCTTTTGGCTCGAAGAATGCTGAAGCCACATATCAAAGATTGATGAACAAGATCTTTGAAGAATAGATTGGTAGGAATGTAGAAGTATATGTAGATGACATGGCAGCAAAACTCCTAGCTCGGGAGATCATTGTGCCGACCTAGAGGAGATATTTGTACAGCTTAGGAAGAATAATATGCGTCTGAATCCCTTTAAATGTGCCTTTAGAGTAGAACCAAGGAAGTTCCTTGGTTTCATGATAACAAGAAGGGGAGTTGAAGCAAATCTAGACAAATGCCAAGCTACACTTGAAATGAGGAGCCTTAGGACGGTGGAAGAGGTGTAGAGTTTGGCCGGAAGATCACAGCCTTATCATGGTTTATGTTGAAAGTCATAGATAAAACTGCTCCTCTCTTCAACTATATCAAGAAAGCAGAAAATTTCCAATGGACTCCAGAGTGTGAGGAGGGGTTCCAACAAGTCAAAACTTACCTAGCAACTCTAGCTATTCTCACTAAACCTAACCTTGGAGACAATATGCTACTTTACCTTTCTGTGTTTGATCGAGCTATAAGTTCAGTCTTAATAAAAGAGGAAGGATGTGACCAAAGGCCTATATATTTTGTCAACAAAATTCTTCATGGGGCTGAAACTCAATATCAAAAGATCGAGAAAGTTGCTTTGGCAATAGTCACCATGACCAGAAGACTCCGGCCATATTTCCAAAGCCATCAGATAATTGTCAAGACTGATCAACTAATCAATTAGATTTTGACAAAACCTGACCTAGCAGAGCAAATAGTATCATGGTCGGTAGAGCTTTCGGAATGTGGAATTAGCTATCAGACAAGAGGGGTAATCAAGTCTCAATTCTTAGCTGATTTTGTTCTGGAATAGTGTGTTGGAGAATTGAAGGGAGAAAAGCCTTGGTTCTATTTGTTGACAGCTCATCAAATCTAGAAGGAAGCAGGTTAGGAATCATACTTGAAGGCCCGGATGGAATCATGATTGAGCACTTTCTCAAATTTGGATTTAAGTAAGCAATAAATAGGCAGAGTATGAAGTTTTGATTGCAGTTCTACATCTAGCAAAAGAAATGGGAAGCAGTTGATCTTACTTTGCGAAATGACTCTCAACTAGTCACAAGTCAGGTATCTTAGTCATGTAAGGGAATAAAAGTTAAGCAATAAATCAATTTATGTTTCTATCTATTTTCAATTTGTTCCATTCAATAAAAGATATCTTGAGAGATAACTCAATTTATGTTTCTATTCTTGACATTTTTATTTTCAATTTTGTTATTAGTTACATTCAATAAATGATATCTCAAGCTTACTGGAAAATTATCACATTTCTTTTATATCAATAAATCTCATAAAATCCTTAAGCCAAGTAATAGGGAATTTCAGGTGAAAGACGAATCATTAGCTAGATATCTTCAGGAGGTCCATCAATAATCCAAAGGATTTAATACTTTCAAAATTGAACACATTCCTCGAGCAGAAAATAAGAGAGCTGATCTACTTTCCAAACTTGCCAATACGAAGAGACTAGGCAACAATCGCACAGTCATACAAGAAACTCTAAATGAACTAAGCATAGACAAGAAAGAAGTTATCAACATAAAGGACTCATCCTCTTAGAGGTTTCCGATCTTGAGATATCTATAGACTGAACAATTGCCGGAGGATTTGAAGGAGGTGATAAAAGTCAAAATGTCAGCAATATTTTACATGATCGTAGATGGCCAATTATACAAGAGAGGATACTCAATGCCCCTCCTCAAATGTGTAGATAAAGATAAAGCCTCATATGTCATGGCTAAGATACATGAAGGCGTTTGTAGTCATCATCTTAGTGGAAGATCTCTAAGTAGGAAGATTCTTAGGGCAGGGTATTATTAGCCCACGATGAAGGCCGACTGTATGAAGTATGTACAAAGATGTGAGAAATGCCAAAGGTTTGCCTAATTGCATCATGCACCTCCAGAAGAGTTGCATGTTTTAGACAATCCATGGTCATTTTACAAATAGGAAATGGACTTATTGGGTCCTTTTCCCCAAGCTACTGGACAAAGGAAGTATTTGATTGTAACTGTTAACTATTTTACAAAGTGGATAAAGGCCGAGCGAATGGCTAAAATCATAGCCCAAAATGTTAAAGACTTTGTTTGGAAAAATGTTATGTGCAAGAACAATTTGTTTTTTGCTATCATAACTAACAACGAAACACAAGTCTTGTACAAGAATTTTCGACGATTTTGTGATCGGCTGGGTATCAAACAATTGTTTTCATCGGTAGAACATCCTCAGAGCAATGGACAAGCCAAGGCTGCAAATAAGGTGATACTACAAGGATTAAAGAAAAGGTTGGATCAGTTAAAAGGCAGATGGGTAGATGAACTGTGTACTATAGGCATACCATACAACTCCCCAGTCCACAATCGGAGAATCGCCTTTTCGGCTTATCTATGGGGCGGAGGCCATGATTCCTGTAGAATTAGGGGATTCGAGCTGGTGAAGAATAAACTTCGATAAGGAGCAAAATGAAACACAAAGGTGGGCAGATTTAGATACACTCCAGGAAGATAGAGAAATGGCACTCATGAAGACTGAGGCAGTGGAACGAAAAATTGCAAGAAGATATAATTCCAAAGTAGTTGGTCGAAAGTTCAATGAAGGAGATTCAGTCCTATGTAGAGCTGAGAAACATTCAACAGAAGGCAAATTAGCCCCAAACTAGGACAGTCCTTTTCGTATAATCAAAAGTCTGGGCAATGGAGCATACAAACTATCCGAGCTAGCTTGGAAAGAAATACCTTTAACTTGGAATGTAGCAAAGTTTAGAAAATACCTTAGCTAAAGTTGCTACTGACACTGTTATGCTTTTATTTTTTTCATTCTTGGATTAATCTTCATGTTATTTTCAAATAATGTAGCCTCAAAGGCACACAACCGCTTTATATTTTATATAAGCATTTAAATACTTACCCACTAAGCGCCTTATATTTAAATATTTACCCACTTATCTATTTACTCAATCTTTTCATTCATATGTTATTCATTCCTTGATAGCATGGAAGCCTGGCCATGCCGGCACAATCTCCAAAAAATTCAGCCATTATTGGTATCTGCCAAGCTTGGCCACATCAACACGATTTCCAAAAAACCTAACTATCACTGGTATTTGCCAAGCCTGCCACACAGGTATGATCTACAAAAGACCAAGCGATCACTGGTATTCACCAAGCTTGACCATGTTGGCAGTAAAAAATCCAGCCATCGTTGGTACTCACCAAGTATGGAAATGTCGGCACGATCTTCAAAATATACCAATCTACCGAGATTAATATCAATTGCTCAGTTATTAGGCCGATTTACTGACATTAACTCATCATTAGCCTTGCTGGTATTTGCTAAATTTGGCCACAATGGCACGATATTCAAAATATACCAACCTACCAAATTAACTTTGCAATTTTACCAGTCTATCAAGATTAGTTTCAAAATTTGTTTGTTGCTTATATAATGACTAATCAAGCCTAAATTGCTATCAACTAAAAATGCAATAATCCTATTTAGAATTTTTTTCCAAATTGTATGAAATTAATAGTGGTCATACATTTTGAATGCATAAAAAGCCGGATAGGCATGGCTAAGTACTTAATCTTAAAGAAAATACAAACTTATGGGGCATTCCCCAAGCAAACAAAATACATAAGTCCTAGGGCATACCCCTATCTTTAATCCTTTGTTGGTGGATCTTCTGTGGCTGGATGGTCTTCGATTGCAACTTCATCTTCATCCTCATCATCAGAACGAGGAAGAATAACTCTATTTTCTAATTTGTACCAAGGGCTGACTTAGTTAAAATCCAACCCACAATCAGCAAAGAGATGACTAAAACGGAGCTTAGCCTTCTCAAACCCAGCTTCAAATTGTTGAGGAAAATCATCCTCTATAGTCCGCCTTTCTTCTGTTTTTAGCATAAGGTGGAAGCATTCCTCAGTGCCAAAGCTTGTTAAGTGTGCAACAATCCTAGAAACCTGACCTTTTGATATTTTTCTTTGTCAGCAGGCATGCTAAGGTTCTGTTCTATAAATCCTTCATTTAGGAAACACCGATAGTAAATTGAGGAGCAAGTATCCCTATACAACTATCAAATTCCATTACAAATCGACTAGTATCCTTCAGAAGAGCGTCAGGATCAGCAAAAGATACCAGACTTGGGGGGTGGATGTGGACGAATAGAGCTCCTAATCAATGGTATCGCATTATTCGGGATTCCAGTTGTGTTAGGAAGTGGAATGACCTTGGGCTCAGTTTCATCGGCAGCTAATTCACCCTCTATGCACTAACGCTTGAGTGAGCTCGAAGGGATAGGAGTTTCACAAGCAGGGCTTCCCATGCCTTTTGAGCCGACAGCCCCATCCCTGTCAAATACCTTGACACCTTTGGATTTTTTCTTCTTGTGGATTCTAGCAGCATCAAAACAAGGCCTAGTTTGTTGAGGCCCGATTTGTCGTCAGCCATTTGATTGTCAATATCTTCTAAGATAGTAATTGTACAAAAAACCAATCAAGTTAACTACTTTGGCTATGTAAATGAATGAAAACAAGTTGTCAAATAAAAGAACTCACTAGAACATTGTTGTAGGATGGCTGGATCCTTAGCATGTTGGATTAGCTCAGTACATTCAATGCCCTGCAGATCCAAGGTAACAATGTCTAATGAAAGCTTCTCAAGCACATCTACATGGCCTTTTTCTTAAACAAAAAAATTGCTAAGTACGACTCAAGGAGACAGGGTGATGATTAATGACCACTTAAATGGAAATCGAGTCGCACCCGAGGAATTGAAAAAATGCTCAATCACCGAACCCCTTGGTTTCAATTTGAAGAACTTGTCTTGATAGAGCCTTTTCTTGTAAGAAGATTCAAAAGCTGCTAACACCTCTTACCCCATACACCCGCTAAAGAAAGAAGATTATCATTTGATAACCTACTGTTGGAGATACAAAAGTAATAGAAAAACATGCAAGATGTGGCCTCAAATTTGAGCAATTGACACCAAAAATGAAAGCATCAGATGAACAACCACTCATTTGGATGTATTTGGATTGGCGCCACTAAAAGTATGGAGAGTATCCCATTATAAGCCACCAGCTCGTAATCCTCCGAGCTACCAGGAAGGTGAAGAAATGGGCGGAGCCAAGATAATTCCTCGAAAGATTAGAAAACAGAAGTAATTTAGTTGACACTCTCCATAATATCAGAGGATTGAGCCATTGCTTCATCGAAAGGTCGGTCAGCCATAACCTGAGAGGAATCTGAACTAACTACATTGTCCCACCCAACAGAAGAAGGTGGAGATAAAAACCATACAATTGTAACTAGTCATTAGTTACCCTATATCTCTCTACTATAGATTCAAACCGAATCTGATGCTCCATCCAGGCTTATCTAGGCAAGCCTAGCCCATAATACATCTTACCCCCAATTATCTTCTACCGACAACCTAACTCGGGAGCTAATCCATCTTATGATGATGGATTAAACCCAAACCCAATTCCCAGATCTTCACAACCAACACAATTCCTCTTGCCACTATCATTCTCTCCAAACATGAATATTCAAAATAACTAGAAACAATACTCATGCTCAAATGCGAAAACACAATCAAAGAAATCCATAGCAAATAGCAAACCAAATATGCCAAACAATTAATTGCAATAACTATCAAACTTATGCAAGAACAATCAGTAACATCATATTGGACAGACAACACGAACGATAATACTGGAGTCGTAGAAGAAAAAGCACAGACAAAGGAAAAAACAATCACCAAAAATTAGAACTAAGAAAATGGCGCCGTGAATGTCCACACCGCACCACACCACACCACACACTTCTTTCTATCACACCTCTTCAAATAACATGGATAGGGCAAAAAAGCAACACTAGAAGAAAAGAAATATAAAAAAGAAACAAGAGTTGAAAACAAAAAATGAAATGGGAAGAACAATAGGAAAGGAGGAAGCAGAAGAGGACACGTGAAGAGACAGAGGAAAAAGAAAAGAAGAAAGAGGAAGAAAAGAAGAAAAATAAATCCTCTCTCTTTCATTAAAAACCATTATTGCATCCAACGGCTAGGGAAACAAGACTTTTCAAAAATACATGGATATGATTAAATCTTGACCCAAACGATCCAATGGTGGATATTTTTGAGAGGACATGAAAAGATGTCAATTAATGAAAATAAGACTCGTATTCCACATTACACCACATAGAAAATCGTAAAGCCACACGTGTTACCGCTTCTCTATCCTTAGCCAATTTAGACAGACAACTCATTCACCGACCCTCACTCGAACTTTTTTGCTCTTATGAACTCGAAGTTGAAGGGTTTGTGGTCCAGTCGGTTTCTCCAACTGACTTACTCTATTACCTTGACTAGATCGGCTTCTTACTTATAAACCTCTTCGCTCTTATGAGCTCGAGGTTGGTGAACTCGTGGTCCGATTGATTTCTCCAACCGACTTACTCTGTTACCTCGGCTAGACCGGTTTCTCACTTTTAAACCTCTTCGCTCATATGAGCTTGAGGCTGGAGGGCTTGTGGTTTGATCAATTTCTCTAACTGACCTACTCTGTTACCTTGGTTGGACTGACTTCTCACTTATAAACTTCTTTGCACTTATGAGCTAAAGGTTGGAGGGCTTGTGGTCCGATTAGTCTCCTCGACCAACCTACCATGTTATTGTCAAAGACCTACTCAGTTGAGCAACATCCTTTCCCCATCTGTCGACCTATGACCCTTAGTGCCCATCTAAATGACCGATCTTTTTAGGCCTCTTCCCAGTTGTCGATCTACAACGCTTAAGGTCCATCCAAATGACAGATCCTTTGTAGGCCCCACCACAAGAAAACGTACGTTACCAATGCATACGTTACTACATATATTTATATTTACATTCTTAATGGAATCCTTTAACCAATTTGTTAGAGATTTCTCCCTTGGGCCCCCCTTTTTCTCCCCTAATCATAATGGTATCAAGCTTTATATATATCCTCTCCCATCATACGAGGAAGTAGACCATTCCAAGCCAAAACACTAGCCTATCCTACTTTAGAGCATCAGACAAGAATAGTAATGATATGTACTCATTATCTTATTTTGCTAGTGATGATGTACATTCATCATTTTGTTTTGATGGTGATGATATGATGAGATCGCTCTGTAAGAGATGTAAAATATAAAAGAATAATGTCCCATTTAGTATCTGGAATCGAGTATGGAATCAGAATTGGAATTAGAATTGGGCTCCTCAATTCTAATTTTCATGTTTTGAGTAAAATATATAATTGAAATTATAATTCCACATTCTAATTCCATGGAATTGAAATATAACTAAGATGAACTCTTCTTAATTCCTAGTCTATTCCATATGAATTATCAATTTCAAGACTTATTAAGTGTCTTTCTCTCCTCATTAAAGTCTATATGATTCTCTCCCTTTTTCAATTTATATGTTTCCTACCATATTTATTAAAATATAATATTTTTAAAAAATTAATAATAATATAAAAAATTTCCTAAATTTTAACATATTATTATATATATCCAAATCCAAAAGAATATTATTATCTTATATATAAATAATTTTCATAAAAAATTACTATAGTATAAAATTGTTGTTTATTAGTATTTTTATCAATTTTAAATTTTAAATTTTGAATCGTACATTTATATAATAAAACTAAAATCAAACTTAAAATTACGATTTATATTTTAATTCTTTAGCAAATCAACATATAAAATATAAAGTAAAAAATTTAAAATTCTAAGTCTATATTACAATTTCAATTCTAATATGCAAACAAATCATAAGAGATGTTCTAAGGTATTGCTGATTTGCTGTCTATCTAAAAAAAGTTTTTGGTCATTTTCCTTAAATATCATTTCGTAGATCATTTTATTTTATTTTATTCTTTTTGCTATGAGGTTCTTTCTATCATTTAATTCGTCATTTTTAATAATTTTGATATAATTAATTCTTTTTCTTAGTTAACCCTTATTAATGGTTTTTAGTATTAATTTTCCCAAATAAAATCGAGAAGACAAAATAAAAGAAAGAAAAACTTGCAAAAGCTAGAGTATTCCCCACAGAGGCCAATTCTACAATGGCCCTTAACAAGTTAGTGACCGTCATACTCTTGGGGAATTGTATTGTTCCAAGTGAGTTGAAGGACAACTTTAAAAAACGTTAACCGAGCTTTAATAGTGCTTTCGTGTGGGATACATTCTTTACACTTTGTGAATAGAGCGTGCTGTGGTGCACCATGTCAAGTATGGTGCACTACGCACCACTATGATCTAAAGGATAAAATATTATGGTGTATTGGTACACTAAGTAGATATGATTCATTGTAAAAAAATATTGCTCTATTTCCCACACCCAACTCCATCATCTTCCTCATATGATGGCTAATCTTCTCTACAGCTAGCTTCACCTTTATCTCAAACCTTCTCTTCCTTATTGTATATTCATCCCACCCACATATTAGCAATCTTTGATTTTTGTGTTTATTTTGGAAGCAAAACTAGCACTTGCTTCACAAGTCAAGAATTGCAAGTTTGCGACATACAGAGGAAAACCAGCAGGGGTTGTTGCATGAGTAGCAATAGTAGTAGATCTTCACACCCAATTTCATTACAAGCAATAACAATGATTTGACTTAGTCACCAAAATCTAACACTTTTTGAGTGAAAGCCAAGAGCACCTCCTCCTCTTATTGGGGAAGAGATTATGAAGAAAGTATCTTAAAAGCATCCAAATGGAAGCCAAAAGTGCTCAAATTTGAAGCAGAAGATACATCCCACCGACACGACCATGATTTCAATCCTTTGTGGTCTTTGCTCTGGCCATTACACAGAAATATTTTCCAATACATATTATTTTTGATATAAATATTTTCATAACATTGATTAATCAAAATTAATCTGTATGTTTAAAACACTATAATTAATACAAAACTTAAACCATGGATCGAATTGCAATTCCAAAACTTTAATTTGAGGAAATTCTGGCTCAGATTTATAATTCTTAAGCACTGCTATATCAAAGAATCCCAGCCATTCATTCATTATTGGACGGTGTGGATGCAAGGACCATGCAACTCCATCTAATAGCAGGGACCATTCAAGAATCTGCCCCCCACAAAAATATGAAATATCTGATTGCATTTGAATTTTTAAAGAGCCGTTGCGCTTTGGGGATTTGTAATATGAGCTCATCTTATTTGCATTATGCATATCGCAATACCCTTCCAATTTGAGTTTTTCTGCGTCCTGGAAGGTACAAACCTTGCAAAACTTGTGTATTTGGCGGCAAGACTACGTTGCTAAAATGAAAATTAACAAAAAAAATTAGCGAAAAAATATGCCAGCAAGGTATCAATTCCACTAACTACATCAGCGCGTGCACAACAAACTTCTATAAACCATAATAAATGATACAAAAACCACGGTGTCGTTTTGGCCCATCAAGCTGGCGCGTGATTTTACGTCACCTAACCATGCGTGCTCTCCAGCCCAGAAATATTTTAGCGAAACTCTCTCTACTCATTTTCTTTTTTCACTCTCACAATCCCTAGTCTTTCTTGGAAGTAACAGCAACATAGAAATTTCAGAGAAGAAAGAAAAACAGCCTTTGGAAGAACCCAAAAACGCAGAAACCCCAATCTTCTTCTAAACGTTTCTTCTTCGAGACCGAGCCATGCTTCCAGAGCAAACGCTTCCCCAGTACATTTTTAGGGTTTCGGTTTTCTCTCAAAGCTACTCTTTTTTCTTTTTTTCTCAGGACAATAGTACTCGGCGATCAGTTTGGTGAGTGTGCCGTTTTTTTCCCTTCCAAATCAATGCACATTTGAGCACTCATTTGGACGAAAAATTGAATCGATCAATAATTCGATACCCATTTTGTAGTTCTGCGTAAATAGTTTTCGGGGAGGTGCTCGAAGGAAAAAGAGAAGAAAGAAATTATATATATATTTTTTGTTTGTCTTCTTTTTTGTGGTGCGATTGTTTGGCTTTCTTGTCATGCGATCGGGTTCGCGGCTTCGGAAGAAGCATAAGAGGTTGGATGCAATATGCGAGGAGGAGTACAATAGAAACCATGGGGAATTCAATGAGGGTGATGTTGTTGGAGATGGTGGCAGTGATGCAGGGGTTCGCCAGAGCTCCCAGGTTTGGCATGCCCCGGTTCTGCTCGACGCCTCTCCGGCTCCTCCGAAGAAGCGCCAGAAGCTAGGCAAGAATGGGTTGTCGAGGGGTGTGAAGGATGCCAAGAGTGTAGAATGGGTGAGTCAGGTGACCGGCAGTTCTGGCGGCATGGAGGTTCCAGGAGGTTGGAGTTCGAGGTTGAGATCAAGGGTTAGAAGTTTAGATTTTGAGGTGAAGAAGGAGAGGGGATCACCGGGTGGGAAAAGGAAGCTGCAGCTGAAGCTGCCTTTGGATGATGTTGGAAGCAGAGGTGATGAGGAGGTGGAGGTTAAGGAGGCTGATAAGAAAGAGGAATTTGAAGGTGGCATGCCGAAAATAGTTAAATCAAAGAGACCGGGGAGGATCAAAGCTACAAAGCATGGAGAGAGGCATAAAGAAAAGGATAATGAGACTCATGAGAATTTGGATGAGACTAAGAGTCGACAAGTGGAGCTTACATTGAACAAGGATGAGGATAATGCTTCAGTTCTGGAGGAAATCCAGTTGTCTGGGGGGAATCAGATAGAAATATTAGATGGAAATGTCCCTCCAGCAATAGGGAATAGAGGAGGAGACATATCTGACAATGTGCAAACAGAGGAGTGTAATGGCAGCGTTGAACTGTCTCCTGTGGAACTTGTTCATAAACAGGCTGATCAATTAGAGAGCATGAACGAAGGCAAAAATGAAAGTGATGTAGCAGAAGTTGCTGAGATTTTTACAGAACAAGCACAGAATGAAGGAGCTGTTGATAAGGAGGTTGATATAGATAAAGAGACCTTGCAAGATGAAAATATTGTGCAGATGAATGAGTCTAAACAAGATTCAAATGACAAGCCTCGCCACCAACACATTAAAGAGGGTAGGCGGTGTGGTTTGTGTGGCAGAGGGACTGATAGTAAACCTCCGAAAAGATTAGTTCAAGATAATGGTGAGAGTGAGAATGAGGCATATAGTGGGTCTTCTGCTTCAGAGGAGCCTAATTATGATATCTGGGATGGCTTTGGTGATGAACCTGACTGGTTGGGGCGCCTCTTGGGTCCTATTAATGATCGCTATGGTATTGCTGGAATATGGGTTCATCAGCACTGTGCTGTATGGAGTCCAGAGGTATGATTTAAATATTGACTCTGGTGCTTTTAGAATCATGATTTACATGATGAAACTGGCCATATGTGAGCTTGACATTATGACTTAAGAGAACTTCATGCCAAATTGCTACTTGTTCATAAAATAGCAGACTTGGTTACCGCACTGGCATTTTGAAGTTCTCGGAAATAGGACATGAATTCACTCTGTCTGTTTGACCTTAGCAGTGCTGTGCTGGTAGTTGTTAATGAAGTATAGTCTATAACCTGTATTGATCATTGATGACATCGTAAATTCTCTAAGTTAGTGCATTAATAGATTTCCTTCTCTCTTTTGAAGTTCTCACATTTCTTAAATCCTTTTAAGAGACTCCTTTTTGTTAATCCTTTGTGCATCATTTCAATTTTTTTATCTGAACCAATGAACCAAATAGGCCATTTTTGGGTGTGTACATATATAGATGTTATATTGTTAATAATGACTATAGTAAATTTTAACACAATGCCAGCACAATATATCGATAGCACTTGTTAATAGTTTGAACAATGTAGGATCTAGAATTTAAACTTGGTATGATTCCCATCTTGATGGTGTTTTTAAATTATGCTTACATTGGTCTCACCCTTTTTCTTTTCCTCCCATTTTCTTATTGCTATCAACCTCTATCATATTGATATCATTAGATTGGGCATTTATCACATTTGTAACTTTTATTAGACAAAGTTATTTTAAACTCTTGTTGATATATATTCAAATCATTTCTGCCCATGATGATGTTGCAGATCACTATATGCCCATCAAAAAGTAAACATTAAGAAAATTAACATTCCTGGAATGAACGAAGGTAGTGAATTATTGTAGAACTTACCCTAGCATTTGCTTTCTCTATTTTTATCTTTGTAGCATTAGCCAAAATCCCTGGATCCTACATTTGATATAATAAGATAAAAGTTCCTTGACTTTGTTATCCTTCCATTCATGGGTGGCATTATGTTGGGGGATGCATATACATATCAAAATGAGACCATATAAGGACATTTTGATTTAGTAATAATGTAATATGAGTAACTAAAGTAAACATTTTGATTTACCATCTTGTAATTCAGCAGGGTTTAAAACAGAAATGTAAGCTGAAGAGGAAGACTAGAAACATTTCAATCTGGTACTTACATGCTTGCACTTCAATGCACCGCCTTTATTATGGAGAGGGAGATGATAGTATATATCCAAAGGCATATTTTCCCTGCATCGTTAAAACTGTTTTCTCGTGAAGAACATACTTAAAAGTTTTGGGAAATGAAATCAATGAGTCTGCATTGTTGATCGGTGAACCTTGGTACAGTAAGCCCCAAATATAGTAGAATTAGAAATAGTATTAAGGCATTTCAAGTTGACACAAGGTAGATAGAGGCTGCATATTGACTTATAGCTGATTCAATGTGTTATGTCAAACGAGAAGGCTCTGCTGATGCTGCAATCATGAAAGAGGTGGTTTGTGCTCTCTGAGAACGTAAATAAGAAACACAGGTGGTGCTTCTTTTGTGGATTCTGAAAACTTCCTGTCATGTGGTAGCTATTCGGTAAATTTGTGTTTTGGAATAACCTTGATGGAAGCAATTAGCCTCTGCTACTAAATAGAATGTCTTTTCATTTTTAGGGTTTACAATTTCATAGCAGCTATGGCTTCCAGAAATAGTGGCTGTGTGGTAGTGTAATAATGAATGGGCAGTTTTTCCTAACTAAAACATACATCATGATCATGCGCATAATAGAAGTTGCTTTGTCTGATGCATAAAGCTACAACATTATCAATCAGTATCGATCGTCTTGAGTACTTATCCTCAAATGAATGATTTGACCTGTAAAGGAGCTTTTTATTTCCTAAGGGGATGTCTATCAACATGGAACTTTTCTTTCCAAATTAAAGCGCACAAGCATGCATGATAAAGGCAAAGCAAGGGGATCCGAGTTTAGAAGTTTCTCTATCTTCTATATTTCTTAAACAATCTGCTTGATAATTCACAATCTTCATTGCTTAGTTATTAACAGCACATGAGCAAAATTTCTTTTCTACTTTGTTAATTTTTATCAGCATAATAGTTTTGCTGCCCAGGGCTGAGTAGTTGACTGATTCCGGCAATCCACCTATTTGCAGCTTAGTCAACTTTCAAGTATTGAAATAAGTTGTTTATTATGAAATATTTTGCAGGTTTACTTTGCTGGCTTGGGATGCTTAAAAAATGTGAGGGCTGCACTTTGCAGGGGAAGAGCATTGAAGTGCACACGTTGTGGGAGGCGAGGAGCTACCATTGGTTGCCGTGTTGATCGTTGTCCAAAAACATATCACTTGGTCGGCTACGTGTTCTCTGTCTGAAAATGGCATTGACAGATATATTGAACTCCCTTTATTTAGATTTTAAAAACGAGGAAATAATTTCTTTTTTGCCACCTTTATCAGAACTGACATGCTATGTGTGTTTTTCAGCCTTGTGCAAGGGCGAACGGTTGTATCTTTGATCACCGTAAATTTCTTATAGCCTGCACAGATCATCGACATCTCTTCCAACCTCACAGTAATGAATATTTAGCCCGGATGAAGAAGTTGAAGGCTAGGAAAATGAAGTTGGAGATGAGGAAGCTTTCAAATGATGCTTGGAGAAAGGACATTGAAGCAGAAGAGAGATGGTTGGAAAATTGTGGTGAGGATGAAGAATTTTTGAAACGTGAGAACAAGAGGCTTCATAGAGATTTATTAAGAATAGCTCCCATGTATATTGGTGGTTCAGACTCATCCAGTGAAAAATCATTTCAGGGATGGGAATCTGTTGCTGGGCTTAAAGATGTCATCCAGTGTATGAAAGAAGTTGTTATCTTACCTCTACTGTATCCTGAGTTCTTTGATAATTTAGGGCTTAGACCTCCGAGAGGTGTTCTGTTGCATGGATATCCTGGAACAGGGAAAACCCTAGTGGTCCGGGCATTGATAGGTGCTTGTGCTTGTGGTGATAGACGGATTGCTTATTTTGCCCGTAAAGGTGCAGATTGCTTGGGTAAATATGTGGGTGATGCTGAGCGCCAATTAAGACTATTATTTCAGGTTGCTGAGAGATGTCAACCTTCTATAATATTCTTTGATGAGATAGATGGACTGGCTCCTGTTCGATCTAGGCAGCAAGATCAGACACATAGTTCTGTTGTATCAACATTGCTTGCCCTTTTGGATGGTTTGAAATCTAGGGGTTCTGTTGTAGTCATAGGTGCAACGAATCGTCCTGAAGCTGTTGACCCAGCACTTAGGCGCCCTGGAAGATTTGATCGGGAAATTTATTTTCCATTGCCATCAATTAAGGACAGAGCTGCTATTCTTTCACTTCACACACAGAAGTGGCCAAAACCAATTACTGGATCTGTACTTGAGTTGATTGCAAGAAAAACTCCTGGCTTTGCTGGTGCTGATCTCCAGGCTCTCTGTACTCAAGCTGCCCTCAATGCTTTGAAGAGGAATTTCCCTTTGCAAGAAGTGTTATCTGCAGCTGAAGAGAGAGATTCTGGTTGTAAAAACCTTCCACTTCCATCCTTTGTAGTGGAGGAGAGGGATTGGTTGGAGGCTTTATTGCATTCCCCACCACCATGCTCCCGGAGAGAAGCTGGAAATGCTGCTAATGATGTAGTATGCTCTCCTCTTCCCGTCCACCTTATTCCTTGTTTGTTGAGGCCATTCTGCACTCTTCTCATGTCTCTTTTTCTCGATGATTGCATGTGGTTGCCACCTCCTATATCTAGAGCCATGACAATGATCAAGAATGTAATGATTTCTGCTCTAGACAAAAAGAAAATGCCTACTGATCACTGGTGGTTGCATGTTGATAATTTTCTTCAAAAAGCAAATGTTGCTGCTGAGGTAGAGAGGGCGCTCACTTGTTCTGGCATTGTATCTGCGGCTGATGGCTTTGCTGGTTCTCTTGATAGTGGGGATGACAGGATGAAATTTGAGCCCTCTATACAGCACCATGTCGGCATGCACGGTGGTTTGTCATTGGCATTGACTAACAAACCGGGATTTCGTATATTGATTGCTGGAAATCTCAGATCTGGCCAGAGACATCTTTCTTCTTGCCTTCTTTACTGCTTTGTTGGTGATGTTGAAATTCAGAAGATTGATATGGCAACTATTGCACAAGAAGGACATGGAGATGTAGTGCAAGGGATTGCACAAATATTAAGTATTTTTCTCACTCTAATTTTGTTTAGTTTTTTAATTGTTGGTGATAGATGTCAAAAGTGTGAGTGACGAAGTTTTGCCACTGATTGATAGTCGTCCATATATGTTTAACAGGCACTACTTGTATATTTGGTAAAGGCACTACAATCACATATATACACATGGAGAAAGCTGGAGCGGTGAAATCTTCCATGTGTATATATGGATCTACTGAGAAAATTATCTTCAGGTTTCCATATTTATTAGGAACTGCAATAGAATAGGTTTGAGTAATTGGCTAAATAAAGCTCATGGTTACGTTAATTTCTGATAGCAGATGGCCTGACAGGTTTAAGGTTTGTTTCTCTGACAGATGAATTTTGTGAAATCTAACAATCATTACTGACACCTGACAGATTGGACAGCTAGTAATTTTGCCTCTTCGACTCCTTTTTTACCTCTTGGTTTTCCGATTTAGTAGGATAGCCCTCCCGTTGTTTGTACTGTTCTCTCTCTGATGAAATTCCTTACTTTATTTTAAAAAATAAAAACTATTGTGCACAATGTCTGAAAACATTAAGGTTTGAAGAAGTAGCAATAGGAGTAACTTGCTAAGCCACTTGTTTCAGTAGTCTATGTACTAAGATATTCCACATCTAAGCACTATTGAGTAGATAGTTAGACACCATAAGTCTTCAATTCTCTATCTGTATCTTGTTCACTTCCCTTCCAGTTGGATGAAATGATGTTATATCTAAGACACTTATCCTTCCATTTGTATTCTCTTTTCATCTAACTCAGCTGCTGTGAGGAAAACACCCAATCGTATATTCGTATTCCTTTTGGAAGCACTGCTGATTCAGTATGCTAATTCTTAAACTGGGATATTAATTAAGCTTTCAAGCATTTCTTGATGCTACAGAGTCTAAGAATTTTTATTTGGGCTTCCAAAGAAATTGTGCTGTTTTTTCTGTAGCCATTAAGAGATGCAAAATGAGAGAGATGAACTGAATTTGTAGCATTGTATGAGAATATTGTTAGCCATTTCTATATTACCGTTAGCAAATTTTAGCTTTGATACCCACATTTACATTTCTACATGGCAGTGAAATGTGCTAGCGTGCAATCATGTGTTGTGTTCATGCCAAGAATTGATTTGTGGGCTATGGAGACACATTTTCAAATTACTAAAAATACTGACTCGTGTTCAGCAAATCTACTATCTCCTGAGATGAAAAAGTCTTCTTTCAAACCAAGCCAAGTTGTTATGAAGGAAAACATGCTCAATACGGAGAAAAACAAGTCAACAGAAATGGCCAAAGGCCAAGAAAGCAAAAGGCCTTCACATGCCTGGATGTCATTTATTGAGCAGGTGGAGTCCATTGGTGTATCCACATCCTTGATGATTCTGGTATGAATGCTTGTCCACCCTGTAATTGAAACCCTTCATATGACTGGTTTCTTGATTTTTCTGTATCTTTCTTATTCTTTTATTAAAGTGGAAATTCATTATGAAGAGTAGAGACAAAGAATCTAGAGGATAAAGGGTCCATAAATAAAACAACCAAATCTTGTCCCATTAGGTGGGGTCAGCTACATGGGTTAGACAACCCTAGTGTTTTATCGTAAACCATGTTTATATACAAATAATTAAGATCTAAATCTTTTTTAATTGTTTTACCTATAGTTTTTCTTGGTTTTCCTCTACCTTTAGATATTAGGATACCCTCCATCTTATCTATGCTCCTCAATAGGACTTCTACAAGTCTTCTCATGGCCAAATCACCTAAAACAAGATTCTACCTTCTTTTCCACTATAGGTGCTATCCTAACAGACAAAAAGGGAACATCAATGGAGTGAAGTTCCCCAGTGTGTCTAGAGAACCCCCTTAAACAGACTCTGTTTTAGACCAAATAGAAGTCAAATGCCTAATCTTATCACAAATTGGCTGCTGAGTTATCTTGATTATTGTTTTAATTAATTGTTGATTTATGTTTTATGGGCATAGTTATTTCTTAATTCTCATATATGAAAATTTCAATGACTAATTTATAAAGTAATGCTTATAGCTGTTAAGATGTAGTTGTTTTTATTGTAACATTGCCTGGCAAAGTGTTACTTCTTTTTTCAAAAAAAATAAAAAATAAAAAATCTCTTCATCCTTTTTCCTTGGCTTTCACATAATAGGTAATTTAATGTGATAAATTGACCTGATGATTATATTTTATATGAGAAATGACCCTTGTGCTAAAAGAGGGATCTCGCATAGCTCACAAAAAAGTTCATTACTGGGGAGCCAAAAAGGGAAGAGGCAACGAGAATGAAAATTAATGGTGATGAGAGTTTAGAGAGAGTTGTTTTATGATTAATAAAATTGATTTTATATTGACGTTTAGATACTTATGTTTATTTCTCTCGTTTTCCAACAGGCTACTTCAGAAGTTCCCTATACAGAACTTCCATGTAAAATAAGGGAATTCTTCAAAAGTTATCAGTCAAAAGACAGCCAATCAACTCATTTGGAGCAGACAGTTCCTCGATTCTCTCTGCAGGTTGATGGGAAATTTGATCATGACGTAGTGATCAATCATTCTGCAGTAGTGTTATTGAGAAATGTAGTTGAGCAGCAGATTCAATTGATTCATCAGAGATCTCATATTCATATGGGTGTCCAAAGGGGTTTCAAAGCCTTTGATTCAATTGAAGCTTGTAAAGATGAAGTATGTTACAGAAAAGATAATGAATTAGCCAATGAGAAGAAAGATAAAATGCAACTTCCTGAATCCTTTCCAAAAGTTCCTGCAGCCTTTACAAAATTTCCAGCGGCACCCATCAGTCAGTCACTGAAGGGAAGGTCAACCCTGTTGTTGGCACTATCCGCATTCGGTTATCAAATTCTTCGATACCCACATTTTGCTGAACTTTGTTGGGTCACGTCGAAACTCAAAGATGGTCCTTGTGCTGATGTCACTGGACCTTGGAAGGGCTGGCCTTTTAATTCCTGTATAATATGTCCTAGTAATTCACAAGACAAGGGAATGGTTTCTTGTACCTCTGGTGGCAGAAGCAAAGAGAGATCTGGTTTAGTCAGAGGCTTGATTGCTGTTGGTTTATCAGCATACAGAGGTACCTACACATCTGTTAGTGAAGTATCCTCTAAGGTTCGGAATGTTCTTGAGATCTTGGCTGCGCAAATCAATGCAAAAATTCAAGCTGGGAAAGACAGATATCAATATCTTCGTATTTTGTCACAGGTCGCTTATCTGGAAGATATGGTCAATAACTGGGCTTATGCATTGCTGAGGTATTTATTATTTCTAGAGTTGCAACTATGCAGGGTTGTTTATTTCTATTTTTTTAATGGGTGTGATCTCTGACAGAAATTCCTTCCATTTCAGTCCAGAGCAGGATTCCCCTGATCTTCCGATGAAGGTTACACCAGAAAGTGGTCGGCCATTTAATGACCAAGTCACATGTGAAGATCGCCAAGCTGAAGGTGTGGATTGCCACTTGGTTATTCCTATGGACGGAGATGATTTAGAGATGGCCGAGAGAAGTGAGGGAATTCCTGCTGAAAGCACTGCATGTCTTTCCTTGAATGACAGAAATGATAATTTAGATAATCTTGAACAAGATGGTATAAATGCAAGTTCTAAAGGATCTCTTCAAAACAATTCTCTTTCAGATAAGCATATTAACAACTCTGCTGCTGTAAACCAATCTGCTGATCCATCCTTAAATCAGGAGAATGGGATTCTATCGATAACTTCTGGAACTTTTGCAGTGGTGAGTGGACAATTTGGGTCCTCAAAAGACCTGAATGTATCCCCACTCACTCCCTCTGTTTCCCTTTCTGAAAATGGAGTGTGTGGGTTGACCAAATTTAGTGTTGTTAACTCTGGTAAGGATGAGAACCCTACCGACAATAATGTCTCTTCAAGTGACGGTGGTGGTTCTGCTGAGTCTGGGGCTGTTTGTGTATATCAATGTTGCCCTCAATGTCTATACAGTCTCTATCATTTGACACAGAAATTACTTGTTCGAGAGTGGGAGTTGAATAGTAGCCACTGGACAGTAGAAGATGTGCATGATGCCGTGGCATCATTATCTGTGGATCTTATTTCAGCAGTTAGAAAGCTTTATCAGGCCGAAGATTTCCCTGATTTATCTAATAAAACGGATGAAAAGCTTGGAGCATCTCTGGATTGTTCAAACCTGAGAACTTGCAATCCCGGAAAGCTGGTAGCGCCAGCCGAATGTATTTCTCACTCAACAGGTCACCATCCCACTGAAAGCAGAGATATGGCACTAAATGAACGAGTGAAGCTTTATTTTAAATTTATTTTTAGAGATGGTGTACTTGTTCATATGTACCCAGACAAAGATGCCTCTCTTCACTGTAAATTCGAGAACTTATGTCTCTGTTCTGTTAGAGAGTTGATAGTAATGACAAAGCGGACTTTTGGTTGAGCTATTATTTCATAGCTTGGATTGTTCTGCAATTTTTTGGTGCTTAAGCAGCAGTTATATTTAAATTTTTTATTTATATATAATTTTGCTTGACCATGAAATTTCCATGCAGTTTCTTCGAGTTCTTCCATCAGCAGCAATAAAAGAGCCTTTAATCCTGATATATCAAACTAACTTCTCTCTGTAGAAGCTAACCCACCATCTATCATTTTGGAGTATTTCTTTAAATATGTTATCTCCATTGAATATTGATAACTAAAATTTACGTGGTCATGTATGTAGGCCTTTACCAAAATTCCTCTTGTAATTATATTAGTACAGTTTTGGTATTAGGGTTCACTGTGAGAAGTTTGTGATTCTGATTGTTTGTACAATTGTTTTATTTCATACTCAATTGTTAATTAACTTCAATTTTTTCGTTAGTATTACGTTGTTGATAAACTAAATCAGATTCATTCTAATAACAACAATCAAGTCTTTTTCTACGGGCTGTGGTCGATTACATAAATCAAGTAACATTATTGTGTTATATTGTAAACTGTATTTGTAGACATGATGTTTAAACTTAATCAATCTAAGGGGATTTTTCCGATATTCCTATAAAATTAAAGGGTATCAGTGCCTTTCAATTAGTTGTGATTAAAAATTTGTCATGTATCCATTAATTAAAATTATTGAAAAATTAGAATTATTTTTAATTATATTTAAAATCTATAAAATTTGTGATACAATCACAACTATTAAATAAAAAAAGATATCAAAACAAGTGTACTGAAGCAAATCCCTCAATTTAAATAAGTAAATCTTCAATGTTTTGTTTAATATATTGATAACACTGAAGTTTAAACTCAATATTTTATATAAGTTATTCAAACTTTTTATCATTAGCATTATTCAAGCTTTTTATCATTAGCCTAGTTCAAGTGGCTTAAATTTTCAATTTGATATTTTAAAGATTTTTGAAAGGAGTTTGCTCAACACTTTCAATGCTCTAGTGATTTATGACTGATACATTTCTAAACTTTGAAATTGAGAAAAAACCAAAAAAAAAAAAAGAAAAGAAAAAGGAAGAGTATTCCTGGATCTCAAGCAAAGCAGTAGTCTCAAAGGTGAAAACAAGCAATGAAATGCTCCAGTGCTATGCAGCACATCCCTTTTAGGAATATTTTGGTTATCAACAAATCATGCAACATACTATGAAGAACAGTGTTATTGTCAAATTTGAGCTTCTCAAATTTTTGAAATAAAAAATTTATAAAAATTATATTTAAATTCAAATATTTAAATAAATCAAATCAAAATTAAAATTAAAATCAAATCGAATCAAATCAAAATCGAGTCAAGTCAAATTAAATCAATCAAAGTACAAATTAAAATTAAAATTAAAAATAAATCAAATCAAATCAATCAAATATAAATATCTAATAAAAGAAAATAGTGAATTTACAATGTGGTATTTTCAACTAATAAAACATAATAAAAATAAATAAAAAGTTATCAATGTAGCATAAAAAATAAGAAATTAATGTATGTACACTGTCAGTATAAAAATTCAAAAAAATTAAATTCAAATTTAAATAAAATATAATATCAAATTAAATCAAAATTAAAATTAATTCAAATTAAATTAAAAAGATTCAAGTCAACTTAAATCAAATCAATCAAATATAAACATCTAACAAAAGAGAAGATTGGATTCATGTTTTTAGTTGGTGCTTTATAAGCATCTAATAAAAAAATAATTTACTCAATATAATAATAAAAAATTGTCAATATAACATAAAAAAATTTAAATTATATATACTGTCAGTGTAAAAAAATTTTATATAAATATTTAATTATGACCACATCATAAAAAATATTTGATTCAATCATCTATTATCTTAAAATTCTTCTAAATATAAGCATATGATTGGATGATAATTTAATATAATTTTACATTTACTTTGTCAGTGCATAATAATTATACTCAAAAAATATGTTACTCAATATTAAAATATTTTAAAAAGCTGATTACGTAAAGTATTGTCAGCTCACACTCTCTTTTTAGAGAAATTATTATTAAATACTCATAAAACACCAATTAGATAGTACTCTATTCTATAATAAAGTGACATTTAATTGTAAATAGTGGATCATAAACAAAAATTATTATATTCAAATTTTAAGATCAAATTAAATTAAATATTATAAAATATTTACAAATAATTAAATATATATTTAATTTATATACATACTAGTATAAAATTTTTTTATACAAATATCTAATTATATATTACTACATCAGTAAAAATATTTAACTTAACCACCAATAACATTAAAAATCTTATAAATATAAGCATTTAAACTCATAAAGTATTATATCAAATCAAAATTAAATCAAAATCAAATTAAATCCAAATTCGATCAAATGAAAATAAAAATTTAAATTGAATCAAATCTATCATATATATATATATATATATATATATATATATATAACCTGTCAGCATTATAAAGATTTTAAATAAAACATTCAAAAGAAAATTCTAGAAATATATTTAAACTAAAAATATTACGTATAAAGAGGGAATCTAACATTTTTATTCTATTGGAAAGAGTAGAAGAAAATATTAAATAATATAATAAAATATTATATCAAATCAAATCAAATTAAAATCTAAATCAAATTAAAATTAAATTAAATCAAATTGATTAAAGTATAAATAAAAAACAAAATTAAAATTAAATTAGATCAATCAAATATAAATATTTAACACTAAAAAAAAAGAGTGGATTCGTCATGTGATGTTTTCAACTAGTACTTTATAAGTATCCAATACAAAATAATATATTATTCAGTATAATAATAAAAAATTATCAATGTTACATAAAAAATATATATTACTCAACATTAAAAAAAGTATTGTTAGCTTATGCCCTCTTTTGGAGAAATTATTATTAGATGATTACGGAGCACCATCTATATTGTAGTCTACCCAATAATAGAGTGATATTTTAGATGAAATTGTAAGTAATGGATCATAAACTAAAATCATTATATTCAATTATTAAAATCAAATCAAATCAAAATCCAATCAAATCAATGTGTGTTTGTTATAATTTAATAATTTGTTTTGATTTTGAAATTGGTGATTTATGAAAATTTTTTAGGTAGTCAAGTAGTTTAGGTATGGCTTAGGTGCTTTGTAATATTTATTCGAAATTGTAAAATGGTCATCTTTTATACTTGGCGTGTAGATAATGCAAAAATTGAAGTTGATGCTTTTTTTTCAAAACAATTGAGGAAATTAGTGATGAAGAATCAATAATGTGATTTTTCATATAATATATTGTGATTGATTACTGTAACTGTGCGTAGCACGCGTTATTCAGTTAGTTAGTGACATTAAATTAATCTTCAAATTAAATGATGATTTCTGATCATTACATGAGATCAATTTGTCAATGTAAATAATAGCTTTTAGGAGTTTACTGTTAATATAGTATTTTAAATAGTCAAGTAATTAGATATTCAACAATACTACACGGACAAAATATAATATGCCAAATTGTGTTAAAATCTTAAGATAATGGAGTAAAAATGCAGAAATCATGGTAAGGCAAAAAAAAAAAATGATGTATTTATTCCATTTACATGACATCTAATTCTCGCAGAATTATTTTGGTGGAAATTGAGGACTAACAAGTGTGTGAGTGAGTGTCAAGTGGCTGAGTCAAAGTGTTTCTGCTGTTTGTGATGGCAAGGCTATCTTTGCTCACGGAAGCCATCATTGGAAATTGGTTCGTCATTGGAGAAGGAAGAGGACTAGGCTTGTTGGTGGTAGAAAGAGAAGGCTTATCACAAAGACAGTGAGCGGGAATAGACCAGAGGAGATTAAGGAAATATTGGAGTGCTCCAGTGTGTGTGGTAGCATGGGTGCCCTTTCATGAAAGATGGATGTCATTAAGAGGTGTGCGGTGCACCTGACTTTATCTCATATACCACGGCCTTCACTTGAGATGAATTACCAGCAAATTAAATAGTGAATAACCTTTAATTTCGGGGGCCGACTTCTATGCACTTTGTGGTGGTAGCGCATCATATGTTAGAGATTTATGAAATATATTGATATATCAATCACTTATGATGTATTGTAGTAATATATTAATTTTAAAAAAAATAAAAAATATGATTAAATATATTTTAAAAATTAATTTTTATATATTGATAATATAAAATTATACTGATAATATAAAATAATTTTATATTATCAATATAATATTATACTAATAAATAATATAAAATTATATTAATAGAGTAAAATTACATTGATTAAATTTTTATGATTTTTAGAAATTAATTTTTATATATTAATAATGTAAAATTATATTGATAGTATAAAATAATTTTATATTATCAATATAAAATTACATTGATAAAGTAAAATTATACTGATAAAAAAATTTTATTATTTGATAGTATAAAATTATTTTATACTGCCAGTATAATTTTATATTATCAATATATAATAATTAATTTTTAAAATATATTTAATTATATTTTTAAATTTTTTTAAAATTAAATATTATTATAATATATCATAAATAATTAATATATTGATACACCTTACACACCATCAAATTGTAAAATACACCGCATTCTTGACAAGCGAAATGCACCATAAAACACGCCTTAATTACCATTTTACATGGCGTACGGTACATCTTGACCATACACCATAGCATCCCCCCATTAAAAATAAATAAATAAAGTTGCACTTTATGAAAGGCGGCATAACATGGGCTCTCATGCAGAGGCCCACTACTAATCCCGTATCCTAAGCCGTGAAATTGGCTCAATATTTGAGGTTTTGTTAGAGACTCCCAGTGGAACAATAATTGGCAGCATTTGATGGTTTTTTTATTTGTGCCGGTTAAAGTAAAATTCATTAGAAATGGTAAGTCAACCCCTGCCATATTTGTTGTGAGGATGACACATGTGCAGCATTTGATGGTTTTTTTATTTGTTTTTAAACCCATTTGCGGAACTGGATCTGGTTACATACTAAGGAGAGCAGTTTTAAAATCATAGTGTTGAATTTGGAGCTGAAGGCTTTCATATTCTAGATCGAATTACGTTTTTTTTAGTTCTAATCATTATGCTGCTATTTTATGATTAATTGATTTAATCGTTTAAATGGTTTTGTGGTTGGCAAATGGCAACTAGTCTGGGTTTATATCAGAAAGTGTGAAACAAAGAATAACTTAAGTCCGAGGGCTATTAAGTCCGTGCCATCCCAACAAATTTTGTTTTTGGTTCCATGCTCGTGGATGTAAAACAATAAACTAACAAAGAAAATTGGCCCACACAAATAATTTATGACTAAAATACACTTAATTCCATTTAGACATCAGAAAATAATATTCCACTCCATCAATTTATAAAATATACACCCCATCCAATTTGCTAACATCCACGTAAGTTAAAATTATTTATTAAAACAGAATACATATTATGTAGTACTTAATGTTCATAATTAATAAAAAATAGAGTCTTTCTTCACTTGGTACCGACCGACCTTGAAGATACAGTCGAGGTCTATAGGATCATAGTACTGAGTCTGGTGGCCACACGAAAAGAAGCTAAACATCCAGAAAATTCTAAAGAAGTAGTAAGAAAACACAGCGATATTTACGGGGATTTTGCTACCTTTTCCCCCTCTTTTATGCTCACATTATAATTAAATAAAAATATAACTTTGTTATTTATTAAAGAGCTTATATTTATGGATATTATTATAATTTAGCACTTGTTTTGATAGAAGTAAATCCAAAATAAAATTTCTCTTTTCTCCCTCATCATAGATGGTTAACTTACATAAAAATTAATTCTTCATAAAAAAAAATGGTATTTTTGTTTAATGATGATATAGTGGCGGTTGTCAACGTCCACCGGCATAAAAAGGAGAAGAAGGTAGTAAAACCTATACCTATATCGGGTGCCAAACACAATTTTAGTGGCTTTTAGGGGTGAAACCAAAATGTTCAAAAAAAAAGTGAAAAAAAAAAAAACACTAGCGCCAGGTCAAAAGTATGGGATTTACGGTGGGCCAAAACTTACCAGCCCCACTGTAAAAGCCACCCTTTATGAAATGCCAAATTTTTCACGGTCCAAATTTTTCTCGTTTTGTTCTCGCCATTGAGACGGCAGCTAACTATCTGCTAGCATAAGATTTTGGCCACCATTCGAGGCAAGTTTTACGAACCATTTTCAGGTGAAAAGGACTGCTGGCATTACAACAGCCTCCGCCTCGGAAGAATCCTATCCATTTATTATCAAACCTTAATTTCAAAGTAAAATCCATTAAACTTTGGTTTTAAAGAAAAATAATTTTTGACAGAGTGAAAAAAAAAATTAAACATAATAAACAAAAGGAAAATCAATTTTGCGTTGTGAAACTTCCTTTTAATGTTTTCCAGGGTGCACCCAAACACGCTATCAATCTTTGAATGGAAGAATAGAATTGAAGTGTAACAATTGAACCAGAGAAATAAGATTCTTGAGACAGAAATGGCTAATCTTTTATTTATTTATATTTTTGCAACTTCCTAAAAGATTCGTTTCGGTCAACACGGGACAAGAAAGGTGCGAGTGTGAACTGGAAGGATGGACATTCTGAAAAACCGTTCAATCACTTTCGAAGCTCTTGAAGATCTTGCACATACCTCTCGATCATTGTTTTGAATTGCGGACCGCATCACGTGATGCGGCCGCAATATTGAGTTGCGATCATCGCTGCCATATCATCACACCGCATGATGCGGTGTTTCTTGATTCACGTAAATCGACTTGATAGGACCGCGTTGGAGCGCGACGAGTCGCGTCGAATCGCAACGGCCACATCGGAGCCAACAATGCGTAACGGCCGCAATACGCATCGCGATAGCCGCAATACTTGCAATCGCAACAACCGCAATTGCATCCGCAGTTGTAACCGCAATTTAAAACACTGCTCTCGATATAACCATTCATCAACCCTGGATTGCCCCCTGTTTCCCTCCACTTGGTGTGGTCCTTCTTCACTGAAGCACCCACCTTGCTGCCTTCATCCATCGCTAACTTAATGGCTCTACTCAAGCTCTCTTTTGAAACCCACCCATTGTGTCCTCTTTCCCCCTCAACTGCCACTTCCAGCTCCTCAACCAGCAGCTTGGTGTTCAACACTTGGTCAACAAGGTGTGGAACCAGCACTATCTGCTTCTCATTCATCAAAGATTCCCACATTGAACCGAACCCACAGTGGTTCACAAAGCACCCCACAGATGGGTGGTTCAAGATCAATGGCTGCTGAGCCCAAACCCCTGGAAACCACTCCTCTCCCTTTGACTCTCTCTTCAAACCTCTCAGGCAATGCCTCTTCCACACTATCACACCCCATAGGAGCCTTCAAAGAAACCAAAAATGGGTAACCTGCGAGCTCAAACCCCAGCAACAGCTCTTGGAATTGTGCTTTCTCCAAGTTGATTTGGGACCCAAATGCACAGAAAACAACAGATCCAGGTTCAAACTCACCAAGCCACTTAGCCCAACGCTCTTCCAACTTCCCTTCAGCCTCCTCAGGCAACACTGGTCCAGTCAAAAGCACTTGCTTTTGGTACTGTGAGGCAATGTAGTCACAGAAGTTTCCTTCAATCTCTCTGCTTGTTCTGATGCCTATGGCATCGCTTCCTCCCAAGGCCGTTGTGATGCGCTCATAGAAAGTGATGTTACCATCTCCAGCAGGTAGTGAGATGAACATCAATTGCTTAGCTTCTTCACCACGAAGCACCACTTTGGATGAAGGGTGCCCTCGTGGTGGCTGGCTCAGCTCCTCCATAGTAATGCTTCTATCCTTGGGAGCATTCCTAGCAGGGACAAGTGCTATAGACAAGCTAGCTGCACAAACCACATTGTAGCAAATGGACTTGATGCCCAACTTCTTGGCAATTTCTGGTACCCAATATGCAGCATCATAGAACACAAAGTCAGGTTTTGTTGTGCTCAGTGCTCGCTCCACTTGGTCGCGGGTGTGATCTACGGCTGTGAAGAGGAGAGCGTTCAGAGAGAGGGGAATCTCTGAGGCAGTCTCTGTGCCATGAGGGAGGCCATCTACGTGGGGAACAGTGACAGTGTGGAAGGTGATGAGGTTTGGGTAGCGATTCAGGTGCTGCAGTTGAAGCTGTGCTTTGTGAGGGAGCAGCAAGGTGGTTCTGTGGCCTCTTTTGGCGGTGGAGGAAAGGAGTCATGTGAGCCGTGGCAAACCATGGGAACATAGCTATGTGGAGCTTGGAGGTGCTTGCATTAGCCATTTCTGGGGGGCACAGGATGCTGTTTGTTCTTTCATGACATGCGGTAGCCGGTTCTTTATAGTTGAAAGCTCTTTGGTACGACAGTATGCCCAAAAGGAATAGATGGGTTGTTTCTCTCTTAAACTTTGTTGTTTGAGAGAAAAATTGACACTAATTTTCAAAGATGTTGTATACAATTTTTTTTTTTTCAAAGGTGTCTAAACAAGTGCTATAAATGATATTTCTTTTTCTTTTTGTTTTTCGCAAATCTAATTGTTTGATTTAACTGTATGCATCCTTTCGTTGATTTTTGGGGTTTCCATCGAGCACTTCTCTTCTTCATATAGAAAAAATGTTATTTAAAAAAAAAAAAATATATATATATATATATATATATATATATATATATATATATATATATATATATATATATATTTACGTGCAAATATATAAAATATTGCTGATTTTTATTTTTTATTTTTATAAGCAATAGGGATTAAAGGCCGAATACAAAATTAGACATAAGCAATAATACGTATAAATAAGTGGGCAATTCATATATATTTTTTGGGAATTAGGTGATAGTAGAATTATTTACCATTGTACTAACCTAATTCTCTAATTATGTAGCTGAATTCACTAGTTATTTATATATAAATTATCACTGGTAGATTGACATATAAAAATATATGTACAAATAATAGGACTTTTATGTATAGAGGAAATTAAATATTTTTTATGTAGTAATGTTATTAGACACCAATAATAGGTGTTAAAGAGAGACCCACAAAGTTTCTCTCATTTATCACGACTTTTTTACTATTATAAAATTAAAAAAATATTATTTACGTATATACATTTTTTCAATATTATTTTTCAAAATGTCCTACTTATTTGGATTGTTGAGAATTTGGTTCAAGTTTAATTAAATTCATTATGGGACAAATTTTATACCAAAACCACATAAATCAGTCTAACTTAGATTGAATTATGCAATATTCACTTCATTCCAAATTCTGGTCGAAATTGGATGACCCTCAATAAGTCGCCTAAACTCTGGATTTGGGTGTATTATAGGTCCACTATGGAGGCGAGTAATATTAATTTGCAATAGGTACAAACTACATTATGTAGACATTGAATATAGCCTGGACATCATCAACAAAATTGGCCCAATCAAGTCATGCATATGTGCACACAGCGAGTACATGGTGGCATGGATAGTGTGACACTTGAAAGTACCCGCAATTGCACCATCGATAATCTCACCCTATAATTCCTTTGAGTCTAACCCCCAATTGGTTCGAGTTTTTCTACCACAAATGACGAGTTCGATCGGGAAAATCCAGACACTGTCATGGTACCATCAACTATCTATTCTCCTTGATTGCTTGTTGCAAGGCCTACGAAAACATTTGTTCATTAGCAAGTTGGGCTTTCACCTCCCTCCCTTTTCTAACAAACAGCTCAATAAAACAAAAATAAGTGGACTTCACTAGAGCCGTAATTGGCAGATTCTGGGTGCCCTTTAGAACAATATTAATGCACTTGGACAAATTAGTCGTCATATGCCCAAATTTGCATCCTTCGTCAGCATGTTGTGCCCACTTTTCAATGGAAATTCTGTTAATCCATTCACATATAGTTGGATTCTCATCTTCCAACAAGTCGTGGTAATAAAGATACTTTCGATGAGTCTTTGCATAGGCCGCATTCATTAGAGTCTCTAGAAATTGGGCATGGAAAGTGAACATGAGCCCAACATCATCATCGCTACATAGCTGCCAACTTTTATAATGGAGCACACCTTTTCTAATCGCCATGGGCACTCGATAATATATTTGCGTGATTTGCTTGTTACTTTGTTGGCCTATTTTTTGCAGAATTGTGTTCTGCAACTCTAAAAAAGTAATAGGTTAATGAATCACCATAAATTGAGGATTTTGACTACAAAAGGTTACACCATCATCTGTATTTATAATCTCACCACTATTATGAACAAGTATATATTTCTTCATCATTTTTCCACACACTTTCTTTCAAAACTCTCTCGACGAAATTGAATGAGTGAAATTTCACCCACTTCCTCTCAAATCTCTCTCTCAAAACTCACACACAAAAGACTGATCAAGTGGGATTCCGAGTGAGGTATAAATAGGCAGTGGTTTAAGGTTTGGGTTAAGGTTTAGGCAATGGTTTACGAAGTATTGAATTCGACCTAACTTGGATCGAATTCTGCACTATTCATGTGACTAGCACAAAATTTGATTTGGATCGATTTCCGTGGTTTCAGTATAAAATTTGTCCTACAATGAACTTGCATTTGTTTCAATTTTTTTTTTAAAAAAAAGTGATTTTAAAGCTTAAATTTTATATATAACTGAAAAAGCTAAAAACTGATTTTTTTTCTGAAGCTACTCTTTTTAACTTCTACAAAAAAGTTGAAAACTAATTTTTTTTGAGAATCTGATTAGTTTTAAAAAATTATCCAAATATAAAAAAATTGATTTTTTTGATGATAAAAGTGATTTTCTATCAAAAAAAATTCTAAACAAACACACCCAATCCAACTTGAATTGAATTCTCTACAATCCAAAAAAAAAAAGGACATTTAAAAAATAATGTTGAAATGGTGTATATAAGTAAATAATTTTTTATTTTAAAACTGTAAAAAAGCCCATTTATCATTATTTTTGGTGTCTTTTTCTCTATGTGGTATTCACTCTTAAAATCTATTTTTGATATACAAATCCTATTTTTTAGAATTTTTTAAAACCAATTAAATTATATTTTCATCTTATTTATTTTCAAAATTTGTAATTTTCTTTTTGAGAATAAAATTTTTTATATTTTAGATTATTTTAATATAAATGAATTTTTTAGTAGTTATAGTAAGTATTAATAAAATAAAATTTTATTTTATATATATATATATATATATATATATATATATATATATATATATATATATATATATATATATATATATATATATATATATATTATCTTTATGACTCTTAATATTACTAGTAACTAATTTTAAACAATCTTATTATTTACTTTAAAACTTAAAAAAATGAAATGAAATAAAGTTTTAAAATTCTTATTATCAAATTTAGTACATTATTGAGGATATTTATTTCATCTTTAGATTCAATCAGCACTTATACAAAGACCAACAAGCCAAAAAAAAAAAAAAAATCTTATTTTACAAAGCTTATTTTATAGCTATTTATATCATTAAAAAGTTTTTTTTTTTGCATCCAATGGAGATTGACTCAAGCGGAAGGAGTTACTCTTCCACATGTGGTGAACCATGATTTGAATTTTAGTTAGGAGAAGTGCCCATAATTGATGTCCAACAGTGCCTGGATTAAAATTACTTTCAATAGAGAATACTTATAAGCAAAAAAAAAAAAAACCTTATTTACATTAAAAAAATTAAATTATGGTACATTTACATCTCTTAAGAAAGAAAATGTAAAATATAAAAAAGATAAACCTAAAATAGCTTTGCTAGGGATGTGCAAAGTTACTCCGGGGCTCAAGTCAATTTGTCTGTGTTTGGAATGTGTAACATACCTGAAGTGTTGAGTATCACATTTTGATTCTTTTTTCATATCTATACTTGTACCTTTCAAGTGTCAACTTAAAGTAGATTTGCACTACAAAAGCAAAAGTGTTTAATTTAATTATTCATTAAATTACGTTGAGTTATCTTATGTGAAAGAAAACATTTTAAAGGGGTAAAAATTGCTCCTTAAATTTGCGAGTATAAATTAAAATAATATTTGACATTTAAAAATTCATTATTTTAGTTTCTGATATTGTAATTTATTAATTAAATTATTTCTTATATTAACATATCATGAGCTAATTTAAGTAATTTATATATATTAAGAATTAATTTGATTTATGATAATATAATAGTAGGAATTGATTTAACTAAAATAAAAATTTTTAAACGCACCAAGAATTTCTCATTGAGGATTTTGAGCTTTGACTTCTTAAAGGTAGCAACTTACTTTTTCTCAAGAAAAACGAAGTAATATAATGTACATTTTCTTAATCAAATTATAACTTCTGACAAAAATTAAAAAAATATACAACTTGGTATTGACAAATGATGTTAACACGCGCATTGCAACTCGTTTGGCTGATGTTTTTGTCTCACAAATTCGAGGTTGAGAGTTTGACTGGCACTATTCTCCTTTCTTTTCGTTTTTTCATTTTTAATGGCATATATTGTGGTGCATCTGCTTAAGTATAGTGCATCATGCACCGCTCTTCCATCTCTCTCTTTCTCTCTCTCTCTCTTCCCCTCACTGTTCATCATTGTTTGTCTCTTGCCTCTTTGAGCTTCCCCCATGGCCACCGTGCGTGCCACCAGCATCGCGATTAATGGCTGCCATTTATGCCTCCGCCATCGCCTCTCTTCCACTTAAGGTTTTCGAGACAAGCACATCAACCAAATGAGCTGAACGCACAGACAGGCCACTTTTGTCATTTAAAATATATAAAGAAAACACCATCTGCATAGTGCAGATTTATTACAATCTGCATTGGAGAATCCACTTAACAGCATAAATTGAGTTCTATTATAATCTATTTTAAAAACTTTTGCTCCATCGCACACTTTATAACTTACATTACTTCAATTATTGTAACTATTTTATTTTAGATTGTAATTTTTTATTTGATATTGTAACTTGTAAAATCTATTACAGTATACTCCCTTATTTTTAAAGATGATACCAAAGTTAGAGCCAAAGTTGTGAGAAAGTAAATAATGTTAATAAATATTAACTCTATTATGTTGTTGGTACTTGCAACATACATGCATAAGAAGGAAGATGATACAACTCATCTTTTAAACACATTTTTCTTTTGTATGTGTGTGGTTTTTTTTTTAATTTCTGTTTTTTTTTATGGTCACACAGGACTAAGCAACCCAAAACAAACCAAAGCGCAATTACACAACCTATACTGGCTAAGGTGTGTGTTAACATGGTCCGCACCATTTTGGACTATCACACGGTCCACCCATTTTCACCATTAGATCGTATTTGAATGGTTATGATTTAAAGAGGTAATAATTACATAAAATTTTGAAATAAAATAATAATTTTTCAAATTAAAAGTAATAATCTTAAATTACCAAATTATCCATCCCATTCTTCCCCCTCTCTTTTTGACCCTTCCACTACCACCATCTTCTAACTCTTACTAGCAGTTTGCTGCAGACACCGTGGTGGCATCGCCTCTGCTACCACTACCACCACTTTATGCTCGACCAAACAACAACCACATAGTTTGAGTCGGGATTTCTAGTAGAATAACAATCCATTTACTTGAACAAACAAAAAGAATTGGAGAAGAAAAAAAAAAAAACAAAATAGTATCCTTTTATGTAGGAGAGGGAGCACACTACCCAAAGAAGCTCATATCTCATATTACTATGATCCGACTAGGGAAATTAGAAAGAGGCAAAACCCAAGAGGTTCGAATTGGAATTAAGAGAGAAGAAAGGTGTGGGGTTTGATTTTTTCCTTTAATGGTTGGCTAATTGGGTGAAGAAAGAGACTAAACATGGTTGTAGCTCTTGAAGGGTTCACCAGTTTTGAGAAACAAGCTCTATCATCTATGTTCATATTCTTTGAACCATTGCTCTTTGAAAAAATCCCACCATCTCATGACAAAGTATTTGGAGAGTGTTATTGTCTTTGGATTGAAGAGTCTTTTGGATTTGTTGATGAACAGGGTGGTATCAACTTATATGATGTGTTGTTATTGTTCAATGTGTTGTTGGGTGGGTGATTGAGCAGAAAAAGTAAATAAATAAATAAATGGTTAGAATAGAAAATTTAAATGAGAAAGGGCTAGTTTGATAATTTTATGAGGGGAGATGGAGGACCATATGATGATCCAAAACATGGTGTGGACCATGTTATCCTACACCACTAGTTGAAGCTATCCCCATTCCATTTTCATGGAAAGATGCTCCAGTACATCCTAGAGGAGATGGTGGCGTCTAATTTCGTTCGCCCCACTTCTGAACCATTGCATGGTCCACTCTTGTAAATCGTTAGATTTAATTTAATGAAAATCTAATAGTAGGTGTGTATATGGACTCTAATTGATATAGAGCATATAAATATTAGCTATGAGATCTTTCACCTTTTCTTCTTTCACCTTTTCTTTTCTTCACCCTCTTTCTCTCGGCCACTACCGACACCCTCCGTCAAGCCCACGGTCACTTTCGCCGCTCACCATCATCACTGCCACCGCTCGCCTTCGTTGCTGCCATTGCCACTACCACCACCGAATTTGTCTCCTCTTTTACCCATTCTTTTGTACTAAGAGCCATCACCACCGCATCTTCATTGTTACTGCCAGAAGTAGGAGAGCACAGCCATCATGTCTTGTGTTGTAGTTGTTCTCCTTACATGTAGTTGTGACTTTGATCCCAGATCTACTGCAATGCATCTCACCAATGGTACGTGTCCGTTGCTGGGTCCAAGTTCGGTGAAGTTGGAGGTGGTGACATGGTGGCGAGAGTTGCACGTGACTTTAGGAATAGTAAGGTATGCGGCGTTCCAGGAAGAAAGAGACAGTCGAGTGGCGTTGGTGATTGAAGGCTAGGCGGCTGAGAGAGAGATTGTGATAGGCTAATACTTATGTGCTTGATATCAATCAAGATCCATGTACGCACTTATTGTTTTCAGCCATCAGATTTTCATTAACTTATATCTAACGGTCCAAATGACTGGACCATGAGAGTTATAGTCTAAGTGAAGACTATAAATAAAGTAGAGGAGATAGAGAGATCACACAGCAGAATTCATCCTGGTTCGGCCAAACAAGTGCCTACGTCTAGTCCCCAACTTTTTTTTGAGATTTTTATATCACGAGTATTCTTTTTCCCAAGCCTCTCCAAGCTTTTGCAAACAAGTAGTATTTGTCCTTGCCTCTCCAATCTCACTCTAACCACTATCGAGTTTGGTTACAAGAAGTTGATAAGAAGGTTTGTGTTTGAGTACTCACACTAATCTCTTTTCAGAGTATGATCAACAACAAACTGTACATATGACTTTTCTAAATTCTCAATATGAGAATATTATCTATTATAAATCAGCAGAGAAGATTTACAAATAGAAATTACAATAAGTAACTTTTTGGTGATTCAGAAGGTTGAAAAGGTTGGTGAAGAAGGTTTCTTAAGCGAAGAAAATTATTCAATTAGTCTAACCATTTCTTCTTATTTTTCCAGCTTTATATAGACTTCAAAATATGACCGTTGAAGTTTGCAGATCTTGAGTCTGGTGCGTCTTTGATCCACTGGTTTATGATTGGAAAGAGAGAAATGCAGTTTTCTTCTTCAACAAGTAGACTTGACACAAAAGAGGAAAAATAGCTGTTGAAGTATTCGCCAACTTTTCACATTTGTTAGCGCTTCTTTGCATCTTGTCAAATCATAATTGATTTTTTGAATTTATCAATGAAGTGTGTAGAAGAAGCTTTGAAGTTTGAAGCACTTCATGAGAAGTGTAACATCCTCCCAGTACAGTAGTATGCTTAAGTCATAGCATCACACTCAAGAGTTGTTACTGTTATCTAAATGGACCTTGTCTGATAACAATCTCTGGCCGTCCGCAATATTCTTTGAACTATCTGGAGATAATATGGAAATATAGTGAGAATTATAAATTCTCAGTAGGATTTAATTAACTATCACATACCGTGTCATCATTATTATCGCCAGCTGCTTCGGTTTATTATGAAAAAGGTGAATATGTTAATAGACTTTTTTAGTTTTATAGTTCAAAAACGTATTATCCGAAGCAGAGTTCATTTTAGTCGTCCACTTGATAAACAGAGATGAACTTCAAACAATTAACTTATCAACATGAAGGATAAGTAATCATAATGTAACGATTCATAATAAGATACGGCATAATTGAACAACATGCAGAGATGGATGCAAATAACTTCTTGATTGAGTGCATTCATCTATCTTTAGTTTTCTTTACTTTTTTTTTTCTTGGCACACCTAGGCGTTACGTATCGCCGTCCTTAGGGTGTGAGCTTAGATGTGCCTCTAATTGGAGGGATCTCATTTTGACCACATGCCTCTAATTTGGAGGGATCTCATCTGGCTACGTGCCTCTGAGGTAGAGGAATCTCATCTGGCCACGTACCTCCAAGTAGAGGGATCTCATTGTCATGTCACATGCTAGAGTATGATCGCTATGTCATACCCCATCGAGGTGTGATCGCTATGTCACACTCCTTAGGATATGCAATCATCATCATATCCTTAATCATAGGGTTTATGGATGCATATGCTTCATACCTTTTTTTAAACATCTCATACTTGCATGATAGCCATGTACTCATCATATGAACATCCCTAACTCTCATATATTTCTACCAAAAATTTGGCAGCATAACAGATCAGATCCGTTTTCTCATGAATAGTGCCAGTTTCAACAGACAGTCAGTCATAGCAAGAGATCAAATATAATGCATTAATCTTTCAAACAGCAACATAAAATTGCAACACTTAGACTTTAATTGAACTCATATATGCATTAAGGTGCCAAATCCTTTAATTTTGGAAATCTTACTCATATTCTTCAACTCTGCCCATTTTTAGAAATTAAGTCTTAAATTCATTTTAACTCATTTAGACTTGAATTTTATATATGTTGAAGTATTATGTGTCTAATTTCTAACCTCTTTGGTCCCATCAAGTTTTGATATATATATATATATATATCTCAAGTTATTAATATTTTACCTAGGTATGTCCTGTTACTAGGCAGATTTGCCTATAAAAAACTAAAACTTTACTAAAAATAGAAAATGGTTGAAACTATACGAAATCTGCACTTTTGTAAAGCTAACTGACTAGCTTTTATTTCCAACAAGTTTCATTTCATTTGAGCAAGTGGAACTCAAATTATGAGCCCACGAATTTGGGTAACCTTCATTGCCCTGTTCTAGCCTGGCTGTGACTTAGGGTAACTTTCATGAATTACTGGGAAAAATAGGGATTGAGTTAAGTTCTAAAATTTTTATGGCATGTTACTCTATGTCTTAAATTTCTAAAAAAATTGGTTTCCACTCAATTTGAAGGAGTATAGGGCAAGTTATGCTCCTCAAAATCCAGTCTGCTTAGAATTAGGGTCAAAATCTTAGGATAAAATTCAAAAATCTATATCTCACTCAATACTAATCCAATAGCCTTATATTCTATATGGTTGGAAAGCTATAAATGTCTAGTCTTAGTGTAGGAAGTGGGTGGAGCTTGAAGATTTGGGAAAGAGGAAGCGAGGAAGAAGACGAATGAAGGGAGAGAGGTTAGCATGAAAAAAAAGCACAAAAATGAGGGGAGTTGGTGTTTTAAAACTTGAGGAATGACTTGTGATTGGTGGAGAGGTGTGTGGTGCATGGAAGACCAAATCTCTCCTCTCCATGGGCACCATATGGCACCACCTATATGGGGGAAGAGTGGCAAAGTTTCAGTCACTCAAGTTAGGATTTTAGTGTGGAATTTTACTGATTCGGTTTTGACAGTTTAATATACTGAATCTTTACCAATTTCCCCCAAATTGATAAAACATTACTAAGTAAATTTGTGAGATTTTCTATATCTTTATTCTAATCTTCTCAAGTCTAATCTCTTTAATTAACACTTAATTAACTCCTAATCAATATTTAATTAACTTCTAATTAATTCTACACAGTCAATAAAGTCAGATAAATAGATTAACATCGTAATTTAAACGTATTGTAATTCCGGATGTTATATTGAATAATTTCTCATAATCTTTTACATAACAATCTAAATTTCCTTTAGCTCTAGTATTTGTAATTCATCCCTAATTACTCTTATTTTTCTAATAAATTGATTAATAGCGCAAATCAATTGCACCGTTTCTTTGGAATTGTTATATTTTCGCTTTTTCGTAAATCCTTTAGAAATTTCTGTTTGGTTTCCGCAACTAGTGGCATTTTTGTAATATTGAGCAAGTCTAGGGGCATTCCATATCATTTCATATATGGATACCTCCGTGGCTCAATCGGCCAAGGTTTATGATACGTGCTCTGGAGGACAAATTAGACATTCTAGCACAAGGGGCCAAGATGGAGATTTTACCATGCCAGTAGGACCAATCACACGAACAAGAGCAAAGAGGTTAAGAGAAGACTTTGGGAACTTGGCTAAAGCAATTGTGGAAAAGATGTATCAAGAATGGGTCAAGGAGACCAAGATGCCAACTCATACTAATGGACAACCCAAGATCTTGTTATTTGCTGCGAATTGGGCTTAGAAGCTTATTCTGGTCATATTGGGCCATTATCCTCTTCATCTCATCCCAAGTTTCTATGGGGTATTTCCCATTCCTCCTTCTGGACTTAAATAGCTGATCCCACCAAATTAGAGCATAATCAGAAAATTTCACAGCAGCCAATCTGACCTTCCTTTCTTCAGAGTAACTATGACAAGCAAAAATCATCTCCACCTTTCTTTCCCACTCTAGATAATCTTCAGCATCATTCTTACCCTTGAATAGCGGTATCTGCATCTTGATAGCGTTAATGTTGCTATCCCAAGCTCTGTTTCCAGTTCTCCTATTTCTGACTGAATCATCTTTGGCAGACTCCTCCCCAGATGCTCATGATTGGAATTATGGTGACGTCGATTCCTCAGATCAACCCGTCTACTACCTTTGGACATGCTTCTGAAATTGATTGGTGAAAGCTTGGTACATGAGCTTCATGTCAAGTATCATACCAGGTTCCTCTTCATAATTTTCTTTTCTTTCCTTCTTTGTGTTGTTAGCCATTGAACAACCTGCAAAATGTTAATAAAAGAAAAGGACCTCACAAGCACTCTCTCACGTGTTTGCACTCAAAATTGGGTACACTCGTGTTTTCACTCAATTCTTGGCTTTTACCCTCTTTTGTGCTCACCACTCTTGCCTTTTACCACTCTTGATCACTTTAGAATGTTGCACTTTAGAAATTAAATGAAATCAAGCAAGGCAAATCCACAAGTAATATTATAATCAGAATTTGATACCAAGGACTACCAAGAGAAACTCAAGTTTAAGACTCAGAATGGATTACTTAATTTGCAAGGAAAAAAAAAATACAAAAGACACACAACTAGGGATTACTTAGACTCCAAGGAACTCAAAATAACACAAAATCTGGTGTAAATCCACTAAATCTGATATAAATCAGATTTAATATCAAAATTTAAATTCCAAGAGTAGACAAGATATGTAATCTGATTTGAATCAAAACTAAATCTAAACACAATCTTTTCCAATTTGAAACAAAAGATAATTCAATCTGATGTGAATCAAAACTAAATCTGAATACAATCCTTTCAATCTTTTCTAATTTTCCCTCCTTTTTTTTTTTCGTCCTCCTTTTTCTGGTTTTTTTTTTTTGGTTTTTTTTTTTTTGCACCTTCTTTTTTTTTTTTTTTTCAAATTTGAACTAGCAACAAAGATTGAAAGCAAAACAAGAGAAACACAAAGATGGAACAAAGATATGACCGCAACACAAAAGGATAGAATGCAAAAACACAAAAAAACAAGAATGCAAACGGACAAGGAAAGAAGACAAAAGATAAATGTAAAAGACAAAGATAGATAAATAGGAATTTATCTAGACCTTGCTCTAATACCAAATGATGAAGGAACCCCATGGATATAAAGATCCAGAAACCCCAAGCACACACTTTGATAGAAAACAAGATATAGAATAAAGACCCTCCCTACTAAACCCCCAAGAAACCTGTCCTTGGAAACGTAGATAACAGGGAAAAGATAGAACAGAAATTGATTGAATATCACAAGGAACTTATCTTAGGATGAATTCTCTCAATTTCTTGATGCAACAAGCAAAGCAAATCACTCACCTCACTTGCACACAAAGACACTGTTTTCTTGAAAGAAAACAAAACAGAATTTCAATTAATCAAAAACTGCTAAACAATGTGTTTCTTGAGGTATTTATAACCTCTTACACTAGGTTAAACACTTAACTAAGTCCAAGCCCAATAAGAAGTGTTCTGATGCTAAATAATATGAATTGGGTTAGATAAAACATAAAATATAAAATATGGGCTAAATAAAATAACTAAAAGTTTAGATGTCCTAAATACTTAAACTAACTAAACAAGACCAAAATAGGATAATGGCCCAATATGGCTAGAATAAGCTTCTAAGCCCAATTCGCAGCAAATAACAAGATCTTGGGTTGTCCATTAGTATGAGTTAGCATCTTGGTCTCCTTGGCTCATTCTTGATACATCTCTTCCACAATTGCTTTAGCCAAGTTCCCAAAGTCTTCTCTTAACCTCTTTGCTCTTGCTCGTGTGATTGGTCCTACTGGCATGGTAAAATCTCCATCTTGGCCACTTGTGCTAGAATGTCCAATTTGTCCTCCGGAGCATGTATCAGTTTAGGTTTCTACGTTTTCGCTACGTGATTCTGCTTCATTTACAACCTTATTCTACTAATCCTATTGATATAGGAATCTAAATGCCATTTTCTAAAAAGTTTAGAGGTAAGGTTGTAAATAATAAAAGTTTGTCCAAGGACATTTTCATCATTTCCTATTACGTTATATGGGGATGTTACAAGAAGCATGTTTTTGATGATTACCCTTCTAGACGAGGTCATGCTTCTAAATGAACAATTATCCTTCTCATGGCACATTTTCCTTTATGATGCTATAGTCTCATCCTTCTAAACTTTCTGACTACTTCTTAAGTGAGAAATCATATAAACCACAAAGTGTTTGTTCCAATATAAGCATATTCAAGAAAAGTACTATGGATTAAGACACTTTGTTTGGTTTAAAAGCTATTTAAGTATGATATAAATGATTTTGCTCACAAAAGAATACATTTCAATAAAACAAATCATTCACAGACAAAAGTTTAACTTAAAGCTTGATTTGGTATTTATCAAAACCTTGATGGATGCACCTTTTGGATCTTTAGAGATGTCATCAGAAACCTGTTGATGTGTAAGCAGATCAGAATCATTATCATTATCATTTCTTGTGGCAATCTGAAGGTTTTGCTGTTGCTATACATTGTCATTTAAAGACAAGACAAATCCTCTATTTCATCTTCTAAGTTTGCAATTTTTTGATTGACATCTTCCTTCTTTCCATGAAGCTTATGCGTATGGTTTCTTCCATAATTTGAGTCTTCTTGTTGTATACCTTTTAAGCTTTTGACACAGAAGAATATCTTATAAAGACTCCAGGATCAGACTTAAGAGCAAACTTTGAAAGCTTGTCCTTTGTGTTAAGTGTAAAGCTTTCAAATCCAAATACATGAAAGTATGAGATGTTGGGTTTTCTTCCTTTCCATAATTCATAAAGGGGTTTTCTTCAGTATTGGCCTTAAGAAGGCACGATTTTGAATGTAGCAGGCAATATTAATTGCTTCTACCCAAAATCCTTTTAACAAACCACTTTCAAGAACCATAGTTCTGGCCATTTTTTGTAAAGATCTGCTCTTCCTTTCTACTATCCCATTTTGTTGAGCTGTTTTAAGAGAATAGAAGTTATGAGAAATGCCATTTTCATTACAAAAAATTTCAAAAGAGTGATTTTCAAACTCTCCACCATGATCTGATATGGAGGAAGTGATGCAAAAACCTTTTCATTTTAAATTCTTTTTAAAAATTATTTGAGGGCCTCACAAGCTTCATCCTTATGGATAAGAAATATAACCTATGTAAATCTTGAAAAGTCATCCACAATGACTAAACTATACTTTCTACCACCTAAATTGACATTTCTAATTAGTCCAAATAGATCAAGATGTAAAAGTTCAAGTGATCTTATAGTTGAGACTACATTTTTATTGTTGAAAGAACTCTTGGTCTGTTTATCTCTAAGACAGAACTCACAAGATGAGTCATTTTCAAAACTAATTTTCGGTAAACCTTTAACCAACTCCTTTTGAGAGATCTTAGAAATCAATTTCATATGAGTATAACCAAGTTTCTTATGCCACAACCACATATCATCCATAAAGGATGCTAAGCATTTTATATTCTAATCTAGAAGATCATCCAAATACAATACATATGTCTTATCACGCCTTCTAGCAGTAAGAATGATTTTATCAGAAGTGGAACTTTTAATAACACATTGAGAATGTTCAAACACAACTTTGTAACCTTGGTCACAGAATTGACTAATGCTCAGAAGGTTGTGAGTTAGTCTTTCTACTAACATAACATCGGTAATTAAATCAGAATCATTCTTAATAACATTACCTATACCAACAATTTTAGATTTGATTCCACTAGCAAATTTCACGACTCCATCATCTTTGAGTCTAAGGTTTCTAAACCAATATTTATTTCCAGTCATGTGTGTGGAACATCCACTATCCAGATATCATTTCTTTCCGTTTAAGTGTTGTGATTTAAGACACACTTGTACCAGAAGCAATCTTTACTTTAGGTACCTAAATTTTCTTGGGTCCTTTTGTATTAGTTGACTTGTTAGGTTTTTTCACTTTCAGTTTAGCTTTCCTTCTAGAGAAGTATTTTTCAGAAGAGTGTTCCCTTTCCAAACAGTATATACATGCAAGAATTTTTTTTTTTTTTTGAGAATCTTTGAATGATTCCTCATTTACTTCTTCCACATATCCTAGTCCAGTTTTGTCAAGATATGGTTTTTAGCCTCCAAGCATAAGATCAAGATTTTTTGAGCCGTTAACCATTTTCTCAAGATCCGATTTGAGAAGCTTAACTAAGTTCTGAAGTTTAGAAACATTAGAAGAAGCAGTTTGACTAGTTTTAGAAATTATAGTCTTCTAGGTATTACCATCCTTATGGAGAATGCTATTATCTTTTGAAAGCTCAACTTTTTTATGTCCTAGCTTCTCATTTTCATTCTTGAGTTTTTCAAAATCTAAGGACAATTTCTGAAAATTTTTCTTTAGAGAAGCAGAATGGGAAGCAAGTAACTGAGAGTCATCCAAGATATTATCATAAGCTTTTTCAAGATTTTTTGAAGCAAGTTCAAATTCAGAATCAAATACCTCAGTTTCTTCTTTTGAAATTATATTAACCATTAAGTAGAGATTTGCTACAATCTTTTCCTCTCCTTGTGATTCAGCGTTCTCTTGATCTTCTTCCAAATCTTCCAATGTGGCCATCATAGCCTTCTTCTTAGAAGCCTTCTTTAGCCTAGGACATTCTGATCTAACATGTCCAAGCTCCTTGCATTCGAAGCAAATAATCTCATCTTGCTTGGCCTTGCCTTTCTTGTCCTTTTGGGAACAAAGCTATTTTTCTTTCTTTTGATCCACGCTTTCAACATCCTCCTTGCCAAGTGTGCGATCTCATCATCATCATCATCATCATCATCTTCAGAGGAGTCTTCTTCATCTTCTTCTAACTCTTCTGAAGCTTTCATGGCCTTGGAGGATTGAGTCCTTTTCTGAGTAGACTTCAATGTGATGGACTTTCCTTTTTGGGTAGTCTCTTTAGAGACTTCAGTAAGTTCAATCTCATGAGTTTTCAACGACCCAATGAGAGCATCCAAGCTAAGTACATCCAGGTCCTTAGCTTCTTGAATAGCAGTTACTTTTGGATGCCAGGCCTTTGAAAGACTTCTCAAAATCTTTCTCACCATTTCAACACTTGTGTACCTTTTGCCTAGGGCCTTTAACTGATTTATGATATTGCATAAATCTAGTTGTCATTTCATCAATGTTCTCATGCTCCAACATTTTGAACATCTCATATTGTTGAGCTAGCATGCTGATCTTGGTCTCCTTGACCCGATCAGTTCCTTCATGAAGTACTTGGAGTCTTCTTTTGTAGAGTCACAAGATATGATCTTATCATATTCACTTTTGCTCAAGGCACGTGTGAGAAGGTATTTTGCCTTGGCATTCATTTGAACTTTGGCCTTATGCTGATCTGTCCATTCATTCCTTGGAATAGTTCTGATTATTACAGGTGGAGGTTGTTCTGAATCAGCAGCCTCTTGAGGCATTGGTTGCTCAGTCGTTGGTATATAATCACCATTTTCTATTATCTCCCATATATCTAGGCTTGTGGACTCGATGAATAGTCTCATTCTATCCTTCCAGTATGGATAGTCTTCACCATTGAAATATGGAGGGCAGTTGATAGAGTGACTCTTAGGAATATGATTTGTCTTTTGTGACATTTATTGGATCCTTGACCTTTGCAACTGTTAGGAAGCTTAACTCTAAAGTTAGGTTCTGATGCCAATTGTTGGAAACAGTAACACAAGAAGGGGTTGAATCGTGATTTAGATAAAAAAGTCTATACCTGAAAAACATTTAGCAAATAACTTTCTCGAGTCCAAGACTTAGAACTTGGAAGCAATTTGAATAGAAATAAAAGCAGTCTAGCCTATTAAAATATGTTTAAGTATGATTATAATGAACACGCAAGAGTTATATTCTAAGTGGAGGATGTACATAAAATAGAGGAGATAGAGAGATTACATAGCAGAATTTATCCTAGTTCGGCCAAACAAGTTCCTACGTTTAGTCCCTACCTCTTTCTTGAGATTTTTATATCACAGGTATTCTTTTTCCCAAGCCTTTCCAAGCTTTTACAACTGAGTAGTCTTTCTCAAGCCTCTCCAATCTTCTGCAAACAAGTAGTATTTGTCCTAGCCTCTTCAAGCTAAACGAGTAGTATTTTTTCTAGTCTCTCCAAGCTCACTCTAACCACTATCAAGTCTGGTTACAAGAAGATGATAAGGTTTGTGTTTGAGCACTCACACTAATCTCCTTTTGGAGTATGATGAACAACAAATTGTGCATGTTGCTTCTCTAAATTCTCAAAATGAGAATATTATCTATTACAAACCAGTAGAGAAGATTTACAAATAGAAGTTACAATAAATAACTTTCTGGTGATTTAGAAGGTTGAGAAGGTTCGTGAAGAATGTCTCTTAAGCACAGAAAATTATTGAATTGATCTAACCATTTCTTCTTCATTTTCTAGCTTTATATAGACTTCAAGATATAATCGTTGAAGTTTGCAGATCTTGAGCCTTGTGCCTCTTTTATCCACTAGTCTATGACTAGAAAGAGAGAAATGCAGTTTTCTTCTTCAACAAGTAGACTTGAAATAGAAGAGGAAAAATTACCGTTGAAGTGTTCACCAACTTTTCAGACTTGTTAGTGCTTCTTTTGCATCTTTTCAAATCATATTTGACTTTTTGAATTTATCAATGAAGCGTGTAGAAGAAGCTTTGAAGTTGAAGTACTTCATGAGAAGCATGTTTCTGATGATTGTCCTTTTGGACAAAGTCACGCTTCTGAATGAATAGTTATCCTTCTCATGACACATTTTCCTTTCTGATGCTATTGTCTCATCTTTTTGAACTTGCTGACTGCTTCTTAAGTGAAAAATCATATAAACCACAGAGCGTTTGATCCAATATAAGCATATTCAAGAGAAGTACTATGGATCAAGACACTTTGTTTAGTTTAAAAGTTGTTTAAGTACAATATAAATGATTTTGCTCATGAAAGAATACATTTCAATAAAACAAATCGTTCACAGACAAAAGTTTAACTTAAAGCTTGATTTGGTATTCATCAAAATCTTGAAGCTTGAAACGTCTTAGGTAATGAGATGATAACCATATTTTAGTTGCCGTAACCATATTTTTGTCATTGTCTTTGGAAGATTATCGATAAACAGTGTAGTGACATTCCTATCTCTGACACCTGCATCCTTGCTCTGCGTGCTTCAAACTCCTAGTCTTCCATCTCTTGGAAGTTTAAACATAAAAGTCAAACTGGTTTTATTCACTTGCTCTTTACGTACCTCTAACATCCAAGAAGAGATAAAGTGCTTTATTGCATACTTTCTTTGTCTTTTTTTTTTCAATTTTATTTTGCTAAAATGAAATGAAATGAGTGAAAGGAAGTTGTGAACCTGTGACCATAGCATACTTGATGTGTCTGTAGTTAAGGAATTGTGGTGTCTTACATATACTTTCTTAATACTTGATGGTAGTTTTGGAATTTCTTGAAGATTCAGGCAGTAACTCAGATCAAGACTTGTCAAGCAAATAGAATATTTAATGCATGCTGGGAACGATACAAAATACTTCAAAGGCACATTTAAGTCTTTTGGGTTTGGAAAACTCTGCATAATTACGTGAAGATCTTCATTTAATAGACTTGAACTACTGAAATGCAAAGTCATTAAACTTGGTTGGCATTGCCATTGAAAGGCTTCCTTTGAACCTTGTAAATGATTCTCGAAGTTGAAGGCATCCTCCAGTTTTTAATGTGACAACTAACAAACTTTGGCAACAAAATAAGCAACTTGGAATTATTTGGAGATCCTTACAACATGTCATATCCAGATAGCTAAGCCTAGTGAGATCAACAAAAGAATGTGGAAGCTCTCCAATAGTAGTATATTTCATACAAGTCTTTAATGGTTTATCCATCTTTCCCACTATGTTTGGGAAGTGTGCAAGTCTTCTACACATATTAAAGGAAAGGTATTCGAGAGATGGCAAATAGATTCCAGGTAGAAAACTTCTTAATTGAGTGCACCCCGACGCACTTAAGTAAATACGGTTAGGGAGAATTCCAACTGATTCATGAACCTTAACCAATTTCTGGCATCTATTAAGTATCAATTCTCTTAAGTTTTTTGTTCTAGACATATCAGGAAATTGAGCGGTGCACTAACAACAGGAAAAATTCATGTAGGTCAAACATTTCTGCAAAACAAAAATCAATTAATAAATAATAGTAACAATATATCAAAATTATTTCAATTTTGAGATTCAAGTATCTAGCATCATATCTAACTCTCTATAAGAAATGAAGTTGAAAACAAGCAATCATACCTAAAATGGCTTTTCTAATATAAGAGGACTACAACATAAATTAAAGACAACAATTTTTTTGGGATAAAATCCTAGTGGGAGAGACTTGAAGGGTGCCCCTTCCAGCTAAGTTGTAACACCCTCTATTCTATAATCCATGCTCGAGTCATGGAGCTATATTCAGAGGTTGCTATAGTGCTATGGAGATTTGTTGTAACGTCCAAAAAATCTTATCGTTAATAACTGAGTTGTTCGATTTTTATCGAATAAGTGAGTTTAATTAGAATTCAATTAAACATTTACTTAAAGTTAATTAAGTGTGATTTAGAAAGATTAGGCTTGATGGAATTAGATTAGAAACATAGGAAATCTCACGAAATTTTTTTAAAACCAGTTTACCGATTTAAGAGAAATCGGTAAGATTTCGATATTTTAAACTGTCAAAACCGAACCAATAGAACTTACATTATGAGTGCCCTAGGATAGGCTAGGATTTAGCCAAAACACCCCTATATGTGGCGCCACCTTTAGCCAAGGATGGCAGCTGCAAAATCAAATTGAAACTCCAACCCACATCCACCAATCACATAACTCCTTATTCCATAAGTTTGTGTTCAATTTCTTCTTTGCCCTTGTGAATTTCGGCCAAGATAAGGAGCTGACTCCCCTTCATTTCTCTTCCATTCACACTCATCTCTACTCCATTTTCAACCTCTCTTCAAGTCTCATCAAGAGTTGCTTCCATCTAAGACACCAAATCAACAAAATTTCAATTAGACAAGGTAGGAATCCTACTTCTCTTCTTACTTTCCTTGGTTTGGGGCTGTATGGGGGTCTAGTGTACCTTGTGATACTGATGTGATTTGGAGTGATAGTGATGGATTATAGTTGATTATGCATGTATGTTGTGATTAAAATTGGAATTGGTATAAAAGAACTTGAAGAGTAGAGAAATTTCAAGAAGCTGTTAGGGTTTTTCCTCAGTAGTCCGTATGGCAGAGCGTACAGATCTGCCTACAGCCATTTAAATTTGATGTATCCATTTTTATATAAAACTATATGTTCAAGGCTTTCCATACATATAAAATATAAGACCATTGGATTAGTGTAACACCCTACTAATTTAATATTATGCTTAAGTCATAGCATTCAATTAAGTAGACTGTGTTACGGTGTTAATGTTCTGCTTAAATTTCGTGATTTGTATTACAAACAGTCGAAGCGGTGCGCTGCTATATAATAGATATGAATAGCATTATACAACGTAATACAATATAATATAACACAACAGAAAAGATACGAATAAGTGGCATATTACCAACTGTATATGTACATATGTAGGCTGGAAGCCAATGCTTCAGTCTATACATATATATATTAGAAGCGAGAAGTAAAGATACAGCAAAATGCCTATTGCTAGAAAGCGAGACGGAACTAGCAGAGGCGGGCCCACTTGAGTCCAACATGGAAACTGGTGAAGCTACAGGCTGGGATCTCAAGAAAAGGAGTAGTGGGTTGAGCCTGCCAGGTGTCTGAGAATGATGTGGAAAATATAGCGGGGTGAGAATTTCAAGAAATTCGGTAGGGTTCAGTGCATAGTGATTGTCTGACGTCATCATTCTACGGATTCCTGGGTTTTATTTAATTATAAAAACATGTGTTCAAACTGAAATATCCATTTTAATGAGTTCAATAAAACATCATGGTCAAGTTGATTTGCTACTTAGGCAGTATAAGAAATAGAATAGGCTACTAATAGTAAAACATAGAATAATGAGCATAGCAAATAAACATAGAGTATCGTAAATATAATAGATAAACTGTAAACATCCCTGAAATAATCAATGCATTCATGTAATTATGCAAACTCATACTTGAACTTTCCTTCATAAACTTTTCATTTCCTTTCATCATTTTTCCATCTCTTGGCCCACTGGGAGTTCTTGGCCATTTAGACTTCTGAGGTAATAGTTCCACATGAGGATCGAGCTCGTTTTATATCACAGGGAATGCGGGTTTACTTTCCTCGACCTTCCAGCCTGATCTATTCCCCTTAACTTTATCAGGTAGCCCAAGTAGCAATGGAACTTTCTTAATAACATGATTCTCAATGCACTTTCATAACATTTCTTGGAATGCACATGTAATATCATGAATTCACAACTTGTGTATGAATTCTACAAAATTTTAGCGGCATAGCAGGCGTGTCCGCTTCCCGTGAATAGTGCCAGCCAACCAAGTACATCATTTTATCACAAAGAACACAATATCACATTTATATTCCAACATTAAACTCATACCAACATCAAATTAATTAAAGCAGAATTCCTGCCTCAGCTGGTACAACCAACCCGGTTTTTTATAATTCAAACCATAATTTCTACTTAACTCATTTGGACCTCAAATTTGAGTATGTTAAAGTGTTATGTGTCTATTTTCTAACCTCTTTGGTCCCATCTAATTTTGGTATCCCTAACTCAAGATATCTAGATTTTATCTCGGCCTGCCCATTGACTAGTCAGAATCAGGCAACTAAGAGTAAAATCCACTAAAAATCGAAAACTAACTCAAATCATACGAAATTGGTCTCTTATTAAAGCTAACAGAACAAAGTTTCATTTGCAAAAAGTTACATTTCATTTGGCTTAGTATAACTCGAGTTATAAGCCTCGTATTCTGACCTTCTAAACTGCCCTGTTCTGGCCCGGTGTGGACATAGGGCAAATTACTTCTGGAACACTGGGAGCAATTGGGACCTTATCAAATTCTGAAATTTTTATGGGACATTCTACTATGTGTAAGCTTTCTAAAAAAGTTAGTTGCACTCATTTTCAAGTAGTATGGCTCGAGTTCTATCCTGAACAAGCTAGTCTGCCCAGAATCAGAGTTAGAACCTGAGTCGAAATTCAAAAATTCATAACTCTCTCATTTATAATCCAAAAGCCTTATATGATATATCTATGGAAAGCCCTAGATGTCTAGTTTCATCTAAAAATGGCTTCATCCAATTTGATCGGTTGTAGGCGGAGCCATTACCTGCTGCCATCATACGGACTGCCGAGGGGTTTTGATTCTCTAACCCATCAGCTCTTTCTGTTTACACACTCATGGTTTCTTGCTTCCACTTCGGTTTTAATCAATCAAACAGCCCAAAACCAATCACATATCATCATAAACATTCATTTAACACATCAAATAGGATGAGAATAATTCCAGCCCAGCCAGCCAAGTACATGAATTTGATGCAAGAAATCAGAATTCCTACCTTTAACCCAAGTATTTGTGCTGGATTCTTGAGGTGTGGGTGAATAAAGCTGGATTTGGGCTTGAGTTTTGGGTGTGTGAGTAAGAGAGAAAAGAGAGCTGAAAGGGGGCAGAAAGTAGCGTGAATGAGGGTTTGATTTGGTGATAAAGGCAGCGGAAAATCTGACCACTTGATGGGTGTATAGGTGGCTTCCTTCTTGCAATTTGATTGTCTAAATTGCTTTGAAATTCAGCCAAGTACCTCCTTCACTTTGTATGGCCTCCTTTGCCATTTAGAGCTTAAGTGGTGAAAGTTCTCACCACTTAAAGTAGGGTAAATGGGTTGAAATTACATTGGTCAGGTTCAAATGAGTTTAAAATATTAGTAAAATTCATGATTTCCTTTAAATCGGTAAATCGGTTTTCAATAAAATGTTTATGAAATCTCCTATATTCTAACTTAATTCTCTCTTATCTAAACTCAAGTGATTGTTAATCAATTGAGTCTAAATAATTGCTTGATCGAATTTTAGTTATTCTCAATTATTCGATAAAACCGAATAATTACGCGAAAAATGGTGGATGTTACAATTAGTATAAAATTATTTATGAATTTTTGAAGTTTGACCTAGAAATCTGGACTCTCATTTGGGCAGTATGAGTTGAGAAGGGTGTAAGTCACCCTACACAACTTCAAATTGAGTGAACCTAATGTTATTTGAAAGCTAACATATGAGGAAACATCCCATAAAAATTTTAGAGTCAGATTCATTGCCAACTACTCCTAGCACATCAATGAATTCACCTTAAGTTCAATCCGGACTGGAGCAGTATAGTCCAGTAGGGCCAAGTTTCGGGGCTTATATCTCAAAATATACTCATGAAAATGATATGAAACTTATTTCATTTGAAAGCTTGTTCTATTATCTTTAAATTGATATGAATTTCGTATGATTTCACCCAAATTTCTATTTTTGGTGAATTTTCTTTTTATAAGAGTGCAATTCTAACTAAGAACAATGCAGTCTGAAATAAAATACAAATAACTTGAGTTATACAAATCAAAATGAGATGGGACCTTGGAAACTAGACACATAGAGTTATAACATATCCAAAATGCAGTCCGAAATGAATTAAAATGAATGTTTGGTGGATTTTATAATTTTGGGCAAAATTGATTGAAGTGGGCAGAAATCCCTTTTTCTATATTACCTATTGATATTGTTATATTCTTGGTATGAATATGATGTTCTGTATTGGATTTGCTGTTTGATTGAACTTTTTGGTTGTCTGGCACTATTCATGGGGAAGTGAACACGATCCGTTATGTTGCCAAAATTTCGGCAGAGATTGCAATTAATATGAAGTTACAAATTATGCATGCATTGATCAAAGTAGATTAGATAAGCAATGCTACCATTTATAAAAATGAGAAAGGATTTCCATGTGACTTGGGCCAGCCCCTGAACAAAGTTAACGGGGATAGATCAGTAGGGAAGTCAGGGAAAGTAAACCCGGCGACCTGGTATAGGAACGAGCTCGATCTTGAAAAGCGGACCATTGCCTAGGAGTTTCATGGCCAATAGACTCCCAGGGGACCAAGTTTGGAAAAATATGAGTTAAGGGTCAAGTGCATTATTATTTCTGCATATCCACAATTTCTGTTATCATACGTTGAGTTAATGGCACTATTGGCTATTATATATATATATACTTTTATTTACTTTATAACTGTCAATTAACTATGTCAACAATACAGGTCTTGATACTTATTTCTCTATTTAATTTTCCTTATATCCTTAAGTAAAACTAAGCTGTGTTTCGGACTATGATTTCTATAACTAATTGAGTGCAACATCCTGATGATGTAACATTTTCTCTTAATTAACCAAAAACTGAAACAACTGAGAATAACAATGATGACAGATATGTATAGATTTAGGAATTCCTACTGAGAAATCTTTGTTTCTCACCTTACTATATGTTTCTGTATCATTCTCAGACCATGGAGAATGCGGCAACCAGAGTTCTGTTCATCAAGTTTCCTGAGCTCCATATTCACCTCGACTCGTTCTTGGACTTTGTATATATATCCGGTAGATGTTAGTTTTGCCTTTATTTCTTCTTCCAGAGAGATTTTACTGTTCCACTCATGCATCTGCTTTTTGACCCTACCGCCCCTTATATTACCATCCCCCTTTACATGGCACATCCCTTTCCACCTTCACCAGTAGCAGCATCAGCAGCAGCACCAGCCATGGCTCCACCAGCCTCTCCACTGCAGCAGATGCCCTCGGTCTCGATGTCTGAGGAGGACCCGTCTGAGGTAGCGAGTTCATCTTCCTCGTCCTCGGCTCCGAGCGTGGACTACACTCCTACAGACGCCAGCATGGCGAACGGATTCCTTTCCTCGGAATCCATCTAGATAGTATGCTTGCCGTAGTAGTAGTAGATGTGCGGGTGACCTTCTTTTGGCCGTCTAGATCATTGACTAATGGGTAGGAGTTAGGAGTTGTATATGAAATGTCCCGTGGAGACTAGTTAGGGTATTGTTCATAGAGACAGGCCGATTTATTTTGTGTTAGCGGCCTCATTTTACTACGCTGTACCATTTTATGTATCATTTGTCAACTTCGAAAACAGACATCTATGTATACATATATGATGCAGTTTGCAGTAGTTCTGTCTATTTTGCATTTTTATTTATGTTACGTTACTTCTGGTAAAACGATTATCTAGTATTTATTCCACCGTCAAACAGAAAATTTGTTAAGTGAACAGTTAACTCTATATGGGTAATTAACAATGAAACAGAAAATGGAATTTAATCAGCTCGCCACACGTAATAACTTATCAAACAATATATTATGACTTAAATATAGTACTTTGTCTAGTAAGGTGTTACACTTGTAACTTGATAAAAATATAATATATGACCCTGACAACATCATATTTTATTACTGAATGAGGATTTACAATTTCTAGTATTTGAAAAATACATCTATAATTTAAAATTACAATGCTATGCAAGGCATAAACATCATTATACACAGAGTACATTGCGCTTTGCATCCTTCACTTTACAGTTGAGTCGGAATTCTTAGTGCTAGACTTTAGTAATCCACACTCTGCAGTTCATAAGAAACCCGAAGCTTTGCTACCAATTGAAACCTGTTCTTTATACTGGAATATTTACAGGAACACACAAACAGGTAGTGAAATTCTAAGATTCTTAGTAGTTACACTCAATCTACTAGTACTAAGCATATGAGTGTCATTGTAAGTATTCCAACTGCTTTGGTTTATTATGAAAAGGTAGACAAACATACATAGGTTCAATTTTAAGTTTAAAAACATATTTCTAGAAGGGAGTTACTTTTAGCAATCACTTGGCACTTTCTGGAACAAGCACAAGAGCAGTAATAATAAAATTCCTAATCATAATGTTGGTAGCTATGTAGCACAATAATATAATGGAATATGCATATGCAGATGCACATAAACTAAATCATGCAAGTGTATTTGTCTTTCTTGGCTTTCTTTAACTTTCTTTACTTGACATGCCTAGGTGTTACATATCACTGTCCCTAATGTGTCTGCATATGTCTTTAATCTTTACTGCCCTTATATAGCCTAATCTGGGAATAAGCTCAACTCATGACCGTCGTCACACAATACTAACCCGCAAAGGGACCCACATGCCTCTAAATTGGAGGGACTCAACTAGCCAACTGCCTCCATCGTAGAGGAACCCAATTGTTTTAATTGCTTTCACAAGGAGTGACCCAATAACTACCTCTAAGTAAAGGGACCCATATCTTGTCTGTTTAACTATTTTCATAGGAAGGGATCCGATAACTGCCTTCAAGTGAAGGGATCCACATCTTATCTATTCATATTCTTTCATTCTTGTAGATAATCATGCATGAACATACTAAATACACTCTTACTTTCATATATTCTTGCATGCACGATTTCCATCTACATATACATTTCATATAATGTTCATAGCATTCTTATAATTTTGTCAAAAATTCGGTAGCATAACAGCTGAAATATAAGCCTTTCCCAAAATGAATAGTGCATATAAAAAGCCAGCTAACCATAGTAATAGGGATCATAATATCAATATATTCAATTCACATTAATATCATAAGAAATTGCACCATTCATGCAGCCATTCACTCATCATGGTTTAGAAACCTCTTAAACCTTGAAACTATCAAGTTATCTTGATTTCTTCAATTCTATCCTGATTTTCTAAATTCCACTAAAATTCCATTTTAATTCATTTTAATCTGAACATTTAATAAATTATAGCCTTATCAGTCTTCTTTTGAACCTCTTTGGTCCTACCTTGATTTGAGTTGTATAGCTTAAGTTATTTAAGTTTTACTCAAGGCTGCCCTGTTTTAGGATAGACTTGCACACTCAACCTTAGAAAATCATTAAAAATCCATTTTGTATCATTTTTATCCAAAATTTATATCAAATTGTATATATTAGAACCATTTTTCAATTTTCATAGGTTTCACTCTAATTGAGTAACTAGACCTTAAGTTATGAGCCCCTCAACTGGACTGCCTTGTCTCAACCCGAACAAAGTATAAGTTAACTTTCAATAATTACTGGGGAAAATCCACTCATTATCTAAACTTAAAATTCTTATGCCATAACCTCCTATGTATTAGGTTTCTAGAAAAATTAGTTTCACTTAATTTGAAGTTATATAGGCTGAATTATGCCTTTCACATCACACTCTGACTAGGATAGAGAGTGAAATACAATAACCAACTTCAAAAATTTATAACTAATTCATTTTAAATCCAATACGTTATAATTTATACCCCTAAATTTCTCTTGAAGTCTAGTTTCATTCAATTTTTGAGTCCTATTGGTTGAGATATGAGCTCCACTGTATGGATGTCTGTCTAGGGTTTCACTTTGTTTTAGTTCTATCTTGTTCTTTTGCCTTAATATTCAACCTAAACCAAGTTTTCCTATCTTGAATCACTAGAAACATGCTATATTAACATCATAAAAGAGAAAATCATGGAGAATACAAAGAATACCACATCATTTATATGACCATAAAACACAAACAAAGCTAATGATTTGAGCTACTTATCATAAAATCCTTGAAACCATTAAAGCAAGGAAGACAAGAGAAACATCCCAGCCTTCCTTCTTAACCATAGCAGTAGCTCACATGGAGGTGGAGGGACTCCACTTGATAGTTGATCATTAAATTGGTGGAGGGGTTTTGTAGAGGAGAGAATGAAGATTAATTTTCATAAAAGGAGCAAGAGGATTTGAGGCTAAGAAGGTCTTCAAGTTTGAGCATAAAGCTTTCAACCACGGACATGGTGGAAGAAGATGGAGATGGAGAAGAATTTGGGGAGATGGCTAACTTTTGAAGGGCAAGGAAGGAAAAAAAATGAGGTATTAGCTTGCCCTTTAAGTTAGTTTAACTTCTTGGGTAAGTTTGTGGCTTCCCCGAGTCTACTCATTTACCCCACCTGAGATGTGGCTCATCTCTAACCACTTACCTTGGCTACTCTCCTGACAGATCTAACAAATCCTTATAGGATTATTTTCTTGGGTTTGTCATACCCAGAGACAATATAAGACCCTTGAGGATTAATTCACGGTGTCTGGATATTAATTTGAATACTTTGAGTTACCCAATATTATATATATACGATGTGAGTAATACTACAATTTTATTTAAAATCAAATATAAAAAATACCAGTTATAGAGTCATTACATGTATTTTAGTTGTCTACTATGGTCGTGGGGCCCACATAATCCTAGAATTAGGATTTTTCTGTTATTCTCCCTCCTGATAGTCGTAATCCTTTATTTATAGCTTTGCCATTATAATCTAAAAATTCCAATTTCACCCCTCCTTTTTCTACGATTTCGTATTTATTATTTTGCCATGTCTCGGGCCCAAGCTTCCTCCTATGTGGGGCTATCCCGAAAGTTGCGAATGTTACACAAGTAGCCTTAATTGGTTTGGTAGATAAATAGGCCTATATGAAAAGTTTGTGTTCTAAACAATGAGAATTCTAAGCTTCTTCAACTTCTCAAAGGCAATATCAATGCAATTAACTTCTTCATGACATTCAATTTTACTAGTTCCCCCTTAACACAAGTGCATGTACCATGAATCATGTATTGATAGTTTTAAGGCTGACTTGAGGGGAAGGAAAAAAAAAATCAAAAGTTACTAAAATTGCTCTAATGCTTAATGATGAGAATATTAGATAGTTTGTATATTATAAGTAGAAAAGCATAACAACATCACTAAGTAAAATCAAAAAAAGAAAGTTGGCAATGTTTTTGCTATATTTTTAGTTTGTACTTCAAGACCATCTTCATGAAACCATAATTTGTTGCATTAACTAACTTCTCTTGGCTCCTCTTGCTTAATAATCTCTCTACCCATGTGTTGTATTAGGTCATGCATCCTCAAGTAACCGTCTTCAATAGTTATGAGAGATTTATTAAGTAATATTTTAATACTATCTGTTGTATAGAAGTCACACCGATCTAGTATTTCTTTTTATATATTCCTATATCTACCCATTGAAGAAGCACACGATGTGAAGGAAAATATCCTTTTCATTGCTTCCTAGACTATCATAGCTCATTCAAATCCTTATCAATCAAATGGGAACCTATAACTTTTAAACCTAATGGGAGGCCTTTGGCATAACGTATTGCTCGATTGCATAAGTCTTCATAGTTTGTTGCAGGATGGCTCGTTTTGAAGGCAATTTAATAAAAGAGCTCAAAAGATTCACGTTCAACATTTTCATTTCATAAATCCTTTTCACTTATGAGCTACTAGCAAATGTTTTTTCCATTATTATTATAATAATCCTACTCCCAGAACCAAACCAATCACATTCTCCTACCAATTCTTTTAGCTATTCTATCCTATCAATATCATCAAGGAACACAAGAACTCCTTTTGTGCTATATTTGTATTTTATTGTAGAGATTTCTTCATCAACACTATCCAACTCATTTCTCTCCTCAAGCATTTTTGATAGAAGCTTGTCTTATAGGTGTACCATGCCCATGTCTTGATTTGAAGTTTTTTTGACATTGAAAAGAAAACAAGAACCATCGAATTGTTTGCAAATGGAGTTATACAAAGCTTTGGCAATTGTTGTTTTGCCAATTGCACAAAGCTTGTCATTTTTCAAATTCCACCAGTTCTAAGAATCCCCAACATGAAAGTGTTGTTATGAGACTCAATATGTAGAAGTGACTTCAATTGTGCAAGTCAAAACTGAAGTCCAACTACATGCTTCTCAATATACAATTGTTTAGGAGATGCTTTACTGGTGGCCTTGCTTACAATATCTTGAATAAACTTGAATTTATACCTATAAATATACAAATGGTTTTCAAATCTTGAGATTGATCATGCAAAATTTCATCTCATTTTGATTAATAAGGATCTATTTCATCAAAATAATAGATGAATTAAGTTGCACTTCTATGTGCAAGTACATATTATTGCACAACACATCGATACAGAACAAGTAGGAAATACTGAAAAATAATAGAAGTGATCTACTTATAGATATTATATTGGACGCATTACATCCTTCGAAGACTAGAATTCTCATTTGACAATTGACATTTCTACATATCCAAATTGTTTCATATATCGACTATGTGAAAAAAAAAAATTGTCATTTCTACACATCTTTATGAACGTGGTATATAGTTATATTAATAATCAAGTACCACACGTTTTGTCAACTTTTAAGAGCAATAAGAAAAAAGGTATGCATACTTAGTATTTACTTACCCCTCTTTCAAATGATATCCTATTATGTTAACGGTTTTAAATTGTCGACCGTATCACGTGATGCGGTTGCAATATTGTGGTTGTGTATACCGTTGCAACTACATCACATCGCAATTGTGGTATGACTCCTAATCACAAAAGCGACCACAACCTAGCCATATTAGGCTGCATTCCGATTGCATCAAGTTGTAGCAGAGTCAATCTTAGATTGCAAATACACAAAAGTTTCACACTACAACAGCCGCAAGATCCACAATCACAACAACTGTAACCACGACCACAACCATAGTTTAAAACCATGGTTATATTGGACATGCAAAACAAGGCTCCACTTTTGCACCTTCTCAAAGTTGTAACTAAACTTATTTTCATGAGTAGTCATGGCTTATTAATAACTGTACCTCTGATCTCGTACATCTAAAGGCTCTACTTTGTACAATATTGGAAACACAAACTAGTTCTTTTTCTTGTTACACTTGAGGATCTTGATAAGTTCAACAAGACACCACGGGGAAACTGCATAGCTTTAGGAAAAACGAAGATTGAAATCTTCGATTCCTCAATGGCCTTAAGGAGTTGAGGTCGATTCGTTTCTCCTATCCTCAGTTTCTCATCATCCATGAAGGTTTTGATTCTCGTACAGCAGAGCATTGTAGGGATAACTTATGAATGCATAACGCGTGCCTTCACACCTAAAATTGAGCAAAACATCATAATTGCTCTTAGTCTCAGAAGTTACACCTGGATTTGCCATCACTGTAACAACATTACAAGTAGAATGTCGTAATGATGTGCTTCTTTGAATGGTTCACAATGTATTGATAAATCAAATTGCCTTACAAATATACCAATGTAACTGGCAGTGATATTGGATGAACCTGCTCAAAAGACTAGTTATCTTATTTGCACAAATAATTATATAAAGGTAGCAAATTTGGATATCTTATTCCCAGCTATAGGATAAAATTTGGAGGCATATGCTACTGAGCAAGTTTTTGCTATAGTTGATAGAGCTCACCGAGATTTTCACCGCCAGCTACACAACTAGTTGAAGAACAAGGAACAAGTGGATGCCATCTGAGCTCATGGAAAGGTCACCTTCCAGCTCTCATACCTTTGTCTCCATCTAGTTGTTGCATCATTCCTCTCATTTTCCTAGGAAACAGAGGAAAAGTGAAAAAAGCAATAAGAGAATATTAGAAGTTACAAGTGTGTTCATCCATCTTCGCCATTTACCATAGTGGGAAAAGAAAAGTAATTAGTTCTCCTCATTGTGCCTGCATGCAATCTAAACCTAGCAATAGAAGAGGAAGCATGTTTCTACTAGGATACTTAATCTATCACTTATGACTTTGCTTAATTTTTCAGAGGTTAAAAGTCACATTTTTTACTTTTTGTCCCGTTTGAATATATAGCTTATTGCTTTCTAAGAGCTATTTTTAATACTTTTTAGGAAGTTAAACTATTTAGCTTCTTAAAAAATACTTTTTAAAACAGTCTAAATAAATACCTCTATTACTATGTATCCAAATACAAAATAATACATTCGCAAGTTACTTTTTGAAAGTTACTTTTATATAAAAGTTTAAATAAATTATTTGCCCAAATGGACTCTAATTCTTTTTGTTTTTCCCCCTTAATTTTCTTTGAAGTTAGAAAAAGGGACTAAGGTCTACGGAGCACAAATATGATGATACAAATATGAGATCTGACCATATTTTATAATATAATATAATTTTATATATAACATTAAAACATAACTAACATAAAAATATAATCTTAATTAAAAGAAAAATAAATTACTGCTAAATTAAACTTATTAAATACATTAATTTATTTAATTATTATAAATTCTCATTTATATAAATATAAACATTGAAGAGATTAAAGTAAAAACTTATAAAATATAATTAGGTTTGACTAAAAGTATCTATAACGTACTCGATACATACATACTAGATATGGATATGATGACTATTTTAAAGTACTTCTTAACATGAGAAATATATCTCTATCTAAAATTGGTCGGTTGCAAAGGAAGTAGATTGCGACCTTATACAAACTTTAGTTGTAATGTTAGAGATTTAAATCTCGAAGCCCCACTTTAAGAAAGAGTTTGCCTAAGAGTAAAATACAATCTCCTTGCTTGAGAGATGATACTCTTACACCTTTTTTTCTTATTTTTTTAAAATATACACTTTCCTCCTTTAAAAAATTAAATTAAAATACAATCCTCTCCCTTGAAAGATGGCATTATTATACTCCCTTCCCCTTAATTTATAAAATATACACTTCCCTCACCTAAAAATTAAGATGAGCTACATTTTAAACCATTTTCAAGTTTTCCATTAATTCTCCACTATCTCATATTTATTATTTCCTATTTGACCAAAATACCCTCTAATAAGAGTTATACATATTAATTTTTTTTACAAAATAAAATATATGTGTGGGTTATTTTAATTTTTAAATTATTACTATATTAAGAGAACAAATAATTGATAGTAATAATAATTTGTAATAATTATTTTTCAAAAATAAAAATTACATATTTTCTTAGTTATTAATTTTAGAATATTAATGCATGTTCTTTTTTCATCTTCTTTGTGATTAATCTTTATATGCGATATTAACAAATAATTTTTATTTTTATATACATTAATATTCTAGAATTAATAGATGAGACAATATGTAATTTTTTTTGAAAAATAATTATTATATTTATTATTGTTACTATTAATAATTTGTTCCCTTAGTATAGTAATAATTTAAAATTATATATATATATATATATATATATATATATATATATATATATATATATATATATATATATATCAATATTTTATATTATTATTAGCCATATATTTTTTTTTGTAAAAAAAAAGTTTAATACATATAACTATTAATAAAGGGTATTTTGGTCAAAAAAATAGTGAGATAATGGAAAATTAATAAAAAATTTGAAAATAGTTTAAAATATAGCTTAGGTTTTTTAGAAGAATCGGTATGTGTTTTAAAAATAGAAGGGAGGGAGTGTAATAATTTTATATTATACTTCTTATCCTAATTTTTTAGGGGAAGAAAATATATGTTTTAGAAATAGAAGGGAGGAGAGTGTAAAAATATCATCTCTCAATAGAGAGTGCTGTATTTTACTCTTCCCCTAATTATGCTCTTGAACTGAAATTGTGTAAAAATTCCTAAAACTAGCCTGACACCGCAATACGTTCTCTACCTCAGATTTAGCTTGATCAATGACTTCATATCCTCTTATTGAGCTATTATTGGAAATTGCAATCTTTTCACTCACAATTGTCGATCTATCATCAAGCAAAATTGATGCATCACAACCCTGCAAATCAATAAATCCTTGATTGTTTAAGATTCTTCGAACATGGTCTAAGCTTGATCAAATCACACATAAATAATTTAGAAGCAATGTACCAGAACAAAGCTATCATGGAAATGAAGGGGAATGAGACTTGTAGCCATGCGACGCTCCTTAGATATTGCAATACGAATCACAGTTCTGATGGTATTAAGTGCATTGGGGCATGTATACTATCATAAAATGCAGAAGATAATTGTGCATCACATATTGTGCCTAAGAGCACCAATATGTGACAGCAAAAGTAGTCATACTTAAAATTCTAAAAGCCATGATCGTTGAGTTGGTTCAGAGGTTACAGCAAGAAATTTTGATTTAGCGTATAACATGAGACAGAGAAAAGAATTTGTAACAAGAAAGAGAATTATGAAGATGAAGAGATGATGGAGAAATAGGTCTCTGAGTGGTCATCAATTTAGAGGATACTCAGTTGTGTAAGAATTTGTCATAGTCACCAATATCCGCTACAACGCGGAGCAAAGGTGTGTTAAAGGTGAAGGCTTAGGAAGTAAAAAATATTTTGACAATTCTCCTTTGGTTTCTAGTTGCCAAATGCTACTTCAAAGGGGTGTTGATATGAGTAGACTTTTGAAACAGTAATATCTCTAACATGTTGCTTTTCCTATGTAACTTGAAATTAGGAAAGAGCAAAATATAGAGAAAAGAAACCCTCCCCCCCGCCCCAAAAGCAAAGAAAATGAAAAGGCACCGCCACCACTGTCGCATCTCTCATTAACAGTGACCTAAGCCTTGCTCATTACACTTGGCATTTTCTTTTGCTACAATACCTCCCTCATTAACAGTGACCTTGCCCTCAAGGTCAAAATGAGGATACTTCTATTATATGTAATTATCATTTTCCCATGAGTCATGAGTTGTACAACGTCCTGATTTAGCCATAACTGTAAATAATATTATTAAAGACTATTACTATTACTTACAGATAGAAAAGGAGAAGAAAAAAAATGAGAGGAATGAAAATTTGCATAAGAGAACAATGTAATTAATATATTTATTGTGTAAATTTTACATCATATAATATGTTGTGTGGTTAAAAATTTAACCATTTAGTTAGTTGGTAAGTTGAGTGATTAAAGATTTAACCACATAGCTAGATAAATAAGAACAAACATGAGCCACATATCCTACTTAACCACTTTTACCATCAACTAATCATAAATTTACTCTAAAATAACACAAAAATATCTCATTTTCCTTCTCCTTTAGCTACAGCCCTCTCTCTCTCTTTCTCTCCCTCCATTTTTCTTCCTTATTCATCCATTCTTGCATCCTTATTACACCTCTTAAAACTTACATCCTTCCTAACCACCTTTACTGTAACACCTTACCAGACAAAGTACTACGCTTAAGTCATAATAAATTATCTGATAAGTTATTACGTGCAATACTGGTTTAATTCCGATTTCTGTATTAGTATTAATTACTCGCATAAGAATACTTAATCACATAACAAAAATTTTCTGCGTGACGGTGGAATAAATAATAGTTAATTATACTGTAAATAACGTAACATAAATAAAAATACAATAAGGGCGGAATTACTGCAAAAGACATCATAAATATATACATAGATATTTGATTTTAAAGTTTGTCAAAATGATACAAAGTGACAAAATGAAGCCACTAATACAAAACAAAACGGCCAGTCTCTGTGAACAGCACCCTAAGTGGTCCCCATGAGACATTGCATGTACATTCCTAATATCTACTTATCTATCCATGATGCAGACTGCCAAAAGAGGGCCATTCTGTACATCTACTATCACTATGGTAACCCACTACCTAACTGGAATCCGAAGAGAGAAACCCATTGGCCATAGGTGCATCTGTCGGAGGGTGGCCCGTGCTGGGAGCGGAGGACGAGGAGGAGCTCGCTGCCTCCGATGGATCCTCCTTTGACGTTGAGGCGGAAAGCATCGGCTGTGGTAGTGAAGCAGGAGGGGCCATGGGAACTGGGGCTGCTGCTGCCGCTGGCGTTGTTGCTGCTGGAGGAGGTGGGAATGGATGGCCCATATGAAGGGTTATGGCAATATATGGGACCGAGGGGTCAAACAGTGGGTGCATAAGTGGTACAACGAAGTCCTTCTGGAAGAAGAAATATAAACGAAACTAGCACCTACCAGATATATATATAGAATCTATAAATGGGTCGATGTGGATGTGAAGCTCGGGAAACTCAATGAATAGAACCCCGGTCGCTGCGTGCTCCATGGTCTGAGAATGACGCGAAAAATACAATAGGGTGAGAAATGAATATTTCTCAGCAGAAATTCCTAGCCTCTATACATCTGTCATCGCTGTCATTCTTAGTTATTTCGGTCGTACAGTATTTTTCAAATAGCATCATAAAACGATAATATTCAATTTAAATACTTGTTTGTAAGATATACACCAAAACAAATTCAATTTTAATTAACAGAAGCACTGAGGCAATTAAACAGTAATTACGAAAGAGCAATAGCATATTACGATAATAAACAGGTACATGAGATAGTCAATTAATAAGTATTACATTGTGCATATGAAGGTGCAACTATGAATGAATCTTATTTCTTGAAGGCTTTCGCCTATTAGAACTTATTTCCATCCTTGGTCCCCTGGGAGTCATTGGCCATATACTCCTGGGTAATAGTCCGCTTTTCAGGACTGAGCTCGTTCCTATACAGGATGGCCGAGTTTGCTTTCCCCGACCTTCCCATTGATCTATTCCCCTTAATTTATTCCGGGGCTGGCCCAAGTGATATGGAATTCTTTGTAATATCATGAAAAGAATGCACATCTAGTTTGTCTCTTGAATATGATGCATTCAAGGTATCATAAAGTTTCACAACATATGAACTTCTTACCGAAATTTCGGCGGTATAACGGATCGAGTCCACTTCCCCATGAATAGTGCCAGACAATCAGTACAATTGCACAACTAATAATTTCAGTATAGACCAGCATATATGTATATACATTTATAGCATCATTCAACAATTGCAAGTCAAGCATCAATAAAGTCTCAGCTTGTTCTGCCCTGTTCTGCCTGAGTTTGGCATGCTCTAATTTTTATTCAATTCAATTCATTTAATTCTCATTTTTGGATATGTTACAGCTTATATGTCTAGTTTCTAATCGCTTTGGTCCCATCTCATTTTGAGTTGTGTAACTTTAGATATAAACATTTTATCTTAGCATGTCCTGTTCTTAGCCAGAATTGGGTTCCTATAGAAGAAAACTCACTAAAAATCGAAAACTAGGTGAAATGATGCGAATTTTATATCAAAATGAAGCTAACACAACAAGATTTAAAATGAATTAAGTTTCATGTCATTTGCCTAAGTAGATTTTGAGTTATGAGCCTCGAAACATTACCCTACTGGGCTGTCTTGTTCTAGGCTAATTTAAACCTAAGCCAACTTCATTGATGTGCTGGGAACAAATGACAATGAATTAAATTTTTAAATTTTTATGGGATGTTCTCTCATGTGTTAGCTTTCAAAAATCTTTAGTTGCACTCAATTTGAGGTTGTATAGGGTGAGATACACCCTTCTCAACCCATGCTGCCCGGGTGAGAACCCAGATTTCTAGGTCTAACTTCAAAAATTCATAACTAATTCTAAACTAACCCAATGGCCTATTATGATAATGTATGGAAATCCGTAGATGTCTAGTTTCACTCAAAAATGGTTTCATCCAATTTAAACTGCGGGAGGCGGAGCCGTATACTCCGCCGTACGGACCGCCGAGCGAAAACCCTAACAGCTCCTAGATTTGACTTCCTCCTTCAAGCTATTTGCCATCAATTTCAATTTCAATCACAACATGCATGCAAAACCAGTCATAAAACATCATCATCACTATAAAACATCCATATCTCAGATTATTCATGCTCCTTATGCAGCCCCAAATCAAAGAAGATAAGAGAAGAAGTAGGATTTCCTACCTTGTCTTGTGTAATTTAGGCTGATTTTGTGTCTTGGATGGTGGTGACCTGGGATGAGACTTGAAGATGGATGAGAATGGAATAGAAATGAGAGCAAGGAAGAGAGAAAGAGAGAAGCTTCAGCTGCTGGAAGAGGTCGAAATTTCTGATGGAAAAAGAGAGAAAAAGTGAGATATTTGAATCTAGCTTGGTTTTGATTGGTGGATCCAAGTTTAGTATTGATTTTGGTTGAGCTTCCCATCATCAAGGGCTCCCAAGGCGCCACTTGGGTGGGTTGTTTGGCTAAATCTTAGCCGTTGATTCTAGGGCACTCATAGAAAAATTCTACTGGTCCGGTTCCTAGCTTGAAATCTGAAATCTTACCGATTTCTCTTAAATCAGCAAATTAGTTTGAAATTTTTCTGTGGGGGTTTTCTATGCTCCTAATCTAATTCCATCAAGCCTAATCCATCTAAATCACACTTAATTGGCTTTGAGTAAATGTTTAATCAAGTTCTGATTATGCTCACTTATTTGATTAAAAACTGAATAATTCAATTGTTAATGATAGATTTTTCGGTCGTTACATTTACCTCCATAAAACACAAGATTTAAACCAAAAACTCTTCCCTTAGCCAAATGTAATTTTCGGCCAAAGCAAGAAGTATGAGCAGTGATTATATCTTGTGTTGATTGAAGGTGATTAGACCTTCAAGAAAACCTAAAACTAGATGGCTACAAGCACTAGAAGTAAGGTAGATAATCCCAAGACTTGAGTTGCTCTTGTATGTGTGTTTATGAATAATTGAAGCTAGAGTTTATTAGTCTTTTTGATATGAATTTAGGATTTGATGATGTTTAGCTTTGTGTTTTCATATTTTAAAGTTCTTGATTTAGTTAATGATAAGTTGTTGTTGTAGTGACTAAAGAAATACTAGAAGCAAAATTTATAGTATAAAATCTGGGCAATCAATAACTCGACCCTCAAATCTGAAGCCAAGAAATCCAAAATGAATTAAGACTAATTTTAAGTGAAATTTAACTCAGAGAGAAGTCTATCCATATAAAATATAGGTCCATAGGAATTTAGGATAGAAAGTTATGATTTTTACAAATTGGCCATATTCTAAAGAGGACATAACTAAGCAGCCTAGGTTCACAACTTATTATCTCAAGTTATATAAATTATTTTTGAGTGAAAATAGTTTTGTTAGAAATCTAAGAAATAGGAGAATAATCTTGAAAAATATCATGGTTAGATTCCCTTTGTGGAGGTCCGAGTAATTCCATAAATATATTGTTGCCCTACTAATACCAAAAATAGGACAACTATGTTTTGAGGCCTATATCTCAAGTTTGGCTTAGGATTTTTGAGTAAGGTTTCTATTATTTTAAGGAGGGCTCATTATGTATAACTTATAAACTTTTAGGGCAAAATAATAAAAAACAAATTTTTGGTGATTTTCCTAAATTAGGTGATCAAATTTATTGCAAAATAGGCCAAGTAGTAGAAAAACATACACACCTTGAATTATATCCAATCAATTTGAGTGGAGCTAAAGAAACTTTAAATTAGAATAAGAAGGGATATTTCCTGTAAAATTTGAACCCAAGATGACTTAAATTGGAATTTTAGTAAATCTTCTAATTAAGTTTTGAACAGATTTTAAGTGTTATGTAGTCTATATTTTAATTGAACTATCATTGAGACATTTTGGGCTTGTTTGATAATTGTTTTTCAAAATAGTTTTTGATTTTTAAAAACAAAAAAACTTGTTTGAAAAGGAGATTTTTTCTAATTGTTTTAAAAATAGAAAACACAATTTGATTTTTAAAAACAAAAAATAGAAAACATCCTTGACATGTTTTTCACTTTATTGTTCTAAGAAATAGCAAAACAAGCAATGGCACTCTTTGTAAATATGTTGATATATCGATCTTCCTCTTTATTCGAATTTATAAGCAACACTCTCATCTGAATTGTTTTGCGCATCAGGGGTGGTGGTTTCTGTCCTTCCTTCCATTGCGCCTCATCTGTCAGAGGGTCCTTGCCAGCCACCGTGCAAGGGCCCTCGCCACCACACATTTTGAGGACCATCACGGCGCTTACTCTTCCATGACCTCCGGTGACCACTGAGATTGGAGCCTCGCCATTGATTGACCCTGGATGTTGTGGATCTACTGCTAACACCGTCAATTTTTCTCTATTTGGAGCACTGCCGTTGTAACATCCACTGGAATTTTCTTATTGCTTTTCGTCCAATTCTTCGGTTTTCATCAAATAATTGAGATTAATTAAAATTCAACTAAATATTTATTTAGGATCAATTGATTAGCAACAAATTGAGTTTAGATATGAGGGGATTAGGTTAGAAGTATAAAAGATTTCATAAAAATTTTCTCGAAACTGATTTACCGATTTAAAGGAAATTGGTAAGATTACAATATTTTAAACTGTTGGAACTGAATCAATAGGATTTTACACCCAATAACCCTACCTTAAGTGGCTGAGAACTCAGCCAATTACCACATGAAAGTGGCGCAAGAAAGGCCACAAAAAATGGGGAAAGTTGGCTGAAATTCAGCCTTGTGTTTTAGACCAATCAAAACCCTTCATTCCAACTACCACCTCAAGGCTTTTATAACAGATTCCTCTCTTTTCATTCAGCCCCATTTTTGCGCTGCCTTCTCCTTACTTTCAGCTCTCTTATTCTCTTCTCCACTCACCCAACTCCATCAAACCTTCAAGCTCAACCAAGTTTTATTGATTCAAACTCCAAAATCAAGCCAAATCACATAGAAAGAGGTAGAGGTTCAATTCTTGTCTTGCAATTCTAATTATGGGTGGTTGGTGGTGGTTTTATTTTCTCAATTTTTGATGTGATGATTGAATAATTATGATAATATTTGGCTGGTTTGTTGGCTATTTGTGATGTTAAAATCGATTAGGAAGCAAGAAAGGATGAAAATAGGAAGAGCTGAGGGGCTGGAGAACCAAAAACCCTCGGCAGTCCATACGGCAGAGTGTACGGCTTTGCCTACTGCAGTTTAAATTTGATGAGACCATTTTTAGATGAAACTATACATTTAGGGCTTTCCACACATATATCATGTAAGGCCATTGGATTAGTATTGACGGAGATATGAATTTTGGAAGTTCGACCTAGGTTTTTGATTTTGATTCTGGGCAGACTGGGTTGTTCAGGGTAAAACTCCCCCTATACAACTTGGAATTGAATGAAACTAAGTTTTTAGAAAGTTTACACATAGGAGAATATCCCATAAAAATTTTAGAGTTACATAGGATTCCGTTTGCTCCCAGTGGTCCAAGAAAATTGCCCTATGTCCAAACCGAGCCAAAATAGGGCAGTTTAGGAAGGTTAAATTTCGGGGCTTATAACTTGAGCCCTACTAGGGAAAATGGAATGGAACTTTTGAAAATGAAAGATTGTCCTATTAGCTTTAATATGAGACCAATTTCGTATAATTTGAATCAATTTTCGATTTTTAGTGGATTTTTACTTTTAAGTGTGTAATTCTAGTTAGCTACAGGGTAGGCTAGGATAAAACCTAAATAACTTGAGTTATAGTTACCAAAATTAGATGGGACTAAAGAGGTTAGAAAATAGACACATAACACTCATATCCAAAATTCAGGTCTAGATGAGTTAAATAGAAATTTTGGCTTGATTTACAAAAATCGTGTTGAATGATTGTGTTGAGGCAGTAACCCTGTCTTAATGTAACTAATGCTTCTGTGAAGTTAATGTTGAATTATGAATGAAATGTCATGATTTCTTTGATAAGTTGGTGTACTGAGTACTGGCACTATTCATGAAGAAGCGGATACGTTCCATTATGCCGCCAAAATTTCGGTAAGACCTATGCATGAGTTATAAGATATATGTGCATTTTCAAGAAATTCATAAAGATTATGATACGATGAGCATAAAGGTTATGTTATGATGAAAGTTCCATAATACTTGGGCTAGCCCCAGAATAAAGTTAAAGGGAATAGATCAATGGGGAGGTCGGGGAAAGTAAACCTGGCATTCCTGTATAGGAACGAGCTCGATCCTGAAATGCAGACTATTACCCAGGAGTCTAAATGGCCAAGAACTCCCAGGGGACCAAGTAATGGAAAAGTTTATAAAGAAATGTTTAAGAATGAGTTTTGCATGATTACATTGAATAATCATTACAAGTTGTTTACAGTTTGTCTGTTATATTTACTTACTGTTGTATGTTCATTTATTCTGCTCATTATTCTGAGTTTCACTACTAATAGTTTGTTCTGTTTCTTATGTTGTCTTAAGTAAAACTGAACCTTGCCTCAGACCAGATGTTTTCTTAAACTTATTAAATATGGATAGTTCAGTTTGAACCCATATTTTCATAATTAAATACAAACCGAGGCAACTGAAAATGAATGTGACGTCAGTTAAACACCATACGCGAACCGTACTGAGAATTTCTTTAAATTCTCACCTCATTTTGCATTTTCGCATCATTCTCAGATTCTGATGATGGACTCAACGGCCACTCCTTTTATTGAGATTCCAGACCTGCAGCTCCACTATGATCCCATAGTGGAGTCACTGTACATAGCCAGCTCCTGCCATTCCCGTCTCCACTTTTAGTAATAGGAATTTTGTTGTTCCTTTATTTTACTCTGCTTTGGGAACATATATATGAACTAAAGCATTGGCTTCCAACTTACATATGTATATATATAGCTGTTGATATATTACCTGTCTTCATCTTTTTCGGTGGTGCTTTTTATTAAATTCTGTCATGTTCTATAATGCTGATCATGTTTATTATGTACAACGTGCCGTTTCGCAGGTGTATTCATCAAGAATATATATATATCAGAGAAAAAGAGAATGTAATATAACGAATACTGCTAAAGACGGAATACTAACACGATAATGCAACCTATCCAATTTCATGCTATGATTTAAGCATAACATTAAGTTGGTAGGGTGTTACATTTTTGGTATTAGAGCAGTTTGTCCTAGCTAAGGCCTAAGGATTGGACTGACTATACTTCGCGCATATTCTGTATTTTTAGCCTGTACTATTGAGATATAGATGTGCATGTGTACGAAGTGCCTAACCGTGTGAGCTGTTATTTACTAGCACATTAGACTTAGTGTGGAGCCTGATCAACTCAATAACTTTTGTTTTGTGTGCTTAGAACTTAATGGCTTCTGGAAGGCGAGGTAGACCACACACAGAACCTACTCAAGGGGATCTCGCTGACCTTATGGACACGGTATGAGAAATGGCTCATGCGATGCAGGAACAGGCCGCAGCAGCTCACCAGATGATGGATCAATTAGGTAGGCGACCTGAGACAAGTTGTGGAGGAAACCCACATGGCCCAGGAGCTGACTTAGACTACCTTAAGTTTGCTGAGTTCAGGAAGGCAAATCCGCCCAGCTTTCGAGGGCGTATAATCCTGATAAAGCCGATGAATGGATCAAAGCCATGGAGAAGATTTTCTCTGTCCTGGATTGCTCAGATCATCAAAAGATGACCTTGGCCACCTACATGCTCGAACTAGATGCAGAGTTTTGGTGGAATGGTGTACGAAGACTATTTGAAGAATCTCAGACAACAGTCACTTGGACGGTGTTTAGAGATGTTTTCTACCAAAAGTGCTTTCCTACTTCCGTTTGAAATTCCAAGGAACTCGAATTTATGCAATTTCATCAAGGAAACCGGACGATATCTGAATATATTGCCAGATTTGAAGAGCTATGTAAATTTTCTACAATTTACTAGAGGAACCCAAATGAAGCTTGGAAGTGCGTCAAATTCGAAGGAGGGTTACAGGAAGATATTCTTAACGTAATAGGGCCAATGGAGATTAGAGACTTGCCCACATTGGTAAATAAATGTCGACTTGTTGAAAATTACAACTTGAAACTAGCGGCAGCCAAGGCATCTGGAGGTAGTTTCAAGAGGGGGTTGGCCTTGCAGGGCCCAAGATTTAAGCCCAACTTTCAACAACAGAGAAGATTTCAGTCGGTGGGCAACAAAGGCAAGCAGCCCCAAAGGCCCTTTCCGAATCCAACTTGCACGAAATGCGGTAAGAATCACGGTGATTGGCCGTGTTTGGCAGGCCAGAACATCTGCTATGGGTGTGGCAAGCCAGGCCACAAAATTTATGAGTGTCCAACCAAGAATCCACCACAGCCGTCTCGACTGCGACGTCAAGAACAGGTTTTTACGATAAATGCAGATTAAGTTGACAAGTCCGAGGGACTATCCCTAGGTACCTGTGAAGTGGACGGTGAGACTCTAATTGTACTCTATGATTCAGGTGCCTCATATTCATTTATTTCTCATAATTGTGTGGCTGTTTTGCAATTACCAATTTCTGAATTGCCTTATGATCTACTGCTTTCTACTCCCACCAATGAACCTATTAAAACTAGTCAAATATGCATCAATGTACCTCTTCGAATTAAGGGCAGGACCTTTGCAGCTAATTTGATTTGTCTTCCTCTATCTGGCCTTAACATAATTCTGGGCATGGACTGGCTTTTCGCAATGAAGTCATGCTCAATTGCTCTGATAAGATGGTGGTATTCCCCTTTGTCTCGTCTTCTGAACCCCAAGTCTCAACACTCTTCTATCTAAACTCTTTATTAGTAAATCATAGTGGGTCGAAGAGTCAAGGATATATCCTCCTGTCAGCTAATGCGACGGAAGTTGAACAGAAACTAGAGGAGATCCCAGTTGTTAAGGAATATCCTGATGTTTTCCTAGAAGATATTCCTGAATTCCCTCCTGAGAGAGAAATTGAGTTCACCATCGAGTTGGTTCCAGGTGCGGGACCAATATCTATAGCTCCATATCGAATGTCACCTTTGGAGCTGACAGAACTAAAGTGACAGATCAAAGAGCTTTTGGAAAAAGGATTCATATGGCCAAGTGCATCGCCCTGGGGAGCTCCAATCTCGTTGGTCAAAAGGAAAGATGGGAGCATGCGCCTATGTGTGGATTATAAGCAGTTGAATAAAGTGCTGATTAAGAATAAATATCTACTACCAAGGATTGATGATCTCATGGACCAGTTACAAGGTTCAACAGTATTCTCCAAGATCGACTTACGTTCTAGATATCATCAAATTCGAGTTTGAGAACAAGATATCCCTAAGACAGCTTTTCGAACTCGTTACGGGCACTACAAGTACACCATGATGTCGTTCGGACTGACCAACGCACCAGCAGTATTCATGGATTACATGAATCGAATATTCCGCCCATATTTGGACAAGTTTGTAGTGGTTTTCATCGATGACATACTTGTCTATTCAAAGACGGAGCGAGAGCATGCAGAGCACTTGTGACTGGTTCTGCAAATTTTAAGAGAAAAGAAACTTTATGCTAAGTTATCCAAATATGAATTTTGGATGAAAGAAGTAAAATTTCTCGGCCATGTAGTATCCTATGGAGGAATCTCCGTAGACCCTAGCAAAGTAGAAGCTGTTCTAAATTGGGAAAGGCCGACCATAGTCACTGAAGTTAGGAGTCTTCTGGGCTTAGCTGGATATTATAGGCAATTCGTTAAGGATTTTTCTCGAATAGCTTTGCCTTTGACCAAGCTAACCAGGAAGAATGTTCCATTTGAATGGACGCCAGAGTATGAACAGAGTTTTCAAGACTTGAAGAGATGGTTGACTACGACACCAGTGTTAGCCTTGCCAGACTCTTGTGGACCATTTGAGGTCTATTGTGATGCTTCCAAACAAGGATTAGGATGCGTGTTGATGCAAATAGGAAACGTGGTCACTTACGCCTCCAGGCAATTAAAGCCACATGAGAGGAATTATCCCATGTACGATCTCGAATTAGCTGTAGTAGTATTCGCCTTAAAAATATGGAGACATCACCTGTATGTTGTAAGGTTCGAGGTCTTTTCTGATCATAAGAGTTTGAAGTACCTCTTTGATTAGAAGGAATTAAATATGAGGCAGTGAAGGTGGATGGAACTTCTTAAAGACTATGAATTTGAATTGAAATACCACCCCGGTAAGGCAAACATTGTGGCAGATGCTTTGAACAGAAAATCGTTGCCCATAGCCTGGATGATGACTAAGGAAACGGAGCTTATTGAAAGCTTCTGAAATCTTAATTTGGGAATCCTTATAACTCCCAAAACCCTTCAGTTACACCAAATTAAGATAGCCAGTAGCTTTAAGGAATAGATTCGGCAAGCCCAACAGCAAGATGCTAATTTTCAACATACAATCAATCTCATGCAATCAGGAAAATTAATGGATTTTACTCAAGATAAATAGGGCATATGGCGACACCGTGACAAGGTGTGTGTACTCGAGGGAAACGATCTTCGAAGAAGAATCTTGGAAGAAGCTCATAAGGGTGAATTTATTGTACATCTCGGCATTACTAAAATGTATCAAGACCTCAAGACAATGTTTTGGTGGCCAGGCATGAAGTTAGACATGGCAAGCTTCATGAACAAGTGCTTGACTTGTCAGAAGGTGAAAGTGGAATATCAGAAACCCTCCGGTATGTTGCAGCCCTTGGAAATCCCTGAATAGAAGTGGGAGAGTATCTCCATGGATTTTGTAATGGGATTACCAAGAATGTCAATAGAATATGATGCCATATGGGTCATTGTGGATAGATTAACCAAATCTGCTCACTTTTTGCCCATTCGAGCAAATTATCAGTCGGAAAAATTGTCGCAGCTGTACATTCAAGAGATTATAAGGTTGCATGGGACCCCTTCAACCGTCATCTCTGATCGGGACCCAAGGTTCACCTCACAATTTTAGGGAGCCTTACAAAAGGCGTTTGGTGCTAAATTATGCCTAAGCACTGCATATCACCCACAAACGAATGGTCAAATGGAAAGGACAATTCAACCTTAGAAGACATGCTGCGAGCCTATACATTGGAGCAACATGGGAATTGGGATCGATACTTACCGCTAGCCAAATTCGCATATAACAAGAGCTATCATGCTAGTGTTGGCATGGCTCCTTACGAAGTGTTGTACGAACGGAAATGCCAATCTCCACTGTGTTGGTATGAAACAGGAGAATCAACTCTATTGGGGCCTGATTTAGTTGAGCAGACCACTGAGTAGATCAAGAAAATACGAAGAAGATGCTTGCTGCTCAAAGCCGTTAGAAGAGTTATACGGATATCAGGAGGAAACCTCTAGAATTTCAAGAAGGAGACCACGTATTTCTAAAGGTTACATCACAACAGGGATAGGTAGAGCCATTAAGGTCAAAAAGCTAAATCTTCGCTTCATTGGTCCCTTCCAAATCTTGAAGCGGATCGGAACAGTTGCGTACCGAATCGCTTTACCTCCACATTTGTCAAACCTTCCCGATATTTTCCATGTTTCTCAACTTAGAAGATATCAGCCTGACCCTACACACTTTCTAGAATCTGAGTCAATACAGTTAAAAGAGGACGTGACCTTCCATGTACAACCGGCGCGGATCGTAGACAGAAGCAGCAGGTAACTTTGAAACAAAACCATGCAGCTAGTAAAGGTAGCATGGGAAAAAGGAGATGCTGAAGACTACACCTGGGAACTAGAATCAGATATGAGGAAAGAGTTTCCCGAACTATTCTCAAGTACTAAATTTTGAGGACAAAATTTTTTTTAGGAGGGTGGTAATATAACATCCACCGAAATTTTCTTACCATTTTTTGTCCAATTGTTCGGTTTTTATCGAATAATTGAGATTAATTAAAATTCGACTAAATATTTATTTAGGATCAATTGATTAGCAACAAATTGAGTTTAGATATAAGGGGATTAGGTTAAAAGTATAGAAGATTTCATAAAAATTTTCTCGAACCGATTTACCAATTTAAAGGAAATTGGTAAGATTACGGTATTTTAGATAGTCGGAACCGAACCAATAGGATTTTACACCCAATAACCCTACCTTAAGTGGCTGAGAATTCAGCCACTTACCACATGAAACTGGCGCAAGAAAGGCCACAAAAAATGGGGAAAGTTGGCTGAAATTCAGCCTTGTGTTTTAGACCAATCAAAACCCTTCATTCTAACTACCATCTCAAGGCTTTTATAACACATTCCTCTCTTTTCATTCAGCCCCATTTCTGTGCTGCCTTCTCTTTACTTTCAGCTCTCTTCTTCTCTTCTCCACTCACCCAACTCCATCAAACCTTCAAGCTCAACCAAGTTTTATTGATTCAAACTCCAAAATCAAGCCAAATCACATAGAAAGAGGTAGAGGTTCAATTCTTGTCTTGCTATTCTGATTATGGGTGGCTGGTGGTGGCTTTATTTTCTCAATTTTTGATGTGATGATTGAATGATTATGATGATATTTGGCTAGTTTGTTGGCTATTTGTGATGTTAAAATTGATTAGGAAGCAAGAAAGGATGAAAATAGGAAGAGCTGAGGGGCTGGAGAACCAAAAACCCTCGGTAGTCTGTACGGCAGAGTGTACGGCTCTGCCTACCGCCATTTAAATTTGATGAGACCATTTTTAGATGAAACTATACATTCAGGGCTTTCCACACATATATCATATAAGGCCATTGGATTAGTATTGAGGGAGATATGAATTTTGGAAATTCAACTAGGTTTTTTATTTTGATTCTGGGCAGATTAGGTTGTTTAGGGCAAAACTCGCCCTATATTACTTGGAATTGAATGAAACAAACTTTTTTAGAAAGCTTACACATAGAAGAATATCCCATAAAAATTTTAGAGTTAGATAAGATCCATTTTGCTCCCAGTGGTCCAAGAAAGTTGCCCTATGTCCAAACCAGGCCAAAATAGGGTAGTTTAGGAAGATCAAATTTTGGGGCTTATAACTTGAGCTCTATTAAGGCAAATGGAATGGAACTTTTTGGAAATGAAAGATTGTCCTGTTAGCTTTAATATGAGACCAATTTTGCATGATTTGAATCAGTTTTTGATTTTTAGTGGATTTTTACTTTTAAGTGTGTAATTCTGGCCAGCTGCAGTGCAAGCCGGGATAAAACCTATCCAAAGAGGTTAGAAAATAGACACATAACACTTTGACATATCCAAAATTCAGGTCCAGATGAGTTAAATAGAAATTTTGGCTTGATTTACAAAAATCGGGTTGAATGATTGTGCTGAGGCAGTAACCCTGTCTTAATGTAACTAATGCTTCTATGAAGTTAATGTTGAGTTATGAATGAAATGTTATAATTTCTTTGATAAGTTAGTGTACTGAATACTGGCACTATTCATGGAAAAGTGGATACGTTCCATTATGCCGCCAAAATTTCGGTAAGACCTATACATGAGTTTAAGATATATATGCATTTTCAAGAAATTCATAAAGATTATGATACAATGAGCATAAAGGTTATGTTATGATAAAAGTTCCATAATACTTGGGCCAGTCTCGGAATAAAGTTAAGGGAAATAGATCGATGGGGAGGTCGAGGAAAGTAAACCCAGCATTCCTGTACAGGAACGAGCTCGATCCTGAAAAGCAGACTATTACCCAGGAGTCTAAATGGCCAAGAACTCCCAAGGGACCAAGTAATGGAAAAGTTTATGAAGAAAGGTTCAAGAATGAGTTTTGCATGATTATATTGAATGCATGATTACATTGAATAGTCATTACAAGTTGTTTACAATTTGTCTGTTATATTTACTTACTGTTGTATGTTCATTTATTCTGCTCATTATTCTAAGTTTCACTACATAATAGTTTGTTCTGTTTCTTATGCTGTCTTAAGTAAAATTGAACCTTGCCTCGGAACAGATGTTTTCTTAAACTTATTAAATATGGATAGTTCAGTTTGAACCCATGTTTTCATAATTAAATAAAAACCAAGACAACTAAGAATGAATGTGACGTCAGTTAAACACCATACGCGAACCTTACTGAGAATTTCTTTAAATTTTCACCTCGTTTTGTATTTCCGCATCATTCTCAGACGCTGATGATGGACTCAACGGCCACTCTTTTTATTGAGATTCCAGACCTGCAGCTCCACCATGATCCCATAGTGGACTCACTGTACATAGCCAGCTCCTGCCATTTCCGTCTCCACTTTTAGTAATAGGAATTTTGTTATTCCTTTATTTCACTCTGCTTTGGGAACATATATATGAACTGAAGCATTGGCTTCCAACTTACATATGTATATATACAGCTGTTGATATATTACCTATTTTCATCCTTTTCGGTGGTGCTTTTTATTAAATTCTATCACGCTCTATAATGCTGATCACATTTATTATGTATAGCGCGCCGTTTCGTAGGTGTATTCGTCAAGAATATATATCAGAGAAAAAGAGAATGTAATAGAACGAATACTGGCTAAAGACGGAATACTAACATGGTAACGTAACTTATCCAATTTCATGCTATGACTTAAGCATAACATTAAGTTGGTAGGGTGTTACAGCCGTGGTGTCGTTCTTCTCCACCATGGTTTTCTTCCTCAACGCTGCCAGCATCTTCTCCGCCACAAGTCGCCATTACCACTGTGAGAGGGTTTGTCGTGGTTCTGCCACAACCGTTGAAGAGAAAGTCATAGTCTGTTGTTGCTAATATGTGATTTCTGAATCTTCTTGTTTTTTATTTATTGCTGCCCTTGGTTCTAGTTCTTGAACCCTAATGCCTCTGGTCTAAACTTTGCATTTAGATATCTGGTTTGTTTTTATTGTTATTGAATCTTCCAGATTTGTGTTATTACTGATTCTTGAATTGTTGTTCTTCTATGTGTTGATTGTGTGTTTCTTAATCTAGACCCACTTTTCGAGAACCTTTCTAGACCAAATATTTTGGCCCATGTAGATGAACCAAATAGTTTTTATTTTTATTTTTATCATTTAAAACTATTTTTAAAGTATTGTTACCAAATGAATTTTTTTATTCTTTTATTTTTAAAATTTTTTTGGAAAACTATTTTTAAAATTGTTTTGGAAAACTAAAAAACAAAAACAATTTCAAGCAAGCCCTTTGCTTTCTCTTGTTCTTCCATTTGAAACTTGGATTTTAAGAGTTATATGTACATGTCAACATGATTATATTCTCTCCATAATGAAATGCATGCATGATAATGTAGTTGTACACAATTTGTACTTGATCAAGATGAATAAAATTAGTGTTGTGCTTGGGCTAGAGAGAGTGAATTCAGCGAAGTCAGAGAGAATGAATCTGACTCCCCTTGGATTAAGTTAGGGAGAGTGAACCTGACATGGCTATGTTAGAGAAAGTGAATCTGACTCTTCTAATATGTGTCAGGGAGAGTGAGCCTAACTAGAGATAGATCTATGTGAGGGTCAGAGAGAGTAAATCTGGCAATCACATATAAGAATGAGCTCAATCTTGCAAACAAACTATCACCCTAAATAAATGAGTGCCACTCAAAATCAAGGGACTACCAAGCCAAGTACATATATCAAACTAAAGAAAAAGAGAATAAGCTAAGAAATACTACATGTCCATGTATGCTTAATTTTATATTTACTACCCAACTAATGCATGCTTAATTTATATTTACAAATGCATGCTCTACTTCCTTTGCTATGATATTGGTATTGCTTAGTATATTTATCATAGTTAGATGAATAATGAATCTGCTTCGGAAAAGAGCTTTAACATTTATTGAAAAACCTTTTATCTCCTCTATTGACAACATGATTTTATTACTATACCTCGAAGCAACTAAGGATGATAATGATGACATTACATTTAGTAGTCTAGGATTTCCTACTGAGAATTTAAATTGTCATATAAATATTTCTATATTATTCTCAGACACCACCAATGGCATCCATAGTAACTTTGCTCGAGACACTTGATTGGACCTGGCACCATGATCTAGCCCTACATTCAATATACTTACTAGGCTAGGCTACTGTTAGGATGTATATATTCTTCAATTGCCCGTTTGTTGTCATGCTTAACCTATAGTTTGAACCAAAATTTCCATTTAGTAGTGTCCTACTGCACATGGCACACCTACCTTATGCTTCACCATTGCCCTCACCTTCACCATCCATTGACACAGATCCTTTTGAAGCCAATTCTTCCTCCTCATCTTCTAAAGAGGACCAAGTGGTGCTCGAATTAGCACCAGAAGGGTTCACTACCATGGAGAATGGTTTCTACACCCAATAAAGATACATACCAAATGACTTAGGGACACTTTTTTTTTTTTTTTTTTTCTGTTGATGAACAAGCCTACACCTATCTATAAAGATATGCCTCCTATAGTGCCGTTAACAACTCACTGATTGTTCATGTACAATCTGTGGCTTTATTTTTAGTATTTTTGGGGCCATAGATACAGCTGAGAATTCTAGATATATAGTAAGACACATGAGTTTGTAGTTATCAAAACCCATGTATCGTATATATTTACTACGAAGACATCTTTGTAAGCTCCAACACCCTTCAGAAGCCACTAAGTGGTCTTAAAATACCTCTTTGAGAGTTTTGATGGATAACAAACCAACTCTTATGAAAATTTTTTGTAAGGACTAATGGTTTGCTTGAGTATTTGGTTTAAATAGCATAGATCACTCTAATTCAAGATCATGACAGATGGTTCTCAGCTATAATAGGAATTAGCTTCTAAAACATTCCTTAAAATTCAAAATATTGTCTTGTTGAAGCCAAGATCACCATAAGAACATCACCTATGCTCACAATGGTCATAATTTTCATAAGAAAATGATTTAAAGCATCAAAAGGATGTATTTATGTCTTTAGAAAGCTAGCAAGTTACCAAAAGGTACACAAGCTACTTAGAAGGATGATTTGTCTAGAAAGCTTGACCAGAAGGCTAACCTCCAGAATGTTGCTCTAAGTGAAGAAGTCCTCATTCAAACTTGCCTTGCACGATCCATGGTTATTTTCTAAAGGTCTAACGTGGCAAGACAGAAATCCAAAAGATGTGCTGACACATTGACAAGCTAGTTGATCTAGAGCGGCTAGTTCCCTTCTTTGTACAATATTTGTTTGTTGAGAAAGAAAGCTATCAACCTCTTTTTTCAGTCTAAGACCAATAGATCCAAAAGCTTAAGGCTCAAGACCTGAAGAATCAACAGCTATATTTTGAAGCTTATAAAAGTCTTGAGGATGAAGAAGAAGTGTTGGAATTGCTCACTTTGAAAACAAAGGCTTTCTACACTCTCATCTTTCTAAGTAATTAGAAACATCATTCTAAAGCTTCTAAGTGCTAAATCTTCTCTTGTTCATCATCATCAAACATTCTCTTTGAAAGATTTGTGAGAAGTCACTGCACCTTGTACTCTATGGAGATATACACCTTGAGTGTTAGAGTGTGAATGTTATTAAACATAAACCTTGTACCATCCTCCTCAGTACAGTACTATGCTTAAGTCATAGTACCATACCCTGGAGTTGTTACTGTTACCTGAGCGGACCTTGTCTGACAGCAACTTCGGTCGTCTTCGAAAACTTCTGAAACTATCTGGAGACAACACGAAAATAGGTGTGAGAATTATAAATTCCCAGTAGGATTCTCTAAGTATCATAAATAATGTCATCATTGTTATCCCCAGTTTGCTTCGGTTTATTAAGAAAAAGGTGAACATGCTGTACAAACTATTTAATTTTATAGTTCGAAAGTGTAATGTCCGAAGCAAAGCTCATTTTAATCATACACTTGGCATTTGGGAAAACCCATAAAAAAATCAATTCAAATATGATATCATGAATAATAACTGCAGCATAATAAAAACACATATAGCATCAGTATGCTGGGAACATAACAACTGCACAAAACTTTACTCGTACTTAAATTTATGCATATACATAAAGTTTGCTTCTCTTTCTTTATCTTTCTGTTTCATCATAGAATCTTTACATGCCACATTCCAGAGTATGATCGCCATGTCATACCCCATCAGAGCGTGATCGCCATGTCACGTTTCTTAGGAATCTGGGATCTTCCTTTGGTACTTACACTAGCTGGGTTATGCCATGCCTCATGTAAGTTCTGTCCCCTGTACTCACACTAGCTGGGTCGATGCCATGCCTCATGTGAGTGGGGTGCTTACATATATCTTAATTTTTAGTCTTTAGTCTTTAGTCTTTAATCTTTAACTTTTACTTGGCACACCTAGGCGTTACGTGTTGCCATCCCTAGGGTGCTGTTACTACCCTTGGGTAGCCTGGCCTTGGAGTGAGCTCGTCAGCTTTACCCGTGACCGTCGTCATACCGACTCACCCTCAAGGGAACCCACTGCCTCTAGGTTGGAGGGATCTCATTCTGGCCACGTGCCTCTAATTGAAGGGATCTCTTCTGGTCACGTACCTCAAAATTGAGGGATCTCATCTGACCACGTGCCTTCAACATAGAGGGATCTCATCTGACCACGTGCTTCCAACATAGAGGGACCCAAGTTTTAGCTGCCTTCACAAGGAGGGATTCAATGTGCACTGCCTCCAAGTGAAGGGACCCACATTTTTATCATTTAACTGCCTTCACAGGGAGGGATCTCAAATAGCTGCCTCCAAGTGAAGGGATTCACATCTTAATCTTTTAACTGCCTTCACAAGGAGGGATTCAAAGTGCAGCTATCTCCAAGTGAAGGGATTCACATTCAATATATTCATATCTTTTCATTCTCATACATGGTCATGCATAGACGTGCTGAACGTACTCATGCATATACTTCATCACTTACTTCCATATATCATTGCACATATGATCTTTATGTACGTATTCATAACGTATAAAGGCTCGTAGCCTCTTTACCATTCTATCGGCACTCATACATATGTTGCATCATTTACTCTCATATACCTCATATTATACTTATATCATTCTTGAACATAGAGTTTCCACCTACAGAATCATAATTGTGTAGCTATCCACATCATAAATTTCTTATAATATAAACGCTCATAGTTTCTTAGACTTCTGCCATAAATCCGGCAGCACAACGGATCAGTTCCATTTTCCCATGAATAGTGCCAGTTCTCATAGACAAACCAGTCATAGCAACATAATCAATCTAACACATATATATCAATGTTAAACTGGCAATCCTCAACTCAAACCTTATATATCCATTAACACTTGTGTAACCATCAATTTGGCCATTCTGCCAATCTTACTTAGTTCTGCCTGAATTTTGTATAATCTGCCTTTACCTCTATTCAACTCATTTAAATCTGAAATTTGGATATGTCATAGCTCTATGTGTCTATTTTCTAACCTCTTTGGTCCCATATCATTTTGATTTATATAACTCAAGATATTTAACTTTTGCCTCAGCCTGTTCGGTCACTAGCCCGCATTATACTCCTGAAAATATAAATTCATTAAAAATCGAAAATAACCTCAAATCATACAAAATTAGTGCCATATCAAAGCTAACAGGACAAGCTTTCATTTGCCACAAGTTTCATTCCATTTGATTTAGTATAGCTCGATTTATAAGTCCTGAAAATTGACCTTCCTAAACTACCCTGTTTTGGCCTAGATTGAACATAGGGCAACTTCCTCAAGTCACTGGGAATAATTGAGACCATAAAAAACTCGGAATTTCATATTGAGATGTTCCCCTATGTGTAAGCTTTCTAACAAAGTTAGTCTCACTCAATTTGGAGTTATATAGGGCGAGTTACACCCTCCTCAAGCCACCTTGCCCGGATGAAAGTCCTGGTTCCTAGGTTAACATTCAAAAATTCATATCTCTCTCATTACTAATCCAATGGCCTTATATTATATATCTATGGAAAGGTATGAATGTCTATTTTCATCTAAAAATAGTTTTATTGAATTTAACTGGCTATAGCCAGAGCCGTACACTCCGCCATACGGACTGCCGTAGAGCTTCTCACTTAGACAGCATTCCAAACCTTCACTTTTCCTAGTTTTCTTCTTCTAACCTTAATTCCAACTCGATATTTCATATTAATCCAATCATAATCCATCATAATACATCCAATAATTCATCATAATACATCCAATAATTCATCAAATACATGGAGAAGAGTACAATTTCACGTAATCATAGTGCAAGTAACTCAAGAATAGAAATAGAATCCTACCTCTTTGGAGTATGATTTGAGCTAAGTGCTGAAACTTGGAGTGTTAGAACCTTGCTAAGCTTGAAGGAGTAATGGAATTGATTGAGAGAAGGGAAGAAGGAGGCTGGAACAAGAGGGAGAGAAGGAGGCGTAGATTAGTCAGAAATGAGGGGGAGAGACTGACTAAAATACATGGGGGTAGTTGAAATTATGAGTGTTGATTGGTTGAAATTTTGTGATTGAAGTTCGGCCATGTCTCCTACTGTTGTGGCCAAATTGCTCTCCATATCATTCCAAAAGTGGGATATGCTTCCGTCCGACTGAAATCGAAACTCGTCTCTATTATGCTTGAAGTCGGAACTCGTGCCATTTTACTTGAGCTTGGAGCTGAAGCCGGATGTCGGAACTCGTCCCATGTTGTTTGTGACTTGAGGAAATCTTATCTGTTTATTCAAAACTTGGAAGTAAAGTCGGACGTCGAAAGTCATACAGCTCGCAATCATATAATATTGGAACTCCTCATTTGAACTCGGGAACGTCTCTGGGAATAATCTCGGAAACCGGAACTCGTGTGTGACTGGAAATCAGCTCAAAGATTTGAACTCATGTCCATTGAGCTCAACTCTAAGGCCGGAAATCGTTACATTCAACTTGGAGGTCGGTACTTGTATCATTGTGTTAACCTATAACTTCTGAGGTTGGAAACCACGTATAGTATTTTGAAGCATGAGGTATGAAATCGGAACTCGGGTGCCTCGGTTGACACTGGAGGCTACATCATGAGACCGGAAATTGGGTACATTTCTTTGAAACATGAAGTCAAATATTGGTAATCACGTCCGTGTTGTTTTGTACTTGAAGGTTAAGTCGGAAGTCGGTAAATTATGCTAACATTCGTAAACAAGATCGGAAGTTGGAAGTAGTACACTTTATGTGAAATTCAATGATGTAATGAGGTGAAGTCGAAAGTCAGGAGCAATCAAAATTAGGCTAAATCGGAAGTCGTAGGAAATGAAGTCGGAAACTGTGCATGACTAACTCGGAACTCGGAAATATTCCCTTCTACCTAAAATACGAAGATGGAGTCGGGAATGGGATTGGATCAAACTTAAAGGTGAAGTCAGAACTTGGAAATTAGGGATGTTACAAACCTTATATCAAATCTTGTAACCTAACCCGTTAGTAATCGTTGGTTAACTTGGAAAGGCTAGGACATGACTATTCATTTGTAAGCTTGGAGAAGCTTGTACAATAATACTCAAGTTTATAAAAATCTCAACTAGTTTGTTGGGAACTAGATGTAGAGAAGTGGTTTGGCCGAATTAGGATAAATCTCTATGTTAAGCATTTTCTTAACTTTATCTTCTTTATTTTTGTTGGTTGTCTCTTAAGCATCTAATTTGTTTTCTAACTTTAGAAATATAACTTTTTGAATCTAACACAAACATTTCCACTATCCAAGTTATAAGAATTGAGAAAGTTTATTTAAATTTTCAAGTTTTAAAAATGTTTTAATAGTCACAATTCAACCTTTCTTCTCTTGACAACCTTCACCTTTAATATTCATTGCTTCACATTGACAAAATGATGTTTTCTAATGTTACTCTATAAATAGCCCTATATGAAACCATTGGTAGCGTGCTCATAGAAAATATTGTCTGCTTAATTCATTACATAAATCCACATAACTATCTATATGACACAATTACTTAACATATTCCAAGTAGCAACTTTTAATTATAATATTATGATCTTGACATAATATTGTGCTTAGAAGGGTGTTACATTTTTTGTATTAGAGCAGTTCATCCTAGTAAAGCCTAAGGATTAGATTGATTATGCTTCTAACCCACTTAGAAACTTCTTAGTTAATGCCATGCATTAGATCTTGTATAGAATGAAATATGCATGGCTGTCTAATTGTAAAAGTGATCAATTGCTATCACACTTAACTTAGTATTAAGCTTGTTCAAGTGAATATTTTTGTTTTGTGTGATCAAGAACTGATGACTTCCCACGGACATGGTAGGCCGACTAGTGAATCTACTTCAAAAACATGGAGAACATCATGGACACTTTTCATATAATGGCTTATGGCATTAGAGACCAAGCTGCTATTGCAAATTGTATGATGGAAATAGTTGAAAGATAAGCTAGAGAAAAAAATCCTAGTGAAAATCCTAGAGGGGTAGAGCGGATCAAGAATATCAAAAGTTTACTGAATTTCAAAAAGCAAATCCATCGAATTTCCGAGGGAACTTCCATCTGGTTAAAGCTGAAGAATGGATTAAAGCTATGGAGAAAATTTTCTCAGTGTTAGCTTGTACCGAGCAACAAAAGGTGGCCTTTGCCACATATATGTTGGAAGCTGATGGAAAATTTTGGTGGGTAAGAAGGCTACTTGAGCATTCATAGACTTAGATTACTTGGGAAGTGTTTAAGAACATGTTTTATTAGATTTACTTCCCTATATCTGTAAGGAATGCTAAGGAGTTAGAGTTTACGAGGCTCTAACATGGAAACATGAGTGTGTCTGAATATGTATCTAAGTTTAAAGAACTTTGCAAGTTCTCTAATATCTACCAACATAATTCGGATGAGGTGTGGAAGCATATTAAGTTTGAAGGCAGCCTAAGAGAGGATATTGTGGTATCAGTAGGACTGCTAGAAATTCAAGATTATGTAGCACTTGTAAACAATTGTAGACTAGTAAAGGAGTACAATAAGAAGTTAATGGTCGCTAGATCCATTATAGATGATTTTAGAAAGACACTAGCACCCCAAGAAGAGAGGTCTAAGCCTACATGTTAGCCAAAAAGAAATTTTGAATTTGATAATAGTAAAGGCAAGTAGCCACAAAAGTCATGGGTAAAACAAGAGTATCCAAAATGTAGGAAGAACCATAGGAATAAGCCGTGTTTGACTGGGCAAAACATGTGTTTTAGCTGTAGCAAACCTGGACACAAGATCTGGGAATACCCAACCAAGAACCAACAACCTACTACTAGACCACAACGCTAAGGATAGGTCTTTACTTTGAACGCTGATGAAGCTGCTCAATCTACAGATTTAATACAAGGTGAGTATGAGATAAACGATAATCCTTTAACTATGCTATATGGTTCTACTTATTCTTTCATTTCCTTCAACTGTGTAAATAGATTGAAATCGCCTATATCTGAGTTACCCTATGATTTGTCTATTTGCACCCTACTAGTGAACCTGTTAAAACAACCGAAGTTTGCATAAGGCATCCTTTTCAAATTAATGATAGAGTTTTTATAGCCGACTTAATTTGTCTTCCCTTTTCTAGCTTGGATTTAATCTTAGGTATGGATTAGCTTTCAGGCAATCATATTATGTTAAATTGTTCTAATAAATCCGTCATATTTCCTTTTACTTCGCCTTCTGAGCCTATGACTTCTATGAGTTTATATTAAATTCCTTTGTGGTAGATTATTGTAAGACTGAAAGTCAGGGATATGTCCTCTTTTAGGTAAGTGCATCTGAAAGTGAGCAAAGATTGAGTAAGATCCCTGTGGTCAAGGAATACCTAGATGTTTTTTCCCGAAGATATACCAAAATTTTCCCCCAGGAAGAAAGATAGAATTTTCTATCGAATTGATACCGAGAAGGAGACTAATATCAATGGCGCCCTATGGAATGTCACCCTTGGAATTAGCTAAGTTAAAGAAGCAACTTGAGGAACTTTTGGAAAAGGGACTCATCGAGCCAAGCACTTCTCCATGGGGAGCTCCTATTCTTTTAGTGAAGAAAAAAGACGATGGTATGAGGTTATGCATTAACTATAAGTAGCTGAATAAGGTGATAATTAAGAATAAGTATCCTTTGCCTAAGATAGATGATCTTATGGACCAATTGTGGGGAGCTATGGTATTCTCAAAGATTGGTCTGAGATCCCGATACCACCAAATTAGGGTCTGAGGTGAAGATATCTCTAAAACGGCCTTCAGAACTCGTGACAAGCATTACAAGTATACTGTGGTGTCATTTGGCCTAACTAATGCCCCAGTAGTATTTATGAACTATATGAATCAGATTTTCAAGCCTTACCTAGACAAGTTCATAGTTGTCTTCATAGATGACATACTTATCTATTTGAGAATAGAAGAAGCACATGAGGAGCATCTTAGGATAGTGTTGCAAATCCTAAGAGAATGGAAGCTTTATGTAAAGTTATCCAAGTGTGAATTTTGGATGAAGGAAGTCAAGTTTAGGTCATGTAGTGTCCTAGGGAGGAGTTTCAATTAGTCCTAGTAAAATTGAAGTAGTATTAAATTAGAAAAGACTAACTATAGTTACAGAGGTTAGGAGTTTTTCTAGCATTAGCTGGATACTACAGGAGATTCATTAAGGGTTTTCTCAAATAGCTTTGCCCTTGACCCAACTAACTAGGAAGAACACCTCGTTCGAGTGGATGGTGAAATGTGAGAAAAGTTTTCAAGAACTAAAGCAGAAGTTGACCACTGCACCAGTGTTACCAGACCCTCATGAATCATTTGAAGTTTATTGTGATGTTTTACAAAAAGGATTAGGATGTGTGCTAATGCAGAATAGAAATATTGTTGCGTATGCTTCCAAACAATTAAAACCCCATGAAATCAACTATCCAACTCATGATCTGGAACTAATAGCAGTAGTATTTGCCTTGAAAATCTGGAGACATTACCTTTATAGAGTTAAGTTTGAAATATTCTTTGATCATAAAAGTCTAAAGTATCTCGTGGACCAAAAAGAATTGAATATGAGACAACGAAGGTGGATGAAATTTCTCAAGAATTATGAGTTCAAATTGAATTACCATCCAGGTAAAGCAAATGTAATGGCCGATGCTCTAAGCAAAAAATGTCTAAGTGTATCATGGTAAATGATTAAGGAAGTAGAACTAATAGGGCTTTCGAAATCTCAATTTGGAAATCACTGTAACTCCCTAAAGCATTCGATTGAATTAGATAAAAGTAGCAAGTAACTTTAAAGGTCAAATTGCCCAAGCTTAAATAAATGATATGGATTTCAATTTGATCATAACTTTGGTTCGAGTAGGGAAACTAAAAGGATTTGTTCAAGACAACGACGGGCTATGGAAATATTAAGGAAGATTATATGTCCCTACAAGTGATGAGCTTAGAAGTAAAATTTTAGAGGAGGCCTATAAGAGTAATTTCACTATGCATCTAGGGACAGGCAAAATGTATCAAGATCTTAAAAAGATATTTTGGCGGCCAAAGATAAAATTAGATGTAGCAAAGTTTGTAAATAAGTGTTTGGTTTGCCAAAAGATGAAGATAGAACATCAGAAATCATTAGGCATCCTGCGACCTTTGGAGGTCCCCAAGTGGAAGTGGAAAAGTATCTCAGTGGACTTCATAATGGGGTTACCCAAAACCTTCACAGGATATGACTTTATGTCGATTATAGTAGACAAATTAACCAAATCTGCTCACTTTTTACCCATTAAAGCCAACTATTCTCTAGAGAGATTGGCAAACTTATAATTTAGGAAATAATGAAGCTGCATGAAATTTCTTCTACCATAATTTCGGATCAAGACCCAAGATTTACCTCAAGATTTTGGGAGCCCTACAGAAGCCATTTGGAACCAAGCTTTGTTTGAGTATGACTTACCATCACCAAACTAATTAACAAATAGAGAGAACCATTCAGACATTAGAAGACATGTAAGGGCCGGTGTGATGGAACAAATAGGGAATTGGGATAAATGCCTACCTTTAGTCAAATTCACTTACAATAATAATTATCACACCAGTATTGGCACGGCCCTATATGAAGTTTTGTATGATAGGAAATGCCAATCCCTTCTATGTTGATATGAGCTAGGCAAGACAAGCCTTCTAGGACCTAATCTCGTCAGGCAAACTACCGAACAAGTAAGGAAAATTCAAAACAAGATCCTCACTACCCAAAGCTAACAAAAAAGTTACGATAACAATAGGAGAAAATGGCTAGAATTCCAAGAAGGAGAACACATATTCCTGAGGGTTACTCTTACAACAGGAATAAGCACAGCCATAAAAACTAAAAAGTTAGGCCCTTGATTTATAGGTCATTTCCAAATCTTAAAATAAACTAGACCAGTTGCCTACTAGATAGCACTACCTCCTAATCTCTCCAATCGTCACAATGTCTTTCATGTGTCACAATTTAGGAGATATATTCTTGACTCTAGCCACTTGTTAGCACCTGAATCTATACAGTTAAGGGATGACTAAACCTTTCATATACCACCGATTCGAATTGTCGATAAAAGCATCAAGTGGCTTAGAAATAAATCTACACAATTGGTGAAGGTAGCCTAGGGAAAAGAAGGAATAGAAGAGTATACCTAGTAGTTAGAATCAAATATGAAGAAGGACTACCTAAAATTGTTCACAAGTAATGAATTTTGTGGGAAAAATTCTTTTTAAAAGGTGGATAGTAATGTAACATTCTAATTTAGCTGTGACTATAAATACACTATTAAATACTATTACTATTAATTACAAATAGAAAAGGAGAAGAAAAAAAGGGGGGCGAAAATTTGCATAAGAAAACAATGTAGTTAATATATTTATTATATAAATGTTACATCGTATAATATATTGTGTGGTTAAAAATTTAACCACCTAGCTAGTTGGTAAGTTGAACTGTTAAAAATTTAACCATACAGTTGGAGAAATAAGAACAAACATGAGCCACATATCCTACTTAACCACTTTTACCATCAACTAATCATAAAATTACTCTAAAATAAAACAAAATCTTTTATTCTCTTCTCCTTCAATCGTAACCCTTTCTCTTTCTTTCTCTTTCCCTCCATTTTTCTTACTTACTCATCCATTCTTGCATTCTTATTACACTTCTTAAAAACTACATCCTTCCTAACCACAATCACCACCATAAAACATAAGATTTAAACCAGAAACTTTTCCCTTTAGCCAAATATAATTTTCGACCAAAGCAAGGAGTAAGAGGAGTGATCATATCTTGGGTTCATTGAAGGTGATTAGAGCTTCAAGAAAACCAAAAACTAGAAGGCTACAAGCACTGGAAGTGAGCGAGGCAATCCTAAGATTTGAGTTGCTCTTGTATGCGTGTTTATGAGTAATTGAAGCTAGGGTTTATTAGTTTTCTTGATATGAATAGTTAAGTTAGGATTTGATGATGTTTAGCCTTGTGTTTTCATATTTTAAAGTTCTTGATTTAGTTAATGATAAGTTGTTGTTATAGTGACTAAAGAAAAACTAGAAGCAGAATTAGTTTATAGTGTAAAATTTGAGCAATCAATAACTCAACTTTCATATCTAAAGCCAGGAAATAAAAAATTAATTGAGGCTATTCAAAGTTAACTCAGAGAGAAGGCTATTCGTATAAAACATAGGTCCATAGGAGTTCAAGAGAGAAAGTTATGATTTTTACAAATTGGCCATATTCTGCAGAGGACACAACTGAGTAGCCTAGATTCACAACATAATATTTTGAGTTATATAAATTATTTTTGAGTGAAACTAATTTTTTTAGAAAGCTAAAACATAGGAGAATAACCTCAAAATATCACGATCAGATTCTCTATGTGGAGATCCTAGTAATTTCCTGAATATAATGTTGCCCTACCACTACCAAAAATAGGATAGCTATGTTACGAGACCTATATCTCGAATTTGGCTTTAGATTTTTGAGTGAGATTTCTTTTGTTTAAAAGAGGGCTTATTAAAATATAGGCCTATAAAATTTCAGTGCGAAAAAAATAAGAAACAAATTTTTGATGATTTTCCTAAATTAGGTGACCGAATATATCCTATAACAGGCCAATTAATAGAAAAACGTACACTCCTTGAATTATACCCAATCAATTTGAGTGGAACTAAAGAAACTTTAAATTAGAATAAGAGAGGATATTCCTTGTAAAATTTTAACCCAAAATGGCTTAAATTGGAATTTTAGTAAATTTTCTAAATTCTAGACAAATTCTAGGTGTTATGGAGTCTATGCTTTTAATTGAACTATCACTGAGACATTTTGCTTTCTCTTGTTCTTCCATTTGAAACTTGGATTTTAAGAGTTATATGTACATGTCAACATCGCTATATCCTCTCCATAATGAAGTGCATGCATGATAATGTAGTTATACACAATTTCTACTTGATTAAGATGAATAAAATTAGTGTTGTGCTTGGGCTAAAAAGAGTAAATTTGGCTAAGTTAAAGAGAGTGAATTGACTCCCCTTGGACTAAGTCAGGGAGAGTGAACCTGACGTAGCTATATCAAAGAAAGTGAATCCAACTTTTCTAATATGAGTTAGGGAGAGTGAACCTGACTAGGGACAAATCTACGAAAGGGTCAAAGAGATTGAATTTGGTAATCACATACAGGAAAGAGCTCAATCCTGCAAAATGGACTATCATCGTAAATAAATGAGTGCCACCCAAAATAAAGGGACTACCAAGCCAAATACATTTATCAAACTAAAGAAAAAGAGAATAAGCTGAGAAACACTATATGTCCATGTATGTTTAATTTTATATTTATTGCCCAACTACTGCATCCTCTACTTCCTTTTATTGCTTAGTATCTTGATCATTGTTAGATGAATAAGAATGAATCGGCTTTGGAAAAGAGTTTTAACATTTATTGAATAAACTTTTATCTCCTTATCTGTTGATAACATGTTTTTATTACTATAACCCAAAGCAGTTGAGGATGATAATGATAACATTACATATAGTTGTCTAGGATTTCATATTAGAAATTTAAATTCTCATATAAATATTTTTCTATCATCCCCATACACCACCAATGGCATCATAATCATTTTCCTCGAGACACCTAATTGGACTTGGCACCGTGATCCATCCCTAGATTCGATGTACTTACTATATATATATATATATATATATATATTCTTTAGTCACCTATTTGCTGTCACAGTGCTCAACCCACAGTTTTATCCAAAGTTTACATTTAATGGTGTCCTACTACACATGGCACACCCACTTTATGCTTCACTATCGCCTCCACCTTCACCATCCATTAAGATAGATCCTTCTGAAACTAGTTCTTCCTCCTCATCCTCTAGAGGGGACCAAGTGGTGCCCGAATTAGTACCAAAGGGGTTCACCACCATGCAGAATGTTTTCTACACCTGATGAAGATACATAGCAAATGACCTAAGGATATTTTTTTCCTGACGAATGAGCCTACACCTATCTGTAGAGATATGCCTCTTGTAGTGCCACTAACAACACACTAACCATTCATGTACAATCTATGGCTTTATTTTTAGTATTTTTGGGGCCACAGATATAGCTGAGAGTTCTAGATGTATAGTGAGACACATGAGTTTGTGGTTATCAAAACCTAGGTATTATATATATGTACTATGAAGACATCTTCAGTACTTCATGCCTACAAAATGATGTTTTTACGATGTTGCTCTATAAATTGCACTATATGAACCCATCGATAGCATGCTCATAGAAAATAGTGTCCGCTCAATTAATTACATAAATCGATATAACTACCCATATGACATAATTACTTAACATATTCCAAGTAGCAACTTCTAATTTTAATATTATGACCTAGGCATGATATTGTGATTAGAAGAGTGTTACAAGTTGAATCTAAAGCATCCTAACTAATGAGGACTTGATCAATCTAGCTATCATTTCTCAAAATTTGTTTTGTTCCAAGCACCTCTTTTGGTTGCACTAGTGGCCCTTCTTTATTAGTTAATAATGGTAATGGAACATATTGTTGCTGGGGTTCTCCTACACATTTCTTTAGTACTAAAATTTGAAATACTAGATGAGTCCAGCTATTTTGGGGCCACTGTACTGTAACTTGTATGCAACTGAACTAATTTTCTCCACAATAAGGAAAGGATCAAAGTACCTCATGCTTAACTTTTGGCTTTCCCTCTGTGCTAGAGAGTTCTGTCAATATGGTTGAAGTTTGACATATACCAAGTCTCCAATCTAGAATGCCACGTATGTTCTTCTTTAGTCTGCATACTTCTTCATTCGGTTCTGGGCATGTTGTAAGTGAACCCTTAACCTTTGCAACAAGTTATCCCTTTCTTTGAGTAAGTCAAGAATTGATGGGGAATCTGATAGTTCAAGCAAATATCTAACCAGTTTTGGTGATTATCTACCATAAATAGCCTCAAAAGGAGTCACTCCCAAATTGGTTTGGTATGATGTGTTATACCAACACTCTACCCATACCAAGTGCTTGGTCCAAGTTTTAGGATTCTCGAAACAAAAGCATCGCTGGTAAAGTTCTAAGCATGTATTTAATACCTCCGACCGACTGTCCGTGTGAGGATGGTGCACTGAACTCATTGTTAGTTAAGTGTCATGTAATCTGAATAGGTGTTACCAAAAGCTACTAGTAAAGACCTTGTCTCTATCTGACGTGATTGATTTTGGCACACCATGAAGCTTAATGATATGTTGCATAAAAATCTTAGCCACTTGCAGGCTAGTGAACTCAATCTTAGTGGAAAGAAGTGGGCATATTTAAACAATATATTCACAAACCATTAATATTACTATGTAATGAGGGAGGCAACCTAATGATGAAAGCCATTGCTAATCTTCCCAAATTTTTTTGTAGAATAGGTAATGATTGAAGTAAAGTAGCATGTAAGTGATTCACTGTTTTAGGTTGTTGGCAAACTTGACATTTGCTAACAACTTCTCTCACTGTTGTCGCATTCCAGGCCAGAAGAATTGACTACCAATTCTTGTAAAAGCTCTGATAGGCCTAGAGTGTCCTACAATGGAAGATGAATGAAACTTGTTAAGGATCATGGCTATCACTTTGGGGTTGTGGGGAACACATAACCAGCCTTTATAATAAAGTAATCCATCCTGCACCTTATAGTCATGTTGCTGATTGTTATTGGAAGCACACTCATCTATAATTCGTGTCAGTTACTGGTCTTGCTACAACTCTATCCAAATCTCATCTATCAAAGCAACTTGAGGTTTTGACTGTGCCATGAAAAAAGACCAAGAAATTTTTTGGAACATTTTCTACCCTTGATTTATACTCAATTCAAAAATCTAAACCAAGCAACTTAGGCAACCATGTATGTTGCTTGGGCATCTGTATACTCTGATCCATTAGATTTTGTATGCTCTTTTAATCCATCTTAATGATGAACTTGTGCCCCAAAAGGTAGTGTCAAAATTTAGCCATAGCTTCTGAGATTGCATACAACTCCCAAGCATAAGTGGACTGTTTATGCATGGCTAGTTGATAACTTCTTGAAGCAAAAAGCAGTAAGATGATTAGATTGACTTAATACTGGCCAATTCCAACTGCAAAAGTGTCTATCTCTAGCATAAAAAGGGCTATGAAATCTAACAATGACAAATCTAAAGAAATAGCATTCTTAAGAGCATAAAAGCTATAGTTGTTATTGTAGTCCAAGGAAAATTGTCCTTTTTTAATAGCACTATTAAAGGTGCAGCAATTGAAGCATACTCTTTAATGAGGAGTCTATAATAACCATTAATACCGAGGAATCCCCTCAACTATTTAATGGATGTGGGCATCGGCCAGTCAAGAATGGCCTGAACCTTAAACTAATTCATCACAACCCTATTTGCTAAATCAAAGCCCTAGCATCTCATACTTTGTTGAATTTTCTGTTACTCTTTGATTGCTTACATTCCAAGTTAGGCGGTTAGAAGTTAGTTTAGATTATATTTAGTTTAGATTTGATTAGATTTACTTTTAGATTCTTATTCGATTTTTGTTGTTTCATAATTGGTAGCTAGATATTATTTGAATTTGAGAACTAATACTTGGTTACCTAATTCCTGTGGGATGATACTTTTACTCACATTTTTTTTTACTTCTACGACCTAGTATACTTGCCTATGCCACTATCAATGCATTCAAGGCATCACAAGCTTCTAATTTCTACTTCAGAAAATACACCCAAGTCTTTCTAATAAAATTATCAATAAAAGTAATAAAATACCTGCTGCCACCATGAGATGGCACTTCAACAATGCATAGATCTGAATGCACAATCTCTAACAATCTTCTTGCTCCCTACTATTTTCCAACAGGGAAGGATTCTCTATGTTTCTTTTCCATTTGACAAGTCTCACAAACGCAATTAAGAATCTGAACAATTGGCAAACTAGAAACAAGTTGTTTTCCTTGACAAAAAATTTAACCCGAAAAAGTGATAATGTCCAAAATGTATATGTCATAGCCAGTTTTCACCTAGTGTCATAAAACTCAAGAAGGAAAACTTTTCATGTTGAATTTTCAATAGGAATAGTTAGTTTAGAGTCATTTTTACCTTAGCAATAATAAATATGCTATTCTTGTCATACATGGTGCAATATCATTGATAGATCTACATTTTATAGCCTTTATCTAATAGTTGTCCTATACTCAATAGATTGTGATGAAAATCGAGAGCATAAAATATATCAGAAATAAAATTATGAGAGTCATCTTTTAATCTAATTGATATCCCGCACTTTCCCGAAATAGGAATATTTGTATTGTTGCCAAACTTCACTGATGATTTTATTGATTTATCAGTGAAGAATATAATTCCTTTTTCCCACACATGTGATTTCTACAACTAGTATCCAAGTACCATGTATTTTCATTTTTAGTACATGAATTGCTTGTCAAAAATAAACTTTGTTGATTAGAATTCTCACCAATATTTTGATACTAGTTTTTAGTAATATTTACTTGAGTATTGTAATTGTTCTAGTGCATTGATCTAAATCTACAATCTACAGCTTTGTGTTTGTACTTTTCCACAGTGGAAGTAACTAAAATTGTTTTCTCTTGGTAATAGTTACCTTTTCCTCTTCGTCAACTAGCATGACCAAAATTATTTCCACCTTTTCCTTAACTAGGTGGTCTAAAATTGTTGCTTCTTCCTTGACTACAATTATTGCCACAACCTCTTACTTCTCATTCATGGTTTGATTCAGCATTTAGATTCATTTGGCACTTTACAGCTTCTTTTGTTGATTTTTTTGTCTTCTCTAAAATTCTGCTAACATGGCTTTCTATACTTCTCTGTAACTCTGCAATCATCATGGTATCCATATCGTAAGACTCTAATATTGTAGTCACCACATGATCAAACTTCATCAACATGGTGTGAAGAATTTTCCCCATCACCATTCTGTCTGAAATCTCCTCTCCATAGACTCTCATCTTATTGACAAAGTCAGTAATATGAGAAAAATATTGCTCAACAAATTCTGAGCTAGATATCTAATATCTTTTATATTCTCTACGTAAAGACTACAGTTTAAATTTCTTCACCTTTTCTACACCTTTGTAAGACAATTTCAAAATATCCCATGCTTCTTTTGCAATTTTAGCATTTGCTATTTTGATAAACACCAAATAATCTACACCTTGATGAATTTGCGATAGTGCCAATTGACCTCTTCTTTGAGCAGTAGCATCAACTCCTTCTTTTATTCTTGGTTCAACAAAGCTCCAAATATTGTGAGATTTTAAGTGGGTGGACATCAAAATCTCCTGATAATTGAAGTCTAGTTTCCCATCTAATTTGAAACCTAACCACACAATATTGTAATTGTTTATCATAATAACTCTATATTAATTAACTATATGAGAACACTCTTATTACTCACGAACTCTCTAATAAAAACATTCTTGTTCCTCACAATCTTTCTGAAAAACACTACAAGAAAATTAGTCATTTTTGGTAAACGATTCCACCGCAAATTTGCTAAAATTGACCACAAATTGGCCGTTTGTAGCGGATTTGTGACGGATATTGGGCATATTAATATACTACTAATTAGTAAGGATAGCTCATCCCCTCTAATTTGTGGCAAACTAATTTACGGTGGATTTTGCTCTTTAATTTGCAGCGAATTTTTTTTCTCCAATTTGCGATAGAATTTCCCCTACTAATTTGCAATGGATTTTTCATCTCAAATGACCAATTCGAGGGGGGGGGGAATACAATCTTTAGATATAAACATACACTTATTATTTAGAATCAAAATCATTTAACAACTTCTATTGAATCTTTAATATTTTTTTAAATTTTTTTAAAATTCATAATAATTAACAATGAATTTTCTGCCACCAAAAAAAATTAAATTTCTTAAATCTTTTAATTTTGTCAAAAATTAGCAGCAGACTTTCAGCCACAAATTAATAGAATCTTTTTTTCAAATTTTTTTAAATTCATAATAATTGGCAAGGGACTTTTTATCGGGAAAAAAAATTAAATATTTTTAAATTTTTTAATTTCACAGAAAATTAGTGGCAAATTTTTTGCTATATATTAAAAGAATCATTTTTAAAGTTTTTAAATTCTTAATAATTAACATAAAAATTTTTGCCGCAAAAAAATTAATTTTTATAAATTTTTTTAATTTCATGGAAAATTAGTGGCAGATTTTCCACCATAAAATTAAAATAATTTTTATTTAAAATCCTTTTAAATTCATAATAAAAATATTAAATTTTTAAATTTTTAAATTTCATAAAATATTAGCAACAGATTTTCAACCCTAAATTAAAAGAATCTTTTTTAAAATTTTATTAATTTTTAATAATTAGCAGCAGATTTTATGCTGGAAAAAAATTAATTTTTAAAAAATTTTTAATTTCATAAAAAATTAACGGCAGATTTTTCTCTGCAAATTAAAAGATTCTTTTTTTAAAATTTTTTAAATTCTTAATAATTTGCTGTAAATTTTCCACTGCAAATAACAAAAGATTTTTTATTAGTTAATTTTCATATATATTACTGGCAACCAAACCCACCGTAAATCATCTTCAATCAAATAATTAAATAAAAATTAACAATTAGCAGCGAATTTTTCCGTTATAAATTTTTTTTTTTTAGTTTCATTTTTTGGTCTTGTTACAATCGATCTCCACCGCATAGTAGCTAGGGATGGCATCCCCCGCAAAAAATCCATTGCTAATTTACGTTTTTCTTGTAGTGTGTGTCTCATCTCATAATGAATATATTTTTCAAAATAAGTAATATTTATAGAAAAATTATATTTTTTTTTCAAATCTTTTAATGCCAAAAGATAAAAAGACAAAATCTTTCCAAATCTTTTATAATATTGACAAATCCATAATAAAAATGTAAATATCAAATGAATTATTTTCTAATCAACTATTTCAATTTATAGATGAAAGATTTAAGCTACTCAAAATACAGATTTAACATTGTTTGTGTATCAAAATGGCTTTACAAAAAGGAATAAAATCTCTAAATATTCTCTATAATATAAATAAATCATAATTAAAAAGCGAAATCCCAGATGAATTATTTTTTAACCAACTATTTCGATTTATAAATAAAGGATTTAAATCATCGGTTTATCTTACAAATGTATCACCCACCCTTGCTTTATTGCTGCAAGAGAAGACATCTCAAATTATATCTCATTCTATTTTCATTTGTTCTATTCATATTCAGGCATACTCGACTGCAGAATTCTTGGATATAGTATTTTTCTTGTGTGTGAACAATTTTTTTTTTCCACACAACTAATGAAAGTGCAAATTGTTTAGATTTTTTTGTTGTCTTTTTATTTTTTCTTACGTAAGATGAGAAGATCCAAATTCATTTAAGAATGGAAGCGAACGGTGCCTTTTATTCTTGCCTTGATGATGACTATTGACAAGTTTTTTCAGAAGTAAAAGATTTTTCTTTTATTGTTGTTTTTATATATTAAAAACGCAATAGATACGGGATATTTTACATGTTCAGACGTTCCTTTCCATTCCCCCACTAAAATCCGAAGTCCACAAGATATTTTACACAAGTATAACAAAGAAATCTTCCACTCCTGAGCAACACGAGACCCAACTGTTACTTGCAGTGCTGCTCAGTGATCAGTTTAAGGTAGGAACAAGAATCAGAACCATATCTCCTACTCTGTCTCCCACATCCTTAATTATTCCTCTCTGCAAACACCAATGTTGCATTCTCATTGCCACCACCACCACCACCACTTTCTCCTCCCAAACCTCCAAGTTCCTCTGTCACTGACCCACCACCACTACCCTCTTCTTCATATTCTCCACAGACGCACAACTCTTCACATAGTCTCAGCCATTCCTCCAGCAGCAGCTTCACCAATGCTAACCCACCTAGCCCAACTCACCACTGGCACCATCGATCTCCCTATCTCTACGCCTTTCATGTTAAGCGCCACACAGGACCCTTCTACAATCCAGGTCGCTTCCAGTGTTCTTCTCACAGGAGCCACTGCTGCCTTCTTCTTTCGCTCGGTCCTGAGGCGGGTTAAACGTGCCAAAGAATTGGTAGACTCTGCTTCTGTTGCAATTTAATGTCACTTATATACGTTACTGATGTCTGTGTTACATATTCATTGTTATATGTTACTGATGTTAGCGTCACAGTTCATGTTCTGCTGTATTCTTTGATTGTTATCGTCTTGGCGTATGAGCATAATATCCTGTTTTTGAGATTTTTTTTTTTTTTTTTGTTACTAATTAATGAGTTCCGAGCGTGAGTGTTAAATTGAAAAGAAATTAAAGGATATATTTTTTATACATGTTAAGCATGAAAGTTTTTTATGTATCCTTTAGTTATATTATTAAAATTGTTTGATTTTTATAATTATTTTAAAGGTCATATATATAACTATGATTAATTAATAGAAGAACAAATTTTATATGGATAATATATTAAAATTAAATTCAAAATTAAATCAAACGGGGGACTAATTTGATATGGGGCACATTTTGCTATGCTCCACATTATGTATGGTGCACTATGCACCAATGAGATGGCAACTTCATATTTAGTTGGAGCATCCATACACCACACAATAGTAAAATACTATAGACACCCCACCCCTTCTTCCATTTCTAGCCACCGTGTTATTCTTGCTCCTGTTGGTGGTTCCAATGGCAGCATTGCTGGCTCTGCAATCCTCAATGGGTGGGCGAACCCTCTTCTACAATGCCACCAACTAGAGCCCTGTACTCCACCTGTGACTCCACCACCTACCATTGTCACACCTAGCATTCGTCGTTGTCACCAACAAGGCTACGTCTTCGTGGGAGTGGGGGCGGTGGTGCTCTATCGGTTTAGGTGGCAGAGCGATGGTCGATGTTTCTAGCAACGAGGGGAAGGGGGCGCAAGGTGGCAACTGGACAATGGTCTATAGGGCAAAACAATAGCAGCAAATGGAGGGCGACTTGAAGAAGATCATGTTGTGTGTGCTCCTGCAAGGTGGAGGTGATGATTAGAGGAACGAGTCACGAAAGGGTGTGTCGGCAGTGACACGGGGTTGGCAGTGGCACTAATGCTGGAGAAAAGAGAAGAGGAAGAAAAAAGCAAAAAGAAAAAAGAAAAGAAGGAGGAGAAAGAAGACAATAAGAGTGGGGTGGCTATTATGTATCACATGTGGTGGGTGTATGGTTAGTCCATTAGTTTAGATGTAGAACAACTCCAAGATGCTTGATATACTATGATTAACGTGGTGCATTACGGACAGCGCCTTGATGTGGTTATTATGTAGTTCACTTCAAGTTTTGGAGATATCAAGTCACCGATGTGTGATAATTAACAATTGTGCAAATCTTTATATTTGTCTTCCAAAGATACAAAATCATAATTTTGATAGTCAATAGATTTATATCATCAATTTAGTTGATCAATAATATAAAGTGCCACACTTGGATTTTTTTAAAAAACTCTAAACTTTTTAATCCTTCAATAATGCAAGTGTCATCAACTTAATGTTCAATTATGGAAAACAGTATCAAATTAGTCCATAAATTAAGACTTACTTTAATTTCTCTCAGTCTAATAAAGAAAGACTAATTTAATGATATTTTCATGGTAGATCTCTCAATTAATGATAACATATTTTCAAGTACTAAAACAATGACACTTATACCAATATTTAGTTGGTTTACGTGGTTCGGCACTTATTTTCTTTAAATAAAATCTTGAGTTTGAGTCTTACCAATAGAAACAACAAACATTGAAAGAGCTTATCCCATAATGGACCAACTTAGTTCTAGTTAGATTAATTAGAGTCTAGTAGATTCTGAATATTGGTGCTTTAAAAAAAGCAAAATAATAATAATAATAACACTTATTTTGTTAGAGTGAGAATAACATTTTACTCTTAAAAATTAGTTGAATTAGTTAGAGATCAATTAAGTTAGTTACTAATTCACTGACTGTATAAAAGCAATATATTAGGCTAATACTTCCCATCATTCATCAAATTTTAGTTTACGAATTATCTGATTTGTCTCCTTTCTACTATTTTTCAACAATATGTGCTACTATGCTTCAATCTTTAATTTAGAGAATGAAATGCGCTGGTGGTTCCAGAGATTTAGGTCTTCTGGAGTGAAGAAGTCAATGGATAGCTTGAAGGCTATGCAGTCAAAATCCATTAAAGCTAAGGCTCCACCTACACCTGATCAGGCACTGCTGGGGGCAATTATAGCAGGTGTCATTGCTCTTATTCTCTATAATCTGACCACAAACATAGAGGCAGCTCTCAGTCGCCAAACAATTTCAGATAATTTCTCGGTTTGTATCATGCCCTTTTTTTTAACTCTTTATTTATTCTTTTTCATTGCGCAGTGAAAGCATCATCCAAAGAATTAGTCTGATAGGTACTTGAATTAGAGAGCCAAATATAGAAAAGAAACACTGTTATACTAATGGACTTGAGATGGTATCAGTGTGATGCCGCCATGCTATGAAAATGGAAATAAAAGAAAACAACAGTAAATAGAAAGCAACACCATGAGCTTTCCAGAGGGTCAGGTATCTCTCACCAAGTTCCCAACATTTTCCTAGCTTCCTACATTTTGACCATTCAATGCCAATGAGTCCTATTATTTGGACATAGCATTTTCGGTGTTAGTCAACTAGTGGGAATTCATGTGCAAATAATTTGAAAATTCTCATACATAACTGGGAACTCAAATGACTGTAGTGATGAGTTATAATACTGCAACCCGATTCCCAACATATTGAGGACCCCATTCCCCTCCTACACTCTTCTCACTAATATTCTTTTGATACTTCTTTCTTTTATATACATGTAGATACTTCTTTCTTTTATATACATGTAGATACTTCTTTCTTTTATATACATGTAGAACCCACAGGAACTATCCGATCATAGTCTTACAAAAATAATTAACAAAATGCTGGCTAAAGACAAAAAATAAAAATATAGAATTAACGTATTAGAGTCAAGATAGTCTGACAGAGAAAATTGTATCCATTTCAGGTGCGCCAGGTTACAATCACGATAAGGTAGCTGCCATCACCAATCTCTAATAGGCCTCACAGACTTATTTTATGAAGCAGCTAACAATCATCTGATATTTTGTCGCAGGACAATGATAAGTGGCTTGTGCTACCTTGCTACATTTATTTTTGGCTTCAATTCTATTGGTTTATTGCTTTATTCTGGCCAGCTTGCCATAGACAGCTTTGTGGGAGTGTCAACTGGAAAGGAAACTGAAAACAAAATCAGTGAGCAGTCAAGCTTATCAAATTCATCAATTGAGAGTCTCACAAGTAATAATAATAAATTGAGCACCATGAAGGAAGACCAAAGTCCAAACAAGTCACAGTAATGGAAGTCCAGTACTGAAGTTAAAATGGAGGAATTGGTCAACCACTCAACCCTCTTATCCATTTATAGAAGTGATCAAGTTCGTTTTGGTCTTTCTCTTTTGAGAGTACGTTGGTGGCAAGTCTTTTTTCATGAAGTCGCTAGTCTTCATGGAATATGTAAAGGTTAGTATAGCTTATAGGAGGAAATTGAATACTTGAGGTGCATAAACTCAGTCCATTGAATATACCTTTGGAAATATATAAATATATGTTTCAGGAACAATAATACTTTCTTCGATCAGACAATTCTGGTTCCCGTGCATTGTATTATTTTTAATTAAATTCTGAACTCCATCCCTGTTGACCCCTGTGCCCTCTGCCTTGAACCTGCTGTAGATGATATTCTACTAGTTTGACCAGTGACCATAGTCTGGAACTTGCAGAACCAGCTTTGTTAGCACTGAGTAGAACTGCTAACAAGATAAATGTTGTTTACACAATTATAAATCTACGCAATGCATGCATTTATAATTATGCACAACCGTACGTATGATTTGGTTAGAGTTCCTGTGCCACCGGTTAGAGATAGAGAATAGAGTCACCTGTAACCAAATTCCAACTCAATTTCAAATAGGACAGTGGTGTAGCATTATTCCTAGTCCTGACGCATGCAGAAAAGAAAGCGGTAACATGTTTGCGAGGTAAATGCATTTCTCTAGTCCAAAGTCCAAACGAGTCCATTTTTTACCGAAAAAAGAGTAGCAGCCAGTGCAGTAGATTTTAAAATAATAAGGCATCCCCCAAAGTCTAAAACAAGACAATATACTAAATGCATGTATTTTCAAATCAGAGATTGAAATAGCGAATAGTGGGAAGAAAAACCTCAAGAAGCTAACGACAGAGAACAGATCACTGTAGGTGTTTTAGATGTGTGCAAAGGGAGGAGGCATATTGAGACAATTCATTGAGTGAATACATTATATTTTATTTTGAGATGTTTAGGCAGCCTGACCAGCTGCTCTTGCAAGATTTTAGGTTAAGCTTTGCTATTGTTATCTTGCCCATTTAATTTTTCTTTTGGTGACCCATCAACCAACGGATCCAAGAAACAAACTCAAGTCATAGTAATGCATGAACAGAAAGCCAATCAAGTGAGCTAATCTCGTTGGCTTATCTTGTACATATAATGATTAAATACAAAAGTACACCTTTTTGTCATTTTAGTTTTTAAATTTTTAGTTTGTTTTAATTAATTTTGATTTAATTTAATTAGAGGTTAGACACTTTTAATAATTTTAACTTTTTCCTTATTTTTTTTTTGGGGTATAATTCATATAATCTAGTAAAATTTTGAGATGATCTAAGTATAAAAATGATGAGCTTAAAAGAAAAATGATTTAGAGTCGGATTAAGCCAAAACCCTATTCAAGAATTAATGCGTTCAAAATACAAAAAAAAAAATCTAATTATTGTAGCGAAAAAAAAAAAGAGTCTAAGGGTATATTCACTAGTTATGATAGAGAGAGAAGGAAAGTTATTAGAGAAAGGAAGGATAAGGAAAAAGGAGTTAGAGGGTTTCACTTTACTATTTGTTATGGTAAGAATCGTGAAACTCATGACCACCAATAGGATCACCTCTACTAGGTCCACATGCATGGGGGAAAATCAGGCTCGATGCTAGGAGTTATGAAAATCACTTTCCTAATCATGAGTGTTGGTTCCTCATTCTTCGCTTCGGTTCCCCATTCCTCTTTCTCATGATGCGGAAGATTCTCTCCATTACGACCATGCTATGGAAACCCTAGAATAAGATGTATATAAGGTGATGATGACACAAGAAAAAGGTATGCATTTGTCTTACATTACACATTTTTGGTACTGCAACTAACTTGAGCATTGGAGTCATTTCTGTAGGTATGCCCCCCACCATCGTGTCAAGGAGCGAACGCTACCATCCGAGAACCAACACAGTTGCCAAGTAAACGATCTCCTCGTGTTTACTTCGAAACATCATTGTTCGTGAGTGTTAAATAGATAAGAGGAAGGAAATAGAGGATTTATATATAATGTATTATTATATTTTTATTTTTTGCTAGCTCAGATCTCGTACTATGTACGGGATTATTTATAAATTATTTATTATCTTTTATATAAATTGCTTAAGATTTATTATTTTAATTTTAATTTAATAATATTATGAACTTATAAATTTGTAAATAAATAAATTAATATGTAATAGAACAAAATATAGGTAGAAAATATCTGCCAAAGAGTAAGTGAAAAAATTCTCCTAACAAAATGGGCAAGGAGCTTTTCACATAAATTTTCCTCCTTCAAAATCCTTCCTAAGAAAATCAGCACTGAAATAAAAAATCGGAAACTATATGAAATGTTGAGCCTCTTCGCAATAGTTTCCGATTTCCGATTTAAGTGCCATTTCCATGTTCCGATTACACGACACTGTGAAATGTTGGGCTTCTTTGCATCATTTTTTATTTTTGATTTCAGTATGATTTCTGAACTCAGATTACACTGCACTCAATTATATTAAATATAGAATATAGATAAAATATAGACTAGCAAGTGTAGCGTAAAATGAAGGTTTTGAGAATTTGAATTTGGTTTAGTAAACATGAAAAAGCATAATCCCTGTTCCATTTAACATGCATAAGGAACAACAATGGCAACTCTAAAATAGGAAATTTCAATTTTTGTAGGGAGAGCCCATTTTAGAGTTTCCGATTTTTTATTTTAGTGTTACACTATTGCTCCCCATGCGGCAATAGAGCACACACAGCAAAGAAGAACTCAGAACTCGCATCGAGTCCAACCTCAGCTTCCTTATCTTTTGAACTCCCATCAAAGAGGAACTCGGAACTCACATTACAGAGGGACTCAGAAATGAACTCAAAACTGGCTTTGATACCATAATAATGGCAGCACTCCAAAGGGAGCTGAAGCTAGACTTGATGCAAGTTCCAAATTCCTCTCTGAGTTACTCTTTAATGCGAGTTCCTCTTTGGACTGGGGCATAGTTGAATCAGGCTTTGGGACAGAGAGCGAGAAAGAGAGGTGAGAGGAGGGGAAAGGAGAGGAGAGAGAAAAAGAAGAGAAGAGACAGAGAAAAGAAAGGAAGAGAGAAGAGAAAGAAAAAAATAAAAAAAAGAGAGAGAATATCAACATTTCACTGTGTCGTGTAATCCTAAAATCAAAAATCGTAAACTAGCACGAAGAAGCTCAACATTTCACATAGTTTCTGATTTTCGATTTTAGTGTCATTTCAAAGTTCATATTACACCGCACCATCAAATGTTGAGCTTCTTCGTGATAGTTTCTAATTTTTTATTTTAGTTCTATTTCAAAATTTTTTATTACACTGCACCATGAAATGTTGAGCTTCTTCGCGTCGTTTTCAATTTCTGATTTCAGTGTTGCTTCCCGGTTCAAATTACATGGCACTCAATTATAGTAAATATAGAATATAGATAAAATATAGATTAGCAAGTGTAGCGTAAAATGAAGGTTTTGAGAATTTGAATTTGGTTTAGTAAATATGTAAGAGCATAATCCCTATTCCATCTGACATGCATGGGGAACTATAACGTCCGAAAAATGTTAATCGTTTTTAACCGAGTTGTTCGATTTTTAGCAAATAATTGTGATTAATTAGGATTCGATTTAGCATTCACTTAAATCTAATTAAATGTGATTTAAAATGATTAGGCATAATGGAATTAGATTAGAACCATAGGAAACTTCATAGGATTTTTCTAAAATTGGTTCACCGATTTAAGAGAAATTGGTAAGATTTCGGTATTTTAAACTGTCAGAACTGAACTAATAGAACTTATACTATGAGTGCCCTGGGATGAATGGCTAGGATTTAGCCAAAACACCCCTATATGTGGTGCCACTTTCAGCCAAAGATGGCAGCCACAAAACCAAATTGAAACTCCAACACACATCCACCAATCACATAACTCCTTGCTCCACAAGTTTGTGTTCAATTCCTTCCTTACCCTTGTGAATTTCGGCCAAGATAAGGAGCTGCCTCCCCTTTATTTCTCTTCCATTTACACTCATCTCTACTCCATCTTCGACCTCTCTTCGAGTCTCATTAAGAGTTGCTTCCATCTAAGACACTAAATCAACTAAATTTCAACTAGATAAGGTAGGAATCCAACTTCTCCTCTTGCTTTTCTTGATTTGGGGCTGTGTGGGGATCTTGTTTTCCTCATGATATTGATATGATTTGGAGTGATGATGATGGTTTATGATTGAGTTTGCATGTGTGTTGTGATTAGAATTGAAATTGGTATAAAAGAACTTGAAGAAAAGAGAAAACTCAAGAAGCTGTTAGGGTTTTTTGTCGGCAGTCTGTACGGCGGAGTGTATGGCTCTGCCTACAGCTGTTTAAATTTCATAAATCTATTTTTATATGAAACTAGACTTTCAGAGCTTTCCATACATATATAATATAAGGCCATTGGATCAGTATAGAGTTAGTTATGAATTTTGAAGTTTGACCTAGAAATCAGGACTTTCATCCAGGCAGTGAGTTAAGAAGGGTGTAACTCACCCTACACAACTCCAAATTGAGTGAATCTAACATTGTTTGAAAGCTAACATATCCGAGAACATCTCAAAAAAATTTCAGAGTCAAATTCTTTGCCAACTATCCCCAGTATATCAATAAATTCACCTTAAGTTCAATCTGGGCAGGAACAGGGTAATCTAGTAAGGTCAAGTTTCAGGGCTTATATATTGAATTATACTCATTCAAATGATATGCAACTTATTTCATTTGAAAGCTTGCTCTGTTAACTTTACATTGATATAAACTCGCATGATTTCACCTAGATTTCTATTTTTGGTGAATTTTCTCTTATGAAAGTGCAATTCTGGCTAGAAATAGGGCAATCTAGAATAAAACACAAATAACTTGAGTATACAAATCAAGTTTAATTAATATCGAAACTCAGAACTTAGCAAACAGAGAACTAGATTAGGTATACTTAACATTGAACTCAAAACTTAGTGAATAGAAAACTAGATCGGGAATAGTTAATGTCAGAAACTTGGAACTTAGGAAACATATTCATAAAAGTCTTGGAAGACCAATTGTGGATTAATGTCGAAGATCAGAATCACACAGCACATAAACACTTTGAAATCAAAGCTTGGTCTAGAATCAATCTCGGAGATCGAAAATAACCCCGAAAGTCGGGAATCAAAACATTAACCTCATATACATAACCCCAAACATCGGGAATCAAAACATTAACCTTATATACATAACCCCGAAAGTTGGAACTTACATAATCTCAGAACTCAGACCCAATTCAATATCGGAAGTCGGTTCTAAGCTCAAACTCGGGAACATCAATAGAAGTTAAAAGCTTAAAAGATAGATTAAGACTTAAGACTTTAAACTTGCACCTGACTACCTAAGCTTTGCTCATAAGACTTTGTTGTGTGTGACAACTAATGAAAGATATGATGATGAGTCCATACTCCAAAAGATATGACATGGCGATCATGCTCTGATGGGGTATGACATGACGGTGATACTCTGGAATATGGCATAATGATCCCACACCCTAAGGAGTGTGACTTGGCGATCATACCCCGAGGGAGTATGACATGGCGATCATTCTCTGGGACGTGGCAAGATGAACATATTCCTAAGGAGTGCGACATGGGGATCTTACCCCTACAGAGTATGACATGATGATCGTACTCTGGAATATGTATGACAAGTAAAGGAAGACAAAGAAAGAAAAGAAAAGAAAAGTATGTGTATATGCTTAAATTCAAGTACAAGTAAAGGCATGTGCAGATGTTATATTCCCAGTATATTGGTGCTATTATATTTTAATACGTTGCAGTTATTGGCTCTCCCAAATAACAAGTGTATGAACAAAATGAACTTTGCTTCGGATAAAAATGTTTTCAAACTATAAAATTAAACAGTTTATATAGCATGTTCACATTTTTCATAATAAACCAAAGCAACTAGAGATGACAACGATGACATTATATATGATAGTTAGAGAATCCTACTGAGAATTTAAAATTCTCACCTCTACTTCCGTGTTATCTCTAGATAGTTTGAGAAGTTTCAAAGACAGCTAAAGTTACTGTCAGATAAGGTCCGCGCAGGTAATAGTAACAACTCCAGAGTGTGGTACTATGACTTAAGCATAGTACTGTACAGAGAAGGACGTTACGGGAACAATAGTCACAACTCTAAAATCAAAAATTCCAATTTCTAAAGGGAGAGGCCATTTCAAAGTTTACGATTTCCAATTTCGGTGTTGTATTGTTGCTTCCCATGCGACAGTAGCGCACACGCAGCGAAGAAGAACTCGAAACTCGTGTCGAGTCCAGCCTCAACTTCCTCATCTTCTGAACTCCCATCAAAGAAGAAACTTGGAGCTCACATCAAAGAAGGGCTTAGAGATGAACTTGGAACTTGCTTTGATACCATAACAATGGTAGACTCCCAAAGGAGAAAGAATGAGAAAAGAGAACTTAAGTTTGTTTTCGATAAGAAGAGCAAAATAAACTCAGAACTCGCATCAAAAAGAGAGGAAAGAAAAAAAATAAAAAAAAATATTAGAGAAGAAAAAGGAAGATAGAGTAGGAAAGAGAGAGGAAAAAGCACAATATTTTTCAAATTTTATCAAAAACACCATTTTTTTTATATTTTTCACAAAAATTTCATATAAAAAATTATTCCCCTCTTTAGGGATTTAGCACTCTAATGTTTTTTAAGAAAAAAAAAGAAAAAGAACAACAAAAAAAAAATGTAATGGGATTGCACCAAAAAAATACAGTGGGACTGCCAAAAAGAAGATAGCATGCACTTTGGATATAGAATGGGATCGGTGGATGGAAAAAAAAAAAGTGGTGCAAAAAAAATGGTGTGTTGATTGTTTTAATAGCGAAGATGATTAAAATAATTAAATATTATGAATATATTTCATAAGATAGGTGAAAAATGACATTTTAACATTTTTAATAAGGATAAGATAGTCAATGCGATTGTAATCTCATTAAAAACTGCCTAATTTGGAAGAACTATGAAATAAGGATAACCGAGATTGAGGGATTAATTAGGGATGTCACCTAGGCGGGGTGGGAGGCGAGAAGTGCCTCCCCACTACCCATCCCTGCGACCCCAAACTTCCTTGCCCCTATCCCCGATTCCCGCCGTGGGGGATTTTTTTCCCATCCCTATTCCTTGCATCCCCGTGGGATCCCCAAAGAATGGAAAAAAAAAGTGAAAAATATTGGAAAAAACTAAAAAAAAATAAATAATGATATAACTAATTAATCCAACAAAAATATTAAAGGTAAAATATAGTTATAACATGAAATTGTTTAAAACAACAAATTAAATTAAAAATATATACTTTTTTTGTTTTAACACCAGCAACAATAGATCAACAACAATAGACCATGTACCCAAAAATAGATGTGAGAAAGATGGCTTAATCCACCACCAATAACAACCCCAACAACAAAAAATAGTAGCAACAACAACAGAGATAGATCTAAGAAGAAGCAGCACAGATCTGGTCATGATTGGCAGAAGAGCAACGCAAATGTTTGTGGTAGTGGCATTGAGTTTTGTAGGAGGTGGAAAGGCGATAAGATAGAAAAGGCATGACCAAAGTGGAGGTGTGGCGGGATGGATCCGAACATGGTAGAGGTGCAATGAGAAGAAGAACTAAAGAAGAAGAAGAAGAAGAAGAAGAAAAGGGCGACAATGTTGTGGCGGAGAAGAAGAAGAAGGAAAGGGTGAGGGTGCAAAGAAGAAAAGTGAAACGACTACAGAAGGGAATAAAGGATGTTGATGTATTAGAAGAGGAAATAAGTGAAATGAGTCTAGGGTTATAAACATTTTCAATTATTAAATTAAATTGATGTGTAAAATATCATAAAAGTATAAGTATATATAGATATAGAGTAGGTATCCACTAAGGGTAATATGGTCATTTCATACATATGGGGTCCTTGCGAAGGTGGGGAGGGTGATCCTCGCCCCTATCCTCGTCCTCACGGGGAAAAAATCCCTGACCGTAGGGTCCCAAATGGAGCAGTCCCTGTGGGGATCCTCATTATATGGGGATTTTTGATATTCCTAGGATTAATAAAACTTTCAAAAGTCTTTTCCACCTAAAAAATAAAAGTTATGAAAAGGGGTAAAACTCCATAAAGCTCTCCCTTTTTTTTTTCTTCGCCTTCTAAATCAAACTCATTAACATATCCTAAGACCTTTAACAAAACGAGAAGAGATGAATAAGAAAAGAATTTTCTATTGTAACAAAACAAAGAAAGACAAGGCCTTCTCCAATGCAAAAATTGAAGCAGATATTGAAGATTGTTTCAGTCTTATAGCAAAATTTAATATTGGCTAAATCAATTCCATGTCTTACTTTTGATTCTTTTATGTTATTTCTTAATTTGTATTATATTGATCATTACTCTATGATTATGATTGGCTAAATTCTTTTGTATCTAGGATTATACAAGTTATTTATCAATGACTTTATGATTAGGCCTATTTTATCCTCTTAGTTTATGGAGGATGTATGCTTCTTTATTCATTCCTTGTATGCTTAATTGCCTATGATATGATGCTGACCATATTCGCATGGCATTAGATATAAGGTAAAGTATTGAGAGGTAAAATCTAATATTGAAAATTTAAGGAATTGAAACCTATGAGATTCAAAACTAAAGGGTAGTACATTTGAGGAATGGATTTGGGCACTATACAAAACCATGGATGTATGCATTGCGACAAATAAGTAGAGTTCTCTATAGATGAATGCTTTCACAATCTTCTAAGAATTCTAAATCGAGACTTGGATGGAACTCAGGAAAGTAAAGGTTGATCCACAGGACCAAAAACCACAAAGGGCCAAAAACAGTTTTGATATCTTTATCTTTCCTTAGCCGTTTAGTGAACAAGCTTTTGTGTAGCAAAGACAAAAACAAAGAATCCAAAGAAAAGAGCAAACAAAAGTGACAACTAAAATAAAATTGGAAAACTTTGAAACAATATCAATAAAGCTAATGAAGAGGAAGTCCTTACAAAACTAGGTGCCAGATAACATGGTCTAGCATATGTTTGAGACCATGTCATGATCCGCAACTCATAGCCATTAGATCAAGTATCAATGAAATCCTATGAGTGAAATGAAACCCACTATGTTTTATTTAAAAATTAACATTGAGGACACCAATTGTCGAGGTTTGCAAATGAACCCCTGTTTATTTCGACCCAAGCACTGACGGTGGATGGGGAGGCAACTCAAGGCGACCATCCTCTTCATCCTTTGCCATGGCCAGTGCTTTCAAGTCCATCATCACCGTCTTTACCATCGCTCTCTTCCCATTCATCGGCAGCCCCTCCACTTACAACCTGTCGCCATCATTAATGCCAACTTGTGACTTGGGGGAGGCCTGGGGATGGGTCACAAGCACAAGGATAGTGACAGTGGCAGTTTAGGGGAACGGTGATGAGCTAGTAGTTGCAAGCGAAGGCCGCGTGGTGGTTAGCAGTGCGTGGCGACAATGGTTACTTGCATATGTGAGCGATGTATGCATTGATTGAAGAACAATGATGCACCAAGGTTTTTACAATGTTGGGTTCGACTATTGGTTCACGGTGGTGAAAGGTGGTCACTGCTCTTGAGCTTTGAAAAATTGCATTTTGGTGATGTGGGTTCAGTCCAAATCTCAAGCTACTAACTAATGTTTAAGTTCTTTTTTTTTTTTTTCTACTTTAATATTAATCCTTTGTTCATGGTAATCTCAAGCTACTAATAGTGAAACAGTGGATGTTTATTGTTTAGATATTTTAAAATGAACAATATATAGGCAGTTTACTATATTCATCCATCCTATTATGATATCATTTCAGATTAAGTTTGGCCATGTCCCTGTGTTCTTGGAAGAAATTATTTATAGTTTTTTTTTTAATATATAGTGTTATTTGATCCAAGCTATGTATACGACCTGATTTGTTGTGTTATTTATTATGCATCACAACCAAACACAGAAGCAATTTTTTCGGATGCCATAGATTTTGTCTCACACATAAGTGGCCAAAAAAAAACTATGGAAATTTTTGCAAAACACATCCACATAAATGATTCTTGACCATGAATTTTTTTCTATAATAATTTACTTATGCAATGTATCAATTGGTACAAATGTGGGGGGCATTGCTTATGGGAAATGGGATGCAGGAAGTGGCTGGTCTTGAGGATCTTTGAAGCTGGGGATCTTGGTTCTGGTTCAATGTTGTTGACTCTCCTGGCAAAAATAAAAGATAAGGCCTTTAGTTGCAATTTTAAAAATAAAGGTGCAATGTCAATGTCGTAATTTTATTGATGGATCATCACAAGGTCCAAGAGAGATGACGGACCAATGGAGTGAAAAAGCATTGTGCTTGGCATCCTTAACTGGACCGTTTCCCTTCTCTTACTTGAGAGGAAGTTTTAATAGGAAACTGATGATTTAGAAAATTTAGATTTAAGCCCCTTTAAAAATATTTTGTTATAATTTTTTCTCAAATTCTCTTCAGAAAATTAAAAACATTTCAATCTCAAAATCAAACCAAATTTATTATTTTGATTTTCAAATATTTTAACAATCTTTTTATCCAAAATCTCAATAACTAAAACCTAACATATGAAGAATCTTAACTCTTCCCCTTAAACCCAGGAACCCTAACCCAGAAAAATTGAAATAATATCATTCATAAAATCCTTGTTGGAGCTTAACCTAATCACCGTTTGAGGTATTCTCAAATGTCAATAGCTCATTGATCCTAGATAGCTCGATGATGTCAACGCCCTCAACCCAATGGAAAGGCTTAGCAGTGGTTAAGTTTCAAACTAAATGATAGTGTGAGCTGAGAACAAAAGATGATTTGGTGGCAGTAAAAAAAAAAGTAAGGAGAGTTGGGTGTGGGCAAAGTGATTGATGGAACAAGGTTGTCAGTGTGCAATTACAATTTGAGTCTGAGAACTTTTGTTTCCTAGTGGATGTGGTGAACATGCAAATGATGCTTGCATTGTTGTTGTTCCAGTGACACAGATAGAACACACAAATATGAAACAATGAAATAGTAATTGGAAGTTTGCATACATGATTTGAATCCACAATTGGCCAGGGTTAGATTATTGAGATTTTGAGGCAAAAAGATATTTAGATGTTTGGGAATTAGAATAATCAAATAGGTTTAATGTTTAAGATTGAGAAGTTTTTAATTTAGCAAAAAGACAGTGGGGAAAAAATTCTAACCAAAAAAAAAAAAGGGAAAAGGGCCAAAATCTAAATTTTGAAATATTGCCACATTATTACCCACGTGAACAATTACTTGGCATATGTTCAAATACAATTGAACCACATAGGAATAATTTCATATCGTTTCAAATCAAAAGAGTATAAGACAAATCACCTAATTTTTATGTATGTAAAATAATTTTATCATGTCATTTGAATAAAAATGATTTGAATTACCATATCATGATCGGTAGTTACATAGAAATGAACCATATTAACAAATTTTTTTTTTATGTTAGATGGTAATATAAAACTATGTTAAACTATCAATGTATAAAATTAGCGTCAGAAATAATAATATATAATTAAATAATGATATAAAACATGGATTTAATTTTAATGTACCAACAATATAAAATGCTATTATACTATTATCTATTCATATCATTCCATTTGCACGATCTTTCAAACTATGGATGTGGTGAATATGCAAACAATGCTTGCATTGTTGCTGTTACAGCGGCACATATTGAACACACACTATGAAACAATGAATAAGTGGCATTGGAAGTTTGCACACATGATTCGAATCCACAATTGCCTCGGGGATACATCTGTTGAGATTTCGGGTAAATAAAAATTTAGATATTTGTGAATTAGAATAATTAAATAGGTTTAATGTTTAAGAATGAAAAGTTTTAAATTTTGTGAACAGATTATAGGAAAAAATTGTAATAAAAAAAGTTAAAGGGACCTAAACCTAAATTTTGAAATATTGTTATGTTATTATATCCATGTGAATAATTACTTAGCATATGTTCAAGTATATTTGGGTCACATAAAAATAGTTTTAAACCATTTCAAATAAAAAAATACTAGAGAAATTAATTAATTTTTATGCGTGTAAAATAATTTTATATTATCAATTTATTAAAATTAAACTCATAAAATATTTCATACTTCCTGAGCATCAAATTTAATTTCTATAACATAATTATGGGTATTTTAGTACAATTGAATTAAAGTATATTTAATAGGAAGTGGCAATAAATAAAAAGATTTGGCAATAGTCACTCTCGATAATCATATATGATAAACTTTAACCGTTAAACGCTAACATGCCCCACACTGATGATATTATAGTGTCTACCCAATCTCCATTTAAATTCTGTAGTATACACTCTTGTAATTAATGTGCCATTGTGCAAAATGAATTGATAATGATAGGTGAAATTAATTTTAGATAAGATGAATCATCATTTTGATAATTGACCATTGACCTAACCTTGCACCACATTACCTTTTGCATACCCTTCAAAGTTTTTTTTTTTTATAGGGGGGAGGGCAATGGGACTCTGCCTCTATGACTCAAAGTCATGCTCTCAAGGGTGTGGCTACTTATGAGGCTATAAATCACCAATAAGCCTCAAGCCTGGGCCACTATACCCTTCAAAGTTCAAAGCAATATGGATGGAACAAGTGGAACTCCTTTGAAATTAACCCAAGTACCCAACTTAGAGATAGCAAAACGGACTCAACCTATCTGGTTGGCCTGCCAAAAGTTTTTTACCTGCCTAACCTGCAGACTTTGGCAGGCTGAAGTGTGTTGGGCCTGTGAGCCAAGGGTTGTCTTTTTTTTTTCTAGTACAGATTTTTTATTTTTTAAATAGGCTTCCACTTATGTATGACAAGATGCATCAATGGTGGCCCTCTTGAAGATGCCTTCAGGGAATGTCTCAAGTGCTACTCCAAACTACATTGTCCCATCTCCAAGGAAGCCCAACATCCTTGTTCTTGTTCATGCAAAGCTAGATAAATTGCCGTCACCGACACTGAGGTGGTCCAAGGAGTAGTTACTTGCATGTTTTTCACTCTCAATGCACCATCACTCATCATGACAAAGGAAGTCTTCTAATGATATTTGTCTTTTGAGTTAAACTTAAATATAAATTTTGTAGTTTATTTATTTTGTTCTATTTTATTTAAGTGAATTTTTCGTTCAGTATATTTTTTAATTTAAAAAAATTTTTAAAGTAATTTAGCTCATTAAATATATTTAAATAAATTTATTTATATATTTTTTTATTTTTGACAGGTAAACCTGTTTTTAAATAAGGTAGGCTAAAATAATGAGTTCATTTTTTTAATTCGGCCAATCCCGCCTTACCTTGCTTTTGGCAGATCGAGACGGGTCGGCCCGCTTTGCCACCTCAAACACAACTAGAGTATAATATTGGCAATTATGAAACAAAGATAATGACATGGGTTACGAATATACACTATGAATCTATAATGATAATAATACAAGATTCATAAGTCTATTTTTGAGATGTCAATTAATTAGGCGTTTTCTATTCCACTATTTTCGATTCTTTCCTTAATTAAAAAGATTTACTCAAACGTACTACAATTAATTAATTTTCATTAATTAATTTTTTATAAAACATAAAAATTAGACCCACTAGATCTCTTAAGTGCTTATATCCACTTAATATTTTTAATAAGATGCACTAATTTCAAAAGTATTACCGTCTATTTCAAAATCTTTCCACCAGTTCTTTTAATAAAATCCACTAATATCATTGTTCAACTTAAACTTCTTTTTTCTTGTTATTTTATAATTAAAAATGCTTTCAATTTTAAATGGTGGAAAGTACATCACCGTTTGTTTCCCATTCCTTAATGAACTCCAATCAATAATGAGTTTTACTTGCATATAAAGAGTATTTTTGCATGTGTTTTTTCAATAACATAAATTAGTTTTTTTTTCAAACAATGATAAAAGTTACTCTTCCTCTCTTTCATTTACCCAATAGTCACCTGTAATTACGCAGAGATAAGTTCGCTTCTCTATGCATCGTTTTCACTCACCCATTAAGCCTTCATTTGTAACGTCCACGACTTCCGACTTCCGAGCCCATCAGTATTCCCGACCTCCGAATTCATCTTCACGGCTGGACAGACAATGATTTCCGATTTTCAACTTTAGGAAGGCTCAAACAGATTGCCTTGCATTTTCCGATTTCCGACCTTATGTAAGCGTGTATGAATTCCGACCTCATTAGTAATAAATTCCGATTTTCGATTTCATTTCAAGTGGCTAATGTTTCCAATTTCCGATCTTAAGATTTCCGACTTAACACGAAATCCGACGTCCGATTTTATCTCAACCAGAAATGGACGCGAGATCAGATTTTTGAACTTGTCTCCAAGTCTGAGTCGAATTTTCACGAGTTCCGATCACGAGTTTAATACCAAGAGCTCTCATTTCTCTATCTTCCCGAGTTCCGAGATCGAGGTCCTATATGTCCCGATTTCCTGGTACACGGATTAATGTTGTGAATTCCGATTTCCAGTGTTATGATTAGAATTAATTCGAGTTTACCTAATTTCTTGACTTCCGACTTTAAGTGCTTGGCTTCACATCAGGCTTTGCTTTCAAGTTTCGAATAAACTGGATATGTTTCCCGGGTTCCGACTTCATATGCAAGATGTGCACGAGTTCCGATTTTATAAAGAGTACGAGTTCCGATTTCATTTTCAGAATATACTGGAAACTAGTCCCACTTTAGGCGACGTGGAGAGCAATTCTGCCACACAAAGAGGACGACGTGAAGAGCATTTTGGTCACAAAAAGAGAGCAAGGTTGGCTGAAACTCAGCCTTATGTTTTGAGGCCAATCAAAACCTTCCAAGTTAACTACCACTCATGCTTATATAACACATTCTACTCCTCTTCTTCAGACTCTTCTCTCACGTTGCTTACTTCACTCCAGCTCTCTCTTTTCTTTTCTTCATTCACCCAACTCCACCACACTTTGAAATTCCACCAAGTTCCAGCTACAAACTTATGCCAAATCATTCATAGTAAGAGGTAGGGGTTCTAAATTCTTACTTGATTTTCTGATTCTTGAAGGATTGATAGTGGTCTAATTTCTTAATTTTGATATGTGATTGAATGATTATGATGAATTATAGCTGGGTTATGGGCTGTTTATGAGGTTAAAATTTGAATTGGAAGTGAGAAGGGATGAAGATATGAAGAAGTTGAGAGGTTGGAAAACTAAAAACCCTCGGCAGTCCATACGGCGGAGTGTACGGCTTTGGCTCCCACCATTCAAAATTAATGAAACCATTTTTATGTGAAACTAGACATCTAGGGCTTTCTATACATATATCATATAAGACCATTGGATTAATATTGAAGGAGATATGAATTTTTGAAGTTTGACCTAGGAATCCAGACATCCACCTGGGCAGTATAGGTTAAAAAGGGTGTAACTCACCCTATACAACTCCAAATTGAGTGAAACTAATTTTGTTGGAAAGCTCACACATAGGAGAACATCCTACCTAGAAATTTCGAGTTTGTTACCATCCTATTTGTTCCCAATGATTTGAAGAAATTCACCTATGTCCAAACCGAGCCAAATCAGAACAGTTCAAGAAGGTTAAGTTTCAGGGCTTATAACTCGAGCCCTACCAAGCCAAATAGGATAGGACTTTTGTAAATGAAACTTTACCCTGTTAAATTTAATATGAGTCTAATTTCGTATCATTTGAGTCAGTTTTCGATTTTTAGTGGATTTTTACTTTTAGGTGTCTGATTCTGGTTAGCCACTGGGCAGGCCGAGGAAAGATCTAAATATCTCAAGTTATAGATATCGAAATTAGATGGGACCAAAGAGGTTAGAAAATAGAAACATAACACTTTAACATACTCAAATTTGAGGTCCAAATGAGTTAAATAGAAATTATGGCTTGAATTACAAAAATCGGGTTGGTTGACTATGCTGGAGCAGGAACTCTACCTATATGAATTTGATGTTGATGAGTTCAATATTGGAATATGTATGTGATATTGTGTTCCTTGTGATAAATTGATGTTTCGATATGCTGGCACTATTCATGGGGAAGTGGACACGTTCCGTTATGTTGCCGAGATTTCGGTAGAATCCATGCATAAGTTATGAATTACACGTTAATACATGTGCATTTCAAGGGAAGTTATGAGAGTTATGATAAAGATTATGTACTATGAAAGTTCCATGCTACTTGGGCCAGCCCCGGATAAGAAGTTAAGGGGAATAGATCGGTGGGAATGTTGGGGAAAGTAAACCCGGCAATTCCTGTATATGAACGAGCTCGATCCTGATAAGCAGACTATTACCCAGGAGTCTAAATGGCCAAGAACTCCCAAGGGACCAAGAGATGGAAAAATGATGAAAAGTGATACAAAAAGGCATATGAAGAAAGGTTTATGATAAAGTATGCATGATCACATGACTGCATGGTTACATAGAATAATTATGTCAAAATGCTTACGGTTGTCTATTATGTTTGCTTACTGCTGTTTATTATTTGCTCTGTCTATTATTCTATGCATTATTATTAGCAATCTATCTTGTTTCTTGTGCCGTCTAAAGTAAAAATGAACCTTGCCTCGGATCAGGTATTTTCTCGAACTCATTAAAATGGATATTTCAGTTTGAAAACATGTTTTTATAATTAAATAAAACCCGAGGCAATTGAGAATGTATGTGACGTTAGTTAACCAGTATACCCGAGCCCTAATGAGAATTTCTTGAAAATTCTCACCCCGTTTTGTATCTTCCGCATCATTCTCAGACACTGATGATGGACTCCACCGCTACCCTCTTCATTGAGATTCTCGCTCTACAGCTCCACCACGACCCTGAGTTGGATTCCCTGTATATAGCCGGCTCGTGTAACTTCCGTCTCTACCTCTTCAGCAACAAAAACTTTGATGTTCCTTTACATCATCCCATTTTCGACCCTGCTAGTCCTTACATCACCGTCCCGCTGCACATGGCGTACCCACCTCCAGCTCCTCCTACACCTGTAGCACAGGCAGCACCTGCTGACCCTGCACCGGAGTCACCTCTGCAGGCAGTTCCCGATGTACCTCTTAGTTCAGAGAGTGACCCCTCTGAGGCCACCGGCTCGTCACCCTCTTCCTCCTCGGGACCCAGCGCAGACTACTCACCAGCCGAGCCTGGCATGGCTAACGGCTATCTGACAGAGTAGCTCGGCGGCAGAGACGTTGTGCAAACATGACCCTCTTTTGGACAGCACGTGGCTCTGGGTCATACACTTGACAGTAGGATTAGTAGTAGATTATGCAATGTCCTTTGAGGACCATAGGATCTCTTTTTGATAGATATGGGCCTTATTGTCTTTTAGTATGCCGGCCCACATAGGTTTTCCACTTTGAAACATGTACCGAAACTAAAGCAGTGGCTATATATACGTATACACATGCACCTATATAGTAACGGTATTGTATTATTCTTATTTTTCTTTTTATTATTATTATATTTTGTTAAATTTGTTTCGCCCTTGGTATCATCATCTAAAGAAGGACGAATTAGGAAAGGTAAATAGAGTGTTAATCCGGTAACACAATCTACTTGATTTCATGCTATGACTTAAGCATAACATTAAGTTGGTAGGGTGTTACATTATTCATTATCCTATCCTGAATGTACTAAAAAATATACCTTCATCAAACATACACCACAACCGACAATCATTAATAATTCTTACAGACAGGAGTTGAATTGGTTTGTAGGAATTTTAATTTTTTCTTTTTTTTTTTTTCTAATTGTGATATATACAAAAGACTAAAATGTGTCTAGAGTGTGTGAAATATTGGAATAAAGGTTCTCTCATGAAAAAGAATATATATTTTTCAAAAAAATTCTAAGTATTCCCATGATCTTATTATTTTTTAAGTATATTCCATGATCTTATAATTTGATATGAAAAGTAATGTGTGGTCTCTTATATGAGTAAAACTTTATTAAGATTTATTTATCAACTCAAAAAAGAAAAAAACAAATTTTATTTGTAAAGACTCATACCTGCTTGACCTTACTATTGCTTATCTTATGTGCTACTCTTTAATGCACGTCAAGTTTTATTTGCAAGTTCTTTTGAAAGGAAGGCCATCCTATATAATTCTTTATCCTGTGTATAACCATTTTTTAATATAAATTTTATAATTCTTTGTTATATTTATATAGTATAATAAAACTACTAACAAACTATTATTGCACTAAATTATATTATGTTACTTATAACACACTCATACATTGCATGGGTTACACATACTTTTCTTTACTTGAAACTTTATTCACTGCATTATATTCATTTATTTTTACTTTATTTAATTGATTAATAATTTTTTTCATTACAATCTTTTATATAAAGATCACATTCTTTCTTAACTTTTTTGGACGTGCAAAGATCAAAAGGTCAAGCACGAAGAATTACTTTTATTATTTTTTAACTCATGTTCTTTATTATCTATTTTATTTTACATTGGTGTTACTCTGAATAAAGTTATTATGCAATATTATTTTAAAAATTTTAATTAATTAATTATTTGTTCAGTATTATTTAATATACTTGATTTTAATAACATCATTAGGTAAAAAAATGCTAGTATGAGGATATAATAATTTTTAAAAATTAGAGAATACGACACAATTATATTATAATATATAAAATTAGTATAAAATTATTATATAGCATAAAATTTTAATTAATAAAAAATTATTTAAAAGTTAATATAAAATTTTATCAACATAATAAAATATACTTATTTATTTAAGACAAAATCCCCAAACTTGTCCCTCTTAAATTTTATGTCCGATAAATTGGTCCCTCTAAAAATAAAAAAAGCATCCCATGGTCCATGATAATTAAAAATGTTAGACAAGTGAGTCTCTACGTCAAATCTCTTCGTTAAAAACATTGATGTGGTCATTAAGACATTGACATGGTCTATTAGAGTGCTGATATAGTCCGTTTTATGTCATGTCAACAAATAATAAAACAAATTAGTCCCTGAAGAATTATGAAGAATTCAATTTGATCCCTTTCATTATCTTCATCCTTCTCAAACCTTGAAAAGCAAATCTCATCTTCTTCTTCTTTGTTTCACCTTGCTTTTTGTTCTTCACTTCTTTCTTCTTATTCTTCTTCTTCATCATCTACTCTAGCAACTTGCACATTATCTCGAATTATTCTCCCTTTTACACTTACATTGCTTCTATTCTTCACCTTATTTGCTCAAACACCCTTTCCCTTTCCTCTATAATAAGATGCTACTCCACAAATTGCCACCAATAACTACTACTACTACAAGCATCACAAAAAATTTACAATAAATTCATAAGGCAGCACCATAAATTTGACAAAGCAAATTGAAACTTGATATTGTAGAAACCTATATATGATTTGTGTATGCAGAAGGAGGAAAAAAATTCCAAAATGGAAGCTTTACCTATTCTTATGGAAGATAGTTGCAAAATATGAATGTTAGTGCTAAATATTAGAATCTTAGGTGGAAATGGGACCCAAATTAGAACAAAGCAGAGCATAACTTGAAAGAAACTCAAGAGCCTTGAAAATGGCATTGCAAATTGATTCCAACAATAAGAGGACTTAAAATACTATACCAATGAAGAAGAATGAAATGAACAAAGCAAATTCTCAACAACACTAGCCTTGAGCCTTGAACTTGCACAGCATTGATGATGGCTTAAAAGCTAGCTTGGCATTTTCTAAGTCAAAGAAAGATCCGAATAAATCAAACATAGTAAAAAAAAAAAGGTAAGAGCTCACATTCAGAATAAGACTTTGCTCAACTCGAAGGGTAAGAGCTCACATTCAAATCAAGACTTTGTTCAACTCGAATGCACCAAATCTCATGACCCCGGATAGACGTTTTCTTAATTTTTTTTTTATTTCTCTCTTTTCCCATCAATCACCTAACTTAACTAAAACCAGACAAGGCTAATAGGAAGAAAGATGGAGTAAAAGAACATTGAGAAATGAACAACACACTTGTTACAACATAGTTGTTAATTTGATAGTGGGTTAGGAAAGGACATGAAGAAAAAGATCTAGAGTCTAAATCTCTAAAAGGTGTGAGTAAAAAGGGAGTGATTTGGCTTCGAGGGTGCTTCTGAGCTTGCTAGGTTTATATTTGGAGCAGAAAGAGAATGGTAACTGGTAAGAGTGGGTGAGAATGAAAGCAAAGGGAAAAAAGGATGTTTGAGCAAATGGGGTGAAGAATAGAAGCAATGTGAGTGTAAGAGGGAGAAGAATTCGAGATAACGAGAATAAGTTTATATTTGAAGTAGAAAAAGAATGGTAACTTGTAAAAGTTGGTGAGAATAAAAGTAGAGGGAAAAAGGATGTTTGAGCAAATAAGGTGAAGAATAGAAGCAATGTGAGTATAAGAGAGAGAAGAATCCAAGACAATGAGTGAATTATCGGAGTAAATAATGAAGAAAAAAAAGAAAAAGAAAAAGAATTGAAGTAAAGAAAGTAAGGCAAGCCAAGAAGAGAAAGAAGAAGTTACGGTTTGGGTTTTAGGTTTTTAGAAAGAGCAAGATGATAATAGGGATTAATTTGAAATCTTCATAATTCTTGAGGGACTAATTTGTCCTATTATTTGTTGACGAGTTTGAGAAAGAGGAAGATGATGATAGGGATCAAATTGAACTCTTCGTAATTTTTGAGGAACTAGTTTGTCCTATTATTTGCTAACGTGGCATAAAACAAACCACATCAGTATTGTAACAGACCATGTCAATGTCTTAAAGGCCACGTCATTGTTTTTAACAAAGAGATTTGACTGAGGGACTAACTTGTCCAAGATTTTTAATGGTCAAGGACTACGGGATGCATTTTTTTTTTCTAGAGAAACCAATTTGCCTAACACAAAATTTAAGAGGGACAAGTTTGGGGGGTTTTGTCTTTACTTAATTATTATAAATTTCTCATTTATATAAATAAAAAAAATTTAAATTGAATTAAAAATATATAAACTATATTTATAATCAAGTCAAGTCTCTTACCTTGGCCTTTGATGAGGTCCTCTATTTATAATTAAGTCAGGTCCCAAAAGACTAGGTGCAGTTACAACCGCTTTCTCCTTCCTTCTCTCCACTTTCCAAGGGATTTTCTAGCTAGTTCAAGTTTGAATATGCTCAGCAATTGAGACTTTCATGGGATCCTGCTTTATTGTTAAAACCGAGCTCTCCCCTTCTAAATGGTGATTACACATGCTCGTTAGGCTGAGCTCCAAGGCCCAGAAAATTAGTTCAGTACACAACTCCCAAGCTTGGTTATTATCGCAGGATAATGATTCGAGCTTATATTCTAAACATGTATTATCTTCTTATTCTTTGTTCTCTTATTCGAACCTCACATATTCGAGCTTATTCTTGTCATTGATATCAACGTGCAACTCTGCATCTCTCTTTGGTGGGTACTGCGAGTTGCGTCTAGATCCATGAAGAGCGATTAGTAGAAATCATTTTCACTATGCATTTAACACAAATGATTGATATTGACAATTAAATTTGGGCTATTAATGATCTTTATATCAAGCCCCCATCATTCATTTCTCAAAGGTTCATCATCTTTCAGCTAATTTCCTTTCTCATTTCCACATAGAGTATATTATTCCTAAGCTCATTTATTTGCTCAAGCTCTTTATTCTCAACCTTTAAAGGTATATCCGAACTCCTTGATTGTTCGGGCTCAGTTTTTCGAGCTCATGTTCTCAACCAATCATACCTAAGAAAATTTTAAGCTCTCATTTTGAACTTATACTTTAGGCTTATCCATGTCAAAAAGAGAGATTTGAGGCTTTTATCTTGAGCTCATATTCTAAGTTCAAATTCATATTTTGTCATTCCTCGATGATTCTATATCTCTTATTCTCGTGGGATTCTCCCATGCTTGGTAACTACCCTTAATGGGTTAGCTGCTTTTATGGTGCTGACTTAGTTTGAGATTACCCAAAGAGAATTCCTTCTAGAAACACCTTGCTAAGCTCTTCTAGGCCGAGCTATAGGGCCTAGTAAATTTGTTTAGTTCATAGCCCCCAAGCTTGGTTATAATTATCAATAATGATCTGAACTTATATTCCCAATTCCTATTTCCAAGCTCTGTGACCGAGCTTAAGCCCTTCGACTTTCCTTCCAAGCTTATACCCTCAGCTTATGTATTTGGCAAAATTTTGGAAGCATTCCAACCCCTTCGGGGGCTATGGGGAAACGTGTGTGGACATATGTCACACTATGAAGCCCTCATTATCATGTCATTATTGCGCAGTTATCATTATGACACCTGCTTTGAATTTTAGCCATTAGATCAAGCCCCCAGCCATTAATTCCTCAAATAATGCAAATTTATTCTTAGTGGTGGGAAACTTTATGATTGGTTGGATCATTCTTGATGTTCTGAGAAGGAGTACAAACTCATTCTTTCAATCGTTTCCTTTCTCACGAATTCATTTATGTTTCCTAAAATTCCCATCTTTCTCATTTTCTCTATTCTTCTTGACTCCTATTGCTTTCTGCATACTTTTCCTGTTACAAGTTTTTTTCTCTAGTTCCAATATTTTGATGTCACTTCTTCTTTTCTGAAATCCTTTCCTTGGATTGTGTAACTTAGACTTCTCGTGTTCAAATATTAAAGCTCCGAGAGGTGTTCGCCCATAAGTTTATTATGAACATTTTTCCAGCCTTATTTCCTATTCAAATTCTAAGTAGTTCCTGTGGGCTATAAGCCTTCTTTTGGGCTTATTTCTACTCTTCTTTTCTGGACTTAATTTCCATATAGTTTTTCGAAGGATCCTAGCTTACAAGCAAGGAGTTTAAGTCCTTTCCTGGACTTAACTTCCATTTAATTTTCCAAGAGATCCTTGTCTACAAGCGAGGGCTATAAGTCCTTCACTTGACTTACCTCCATTCCATTTTATTTTTCAAGAAGTCCTCGCCTATTGTAACATCCTGAAGAATAGTGCGTCTGATTAGCACTGTTAATTGATTTAATTCATTGCATTAGAAAATTAAAAGTAATTAGGATTGAAATATAAGCATTAGGGTTAGAAAAAGTTGAGTTTTTTATGTGGAAAAATTAAGAGAGCATGGGCAATATTTTGAGAATTTAAGAGAAATCGGTAAAGGTTTCAATATTATATAATGTAGAAACGGAACTAGTAGCAAGTTACATTATTAGACCCTAATTTAGATGATCAAGATTGAGCCACTTTCACACCTTGGTGGTGCCATCCTAGCCCTCCAAGGTGATCAGCCCAAACAAATTTAATTAGAGCTACACATCCACTAATCAAAGTCTTCATGTCTTTTTCAATCATTAAGATACAAACTCAATTAATTCTTTCCTTTTCCTCTCAAGTTTGGCCTCACCAAGCAACCTTCCTACCTTCCATTTCTTCTCCATTTCATCCTTTTCTCTTTGTTTCTTCATTCTATACAAGTTGGTTCAGCCAAAACTTTGCATCTCACTAGCTCAATCCCAATTTTGAGGTAGGATCCAACATCTTTACTTATTATTTGTGATCTTGTGGCTATTTAGAATTTTATATCTACTCATTTATTTCATGATATGCTGAGTTCATATGAGTTTTTATGGTTGGATTAATAGAGTTTGGATTGGAACTTGAGTGACAAGACAAAAGAGTAGCTAATCAGAATTGGTTAGATTGAAAACCCTAAACGTGTTTGTACTGCAAAGTGCACGACTTTGCCTATAGCTATCAAAATTTTATGAAATTAATTTTAGATGAAACTAGACATCCAGAACTTTCCAAACATATAAATTATAAGGCCATTAAATTTACAATGAGTGAGATATGAATTTTTGAAGTTAACCCTAGAATTTTGTTCACTATTCTGACCAGTATGGGTTATGAAGGGCATAACTCGCCCTATACAATTTCAAATTGAGTGCAATTAATTTGGTTAACAATTTGACACATAATGTTTATGCCATAAAAATTTCAGACTCAAACCCTAAGTAGTTTGGTCCCAATAATTCATCAAATTTGCTTTATGTCCTAACTGGACTAAAATAGGGTAGACCACTTTAGTCAACTTTGAGAGCTTATAACTTGCGTTCTACCCACTCAAATAAAATGAAACTTATTGGAAATAAAAGCTAGTTCAATCAGATTTAAAATGAAATAGGTTTCAAGAAAATCTAATAAAATTTCTATTTTTAGAGAATTTTTACTTGTTAGTACCTAATTTTGCCCAATAGTAGGGTAAACCTAGGTTAAACCTCAATAACTTAAGCTATACTTATCAAAACTTAATGGGATCAAAGAGAATACAAACAATAATTCAATATATAAAAAATTCATATTTAAACAAGTTAAATAGAAATTATGGCATAAATTCTAAAATAGGGCAGAATTGAGTGAGTTGAGTATAAGTACCAAATTCAGTGCTTAGACCTCTTGATGTATGCATGAGCTTTATCTAAAGTTTGAATGATGCAATTCTATATTGATGCTGAAAAGTTAATGTGTTATATTGGTTCTATTGCCCTAGCTGACTGTCTGTGTAACATGACACTATTTATAGGGAAGTAGATCTGATCTATTATGCTGCCGAAATTCCAGCAGAATTATATGAAAGTTATGAATGATTATATGTGTTACATACATGAATATCATGCAAGCATGAATATTTGAATGCAAAATATAAGACATATGCATGATGCATGCAAGATAATGTCAAGAAAGAAGAAGAATATAAGAGCTTGTAGAGGAGACGTATCGAGCCTCCATCTCGTACTAGGCTAGGGCGGTATTGTTTAAGACTTAGGCTAGCCCCTGAACGGATTTAAAGGGAATAGACTAGTGTGAGGGTTGGGGAAAGTAAACTCGTCACTCATGTATAGGTATGAGTTCGGACCTGAGAAATAGGCTATTACCCAAAGGTGAGAAAGTCATTCACCTCTAGGGGACCAAGTACAGAGAAGTGAGATGCAAGTTAAAGAAAGAAAGAGATGAGAAAGTCAAATGCACTTGCATAATGTCAAGTATGAGTAGTTGCATATGCACATTTAAGCATCTCATTTTGCTATAATGTTATTGTGATTCTAATTGAGTTGTTGTATTATCACTGTCATTATGTCTATCATGGGATGTGCTAAGTGGTTGCTAAAATATAACCCGCTTCGATAAAGGTATTTTCAAACTTAAAATTGCACCAGTGCTTATGTGTATGTGTCCACAATTTCATAAGAAACCGAAGCAGTTGGAATATTTATGATAACACCTTGTATAAATAATGGATTGAGTTTACCTACTAAGAACCTGAGGTTCTCACTACTTGTTTGTTTATTTTTCGTAAACATTCCAGTATTTTGTAGATAATTACAAAGCTCAAGACCTGAACCTAATCTCTAGTTTGAAGGACTAAGTGGTCAGCCGATAACCACGAGGAGATGATTGCAGACTAAGGCATTGTCTGTATGAAATATTATTCTGAGTTTCTATTAATTGTAAATACTTTATTTATACATATATATCAGGGATTTGCAATTATAAACTCTTATTTAGTAATGAAATGTGAAACTTTAGGCCCATATGTATAATGTGTCCTTATTTACAAAGCTTTTTACAGTAGCAGTAATAGCCTCTAGATATAGCTCTATGACTCGAGTATGGCGTCTATGTTTGGAGGATGTTACACCTATAGGTGAGGAGTTCCTTATAAGTTCTTTTCCGAACTTATCTCTGTTCCCTAACTTGCTTTCATTCCCTTTAATTTTTTCAGGAGGTCCTCGTTTACAGTGAGGTATTCCTTCATAAGTCCTACTCTGGACTTATTCCAATTCCATTTAAACTTCCTTTCCAAGCTCCAATCTAGGCTGGTTTCCAACATTGTTATCACTTGATTCATTTCCAAACTCCCATCTTGGCTTGATTTTCCATCTCAGGATTCTTGCCCAATCCAGGCTTATCGTTCCTAGTGACTTCAAACTCGGCTAATTAAATTCCTGATTAGGGGAACCTTGACTTTACTCAGGGTCAAAGTTCAACTCAACTTACTTCTCAGCCAAGACATAACCTTATTCTTAGTTGAGATTTTAGTTTGTCTAACCTTATTCTCATTTAAAGACTTCCTCACCTTCAATGAAGGTTCCTAGTTGTTCAATTCCCAATCTTTTTCCCAGCCTTTAGTTCAACCTTTTCTCTAGGGTTTTCAGCTCCTACCCTTTTTTGGGTTTGCTCTTTTCTTGAGCTTTCAGATCCAACCTTTTCTGAGCTTTTATTTTTATTCTAAATTTTAATTACGAGCCCTTTTCTAGGTTTAAATTTGGAACCCTTTCCAAGTTTTAATTTTAATTTGAACCCTTTCTCTAGTTTAAATTCCAAAACCTTTCTCCAGGTTTTAATTCCGAACCTTTTTCTTAGGTTTTAATTCTAAACTTTTTCTCGGGTTTTAATTTCGAACCCTTTCTCGAGTTTTAATTCTGAACCCTTTCTTTGGATTTTAATTCCAAACCCTTTCTTCGGGTTTCACTCCGAACCTTTTCATGAGTTTTAATTCCGAACTCTTTCTCAAGTTTTAATTTTGAACCCCATCTTTGTGTTTTAAATTTTGATCTTTTTCTATGAGTTTTAATTCCAAACCCTTTCTCCGGGCTTAATTCTAGATTTTAATTCTGGACCCTTTTCTCTGGTTTTAATTCCGAATCCCTTCTCTGGGTTTTAATTCTGAACCTTTTCTCGGGGTTAAATTCCAAACCCTTTCTCCAGGTTAAATTTCAAACCCTTTCTCCGAGTGCTTTTCTAGGTTTTAATTCCGAACTCTTTCTCTAGGTTTAAATTCTAAACTCTTTCCGGGTTTAGATATCCTCGCCTATAGCCAACAGTCTTATTTTTGATCTGTTCTCCTAATCCTGCGCTAAGATTTTGTTGGACTCGTTTGTTCTTCATGGTTAGAACTTACCTCGTTCTCGGGTAAGGTTTTAGTCTTCTCAGTCTACTTCATGACCCTTTTTCTAGCCTTATTCTTGGCTACTTTAGAGTCTTTCTCCTAGGCTATTTGGTGGGCTTATCTCTTCAGCCTTTTCCTATGTCGATTGCTCGGTTCTACTTTCAAATCAAGAATTTGAATTTTCCTGAGCACGAGTCTTCAGCTTTCTTCTAATCAAATTCAATAGCAATTAAATATATTCAGAGAATTATATCCCTAAAACTTCAAAGAAAGCTCTCCTTAATTTGCAAGTCTCTTCTTTATTCTTAAAGAGTTAATGTGCTCTTCTTTAATTGATGATGACTTGTCAATTGACTTCTCTTTGAGTTCATGCCAATTGATAACCTGTCTTTTCTTCCTTTTCATCATCAAAAAAGGTCAAATGCAATATACAATGGTTGAAGAGATATAACATTCCCAATTCATTGGTAGTTCCAAAATAATATATGAGGATATATTGCATTGTAGTATCATATCGATTTCCATAAACAAGATTATTAGTTGTCAAACCTCAATCTGAGCTCCGTTTCGACTTCAACATAGGTCGGTTCCTTCCTCAACCTTAATTTAGGTTTAATAACCTTATTTTAGGTCAATTAATTATTGGGCATTGTGCTAAAATATCTCATGTCGCAACTCCTAAAGCAAAACATGCATAATGCATCAATAATAACAATAATATGGATATAAAGAGATTCAAAATTATTTAAATCATCAAAATAGCTCAAATTTGGGAGTGAGTAAAATATGATATGCCTAGAAATATGAAGCATCTCCAAAAATTTCTAGCTTAAAATTTACAGAGTATCATGTATTTCCATTCAATTTAAATTCTAGAAACATGCAAATAAATATTTCCAGCACTCCAAAAAATAAATTAAATTCATCAAAAATTCAGATTTATTAAAAAATGGTTGCTGGTGAAATTTGGTGAATTTTGGGCTACAAATGGGCCTTCCACACATTGCATGCGTGTTGCTTGTGAGTGGGCCTGGCTTTATAGGCCCAAAAGGGCTTTTTTCCTCCCTAAGCAGGTCGACCCGCATTTGAATCAAGTCTGCCATTTTCGAGCTTGTGGAGCTCTATTTATGCGCTTTTCGGTTGCAACTTCAAACCAGAATTCAAGGGTGCATCATCACAATCAAAACCAACCCAAATGTGCTGGGATTCATGCCTTCTTTTCCAAGGAAGAACATGGGTGAACAGACCCACGATATTGCTCAAGTTGTCGCGATTCTCTCCCTCAATCCTCCACAAAATTTTATGTTCTTGGTCTTGTTAGATTCGTGGTTCAAATGTATACAAGAGCTCTCAAGAAATTGGAAGAAACTCGACCCAAATCAAATTATGGATTTTGAATCATATCTGGGTCATGTACATTAGGGTTCTAGAGTTTCAACTCAAAATTTTCTCTAAATTCATCACAAAAATTCATGATATTTAGCTTTTTAGATTTAAAATGAATTTTCCTATAAAAACCCTAAAAATATTTGATGAAATTCAAGAAATACATCGATTCTTGGATTGAAACCGACTTTGTAACACCCTAATAGTTCCATTCTATGCTTAAGTCATGTTGTGAAATTACTAGTTGTTACTTTTGCTCGCGGAACTAACATTACCTTTTAGAAATTACTTTTAAACAGAAATAGGGGTAAATTTTTTTTTGAACAATAACGAGTAAACTGTTTTTGAAATCGAGAGCCATGAGCGCATCGTGAATGTGTAATACAAACGTCGTTATCTCATTCATACATCGCAATTAATATAAATAGAAGCAATGAGAATAACCACAATCTTAGATAAAGATAACATTCATTCCATGGTCATCCCATAGTTAATATAATAGTAATAATAGTAGAAGTCATACACAAAGATAATAATGGGTCCGATACCTATTTTCGGCCCTACAAAATACCCTAACGAAATACATGATAGAAGGAAATACATAAAAAATCCCAATCTACCCATACATGCCGAATGAAAATAATAACCCTCGCTACAACCAAAAAGGGGCTATCCTCATGCTCAGCTCCGCATGCAAATCAACACCTCACTTATCTGGCGGGAGGTAGCCATTCCCGAATCCTCCGGGAGAAACATCACCACGTCTTCCTTCTCGAGCACGGCCACGCCCACACCCACAAAGCACGGCACGAGTATGAATAAACCCGCAACCGCGAACCGGGGGTGGAGTGTGATGAAAGGCTGCTGAAGAAGAAGACGAATCGGACGATAGGCAAATCATGAACGGGAAAGAAGGCTCAGACGAGTCCGTCTCCTAGCTCAAATAGGACGGATCCGAAGGATCGGAATCCAACAAAACTGTCAGTGTCAGGCGGGTGTCCGAGTCGGAATCTCCGTCAGTGGGATACCTCGGAGGATGGAAAGGCGGACGAACGTCATCCAGATCAGTTGAATATGAGAAAATTATAATCAAGATATCACCTTGTTGGGGCAAGGAAGTTTTACAATGGCCCCACGATGGGCGCCAATGTTCTAACTTATTTTTCCGGCTTCCAATGATGTTGTTGCTGGTCCGAGCTCTTCTTGAATCCACGGCTCTAGTGGTAGATCTGCAAGGGACTCTAATGCTCAAGTCAAAACGTATTCCATTTAGTTCTAAGTGAAAGAGGATCAATCATTTATCTTAGTATTTGATAAGGTCCTCTATTTATAATCAAGTCAGGTTATAAAAGATTAGGTGTAGTTACAACCACTTTCTCCTTCCTTCTCTCCACTTTCCAAGGGATTCTCTAGTTCAAGTGTGAATATGTTTGACAGTTGAGATTTTTGTGAGATCCTCCCTTATCATTAAAACCGAGCTCATTTCTTCTAGATAGCAATTACATATGCTCATTGGATCAAGCTCTAAAGCCTAGAAAATTAATTCAGTATATTTAATATATAATATTATGTCTTTTAACTTAAGGGATGAAAGTGTTAGTAAATTTTCTTTAAAGAACTAATCTACTAAATCTCAAATTTGTTAGGGATTAAAATGTATATTAACTATTAAATTAATTTAAATGAATTGAGAGCTTAAAATTCAAGTTATTAAATAAATGAAGAGAGGTTGAGCCAATCTCTCTCTCTCTCTCTTTTTGAAATATTTATATAACTATATTATATGGTTAAAATAGTAATTAATCACAATGAAAGTAGATTGCGTCTCTTAACAAACTTTACTTTCAATATCATAGGGTTCAAACTTTAAAGTCTTCAATTTGAGAAGAATTTTATCTAACCATCATCTTAAATTTAAAATTAGTGCATAAGCAATTTATGAGACCAAAAAAATAAAAAGCAAAAATATAAACTATATGTTACATATTTCTTTTTTCAACTTAAAAATTAAAAACTGCATACATAAGTATAATTTGATGAACCATATTCTTTAGCTAATTTGGTTCGTTGAGTTCTTGTTGTCTCATTTTTATATTAAATTTATATAATTCGAGCAAATAAGATAAATCAAATTGAATTGAATCAAATTCAAATTATTAAAAATTGTTCATATTAAAATTGAGTTGAATTTCAGGCTAAACTCTTTTATTTTATTTTTTGGTGAAGTCAAGTCGAGCTGAACATGCAAGCTATACTCGTTTCTAGAGCTACTAGAAATTAAAGGATGCAGGATTCAAATTGTTTACACCATATAATATATGTTTCATTTATTTATACGTTAACCAATGGCATAGAAATAAAATGCAAATTGTGTTATGTGCATGGCAATTTAAACAAAAGCAATTGTCTCAAAAAAGTGTAAAAAAACGTGGACAAAATCACCCGGTACCAAAGCCGTCAAAAAAGTTTTACAATAATATACATATCATAACAACTGCATTATTAATTTAGGTATCTTTTCCTCCAAAAAAAAAAAAAACTGCATTATTTTGCTAACGAAGAGAGATATTTAAAAAAAAAAAAAAAAGGGAAAATTGAGATCAAAATCCCACCCCAGCCGCGCCGACTCCAAGCTGCGCAGGAGGATGCGGCTCGATCAGCTTCCTGCTGTTCAAGGAACAAGCCTCCGGCGCCAACTTAGCCGCCGACTTCCTCGGCTCCGACTTGCACCGCTTCAGAGCCGAAGGCTCCAAACCATCCGGCCCCACCGCCGTCGCCTGCGCCGGAAACGAACACGACGACCTCGCCGGTTGAAGCTGCTGCTGCGGCGGAGCAGGAGGCGGCGGCTTATTATCCACGGCGGCAATCCTCTTCTTTGGCTGACGATCTCCGCCGCCGGTTTTCCCGGCTGGCCTCGGCGGCAGCTGCCGTACGAAGTCGGCGGTGCAGACCCACGTCTCCCTGGAAACCTCCATAGACAGCTTCGGCTCACACATCATTAAAAGCAAGCACTCCGGTAAGGTTCCGCTTTCTCTCTCCTTTGACCCGTTTTCTTCCACGGGTTTCTCTTCTGTAGTCCCTTTCTCAGTTGACCCTTTCGCATCATCGACTTCGTTGCTCTGTGGTTCTGAAGGTGCAGAGAGTGCAGCAGAGGAAGAAAGTTCAGATCTTTCTGCGACGTTGTTTTCTTCACCCTTCACCTCTCCAATGGCTTCCTCTCCTTTCTCTCCTTTGGCTTCTTCAGCAACTTCGTTGGCTTCTGTATTTGTTGTTTCTGCCTCTTTTTTACCAACAAAAGCAACAGCACCTTTTTCACTTTCATCATCAACCGTATCATTGTTATTATGCACTTGCTTAAAATCTTCTTCCATTCGCAGTTGTTCCTCTTCATCATCTTCTTGTGTTGTCTGAACACTAGGCTCCCAAAACCGGTTAGCCAGAGCTGCCATTTTGACAGGATCAGATCTGCACCTCATCAACAAAAGAGCGTTCTTTGGCGGGATGCATATGCTAACTCTTGCTTTCTCTTCTTCCTCATCTTTCTTCAGCTTCTCAATGTCAATGTCGATGTCGATGTCCTCAAACACATGCCTTCTTCTTCCGTGGTTTCTCTCCGGACTGTTATCTCTTGCTGTGTCGTCTTCGTCACCCATCAGCAACTCAATCTCCCTTCCCTTGGGACCGTCCCCTTCTTGCAGGGTCACCAGCCATCTCTCAGGTGCGGTCCCACATGAAGACTCTCTGCTCTGTCCACCACCGGATCCACCTGCTTCTGCCTTTGCCATATCTTTCTCCCTGCTGCAAGAAGACCGGCATGGGAAGAAGCAGCTGAACTCGGCGCCAAACGCCCTCAGGGCTTCACATATTGCCGAAGGAACATGAACCCATCTCTGGTTCCTGTGTGACAAACACTCCTGCTGTAAACTCTGATGCTGAAAGCTCTGGCTTCTCTGTGACTTCTGTCTGCTGAGATCTGGGTTCTGTTCGGCTCTCCTGAAGCTTGCATCTCCTCCTCGTCTCTTGGATCTTGTCCTCATCTTCTTCCCTTGTTTCAAGGTTTTCACCCTCACTTGTCCAATACATGTCACCTTGGGGGATGAAGGCTCTGGGTTCTCATACCCTGGCCCTCTTTTTCTGCCCCCAAATGGGAACGTTGGATTTGGTGAGGCCTGGCCACCGTTGCTTACTAGCTTCTTGCTTAAGGAAGATGAGAGGGACATCTGGGGTGGCTCTCTGCTGTGGCTTGGGCTGAGAATGGATTTGGAAGAGAGCTTCATATGCATCAGGAAGACGAGTGGGGGGAGTAAAGCAGGAGATGAGATCCCCTGTGCTGGAACCTACTTGTGGTGCAATGGGGTGGGGTTCTCTATGTTCATTGGCGTTGCTTCTTTCTTTCAAGTTTCAACAACGCAATCCACCAAGATGTGGCCATTGAGTCACAGAACAAGTTTTCTTGGGGGATCCTAAGCTCAGTCAATAAGGGTTTTGAACAGAAAACTGACAAATGAATGAAACGCCTTTGCTTAGTTGTAGGGTGGGGTGGCCTTCGCAGAGGTACAGATTGTAGGGCACAATATGAGAGTGAGGGAGGCGATTTTAACGGAACATGACAAAATGCTGTCTGTTCTTTTTTTCAAAAGAAAATTCATTATTTTGACACTACACTAAAATGTATCACTCGCCCCCCGTATTAATATGCTATCATTTTAATTTTTTTGTCTAAATATTTCATATTAAAAAACAATTTTTCCTTTTCCAGGTGGAAGGGTCTGGTCAGTGTTGCTAAATGACAATAATACCCTTCTTGCTTTTGTGAAAATTAGGATATACTTGACGGTAAAGTATCCAAATCCCGAAGTTATCTTCATGTTCAGCTGTAAAAGAAAGGATCGTGCGTCAGTGTGCACGAGACCTATGCTGGTCAATACTGTTGAACTGCCAGAATCAGAAAAGTGCTAGTAAAATTACAGGAAGGTCGAAGGTGGTGGAAGGGAAATTACAGTGCGAGGATGAGGAAAGAACTAAAGTGAGAACAGGCATCTTTTTTTTTTTTTTTTTTTTTTTTTTTTTTTTTTTTTTGGGACCTGGCATCTCAATTTTTGGTCTGAAGAGCAGGCTCTTCAGGCCTCTATTATTACGCATAGATAAAAGGGAATTTCGACATTTATGCATCCTTGCAGTTTATAGCATCAAAAATAAAGGATGTGACAATCATTGAAAGAATTTCCAAAATTATTCTGGATATCATATAAGAGTGTTTTTCTTTGTAAATATGGATAGTTTTGTCGTTGTTGTTTGTGAGAGGCCGGGTACAGGAGCAATAGCGGTTGTGATACCACATGACAGTGGTACTGTCATCCATATGCTTGTGAAAATAGAAAATTAACGGCAGTCCATGATGTTTGAATATAATATCTTTGAAACAATAAAATATAAATGTGCATCATGTATGCTCAATTTCATTGAAAACGTCGCTCTGCATGTGGCCCAAGGCCAATAAGTAATAATGGAGTCTTTTGTCCTTAATGAAATTAACTATCTGTGTATAAATTAAAATCTCACGGCAAATGATATTTTTCTAACTTCTTTAATAACATCAAAATATACTCCTATAATAATGAAGGACTCTCGTATAGAATCAAGAAGCTGTTCACAAGTTGGCTTACGGGAAATGGTGTGGATCTGAGAGACATTGTATATGTGATCCCATTTTCATGTTATGTTCCAAAGATTTCGACTCATTGCTACCGTACCTTCAAGTCGTCAAATAAAACTAAACGGCAGACATGTATACAACAATGATATTGTCACTTAACAAGAGGAACAAGAAAATGATGCAGCCATTTATTTATGACTGAGAATAATACTCACAGGAACGTGGCCAGATCACATAAAGAAGATGCAGCAACACACAGAGAAAAGATATATAATATATATTATATCGGCACTTGTTAGCTAGATTTTTTTTTTTTTTTTTGAAAGTGATAACGGCTGGATCTCGCTTATAAATTTTGTTAAGTTCACGAACAATTAGATAAAAATAAAGATAAGTGACCTGGTAAAAACTTTGAATTTTTAACACAACATCATCATCATAGCTAGTAAGATCTCAATGAAAAATGTTTAACCCACAGCTAAATCATTATACAAGTTTTATATAGCTTAATAATAACTACTTTGTTTGGTTAAGACGATAAAATATAATAATTAAAATGTATGATATATATGCAATTATTATCTATTAATTAAATAAGAGTTTAATATACCTATTTAGAGATAATTGAGGTGGTAAGTAATGTTCACCACTTAATAAGAGAATGAGAATTCGAATGGGACTGTATAATTCTTATGCTCCTGCCTCTAAATGATAATTAGGCCTATTTGAGTAATCAATTTAAGGTCTTATGTTATGTGCAAAGAATTTTTTACAAAAGTTTTTGTATGTGTTATGGCCCCAGTTGAGCAAGTGGAAGCCAAGGTGGACAATCCTCATGAGCCGTGTTACATGGGTGAGACAGCTCAGCCCAAATTACTTACAAAGCAGCACCACATGGCACTTGATCCGAAGGAACCAAGGTTGAGGAAAAAATATCCCAGTTTCAGACTCGAGGGATTCGTGCAAGGATGATATAGGCTGCTAAGGTCACCTAGAGAACCTTATGCTTGTGGTATGAGTCTCTGATTCCTTCCTCTTAATTTCTATCTGAACTTCCCTCTGTACTCTTTTTGAAATTTCCTTCGTAACATCAATCCCTTCCTTTGTGCGGGTTGAAGCTTGAATCTCAATGAAACAGTACCCGTGTTCTAGAGGAGCTTAATCATGCTTCTTCTTCTCAATTCACATTCTATACCGTTGATATTTTCCCAGACATCGTACCAGTTTACTTCATACTTTCTGTTATTGGAACTTGGTTGATATTTCCATTGAATTCGATACAAATCAGAGGAATCTTTTCTGCACTTGTTTTAGAGGCGTTATGGTATGAAAAGTAGCTTATGATTTTGTATTTGGGCGCACACTAACTAAAGTGTTTGTCTTAATTTATAATGCTTGTTTTTAGAAAATTGTGCAGAAATTTTTTTAAAAAATTAAAAATATTTTAACTTTCTAAAAAATATTAAAATGACTTTTCAAAAAGCCATAAGTTGTACATTAATTTGGTCCAAATAGAGAGAAAGAAATTTTTTGACTACTCAAAAGTTACAAAAAAGTCACTAATAGTGCTATGCAAACGCATCGTCAGTCTCTTATAGGTAGTTCAAATAAAGCAAACTTATAAGATATCTCGTGTTCTTATAAAAATAAGAGTTTAATGTAATGTCAATGTAAAATTTTTTATACTATCATTATTTTAATTTTGATATATTATTAGTAAAAAAAAAATTTATATTGTTATCCAATTATACGCTACTATATATGAGACTTTTGAGGTAGTAGGTATAAAAATCAAACACTTTTATTGATATGATAATATATGATTGAATGTCTATTTAAAATATTTTTAGACTAACAATATATTCAAATTGAAATCTAAAATAATTATATGTTCTACTTTTTGTATAACATTTACAATAATTATTATAAAAGTCAAACACTTTAGTGACATGATAGTATATAATTAATGATATATTAAAATTAAATTTATCAAATAATGCACATTAATCCAAAATTTTTGTATTGGCACTCGATGCAGCATAAGTACTTATAAAATTTAAGATGTGGATATAATAGAATTAAGGTAAATGTGCATTATGTTAGCTTAACTATTTGCTTGGTTGAAGAGAAAATGGGAAGAAAAAAAATGAAAAGAAAGAAAATAGGAGGATTTTGATGTTTTCTTTTGTTTGGATGTGGAGAGAAAACAAGAAGGAAAGAAAAAAATAGATGTGAATCCCACCAAAATCTTTTCTCTCCATTTGTGGAGAAAAAACTAGTGGGAAAGAAAGAATTTGTTTAAAATGTCAATTTATCCTTATTTATATCTTGATATTATATTACATTAAGGGTGAACAAGTTATTTAGTATAATCACATTTTTTTTTCTCACTTTTCCCTCCAACTAAGCAAGAGAAAGAAATATTTCTCATTTTCTTTCTCTCAATTTTCTCTTCATTCTAGCAATAGGAGAGAAAGTACACTTTTGTTTTTATTTTCTTTTCTCTCAATTTTCTTTCTTTTTGTTTTCTCTCCACATCCAAGTAAAGAGTAAAAGTAATTATCAAACTTTTAAATTAATATAATGTACATGTATAAGAAACTTAACATAATTGGATAAATTGTATGTGATGGATCTTAACTCAAAGGCAAAAGACTATATCATGTTAGAAGTTACGTGATTTAAGTATCCTTTTAAGGGAACTATCAAAAAGTATCCTGTTGGAGGGATCCATTTTTCATGGTCCATTTAGCATGGACCTCAAAGATGGACCTTTAATTTTAAGGGGCAGTTTTGTTTCTTCAATTTAATACCAATAAGTACGCTAAGCCAACCAAATAATAAAGTAGTGAGTAGAGTATTATTTTCATGAAGATTAGTTTAGCTAACCTACCAATTTATGAACAAAAATATTAGACAAAATATCCATTTTGATCATTGACGAAAATTTCGGAAAACAAATTAATTCCTCAAGATTTGAAAGTTCACAAATAGCCCCTTACCATTCAAAAAAGGGGAATATATTAGTCCATCCGTACAGAATCCATACAGATCTATACTGCCAAATAACCTATATGGATTCTGTATGGATGAGCTAATATGTCTCCTTTTTTTGAATGGTAAGAGACTACTTGTGAACTTTTAAATCTTAAGGAACTAATTTGTTCCTCAAAATTTTCGTTAGAAACCAAAATGGGTATTTTGTCAAAGTATTATCTAGGCTCACAAAAACTTGTAGAGAGTTCAATTTGAAAGTTTGTAAGTAGAATGCAGATAAGACACAAATAATGAGAATGGTGAATTTAACTTCCAAAGGAGAAAGATGCTAGGGATTAGATTTTATCTAGGATTTTGATTGGTATTGACCTTTTATGTTTAACTAGTTCTAATTACCTAATTGATGGGCAGGGATCCTAAGTAAATTAGTAGTGAATTCCTCTCATATACGAATTCTATTATAAACCTTAAAAGACAACCGGACTTCTAAGACATTGAATTCTAAGATAACAGAAATTAATGCTCTATTTTGACTAATGTTCCATGATTACTTCACATTATTTATAGACAAATAGGTGGATAATGGGTGTTATACCATTTATAAGCATGTACCTAGATTTCTTATAGTCTACACAACTCTAGAACCAATCTACAGGTGGTCAATTCCATAAATAGTATTATGCATAGATATAAAAATGTCAATTAGAAAAAGATATTCAATAAACATAAAAGAAGGTTCAATATAATATCGCCATCCTAGACAATATCTTCACCTTAGCAAACAAGAAATCAGCCACTCATGGTAAGAACATCCAATCGAAATATAGAAAAAAAATTCTAACATGAGATAAAAGGAAAGAGATAATAAAGATATATCCTTTGCAGCATTCTTCTTCCTTCCAAGAATATTTGAATTTCTTGCTAAGAACTCTTGGTGTAGGCACCTGCTTAGTCTTTCTCCAAAACTAGGATTCCTATTGAATGTGATAGTGTATGTGTGTAAGTGTCACGAACCCCCTCTTAGCTTTTTTTTTTTTTTTGGTTGTGAACCCCCTCTTAGCTTCTAATCTCTTCTATTTAACTCAAATATTGGTAGCGAATTCCTCTCATATATTAATTCTATTCTAAACCTTAAAAGACAACCGGACTTCCAAGACATTGAATTATGACGCAGCAGAAATTAATGGTTTGTGATCCAATTTAGCTAATGTTCCATGACTATTTCATACTATTCATAGACAAATACGTGAATAATGGTTCTTATTCCATGTTCTAAGTGTGTACCTAGATTTCTTATAGTCTAACCAACTCTAGAATTAATCTATGGGTGATCAATTCCATAAATAGCATTAAGCATAGATATAAAAATGTCAATTAGAAAAAAAGGTATTCATTAAACATAAAGGAAGGGTCAATACAATATTATCAGCCTAGACTACATCTTCACCCTAAAAAACAAGAAATCAGCCATTCATGGTAAGAACATCCAATCCAAATGTAGAAAAAACATTCTAAACATGAGATAAAAAAAAAATAGATAATAAAGATATATCCTTTGTAGCATTCTTCTTCCTTCCAAGAATACTTGAATTCCTTGCTCTTTCTCCAAAACTAGGATTCCGATTGAATGTGATAGTGTATGTGTATTAGTGTCTCGAACCCCCTCTTAGCTTCTAAGCTCTGCTATTTAAATCAAATATTATGATTAGGAGAATGTTATCCTTTTCTTATGATGTTGGTCACAATTCATAGTGAGTGGAAGAGGTCCAATTAGCTTTGTTTGTGTCCCAACTGGGTTAGGAAAGGCCAATTCATGTTCAAGTGTAGGCTCAGATCCAAATCATCAACTTTCAAGCATTGTAGTGATCTCTACAATCCAAATTAGCCTTTCTTCATGAAATACAAAGCTGTAGAGTAGAGAATTTGTTTAGCTTTCAAATGCCACAATAACCACGTCAATTCAATTTCTATAGCTCGAGATATTGGCAAAATACTAGGTGAAGGTCAAACTAGATAACATCTAGATAGATTTGCTCTTTAAACTTGCAACTGATTTTTACTCTAGAATCTTTTTGAACTAGAATTAATTGTCAATAGCAAATTGAAGATCTTCTTGCTATCTTTCTAGATCATCTTGAATCATTCAAATTCAATCTCTGTTAAAAGAGATATGAATTTTTCTTCATCAGTACTTTCCTAATATCTTCTAGATTTGATCCTCAAGATACTCCAATTAATGCCATAAATTCCTTTCCTTGCAAATTAAACTAAAATTAGCCATAAAATATATTAAATAACCAAATAAACATTAATTCCTCATTAAATCAAATTATATAATAAGTTTAGCTAAAAACTCACTAAATCTATATAAAATAAGCATAAATCTAACTCAAATCAAAGTAATAAATAAGTGTAATCTTACACATAAAAATTTATCTCCTATTATAGGGTGGCAAAATGGATCTAACCCGTCGAGTTGACCTTCCAAACCTGCCTTTGTTAACTGGGCAAGGTGACATTTTCAACCCACAAAAAAAATTTGATCCACCTAACCCACCTCCTTGGCCCACAAGTTGAGGTGGGTTGGGTCATGCTTTTTTTTTTCTTTGGGTTGTTCGGCCTGCTAATGCTAAAGGAGTGACAATTTTGGGTTTTGGGCCCAATGTTTCCCTGCCCGTTTCATGGTTTTAGCATCACCTCCTCCCCCTAGAACCCTAATTTCATTTGCTCACCTCTCACTCACTCTCAAGTCTCAATCTCTTATATATATATATATACCTCTCTCTCTCTCAAGCACAACCAACAACATCACAACACAACATGGCGGGCTCATAGTGAGTTTTACTCCCCGCATCGAGTCAGCGATGACGAGTTAGTGGTAGTGAGTTTAGCGAGGCAGTTCAACCCCTTCATTCCCAACAATGATGAGGTAGTGAGTCCAGCGAGGCTTTCCATTTTCTAGCGAGGCTCTATGTTTTATGGTGGCTCCCTAATAGCTTGACGATAGCAGTTCTTCAGGTGGCAATGATGAGCTCCACTTCAACCACTCATGCTTGATTCCTTTTTTTTTTTTTCTTTTATGTTGTATATTTTTTCAAATAGTTTCATGCTTTTGGTTGACTGATTCATGCTTCTAGGTTTTTATGTTTGTTTGCTGTTACATATAGAACAACAAATTTTGGCTTGGTTCATGCTCCGCCACTCACGCTTGATTCTTGTATGTTTGTTTGTTACACTGTTTTTTATTTTTTGTGTATTTATTTGACCTTTGTTGGTATAATTGATTTTTTTTAACATTGTTTTCCTCTTTTATTTTTTAAATTTTTTTATATTGATGAATTTATTAAAAATAAGCTATATTTTTTAATTTTTTTGTGGTCAACCTACCAACCCACTAACCCACTTTAAAACGGGAGTGGGCTAATACTTTCAACTAACATTAACAAAATGGGTTGGTTCGTCCCACCCCATAGTGGAGCTAACCAATGATGGATAGGGCTGGGTCCAGGTGGGTTGGCCCATATGCCACCTCTATCCTATTATTATAAGTTATATATATAATAAGTCTCAGTAATTAATTCTTTCCAAATCTTCTATTCTTTTTTGTTTTTGGTCAAAAGACAATATCTAGTTCCTTGATCCCCTTACTCATGGTTCTATAAATTTATCCAAGTGGAGAAGAATTGAACCAACATAAATATCCTTCCCCATTCCTGATCCTTTCTCATGAAAATTAACATCAAAGTCTAATAAAATATCATAACTACTCCATTTTCTACGACCTAAATATACATAATTAAGCAAAATCTCAATCCAATATTTTAAATCAACCAAAAATAAAACTTGTCAAAGTCTCTCACTCTACTTTTCAATCAATCATCATATTACATCCCTCCTCTGTATAAACCAACCATTAACAGTGATAAACATAGAGATAATATTACATATGTTTAATGGCTTTGTCGTCCCCAGTGCTTCAAGAAGTTCAATGTCGGAATCTCTTATGGCAACCCAAGGAAGGCAGAGTTTGGTGGACTTCTTCAAAATGAGATAGGTTGAATGGGTTGTGGGATTCTCAGGTCATATAGGGGTCATAACAAATTAAATCTTCATACAAAATTATTGTCGTACGTTGTACCATGGTCTTCCTGTGGCTCGGGATAAAGGAATTGCCAAGTTGTTAAGCTATTTAGATTCTCTCTCGTAGTGATCGATATGGTATCTAAAGATATCGATCCGTACCATGTCTACTCTAGTATCATTCATGATTTAAAGATGCTCCTTAATGCAGATTGGAGAGTAACGATCTAGTATACTCTTCGGGAGGGTAATACTTGTGCTGATTTTGTTCCGAAAAGGAGCAAAGAGTGATGTAGCTATGAAGATGTGGCACTCCCTGCCCTGCCCAAGGATCTGGAATTGTTGCACCTGGTTGATGCAACAGGGACATGTTTCGCCAGGAGTAGTCTTTCATTTTGTTTTTGCTTCTATTTTCAGTTGTACTAAAACGAATAAAACTACTAACTGGAAACTAAAACTATATTAATTTGTAATAATTTAAAAACATATAAAATATTTGATAAATAAATTTATTTGTGAAAAATAATTATTTTTTAAGCACAAGATAATTCCATCATTCAAAAAATTTAAAAAGATTATAGTGATATCTGAATTGCATTCAGTGACTTATCTAAAAATATATTTAAAAAATAAAGAGCTTAATTTTGATATATTATTAATATAAAATTTTTTGTATTTCATTTGTCTATTAAGTATTTTTACTTCTAATTCATCATATATATATTATGATATATATAAATTTTAAAATGATTATTATGTGAGTTAAATGCTTTTTGTGACATATTAATATATAATTTAATCATGGTGTAATTTTTCTATATTAACAGTATATTAATATCGACTTAAAGATAAGAGAAATATTTTTTATATCATTGGGGTAGATAGATATCTTAGACATCCAAAGATAGAAAGTAGAAAAAAAAATTGTAAAAGAAAGTGAAAAGAGTGAAATGACTGATGGAGAGAGAAAAAGCTGAAAAAAAGTGTTGGAGTGTTGGAAATTTTGGTATGTATAAATAATATACCTATAAAGATAAATATGTTTTTGTGCAATTTTGTTACATGGAAAGAAACTGCTCTGCCAAAAGTCCAGTGAGTAGGTATAAACTAAATTCTTAATTGTTTCAGGCCCATAAGTACGTGTAGGTATCAAGTAGGGAAGGTTGTCTTGTCTGCCATTTGCCTACCACGCAAACAAATATGTGCCATCATAATCGAAGTTGCTTAATTAATTGAACTGAATTATAGAATTAGTAGACAGATTGAACTCACTCGGTTCAATCATCTCAACTCGCGGAACAGGGATAAATCAATTAATTTGAATAGGTTGAACAGGGCGGGGACCAGCTGGATTGGTTCACTTACTCATAAGGAGGAAAGCGCATCTTACTGAGCGCAGCACATCTATGATCCTAAGTCCTGACTACAACGCTAGAATGATGACTAAAATAAAAGATTGGTCAAGAATACTTTAGAACAATGGATTATTTGACCAAACAATTACACCTCAACTAAGACAAACCTGCTATTACTACAAGTGCTTTATGGAAAGTTCGAAACAACTCTATCGAAAGCAGATTATACAATCACAACATCATCATTGGTAGAAAGCACTTACAAAGAAATGAAAATAATTATTAAGAAATGAAAATAATTATTGTTAAATTAAGAAAATTTAATATATATGTAGCGAGTTTCAATATTAGAGAATTTGATGTAAAATTAACAGTAATTTTGGGACTTTCCTTAACGAAAAAACAAGTTACATGTTCTTAGAACATCACATGAAATTGTACTCGTTAGTTAAAACATCACATATGGAGTTTACCACTAATTTATATATTTATTACTTTTTAAATTAAAAAAGTAATCTAAATAATAAATATATATTAGTAATCAGTGACAGACTCCGTTATCAATTGTGGTTTATTATGCTCTAAATAAAATGAGTATAATATTAGGAGATGAGTTAAGAAGTTACAATAATTTCTCTCCTTTGTGAGGCCGATTTTGAGGTAAAGCCAACCCCAGAAGGTGGGCCATTGAGGCTTTCTAAGGTGCTTTTATGTTTTCGAAAGATGATAACTCCATCATAAACAATAGATTAGTAGAATAGAACAGAAGCAACAGGGAGAGCCCTAGTTGCATGCTAAAACGTACATGTAATCAGGGGGTCCACTCCGTTTATGCCTTCCAAGCTGGTTTGCTGACCACTTCTATGGCTCGTCAAAGTGTGACTTTACAGCCCATGTTAGATTATGCCCCACCAGGTCGTATATAATTGAACAATTATCTTCAGGTGTGGTTAGTAGTTTTTAATTGTAGGTACTTTTTTGTTGTTATATATGAATCACAAATGCAATATGTATGATCTAGAAAGAATGAAAAAGCTGCTGCCTAACAGCTTAATATATAAGTAGATAAAAGGTAAATGCTTCCTAACAATGTTCATTAGATCTGGCCACTTATTGACAAATTATGCCTACATCTAGCAGTAAAGGCCATACAATTTACAAGCTTTCGGCTAATAATTTAGCAATGTTCTTTTTCAGTGTCACAAATCAAGAACACATCGATTGGCTACTGGAGAGTGCGAAACAAGGAGCTATAGAGGTATAACAACCATAACCGCAGCTTTGACTAGTTGACACATGATAAAAAAGAGAACAACTATAAAAGCCAGTCACACAAACTCATCAACCAATTTACAGATTTATGATTGGATAAACATCACCATGAATTAAGATTCACAAAGGTTGCACTTTAACCGACAGAGAAAACACAGAAAAGGCACCATTCACGGAAGAGTAGGAGTGGAAAGAAGAGATCAGAGCAGAGTATTCTAGTTTAAGCTACTACCTGCTGAATAAGCTTGAGGACTACTTTACGTGGATTAAGTTTCTAGTCCTTCAGCTCATGGACCTAAAAGATCCTTAACCCACACCTTTTATATATAAAAATGATGAGAAATGCTAAATTATCTTAATTGGTGTGTTTAAATATCTTCCTAATTCAAACTCTCACTCACATATATTAAATATTTTTTGGATATTATGTAAATTACAACTTATGTCATTGTAAGTGAAATTTTGAATGAGGAAGATTTTTAAGGAGGATATATCAACACTCGATTGAATTTACATGATATCCTAATAGTTTTGTTTTTTTTGGAACTTGAGGTTGAGAATAGGGCAATTTATCAAGAATCTTTGACTTAACCTTATCCTATCTATTTATATTAATATTATTATCATTATTACTTTATATAATAATAATTTTATATAAATAATTTAAATTATATTATATTATTATTTTTGAAAACCATAGCAGTAACCTACCCAATACTTATTTGTCACCCACACCATATTTTCTTTTGGTTGCTTTCTCCCCTCATAGACCTAACCTAGCGCCAATAGTCTCATTGCCACCTCTCCTGAACAAGTAGCGATGCACACTGTTGACTATTGACCACCCACATCTCAGCATCTTGCAAATCACAGCTCTTCCATATTAGCATAACAGGCTCACAGCTTTGACATTGCCCAACCACGATGACTCTTCCACGTCGCACACCTATTGCCAACAGCAACTTGTCTATGTCATCGGCAACAACTCATCCCCTTTGCTATCGCAGCTCTTCCACGTCCCCCATGTGTCAAAAACAAAGTCTCCTTAATCTATGCTCCCTTCCAAATCCATCACTGCACCCTAAAGTTTCAATTGTCGTCTCTGATACAAAACTCCTGTAGAAATATGATACCCATAAGAGATTTGAAATTGAATAGCGTCCTCAACCCTTACTCAATCTATGAATAAAAAACCTTGAAATAAACCCTTGCGACCCTCGATCAACTCGTGATGGAGAACTTTGGGATAAGAAAAAGGAATTATTGGCCCCTTCATTTATAGAGAAACAAGAAACAAGAATATTAAAAATAACTCACGCAAAGCAAAAAATAAAGAATAAACCTCGCCATTTTTATTGATATGAAAATTGAATAAACATTACATTATAAAATAAAAGAGAAACTAATAAAACGGAAAACTAGGATTCCAATTAAAAAACCAAAAAGTAGGATTCTAATAAATACAAAAACCAAGAAACCTATTAGAAAGAGAAACTAGAATTCTCGTATAAAATGGGAAACTAGCATCACAAATAAATCTTAGTTTACTAATCCTAATTAAACCCAAATAATAAAATTAAAACCCAAAATACAAATAATAAGAAAAACTCCAATACAACCCAAATAACACAAGGACACATCAACTAACCCAAATCTTCAATTGTGGAAAAATTCAACTATCATGTTTCCTCTTGCAAAACTTGGCCGACCTCAATGGTTGACTCCTTTGACAAAGCCTGCTGTGCAACTAGTCCTTTCAACTTTGTAACCTGATCACCTGCCTTCTGGTACTCATCATTCCCTTCTTCCTTTTGAAAACGAATTGTCACCTACATCAAAAGGAGAAATATCATACATATTAAATGTAGCACTCGCATTATACTCACCTGGAAGATCTATCTCGTAGGCATTGTCATTAACTTTAGCGAGCACTTGAAATAGGTCATTGGTTCTAGATTGTAACTAGGGCTTCCTTTAGCCTGAAACTTCTCTTTTTGCATGTGCACCCAAATCTAGTGACCCGATTGAAAAGTCATCTGCCTTCTTTGTAACATCTCGAATAACAGTGCGTATGACTAATACTGTTGAATGATTTATTTTTAGATACACTATAGATATATATGTTGGCAATAATGAAATTGCAAATGTTAGGGTAAGGTGACTTTGAGTTTTCCTTGTAGAAAAATGGGAATGTTTTGCTAGTTGGGGAGAAATCATTTTATTAGTGGTGTCTTGTAATACAATAGCCGAATTAGTAGAAATCTATACTGAAGGATGGCATGAGTGTCAGTTAAAAACCCTAGAATATATGCCTAGAAACTAGCCACCCTTGTTGGCCAAAGAATGGCCACACAATTGGAAGCTCAAGAAAATTTGAACTCATGTTAAAATCCACCAATGAGGAGCAAGTCATAAACTTATGAAGTAAGGAGTCAAGAAGTCATATTTCCCTATTGTGACCCTTAGAATTTGGCCCCTCCTTCATACATTCTCCCTCCATTTTTCTTCTCCATCTTCATTCTCTTCTCTAACTCTTCCATATTCTCCCAATGAACCCTTGTGATCTTGCCACATTTTGATCAAATCTTTTACTCTTTCTTTGTGTATCTCTAAAATACCCCAAGACAAATCATAAACTTTCTTCCCTTGAATCATCCAACCTTAGCCATCAAGGAGAAAGAAGGGAATCATCATCATCATCTTGGATCCGTAGTGAGGTAGAACCATCAAGGAACTCAAATTAAGAAGCTACCAAGTTGTATTTTGAGGTAGGATTTCTTAGATATTGTTATTTCTAGGGTTTTTGGGTTGCTAGGGTTTCTTTTTGTCATCCTTTATTTGACCTTGTATGATGCTAATATGACTCATTTCTAGTGATTTGAGATAAGAAAAGTTGGTTTGGATTGAAGGATAGATCAAAATCAAGAGAAAACACAAAACAGAAAAGTTGTGAGAGAAACCCTAACAACCATCTGTACAGGGAATGGCATTTCTCAACTTGTAAGGCTCAAATTTAAGTGAAACTAATTTTATATGAAATTAGACTTCAATAGAAATCCAACCATATAAATTATAGGTCCATTGGACTTGAAATCAAAAAGTTATGATTTTTATAATTTGGCTATTGGATTTCACTCTTTATGTTGACTAGAGTATGATATGAGGGCCATAACTCGCCCTATATAATTTCAAAGTGGGTGCAATCAATTTTTTTTAAAAAGCTAATACATAGGAGATAATTTCCATAAAATTTTAGAACCAAATCATGAGTAGATTTCCCCCAATAATTTCGTAAATTTGACCTATGCTCTATTTGGGTTGAAATAGGGCAGCTATTTGAGGAGCTCATAACTTGAGCTATACCTACCCAAGTGAAGTAAAACTTTGGGATTGAAAGAAGTCCAAATAACTACACTTCAATATAAATTTAGGATAAAAATTTGGATTTTTAGTGATTTTCTAAATTTAGATATATAAGTTTGTCCTGAAATAGGGTAGCCTTAAGTAAAACTCTAATAACTTAAGTTATACATCTCAAAATTTAATGAAATTAAAGAGGTTTAAAAGTAGACTAAGAGGGTTACAACTTATTAAATTTCAAGATTAAAATAAGTTAAAATGGAATTATAGTGCAATTTAAAATTACAGGGTAGATTTGAGGAAATAAGGACAACTTGACAGCTTCAAGATTTGGAAGGTCCATAAACCATAAGGAGCCAAGGGCCAAATTATTTATGAAGTCTCTTGCTATAATGACATGATATTCGGACATTGATATGATGGTTCTGAATGATTGACTAGCTGTAAGTATATTGGTTGTATATTGGAAAACCTCATATTTCAGCTATAATGTTGTTGAATTTTTGGTAGAAATATATGAATTATATAGCATGATCATAAGTTTCTTAGGCATGTTCATATATGAATATATCAACATATGAATCATGAAAGAATATGAATAGACAAGATAAGATCCCTTCACTTGGAGGCAGCTATTAGATTCCACCCTGTGAAGACAGTTAAATAGATAAGATATGGGTCCCTTCATTTGGAGGCTGTTATTTTTGTGAAGGTAGTTAAAATTATTGGATCCCTCTACCTTGGAGGTAGTTGGCCAACTGAGTCCCTCCAATTTAGAGGCACATGGATCCCCTTGGAGGTTAATATTGTGTGACAACGGTCACGATTTGAACTCACTCCCTTATCAGGCTACCCAAGGGCAGTAAAAAATAAAGGTATATGCAAAGTAAGAAAAAAATGAAAATGTGCATCAAGTTGTATAATGATGGGCATGCAACATATTTATTTGTATTTGATAGTTTGATTTGTTAAAAAATGCACACTTGGTAGTTGTATAATTATGCCATGCTATTCCTAAGTATATGAGTTAAAATTAATTTGCTTTGGAAGGATACGTTTTCTAAACTTAATAAGTAAATCTTTATGTATGAGATCACATTTTCTAAATAAACCAAAGCAGCTTGGATGGCAACGATGACATGGATTGCCAAGTAGTCTAGGAATCCTACTGAGAATATAAAATTCTCATTTCTATATGTGTTTTCCATGTCATCTCTAGATAGACCAAAGGATCTTGAAGAGGACCAACCCAAAAGAGTGTGACTATGACTTGATTGGTTGCTGAAGACAGTTGATATATATATATATATATATATATATATATATATATATATATATATATATATATATATATATATATATATATATATGTTAGCATTTGATGGCTATCTCCCTAGCTGAAACTCCTGGTGGATTTATCCATGTAAATTGAATGGCTATCTTGTAATACTAATACTTGTGTAATGAAAAAGGGATATTGTCTTTATTTTCGTGGAAAGTAAAGTGAAAAATGAATCAAGGTCCATTTAATTAATTGTAGCAACTCCTAATGTGATGTTATGACTTAAGCATAATATTGTATTTGGGAGGGTGTTACATTCTTCCTTTGTTAGCTTAGGAGGCATACTTCTTGTTTTTTTCCTCAATTTGTTGCTTTGTGTATTCATGGATCTTCCTCACCATTTATGCCATTCACTTCCTATTTTCATAGGTAAAGGCATCAAATCCGAAGGAGTTAAAGGATTAAAACCATAAACAACCTTGAAAAGAAAAAAACTAGTAGATGAATGTACACTATGATTATATGCAAACTCAACAAATGGCACACATTCCTCCCAAGATTTTAAGTTTCCTTTAACCATAGTACATAGAAGAGCTGTGAAAGTCCTATTAATCATCTCAGTTTGCCCATTTTGTAACACCTTACCAGACAAAGTGTTTTGCTTAAGTCATAATATATTATCTGATAAGTGATTATGTGTAGTGAGCTGATTAAATTCCGGTTTCTGTTTCATTATTAATTACCCATATCGAGATGACTATTCACATAACAAATTTTCTGTTTGATGGAGGAATAAATACTAAATAATCGTTGTACCAGAAGTAACATACATAAATAAAATGCAAAATAGATAGAACTACTGCAAACTGCATCATAAATATAGACGTCTGTTTTCAAAGTTGACAAACAATACATAAAGCAGTACTGGGTAGTAAAATGAGGCTGCTAACACAAAATAAATCAGCCTATCTTTATGAACAGTACCCTAATTGGTCCTTACGGGTGTCCATTCGAATGGGGCGTTCTTTTTGGTTAACTTTGTTAGAGACAGGGCTATTTGAGAGAAGTTGTTAACAAATTTCCTATAGTATCCTACCAACCCTAAGAAGCTCCTGACTTTCGTAACTGTCATTGGTCGTTCCCAGTTTAATACTACTTCTACCTTACTGGGGTCCACTGAAATTCCCCCATGAGATACCACATGGCTAAGAAATTTTACTTCTTTCATCCAAAATTCATATTTGGATAGCTTGGCGTAAAGTTTCTTCTCTCTTAGAATTTGCAGAACTAGTCGCAAATGTTCTGCGTGCTCTTGCTCCGTCTTCGAGTAAACAAGTATGTCATCAATGAATATCACCAAAAATTTGTTAAGATATGGTTGGAATATTCGATTCATGTAATCCATGAATATTGTCGGTGCATTCGTTAACCCGAAGGACATCACAGTATATTCGTAATGTCCATAATGAGTCCGAAACTCCATCTTCGGAATATCTTCTTCTCGAACCCGAATCTGTTGATACCCAGACCGTAGATCAATCTTAGAAAATACAGTAGCCCTTTAAAGTTGATCCATGAAATCATCAATCCTTGGCAATGGATACTTATTCTTGATCGTCGTTTTATTCAACTGCCTGTAATCTACACATAGTCGCATGCCTCTGTCTTTCTTCTTAACTAACAGGATTGGGGCTCACTTGTAGGAGTAGAATCTAGGAAGTCATAGGATAATTCAGAAATAGGTAATTGCAAGGCTGACATGCAATCATGAGAGATGAAAGAGTGAGATGCACCTGAATCATATAAAACAGTTAAGGTCTTACCATTCACTTCACACGTGTCTTAAATCAAATCTTTTGACTTGTCGACTTCTTGTGCATCCATAGTAAAAACTCTTCCCTGATGTTGCGGCCTAGGAATTGACTGAGGATTTCTGGCAGGACATTCATAGATTTTGTGGCCTGGCTTACCACATCCAAAACAAACACTTTGACCTGCCAAGCAGGGGCAGTTGCCATGATTCCTGCCACACTGGCTATAAGTCTGGTTCCCAAAAGGTCTCTGAGGTTGCTTGCCTTTGTTGCTCGTAGGCTGAAACTTCTTCTGCCGCTGAAAGTTGGGTTTGAACCTTGGGCCTTGTTGAGCTAACCCCTTCTTAAAGTTACTGCTAGTTGACCTAGTAGCAACCAACTTCTTGTTACAATCCTCCACCAGGCGTCACTTGTTCACCAAAGTAGGGAAGTCTCTAATCTCCATTGGTCCTATGGTGGTAAGGATGTCTTCTCTCAGCCCACCTTCGAACTTCATGCATTTCCATGGTTCGTCGAGGTTCCGTTCATAAATGGTGGAAAATTTGCACAACTCCTCAAATTTAGCAATGTATTCTGATACACTACTATTCCCTTGATGGAGGTGCATGAACTCCATCTCCTTAGCATTGCGGATAGACGCAAGGAAGTACTTCTGATAGAACGCGCCTTTGAATACGTCCCAAATAATATCTGTTTGGGATCCCTCTAATAACTGCCATGAACCGTTCCACCAAAACTCTGAATCTGCTTCTAGCATATAGGTGGCAAAGGTCACCTTCTGACGGTTTGTGCAGTCTAATACGAAGAAGACTTTCTCCATAGCTTTAATCCACTCGTCTGCCTTATCTGGGTTAAAGGCTCCCCTAAAGCTGGGTGGGTTGGCCTTCCTGAACTCAGCAAATTTGAGGTATTCCAAGTCCACCCCAGGGCCATTAGGATTCCCTCCAAGACCTATGTCTGGCTGCCTTCCTAGTTGGCCCATCATTTGAGTCGCCGTAGCTACCTGCTTGCGCATAGCATGCGCCATTTCTTGCATTGTCTCCAGGAACTCAGTAGATCCCTCCTGGGCTAGGGAAGTTCACAGCCTACCTCGCCTTCCAGAAGCCATTAAGTTCTGAACACACAAAACAAGAGTAATTGAGTTGATCAGGCTCAATACTAAGTTCGGTATGCTAGTTAATAACAACATACAGTTAGGCAATCCTCTTACATGCATCCTACTCATATGGACCAGACTTAATGCACAATAATATCTAAGGAATATAGAGCATATGCGAAGCATAGTCAATCCAAATCCTTAGGCCGATATTAGGACGAACTGCTTTGATACCAAAATGTAACACCTTACCAGACAAAGTACTATGTTTAAGTTATAATATATTATCTGATAAGTGATTACGTGTAGTGAGTTGATTAAATTCTGGTTTTTGTTTCATTATTAATTACCTATATCGAGATGACTATTCACGTAACAAATTTTTTGTTTGACAGCGGAATAAATACTAGATAATCGTTGTACCGGAAGTGACATACATAAATAAAATGCAAAATAGACAGAATTACTGCAAACTAAATCATAAATATAGACGTCTGTTTTCAAAGTTGACAAACGATATATAAAACGGTACTGGGTAGTAAAATGAGACTGCTAACATAAAATAAATTAGCTTGTCATTATGAACAGTACCTTAACTGGTCCCCACAGGACATTTCATGTACAATTCCTAACTCCTACTTGTCTGCCTATGACCCAGACTACCAAAAGAGGGCCACCCTGTACATCTACTATAGCTATGGCATGCACACTATCTAGCTAGATTCCGAGGGAAGGAATCCGTTCGCCATGCCGGTGTTCGTAGGAGTGTAGTCTGCACTTGGAGCAGAGGACAAGGAAGATGAACTCGCTACCTCAAACGAATCCTCCTCCGACATCGAGACTGAGGGCACCTGCTGCGGTGGTGAGGTGGGCAGACCCATGGGAGCTGCTGTTGCTGCCGGTGCTGCTGCTAGTGGAGGTGGAAAGGGATGGGCCATGTGGAGTGGAATGGCGATATAAGGGACAGCAGGGTAGAAAAGCGGGTGCATGAGTGGTACAACAAAATCTCTTTGGAAGAAGAAATAAAGGCAAAACTAACATCTACCGGATATATATACAGAATCCAAGAACGAGTCGAGGTGGATATGAAGCTCAGGAAACTCAATGAACAGAATGCCAATGGCCGCGCTCTCCATGATCTGAGAATGACGTGGAAACATATGATGGGGTGAGAAATAAAGATTTCTCAGTAGGGATCCTAAGTTCACATATATCTGCTATCGCTGTCATTTTCAATTGTTTCAGGTTTTGGTTAATTAAAAGAAAATGTTGCAACCAATAGGATGTCCTACCCAAATAGTTATAGAAATCATAGGCCGAAACACAGCTTTGTTTTACTTAAGGAAATAAAGGAAATTAAACAACCAGACCTGTGTTTTTGGCATAGTTAAGTGACAGCCATAAAGTGAACAATGATATATATTTAACATCTAATGGTGCAATTAATTCAAATGCATGACAACAGAAATTGTGGATATGCAGAAGGAGTAATGCACTTGACCTTAACTCATATTTTTCCATACTTGATCCCCTGGGAGTCTATTGGCCATAAAACTCCTGGGTAATAATTCACTTTTCAGGATCGAGCTCGTTTCTATACAGGATCGCTGGGTTTACTTTTCCCGACCTTCCCACTGATCCATTCCACTTAACTTTGTTAAGGGGCTGATCCAAGTCATATGGAAATCCTTCCTCATTCTTATAAAGGTAGCATTGCTTTTCTAATACTTTGCATAACTTGTAGATTCACATTAATTGCCATCTCTGCTGAAATTTTGGCAGTATAACGGATCATGTCCGCTTCTCCATGAATAGTGCCAGATAACCAGGAAATTTAATGAAACAGCAAACCCAATATAGAACATCATATTCATACCAAGAATATAACAATATCAACAAGTGATATAGAAAAGGGCTTTCTGCCCACTCTAATCAATTATGCCGCATTTCAGAGTATAATCGCCATGTCACGTTCCTTTGGAATATGAACTCATTGTCATATCTTCATTAGTTGTCACACACAACAAAGTCTTATGAGCAAAACTTAGGTAGTTAGGTGCAAGTTTAAAATCTTAAGTCTTAATCTATCTTGCAAGCTTTTAACTTCTATTGATGTTCCCGAGTTTGAGCTTAGGACCAACTTCCGAGATTGAATTAGGTCCGAATTTCGAGATTATATAAGTTCCGACTTCTGGGGTTATGTTCAATCTCTGAGATTGATTCTAGACTGAGTTTTGAGGTTATATGTTTAATGAGATACCGAGTTTTGGAATTACGTGTATAAGAGTTTTAAAGTGTCCTAGTTCTTGACTTCCGAGATTAGGTATAAGGTTTCATATTCTAGTACCAACTTCCAAGTTTATGTTGAAGATCCTCGACTTCCGGTCATATTCTTGTCCTTAACTTTTCGATTTCAAAGTATTATGTGTTGTGTGATTCCGATCTCCGATATTAATCCACAATTGGTCTTCCAAGACTTTTATGAATGTGTTTCCTAAGTTCCAAGTTTTTGACATCAACTATACCCGATCTAGTTTTCTATTCACTAAGTTCTGAGTTCAACGTTAAGTATACCTAATCTAGTTCTCTGCTTGCTAAGTTCTAAGTTTCGATATTAACTAAACTTAATCTAGTATTCATACATGTCAATATTAACATACCATCATTTAGAACTATCACTAATTTCTGCCAGAAGTTACAAGATCCATAAAACATTCATCTTAATTCATTTAGGCCTGCATTTTGGATATGTTATAACTACATGTATCTAGTTTCCAATCCTTGTGGTCCCATCTCATTTTGATTTGTATAACTCAAGTTATTTGTATTTTATTCCAAACTGCCCTATTTCTAGCCAGAATTGCACTCTTATGAGAAAAAATTCACCAAAAATAGAAATCTGGGTAAAATTATACGAAATTTATATCAATATAAAGCTAATAGAGCAAGCTTTCAAATGAAATAAGTTGCATGTCATTTGAATGAGTATAATTTGAGATATAAGCCCCATAATTTAACACTACTGGACCACCTGGTTTCAGCCCGGTTTAAACATAAGTCAACTTCATTGATGTGCTGGAACAAATGGCAACAAATCTGACCCTGAAACTTTTGCAAGATGTTTCGTTACATGTTAGCTTTCAAAAACTTTGGGTTCACTCAATTTGGAATTGTGTAGAGTAAGTTACACCCTTCTCAACTTATACTGCCCAAATAAGAATCTAGATTTCTAGGTCAAATTTCAAAAATTCATAACTAATTCTATACTAATCCAATGATAGTATATTTTATATGTATGGAAAGCCCTGAATGTCTAGTTTCATATAAAAATAGATTCATGAAATTTAAACGGCTGTAGGCGGATCCACACCCTCCGCAGTATGGACTGCCAAGGAAAACCCTAACAGCTTCTTGAGTTTTCTCTTTTCTTCAAGTTCTTTCATACCAATTTCAATTCTAATCACAACACACATGCAAATTCAATCATAAACCATCATCATAATTCCAAATCACATTAATATCATGAGGAAGATAAGATCTCCACACAACCCCAAATCAAGAAAAACACGAGGAGGAGTTGGATTCCTACCTTACCTAGTTGAAATCTTGTTGGATTTATGGTTTGAGTTGAAGAAATCTTGTTGTGGCTTGAAGGTTTGTGGGAGATGAAGATGATATGAGTTGAGATGAGATGAGATGAGATGAAGGAGAAAAGAATGGAGAGGGGTCAGCATATAGGGGCCGAAATTATAAGAGCAAAAAAGGAAAAGAAAGAAAACTTCTAAAACAAGTTGAATATGATTGGTGGATTTGTGTTGGCCAATTCAACTTAGTTTTGTGGCTGCTTTCTTGGTTGAAAATGGCGCCACCTATGGGGGTGTTGTGGCTGAATACTAGTCATTCATCTTAGGGCATTCACAGTATAAGTTCTATTGATCCGGTTCCGACAATTTAAAATATTGAAATCTTATCGATTTCTCTTAAATCGATAAACCGATTTTAGAAGAATCCTATAAAGTTTATTATGGTTCTAATCTAATTCCATTATACCTAATCATTCCATACCACATTAATTGGACTAAAGTGAATTACTAAATCAAATTCTAATTAATCACAATTTACTCGATAAAAACTGAACAACTCTATTAATAACGATAAGATTTTCTCTTGGACGTTACACATTTGTTTATGGGTTACAAGTACTAGAAAATAGTAGTTTGGTAACTTTCCCATGATACCTTTAAAAAGTGGCTTAAAAATTTAACATCCCTATCACTAACTATGCTCTAGGGATTCCATGCAACCTTACAACTTCCCTAAAGAACAAATCAACAATGTTGGTCGCATCATTAGCTTTATGGAATGGAACAAAATGTACATTTTTGTAAATGTATTCACTACCACAAATAAAAAATCTTGACCTCTCCTAATCCTAGGTAACCCAAGACAAAGTCTATAGAAATGCCAACTTAAGGCCCACTAGGAACAGGTGAAGGTGTATATAATCCCTATGGTAAGACTCTAGATTTAGCCTACTTACAAGTAATACATCGAAAACAAACTTTCTCAATGCATTGCTTCATATGAGGCCAAAAGAAATGTTCTTTTAATACATATAAGGTCTTTACAATTCCAAAATGTCTTATTTACCGACACCCATGGGATTTACACATAAGAAGCTCTCTAATGGAACAATTAGGAATGGACAACTTTCCTTCACGAAACAAGAAACCTTTATGCCTATAAAACTTATCAAAGACACCCTTTCACAAGTAGAATACACAGTTGAAAAATTTGAGTCATTGTTGTATACTTCCTTCAAATGCTCTAACCCAGTAATCTAGTGTTAAGAGAAGAAAGAAGAACATACCTCCTAGATAAGGCATAAACAACCATATTCTCCTTATCTTGCTTATACTAGATGACATAGGGAAAAGTCTCAATGAACTTAACCCATTTGGCATGCCTTCAACTCAACTTCTATTGACCCTTCAAATGCTTCACAGACTCATGATCCCTATGAATCATGAACTCTTTGGGTCATAAATAGTGATGCCATGTCTCCAAAGCCTAAACCAAAGCATAGAGTTCTTTATCATGAGTAGAATTTGAATAAGAATAATTAAGTGCAGTGCCACGCAGTTTGAAATGAGACAAACACAAGTCATGACCGGTGCATAAAGGCATTAGCCCTTAGCAAGCCTAACCAGGATCTTATGGGAAAATGAATAGTCTCCTTTAAAAACTAGACTTCACCAAATATAGTTCCTATAGATACAGCACCACAGCAAAGTTAGGTATATATACGTATATATAGGTAGTTTCATAGCCAACATACTTCACTAACTTTACAACATGAGTACAACCATAAGATAAACTGGTTTGGATCTTGCTTGTGATATATGGAGCCCTAATACAAAAATTAAGCCATAACATAGCTTTACATACTATTCCATCATAAGGCCCACCTATCCAATTGGAGGGGCAAGACTTGCCTCAACAACTATATATGAAATAGGAGGAAAATAATGGGGTGAGTTATAAAACTCAGTGAGGAATAAGCATATACAGTATGCATGGGACTTTGAGAAAACATGAGCTCTTACAAGATATGTATACTTACATGCAAACATTTCAACTTTATATAGCATAATGTAAATAACTTGATCAGTTCATATCCATGAGAATAACATATGTTCTTCATGTAAAAACATGCATGAGAGAGGTTTCTAATTCATAATTCATAATCACGAGCCAACTCACATCTAGGCAGCCCTATCACCCATCCCGAACATGATTGCAATAGATCTGGATATGTTGGCCAAACATGTCAAGCTAGCAATACTCCTCCTAGCTGGAGTTCAGACCAGAGTGCACCAAGACTAGCGTCTACTGCCGTTAGCTATAGTTTCTATCATAGACTTCCTCCTATGAAAACATCTGCTTTTCATGCCAGAAAGCTCAATCTTAAATGAAAGCTTTCCTTAAGACATAAAACTTATTCCATAACCTTTTACATTTCCAATTTCCATAATTCAATCACATATTCTTTATGAAAGGCATTGCATATGTTTTGTTCAAAATAACATATTGCTCAAAAAGACAATTTTCATATAATAGATATTCCATATTATCCAATATGCTTTAGTAAACAGTTTCATATATATATATATATATATAACCAAAATAACTATAGACACATTATTCACTCATAGTATAAACCTAAGAGGTGAGATTTCTACTCTTCGGAACCATAAAGCCAAGAACAAAACCACAGAGCCAAGAAAGGGTTCTTTGGAAAAATCTAACACCACAAGCATGACAATTTAACCAATCATTAGCCACTAGAACAAGGAGTTAACATAAATTATTACCAAACATCAAAACCTCCAATTTGAACTCTAAGCTCTGACACCAACTACTCAAACCCAATAGCCATAATGATATTTGGCTAAACCCATGAAATAGAGAGAAGTGTGAGCCTTAGGAATACCTTTTGGAGCCCAAGGAAAAAGAGAACAAAGTGGCTGTCTTGGGTTACTTGCCAAGACCACCATAAGCTCCAAGCCCTCCTTTTATGGAGTTTCTGGAGAGAAAAAGGAATATAATAAGGAAAAGACAGTGAAGCTTTGGTAGGGAAATAAGTAAAAAGGAGGTGGAGGAAAAGGAAGTAGGAAGAAGAAGAAGAAGAGAAGTTGAGAGAGAGAGAGAGAAAGAGAACCATGTGAAAGGGAGGAGAGAGATAAATATGTGTGTTCGATGGTGTGGAGTTTGGTTTCTGAAAAAAATAATGTGTTGAATCACTATAGACTTATTTTACATTTATTGATTTCAAGTTAATGTCATCAACTTTAAAACACAAATGTAAATAAGGAAATATACCATTAAAAAATCAAAATCCTTAAGAATAAAAATTCAAAATTTGGATTTAGTTCAAACTTGGGAAATATGAGTTTTTATAAACTTTTGGGCTAAAAATGGACGTGTTAATAGTTAACTAAAATTCATTAAAAGCTATCTTTAACTCATTTTTACCTAGGGAACATTTACCGGAACTTTTTGTTTCATGAAAATGCTCCTATCATATAGCCCTCCAAGGAAGCATAGGATTTAGGCTTCAAAAATTTTCAGAACTCAACCCAACAAAAAATCGCAAATTACATTTAAGTAGCTTAAAGGGTTATTCCTAATTATAATTGGACTCTAACATCTAAGAACATGGAAAACATGACTCAAAAGGTAATTCCTAGAGGCTTAACTCACGTGAAAATTTACAAGTTACATCAGAAACATTTGATAGGAAACCAAGGTATTACACAATTTCTCACTAAAATAAGCGATCAAGGACTTTTCTTGCATCAAAATAGCACCTATACCAATACTAGAAGCATTACATTCGATTTCAAAAGTCTTAGAAAAGCTAGGGAATACAAGTAAAGGTGCAGTACTCAATTTCTCCCTTTGTTTCTAGAAAGTTAAGTCTTGCTCCTCCCCCCTACACAAAACCAACATTCTTTTTCACAACCTTAGTCAAAGGTGCAACAATGGTACCAAAATTCTTAACAAATCATCCATAAAAAACTAATTGAATCATGGAATCTATGTACCTCATTAGTTGAAGTTAGAACTACTTTGATGGAACTTTCCTTTTCTGCATCTATCTTTATGCCTCTACTACTAACTACAAAATTAAGAAAGATAACTTTTTTTAATGCAGAAATCACATTTTTTGGGGGCTAGTATATAATTTTTCCTTTCTAAGAACCTTAAAAACTAATCTGAAATGTTGAACATGATCTTCCAAAGATTTGTTATAATCAAGAATATCATTGAAGTACATTACAAAAAACCTACCAACGAAAGCCTGAAAACATGATTCATTAATCTCATAAAAGTACTAGGCACATTAGTTAAGCCAAAAGGCATGATCAGCCATTCATATAAACCATGTTTTGTCTTAAAAACAATTTTTCACTCATCACCTTCTTTCATGCTAATCTAGTGCTATCCACTTTTCAAGTACATTTTGGAAAAGATAGAAGCACCATGCCATTCATCAGGTATATCATCAAGTTTAGGGATTAAGTGTCAATAATTTATCGTAATCTTGTTGATAGTTTGATAGTCAACACATATTCTTCAAGTCCTGTCCTTTTCAGGCACAAGCAAGACTGGGACAGCGCATGGACTCATCTTTTATAACATAACCTTTTGCTAGCAACTTATCAACTTGCCTTTGATGTTCTTTTGTCTTCTTAGGATTACTTCTATATGTTGTCCTATCAAAATGGTGTCTCTGGGTACAAAATCATTCTGATGCTGAATTCCCCGAATAAGAGGTAGACTAGGGGGCATCTCCTTCTGTAGAACATCCTTAAACTCTTGAAAAAGAGAAACAACAATGCTAGACAAAGAAGAATCAAGGTTAGTCTCATCCAAATAAGTCTCTTGTACAAGAGTACAATTGCTAGCCTGTTTACATAAAAAGCTCTCCTAACATCTCTTTCTGTTGCATACAAACTCACATTTTTTTTTCTTCTCTCTTTTTGCATTGTACTTTCTTTCTCTTCACTCAGATTTCGCTCCTCATAGCTTCTCTAGATTCTCATCTAGTCTTCATGAACCTACTGTGAAGTTAAAGGAGCAACTATAGATCTCTTGCCATCCTTCTCAAGAGTATAAATGTTTCTATATCCATTATATAGAGTTTTCCTATCAAATTGCCCATGTCTATTGAGGAGTAAATGACTAGCAAGCATAGGCAGCACATTATCCTTATATCTCCTTATCAAAATGAAATAAGTACCTGTTCAGTCACCTTGACTATGCTACTGTTATTGAGCCATTAAAGATTAGATGGCTGGCGATGTTTCAAGGCTAGCAATCTCAGCGTCTCGTGTAGAGTAGTGCTGGCAACATTAACGTACCTATCTTCATCAGTTATCACATTGCCTGTGTTATCATGAATAAGCCAGCTAGGGTGAAAGATGTTCTCACATTGTATCTCGTCTCCCACTTCCCCTTTTAATACTTTTCTTCCTTCCTTTTTCTTTGCAACCATCTCATATCTTATTGTTTTCAATCTTTCTAAATTGTCTTTCATCAGGAACTTGATGTTCTCGAATTCCCCTCCAGCATGGTTATCAAATAACACTTACTTTTCTTGCATTATCATCTAAGAATGGATTACTCGTTATGTTAGGCTCTTCCTTCTATTCTACTTTGATGACTTTAGTGTCAAGCAAATGCCATATAGCATTTTGAAGCCATAAAAGTCTTTGATTGAATGCCGAGGAAAGTTGAAATGATGTCCACATGTGTGGTTTGGATTGTACTAATGAGGGTATAGTGGTGCAAAGGTCCTTTTTAGGCTTGGAACTAACAAATATTCCCTATACAAGCATCTAAACAATTCAAAGTTACTCATACGAAAATTGGGTAAGGTAGATTTATTTATTGACGGTCTAAAGGTGTTATTAATCTCGAAGGGCATTTGTGAAGGGATCATAAAGGTGTTAGTGATTTGGTGATTTAAGGATGTTGTTTGGTGGGGTTTAGGAAACGTAGGTGCATAAGGTTAAGGGTATGAGGCACTGTTGACTTGAAACAGTTGAGGTTGGTATAGTATGCAGGACGAGTAAGATGTAGGGGATAGGAAGGATGGGTGTTGGTAAGATAGATTTTATCTTGGTCGAAAAGAGGTTTGGCAAGATTAGGATGGGTGTTGTGGGTATATGAAGTTTATAGTGTGTTCTTTTTTCTTATGGGGTGGTCCATTCTTGGATTAGGACTAACTTGCTTCACTAGTTATTAACTCCACTTTTCCTTCTTAGATACTTGTTTCAATTCTCTTTCCAATTTCCACTAGGTCAACAAGCTCTTTAACATGTGTGCTAAGCATATTCTTAAAGATTTGGCCCTCCAATGTGCAAATGAAGTAAGAGCACATCTTCTATTCTAGCATTGGTGGAACAATCCTATTTACCATAGCCGCCACCTTTGGGCATACTCCTTAAATGATTCATTTCCCTTCTTCCTTATCCCTTTTAGTTTAGATGTAGTAGGCACAATGTTCAAATTGAACATGTATTGAATAGTGAAGGCTAAGGCCAAGTCTTCCTAACATTGGATCAATGTTTGACCCATTGCCATATAATTCATATTCACTCATGTAGTGCACAATCTTTAAGCAGTGATAATCATATTTAAGCATATAGTGATATTGTAATATTCACCATGGGGCTTCACATTTATTTCGCATAATATGCACATATCATGGTTGAAGTCCCTTGTCTTCGCTTTTCATGCTACAAGGTGCTCATAACAACTATCACAAAATGACATAACAAAGTGTAGATAGTCATATTTGATAATCCATATATTCTACAGTGCACATAACTTCAAATAGAGCATAGAACTTGAAACTAAGCAACATCATGCACATAAAACATGTAGCCAAGAACACTTATATATCCTTAATTCTTTTGAAACACATGACATATTAGAAATCTTTTCATGCTATTAGCCACAAATAAGGGATGCAAACACAAATAAGAAAAATAGGGTAAAACTAACTAAAAACGTTTAGTTCAAAGCTTGTAAGAAAAGATCTTAAGTTCAAAAATGATATCTTTAGGGAAAAACACTCCAAGCGAAGAATCAACTAGTTTACGTGTAGTTTCTAATAGTACTTTAATTTAATCTTTGTATTAAGTGATTAGTAGTGCGATTTAAGTGTGATTAGTCCAATAATCTATGACCAAAATCTATAGTCCAACGTCCATAGCCGAAATCCAATCATAGGTACTCCAAGCATACTATAAAACCATAAAGGTCTCAAATAAGTCCATATAAGTTATATAAGTCCATAGAATGAATCAAAATTCATTCATAGCCCAATATGTCCATGAAGTAAAGGTAAAAAGGTCCAATAGTCCATAAGCAAAGGTCAAGTTTATTTTATTTAAGTCTTAAGTATCTTACATGAATTTTAGAGTCTTAATGGTCCCAAAAGAAATAAACACATAAACATAGCCAATTCAACATGCTTAGAGAATTGAAAACACATAATCATAGCTTGTAAACCCCTTTAGAGAAAGTAATTGAACACTTATTAAGAATACTCAAAAAGTTCTTTCTCATAAATTTTTTGTGTTAAACTCTCAAAACCATTTGAAACTTCAAAACCATTTATAAAAGAGAAAAGAATATAATTATAACAACTACAAGGCCTTTACCAAAACAAGTGGCCAAAATCACCTAAAAGAGTTCTTCAAGAATATTTTTTTTATAAAAATTTTCAATTCAAGATTTAAGTTTTAATCATCAAGGGACAAGAAATAAACACTCATATGCATAGCATAAACATGAAGTACATACTAACAAGCACTAGAAACCATCGGAAAGAAAAACACAACTTCCTCAAAGCTAGTGACCGAAACCAAGTAGTTAGGCCTAGTTTAGGTTAGTTTGCTCTTAAACTTCAAAGTTAAGCACACACATGTTCGTGGCATAAAGGCACATCATCTTAGGCTTCAAAACAAATATATTAGTAACATTTTAAACATGAAAATCAACCTCACGTATTTTGTCCAAACAGAATCGTGGGTGTACGTTGGGATTTTTACGGTTTTAAATCTCAAAAGTTAATTATCATTAGCAACCAAGCTTGTAATGCAAAAATTGGTTCATCAAAGCCTCAAAACATCATTTTAATATCATTAAATTCTTAAGAAAACTTATGTTTATGGGCTATCCAAACTAGGGCAGAATTTAAAACTTGTGAAAAGAGAAAGTTTTGAACTCTAAATCGAATCATTTCAAAGATTACGCTTTTAACATACAAAACTAACATATTAGGGCATCATGCCTCAACATCAAACCATTAAACACACAGAGAACACAAGTTACTCAAAGGAAGCAAGTAGAGGTCGTGGGCCTTATAGTGCTTGAAGATGTGATTTTTCAAGTCTTTAAGCTTGAGAATCCATGAAACTCAACCACTTATGTAACAAGCATACAAGAAAACCTAGGTGCCACCATCAAAACACACAAAGCCACCAAGTTACTCTCAACTCTATATATGGCCAAGAACTATATGGTGAGAAAACTCAAACTTTAAATCATGTAGTCATGTAAAAATCAAGTTATAAATATATACAACCTAAATACATGCATAAACCTTTCAAATAACATCATTTGCAACCAAAATCATCCATAATAACACCATATGCACATTGTTACGCACCATACTTATGTCTTTCAAGAAGAAAAACTCAAGCTCTTTCACTTGATAATCAATTAGAAGAAAGATTAAGCTTTAAAGGTTCAAAACCAGTAGTTTAGGCTTTAAATCCTCAAAAAGAAAACAAAAGCTCATATCATTTTGAAAAGGGTAGAAAGCTTTAAAGACACAAAGAAAGGATTTCAATCTAAAATATTGAGTATAAAATACTTAAAGAACTCAAACAATCACACAAAGCACAAAAATAAAGCCCAAAGGCTCAAAAAGAAAAACCCTACTTGGAAAAGCTCCTTGGTTTAAATTTGGTGGGGCTAGAACCTAAGTATCTTCAAACTTTTGAGTCTCCTAATCTTAGCTATGAAGGATAAAGGCTACAAGTGTAGATGAAAGATTTATAGGTGTTTTGATGTGTTTTTGGTGTAAATAAGTGGAGAACTCTCAAGGGTAGCTCTTGGCCTCTTCAAGTTATTTTGGTTGAAGATGTAAAGTGTTTAGGGTGTAGGAGAGAGGTTCTATTTATAGAAAAAGGGATAGGGTTAGTTAGGATTAGTAACTGGATTAATTTCCCTAAACTAGTTTAGTTAAATTAGTTAAGCAATGCGAGTTTAACTAACAATTTGAGGAGCTTATTAGAAATTAATTGGATGGCCTACAGAAGAAGAAATGCATGGTCGAAGGGTATCAAGGAGTGGTTATGAGTGTTTGACTTATTATAGATAGTAAAAGAATTTTGACTAAAGCTAGTTAACTAGATTAAGTAATTTTTTCCTAAATTAATTACTCTTGGTTAAACTAAAATTTACAAGCTTCATGAAGAGGTTATTTAGAATCCTAGGAGGATGAGCATACATAGCTAGGATGGTTTAGAGGGGTTTAGGTTTAATTGACTCATTTAATGTAGTAAAAGATGAGTTTTTAATATGCTAAAATAACTTTAAACTTACTTACTTTACCTAAACTCTTAATTATTATAAAACTCCTTAATTATCATGTGAAAAATATGAGTGTGTGTATGTTACCTAATGGCCATGGGGGAGTCAGGGGAGAATTAGATGTGTTTAATCTTATTAAGTGTAGTAAAAGCTAGTTTTGACCATACTAGTTTAATCTAAAAATGCTTCATTACATCAAATAATTGATAAATGATAATATTTCCTTAATTACTCATCAAAATTATAATTACAAGTATAAAATAGGAGGGTACATGGCTAAGGGATTTTATTTAACCAATAATTATATTTTTGAGGTCTTTATGGACTTACTAAGCTATTTTAGGATACTTAGCTTAATTAATTTATTTTATTATTAAGTAGCATCATGAAAATTCCATACCCATGTATGAGGATAAGTATACATGGCTATAGAGGTTTGAATAGGTTACGTGTTTGAATTATTAATGTGGTAAAAAAGCTAAATTTGACTAGATTATTTTAACCTAAAGTTACTTAACTAAGTTAAACACTTAACTCTTAAGAACTTTCTTAATTTTTCTGGTTAAAATCTGATTTAGGGCTGCCAGGGCTGATAAGAATTTGGCCAGCCTTAGTTGGAGCCCATCGATACATATTTGTTTATGTTTTGTAAGTTTTTTGATGTTAATTTGGCCTTTTTCATAGTTTTGCCCCATATTATTGTTCAAAAAGCCTAATGGGCTGAAGATACTATTCATGGCCCAATATTAAGGACCAATTTCATGGTCCTCTAGCCCAAGTCTGAAACTAAACTAATAAACTCACCTACTGCAAGAAAAAATGGTATTATAAGATTTTTGGGGCCTTTTATGCACTTAGGACTTGTTATTTTTGTGTAATTATGCAAATATTGCTCAAATTTGCTAAAAATTATCTACCATACTCCATATCATGTTAGAAATGTATGTATAATTTTTTTCAAATTTTTCTGGTATTTTTCGAGGGCTTTTGGACAATTTTTGACCGTAAGGTTTTAAGGGCTTACCATAACTAATTCTACTATAAGTTTATGTTTTTGTAGCTAATAGCCTTTCTATAATTCTTATCAATCTCCAAGGCATTTATGTCATTTAATGCTTAGGTTTTTCTAGGGTCCTAAAAGTAGAGTTCTAGGTTTTTACGACTACTCGGTATTACGGTATTCCACTAAAACATCCATTTTACTAATTTTAAAGGTGTAGGGACCTAAATATAATTTTTTAAAAATTTAGGGACTTAAATATAAATAAAATTTGAGACTTGACTATATTAATAAAAATATTACAATATTTTCTATAAATTCCTAAAGTTCAAGATACTTTATGCAATTATTTTATTAAGGGTTTTTTTTATCATTTCACTTTAAAAGTATAAAGTAGTGCAGTAATTTCAAAGGAATGTTTTACTACCCTATACTTCCCAGAGTGAGGAATATTTTGATATATTGCAGTCTTAGCAATTCTAACCCTATATATAAAAAATACTCTAGTAATTCTAATATGCTATATAAAAGAAGTCACATGTTACAATGAGTTATCAACAACTTTCATAAAAAGTAAAGATGCCTACACTTATTTCTACGAGTATGCTACCTTGTAGATTAAATTGTGGTTGATAATGAATCCAAAGGGAGAATCCACTCCTCAATGGATGCTATCTAATGAACACTAGCAATGCAATTATTCCTTTCCAATAACAAATTACCTCTCATAGTTTGTGCACAGATAGAAAGTCCCAAGACAAATGTGACTAATTGCTTATTTAAGGGATTAAACCTCCTCTATAGAAAGCAACCAACACACATACGTAACATAGAAAATGAGAATTATGGGTGTCAAACATTTTATTCCTTGCCAAGATAAGGTTCGGTATATAAGCTTCCTATCTCAAAAGAAATGGAAAAATGCATTGCAAATTTATGAACTCAATACATCAAAAGCATTGTCCTCTTTCTCTTGAATCCTCATGAATAGCTTGTGTGTGCTTCCATGAATTCAATACGAGCAATGACATCTCATTGATTTGTTTGTTCGCTTTTTCAAAATGTCGCACAAGGTTTGAGCTGTGATGGTTTATTTAATTAGTTATTTTAGTATATTTTGCCTTCCATTCTTCCAAATCCTCTTCACAATTTAAATCATGCCTCTTCCAAATGCCCTTATGCCTTGTCAACTCAACAGAGAGATCACAAACTCGTTTGATGATGTCCATGTGCAACCCCAATCATTTTCCGTTCATGCTAGTGCTATTAATAAGTATTCCTCTTTTCTTTCCCGCTCCCTTCTTGCTTGCCTTTCCATATTGATTGCTACTTCCAATTTTCCCCTCATTTCCTTTTCCTTTTTAGCTTCCTCATAGTTCTTTCTCACTTGGTGACTTCTATTTTTAATTTTTCTTTTATTTGACCTTGGCTATTCCTTTTTCAATTCATGCCTCTCCTTCACAAGGTCATGGAGTCTTTCTTCAAGCTATTAGAGTCTAAGAGAAAGGGTTGTCGAGAGTTTTTGCTAGCCCTTCCTTGATCCAACAATTTCTATAACACTAACGCAATCATCTTTCAACCTTTTAGTTTCTTTAGTTATCTCAAGTTGTGATACTATTTGGGATATGGATTGGAGTTGCTTCTAAGGCAATTCTTTGGGCCTTGGAGTTTACTTCATAATACTATTTTGCACAATCCTTGCTTCTGTCCATTCTCGATATTCAAGATATGAAGTTAGTCATTGTTTCCCAAGTTAACTTTTTTCTTGTAATTTTGATTCCTACGCCATCTTGATCTTCTACTCTTATTCCTTGGTGTCTTGATTTTGTCGGTGTAGGAAGTTATATCCTTCAAGTTGCATTTCTCAAGACTTGGTTTATGGCCAATAGAATTGTCTAGGCACCAAAGTAAGAGTATACAGCACACAACCCCTTGGGCCCATCAAAGCAATGTTGGAAAAGTCTCTACAACTATAAATGATGTTTTTTCCTTGGTACCAAGGGCATACCCACTTAAAGGAATTGGGCTTAGTTTCTAAGAATTCTTGTATTCACCTATGCATTTATTGGTTCTTTGTTGGAATTCAATAAAAGCCCTTAGTGGGTTAGGCAAGAAGCCCGTGTGACTGCCAACATACATGTGCCATAACCCAAACATATAACATAAGCGAACAACATTGCAACTTTCCCATATTCTTCTTATGACACACTTCCATTGAAAGGAATGTATAGGCCAAGTTTATGGAAGCTGGATTCACACTATAAATGTTACACCAGAAAAATACATCCATCACTGCTTGATCCACTATATTCAGTGTGAACCCAAAAAGAACCAACTCGTAAATGATCAATGCCAAATTTCGATTAAATAAGTATCATTTCCCTTGTTGCACTAAAACTTTGAGATGAGACTCGAGAAAATCCTTCTTCACCCCTCGGGTTGATTTTCTTTCTTCCATTACCATTTGATTTGCTTAGACTCCGATCAACTTGACGACATTTGTTTCACCAACCGTCCTTGATAAAGGTATGCACTTATTTTCACCTAAATTGGTAGCCTTATCATAGTTGTATATTCCTCTATGGTTGGTGTTATATCCAATTTAGGCAAATCAAAGTAGTTAAGAGAAGAATTCTAGAATTACATAAAGTGCTCAATATGAGTGTTTCAATTGGCATATACAACAAGTCCAATATGTGTCCTTATGTCTTTTTGAAAGCAAATCAGGCTTCATGCGGCATTAGTTTGCTTATCTCCCTCATCTTTCCTAGCTCGCTATACCAGAACATTGATGTTTCTTTGATCCAAATGCAGTACTAGTGCTATTTCGGATTGTTTCCATTTCTTGCCAGTAAGTAATGATAACCCTTGTACTTTATTTAAAGGATAGCACATTTTTCAAGAGCACATAAATTAGAAAAAAAAATGGTGTACTCTCCTAGTGAGATTACTTTCCATGAGATGCATGTTACATGATATGCATGAATGATAAGGAAAAAGGTAGAAAAAAATAGGACTAGGTTTATCAAAAGGCTATTCTCTCGGTTAGGTGATTTTTGGCTACTTTTGTATTGTGTTGGGTGCTAGGTGTGCCAAACCTTAAAATTGGCTAGCCAAAGCCCTTGATTCCAAATGTCAAACAATTATTCCCAGGAGAAAAATCTACTCCTTGGATATGGTTTCCCAAGTTACTTAATGGCAGGTACTTGGCTAAGATCAAACAAAGAATAACCAAAACCAAAGGCAAATCAAATTAGAATGTAATCGGCAAAACTTGTATTGATATTCAAACCAATACAATAGAACTCTCATAAGATCCTATTGGAATCCTTTCTAGAAGGTTTGGTAAATTAAACAAAGTACATGCAAATGAGAGTTAAAAGGCTAAAAGGCTAAATAACTAATTAGCGTAGAGACTAAAGACTAAAATGAAGTAAATAAGCTGGTGTCTTATTGACTCGGGGATCCTTTGCAATGGAAGAGTCTTCTTCTATTTATAGACTAAAGCCCAATCCAAAATTGCCCTTTAATAATCGTCTAAATTACCCTTAGCCTCTTTCTCGGACCTTTGGATGGCTATTTTAAGCAAGAGAACTTTGATGATGTTGCCACGTGTATTCGCTATAATTTGGGTGGTAACCTCTCTAAACACACTGGCACTTCACTCTTTGGCTCTTTAGCCATATCTCAGCCAATGCTAGAGTCATGGCCCAAAGTTACTCTTAGCTAAGTCTTTTCCTCGGCTGATGGTTTTTACCAATTTTTGGTGCCAACATAATGGTCCCCTACATTAGGTTAGCTAAATTTTTACTATTGAGGTTAGTCTAATACAGTGACTTAATTTTAATTGCTTGCCTATTTAAATAGCCGCTAGCTATATACCTACTGTAAGTGAGTTACAGTAACAACTAGTTTGTTACCTAAATGACAAGTATAAAATTCGAACAATAAACATTCTTCACTTTACTTTCACTTTTGCACCTTTACTACCCTCTCTTTTAACTTGCAATCACCTTTATCATAAATACCTTGCTTACAATGTCTTCTGCTTCATCTAACTCTGCAAACCCTGACATCTCCTCGGCCATGAAACTCTGCACACAAATCCTCTTCTTTCTGGTCCTCGTCTTCTTCGTCATTTTTTATCCAACTTTCCTTAATCAAAGAAATGACTTCCTCTTCCACTCTTTCTAATCCTTTAACCCTTAGAGTATTCAATGAGGAGAATAGTCGATTTATCCTCGACCTAAACTTCAAGACATGGGCCAGGGGTTAGCCGTTGCTGACTCATTTATTTCACCTTTTGATTTTGAGTTACCATTGGCAGCCCCTTGGTTCCATATTTCTAAATACTCCTCTAAGCTATCTACTTGGTCGAGCCCTTCGACTCCATACATTCAACGGCTCAATTGTGTTGCCAACAAGAAGGGTGAAGAATGGAAGTAATGGGGATCTACGATATGATCATCCTTTCAAAAATGGAGATTCTACTCAATTTCGAACTCCTATATGGATTCCTTAATTTTTGGAGCACTTCAGTGAATGCATTCGTCTTGCCGTTCGGTATGATGAGCCCAACTTTGCATGATGTAGCCATTATCATAGGCTTGCCGGTGGACGGAGATGAAATCCTTTTCTTCCATGATGTGCTCGACAATGACTTAGGTTTCCAGGTCAACAAGAAAAACAATGCCTACTCCACTGTATCAATAACTTTAATAGAGGGAGTGACTTAGTAGCTGAGACCAAACACAAAGCATTTGTCCTATTCTGGATCTACTACTTCTTTTTCTGTACCAACTCGGTGGCTGTGGTAAGGAGTTTGCATCCTATGTCATCACCATCCTCAACCGAGCATAGCTTAACACTGGAGCTCTCTTCCTCTCACTTTTATACAAAGGGCTCTTTGCTATAATATCTCGGATGAAGAAGGGTAAGTCAATCAAATAAGTTTTCAGGCTATTCTGATTCCTCCAATTCTGGATTTAACAATATTTTCCAGAGTTTTTCATTGAGGCTACCCTAACTCCCTCTATCCAGCCAACTATATATAGTGACCTCTACACTCAATTTCCTTTTCTTTCTCTCTCACTTTATGCAGTGGCAAATATCCTCATTAAATTAAGGACTCGGATGATTCTCCAACTCTGCCCATACTAGGATCAAGAATGAACTAGTCTAGAATCGGCAACAACTCCTCTCAGCCACTGACTTGGAGCATTCACATGTAGCTCTTTAGTGGAGTAGTGTACTAATGGCTCGTGACTTCCTTAATGGGATGAAGTCAAGCTCTAGGTACCACAGGATTTATTTCAAGCCTTACAATCCGCACTATTTAGCTCGGCAATTTGGCTTAGTATAAGGAATCCCTATTCCTTATGACTCCTATGCCAAAATTGACAAGAGGGCCAACTACTACGCCAATGAGTTGGCTGATTAGGAGTTGGGTGGCATGGAAAGAATCAACAACTCTCTTTTTGAGAAGTTTAGGGTAGCCTCTTCGACTACACCTAAGTTTGCCTCATGGTGGGAGGTAATATTTAGAAAGCTGCTAGTTCAACCTCACAATGCCCTTCTACCAAAGCTCAAGCAAGCAAGCATTTAGGCATCTCTTTGGCATCTACCACCACCTACTAACATGGAAGAACCTAACTCCTCAGCCCCTTTTAAATCAGGTTTTGCAAGGGGAGAGTCAACCTCTAAGAGTAAGCACCTCTTTACTCAATGCTCTATACACACATATCTTTGAACATTTAGCTATATCTTCTGCTAATGTTCTTTATTTCAGAAACTTCCAAGAAGTCAAAAGGCACGAGAACTAGCAAGCCTGCACCTCAAGAGGGTAGTGCACAGGAGCCCTCGGTAGCTAATCTCTCCTCAACCAATTAGGGTAGCCTCCCCTGAAGTGGTTACTCCTTCAGCATGATCTCTTCGTGCACTAGAGTTTGCTGGCACACTAAGCTTTCTTTTTTTTTTTTCTACTAAAACATTGTTAATATCATAATTTCATTCTTATCTTCTGATGTGAGCTTTGTTTTTATTGCTAAAAAAGATAAAGGTACTAGCTGAAGCCTCTCTTCCTCAGCCGACTTAACCAAAGAAGGCCAAAGCTCGCCCCCCCAGCAAAGCGTAATGATTTTCCCTTCTAAAGATGAAGAAAAGGAGGTGATGGCACAAGTTCTAAAGCTTAGGTTACCACTAAGGGTCCATCATTAACTGTACCTCCTACCTACTAAGCGTTAGCACCTGCCAAAAAAGAAGAGGTAAAGGTGCTGGTAGAAGAACTAGAAAAGTATTTATTCTCTCCTTCAACTGAGCAAGCCTCTTCACTTGTCAACCAATACGTGCAAATTGTACGTGAGTGCCTCGATAGGCCATTTCCCATAGATCCTGCAATCTCAGCTCATTTACAAAGGGCCTTTCTTAAAGTAGCCAAATCGGTTGATATATCCATCACGATCGAGGTTAAAGATGTTTGTTGGCAGCTAGCTGTGAAACTAGAAACACTGGCCTTCAACTGTAAAGTATATGATGAGCAAATATTAGTAGGTCTAAAGGGTCTGAATTGATTATTAAATCTAAGGGCATAAAAAGCAAGCCTTAGAAACCAATTTCAAGAGATAGACACCATCCAGAAGGCCAAATAGTAGAGATAGCAAGTGGTGTAGAGCTGGATTACTAAAATTCACCAAGAAATCATTAGGCTCCAAGTTGAGCTACATCAGCTGGAACTAGAACTTACAACTATGACAGCCAATTTAAAAGCTTATTCCAAAGCAAGCTTTGGTTATAGAATGAGGCTAAGACATTGGATGGAGAAATCCATCTCTTGGAAGAAAGAGAACACGTTCTGAAGAATGAAGTAAAGAGCAATGTCTAGGGTCTTATTGAGGTGGAATTGTCCTAGGCCAAGTACAGAAGTTTATTGACCTCGTCTAAGAAAAAAGCTACAAGCACAGCTATGGCTCTCATGGTCACTGACATTATCAATGCTTCAGTCTCACTTGAGCAGAAACGCACAAAAACCTCAAGCCTTGAGTTGGCTACCATTCTATTTGAGCCCATCATCTCTTTGCAAAAGGTTCCAAGGGCAAAGGAGGAGAACAAATTAAAGGCCTTCCACCTAAAGGGATATCCGACCCCAAGGAGGGTCTAGTAGTTAGGGACCCACCTATTAATCCCTTTAGGGGATCACCTTCGGCAGCTTAGGTTTTAGTTCTCTTTTTGTTTATTTTTGTACTTATTCTAGCTACTCAACTGACTTGTGGCTAACACCTTGACTTTCATGAATGTTTATTGCCTCATACATCATTGGGTAGTATTTCATCAAATACTTGCCATTTATACTCCTTGCTAGTTCCTCTCCTTCAAGAGTAGCTAGTTTGTATGTCCCACCATAAATAACCTTAGTAACAATAAAAGGTCCTTCCAATTAGGTGACCATTTTTTGCATTTAGTGGTTCTGGTCCATTTTCCACACTAAATCACCTTCGGCAAAGCGTTTAGACTTGACCTTGTTATTATATAACTTCGACATCTTAGCTATATTAGCCTAAATGTTTTCTAAGGCTATCAACCTATCTTCATTGGTCAACTCTAACTCTTGGAACATGGCTTGAGAGTATTCCTCTAGTTATAACCCATGCTGTTTTGCTACCCAAAGGGAACTTACAGCTAATTCCAAGGGTAGTACGGCATCTTGCCCATATGTTAACCAATAAGGAGTTAAACCAGTAGCATTATTCTTGAAATTCCTATAGGCCCATAGAACCTTAGACAAAACTTCATGCCATCTTCTCGACTTATCCTCCACAGCCTTCTTGATCATATCTATCAAGATTTTATTGGTAGTTTCTGCATGCCCATTTGCCTGATCATAATATGGGGAAGAATGTATTAGCCGAAAGCTTAATTGTTGGGCAAAGACTTTCATCTTTTTCCCTATGAACATAGTCCCTTGATCTGTAGTTATAGTCTTAGAGACCACAAACAGATATATAATCTAAGTTCTAATGAATCTAATTATATTGGCTTAAGTCACATTAACTAATGGTTGAGCCTCTACCCATTTCATAAAATAATATGTGGCTACAATAATAAATGTGTAGCACTTAGATGATAGAGGATGAATCTTGCTGATTAAATCCATATCCCAACCCCTGAACGGCCAAGATTTTACAATTGCATGCAACTCCTTGGCTGGTACCCTTTGTAGTGGTCCATGCATTTAGCAAGCTTCACATCATCTTGCATATGCAACACAATCGGCTGATATGGTAAGCCAATAATATCCATAGCAATGGATTAGCCATACTATCTTTGGGCGTGATTTATGAGCTCTACAAATCCCTGCATGAACTTCATGCATAATCTTCTTAGCTTCAGACACATTTTAACTATAACCCCTCTTAACCTCTTTTGAACATCTCATTATCCATTAGTACATATTTCAAAGCCTTCTGTTTTAGCTTATACTTAGCCTTAGATGAAGGATTACTCAAGTATTGCTTTTGTTCTTGCCTCCAGTCTTTATATTCACATGGCTACGTTTCACTAACTTAGATGTGACTCACCTGATTTTGGTTTAGCCGAAATCTAGAGGCTTGTTGTGCTATTTAATTGGCAGTTTTGTTATCACTCCTAAGAATGTACACTCCTAGGAATGTAAGAAATTGTTACCTCAGCAAATTGCTGCTATAGATTATGTGCCAACTCCAAGGATTCCTTCAATGTTGGATTATTACACTTATAATCTCCTATCAACTATTTAATCACAAGTTGGGAATTCTCCATGATCTTGATCACTTTAGCTTCCATGGTTAAGAGCAACTTCAAATCTAAGATTAAGACTTGGTATTCGACTTGATTGTTGGAGCATTATAAATCTAATGAGCACATGTACTTGTTTTCGACTCCATTTGGACTAGTAATAACAATTCCAGGCCCTGCTCTTTTTTGGTGTTTAGATCCATTAAATGCCAAAATCCAAGGTTCTAACTGAACATATCCTTGGCAATTATCCATTAGATCTCGAACCTCTACACAAGCTATTTTGCAAGAAAATCAGCTAAAGTTTGCTCCTTGATAGCCCTTAAAAGAACATACTTCAAGGCAAAGCATTAAGCTTTATGGCCCATTTCGGAAGCCTTCCTTGCAGGATCAACCAATTTAGCAAGGATTGGCAATTTTGCACATTACCAATACTTCCCTTAGAAACCCTAGGATGTGGCTTATAGAAACGATCATGGAATAACCTTTCCATGTTGGCCTATGCCTAGACTGAGTTCGGAGCCAGAGAACAATACCAAGAAAAAGTAGCGCTTGTAAGAAGAGCCAAAGGAAATAGTTAGAGCTTGTAATACTCATTCTAATTAGCTTCATTGCATTGAGCCGCAAAGCAACTAACATGCTCCATCATAGACTTTCCATCTTCACCAGAAAAGGCGAAAAAATCTACAATCTTGTATCCCCTCGGCAAAGGAATCCTGTCAACTTATTTAAGGTACAACTTCCTATAAACTGGCCTATCCAATGGCCTAAGTTGGACATCGAAATGTCACTCGATAGGCTCAGTAATCATATTGGATCCATCAAAGGTTGGATGTTTGCCCAAGGTCTACTTGCACTAGGAGTAGAACTTGGGTGGAATATCTTACCGACAAGCAGCTTGATATCCAGGCCCTTGCATGGTGTAATTCTGGGGTTGAAAAGTATGGATGGTAGGTAGAGGATAGCAAGTTAGATTTTGCATGAATGAAGTTTGAGGTTGTGAGTGTAAGCTCTAATACCCATTTGAAACCATCTCATTACTGAAGATGTTTCAAGCTTTAAGATTTTGATGAACTTCAAATCAAGCTTTAAGTCAATCTTTTGATAGTGAATGATTTGTTAGAACTAAACGTGTTCTTTTGTGAGAAAAGTCATTTATCTCGAGCGAAAATGTTTATTGAACCCAACAAAGCATCTTAATCCATTGCACTTATCTTGAATATGCTTATATTGGATCAATCGCTTGGTGTTTTATATAATTACTCACTCAAGAAGCAGATAGAAAGTTCAAAAGGGTGATGTTATAGCATCAGAAAGGAAAAGAACGTGCCACAAGAAGGATCATGCTTTATTCAAAAGGATGACTTTGTCCAGAAAGGTGATCATCATAAACATGCTTCTCACAAAGTACTTCACTTATAAGCTTCTTCCACACGATTCTTTGATAAATTCAAAAAGTCAAATACAATTTGACAAGATGCAAAAGAAGCATTGACAAATCTGAAAAGTCAGTGAACTCTTCAACGGGTATTTTGCCTTTTCTATGTCATCTCTACTTATTGAAAAAGAAAATTGCAATTTTTCTTTCTAGTCATAGACCAGTGGACCAAAGTGGCACAAGGCTCAAGATCTACAAGCTTCAACGATAATATCTCAAAGTCTATATAAAGTTAGAATATGAAGAAGAAGACAAAGATGCTGTTTGAATTTTTCCAAAGCTACAAAAGTTTCATTCTTCAACCTTCTTGACTTTCTAAGTCACCAGAAAGTTACTTATTGTAACTTTTGTTTCAAAATCTTCTCTACTAATTTGTAATAAATAATATTCTCATATTGAGAATTTAGAGAAGTCACACACATTGTTCATTGTTGATCATACTCTGAAAAGAGATTAGTGTGAGTGCTCAAATACAAACCTTCTTATCAACTTCTTCTAACCAAACCTGATAATGGTCAGAGTGAGCTAGGAAAGGCTAGAAAAAAATACTACTCATTTAGCTTGAAGAGGTTAGGACAAATACTACTTGTTTGCAAAAGCTTGGAAAGGCTTGAGACAAACAACTTAGTTGTAAAAGCTTGGAGAGGCTTGGGAAAAAGAATACTCGTGATATAAAAATCTCAACAAAGAGTTGGGGACTAGATGTAGGCATTTTTTTGGCCAAACCAAGATAAATTGCACTGTGTGATCTCTCTATCTCCTCTACTTTATTTACCATCTTCACTTAGAATATAATTCTCTATGTTTATTATAATCCTACTAAAACACATTTTAGTTAGCTAGATTACTTTTATTTCTAACCAAATTGCTTTCGCGTTCCAAGTCTTAGACTTGAGGAAGTTGTTTTACTAAAAGTTTTCAAGTATAGATTTTTTATCTAAAAACTATTTCCAACAGTGAGTACATGGTTTGACTTGAGTAGTTATGCATTGAACCTCCAATAGCAATTAGGTTAGTCATGGCCATTTGTTGTTGCACATATGAAGAATTTTCATTGTTAACTGCTCTTGAATATGATTGCACCATATTGTAACTGCTCTATGTATGTGATTCCATGTTTTCACCCCTTCCAAAACCACTTAATGTGGGTAGATCCTGGGGTGTATTCCATGTATTCCCATTAAGGTTAGTGGATAGCACCGATAATCCAATACTTCCAGGTGTATTTGGTGGTCTATGTATCATGCTTACCTATCCGTATTGCCAATTAGGTGGCGAGACAAATTGCCTCCATAGCTAGTTAGCCGAGGCATTTCCACTAACCATATTTTCCCTAGGTGCAGTCAAAGTAGAATTGTCCTTTATATTAGACTGTTGTTAGGCCATTTGGATTTCATCGTGAACCATTGGCTTAACAATATTGGCTAATTGTTTGGACAACTCTAGCATTAGATCGTTTAGCCCTATATCAATTTGCTTTCGTATAAAGGAAGTAGTCATAATAGGCAGTTGCCCTCTTTTAGCTGCGGACGATGCTGACAGGGAATTGCTTGATAAGGAAGCAACTGAACTAACCACAGGCTAGTTCACGGCATCCTACGTTGGCTATGAACCTATGCCCCTTGGAGGGTTACAAGATGCTGCCGATGTAGTCACTGGTGGACCTCCAGCGTTCTAGTTTATTTGCTTTGGTGGTTGTGGACTTGGCATTACGAGTTTTCCTGATCTTAAGATCATATGTCAAGTATGGTCTAATCCTGACTTTGGAAAATTTAATTGATCTATTGGAGTCCCACAAAGTGTGCCAAAACTATGTTGGGCTATTTTTCCGCGACTTTTGTATTGTGTTGGGTGCTAAGTGTGCCAGGCCTTGAAATCGACTAGCCAAAGTCCTCGATTCCAAATGTCAAATGGTTACTCCAAGGAGGGAAATCTACTCCTTGAAGATGGGTTCTCAACTTACTTAATGGTAAGTATTTGGCTAAGATCAAACAAAAAATAACCAAAACCAAAGGCAAATCAAATTAGAATGTAATTGGCAGAACTTGTATTGATATTCAAACCAATTACAATAGAACTTTCATAGGATCCTATTGGAATACTTTTTGGAAGTTTTGGTAAAGTAAACAAAGTACATGCAAATAAGAGTGAAAAGGTAAAAGATGTAAAGGCTAAAGGGCTAAATAACTAAATGGCTCAAAGACTAAAGACTAAAATGAAGAAGTAAATAAGCTAGTGTCTTATTGATTTGAGGATGCTTTGCAATGGAAAGGTCTTCTCCTATTTATAGACCAAACTCATTCCAAAATTGCTCTTTAATAACTGTCCAAATTACCCTTAGCCTCTTTCCCAAACCCTTGAATGGTCGTTTTAAGCAAGAGAACTCTAATTATGTTGCCACGTGTATTTGGCTATAATTTTGGTGGCAACCAATTTAAACACACCAGACTTCACTCTTCGGCTACTTAGCTACAACTCAGCCAATGCTAGAGTCATGGCCCTTAGTTATTCTTGACAAAGTCTTTTCCTCGGCCAATGCTTTTTACGAATTTTTGGTGCCAACACTCTATTTCTTGCTTGTTGTTATTCTCTTTATTATTATTTTGATTAAAATACACTTAACACCCTTGAAGTATCAAAAAATAACACTCTATCCTATTTGTTTACAAATATACACTCCACCCCAACCCACTAAGAGTGTGTCTGAATTTTTTTTTAGAAAAAAAAAAACCTTTAAAAAAAATGCTTTCATAAGTTTTTAAGTGTGTTTCAATACAATTTTCAAAAAACTTTCTTGTAGAAGAAATAGTTAATTTACTACCTTTTTTTAAAATAATAATACCAACTTCTAAAAAAGTTAAAGCAAAAGTAACTTTTTATAAAGGGCCAATTTGGTTAAGATTTTAAGAAAAGTATTTGTTTATAACCAAAAATAGAAGTATAACTAGAAGTAAAAGCAGAAAAATATTTTATATTTGAATATATAATTGTATAAGTATATTTTATCAAAATTAGAAGTCGTTAACCTGTTTAAATATGATAAATATAGAAGTACTAATTTTCTAATAAAATTATAATTAAGGATATGAAAGAGAGAGAGAGTGAGTGAAAAAAAAGTGGTATTCTTAAAAAATTTTTAATAAAATCACAATTAAGTAAGAAGATAATTGTTTATAAATTCAAAGAACCAAATTCTTTCTTTTTTACTGCTTATTCGAAAAAGCAGCTCGTCATTTGCTTCTCCAAAAAATAAAAAATTAATTTTTTTAAAAAAATAGAAACAAAAATACTATTTTTATGCTAAAAATATGAACAAATGCACCAAAATTATCTTTTAAAAATCACTTTTTTTTCTGCTCTTTTTTTTTTTAAGTTAGATATCACTAACTTTTTTAAAAAATGGTAAAATAACTTTTTTTTACAAGCATTTTTTTTTCTAAAATTATATTCAAAACATTTTTAAAAACTTATAAAAGCATTTAGTTTAAACAGAATTGCAGTAGAGCGTATATTTTATAAACAAATGAATAAAATATTATTTTTTAATACGTTCAAGGAGTTAAGCATACTTTACTCTATTTTGTTTATATCACAACCGCTCAATTTATAATTACTCTAAATACTGTTAAGTTTGTTTTGTTTTCTTTATGCACAAAAATTTCACAGCTGTATGCTTGAAAGTGTGTAATCCCATACTCGTTAATTTCTAGAGTTCAGATAACACTGCGGGACAAACTCGTGTACAAGCATTGTGTGCAGAAGGTAACTGCCCGGCGAGTTAATAGTCAAGTCAAGCATGTACTGGAGTCTCGTTAACCGGTTAGGAAAATTGAAGCCCACAAAAGGGAAAGGACCCTAAAAAGGGACATCTCATCAGTTATTTTCCTTCAGCCATGTTCTGATTAGGGACTTCAGGAACACTGCTTGTAGTAATGCTGCCAGTGAATGCAGCACTGCCTGGGTTGATGATGGAATTTCCTGCTTGAACATCAGTAGTTGTTTCAGCTTTCTTTGGATCCACATTCATATTTTGGGGGGCTAACGAAACAGTCATTTGCAAAAGTGGTGGCGCCATGGGAATGTTTGCATTCTGCTGCTTTGGCACCGTTTCGGAAGAACTCGTAACCCTAATAGGATGCAAATTTGCTGGGTTCATGCCAATCTTCTGCTGATCCACAGATCCTGATTCATTCACAGCATGAAGTTGCTGTAATCTATAATCAGTTTCGGGCCTACGACAAACCTTTCTAAGCGGCACAATTTCCTGGAAAGAACAAGTTGGTTGAATCAACAAAGTGCATCAAAAGCACGACCATTAACGGTGCTATTATATGGATCTGTCATCTTTAAAAATTGAAACAGAAATTGGTAAAATCTTGTAAAACACATGATTCTGCATTATTTCAAATGGCATCATTGTGAAGCAATAGAACTGAACAATCAGTCAATCACAGTTATATAATTCACTCTTTTTGTTTTGTTTTTTTATAATCAAAAGTTTCGATAAATTCGGCATCAATTATCCCACCAAGGATAGGGCACAGCCCCTAGGCTCAGAGAGCACTTATAGGGAACTTATGGATCACCTACCAACGGAATCTTCACATCAGCAGCAAGAATCAAACTCAGGTTCTTGTGGAATTCAAGCCCATTACTTACCAACTGCGCCAACCTCATTGGCAGTCATATAGTTCACTGTTTTGCAGTCATTCTGCATTTCTTGATCCTTTCAAAGAGTAGTAGCCAATGGAATGAAAAATCAAAAGGAAAATAGGGTGTGGAAACATAATTTTAGAAAGAAAAAAAGGGTATTATTTATATCTGATCAGGAAACCTTTACAGGAATGAATATATAGATACGAGCCAAAATAGACTGACATATACACATCTATAGAACTGGAGCAGATATGAGTTGTGTAATGGCACCATTTAGACAACCATAGCATGATGTGACAGAATCAAATCGTAAAAGATAAAATCCTACAGGACAAAATCACATGAAAATTAATACCTCCGACTGATCATGATCATAACGAACCAAAAATCTACAACGACAGCCTCTTACATCATGCCTCCGTCTTTGAGCATCAAGAACATGGGCATCAAAGTAAAGGGCTTGCTCTTTACCTTCCTACAGTGTCCAAAATTAAAATTCAACAAATGATAGGGTAAAAGAGATGTTCCCAAAAAGCAAAAACATGATTAGAAATAACAAATGAACATAATCAGATTAACTTTTTATTGACACCTTGCCACAGATATTCCAACCTGAAAACAAAGTATGAGATCTCCAGGGAGCACTGCAACACATTCTGATGATTCACATGGCAAGGAGCGTGGCCTGACATTCCTTCGGACATTAACCCACTCATCTTCCTCAGGTCCAAAACCAGCAAATCGTACCAGCACTTCCTAAAACATGGAGAAAGCTATAACCATTACATCAACAAAGGCAGAACCCCGAAACAATAAGATGACATGCACAACAAAGCTCTGCTCATATTACTCACAAAAATATTTGAGGACGAAACTCAAGATTACAGTACAATGAATGAGTGACTTGAAATTTGGAACTGAATCTGTTTATTTATTTATAAGTAAAATCCTTCACGACCTTTCCAAATATCTTTTGAAAAAAAATCTAGAAGAAAAAATGTAACACTAACAGCACATTCTACAGTGATCTTAACATAAAACAGTTAGATCAAATAACACACAGTTAAATGTTATGAACAAATCAGTTATTCACCATAGAAAACTATTGAATCATTTCAATCATTTATCACAGTAAAACAAACGGGTCATTAGGGTTCAACCACTAAAAACATTTTACTACATAACTTTACATAGGTATGTTAACAGTAAACTGAACATGCATATGGGAATAGATAAGTAGTGAAATCACAGGATTACCAAGTAAAATCACATCAAAAAGCTACATTAATTTCTTCAAAAAACTTTAGAATAAAAAACATCTCAGCCTAAAATTACCGGATCACTGGTCTCCAAATATCTGTGTGATAAAAAGCTAGCCACATCGTACCTAAGAAAAAAGACCATTCGTCAGGTCCGCAGCTACAAACTAAATAAGAGGAAAATTATACAACACAAATATCCTAAACATGCTTAAAGAGGAAGTATTGACCATGCTCCATCTCTTCCAGATTTAGCTTCAAATTCCATAACTGAATTTTCTTGAGTTACTTTTCCTGTTGTTGGAACTGAGAGCAACAAAATGAAGGCAACGTACATAAGTAAATAAAATGAAGGATGAAAACAAAAAAGCACGGACACTTTAGTCTATAATGAAGACATCGTATGTAGTTAAACCTTTTTACTGTTTAAGGTTTTTACTAATGACAATAAAAGATTTCAAGCCACAGAAAACGAACTTTCAGTCCAGATCATCACTAGCAAACTCTGTCTTTCTGTTCAGTTGTGCCTTCAAATAGTAACATCTTTGTGAGAAACATAATATCATGGAGGTTAAAAAAATACAGCAACATCATATGCGTTCAAAGACATACAATTTGGAGAGGAGATTGTTAATTTTAAACTTAGCCAGAACCTAAGATGTATCTGTGTTAAGATGCTTGAAACAAGCACCAATTGTGATGAGAGATAGTCACAGATCTATATCAGATTCAAGTCACATTGGCTTTAGCATCATACAGTATCTATTAAACCTTAAAAGCTAGGAAAATTATTTTAATTTAATTAAAGAGGTCAATTGAAACTGCAGTCTATTCGTTGAAAATGAGACATAGCATGAGTTGTCATTCATTAACAGCCCAACTCTGAAGCATGGGTACTCCTAAATGGCTGTCGTACCTATACCGAGTACGTACCTAGTACCAATGCTTCTTGGGTACTCATAAGTACTTGTTGGTCAAGCATTACAATAAGTAGATGATACCTAAATACAAACTAGTTCCGATAATACATCAAATTTGGCAATTGAACTATTTGATTTGCTTTTAAATGAAACAAACAACTACTTCATTCCTTCAAATCTTGTGTTTCTTTTGATATTTTTGTTTTAATTATAAAAATTTAATTTATTTTATGATATAATTACTTTATAGTTTACGATTTTACATTTTTATATAATATATCCTCTCGTATCCATATTCTGGTTTTTACAAAATTTTCGTACCCCATGCCCGTATTTACACCTGGTACAGCATAGCAGCCCAGCAATCTTCAGAGAGAAAACAGGCAATCCTCTTAATGTTCTACTCCAAGCTTAATGTTCTACTCCAAGCTTAAAGTACATCAATAACAATGATCTTATGAGGGATGACGCTGAAATTGATCATGTGATTGACTTTCTATTTCATACAAGAAGTTACAACTAATCAGCAATATGCATTGTCAATCATGTAAGAATGAATCCTTTGCAACATTGCACAATTATTGAACATTTGCAATTTACATGTTATAAAAGTTTTGGAGTTAGTAGTGCTTAATATATTAAGGCAGCACGCACACACAACATTAAGGCAGTCTGTCAAAAAGCAAAATCATAAATGGAGTTTGAAATGCAGCAGCTACTAAGCCCATGCTATATATGCAATGGTAGTGTTGAGATTATGGATTTTATGCAGGGTAGAAGGATGAGAGAAAATAAAGAATCTGAATTATAGGATAATATATTATATATGATATATTGTAATATGATACAAAAAACAAAGCACTAATCCATATTTATAATATTACTAGTCTCTTAATCCTAATAAAATAAGGATACAAATCATGAGCAAAGGAAAATAAAAGAAGTAAACCAATGCTAAGAAGTCATCTAAGATACTCTTTAATATTCTAAGATACAATTAGGATCTTATGAGATATTTTCCTAATTTCTAACACCACCCCTCAAGCTAAAGCTTACTAAGCTTTAATCTTGTAGCAAATAAACCCTAAACAATAAGAATATATAAAGTGAACTCCTTAAAACTTTCAGGGATTTCAGGGAACCTAGAGAAGTTGGACTCAAAAGATAACTCAACAAGATGGGGTTGGAATGATCATTAGCCAGAAGGGCTGGTTGGAAAGTTTCATGACAAAGGAAGAGACTTGTTGGAATAATCATCAGTGGAAATTTCCTTGCAAGGTGTTAGAGACAGATTCTATGGTCAGAAGTATAGTAGGAGGTATAGACGAGAAGAGGGCCGAAAATAGGCCCAAAAGAGTAATAGGCAGTTAGTAAAAAGATAGAAAAGGGTGGGAAAGTTAGTTAGGTGGCTGAGAAGTTGTTAGACTATAGGAGGAAAATAAATAGAAAGTCGGAATAACAGAAAGAGTGTCTAGTCATTTCTCTGATTTGTACAAGAGTTGAGGACTCTTCACTCCCTCTAAAGCGAGTTCTTGCAATTGAAACCTAGAGTTCATGTGTTGCCCAGAATCCCTAATTTCAGTACATATCTTGTCTAGTTCCCTTCTTCTAGTTCTATACCTGGTTCCAATCAATTGGTATTAGTTGTCGGTGTGAATCCTGGGCACAAGCTTGCATGGTGCAAGGCAAAATGGACACGAAGATCAAGAATTTAGAGGCCACGATGAATGCGATTCAGAGGCGGATAGAAGAAAAGGATCAAGAGAGCGATCAGCGAATCGCTGATTTCAAGACTTCCACGACAGAGATGCTGCAGCAGGTTATCGCAAGCATCAATGGCCACAAGGGAAATCGCAATACGAACCTGGGTAAGGGGAATCGCGCTATCAATCGCTAAGGCATCCAAGGGACAAACGACGCACGCGATGACAACTCTGGGGCTCAGCGGCGGGTTTGCACCATGGATTTGTGGAGGAAACTTGAGATTTCTCTATCAAGGTGACGACGTATATGCCTTGGTGGATCGCATTGAGCGGTTCTTTGAAATTCATGGTGTTCCAGATGATGAATGGGTTTCCATGCCAATGGTGGCCATGGAAGGGAAAGCTTTAACGTGGTTTCGGTGGTGGGAGGAGACCGCAACCCTCAGAACCTGGGAAGCTTTCAAAGACGCAGTGGTGAGGCGTTTCCAACCTGAATTAATTCAGAATCCATTTGAGATTCTGGTAAGATTGAAACAAGAAGGCTCGGTTCGGGAATTTCGGAAACAGTTTGAAATGTATTCACGGCCACTCAAGATCTCCGAACGCAGGTACCTTCTAGGCTTATTCCTTAATGGCCTGAATGATGAAATTAGGGCAGAATTGAAACTGCAGACTTTTCATACCCTAGAACAGTTAATGAATCTAGCTGAAATGGTTGAGAGTAGAAATATTTTGTTGCTTAAAAGCAGTGCCAGGGGTATGGGCAGAGGTGCCAATCCCCACGGTTCAGCTAGGCCCATGGGTACACCGTCTATGACTAAAACTAGTAGAGGAGATGTTTTTCCTGGGGATAGTGCGTTGAATAGGGAAGAACACAAGCAGAGTAGCCAAGGTCCAAGGGGCAGGGGATGTCGACAATTATCAAATGACGAGTATAAGGAGAAAAGGATGATAGGGTTATGTTTTGCGTGTGATGAACGGTAAACACCAGAACATGTGTGTAAAAACAAGCAGTTTAAGCTCTTAATTCTGGAAGAGGAGCCAGATGGAGGGGCGGAGCCTGAATGGCAAGATGCCATGGAGGACCTTGGGGGGATTCTGAACTCTTTGTGCCTTGATTACAGAAGCATGGCAGGACAATCAACACATTGCTCCTTGAGAGTTTGGGGGCTGGTTGCTGATCAAAAGACCAGGGTACTCATAGATTAAGGTGCTTCTCATAATTTCATTTGCCCAGAGTTAGTGCCGGTAGTCGGGTTAGAGACACTTCCCACTGCTGATTTTGTGGTGAAAGTGGGGAGTGGGCAACGAGCGATTAGCCAAGGCCGTTGTCAACAGGTCGCGATTGAGTTTCCGAAATTGTCAGTAACACAGGATTTCTATTTGTTTCCGTTGGAGGGGTCAGAAGTGGTGCTGGGATTGGCATGGCTGGATACACTGGGTGACGTCATTGCAAATTTCAAGGAGTCCAAACTGATTCTGCGCACGGGATGAGTGGGTGACATTAAGGGGGGACCCTGAACTGTGCTATGGAGGCTTAGTTGTGAGATCAGCTTTGCGTTCTTTGGAAACTGAAGGGGAAGGTTTCTTGGTGCAACTATGGCCTGTGGTTACTGCAGGAAATCATGAGGCTGCTACACCTGCAGAACTTAGGGAAGTGATTGTTGCCAACCAGCAGGTTTTTCAAGCTCTTCCACGATTACCTACTTCCTGCTGTTATGATCATGCTATCCACTTGAAAGAAGGGTCCCAACTCCCCAACTTACGACCCTACTGTTATCCACATTACCAAAAAACTGCTATTGAGGAATTGGTAAGGGATATGCTAGATTCGGGTATCATTTGGCCAAGCATAAGCCCGTTTGCTAGCCCCATTATCCTTGTCAAGAAAAAGGACGGCAGCTGGAGGTTTTGCGTGGATTATCGTGCATTGAACAAGATCACCATTCCGGATAAATTTCCAATTCCCGTAATCAATGAATTGCTTGACGAGTTGGCAGGAGCAAGTGTGTTCTCCAAGCTGGACCTGAAATCTGGTTACCACCAGATCAGAATGAGGGAAGGGGATATCAAGAAAATGGCATTTCAGACACATGAGGGGCACTACGAATTCTTAGTTATGCCATTTGGCTTGACTAATGCCCCTTCAACGTTTCAGGCATTGATGAATGACGTTTTGAGGCCATATCTCAGAAAATTCACACTGGTCTTCTTTGATGATATTTTAGTTTATAGCTACGACATGGCAACCCACGCGGAACACTTGGCAGCAGTATTCCAATTGCTGAGGGCTAACAGCTTACTGGTGAACAAGAAAAAGTGAGTTCGGGGTGTCACGTGTGGAATACTTGGGGCATATTGTTTCAGCTGAAGGTGTTTCTGCTGACCCGGCAAAAACAGAGGCCATGCATCAATGGCCTGTTCCCAAGGATGTCAAGGCCTTGAGGGGTTTCCTTGGGCTAACCGGGTACTACCGGCGATTTGTAAAAGGGTATGGAATTATTACGAAGCCCCTCATGGCCCTCACCAAACATAACGCTTTCCGTTGGTCCCCAAAAGCTCAAGCCGCTTTTGATGAGCTCAAGACGGCAATGGCAGATTTGCCCATCCTGACAGTGCCAGATTTCTCTAAAGAATTTGTCCTTGAAACAGATGCGTCTAGTCAAGGATTGGGGGCGGTCTTGTCCCAAGAGGGCAAACCAATTGCGTTTTTCAGCCAAGCGTTGTCCCCACAAGCTCAAAGGAAGTCAATTTATGAACGTGAACTGATGGCAATAGTTTTGGCCGTGCAGAAATGGAAGCACTACCTATTGGGTCATCACTTCGTGATCATGACTGACCAACGCAGCTTAAAAGTTTTTAACTGATCAGAGGCTGTTGGGTGAAGATCAGTGCAGATGGACATGCAAGCTTATTGGTTTTGATTTTGAGATTCGGTATAGGCCCAGTTTAGAGAACAAAGCAGCGGACGCTTTGTCTTGTCAGATGATATATAAAGGAATATTGGTGGCCCAGGCTAGCATGTGGGACACCATTGATTTAGAGGTGCAAGCTGATACAACCCTGCAGGAGGTGGTACAGAATTTGCAGCAGGGAACAGGAAAATTTCCAGGTTTCTCACTGCAACAGGGACGTCCTTTTTATCAGGATAGGGTCGTTTTGCCCAGATCTTCATCTCAAATTCCTATGTTGGATGAATTTCACATTACGGTCACAGGGGGACATTCAGGATTCCTCCGCACCTATAAAAAGGTTACAGCCACATTCTTTTGGCAGGGGATGCACAAAGACAATAAGGACTTTGTGGCCAATTGCCAGATTTGCCAACAGAACAAATATGAAGCCCTATCATCTGCAGGTTTACTCAATCCCTTACCCATTCTGGAGCATATTTGGACTGAGGTGTCCATGGATTTTATTTCAGGTTTACCACGGCCTAAAGGGGTTGACACGGTCATGTTAGTAGTTGATCGTTTGAGTAAATATGCCCATTTTCTACCACTCTCTCACCCATTCAGAGCTAAGGAGGTCGCTAGGGTGTTTGTCAAAGAGATTATCCGATTACATGGGTTTCCTAAGGTGATCATCTCTGACCAGGATCAAATTTTTCTTAGCCGTTTTTGGTCTGAGCTGTTCCATAGCGCAGGCACTAAACTGAAGTATAGTACGTTGTACCACCCACAGACGGATGGGCAGACGGAGGTCACTAATCACTGCCTGGAAACGTATCTCCGCTGCTTTGTGGGGCACAGGCCTAGACAATGGCCTGACTGGCTTAGTTGGGCTGAATATTGGTTTAATACAACCTTCAACGCATCCACCTGAATGACCCCTTTTCAGGCGGTATATGGACGCCCCCCACCTTGTTGTTCAAGGGTGAAACTTACCCTTCAAAGGTGCAGGAAGTGCCGGCACTTATGGCCACAAGGGATGAGGTCTTGGCTGATTTGAAAGACAACTTAGTGGTAGCACAGCAGCGAATGAAGCTGTTTGCTGACCCTCATAGAAGAGAAGTGTCCTATAGCCTAGGTGATTGGGTGTTCTTGAAGTTGCAATTGTATAGGATGAAGTCCTTGGCTAGGAAGTCCAATGAGAAACTTAGGCCCCGCTATTATGGACCCTTCCAAATCATCGAGAAGTTGGGGCAGGTTGCTTATCGACTAGCGCTCCCACCAACATGCAAGCTTCACCCTGTATTTCATGTCAGCAGACTGAAGAAGGCTTTGTCGCCTCAAGCATAGCCACAAGATTTACCTGCAACACTAACGGAGGATGGAGAGTTATTGATGGAACCACAGGAGGTTTTGGAGGTACACCACAGATCAGATGGGGTGGCAGAAGGGCTCATCCATTGGAAAAATCTGCCAGAATTCGAAGATTTATGGGAACTCCTTCCAGACTTGATGCAGCAGTTTCCAGAGTCACACCTTGAGGACAAGGTGGTTGTCCATAGGGGGGTAGTGTTAGAGACAGATTCTATGGTCAGAAGTATAGTAGGAGGTATAGAGGAGAAGAGGGCCGAAAATAGGCCCAAAAGTGTAATAGGCAGTTAGTAAAAGATAGAAAAGGGCAGGAAAGTTAGTTAGGTGGCTGAGAAGTTGCTAGACTATAGGAGGAAAATAAATAGAAAGTTGGAATAACAGAAAGAGTGTCTAGTCATTTCTCTGATTTGTACAAGAGTTGAGGGCTCTTCACTCCCTCTTAAGTGAGTTCTTGCAATTGAACCCTAGGGTTCATGGTGTTGCCCAGAATCCCTAATTTCAGTACATATCTTGTCTAGTTCCCTTCTTCTAGTTCTATACCTGGTTCCTATCACAAGCAATAATAGAAACAAAACAACATTTGGAAGCATGGAACAACAACCAAGGTTGTTAAAATCACAAGCCAACACGTAATATTGCAAAATATTACTATCTGTGTTGAGGTCTTCAATCCCAATTACAGGTACGAACTCAATTTGGTGGGATCAACCTAGGATCGATGAGCTTGGTCGTAGAAATGGTGAGATTGGACAATCCCCCTGTGTTGACCGAGTCACCATTTTGGTGGAGAAACCCAAGCCCACCCCAAAAATATTTAAAGAAAAACAACCACAAACCTCTTTTCGCCAATTTCAATCTCTTAGATTCTGCATCTCTACTCTACTTCAGCATGTTAGTTGTTGTTAACTTGTTCCCATTGGTGGTGGTGCCGCTGCTGCGACCAATTTGAGTAGCATTGTGACTGAGTTAGTATGGGTGTTCCCATTCGCCTTAATTGCTTGGTTTGGGTGGCGTTGCTTTGGGTCAGTTTGAGAGTTGGTGGGTGGGTGGTTGGGTGCTTGCTCATGGAGTGGGTGCGGCTGTGTTTTGTCCATTTTTGGTAACAATAGGGTGGGACAGTGAGCAGTGTTCTTCGAGGAGTGGGTGGGTATGCTTTTGACTCTTTTAAAACACCCACAACATTAAACCCAAAAAAGAAATAAAAAAACCCACAATTTTTTGGCTTTCTTTTCTGAATATGTTTGTTGTGTCTTTTAATTTTATGAATTTCTTATGTCTTATAGTAAATTTTAACTTTAATTTGAGTTCTAACTTTAATTTGAGTTCTAACTTTTTTATGCATGATAAATTGGAGTTTATTTAAATATTAATTTTGATTAATATGATTATGTATATGTTTAAATATAATTTCATATTTTGGTAGGATCTTATTATCCATGTTATGATCTCTGGTTTTACATGTTATCCTCCCCTTCCTATCCTAGATAAGATCTCAATTTTGAAAACCTTGACAACAACAACCAAGCACTAGGTGGGGTCGACTATATTGATCAATTGTGTCTAGTCATAAACTATGTTCGTAGACAAGATTTGGAAGCATTGACCGACAAGGAAAAATGTTAGTGGTCCAAAAACCTTGAGTTTGAAATTAAAGATGGTTACATCACAGGCATGAAGAATTCATCACCAACATGACTCATCCGTGAAATAGAAAAAGTACCAGTAGTATTTCACGGTAGCAGGCTGGTATGAATCACAATCAATTCATCACTGTATGAATCCTCCGGTATGATACTGAGATGGATATGAGCCAAAACATCCATGACTGCTAGATATAGGCTAGAACATATGGGACTGCCGGATAACTTTCTCCCCCTCAATTTTAGGCTAGATTTGGAAAAGACCCAAACAATAGCCACAATAATGACAAACCAAAGATAAAACAATTGAAATATCACGGTGGAGGCTAAAATGGAGAACAACAGACGGAATCATAGTAGCCAATCGCGGATAGCGACGCAGAGCGGTCGGCCCCAAAAATGCTATAGTAGGATAGCGGATAGCAAGTGGCTGCTATTTTAATAAACATAGATGGCTAATATGTATTTTACACAACATACATACAAACATTCACAAATAAAAAAGTATCCACAATTAAACTCATATTCATCATTAATAATCAAAAGCCATAATTCATACTCTAAAAACACGCAATCACCATCAATCTAATGCATAAATAACAAACTGGTAAAACACTTGAAGCTCTTTGTGATTGAGATGATGATGTTGTCATGGTTAAAATTTTAAATTAAATAAATAAATAAATTTTGTAACTATATAAGCTATGATAGTTCATTATAGTGAATAAAAAACACCAAACAAATGGAAGAGACATTGAAAAGATGAGTGGCCGTAGGCAGTTGGGAAAAAAAGAGTGAAAATCAGGGAAAAAAAAGGGAAAAAAAATAACAATAAAAATAAATATGACGGAGGAGAAACGAAGAAAAGAAATAGAGAAAGAGAGGGAGGAGAATGGCCGCGGAGCTTGAGTCGCCGGAATTGGTCGCCGCCACGGAGGCTCGCCGCCAGGCATTTGTCGCAAAAAGTTGGTGTAGAAAGAGCAAGAGGAAAGGTCCGGGTCAGAGAGCTCAAATGGGAGAAAGGAAGAATGGGAGAATATTGAGGGTGACATAGGGTTTTTAACTGCCGCAACAATTCGTGGCCGCGATAGCCGCACCTACAAAATGCGATGCAACCACCGTCCTTGTCGCGGCCACCCTCTGCAACACGACGCAGCAGTGCAGCAGCACCACTATAGCGCGCGATTGACTACAATGGGCAGAATGCACCAAAACATATCAAACTTGCAACTGGAAGAAGTCAAACAGCCACCAAAATGAAGAAAGGCATAAACCGAACTATGTTCACGAAAATGTACTTCAACTCAAGCCGCAGTAAGAGATGAGGCTAGATTTGAGCAGAGAACAGCAGGATGAGTCAAACAGGATCACACAGCTTGAATGGCTGCTGGACACGCTCTCGCACATTTGGAAGGCAGTGTGTGGCCATAGTTGCAGCTGTCTTCAAGCAGCATGTGTAGGTGCCACGATATCACATGGCAATGTGGCTTGAGGGATGGCCAATCGAGACACACCGCACCTAATGCGACAGCAACAGATAGGCGAACAGCTGTGTGGACAAGGGTAGGTCTAATACCCACAGTCAGAGACAGAAAAAGAGAAAGAAAATGATGTTAATGGAAGAAGATCTAGGGCTTTGATGTCAGGAATTTCTCTCAGCAAACAGAAAGGCTTATTAGATCATACTGAACAACAGAGTTCCAGGTTTTTGGGGAACTCAAATGCGGAATAGTTAAGGGACAGGTCACAGAGTGTGATACCGCTCCGATACCATGTTGATATCATGGGTTTTAGGTAGATAAGAAGAAAGAGAGGAAATATAGACTTTAAATAATAGGACAATATATTGATATGATATGTTGTGATATGATACAAAAGACAAAGCACTGATCTCTATTTATAAATAATACCAGACTCTTAATCCTAATCAGATAAGGAAACAAATTATAAACTAACTTAAATATGAAAACGAAACCTAAGACATCATTTTAGATACTCCTTAATATTCTAAGATACAAGTAGGATATTATGAGTCATTTCCCAGAACAGTAGGTCCCAGCAGAGTTTATAAAACTATACACTAATGACAAGAAAAGATGTATTTTCTCAACAAAACTTGCAAGAATAATCTAGACTCAATATATATGTTTGGATTCATTTGCAAATTTTAGTTTCAAAAAATTGGCATTTCAGAGCAACAATGTGGTAAATGCTAACATACAATACTCTCATAATACTAAACCCCCCTTTTTTTTCAAATTTGCAAGTTGGGCATGCAGTCAATAGGTTGAAAACCTTGATGATTTGAACCCCCCCCCCCCCCAAAAACTCTTGTTATAAGGGTAGGAAAGTCAACGATAATGTAAAACAACAATGGTATGGAGAATTGTGGTAGATAAAGCTTGTAATATCAGAAGACACTGTTACAGTGGTATCAGTAAATGAGTAAAAGGAACGAGGAATACAGCTGTATAAAACTGAGACTGAAGCTTCAAGGTAAAACTCAGTCCAGAATCATGTGTGTTATGAACAGTATGAGAGTAAACTGAAGAAAATACAATGAAAAAGATAGCCTGGGCATATAGGAGCCCTTCAACCTCCTAATTTCCAATTCTGAATTCCAATCTGACCACTGCCCTACCCTGCACATGCCTATAACAACATCTAACAAACCAATCCCTCCACAATCACTCTTCTCTCTCCTACTCTGCATAACCATCCACTAATCTGTCACTTTGTATCATTTGGGCCTGGTAGCAGCCCATTTCCCTTCTTCTTCCTTCAGGTACAACACTTAGTAGTCTTGGGGGTTTCTATCAGATACCCTCCACAAAAGACTTAATTCTATACAATTTGCCCTTCCTCATGCACACTGCTGTCCAAGTTCAAACTACAAACATAATGCAACGAAGCACATATACATCTAGCCATTTAGACTAGTATAAACTAAAAGGGTTGGAAAAATTAGCATAATCAACTCACATAAACTACTGATGCAAGAAAATAACACTGCAAAATGGTATACGAGCTTGGTAGGCTATATGTTCAAAGAGTTCAAAAAATCAACACTACATAAAGTATATAGAAACAAATGAGTGTGGCTATGTATGCAAGCAAAATTTAAAACTTAAGCACCAAAAAGCAGCAACTTTCTACCTGAACCTGAAGCAACAGGAATTGGAGCAGCCGTTGGTTGAGGTATATTCCTTACTGGGGTTGAATCATCCCGGGGCATAGGTGTGATATTTAACTTTCCAGGAGTCTTAATTGATTTTGCCCTAATAGCATAGCGCTTATTTTGAAACCAATTCCAGACCTATAATAAAGAAAGAAGATAAGAAAATGGAGTGTGAAAGATAATCACAACAAAATATAGTTGTCATACCTGCTTCATCTGCACTGTAATTTTGCCTTTACGGTCTGGTGATTCACTACAAAAAGAAAAAAGGTGCATAAATTCAATCCTTCTTTTCAGAAGCATACTACTTATACTGCTTAAAATAATTAAGAATAGAATGGGAAATATGGCATACCTGAACTTCTCTGCAAGAGCCGCAAGAACATCACGTGCTGGCATTGCATAGTTGTGTTCTTGCAGAATAGTTTCCATTTCTGCTACCTACACAGATAAACAATTATTTATGGCAGCACCTTGATGGAAAATCTTCCTTTAAAAAATCTTCCCTTTATGGATTGTAGCCTTTTTCTATCCTACCATTAGTTGAGTGCCATTGTTTATTGCATCATAAAGTAGAAGGCAAGGAATCATGAATCTACTCTACTGCATCACACATTAGACATGATTAATCCACATTTCTCAAAGCAAATGAAGGTAGGGTACCACTTAACCTCACAAGACTCAGGAATAACAGCGAAATGGTCCAAAACAGGATGCGACAAGGTCTCCTACACCAAATCCAGAAACATGTCCCCCAAATACTTGGGAACAAAAACCTACCCATCCTTGAAGTAACAACTTGCTCCCCCATTGCAGACCAAGTCAAATAGGCAGTAGATAAAGGTACGTCCCTAAAACTACAATCCCAAATGAAAGTATCAAGCCCCTTCATTGTGGCCATTTTACAACAACCAAGAAGTGAGAGGATATATGAGAGAGTACATTAAACCAATATGGGACTCGCGCTCCTGAATCAATCCCATCAAGTTGGACAAACTGGTTCATCATCCATGCTAAGACACGGACAAACCAAGTTCTGATGCTACTAGCTGCATCAATTCTATCTTCTCATTAAGGTAATTCATACAAACAAAGGAACGATGATTAATATCACTTCCATCACACTAGTAATCCTTTCCATTCCATTCCAGTCTATCTAATTCATCCAAATGTAATTCATCCAAATGAACAAACATTTTGCTGTGGATGAACGAAGATTCATGTTTGTTTTCCTTTAACCTCAATCTGCTATCATATGGCACTACTAGTTTAGTCTCAGATGATCAGTCTTCTTCAATTCCAACATGGTTAAACCTAGTTTGACTCAATTAGAAGCTGGCAAAGGCAACTCCTTCACAAGAAGTTAAAAAAGAGAACCCCTTGAAACATATGGCAACCTCTGAGTCCCCTTCCATTTCTCTGTCCTTCTTGATTAGCTTTCATATCTAACTAAATGGTACATGCAGAATGGGTCAGACTGGCCAGTGTGAAGCTTACCTTATGTTATGGAGAGAAGGTTCAGCAACTAGCAAATTCAACCAGAAACAAAATATAGCATTTGACCAAAAGTCTTTTCGTAGTGTGCAGTTAATAATATCTAAACTACAAAAATTCTTGGACAAAAATCAAGAAACCCGGATGATGAGAAAAAAGAAAGGCATTTAGACACCAATCACAGTGCCAGTGTATTTAACATGCAATCAGGTGCACAACCAGAAAATTGAAAGGGAAATAGACATGGTATTTAACTTAGTTTAAACTACAGAGAGCTATAGGCCAACATCGATGAGCAAAACAGGTAGAAAATTCACTATGATTGATGAAGATTATAAAGAACAGCCACCACCCTAATCCCAATACACCCAAATCCTCACTTTTGCAGAGATTTTGTACATCTCCCATAAAACTAAACAATTTTTTTGACAGATTGCATCACAGGATTTTCAGATAAAGTCACTTAACAACAAAACATTTGAAATTTTTACAGTGGCAAGGAAAGCTTTGTATGCAAGATTACCTATTCCAAAATAAGCTGATAATATTAACCATCCCCACCAACGCCACCCAAACAACAGAAAGAACTAGTCTCAAATTGGTTTTATTTTATGTTTTTTCAATAAAGAGACTGACCTAAGGCGGGGAACAAAACTTAATTTTAAGGGCAGTGAGATTTGCACATACATCACTTTGACAGCACTTGCCAATACTTGCACAGGATTAGTCACAAAATGAGGTGGATCCTAGACATGGGTGTATTAAAAGTAATTCAGCTACCATTTCCCCTAATTCAATGTCCAATATGCCAGCACTAACTCAATGCATATATATTCAGCATCCAGTATTGGATATTATACCAACATAAATGAAACACCCATAATCCAGAAAACCACATTACCGCATATGCATGCCAGAACTGAGAGAATCAAAACGCAAGCCAAAATTGACAGCCCCAAAATCAAACATCTAGGAAGGAAACCCAGTTGATTTATTCATATTACAAATTTAGCGTAAAACACGCACCCATTATCTAGAACGCGAGAACGTAGCAGAAAAATCATAGAAAAAAAAAAAAGAAAAAGAAGAAGATTCCACATAAGAATCCGGAGTTCAAATTTGGAGAGAGAGTTGAACAGAATGGAATAGATGTGTACCTCGGTCGGAGTGAATCGGAAGGCGGGGCCTCCATTACTGGGTGGGCGACCCATGAACGAAGCAAAGCGAAGCGAGGGATTCCAGAAACAGCAGGGACAGCGTATGTGCGCGTGCGTGTGTGTGTGTGTGTTGAGAAGAGGAAGGGAGCGTTTGGATTCCAAGAAAGTTGAGAGCTTGTGTTTGTTATGCGATGCGAAGAGGCGACAGCGAGAAAGAGCAGAGACAAGTGACAGGTACGAGTACGACGTTGATGATCTATTCGGGACACGATAGATAGTCCCCGTAATTTAGAATTGGACCCACTCAACTCTTGCACGAGATTTTCACCAACCATCCATTTTCATTACAAAGTAGGGGGATGATTCGTTAGTCCACCCTATGATTGGGACTAAAGTTAATCCCCCATTAAAATAACGAAATAATCCCTCCGCGCGTTTGCAAAGAGGGAGCTGAGTAATTTCTTTTGCAAATATATCCCTCCTCCCTTTTTCTCTTTTTCTACCGGTGGATATCGTGAGCCAGTGTTTTGGTTTTGTGCCAGCAATTCGATTGAGCAGTAAGGCTTTATTATAGTCTTGGTGGTGGGTGCGGTGGCCCTACAGTAGACATATCGACTTGCATATTGCATTATTGTTTGTGAAGAGTGGGACTTTTGATTTGGGTGGTGAGGGTTCAGCGGTTTTGGGTGAGGCTTTGAATTCTACGAAGATGGTGGTTGCGGGCTAGGTGGGCTGCTACGAAGGTGAACAGCGTGGCAGTGGCATTGCAGATGAGGTAAGGCACTCCGTGGAAACCATGGCGGCCCCATTGGGTTATTCCCTTCTGCAAGGTTTCTTCCATGGACCAAATTAGAATTAGTACTCCAAATTATTCTTCATCAATTGACAATACCATTCATTAAGAATGGATTTTTTTCTTTTTCTTTTTCTTTTTTCCCTTTTGGTGAAGGTAATTACTTGCTTTAATGGATATTTTATTTGTGATGTAATTAGTTGGTGATTACCGGGTATAATGTGTTTTAAGAATTTACATGATGTACTTTCTTATTGGTTCTGCTATTCATGTTCTGTAACTGAGGTTGTTCTTTTACTATTTGGGGTGAATGGATATCCATGCAATGATGCAAAACAACATATAAAATATGCCAGAGTCTTTGCCAGTAGTTGTAGTTAGTTTTGTTCCCCCATTAATATTGATTGTAGGAGATTATGATAAAGATTTCTTGCATTTGGTATGATTAACTTATTTGTCCTTTGTTCATATCATCTGTAGCTCACTAGCTCTAACAAGTGTTGTTCAAATATTTGAAAGTCGAAATTTTGCTGCTGCCTTCAGAACTTCATGTGCTACTTGTCCAGTTGATGCATTATATTCAAGGAGACGACCATAGCTGTCATTTCTACACCTATAGCTGTCCCAGTTTTACTGCACCGCCATATAGCTACAACTCACTTGTGTTACAGCTATATTTACATTTCAATTTTGACCAAGATTGAAGCTTCAAATTGTTGCACCGCCAAGCACTGTTTCCTTTGGTGCTAACTATTATTATTTTGTAATATTTTATTCTTCATGTTTGCATAAAAGAGGCCATTCAATGAACGTTGTAATGAATCATGAATTGTGAGTTAGTAAATGAAGTATCTTGAGTTCTTCATATTCTTCCTGTGTGTGTGTGCACTATGTTTAAGTGAGTGAGAGAAAATTTTGAGAGTTATGTTTGCGTTTGTGATATCACTATCTAGGTTTGTGTTTTGAAAAAATGTCGTTTTAGTTAGCCTCCATTTAGTTATGTATATCACCTTGTTCGATATATATTTGAGTGCATGGGTGAACAATTAGTATGTTCAAAATAATCATTTTGAAGATTTGTTTTTTCAAATAATTTAAGGCACAAGAGAATAGATAGTTTAGATGGAGAGAACAAAAATGAAAAGGGAAATTTTGAAAGGAGAACAAGCATGCATGCATGAGAGTATTAATGTGGAGAAATTATTTTAAATTAATTAATCATTTGTACTCTATGAATTGAAAAGTGTACGGTAAAACTTATTTTAACATTCTCTTCCTCTGGTCTTGTCTCAGCCATAGTATTCCCAATGCCATTATCACAACTAGCACTAACTCTGTCCCATTATTTACACCTAAACATGGGGACTTTGAATTATTTTCTAAAGATTCGGCATTCTTTCTCTTCCGCTTTGACTTGAGAAATTAGTACTCGAGCTTCTTGTCAAGCATATAGGAGGTGATGTACTTCCTTTTGACAACCTACCCTTCTCAGGTTTCTTGTCAAGCATCTTCTCCAAGCTCCCATCAAGGTGTCTAGCTCACAGGGGCTGTTCTCTTGATACCATAGTTTGGTTATAGTGTACCTGTTAGCTATCTAAGGATGCCATGGACATGCAAAAATGGTTTCAACACCTAATAAAAATTATTTTAGGGAACAAATGGTTTTTTTCTGCACACTCAAAGATGTAACTTAATTTTCCATCAAAAATTGCATCAATTTATGCCGTTGATTTGGAGGAAAATAAGAAGGAAGTTCAGACTTAAGTAAAAATATGCCCATCACTTTTTATTAAAAAAGAAAACAAGGAAAGTAAATCTCCTAGAGCATAAATAGTTAATGTTATAACAAAATACTCTCAGCTATTTAGGATGCTTAATCTAAGACATTAAAACCGGTCAAAGATATGCACCTCCAAAACATCAAACTCGAGGAAGAAGAATAAATGAGCATATGACAAAAGTAAAAAGGATTCAGGTATAATGCAGGCCCAAAGCTCAATGATCACAAAATTTTGTACATTATGCATTTTTTTTTCCCATTTTTCCAAACATGAATTACCCTTTAGAAACAACATAGCAACCTGCAATATCGAACTGATATAATATATCATATCAATAGTTCCACACATAAATGCATAGAAAAAAATACATTCCATGGTTGAATTGAATCCATAAAACGCACTTTCAATGCCACCAACGACAGAACCAATCTGCATAAAAAGTACTTGTATTGCCTTTCAACAAATTTTCGGACACCTAATATATATCTACCATGGTGTGTGCCAACAACAATAAGCCTCCATCATATTATCTGCAAAAACAAGACTAATTCAAGGAATCCGCAGTAAAGAATGATCACAAATTAAAAGGGAAAATTCCCCTCAAGTTCTTCACAACACAAAAGCCATTACTTGTTATTCAACAAAGTAATTTTCATTTTCTCTACTTAACAAAATCAACTTATTAACCAAATCACTATAGTTAATAAGTATTACTGAAAGGAATTGAATAACTGCAGAGTAATTGAATCTTCTCACAAAAGATCCGTTTCCATCAGTTTTACAGCTGCGCTTACAAAAATACTTAGCTATATCGTATCTCTATGGCTATCACCAACACAGTCCTCAATCTTCTGCTCCTTCTATATCTAAACCAACTGCATCTCACATAAACTGCTTCTATGCACAGGTCACTATGTTTACTGCGACAGCAAGCAGTCCATATTCCATATTCATTTCAATGGTCATTTCCCATAAAGATCACAATCACACCAAACAAATTCAATAAATTATGAAACTAGCAATTGTCCTATCACTGACATTATTTTTTACTGCAATTAATGAATTATTTAAGCCAAATCCGTTGTTACAAAATTCTTCAATATATGTCTCTATCAAGTACTAGCAAAATTAACTCTAATTTAAACGCAGCAAAAGAAGATCACAGCAAATCCATTTTTGAAATCTCTGTCAACCACATGAACATTTAATTTTGACAATAAATTTGCCTACTCTTATCATTAGCTACCCTCCTACAATTGTGCTCACCTATTTCCTACACTACTCAGATGTAAAAATACAAAGCAGAAAACCCTCTTAACTCAACGAACAACTTACTTCACCGTTCGTATGGCCATAATATCTTATCTAAAAGCATAAGTTTTCTCCACATACCTTCGCTCTTCAGTCACCACCACGTCGTTTTCGGATTAGGGTTTTGAAAATGCCGCCACTGCTCAAATTCGTGCTTGTCCTGAATACCGCTGCTTCTCCTCTACTTATTCAGTTCGTTACGTCTGGCCATCATCGGAAAACCGTTGTTCTTCCACTCGGCCATAGCTATACTCCTCTTCTCTTTCAAGCATTCGTTACCTCTTTGACCCAACCAGTCGAAGATCGTCGGTGGTGTATCTCTTCCACATACAGTCGCGCAACAAATAGGGATTGATCTACAAATATTAACAATTGTAACATTAAAAATATTATTTTTATTCCTAGGAAACATGGGTGCAATAACAGCCCTACGATTTTAAAAAAAGTGCATCTAACGATCATGTTTATTTCATGCGAGGGATGGAGTAACGTTAGTCCATAACTTGAGCGGACTAACGAATCACTCACCTACAAAGTATATTTTAAATATTTTGCCATCTTTTATTTGCATTTGTACTGGCGCTTGTGCTTGTGCTTGTGCTTGTGCTTGTGCGTGCACTACTATATTATATATAAATTATGTAAATTATTTTAACTATTTTCTACAATTATATTTTTATTTTAATCTTTTTATTTATTTATATTATTAATTGTTAATAATAATAAAGAAAATAACCTTTTTGCGATCTAATATTTTTAAAAGATAAATTTGTTAATGTACTAAAGTAACTTTGATATTTTAATCATATTATATTTTGAAAATTATTTAAGAGTAATACTCTTTTTTATATTTTGTGGATAACTAATTTGTAGTTTAAAAATTATAAATTTTCCTTTTATCATGCATTTTCAAAACCCTTATACATAAATATAAACACAATAATAAATAAAAATTATAAAAGTTAACATATAAATTTTTTATTATATAAATTAAATTTATTTAACTTAAAAATAATTGTTATAAAATTGTAATAATGAAAATATGATTTGATATCACATATGTGTCGGCGAGTCCTATATAAGTATATTTAAAACTAATAATCAAAACTTATACGAAACTTGTATAGAAACTCAATACTTATAAGAGATTTAGAACTATATAGCACTCGCAATCCTTACTGAACCCATGAATAAGAAACTTATGATAAGGATTAGGATTCTTAACCCATTATTTATAGATGAAATAAGGGTAAAAAATTATCAAGAACTCACAAAGTATGGGAGTAAAAGGAACAAACCTCACAAATATATCTTTAAGATGTATGTCCACATATAGAGAACTAGAACCTAGCATTGTACCTAACTATGCCCGACCACTTTAGATTGTATATATTGAACAGAGAAATGGGACTTTATATCATTCCCAACTATTCCCAACCCTTTTAGGCTGTATATATGGAATAGAGAATCGGAAAGATACCCCACCAATCAGTGCAAAGGTAGGTAAGTTTAGTCACGTTTTGATGCAAGTCCTACATCGGTTAGGTAAGGAGGACTTCGATGTTATATATATAGGTTTGCAAACCTCCACTCTTAAATTAGCTTTTGTGCTCGAATTAGGTGGGTCCATATCATATGGTATTAGAGCTAGCTTTCGAGTGTTATATATATGGCTTTGCAAACCAAGTTCTCATACCATATGATATGAACTCATCTAGCTCCACTGCAAACCAAGACTTATCCCCTTAATAAGTCCTTCAGTTCCTCGAGCTAGACATAGTTGGTGGAGCAAAGGTCAACAGATAACGGTGGTCAAAGACCAATAAAAATTAATATATGAATTTGATTTTAATACATTAGTAGTATAAAATTTTTTTACATTATCACCTAATTATATATTATTATATAATTAAAGACTACCTCAAAAATCATGTTATATGATTAATTGATGGTATAAATGTCGCTTTCTCTTTGTCAGATTTGTACATCCTAATTTGGTTATACCAAGAATAGGTACTGAGCTTCATCAAGCATTTGTACTTGAATGGTCCAACAAAAAGCTTGTTTATGCTCAATAATGAATAGGCATTCTTTGGGCAATGCCTTTTTATTGGTGAAATCATCACACATTCACCATTTGACGAATGTTTTCTTAACCATCACCATATATGCTAGCTAGATGGTGAAATAAACATCTCGAATAAAAAATATATAAAAGTAATTATGATAGAGGACTAAGGACCCATTTGGATTTTAGTTTGTGGGTGGGGTCCAAAAATTTTTTTATTGGCATGAGAATGAAAAATACACAGTAACTAGTATATTTAAATACATAAAAGCCCTTTTCTAAATTTACTTTTGAAATTTCAGAAGTCTTTTTAGAATAAGTATCCTTAAAATTATTTTTTATTCTAAAAAAATACTTTTTGATAAGAAATCTTACTAATACTCTCATATCAATAGCAAAAAATAATTTTACTTTATTTTATTCAAATAAAAATTATTCTCTTAAACTTACTTTTGATATGCTCAAATCAAACACAAATCAATTTTTTTAAAAAATAATTCTTTCAAAGGTTAAACCAAATATGTCTTAATTTGGTCTTCAAGTCAATCGTGAGCTTATGACACACGACATCTAGGTCTATGTTAAGCATATCCCTGCCCCAGGCAAAGATATTCTTCTTCTCCCCAAAGGGGTAATGTTGATTTAACGTATGTTTCTTTCTCTAGAGTAGGGCCAATTTGCATTGTCCGAGCTGTATAAGGTGAACCGAGCGTGGCTTTATGCTCTTTTCTTTAGGTCGTTGCTTGAGACACTCATCGTCGCATTTCATATACCTCCATCTCAATGACTGAGAATTTTAACGCCAAATATGGCTAGACACTATCACTCCCAAAGTGTTAAATGAAGGCGTTCCAATAATCATGGGGCATGGCATCTTATGATCAAGTACCAAGTATTGTACATTAATATCCAAATGTGCGAGGTCAATCTCGAAGGTCATATCTGGCTAATGTCGTATATGTTTTATAACTTAGTTTTTTTTTGGTAATGGCTTTATAATTTAGTCTCATTTGCGGACTATCATCAGTGACTATTTAAAATTATATCTCATTGTTAGCTGTTCTTTTTTTTTAAGATTATTTCTACTGAAGTATATAGTACATTCTCACATAAATTATAAAAAGTGTCAAGTATATATGCTGATGATGACTTTTAATTGCATAAAAATTGTTTAAATACATTACTTACTTAATTATATCCATAAGCATATGGTATTGTTTCCTTCGATTAAATGTGTTCATTTAATTTATATTTAATTAATTTGATTTTATTTAATATTATTACCATCCCTAACACAGCACGGTAAACAATCTAATTTATTGGAACAACACTTCTATTCAGTACCAAAACAAATTGCTAAATTACACGAATAGTATACGAATATTGGTGTTAGTTGGAAAGGATGAGAAATCTAGAGCAAAAAACAGGACGAAGTGGTAAACTGTGAAAAAACGAAGTGCACGCATACTTCTATTCATGATAAAAGTACAATTTCATAGGTAAGTCATCACTTCCTCTTACCGTTCTGTATTTCAACCAATCTTGAATCCAAAATAATAGATGAGTTCTTTAACACGCAAATACATTGCGCAGCCTAACTCTTTTATCACGTTTGGTTTTGCTTCGCAGAGTCCCAAAACATGGTTTAAACAGAAGTTCGTCTCTAATAACTTTTGCCTAACATGTTCTTGAAATTCTAAAAGCAAAACCAAGCATACTAGTCACAGTGGATTTATAATGCTCTTTCTGTTGAATATATTAACGTTCTCTAACCTCATGAACATAATAAATACGTAAGCATTTCATAATATAAGGCTGATCCAATGTCCCTATGATCCTCATCCCATCGGACTTATTCTCGAGCAACAACCTACCTAAAGATTACAGTACAACTAATTAATTTTCCAGATACAAAATTTACATATCGAAGACTAAACTTCTTGGATAGATATATAGCCTCAACAGGGAATTCAAACCATTGACCAAGGCACACCCTTATGCCTTACCTATAGAACCATAACCATCCTATCAAAGCAGCCAACTACATGCCCCTTTAATTGGATTGCAGTTGCAAGAGTAACCGTCTTCTGGCATCAGAGAGGAAAAATAGAGGCAAATTTCCTATGCTCCCTCATCTTCAAGGTTGTTCGCCCGTTCACACTCATCGATCCACTCACTATATCTGCAGCCAGACGATATACAATCGCATCAAGTTATAGAAGAATCCAAGAAAGACGAACGGGTGATGCGGGAGAAGAGCTTCAGACAAATCACAAAATTGACACTTACACATCTATCGGCTCGCTCAAAGCTGCAAGAAGACAAAAAGAAAGATTGACATGTGTCAGTACGGTTTCGAACTCTAAGCCAAAACGGAAGCCAACAAACCAAGAAATTATTTTTTATTTTATACTCAAAAGATCAGGAAACAAAAAAAAAATAAATAAATAACTTTGTCCATGTCTCACAATTGATTTAAAAAACATATACATTTATCGTATTCTAGTCAATCTACATTAACAGCTTCGAAACAAGCAGCGTGAAAAAACTTCTGGGGTAAAACTTGTAACGAACGAACATCATATGCTAAAAAGTATGACCACTAACCAGAGGGGAAGGTGAAATCTATGGCTGAGAAGCAATACGAAAGCATCAATGATCCTCCTCCTACTTACGCAAGAAATAACATCGAAAACATTCAACTTAACATAATCAATAGACACGACACCAGAATTTGGATTAAGAAAGTTAACATCTAACTATGGTAAACTTCAAAGCTTCTGTTGATTTTTATATAGGTGGAGCTATTAGCACTCCATTTTATCTATTTATACTCCTCATTATTAATTTATAACTTAAATTTTCTAGACTACCCTCATTTAAATGAACTAATGTTATTGAAATTAAATTTTAGTAAATATATTACCATTTGCTTATCTAAACTCCCGTTTAATATCAATTACTCTCATCTTTATTTTCACAAAATTTTTCTTTCTATTTCATCACATAGCTCTTCCCTCTATTCCATTAATTTATTCATTTTTTATATTTATTCAAAATTTCCAAAGGAAAAAGTAATATGCAAATATTTATGACAAAAGTTATGTAAAAATATGTCCTCTCAGTAAATACTTAACATCAAAATATATCAATAAAAAAATTAATATGCAATAATTAATAAAAAGTATATAACACTACTGGTAATAACAAGTCCAAGTCCCATCGAAAATAAGGAAAAAAAAAAAAAAGCTAGTTCATGTCAATAGCTAATATGTTTTTATTTTATATTAACTCATCTCAATAAGCCTTCATAAAAATTAAGAACAGATTTTTGTACTGGTTTGTATGTATAATTTCTTGTAATTTATTTTCTTCTTAAGTTTAAAAAAATTTACCCACTTTTCTGATTGATTACAATAATTATGCTCTTTGAAAAATTCCCTCTCATTAAGAATAAAAAGTATAAAAGAGTATCATTGTATATTTTTATCAATGATTGAATGTTAAAATTTATTTAGATATTTTGATAATAAACATTTATTTAAAACCTATGTTTTAGTATGACTATTGTTGTAAATATTTGCATATAACTTTTTTTAGAATTTTGAAGAAATATAAAAATATGAATAAATTAAAGACCGTGTGATAGAGAGAAAAATCTAGTGTGATAAAGTAGAGAAACTAGTGATACAATTGAGTAAAGGAAACAGTTTTGTAAAAAAGATAAATGTGAGAGTAATTGATATTAAATAGAAGCATAAATAAATAAATAGTAACTTACTAATTACAATGTAATTTCGATAAAATTAATCCATGTAGACAGATAATTTAGGAAGTTAAAGTTATGTACTATTACCGGAGAGTGCGAATAGATAAAGAGAAATGTCAATAATCCCACCTTTTTTTATATTAATTTCAATTTAAACAGCTAGCAAGATCATCTACATTGCTATATGCTTAAGTTGAAGAGTTTTCATCTTAAAACCAGCATCCAGCACGTTTCCGTTTTAAGATAAAGAGGATTAGCCTATTCCTACTTATGGTAAATATACTCAGATATTCAATTCCAATTTAAAATCATAATTGGAGCCATTAGTAGAATAGGCATACTTTCCCTGCTTAAGCAGTTAACTAAGCTGCGCGTCCAGTGACCCCAAAGATATCATCGCAAGAAAAGAAAATTTCTCCCTATAATTTTCTTAAGTTTCTTCTAACAAGCCAGGAGTAATGCCGGCTGCATGCAGTTGCTTTCTTGCAAGAATGCACACCTTCATAAATTGCAAACAAATCTAGGCATGAAAAAAGTAAAAAATAAAAACACGCACACACACACAACCAGTGAATTACCGCTTAAGCTTTATTTCATAATCTGAGAACATGTCAATAAGTCCCACCATTCTCTATATGTAAACTAAGCAAATACCAGAACATACCTGTGATGGTTGTGCTGAAATTCTCCTGACATATCCTACAACCAAGCTCACCGATCATATTCTTCATATCACTGGAACCATAATATCTTGTGTTACAAATGCCAAAAACGCTAAAATTTATGTCCACAACTATTATTAGAGCCATTGGGTATACAATATACTATCCCAGTGTTATATCATCTACCATCAAATTGACAAACGCTCATCTCCTGAGATTATTCTCGTAGCAGTATCTCTATCATCAACGTCATTACTTTAACATCCACTAATACATCGGGGAAAATACTAAATATCACGACAACTTATTTAATGAAACATTTACCAATGAGCAATGACATTTACCTAAGGTGGATTCTCTGGTACATCTCTAATGTCATACATTTGGTACTTTTTTTACTGTAGCAAATATGAAGCTGACAAGTGGTACGGTATATGGTGCACCTTTTGTCTAGCTGGTGCATTTTGGACAAAGCTTCCCCACACCTCCATTTCACCGCACTGCAACCCACACCACCCGCGCCACAGCCCGTATCCCCTTCCACCTTCAGCAAAGCACGGTAGTCACCGCCGGTACCTGCATCAACTGCTTGGCCGCCGTGATAGACCACCACCCTCGCGTCTTACCCCTTAATTGCGAGCACTGCCATGGATATTGCGAGCACTGCCATGGATGAACTTACACTCAGCCTCGGCATTTGTCTCCTCGCAAAATTCGGCGCCAACCTCGACCACCGCAACAACGCTGGCGATCTCACGATGCTGCTTCCAAATCTTGGTGCGGATTCCAACATGGAGAACAATTAGGGACAGATGCCATTGAATCTGGGAGCTTTCAACAGTGTGGGTTTTCTAACTAGTGGCAAGGGGTGGTTCAGTAGCTTCCAGCTAGGGTTGGTTTTTTGGAGGAAGACGAAGACGGTTTCTAGAAAAGGGTGTGTGGATTGCAAATCTAGCTCGAGGGGGTGTCAACGATTGGAAGCAAAGGCTGAGCGGGCGGCGGCAAAAGTACTGTCGACAATGACGTTGGTTGAAGATGGTGGTTGGTTTGTGAAGAGTGACCGAAAATAGTGGCGTCGAAGAAGAATTGTTTAGGGAAGCCAGTACAGTAACTTGTTATTAGTGGCACATTTTACTATGCAACCTGTTAAAAATGGTGTATTATGCACCTTGAATCACACACACTAGACATTCAGTTGAATTTGTACACCAATTTTTTATGGTCTATGATAGAATCTCTTTGTCTTTCTTCCACAGTGCATGTGCAAAAAGAAGCCACTGCACGTGTGACTTCTGCTGCTGCAGATATGCAACTCCACCATTTTGCGATCTTGATCCCTCCTCTACTATCAAGAGGGTGGCTCCGGCGACAATTGCATCACCACGGGATGCGTCGAGGACCTCAATGGCGGAGTCTTAGGCGCAACACATGAGGTGGGTACGGTGCGAAGTCTTGAAGTACACAAGTTGCAGAGCTTGAAAAACTCGTCCATGGTGGCGGCCGCTGATCTTTTCCTCCCCAACGTTAAATTCTTCACCTTTCTTAAAATCCTAGTTAACTTTAAACATCCACTTGGTCCCCAACTTTTTCTGTGAGACCTTGGATCTAGTAACTGTAACAACTATGGGTAGCGTCGGTAAAGGGGGTGGGGCAGAGCAGTGGAGAGGTGGGGAAGGGTTGCGACACGAGGTGGTGCTCCTGGGGGTGGGGAGAGTTTCAATGGTGGAAGATGATGGGAGTGACTGCCGGCGGCGGAGAAGCGAGGTTTGCTATAGAGAAAGAGCGGATAATAGTGGTGGGAGGAGGAGGAGGTGGAGATCATTTTCTACATGCCTTTGGGGGCTACTAGAATATACTGGTATGATTTAAGCATATAGATAATATATCAAACTAGATCAAGACACCTCCAAAGTACATCATACACCATCTTTAGCAAGGTGCACAAAGGATGGAGCCTTAATTTTAAGGCTATGTCTAAAATCCACCAACAAGACAAAAGGTGCACCATGCACCACACCACTTGTCAGCTCCATATTTGCTACACTCAAAAAAATGTACCAAATGTATGATATTAGAGATGTAACAAAGAATCCACCTTTACCTAAACAAATGATTTTATGATATAACTTCTTTTAAAGCTTTTATTTAGAAGCTATTTTTTTTCAAAAAAGTTTTAATTATTTTATAGGTGTGTTTTAATAAAAAGAAAACATTAAATGAAGGAAAAATTGATTATTATTAATTCAATGCAATATGTTGAGTGTGACTGTTGTGGGTCTCACAAGAGAAGTCGAAGCTAAAAGAAACGAGACCACATCATGCATAACTTATTGGGGGGATATTAAAAAAAAAAAAAAAACAATTTTGTTGTGAAATAGCACTAATAATACATTGAATCGTCTAACGATTCAAATGCCGATTCCCAAACAAGATTCCTTTTGCGCACTTGGATATTCAACGTCATCAATGGCAGATATATCGTCAAGAAAAAAATCAGATATCTCAGCTTATAAAAGCTGCAGTTAAAAACATAATCCCCTTTACAAATTAGGAGCCTAAACAGGTCATAAGAGAGAGAACTTACATACAACACTCAACACTATTCTCATGATTGCAGAAGGGGCAACTAAAAACAGTGTCAAGCTTCTGAACTCGCTTCTTTGGAGGAAGCTTCGCTCTCGACTTCCTTTTCTTCCCCATTGGGTCACCTGGAAAAAAAAAAAAAAAAACCAAAAAAACAGGGGGGGGGGGACTTGTCATCAATAACGCAATGCAAAACTAGCTTCATCTCCATCATTCAAACATTCTCCATAGCATCAACCTAAGCTGACACTTCTGATTTTTTCTCTCTCCTTAATTACTTCTAATCACTCTTATTCCTATTTAAGAATATGTAACACCTCATTTGATAACCCAAGAAATCAATTCAAAGTTTGATCGTTTTCCGAACTCATCATTCTATGTGCAACTGTGCATATAAAAATGGAAAAACTGCGAAGATAAAGCGTGAAACTTACATCAGTGTGGAATATTTACAGCCAATATAGGTGTAGGACACTCACTATAATCTTGCAAATGGAATAACAAACCCCAGCTAACAAACATAACAGCCAACTGAAAACTCAACTAACTCTTGACTAACGTCTAAGATACTAAAATTTACCGTTAATAGTGCAAGTCGCTCAATTTTCCGGAAACCCAAGAAAAGAGAGAGAAATAGAGCAGGAACAACATAGAAGTTAAAAAGATTGGAACGAAGAGAGTTAAGAAACCGTAGATTAGAAACGAGAGAAAAACAGAGCTTGAGGATAATAGTGAGAAAATTGGGGAGGGGAACGTACCTGAACGAATTGAAAGGGACTCTGTTGTTGCGTGCGCGAAAAAGTAACGAACGGAAGCGAAGGGCATGGCTATTTATAGAGTTTTCAGTTTTCAATCAGTAATCACCCTCTTACACTTGTATTCATTCTCGCTCTGGCTCGGTGCCATTGAAGTTTCTGGAGACTCAGCGAACCGAAAAAAAAAAAAAAAAACCAAAACCAAAAACAAAAACAAAAAGCGCTGTTGTTTCTGACTGTAGACGACGTCGTCGCGAGGCGCATTTGCTTTGGACGGAAAGACGGAAAAGATTTAAGAATTTATCTGGTATTTATTCCCGTAAAATTTATTTTGACCTCCTCATTTTTTTATTATTTGTTATTTCTTCGAAAAATAAATTACATATTTTTTAACTTATTATGACACTAAAATAAGCTTCTTTCATCAAAAAGTATTATAGGGGTGTTTATTTGAGATTATTTTGACAAAAAAAATTATTTTTTTATTCAAAAAAATCAATTTTTATATATTTAGATAATTTTTTAAAAATAATCAAATTCTTAAAAAAATCTATTTTTAGTTTTTTTATAGAAAATAAAAAGAGTAACTTTTTAAAAAAATTAATTTTTAATTTTTTTAGTTATATATAAAATTTAAATTTTAAAATTATTTTTTTAAAGGTTGAAATAAACGTATCCTATATCTCTTAATAGTAGTTCAAAAATTAAATGAATCATTAAATAATTTATTAAAGATAATTAAAAAGTAGTGAAATTATGTATGGAGCAAAATAAGAATTTTGATGTAACAGATTTCATGTTTTAATTTCGCAAATTAAAGTTATGAAAGGAGACATTCTTCGATCACAATTATGATTAGAAATATTTTCTAAAGTCAATCAATCTAATTAAACATTTAAATCGTCAAACTGAAAACTTGCAACATCTTAGATAAACTAATATCTCTAAAGATATCAATAAGAAACTTGAAATTGTTGTTACAATTCTTATGTTAATCATCATATTAAGCAAAAAGTGTGTAATTCTAGCACAATATCTTTAAAAAGGGGAAACATTATACACTTTTAAAAACTAAGTTTGTGGGTAATATTGCAGATTAATCATCTACTATAGGCAAACTAATTAGGTTAAAGAAGCAAAAAAATAAATTGTCATAAAATTTTAGCTATTATCATGTGAATCCTATAAAAACATAACTTTATCTATATATCCAAAAAATCATAAAGTTATCAAATAATAAGTCATAAAATAAAATTAACATATGTGGCAATAAAATCAAAGTAACAACAAACAAAATGATCTATATAGAATGTTGCTATAGCACTATAAATACAAAGGTAATAAGGTTATTTATAAAATCTAAAAAAGACAAACATCAATTTGACATCATGAAATAGCAAGAAATAATAGACATTTAGCAACAAAAATATTCAACAGCTTACTTAGAGGGTGAGAGGAGTGAGAACTAAGAGGCGGTAGGAGGCAGCGATAATAGTGAGTAAGGTGGTGACAATAAGCGATGGAAAAGAGGTGGGATAGCAAGAGGACATAAGACAATCTTAAAAAGTAAGAAATGATCGTTTTGTACAACTAATTTCACTTGAATATAGAGCACCCGTAATGTAAGCCAAAAAAAAAGTTTTCCTATAGCAATAATAATAATGATCAATGTGTCTTGGAGCCACTTTTTCTTTTAAAATAGTACTTATTTAAAAAAAAATAAAAAATCAGTTATTTATTTTTTCAAAAGAAAATTGCAAATGTTTTCATAAAGAGACTCATAAATCCTACAATATTTTAGTCAAGCATTGTTGTCAAAAGTTAAAAAGTAATAAAATACAACAAAAACAAAATCATTAGATAGAGATAGCATAACTAGTTCCTACCTCTATGTATAAGTCAATAACTAAACTAAGCTCCTCAATTATCTTGAGAGACGCCCTTTTGCAAAATGCAGTGAGATAAAACATCTTATTCTTGATCCCACTAGTATTAGTCTTCTTTTCCCTCACTCACTTAACATATGGTGACTTTGATCTTAGAGCAAAGACTAAGGTGAGACCTACAGTAGCTCCGCTAGCGACAGAGAAGGAGCGAAGGTAGCGGCCAATAGTGGAGGAGGAGAAGGCAAGAGATTGAGTTGGAAGCGTTGGGACAAACGAGAGAAAAGAGGAATGCTCTAAAAAGAGAGGAAGAGAATTAGAATTTTCAAGATATTTTAATAGTAATATTTTTTTAATTATAATTAGGAATTATCATGTGTCACTTAAAGATAATTCATTTAATTATAAATAATAAATTATCACTTGGATTCAATTTTAATTTTTTTATTGGTGAGTTATTCATAAATATTTCCATTAACATTTTATGAATTAAAGACATATTTAACCTTTAATTAAGATTTTTTTTGTCAATTTAAAGTTCAAATTATTGAAAATACATTTATCATAATCACTTAAAAAAATATGTATTAATTTTTGGCTAACCTTATCACATATTACTTATATAATGGAATTATATATTATTCACTTATAAATCGATCAAATTATGAAGATTTAAAATTTTTTTAAATATCTATTTTTGAAGAGATTAATTTTAATAAATTATCAGTTTAAAATATTTTTTTACTATTATCCAATTGCATGTTTCTATTTGTAAGACTTTTAAAGTAGTTAATATTTGAGTCAAATAATTTTGTTGTATGACAATACATAATTAAATGTCTATATAAAATTTTTTACACTGACAATGCGTCAAAATTGAATTATAAACTTTCTTAGCTATTTATTAAGAGCTCAAGAAAAATTTTCATCTCAATAGAATTTTAAAATTACACCTATACTTTTAATAATATTACCTTATCTTATTTTTTATTAAATTCAAGTAAGATAGTCTAAATATTCTCAAAATTACTTTTAGTAAATTATTTTTCATTAATTGATATTTTAAAATTTTTCATACTTATATATATATTGATTTTTTTTATTAAATCTAGTTATCGATGATTGATTATAGATTTACTTGAAATAGTAATTTTTTTATCAGTTATATTTTATTTTAAAAAGTAGAAATGTATTTAAATTGAAGTACCAAAGTATCAAAAAGAAGCGGCGAGGTATGCACAAATCGAAAAGAAGCGCTGCGGTATGTCATATATATGCAGAAGCATGAGGGGCGGCGAAAAGAGAAGTCATGCACGAATAAAGGTTAGCGGAATCTTTACAAATTTTTAGCAAGAATGATTTTCGTTTTATTTTAATTAAAAGATGACATGTGACAATTAGAATAGTTAATTTAGTATTAGATAATAGATTTATTGACAAAACCCCTAAGTTGCTATAAAAAATAGCGCAAGATAAATTAGTTTATCAAGAAAAAAGTTAAATTTTATGGTCCCTGAGTATTAAAAATATAAGACAAGTTAGTCCATTTTTAATTTTTTGCTGGATCTTTTCATCTTATTTATATTTTTATTAGGGATCAATTTGAACTAATTATAAATCGTTAGGGATCACTTTATCCTAAAAATTCTTCAAAAATATTGAAAAGGGAATAACTTGTTTAATGTTTGAAGTTGACGGGGTTTGTGGGATGAGTTTTTTTTTTAATTGAGATTGTAATATTCTAATAATATCATACTATACTTAAATCATTTTATAACATTATTGATTGTTGCCCTTAACTAGTGGGAGTCTTTTTTAAAAGAAATTAATGGAATATATGAAAATAGCATATAATTTTTCTTCCTTAAAATAAAATAATTTAGCCATGAAAACTAATCCTTTAAGCACTTATGTACTTATATAAATTTGGACATTGTTCCTCGTATCACTACGTTATTGATTGGCATATGATTAAACAGAAATAACATAACAACCAACTTCAAATACAATAATGTAAACCATAGGTAAATTAGGACTCATAATCACACATAATATTTATCATAGATATAATATGTCAAATTAAGTAGCAAGACTTCCAGCATGCTCTTAATTACACATAAACTGTCCAATTAAGGCTCTTAAAAAATTAAAAATGCTACACTACTATCTCTATCCTTCTCAATTGATGATGTGTAGCACAACCACTCCTTGTCACATCCAGCTAGGTGCCTCTAGAAGCACTGTCGTGGATACCATCAACTCAGTTTAAAGATGACACGGAAAGTAGGGATGAGAGATATAAAATTTCTTAGTAGGACTCTAACTAGACAACCATGTGTCATCGTTATTGTCCTCAGCCACTTTAAGTTTCTTATGAAAAGGTGAACGTGCATATGACTCAATTTTAATTAGTTTGAAAACATCTTTTAATTGAAGTGAGTTTCTTTTAATCATTCATTTTAGGCATGTTATAATTTATGCGATGGGGTTATAATTGAGCATGAGTAAGCATAACCATAACGCGCAAACATTCATAAACACGTACATAATAGAAACACACAAGGTTTAAGAGTCTTAGGACTTTCTCTACCTTTTTTTCTGACTTGACTTTAATTTTGACTTAACTTTGACTTTTACTTAAACTTTGACTTTTAGCATGTTTTCATATACCATTCTCGGAGCTTTACTTTTTTTAGGACATGAGTTGATACCTACAATGACTATCATCATTTATTACACCTGATTTAAATTGGCGGGCAAGAGGGGGTTCATTGGTGGGTTACATTCTCTTACTGAAGTGTTGCTTCAATGTCTTGTGGGTCAACTTCCTTTATCGAAGGATCACACCCGATTATCTTGTCTTCGTGGGTCATCTTTCCTTATCAAAGAATCACATCTAAGTGTCTTTCTTGGTTATGGAATTAAGTGTTTACTCTTATGTCATGAGTGTCTTAGAGTAAAGGAAGTAAGTCTTTCTTTCCTTAACACAAGTTATTATCGTAGCATGTGACAATTATTTCTAAGTCCACAAATTCGGTGGAAATCTATCAGCATAATGGCTAGACCGGGAGATTCTCCAATAAGCTCCTATACCCTTTAGAAACCATTAAGTGGTCTGACATATAGCTAGCTAAGGGTTTTGATGGACAACAAATTAATCCTTAATAAAATATTTTGTGAGTACTAATGGATCATACAATATTTCCTTTTTAAACAAATTCTCCAAAGGTTCTTATATATCTCATATATAATCTAAAGGAAAGAACCTTTTTCACAAGAGAATATATGGTCTAAAAAAATTCTCTCACAAAAAGTGAATTAGAAGCATTAGAAGGATATTCCTAAGTCATCAGAAGGATATCAAGTCATCAAAGGTATCACAGGCACATTAGAAGGATGATCTATCTAGAAGGCTTGACGAGAAGGGTGATCTTCAAAAAGGTGATTCGCATAAAGAAGACCTCACTCTCAAAGCTTGTCCTGCACAATTCATAGATTTTTTCTAAAGGTCAAACTTGACAAGACAGAGATCCAAAAGGAGCATTGACACTTTGAAAAAGTAGTGAACCCAAACAGCTAGTTTTCTTCTTTGATGATATACTTGTTTGCTGAGAAAGAACGCAACTTACTTCTCGCTTTAGTCTAAGACTAGTGGATCTAAAAAACTCTAGGCTCAAGGTTTGAAGTCTCAATGGCTAGCTTTTGAAGTCTATATAAATCTTGAAGACAAAAAAAAAGTAGTTGGAATTTTGCTGATTGAAATATCCAAAAAAGCCTCCATCTTTCTCAACTTTCTTAACAACTAGAAAGTTACTTTCTGAAGCTTCTTGAGAGAAAATTTTCTCATTGATTTGTAATAGCAAGTACTCTTTTAGTGGGATTTGTGAGAAGCCACTCTACACTATATTTAATTGATCTATACACTTTGAGTGATTTAGTGTTAGTGTTAATCAAACAAACCTTCAATCCTTGATTATACCCTGATGCGATAGTGGTCATTGTTAGCTTGAAGAGACTAGGACAACACTACTTAGTGCATTCAGCTTAGAGAGGCTAGGACTATATTACTCGAGTTATTTAGCTTGGAGAGGCTAGGAAAGGATTACTCTATTATAAGTTTGGAGAAGCTTGTACAAGAATACTTGTTAATATAAAATCTGAACTAGTTTATTGAGGACTAGATATAGGCAAGTGGATTGGCCGAATTAGTATAAATCTTCTCAAGTGATTTCCTAACTCTATCTCTCGTTTATTTATTGTCCTTATTCTTTTATTCCAAATTTCTATGTGCTTAATCTTTTCGTTACCTAACAAAGTTATTGTAATCCAATAACTTCACTCACTAATATTCAAATGCTTCCGCAATCTAAGTCCAAAGACTTGAGCAAGTTTGTTAAGTTTTTCAAGTTGAAAAAGTTTTTTAAAGGCACGATTTAACCCTCTTCTCGTGCTACTTCCACTTTCAATTGGTATTCGAGCTCGGCCTTTCGGGTTGAGCTTCCTAACGATTATAGAGGAAAAAGATCCTAAGATATGGCACAACATATCACACACATTACCAAAGGACACTCCATTACTTGTCCTCCATATTTTAATAGAGAATATTATGCTTATTGGAAGAAGAAAATGAGACTCTTTATTGAGTCTATAAGTCTAAATATGTAGGAGATCATTGAGAATAGAGATTATATTCCAACCATTAAGCAACCTATGCCTCAAGTAGCTGATGATCCAAATTAACCTCCTCCTGTAATAGTCAGATTAGTGCCTAGAAACTAATGAACTGACCAAAACAAAGCCAAGGTGCAGATGAATGCCAAGGCCAAATATCTTCTTACTTGTGCTTTGAGCAAAAGTGAATATGACAAGATTATTGCATGTGACTCTACCAAAGAAATCTAGGATAGACTCGAAACTCTCCATGAAGGATCTGATCAAGTCAAGGAAACTAAGATCAGTATATTAGTTCATTAATATGAAATGTTCAAAATGTTGGAGCATGAGAATATTGATGATATGATAACAAAATTTATGCACATCATAAGTCAGCTAATGGCATTGGGAAAAAGATATTCTAATGATGAAATGGTCAAGAAAATTTTGAGAAGCCTATCCAAGGCTTAGAGCCCCAAAATAATAGCCATTCAAGAAGCCAAAGACTTGAATGTACTTAGTTTCGATGCTCTCATTGCGTCTCTAAAGGTTTATGAGATTTAGTTGAATGAAGCCTCTGAGGAGACTAATAGAAAAGGCAAATCCATTGCCTTAAAATCCACTCAAAGAAGAACTAGTTCTTCTAAAGCCTTCACAGAGACAGTTAAAGAAGAAAAAGAGCCATCTGATGATGAGGATAAAGAGGAAGATAATATTGCTCACGTAGCTAAAAAGATCACGAAGGCATGGATCAAAAAGAAGAACAAGAAAGGATTTGTCCCCAAAAATGACAAGAAGGGAAAGGCAAAGCAGGGTGAGATCATTTGCTACAAATGCAAGGAGGAGCCTGGACGTTTGAGATCAAAATGTCCAAAGCTAAAGAGGAGTTAGAGAAGGAAGGCACCTAAGAAGAAGACCATGATGGCAACATGGGAAGATATGGATGAAGAACAAGGTGTAGATTCTTAAGAAGAAAAGGATATAGTTCCAAATTACTACTTCATGGCAGATATAGTTTTTGATGAAGAAACTAAAGTAACTTTTCTTGAAATAGAACCTTCATATGATGAGCTTTAGAAAGCTTATGATGAATTTCTGGATGACTCTCAAATGCTTTCTTCTCATTATGCATCTTTAAAGAAAAGTTTTCAAAAATTGTCCCTTGAATTTGAAAACCTTAAGTTAGAGAAATAAAAGTTGAGGCATGAAAAAGATGAGTTTTTAAAAGAAAATGACCTTCTTAAGAAGGATGCAAATACCTTAAAAGCTGAAATATCTAAATTTGCTCAGAAAACATCTTCTGATGTTTCTGAACTTTAGGGAATAGTTAAGCTTCTCAAATATGATCTTCAGAAGATGGTGAATAGCTCCAAGAATCTTGACTTGATGCTTGGCAGTTAAAGACTATTTTGAAAAATCGAGACTTGGGTATGAGAAAGAAGTGAATGAGAAACTATTCAAGAGCTCTTAAGGCATAGTTCATACTTGTATTTATTGCTTTAAGTAGGGACACTCTTTTGAGAAGTGCTTTTCAAAAAGAAAAGCAAAGAAATAGAAAGTGAAAAACCCTAAAAAGATAATTAAAATAAAAGGACCCAAGAAGATGTGGATACCCAAAGTGAAGATTGTTTCTGATGTAGGTGTGTCTTAAGTCATATCATCAAAACGAGATGAAATAGTATCAGGACAATGGCTGCTCCAAGCATACGAATGGAAACATATCTTGGTTTAGAAACATCAGACCTAAGAATGGAGGAGTTGTGAAGTTTGCTGATGGAATCAAGTCAAAAATCATTGGTAGAGGTAATGTTGGTAATAATGACTCTGACTTGATTACTGGTGTTATTTTGGTTGAAGGATTGACTCACAACCTTTTAAGCATTAGTCAATTTTGTGGCCAAGCCTATAAGGTTGTGTTTGAACTTTCTCGTTACATCATAAAAGACTCCATATCAGATAAGATCATTCTTACTACTTGCATAATAATCCTTATGTATTATATCTAGATGACCTTTTAGATCAAAATGTAAAATGCTCAGCATCCTTTGTGGATAAAAAGTGGATGTCGCATAAGAAACATAATCATAGTTATATGAGATTAATCTCTGAGATTTCTCAAAAAGAGCTTGTTAAAGGATTACCTAAGATTAGCTTTGACAATGAATCAATTTGTGAATTCTGCCACAGAGATAAATAAACCAAGGGTTCTTTCCATAGCAAAAATGTAGTGTCAACTACACAACCACTTGAGCTTTTACATTTTAATCTTTTTGGACCAACTAGAACTACCAGTTTGGGTGATAAGAAATATGGTTTGGTCATAATAGATGACTTTTTTAGATTCATGTGGGTTATATTCCTAGTTCATAAAGATGAAGCTTATAAGACCTTTAAAGTGTTTTAAAAAAAAGTTCAAAATGAAAAAGGTTTATGTATCTCATCTATCAGATCAGATCATGGTGGTGAGTTTGAAAACCATGTTTTTGAAAGCTTTTGTAATGAAAATGACATTTCTCACAATTTTTATTCTTCTAGAACTCCTTAACAAAATGAGGTTGTTGAAAGGAAGAACAGATCTTTGCAAAAAATGGCCAGAACCATGCTTTTGGAAAGTGATTTATCAAAAGGTTTTTAGGTAGAAGTAGTTGACACTGCCTGTTGCATTCAAAATCATGTTTTCTTAAGACCAATAATCAAGAAGGCCCCCTATGAATTATGGAAAGCAAGGAAACCCAACATATCTTATTTCCATATATTTGGTTTTGAATGTTTTATACTTAACATAAAGGATAATCTGTCGAAGTATGATCCTAAATTTGATCCTAGTGTATTTCTAAGATATTCTTATGTGTCTAAAGCTTACAGGGTATACAACAAAAGAACTCAGGTTGTGGAGGAAACAATTCATATCACTTTCAAAGAAAAGAAAAAGGATATGGATCAAAATATCAATAATCTGGAAGAGAACATAGAGAATCTGTCTCTAAATAATGATTTTTAGAATCAACAATCCCTTTAGATAGCCACAAGAGAAAATAATGAAGATAAGGCTACCAATTATGGGCCACTCTCAGCATGTTTCTAATGATATTCTAAAAGATTTAGAACAATCCCCTATAAAGAGAAGATGCATTGGTGTAAAAGATTTGAGAGCTATCTCCCAAAATCAAATCATTGATGAACCTTCTCAAAGAATCAGAATCAGATCCTCTTTTAAAACAGAATCAAACATGGCTTTAATTTATGAAATACAACTTGAATGTATTGATGAAGCTCTTTAAGATCAAAGTTGGATAGAGGCCATGCAAGAAGAGCTCAACCAATTTGAAAAGAGCAAGGTTTGGACTCTATTTCCATTGCCTAAAGGACATTCTATATTGCCACAAGATGAATGTTTAGAAATAATCTAGATGAAAGTAGAAAGGTGGTTAAAAACATAGCAAGGCTAGTTAATACAGGGAGACTTGCTCCTATTGCATTCTATGATGAGACATTTGCTCCTATTGCAAGACTAGAAGCCATTAGAATGCTACTCGCTTTTGCAGCATACAAAGGTTTTGTTCTTTATCAGATGGGTGTTAAATATGCTTTTCTAAATGGTTTGATTTTTGAAGAAGTGTATGTTAAACAACCTCTTGGTTTTGAAAATGAAACCTTTCCTTATCATGTTTTTAAGTTGTCAAAAGCTTATATAGTTTGAAACAAGCTCAAGAGCTTGGTATGAAATACTTAACTTTTCTCTGCTTAAAAATGGTTTTGAGAGAGGGAAAGTTGATTCAACCCTGTTTATCATGCATGAGAAAGATGATTTCCTTATTGTTTAGATTTATGTAAATGATATTATTTTTGGTACTACTAGTCAAAATCTGTGCAAGAGTTTTTCTAAGTTTATACAGGGAGAATTTGAGATGAATATGATGGGAGAGCTCAAATACTTTCTGTGTTTGTAAATTAAGCAACAGAAAGATGGGATCCTCATTCATCAAGAAAAATATGCTAAAGATTTTCTCAAGAGATTTGATATGGATAAAGCTAAGAGCATTAGCACTCCCATGCATTATTCTCAAGTTTTAAAGCTAATGAAGTAGGAGATAAAGTTTCTGATAAACTTTGTCGCGATTATTATGATGCTGATTTTGCTAGAGACAGAGTTGAGAGAAAAAAGTACAAGTGGTTACTGCTATTTTCTTAAAAAATCCTTGATAACATGGTTAAGCAAGAAGTAAAACACTATTGCTCTCTCAATTATGAAGCTGAATATGTTTCTGTAGCAATTTGTTGTGCACAAATTTTGTGGATTAAGTATTAGTTGGAAGATTCAACTTGAGGTATACCAAAATTCCTATTCTATGTGATAACACTAGTGCTATTAACCTTGCTAAAAATCCCATTTAGCATTCTAGATCAAAGCATATAGATATTTATAAGAAATCATGTTTAGAAAAGAGTTATTGAGCTAAATTTTGTCAATACAGAAGATCAAATAGCTGATATATTTACAAAACCTTTATCAGAAGATTGTTTCTATTACATTAAGAACCTTCTGAATATGTTTAGCTTCTGAGCATGCATTCATAACATATGGATCTTATCCCCTTAAGATCTAAGAGAGCTTAAGGCTGAGATTACAATAGCCAAGTGTGTTTCCCTTTTGAAGAAGGCATTTCAAGAGTTGTTCAGAAAGTTCAGTTTAGAATGGTCTTTAGAATGTGTTTAGAAAGTTGTGTTTTCAATGATGATTTAGAAAGGCTAATAAAAAAGGTGCTATATGAAGTTTTCAGGTTTCAAGTTCAAAAAGATGTTTTTCTTCAGGAGGTTGACTCAAACTTTTGATCAAAAAGATGAATGTGAAGAGTTAAGGTAGTTTTGAAACATGGGTGGGTGGCTCAAGTAACTTTCCACGTTGCCATGTTTCAATGAAGTAGGAAAGCAAAAATCTATACCTACACAAAACACTATTGTTTTAGCCTCAAAACCTTTCATATTTCCATGACCTTTGGTCATTTCTTTTAGCCAATGAATTCATTTACTTACTCTAAAACCCCATTTCTTTCAAGTTACTAAAACTCTTTACACACTGTTCAAACACTGTTCATCTTCCCTCAAAGATTCAAACTTTAAACACTTCTCTACCTTCACCTTTTACTTACCCAAACACATTCTTTTTTCCATTCAAGCTCCAACCTTTTATATCCTCTTAATGGCTAACAAAGGTCATCAAAGTGTTCCCTACATGTTTGAGGATGACGAAATGCAAGCCAACTTTCAAAATAAATTGTTCAGGAGACCCATTGCTAGAGAAAGAAGTTTTTACCTGGAGAACTTCAATTCTTTTCTAAAAGTCTTCAATATTTTCGAGTTTCAGGGTTGGAGAGATTTTTTGAGGATCTCGAAGGACATTTACATAGGAGTTGTCCCTGCCTTCTATAGTACCACCTCGAATGAGGACAATACTTCACTCAGAAGCATAATGAGGAGTTTTGAACTTCAAATTCTACATGCTAATATCGCAAAAATCACCAACACACCCAACGATGTTATTTTGTGTCATGGTGCATAAATTGGTGGGATGAACTTGGTGCTACTGAGGAAGATATTGCAGAAACTCCATAGGAAAAAGAAGTATGTCAAACCTCTCGTTTACTTACTCTTGTTAGGGTTGTTTATTTTGTCATTCAAAAAACCGTATTACCAAGGAGTGTTAATACAGATGTAATAAGTGAAGTAGATCAAATGGTCATGTTCTATCTCATGACCAAAAGGAAGATCAACTTGGTGAGGTTGATATTGGATTTCATTATTGGCGCTATGGGTATTGAAAAAAAAGGAACATGCAACTATTTTATATGGCATGTTTCTTACCAAAGTGTTCATCAAGGCACAGTTGCCTCTAGACGAACAAAGGTCTGACAAGAAAAGACCTACCACCATACTAAAGACCTTCTCAACTCTAGGATTGATACCTCAAGTTTAGGAAAAGAAGAAAGAGAAGAAGAACAAAAAGAAGAAAGCTGCTGCTACTGAGGTGCTTAGCACCAAGAAGGGAAAGTCTAAGCCTTCTAAGGATGGTAAGAAAAAGAAGATAAAGAGAGAAAGAAGTCTCTTTCCTACTCTATAGGAAAGAAGCAAAAGCAAGAGAAGCTTCTTGATTAATCTTCTTCTTTAAAGGTTGATGATGAGGTTTTTGTTATTGCTGCAGAACCCAACAATGTGACTGGCACTGCTACAATTCCTATTGCCCCTCCAACTCCTCCTATCTTGCTAAAAGCAGTATTATCATAAAGGAGCCTGCACCAGAAGAATTAACTCCTAAAGAGGTTCTAGTGGGCAAAGGAAAAAAGAAGTTCCCGTTGCTCCTTTAAAAAATTCAACTCCCTCACCAATCAAAAAAGCCAGAAAAGAAGCCGAAGAAAATAAGTTAAGAGAAGAAGCTTAGCTCCAAAAACAAAGAAATGGAGCAATTAGAGTTGAAGCATTTGAGCAAAGAAGTTCCTCTATCTCTTAGAAAGTAGAAAAACATCTTGTTGTGGTTATTGAAGATCAGAACACTCCCACTAGGATAAGAAAGGTTGTGCTAGCTTCTAAAAACGAGTTGCACAAGATGAGTTTTCTCACCTAACTTTTCCCTTGATTCCTGTCAATCAAGAAAGAACCCTTGTTAGGGTTGAAGAGATTATAGAGGAAAAAGTTAAGGAAAGAGTAGAGCCTGCTGGTGTAGAAAAATTAGTAGAACCAAGCATTGCTTCTGCTCAAGAAGTTGCACTTTTCTTAAACCTTGCTGAGATCACCTTGCCTGTCTCTCAACATGATCTTGCTACTACTACCATTGCCAACACTCTCTTATTGTGGACCACTTGTCCAAGGTTTGATAAGACTGTATCTAATGGTGCCAAGTCTTTTGCATCTTACACTAAGAAACTACCTTCTGAAGAACCATCTAGAACCCTTGACAATGTCCTTCCTAATCTGTTGAAGTCTAGATGGATCTCATCTAGGCCAATAGACAATAATGGCCAGCTAGCATGCACTATAAAGAAGGATGGATATAATGGAGAATCTAATGTTGTAATTATTAAGAATTTTTCAGAAAGGAAATACCAAGGGCAATCAGTGATGGTTGTCCATGATCCCTACACATCTTTTGCTGATGTCAAAAGGGTGAGAAGAAGAGAAAAGCTTTGGTTGAGGGGGAGCTAGGAAATTAAAGTATAAATTCTATTTGTTTTTGCATTTTGCATTATTTTTTCTTTCATATTAGAATAATCCTTCTTTTGATGAATGAATTATCATACTTCTATTCTGAATTATTTATTAATGCTCTTTCATCTATCTTAATTTATTTTCACTCTGATAATGCTCTGATAATTCTATTGTCTTAGTGCTTATATATATCACAATTTTATTGCTTTGATATTTGATTATGCATGTTTTGTGCTTTGTGAGATTTTTGGGTAATAAGTTATATTCTCACAAGTTATATTTCTTACTCTTTTATTTTTTTCTTTGATTATAGCATGAACTGCACATCTACTAAATTTTGTGGTTTAAGCAAAATGATAGTTTGATTCAAGATGTTCTTAATTGCTAATACCTTAACATAGCACAATACCTTAAGATAATAAAGTAATCATAGAAAATCAAGAGTCATAATTACACTTAATAATTATCACATATGTAATAAGTTAAATTAAGTAGCATGACTTCTGATATGCTCTTAATTACACTTAAATTGCCCAACTAGGGCTCTTAAGAAAGTGAAAGCACTATACTACTATCTCGGTCCTCCTTAGCTAGGTGAAGTAGCATGGCAGCTCCTTGTCTTATCCAATCAGGTACCATAGGAAGTGCTGCCATGGATGCCATCAGCTTCATCCGAAGATGACACGGAAACATGGGAATGAGAAATACAAGATTTCTCAGTCAGATCTCGACTATACCATTAATGTGTCATTGTCATTGTCCCAGCCACTTCAAGTTTAATTATGAAAACAGTGAGCGTGCATAGATTCCATTTTTAAAGGGTTTGAAAACATAGGTTCTTGAAGCAAGTTTCTTTTAATCTTTCTTATATAAATATAATATAAAGAAACTTAAAGCTACAATATAAAAGCATATACATATGAGAACATAATATAAACATTCATGACCATACAAATGAGAGCATGAATATGCATGCACATTCATGTAACTTCTTACACTAGACCAGAGTCTTTCTTTAACTTTACTTTCATATTTAGCATGTGTTTAACATTCTTTACTTTTCCTTTGAAATAGACTGACTGCTTTTGGACATGAGCTCATTTCGTGACCATTGTCATCCAGTACTAAACCAAATTAGATTAAGCTGATAATGGTTACCTCTAAGTTGGAGGGTCCTCCATGTCACCCTTGCCTCCCCCATAAAGGTTTCTTGAGTCTTTATGGATCACAGTCCTTCACTTCTCTTACCGAAGTGATTGAAGGGTCGTGTCCCATTTTTCTTTCTTTTCTTATATTATGACCACATCTTACATGCATTGCTATCACTGATAAGACACATGTGGATATGTAATGATATGGCTAAGTCCAAAATTTTGGCAGAAATCCGGCAGCATAATAGCTAAACCAGAGCTTCCCCAAAATGCCAAACATGGAAACTTTCAACCAACAACCAATTATATTCATCTCATGTCATCATACTAATCATTCAATCATAAGATAACGCTCAATCATACTTGTCATACATCATGCTTAATGGTATCATATATTCATACCCTAAAAGGTGTTTATAGTTGCGTTATTGTTTGTGATAAGTCTTATGAGCCTTCATATGATTTCCTATGTTTACACATGAAAGAATCACATAGTTAAAATGAATGTGTATTGATGCGGCTCCGACAAGTATACCGGGTCGTACAAGTAATAAAGTGATGAGAAAAGTATCGTTCCCACGAGAATAGATCAAATACCGGATAGTTTAAGGGATGACTATTTGGATAGAGTGAATTCACGGATAAAGAAATTAAAATTCAAACAAAATAAAATAAATATGAAAATTAATAATGTAGATGGATGCTAACTAGGTAAACAAATGCAATGGAATGGATGCTAGGGCTAATTAATTTCACCTATTGCAGACACATTTACTATGAATTTCTGTTAATCAGTTCCTATCCTAATTGACTCACGGTCAGTTCCCCTTAATTTATTCCTAGCCTCTCTCGAGATCAAGCAATACTCTTTATCCTAAATTGATTGCCTAATCTCTTAGCATAAACTAATCTAGGAAAATGTTGAAGCTCTATGGGTTCCTATGTTAACCGCATGAACCACGTTTGTCTATCTTTAGTTTTCGCTCAGCTCACGGTGTTTATGTTAAGAGGCTCTATTCACAAACTCTCTCTTGAGTTATTGTAAATCCCCAAATCAATTAATTGGTGATCAAGCAATTAAAAGCAATAAGAACAAACAAAAACACTAAGCAATAGAGATAGAAAACAAGATTAACATTAATCCATGAGTAAACTTGCCATACGAAAAGGGTCCATTAACGCCGTAGCAAAAGAAAACTAGTTCATAACTAAAGAAAAGAAAACAATGAAAGAGTATGAAGATGAGAAGATAGAAGAAACAAAAGCCATGGAGAATTCTAGCTAGAGACAAAGATTTGGAAGAATGTGGATTTCTCCGTGTTGAACTTGAGCTTTGGAATCCTTGAATCTTCAACTTCAATCTCTTTGGAAGAAGTCTTCTATCTTGGGAGGTGTTTGGAAGTGTCTAGGGATCTGTTTTTGACCTTAAGTGTTGCCTTTTATAGTCCAAAGATCCCTCTTCTTGAAATTCAGCCTGAGCCCACTAATTCTGTAGTCGGGGTCGCGCTATAGCGCAAGATATAGCACTATAGCGCGTTTGCCTGACAGTGCCAATCTCTTTTATACACTTCCAAGCTCTATAGCGGTCTGAATAGTTGGAATTTGGCCTCGGAGTTAGAAATAGCAATTGTAGATCTTTGAGTAAGCTTTCTAACACAATAAGAATCACCTCAATCAGAGTTCTACAGCTCAAGATACAAGTGAAAGAGTGATGAAAGGTCAGAATTGACAGCACCAAAAACAAGATGAAGCTTCAATCTTGTTTTGCCTTTTTCTCCTAGAAGACTCAGGAACTGGAAAAAGTGTCCAACAATAAAGTTGAAGATCTTCTTCCCTTCTTTCCAAAGAATCTTGAATCATCATAATCTGACTTTTGGAAAACTAGATATTGAATTTCCAATGCTGAAAGGTCTTGATTTTATGCAAGAAAAGCTCTCTCATGGCTCCAAATTCCAATTTGAGTGCTTCTACCTAATAAAAAATATACCAAAAGCATAAATAAGTATCTAAAATATAAAAAATAATAGAAAATAAAATTACCACCTAATCTAAACTACTTAATGAAAATAAAACAAAATATTAACTAAACTAAACAACTACGTCCTAAATTAAATAAAAATTAACTAAAAGTATAACTCACTACAAGGAGTTATCATGTATGTAGCCTTTTTAGTAACTTAATGCTTCAGTGAGGCTACTCTTTACTTAGGTACATAGCTTATGGAATACTTTGCTCAAGTTAACTAAGTTAAGTAATTATTTCCTTTTCTTATGTTGAGATGGTGCACTTAGTGATTCCTAGGTTCGTGGTATGCTCAGAGGCCTTAATCATACTTCTGTTCTTGAGGGATTTTGAGATCCTTCTAGTCCCTTAGGATATGGCATCGTATAATCACACTCATGAACCTGACAACACCATATTTACTAATCATCAAGAGATAGTTTTTCTTTTGACTTAAATATGTTTTTGGTCCTTATAAATATTAGCTTTTACGGATTTGGTCCTGATAACTCCATTTGGTGAGTCATATTTTTAGATAGTTTTTGTTGAATTTGAGTTATGGTTGTTTAATTTATCTTTTGTTTTGTTGCATTTTAGTACATAGTTTGGGTTAATTGGTATTTTTAGTCTTTTACTATTTTTTTTGTTATTTGTTTGGATACTTATTTTGAGTTTATTTGATTTAGTGTAGGTGCAAGTGGACCCAAAAGAAGTTGGAAGAGGCCAAGCCATGAATTCAGACTACGCTATAGTGCAAGCCAGTGCGCTACAGCACACTGCCGTATAAGGAAGAAAATGGCCACATTTATGTTGCGCTATAGCGCAACTAATCGCGCTATAGCGCGCTCCCATGTTCGCAGACTCTGTCAACAATTGTTGTTGTGCTATAGCGCAACCCGGTGCGCTATAGTGCGCCACCGTATTTCGCAAATGAGCCAAGAATTGAGGCTTGCGTTGCAGCAGATTATCAATTCCAGCTTAAAGTTAAAAGGGGGGATCTATGCGCTATAAAAAGGAGGTCACAAAGATCACAAAGAGATCCCTAAACACTTCCAAACACCCCCCAAGATAGAAGACTTCTTCCAGAGAGATTGAAGGCAAAGATTCAAGGATTCCAGAGCTCAAGTTCAACACGGAGAGATCCATATTCTTCCAAATCTTTTGTTTCTAGCTTTAATACTTTATGGCTTTTGTTTCTTCTATCTTCTCATCTTCTTACTCTTTCATTGTTTTCTTTTCTTCAGTTATTGACTCGCACGTCGCAACACGAGCAAATTAAACCAAATAGCGACTATAGTATAGTAGCCAACTCGGATCGTTTCCCAAAGATGAACACACTATTTGATCAGAAAATTCAGGGGGGTTTTTATAACAAACACTTAAAATGCAATACTGAATTCCAAAGCAAACAAAAAACAAAAAGGCTAAACCGAATTAAAATTCTAATCCAAGACACACAAGAAGAAAGCAATCAACACTCAATCATTGGATTCAAATATACATGCACACTCCAATTCGATGATTAATTTTAGATTCAATTGAAACCTCAAATCAAACCTAGCATTCACATGAAAATCTCCATGCATTCAACTAATCACTCAAGCAATTCGGTTTAGAGACCTTTAAAACCGAATTGATTTTGGATTAGCTTCCAAACCAATGCTCTAATCTCATATTCAGATCCGAAATATGAATCACACTCTTGAACAATCGAATCACACATATCAACCGAATTATACATGATTTGATTGACTCTTAATCAACATGCATGAATGAAAACCTCCAATTCAATTACGAGATTAAGAAGAAGAGAAGAGGAGTGAAACCGAAATTGGAATTTCCATGTCTTGGTGCACCAATCCTCAAGAGCTTGAATGCTTCTCTTGATGCCTTGGATCAGAGGAGGATCACCCCTCCATTAATGGAGGAAAGCATAAGAGAGAGAGAGAGAGAGAGAGAGAGAGAGAGTTTTCTTATTCAATAAAACTAAAAATTACAAAATGAGCAAAAAAGGGTCCTGAAGCATAATCAGAATTTCTATATATACCTCTAATTAAAAGTCACTAATTACTTAATTAAAATAATCCTCTTTTCCTAAGCTAAATTTGGATAGCTCATTTGCCCAATTTGGATGCTTAGAGAGAAAGTTGTGCCCAAAACAAGTTGAGTGGGCTCTCTTAGACTCAGCAGCGACTTCCAACACGTTTTTGGGCCTCATAACGGTTCTTCTTGGCTTAGTGCTCTGAACGTAAGATGAAGCCCTGGATGTTAGCTTTCCAATGCCACCGGAATGGGCTTAATTGAGTCCCCGTAGCCCAAGATATGGTCCAATCATTGAAGGCTGCTCAGAAACCGCGCCCAAACGCTTCAGTTCAGTTCCGAGCCCAATTTCGGCTTTAAGATCTCAGAATTAGCCCTTTTCCTGTCCATAGAAATTGTAGCTCTATCTCTTAGCTTTCCTACAAATCAAGAAGCATAATAAAATGAGGTATAGAGCTCAAGATATGATCTAAACACTGAAGCAGGTCAAAATAACCGAAATGCTGCAAAAATTAACTAAGTCTCACTAAGATACAAAAAAGGAAAATGATCTAAACTCAACCAATTAAGCACAAAGGAGGATTAATGAGACAAGTATGAAGGATAAAAATAGTATAAAAATCTAATTCATCAAATTCCCCCACACTTAGCCCTTGCATGTCCTCATGCAAGACTCAACCTAAAGGAAACTAAACAAGGAAAATACCAAAATCAACTACAAACCAAAGTGGAAAAACTTATTCTCCAATGAATCATCAAAAGTGCTAAGTTTAGGGACAAAGTAGCATGTGAGGCATCAAGAATTTTCCAACAATCAAATCAAATGATCCCCACCTCTCTAAAGTATAAACCAAGCAACATCACTCAAAGTGCAAAGATCAAGTATGAAGAATTTCACAAGATGGTGGGTGAGTGTATGAAACTCACTAACTCTCAAGTGTGTGGGTAGAAATGTTTCACTCAATTCACCTCAATGGATCATGCATTACCATAGGCTTGCTAATCTTCTACTTCTCCACTACTTGCAATCATATGCAACACAAATCAAGAGGGCTTCATTAATGGTTGTAATGGGGTTAAGGTAAGGGTAGGAAAAATAGGGAAATGACAAGGTAGAACCTAAGGCAATAGGAGAAATATTGGTCAAGATATAAGCCAAGTTCACAAATGTGGGGGGTTTTCCAAAGTCATTCCATAACATATTCATTCCCTTCATGAACACTCCCATTTTGTTTGCCCTTTCTTTCTTTTTCTCTTTTTTTTTTCTTTTTGTTGTTGTTGTTTTTTTTTATTTATTTATTTGCACACTTGCAATTTATGCTTTATTTGTAACCATCCACACTTGCAATTGATGCATATATGACTTTCATTTTGCACCCCTCCACACTTGATCTCCAACACAATAATGATAATGAAACCAATGCCTTCCTATTCCCTAAGGTTGGGTAGAATCATGGTTTTCCAAATGGGTTTAGGCTTGTAATGTGCTAGAATCAAAGAAAGAAAGGTTAACAAGGCTCAAAGGGGTTAACAGGGGAATTAATGCAAGGTGGGCTATATGGCCAAGTGGTTAAAAATGAAAAGAAATGCCTCTATCATGTCCATGAATGCATATGAAAATGTAGCCTCAAAGAAGAATCAAAGCAAGTTCTAGAATGACATAAACTATGAGGGTTGACACACAAGAAAGAAAGGAATGGTATGAAATGCAACCATCCAAAACATAGCTCAAAAGCTCACAAGGGTAGTATTCATCATACTCAATCCAAGCACATCAAGATCAATCACTCAATTCACACATTGCAAGAGGGAAAAGAAAAATGAAATCATGTTGGAACTCCATCCACCTCAATATTTAATGTCCTAACTCAACAACCATCAATTCATCAAAGAAGAACAAGAGCAAAGATTATTTCAGCAACAAAAACAAACCCAAAATGCAAGACTAGCTGGAAAAATGCACGAGAGATAAACTAAAACTAATCATCCTCCCCCCACACTTCAACCCGACATTGCCCTCAATGTCATGCAACAGAATAGAATGCAAGGCAATTAGAAAGAAGTAGGAGAGGGAAGAAGAAAACATCCCTATCAAGCATAGGTGGCAGCTAACAAGCGAATCTCCTCAATGGTGTCCGCGGATAGCTCCTCATGAAACAGCTTCAGACGGTGGCCATTCACAGTAAAAACTCTGTCCGTCCCAGGCTCCACAATTTGCACAGCACCATAGGGAAAAATCTGAGTAACAATATAAGGACTAAGCCACCGGGAACGAAGCTTACCAGAGAAAAGCTTGAGGCGGGAGTTGTAGAGGAGCATTTTCTGGCCGACTGAGAACTCCTTCCGCAACAACATCCTATCATGGATGAGTTTGGCCTTTTCCTTATACATGTGGGCATTCTCATAGGCCTCTAAACGGATCTCCTCCAACTCCTGAAGCTGGAGCTTTCTATGAAGTCGGGACTAGTCCAGATCCAAGTTGCAGTGTTTAACTGCCCAATAAGCTCTGTGCTCGATCTCTACTGGAAGGTGGCATGCCTTACCAAAGACAATCCTATAGGGGGACATCCCCAAAGGTGTCTTGTAGGCGTCACGATAGGCCCATAAAGCATCCTCAAGTCTCTTGCTCCAGTCCTTCTGTTAATTTGAGCTTTTCTCCAAGATCTGCTTGAACTCTCTGTTGGACACCTCCGCTTGTCCATTTGTCTGCGGATGGTATGGAGTTGAGACCTTATGGGTGACACCATACTTCTTGACAAGGTAGCCATGTTAGGTTGCAGAAATGGCTTCACAGTCACTGATGATAGCTCTAGGCACAGAACACTGCAAAATATCTGTGATCTGACAAAATCTATGACAACATGAGAATTATCAGTCCGGGTGGCCTTGGCCTCCACCCATTTAGAGGCATAATCAACAGCCAGTAATATGTAAACAAAACCAAAAGAAACAGGAAAAGGCCCCATAAAGTCAATACCCCAAACATCAAATATCTCACAAAACAATAAGGGCTGCTGAGGCATCTCATTCCTACAGGAAATACTACCTGTCTTCTGGCATTGTTCACAATTCCTACAATATGTGTAGGCATCGCGAAACAAAGTGGGCGATAAAAACCTGCATCTAAAATCTTCCTAGCAGTGCGCTGTGGACCAAAGTGGCCATCGCAGGCAAGAGTGTGACAAAACTGTAAAATAGATGGCATCTCAGACTCATGCACACAGCAGAATGACACGATCACTACACATCCTCCACAAGTCACGGATCATCCCAAATATAGTACTTAGCCTCACTCCTAAGTTTATCTATCGATGCTTTTTAAAATAAGCGGGTAACTGACAACGGATAATTAACTAGATCGACATACCATGGGTCCTTACCTTGCTTTGTAGAAGCTGCTCATCTGGAAAGGTCTCACGGATAGGAAGAGGCTCTAGGGTCTGCGGGATTCGGCTCAGGTGATCCGCTACTAGATTCTTAGCTCCACTTTTGTCCTTGATCTCTATATCAAACTCCTGCAACAGCAACATCCACCTAATGAGCCTAGGCTTAGCATTTGGCTTCTTCAGCAGGAACTTCAGTGCTGCATGATCAGAAAAAACAGTCACTTTAGTTCCCAAAAGGTAAGCAGAATTTATCTAAAGCAAAGACAATGGCTAGAAGCTCCTTCTCGGTGGTGGTATAGTTGGCTGCGTGTGTCCAAGGTCCGGGAAGCATAGGCTATAACATGGGGTATTTTCCCGACCCTTTGTGAAAGAACTGCTCCAACTGCAAAGTTGGAAGCGTCACACATCAGCTCAAATGCATACTCCCAGTTTGGCGGTTGAAGCAAGGCGAGAGATGAGAGTCTTTGCTTGGTCAAATGCCCTCCTACGATCATCATCGAGCTGGAAGTCAACCTCCTTACGCAATAGCGGATAATGGGAGTGCTATTCGCTGAAATCTGGATGAATCGCCTATAGAAACCTGCATGGACAAGAAAAGACCGCACTTCCCTTGACGCATGCGTGGTAAGGCAAAGAAGCAATGACATCTATCTTGGATTTATCAACAGAAATACCCTCCCCAGAGATAATATGACCTAAGACCACACCCTGCCTAACCATAAAATGACACTTCTCAAAATTTAAGACAAGGTGTGATTCAACACATCTACCCAAAACTCTAGCCAGGCTATCCAGACATGCATCAAAAGAAGAGCCGTAAACAGTAAAATCATCCATGAAAACTTCCATACAGTCCTCTAGAAAGTCAGAGAATATACTCACCATGCACCTCTGAATTGTACCTGGGGTGTTGCATAAGCCAAAGGGCATCCTCCGGTATGCAAATGTGCTGAATGGACAGGTGAAAGTGGTCTTCTCTTAATCTTCTGGTGCAATATGAATCTGAAAATAGCCAGAGAAATTATCAAGAAAGCGATGGTGAGGCTGACACGCCAATCTCTCTAGCATCGATCAATGAAGTGCGAGAGAAGTGGTCTTTACGGTGGCTTGGTTCAGCTTCCTATAGTCAATGCTGAGACTCTCCACATTGCACTCGTGTGGGTACCAGCTCACCATCCGAATTCTTCACTCTTTGTATCTAGGTCTTCTTGGGGACAACTTGCAGGGCTCACCCACTTGTCTGCGAGTGGATAAATGATGCGGCTAGAAACTCTTGACTTCATTCTTGACCACATCCAAGATCAGAGGATTCAGTCTCCTCTGGGGTTGCCTCACTGGTTTCACACCCTCTTCTAACTGAATTCTGTGCGTGCACGTAGAGGGCTAATCCCAGGTATGTCCGCCAATATCCAGCCTAAAGCCTTCATGTTCTGGCTTAGAATGTTTAACAACTTCTCCTCTTGTTCTGGCAGCAAATCCTTGGCTATGATGACTGGCAGCTTCTCATTGGGTGCCAGGAATGCATACTTCAAGTTTTCTGGCAGAGGCTTCAACTCCAAGGTGGGTGGCTCTTGTATGGAAGGTGCTAATCTTGGAATTTGTTCTATTTGTGTAATTTCAGCACCTGCAACACATGAAGAATCTTGCACAATGGCATTAGAATCAAGAAAAACAGTGGATTCATCCATACTATCAGAAACTGGATCCACAGAATCTGCACAAATAGAGTCACTATATGCAGAATTTAAAACAGAAGGAATAGCAACCAAACTAGAATTTTCTGCAGCAGAAAATGCAGAATTTACAACTTCAGAATTTGTAGCTGCAGAATCTAAGCAACCGAAAGCAGTTTGTTAGCGACAATATTCATGGAGTTTGAGTTTACAGTGTTGGAGAAAGCAGGCTGGAATGGACATCATCAACAAGAGCAGAACCAGAATTAATAGCATCAGAAATGGAATTTTTAGAAACAGAAATTTCAGGAACAGAAATTGCAGAAACAGAAACTGCAGTAACAGAAATTTCAGAAACAGAATTCTCAACAGCAGAAGTTTCAAAATGTGCAGCAATAGCAGAATTTGCACTCTCAATAGCAGGGTTAACAACTTAGAAACCTACAGAAACTAAATCAATACCTGCAGAGTTCAAGTCTACAAAAACTGCACAATCAGAGTTGGAATTAACAGAAATAGAACCAGAAATTTCAGCATGTAAATTAGCATAATTAAATGGTTCAGAATCTGAATCATGGAGGCATGCATCAATCTCAGCACAAACAACACATTTATCATGAATTCCATCACAATCAGAACATTGAAATTCATCTTGAAAGCCTACAATTTCTGGAAAATCATCCAACAAATGTTCATGCACATTATCAACCAATGAATCAATGATATCTAAGTGAAAAACAAAATGCTCTTCCGGTGGGAATTTCATGGCATCACACAAGTTAAAATTCACTTTGCTATCTCCAAATTCCATTGACAAGGTACCAGAATGCACATCAATCTTGGTTTTTGCAGTTTTTAGAAATGGCCTACCTAAGATCAATGTTGGTTGATTAATATGCATGTCATCCTCCATATTCAACACATAAAAATCAGCAGGGAATATCAATTCATTTACTCTCACCAAAACATCTTCTAAAACTCCTTGGGGTGGGTTGTGCTCAGGTTGGCTAGTTGAATGACCACTCCAGGTTGGCTTGAGCTCTCCCATGTGCAAGGACTTGTAAACCGATGTTGGCATGACATTGATTGAAGCACCAAGGTCTAGCATGGCTTGATTGAATTGCTTGCTCCCTATGGTGCAAGGGATGGTAAAGTGCCGGATCCTTGCATTTAGGTGGAATGCTCGGTTGGATGATGGCGGATACATTTACGCCCATCTTTGACTTTTTCATTTCCCTTGACCTCCTTCTATGAGTGCATAAGTCTTTGAGGAACTTTGCATATTTGGGAATTTGCTTGATTGCATCCAGAGTGGAATATTAACTTCAACTTTTTGAATGTCTCCATGATCTCCTTGTCCAGTGCCCTTACGCCGCTTCTTGTTTTGTGTCACTCTATTGGGAAGAGCGGTGGCAATTTCTCACTTTGTTCAACTTGCTTGCTATTGCTTGGTTCTGCATAATTTTCCTCCGATTCTGAGAATCAGTTTTTCTTGTATCCTTGGTTGTTCTGCGAATCTGCGAGAATCTGGTTGTTCAACATCGGGAACCTTAAGTTGCTTGCCACTTCTCGAGTGATGGGCCGACATTCCTTGGATTGCTCACGGATTGGGAGGGAGGTTGCGGAACCTTGGGATTTCAGCTCATTCCTGTTGTAGCCAGTGACCAATCTGTGTTTGCGGACTCACGGATCTTTGGCTTCGTTCTTTCTTGGCGAACATCGCTGGTTGCCATCCGCTTCACAAGTTACGCCACGCTTGGTTACGAGCTCTTGCTTTGTGGTGGTGCGGTTTAGCTTCTGCGGATCTTCTTGTCTCATGTTTGGTCTATGACATTGTGCTTGAAGCGATATTGAGGCTGCTTTGTTGGAATTGATTAGCATTACCATACCTCAGGGTTTGGGTGGTCTCTCCATCCGGGATTGTATGAATTAGAAAAGGGGTCATAATTCCTCTGCTTTGGTTTTGTGGTCATTGATAAGGCCTCCCGGGAAAATTCCAAAGCTGTTTCATTGCCTTCTTGCTGCTGCGGACATTGGTACATTGCATGACCTGGTATCTGACAAATTCCACAAAGGCTTCTTGGTGGTGGTATGGATTCTTTGAGGTTGTTGTATCGACCAAGTGCCATTTGCCTCACTAAAGTTGTCAACTCATCTATTCGTTTCTCCATCCTTTCTTTGGGTTCGGATTATAGGTATTCACTTCATTCACTCCTCTTGTAGGCACTATGGCTCGGGTACTAAATTGTTGAGCATTTTCAGCCATGTTAGCAATCAAGTCCCGGGTGCAGGGGTTTTATCTACGAGAGCTCCTCTAGAAGCAAAGATCAACCATACTTCTATCCATTGGCATCGGACCTTCATAAAAATCTTGAATGAGGAGCTGGTCACTAATGTCGGTAGTGTGGGACTTGCACACAATTTCTTGAATCTCTCCCAATATTCATGTAAGGTCTCACCATGGATCCGCCTTATGCCACATATATCTTTTACGATTGCGCAGCTCTTGAAGCGAGAAAGAATTTCTCTAGAAACAACCTATTCATGTCTTGTGACATGTAATGGAACCAGGATGCAGATAGTAAAGCCAATCCTTTGCGGCTCCATCAAGTGAGAAAGGAAAAGCTCTCAATTTAATGTGATCTTCATCAACTCCATGTGGCCTCATGGTGTAGCACACCTCATGGACTTCCTTGAGATGCTTGTGTGGATCTTCTCGGCCAGACCATGGAACTTAGGAAGCAAGTGTATCAATCTGATTTGAGCTCAAAATCCGCATGCAATTACGGGTATTGGATGGCAAGAGCTTGGTAGTTGACATGCAGTCTTGCCACTCTTTCAAAGTCCTATCATGATTGTTAGCCATGTTTTACGGAAGCAACTGGTCAGTCTCAGAACTCAAATCAGTGAATTCAGATGCAGACTCACTAAAACTATCACTATGCAAGCTACTACTATGCAAATGACTAGTATGAAGACTATGCACACTACCCTGACTCCTAATGAGCCTATGGAATGTTATATCTATCTCAGGATCAATATCACACAAATTTTGAGGATTGGACCTGGTCATGCATGATCAGACAGAATTACTTGCAATGCAAGAAAAACACTAAAAATGCAAGAACACAAGAACCAGCATGCACAAGCACTCAAACTAGGTCAAGGGGAGGTGGATCAGATTAGTTTTAGGATGCAAATGAAGCACAAGAAAGCTCAGATCAAAATAAGCTTGTTTGCTACCTGAAAATTGAATTAGAAAAATCAGAAAATCCTAAAAATGAAGAAAAAATGGCCTAAATGAGGTCTTTTTGAGAAATTGGTGGCCCAAACCACCTTTGGCGTTTGTCTAGCTAGATCTCAAAAAGTTATATGAAATAGACATATAATTTGCATCAAACGGAGTTATATGCAAAAAGTTATGCCACTTCAAAGTTTTAGCCTAAAATCTTGAAAAAGTCATACCAGATGATGGAATATGGCAAAAATAGGTGTCACCTGACCTTTTGGGTCACTTTTGCTCAGGATGATGGTAAAACTTTGGACAAGAATCCCTGGCTTCAAACTCCAACTTAGGATCCACTTCCGTTCCTCCTATTAGGCTCCCTTATGCTCCCTTGGTGTAATTCTGTAAAAACTGGGTCAGCATTTACAACCAAGGTTAGCAACAATCCTAATATGATTAATGTGGTCTATAGAAGCAAGGAAGGGCACTGTTCTATTGGTTGATGCAGAAAGTGCTATGACAGGTACTCGAAATGCTATGCAAGGTGAGGCTAAAGATGCTACTGATATGGATGCAGACTAAGGCTTATATGAATGACTATTCTATGATGCAAACTCTATTAATGTCTGTAGACTAGAAAATGTAGAATGGAGGTTATGTACGAACTAGTCTATGAGCTGGTTATGCAGATGAGGAATTTGCCTAGCCTAGCTTATGAAGGTTCCTAGTTGCGGGATCACGAGAATGCGAGAAGAGAAGAAACAGAATGCAAGGATAGAAGCCAAATGTGCAGAGTGTAGGACCATACAAAGAAAATAGAATTGGACACTAACACTAAAACTAACAACTCAGAGCCATCAAACAAAAGAAACAGAAAACTGCAACAGAGAATTTGGGGAGCTGTATGGATGCAAAACCACAACATAAAACAGGATTAAACACTAAAGACTCAGAAACACTACTAATTCAGAACTACTCTAAATGCAGACTACTCCTAGTGTAGAAACTCAGAAATGCAGAATATGCAGAATATGCACAAACACAGCAACTCATGAACACGGCTGCAGAATCACACATGCAGCGACTGGACACAAGCACAAACAGGGAGTTAGCATGATATTCACAGGTAAGAACATGATCAAACATAATGTATCATCCCCGGCAACGGCGCCAAAATTTGACTCGCACGTCGCAACACGAGCAAATTAAACCGAATAGCGACTATAGTATAGTAGCCAACTCGGATCGTTTCCCAAAGATGAACACACTATTTGATCAGAAAATTCAAGGGGGTTTTTATAACAAACACTTAAAATGCAATCTTTGAATTCCAAGGCAATCAGAAAACAACAAGGCTAAACCGAATTAAAATTCTAATCCAAGACACACAAGAAGAAAGCAATCAACACTCAATCATTGGATTCAAATATACATGCACACTCCAATTCGATGATTAATTTTAGATTCAATTGAAACCTCAAATCAAACCTAGCATTCACATGAAAATCTCCATGCATTCAACTAATCACTCAAGCAATTCGGTTTAGAGACCTCTAAAACCGAATTGATTTTGGATTAGCTTCCAAACCAATGCTCTAATCTCATATTCAGATCCGAAATATGAATCACACTCTTGAACAATCGAATCACATATATCAACCGAATTATACATGATTTGATTGACTCTTAATCAACATGCATGAATGAAAACCTCCAATTCAATTACGAGATTAAGAAGAAGAGAAGAGGAGTGAAACCGAAATTGGAATTTCCATGTCTTGATGCACCAATCCTCAAGAGCTTGAATGCTTCTCTTGATGCCTTGGATCAGAGGAGGATCACCCCTCCATTAATGGAGGAAAACGCAAAAGAGAGAGAGAGAGAGAGAGAGAGAGAGAGAGAGAGTTTTCTTATTCAATAAAACTAAAAATTACAAAATGAGCAAAAAAAGGTCCTGAAGCATAATCAGAATTTCTATATATACCTCTAATTAAAAGTCACTAATTACTTAATTAAAATAATCCTCTTTTCCTAAGCTAAATTTGGATAGCTCATTTGCCCAATTTGGATGCTTAGAGAGAAAGTTGTGCCCAAAACAAGTTGAGTGGGCTCTCTTAGACTCAGCAGCGACTTCCAACACGTTTTTGGGCCTCATAACGGTTCTTCTTGGCTTAGTGCTCTGAACGTAAGATGAAGCCCTGGATGTTAGATTTCCAATGCCACCGGAATGGGCTCAATTGAGTCCCCGTAGCCCAAGATATGGTCCAATCATTGAAGGCTGCTCAGAAACCGCGCCCAAACGCTTCAGTTCAGTTCCGAGCCCAATTTCGGCTTTAAGATCTCAGAATTAGCCCTTTCCCTCTTCATAGAAATTGTAGCTCTATCTCTTAGCTTTCCTACAAATTAAGAAGCATAATAAAATGAGGTATAGAGCTCAAGATATGATCTAAACACTGAAGCAGGTCAAAATAACCGAAATGCTACAAAAATTAACTAAGTCTCACTAAGATCCAAAAAAGGAAAATGATCTAAACTCAACCAATTAAGCACAAAGGAGGATTAATGAGACAAGTATGAAGGATAAAAATAGTATAAAAATCCAATTCATCAGTTATTAACTAGTTTTCTTTTGCTAGGGCGTTAATGGACCCTTTTTGTATGACAAGTTTACTCATGGATTAATGTTAATCTTGTTTTTTATCTCTATTGCTTAGTATTTTTGTTTGTTCTTAATGCTTTTAATTGCTTGATCACCAATTAATTGATTTGGGGATTTACAATAACTCGAGAGAGGATTTGTGAATAGAGCCTCTTAACATAAACACCGTGAGCTGAGCGAAAACTAGAGATAGACAAATATGGTTCATGCGGTCAACATAGGAACCCATATAGCTTCAACCTTTACCTAGATTACTTTGTACTAAGAGATTAGGCAATCAGTTTAGGATAAAGAGTCTTGCTTCACCTCGAAAAAGGCTAGGAATAAATTAAGGGGAACTAATCATGACTCAATTAGGATAGGAACTGATTAGCAGAAATTCATAGTAAATGCGTATACAATAGGTGAAATTAATTAGCCCTAGCATCCATTCCATTGCATTTGTTTACCCAGTTAGCATCCATCTACATTATTAATTGTCTTATTTATTTTATTTTGTTTGAATTTTAATTTCTTTATTTGTGAATTCATTCCATCCAAATAGTCATCCCTTAAACTATCCGGTATTTAATCTATCCTCGTAGGAATGATACTTTACTTATCACTTTATTACTTGTATGACCCGATATACTTGTCGGGGCTGCATCAATTTTTTGGTGCCATTGCTGGGAATAGTATCAATATCATTCTTAGTTGATGGGATACTAGATTGGATTGTTTTTATTTTTATTTTATTTTATTTTATATTTGTTTTTGTCATGTTTATTTTTTTATTATTTATTTTTCTTTTTATTTTCTTTTTCTTTTGTTATTTATTTTATTTTATTTTATTTTATTTTATTCTTACTTTCACTTTTTCTTGTGTTTTATTTTGCAGTTTATGCGAAGAAGCCAATCCATTGAAGATTTATTCTTTGATCCAGAGATTGAGTATTTTTTGCGTTAGCTTAGAAGAGAACGAAGAGCAATTGAAAAAGTCTCTAAAGCTGCCATGGCAGATGAAAACGAGCAAAATGACAAGGTCATGAAGGGTTATTTGGCACCCACTTTTCAAGGGTGTTCATCCAACATTATGAGGCCACCTGTCCAAGCAAACAACTTTGAGCTGAAGACGTCACTCATTTAGTTCGTGCAACAAAATTGCCAATTTGCTGGACTGCCTAGTGAAGACCCTAATGAGCATCTCAGTAATTCTCTGGAGATCTGTGACACCATAAAAATCAATGGTGCCACGGATGATGCTATTCGGCTGAGATTGTTTCACTTCTCATTAAGGGACAAGGCTAGAGCCTGGTTGACGTCTCTACCCCAGGGGACACTCACTACCTGGGACATGGTGGCTAGGAAATTCTTGGAGAAGTGTTTTCCTTCTGCCAAGTCTGCCAAGATGAGGAATGACATCACCTCCTTCACCCAAGCAGATGGTGAATCTTTTTATGAATCATGGGAGAGGTATAAGGAGTTATTGGCCAAGTGTCCACATCACGGCATCCCACTTTGGATGCAAATCCAAACATTCTACAATGGTCTCCTAGTGTCCACACAGATCATGGTTGATGCAGCAGCTGGCGGCTCTCTGAATAATAAGACACCATAGCAGTCTTGGGAGCTATTTGAAGTATTGGCTAGCAACAATTATCAGAGGCCTAGTAAGAGAATCCAGAAAAGGGGAGTTTTGAAAGTTGATACTACCACTGCTCTCTTGGCCTAAATGTAAGCCCTTTCTATTCAAAATGCAGCCATTCAGAAGCAATTGGGCTTGCTCAGCACCACTTTACCAACACATGTCATGCGTTGTGATTTTTGCCATGGAAACCATCTGAATGGAGAGTGCACTACAACTCCTTTTTCTGATGAGCAAGTTAACTACATGAATGCCTAGAAGTACAACTTCTACTCCAACACCTATGTTCCTGGGCAACAGTTCAATCAACCTCCACAAGAGAAGAAGCCCAACCTAGAAGACATGTTTCAGCAGTTCATAAGATGCCATATGTCTTTGTAGAGAAGACTGAAGCTTTTATGGAGAGGACAGAGGCTCAATTTAGAGCTCATGATGCTGCAATCAAAAACTTAGAGCATCAAGTGGGGCAAATTTCCAAGTAGTTAGCTGAAAGGCCACCGGGTTCCTTACCTAACAATACTACTGAGAATCCAAAGGAGCATGTGAATGCAATCATGCTGAGAAGTGGTAAAAAATTGGCTGAATCTGAAAAGGAAGAAGTAAGGGTAGAAGAAAAGCCTGCTAAAGATTCCAATATGGCATTACTTGAGGAGAAAGGATATGTGGCAACTCCTGCTTATGAACCTCCAATTCCTTATCCTTAGAGAGTGAAGCAACAAAAGAAGGAACCAGAACGACAACAATTTCTTAAGGTTCTTCATGTGCTTAAAAAGCTCCACATTAATATTCCGTTTGCTGAGACGTTGGAGCGAATGCCAAACTATGCCAAGTTTATGAAGGAGTTACTCTCTAAGAAAAGGAAATTGGGTACTGACAAGACTGTACCACTTATTGAGGAGTGCTTAGCAATCATTCAGAGAAAACTACCACCTAAGTTGAAGGACCCTGGGAGCTTCACTATTCCATGCATTATCGGTGATTTGAGGATTGACAAGGCACTATGTGACCTTGGAGCAAGTATCAATCTGATGCCTTTATCACTTGTGTAGAGATTAGGCATTATTGAAGTGAAGCCTACAAGGGTATCTCTGTAGTTGGCTGATAGATCTATCAAACTTCCCTATGGTATTATTGAAGATATTTTGGTAAAGGTGGACCTTTTCTTCGTTCCCACTGATTTTTTGATTCTTGATATAGAGGAAGATGTCAATCTCCCTCTAATTCTTGGGCATCCATTCTTGGCCACTAGCAGAGCCTTGATAGATATAGAAGAAGGGGAGCTAACTCTGAGATTTCAAAACAATAAAGTGAAGTTCAAAGTCTTCCAAGCAATAGACTCTACCATAAAGACAACTCAATGCCATTAAGTGGATGTAATGGAAGCTAATTTGAGTACTTCAGTCCCCGCATTACATGCCACACCTCCTTGGGAGTCACTTTTGAGGAAGAGCAAAACAAAGAAGAAAAAGAAAAGGGGGGGGGGATGATGATTATAAGCCACCTGAGAAATTGCCAGAAGCTCTACACTTTCCATTCGAGTCTAATTCTATCTCATTGGTTTTTGGGAAGAAGAACCACCATCTTGGTGACAAAGCACCAATGAAGAGGAGGAAGGAATCACCTTGAGTGACAAGACCATGTCTAACTTAGGGACATTAAACCAAAGTGCTTGTTAGGAGACAACCTAACTTTTCTAACTCTTCTTTAATTTTAATTTTTTTTATTAGTTTTCTTCTGATTTGGATAAAATTTTAGTTTTGATTAATTTTAATTTATTTAATTTTGTTTTGTAGGGTTATTGGAGCAATTAGGAAGTGCATAAGTGGAGGAAAAAGCCACATGGGACGTGCAGCAGAGATACATGGGCTGGGGAGTAACTTTCCTTTCCTTTCCCTCTTGATTTTATTTTCATGCATTAAGGACAATGCATAATTTTAAGTTGGGGGTTAGGAAAATCCATTATGGCACTTTCTTATTTGTTCATGTTTCCTTTTGTTAGTTTTGTTGATTAGGTCATTAGTGTTTTTTTTAATTTCAATTTTCTGCAAAAAAAAAAACCAAAAAAAATTGTCCTTTTTTTGTATTTTTTATTTTGGTCAATTGATTGTTGTTGTCTGTGCCTATGATATGAAATATTGCTATGTTTGTTAACTCTTAAGTAACTCTGGATCCGGATTTAAGTCTTGAAAATCTTCTTGTGCTTTTACTATTGAATTGAGAAGGATTATTTTCTTGCACTTTGATAAGAGTTAGCAACTTAGGATAGGTGACCTTTATGCTTTTTATGCTTTATTTAGGTTCAGACATGCATTCTTATTCATGTGAATCTCTCTTGAAATATATGTGAGTGAATCTTAGCCTTAGAAGTGATTTAGGCTATGTTTGGTAGCCATAATTGAGTCTCATTGCCCACCCTTGGTCATTGATCCCTAGTTATCCTATTTGAGCCTTAAAGCCTATTCTTGGATTGAACCACATTATGAGCTTAATGCCCTTCCTTACTTTTCCTTTTTGATCCCATGGTTTACCCTCAAGCCTTAACTTCTAAACTCATTTGAATAGGGTAATACCTCCACTATACCAACCTCATGCTTTCTAAAGTCAAAAGTGGAGTGGGTGAATATTTGAAAAAAATAAAGAAAAAGAAAAGGGAAGAAGGAATGAAGAAAAGAAAAAAAATAGAGAAAAGTTGGCAATACAAGGAAAATATAATGCCAAGGTTCAACAAGAAAAGCATGATGGTTGCCAAGCAACTAAGTTGGGGGTACCCCAAGGAGAATGAATTAGGGGTGAGGGTTCCTTAAGTTGAGGGGATTAATTGAGCTTAAATGACTATTCCATCATACCCTGTACCTCGGCCTACCGTTACAAGCTAAGAGAAGTCCTTTTGATCTTTGGCTAAGTGATATTCATGTAGAAACAGAGGGAGAGGATTGTGGATAGTGTGATGTTTTTGTTTTTTCTTAAACATGGCATAAGCATAGGGTGAGTCAATTCTTTATTGCTTTTCTCCTGTACACACATACTTGATCCATTCTTTTGACAATGTGATTGCACAATTAGATGGTCTTGGTACTTAGACTTTGATCCTTGGTAACTTTTGAGTTAAGTTATGGAGCAGTGATGAGGAATTCCATAGGCAACAACTTTTATTTTGACCATTTTGTCTAGTGAGTCCTTTTGTTTTAAGTGCTTTTGTCTGAGTCTTTTGTATTTTTTTTTCTTTTTTCTTTCTTTTTCTATTTTTGAGTCTTTGATTTGAGTCTTGCTTAGGGACAAGCAAGTTCTTAAGTTGGGGGTTGTGATAACTCCATTTGGTGAGTCATATTTTTAGTTAGTTTTTGTTGAATTTGATTTATGGTTATTTAATTTAGCTTTTGTTTTGTTGCATTTTAGTACATAGTTTGGGTTAATTAGTATTTTTAGTCTTTTACTATTTTTTTTGTTATTTGTTTGGATACTTATTTTGAGTTTATTTGATTTAGTGTAGGTGCAAGTGGACCCAAAAGAAGATGGAAGAGGCCAAGCCATGAATTCAAACTCAGCACCTTGCGCTATAGTGCAAGCCAGTGCGCTATAGTGCAAGCCAGTGCGCTATAGCGCACTGCTGCATAAGGAAGAAAATGGCCACGTTTATGTTGCGTTATAGCGCAACCAATCACGCTATAGCGCGCTCCCATGTTCGCAGACTCTGCCAACAAATGTTGTTGCGCTATAGCGCACCACTGTATTTCGCAAATGAGCCAAGAATTAAGGCTTGCGCTTTTGCAGCAGATTATCAATTCGAGCTTAAAGTTAAAAGGGGGGATCTATTCGCTATAAAAAAGGAGGTCACAGAGATCACAAAGAGATCCTTAGATACTTCCAAACACCTCCCAAGATAGAAGAGTTCTTCCAGAGAGACTGAAGGCAAAGATTCAAGGATCCAGAGCTCAAGTTCAACACGGAGAGATCTACATTCTTCTGAATCTCTTGTTTCTGGCTTCAATACTTTATGACTTTTGTTTCTTCTATCTTCTCATCTTCATACTCTTTCATTGTTTTCTTTTCTTCAGTTATGAACTAGTTTTCTTTTGCTAGGGTGTTAATGGACCCTTTTTGTATGACAAGTTTACTCATGGATTAATGTTAATCTTGTTTTTCTATCTCTGTTGCTTAGTATTTTTGTTTGTTCTTAATGCTTTTAATTGCTTGATCACTAATTAATTGATTTGGGGATTTACAATAACTCGAGAGAGGGTTTGTGAATAGAGCCTCTTAACATAAACACCGTGAGTTGAGCGAAAATTAGAGATAGACAAACGCAGTTCATGCAGTCAACATAGGAATCCATATAGCTTCAACCTTTACCTAGATTAGTTTGTACTAAGAGATTAGGCAATCAATTTAGGATAAAGAGTATTGCTTCACCTTGAGAGAGGCTAGGAATAAATTAAGGAGAACTGATCGTGAGTCAATTACGATAGGAACTGATTAGCAGAAATTCATAGTAAATGTGTATACAATAGGGGAAATTAATTAGCCCTAGCATCCACTCCATTGTATTTGTTTACCCAGTTAGCTTCCGTCTACATTATTAATTTTCTTATTTATTTTATTTTGTTTGAATTTTGATTTCTTTATTTGTGAATTCATTCCATCCAAATAGTCATCTCTTAAACTATCCGGTATTTGATCTATCCTCGTAGGAACGATAATTTACTTATCACTTTATTATTTATATGATCCGGTATACTTGTTGGGGCTGCATCAGGTTCCTCAAAAATTTTTCACTTGGTTTTAGTCGCTCTATTTTTAGACGTTACCAACGTTAGTCCCTGGCATTAACTTCATGCTGTTACGTGCCCAACTGGCAAATAGTGAGCCTAATCAACAATAGACACGTGTCAAAATAATCTAACCACTCATAATAACTTGCATACGTGGTTGGATCTCATCCAACAATGCTACTCGTGTGATTGTCATGTGATTTACAAAGTGGGTGAGGGGTAGATATGTCATTTATCCAAGCTAGTTGCCCATGTGTTCAAAACACACCCAAAAGAGCCCTAACAGTGAGAGTGACAAGTTGCGACAACGTGGAGCTTCATCTTCTTCGAAACTGAGACAGCGAGGATGAGTTACGGGACCAATTGGTGTAGTGTGTACTCTTCTTCTTGGACAGAGGTAAGGATATTCCTTGTGTTCTTATAATCGCAGCATGTGGGGACCAAAAAAGGGGTTCGGGATGCCATGTGGGGACCTTTATCAGATTTTGTTGATTATTTACTATTTCCTAATGCTATTTTGCTTATTTTTTATTGTTTGGTTGACGTATTGTGTTGTTTATTTATCGTTTGTGTTTGTGTTTTGTAGTTTTGTAACTTGCAGTGATGGGTTTTACGGTAGTTATACATCATAGGGGTAAATTTATGGACAAACCTCGAATAACATATGAGGGAGGAGACGTGATGGCTTTTCACCGTCTAGATTTGGATAGATGGTTGTATTTTGAGCTGTTGTCTTTAGTGAGGGAGCTAGGGTATGATGATATTGTTGGCATGTGGTGGAAAATACCTAGCTTAACATTAGAAAATGGGTTACAAGTAATTAAATTGGATTGTGATGCATTGGAATTGGGTATGCTTGCTGAGAGTAAAAAATGTGAGGTTGATGTCTATGTTGAGCATGTTGTCTCACAACCTTATATTGCAAAAGATTTGGTGTGTGTGGATAATGGTGAAGGTAAGGCCCAAGGTGGACGTAAGGGTGCTGCTACTGAGAGTGAGGCCCAAGGTGTAGGTGAGGGTAAGGCCCAAGGTAGAGCTGAGGGTGCTGCTGAGAGCGAGGTTGAAGGTGTTGTAGATAAAAACCAAGGTAACGTGGCTGATGTGGGGTCAAATTGTGAAACTGTTGTAGTCAAGAACAATGGTAGTGTGTTGAATTCAAGTGCAAATAAGGAACATGGGCTGAGAAATGGTGACAATGGTGTAGGGAAAGATAATAAAGTTGATAGTGAATCGGAAACTGATGAAAGTTATATAGCAGTATAATCAGAAAGTGATGACAGTGATGTGGATTTTGAACTAATTGACAGTGAGGAGGAAAGGGAGCTAGAGTTGGATGATGGACTTGAAGAGGAAAGGGACAAAAGAAAAGAAACAAATGGAAAGGGGAAAGGAAAACAAAAGAAATAAAAGACAAAGTATGCTGAAAGGACTGGAAGCAGTGGACACAAAGTTGATGGAAGAGGGTCTGAAGCTGATGACAGTATGCATGCCATTGATGATTGATAAGCAATATTTTGATACATTGATTAACCCTCATATTTAGTTTATTGAACCTCTTTTGTGCTTAATTGAATAATATTGGACACATTTTATAAGTTTGGACTCTAATTGGGCTTAATTGTATTTTCTAGCATTATTACAAATTTATACTATTTTTGTATTATGGCTGTATCTTGAGTTTTAGAAATCTAAAATTTACAAATTTTATATTGTAGGAAAGCTGAGAGAAAGATCTACAACATTGATGAAGAAGTCAACAACAAATTCAGATGTCTAGTGGGTCAAATTGGGCCACGAAGTCAGAACAGGGCTGTTACCCTGGAACTGGAGTAGTATGCACTAATTGGGCCATAACGTGAGTTGTAGACATTGGATTGAGGCAAAACTAGTGCCATTTGAAAGCTAAGACATAAAGCTTCAATTCATATGAAGACCACTCTCCAAAATAATGACATCTTCATGGATTTATTGGCTGTTAAAATGGACTAACGCGAATACACGTACAACCTGAACATGCTATAAAACTTGGGCCATAACTCTCTCATTTTAAGTCCAAATTAAGCAAATTGGGTGTCCACTTAAAGCTAAGAGGCAGAGGATTAAGTTGGGCTCAAGGGTATTTTTGAATTTTGACATTTGTGGTTTTATAAGAAGGGAAAAAAGAGAGATACGAAGGGAGGACTCATCTCCAACATTTTTCATTTTTTCTTTCTTCTTTTCTCCTCTCTTCTTCTTTTCTTTTTCTTTTCCCTTCATTTGGAAGATACTTGTTTTTGGTTCTATTTTGTAACCTTCATTGCTATGGAGGAGTAGGATTTCAAGTTAGCTCAAGGAGACTCCAACGGCATTATAGTTGTAATCTTGAAACCCTATGCTTGAATTTCAATCATGTTTGTTTTCTTGATTCTTTGCCCTCTTTTATTTGTAAATTTGCATTGAATGGTATTGATATGTGAGTTTATGAATGAGGAATTAGTTGGGTGATTGCTAATTAGTCAATTGGTATGAACTTGATTAGTTAAAGAATTAGGAATTAGGTTTGGGTTCAAACCTAGGCTAATACAATTGGGGTTAGAAATCAACATAGGTTAATTAGAGTTGAGGTCTCAATTATCTAATCAATTATGTGTTGGTTGAATTCCTAGAGTTCTCTAGGTAGAATTGTGGGGTTGTTAGTAGAGGTCTCTCTAATAGCTCAAATTAGTCGCATTCCATGTGTTTGATATATTGTGCGTTAATGATTGATTCATCTTATGCTTAAGAAACTCTTTGAACTAGTGTTTTTATTTTCATACAATTTTCTTTTATAGCTTATTGACTCCATGTTTGAACATACCTCCCTTGTTACTTAACTAGATAGCAAGAACATCCTTGTGAGACGACCTTGGTTGCACTATACTTCAAATTTAGTGTAATTAAGTATTTTAAAATTGTAATTTGGAGCAGGCTGCGACACTTGTTATAAATTTTGCGCACTTGCCGGGGATGTTGATGCTATTTAGTTTGTAAATATATGTGTTTACTTGCTTTTGTTTGAGTTTTGCATGTTTTGGTCGTTTTTGGTGTTTTTAGGCTAATTTTGGGTGCTGTCCTGTATTGTTTGTGCTCAGATCACCTTGAAACTTTTTAGTCCAAAGGTTTTCAACATTCTAAGCAAGACTTACTGCTTTGAGTGAGCCCCACCCTATTTTGGCCAAATTCCACTGTTTTGACCACTTTTTTGAATTTTTAATAATTTTTATTGCATTTTCGGGTTCTAGATAGGTGTAGTTTTATTGTGTGGTATTTCTATAAATTGAAAAAATCATTTTGTACAATTTTTTTTTTTAATTTCCTAAGTCATTTGTTTTTAGTGATTTTTGTGTTTTGGTACTTTTAGTAGTAGTAGTAGTAGTAGTTATTTTAGTTCCATTTTTATACATTATTTTGCTAGTTCTTTTTCTTCTTTTCTATGTTTTCTGTTGAGATGACTATCCCTGATAAGACACTAAAGGAGCTATTTGCTCCGAATGCCATAGATCACTTATTTTGTATCCAATATCCTGATTTAGATTCTAACTTTGAGCTTAACCCTGCATTGATTCATTTGCTTCCAAGATTTCATGGTTATACAGGTGAGGATCCTTACAAGCATCTCAAGGAGTTTCATGTGGTATGCTCAACTCTCAACTTTCGGGGAATTCATGAGGATCATGTCAAGCTAAGAGCCTTCCCTTTCTCACTAGTTGAAGTAGCCAAGGATTGGCTTTACTATCTCCCCCTTGGTTGTGTAATAGAATGGACTGATATGAAAAGGCTCTTCTTAGAGAGATTTTTCCCTGCATCCAGAGCTGCAGCACTAAGAAAGGAGATCTATGGTATTAGGCAAATGCAAAAAGAAACATTATATGAGTATTGGGAGAGATTCAATAGGTTGTGTGCAAGTTGTCCCCATCACCAAATTAGTGAGCACTTGTTGATCTAGTTTTTCTATGAGGGCCTGATACCCATGGATAAGAGCTTGATTGATGTAGTGAGTGGTGGAGCTCTAATGGACAAGACACATGCTGCCATAAGAGATCTGATAGCTAACATGGCAAAGAATTTCCAGCAATTTGGCTCTAAGCTGATCACAAGGACCAGAGGAGTTGGTGAGATCCCTGATGTGAATTTGCTGAGGATCGAACACAAATTAGATGAGATGGCATTATTGATAAAGTGGTTGACCATGGGACATCATGTTACTCCTACATCTGCACCAAAGCCTACTAGAGTATGTGATATTTTAGTGTGTCCATCCCACTCTATTAATGGATGCCCCTAACTTCAGGAGGATACCTCATGCCTTCAGGGTTATACAGTGGGTGCTGTAGGAGTATTCCCTAGGAAACCTCAATACCAGCACCTATCCCCTCAGTAGCAACAATAGACTGGATCAGTAGTTACCTCACTGGAGCCATCATTACAGGATCTGATGAAGCAACTTGTAGAAAATAACCTCCAGTATCAGTAAAGAACTGATGCAGCCATCCAGAATATAGAGACTCTGCTTGGTCAGTTTGCTTCTTCCATGAGTCAGATGCAGTCACATGGTTTTGCTCAGACTCTATCTCAATTGATCCTCGATCCAAACAGGAATGTTAGTATTGCTATGTAGCAATCAGGTAGGACTTTACTAGAGTTGGCACAGAGAATTGATCAAAGTATAGTTAAGACTGAGCATTCTGTTGAAGTAGCTGAAGTGAAAGAAAAGCCAGGTGCGAATTTTGTACAGGAGGAATCAAATAAGCACTCTGTATTTCATTTGGATATTGTTGATTACGCAGCTAAGGAGGTTCATGACAGTTTCTGTGAGGAGTTCCCTGAGTTGTTCAACCTTAGTGATTTCGTTGATTGTTTCTCTTGTGATCAATGTGATGGTGTTCTGTGTAGAGTATGCAGAGATGGATGCATATCTAATGGATGATAGGCCTATGAGTGTTGACACAGTGGAGAAAATTCTTTTAACAGAAATTCAGGTTAAAGAGATTATTCCCTCTGTAGTCCAAACACTAAAATTAAAGTTGGAATTTCCTCCTTATGAGCATCTATTGGGTCAATTTGAATATGCCTACCTAGAAAATGTTGCCTAACTCCAAGCTATTTGTGACATGGCTCCAGAGACATCTTCCATAGATGCATTGACGTACTTGGATTATGCTTACAAGGAGAGCGCTTTTCAACTCGGAGCCATCTATGTCATTACTATAGCGATGCATCATGGGAATGAACTAAGGTATTCTACACTGCGATGTGAATGCAAAAGTGACAAGGATGGCAATGAATTCAAGATCACCTCATGGGATCCTGGAGGAGGCAAAAGATGCAAACCTTGGTGGGGATTCCTGGACTAGTTCAAGCATAAGCCACCATGAGGGAGTTCTCACCACTTTTTACCTTTTTAAATTTTTGTCTTGCATTTTAAATTTTTTTTGTCTTGAATTTTAATTTTAGAATAAAATATGTTTAGTATTACTTTTCATATGCTAGTTATGTTGTTTAGTTGGATGTCCCCCTATGGTGATTCTTTAGTTGTTAGCTTTAGGCAGTAGACATTCATGGCTTGAGGCTTCAACATGCTTGACTTTTCATCTCATTCTTTATGTTTTGCATGCTTGGTAGCTTGATCTTCAATTGCTTGGATTGAGTTTGTTGGACATGACCCATGTGAGCTTTTGAGCCATATTTGGATGGCTATGTTACATGTCATTCTTTTCTTTCTTATGTGTTTTGTTCCCTCATAGGATGTCACTCTAGAACTTGCTTTGATTCTTTTTGAGGCTACACTATTCATTTGCATACATGAATATGACTGAGGCATTCATTTTGTGATTAGCCACTTAATCAAATAGCCACCCTTGTATTTTTACCCTTGCCTAGCCCCTTTGAATCTTTTTACCTATTCTTTGTTTTTAGCATATTACAAGCCTAAAGTGAAAAACCATGATTCTACCTAGCCTTAAGGATTAGGAAACCGTTGGTTACCATTAGTAATGTGCATTCACATGAGTGTAGGGGTTTGCATGAGGACATACAAGACTTTAAGTGTGGGGGAATTTGTGCAAAGTGGTGAAAAGAGAAAAAGGAAAGAAATGAAAAGATTAAAAAAAAAGAAGAAGAAAAAGAAGCAAAGAAAATGTAAAAAGGAAAAGCAAATAGAAAAAGAAAAAGTCAATAAATTGGGGCAATTTTGATAAAAAAGAAAGTAAGGAAGTGGGATAAAAAAGAGTTGTTTGTTGCATTCTTAGATTTGAGGAGGGCCCTCACATTTGTGACCTCATGTCTTTGCCAATGTTCCTCTATTTTCTTTGGTTTTTACCTTGCATATCCTTACTATTTCCTTACCCTTACCTTGGCCTCATTACAACCTTGAATAAAGTCCTCTTGATTTATGTGTGCATGTGTTTGAGTGGTGGAGAATTAGATGATAAGCAAGCTTATGGTAGTGCTTTTCCTTTTAAGGTGATTTGAGTGGTATAATTGAGCCTTAAACACTTGAGAGTAAGAGTGCTAAACACATTATCTTGTGAGATCTTCCATGCTTGATCCATACTTTTTGGAGTGATTTTTGCCTTGCTTGTACCTTTGTAGAGATATGTCTTGACTGTTGAATTTCTTGATGCCTTGGATGTGCTTTTTGCCTATACACTTGACACTTTTGAGGATCCATTGGGAATTTATTTTTCATAGTATTTGGTCATTTTTTGTTTTTAGGACTTTTGTGTTTGTTTTAGATTCTGATGTTTCATTTTCGGCACCCTTGAGTATATTTTGGATTTTACATGAGGACATGCAAAAAGCTAAGTATGGGGGAATTTGATAAGCAATATTTTGATACATTGATTAACCCTCATATTTAGTTTATTGAATCTCTTTTGTGATTAATTGAATAATATTGGACACATTTTATAAGTTTGGACTCTAATTGGGCTTAATTGTATTTTCCAGCATTAGTACAAATTTATACTATTTTTGTATTATGGCTGTATCTTGAGTTGTAGATGTCTAAAAATTACAAATTTTATATTGTAGGAAAGCTGAGAGAAAGATTTACAACATTGATGCAGAAGTCAACAACAAATTTAGATGTCTAGTGGGTCGAATTCGGCCACGAAGTCAGAACAAGGCCGTTACGCTGGAACTAGAGTAGTGTGCACTAATTAGGCCATAACATGAGTTGTAGACATTGGATTGAGGCAAAACTAGTGCCATTTGAAAGCTAAGACATAAAGCTTCAATTCATATGAAGACCACTCTCCAAAATAATGACATCTTCATGGATTTATTGGCTGTTAAAATGGACTGACGCGAATACATGTACAATCTGAACATGCTATAAAACTTGGGCCATAACTCTCTCATTTTAAGTCCAAATTAAGCAAATTGGGTGTCCACTTAAAGCTAAGAGGCAGAGGATTAAGTTGGGCTTAAGGGTATTTTTGAATTTTGACATTTGAGGTCTGATAAGAAGAGAAAAAAGAGAGACGCGAAGGGAGGACTCATCTCCAATATTTTTCATTTTTTCTTTCTTCTCTTCTCCTCTCCTCTTCTTTTCTTTTTCTTTTCCCTTCATTTTGGAAGATACTTGTTTTGGGTTCTATTTTGTAACCTTCATTGCTATGGAGGAGTAGGATTTCAAGTTAGCTCAAGGAGACTCCAAGGGCATTATAGTTGTAATCTTGAAACCCTATGCTTGAATTTCAATCATGTTTGTTTTCTTGATTCTTTGCCCTCTTTTATTTGTAAATTTGCATTGAATGGTATTGATATGTGAGTTTATGAATGAGGAATTAGTTGGGTGATTGCTAATTAGTCAATTGGTATGAACTTGATTAGTTAAAGAATTAGGAATTAGGTTTGGGTTCAAACCTAGGCTAATACAATTGGGGCTAGAAATCAACATAGGTTAATTAGAGTTGAGGTCTCAATTATCTAATCAATTATGTGTTGGTTGAATTCCTAGAGTTCTCTAGGTAGAATTGTGGGATTGTTAGTAGAGGTCTCTCTAATAGCTCAAATTAGTCGCACTCCATGTGTTTGATATATTTTGCGTTAATGATTGATTCATCTTTTGCTTAAGGAACTCTTTGAACTAGTGTTTTTATTTTCATCTAATTTTCTTTTATAGCTTATTGACTCCATGTTTGAACATACCTCCCTTGTTACTTAACTAGATAGTAAGAACATCCTTGTGAGACGACCTTGGTTGCACTATACTTCAAATTTAGTGTAATTAAGTATTTTAAAATTGTAATTTGGAGCAGGCTGTGACATTTGCTGCCAATGATGCATACAATAGTGATGAATTGTATAGTGGAGTGGAGTCAAATTCTGATGGAGAGTACATACCAAAATACATAAAATATAAGGCAGATCTTATGTGCAAAGAATTTGAATTTAAGATTAAGATGGAGTTTAGTTCTTTGGAACAATTCAAGGAAGCAATCATGGAGCATTTAGTTTTGAATGGAAAGGAAATAAAATTTTAAAAAAATGATGCTGTAAGGTGTAGCGTTGTGTGTAAGAACAAGTGTGGGTTTTTGGTTTTGGTGAGCAAATGTGCGGGTACACATACTTTTAGAGTGAAGACTCTAGTCCCCCAACACACATGTGGGAGGGTGTTTGACAATAAGAATGCCAATTCTAAGTGGGTTGCCAAGGTAATGGTGGATAAGTTGAGAAATAATAGCAAGGTTACCATAAGAGATCTCATTGGTGAAATCCAAGGATCGTATTCTACTAGGATTACCAAATGGAGGGCTTTTAAGGCAAAGCAAATTGCTTCTGGCATTGTGGAAGGAGAAGCCACCAAGCAATACAGTCTCTTATGGAGCTATAGTGCTAAATTAAGAAGGGCAAATGCAGGAAATACTTGCAAAATCCAAGTAGAAAGACTGGCACAGAATCTGCAGCCTAGGTTCAGAAGATTCTACATGTGTTTGGATGGCTGCAAGAGAGGTTTTCTTGCTTCTTGTAGGCCATTTATAGGTGTTGATGGTTGCCACCTAAAGACTCAGTATGGTGGACAACTTTTGGTAGTTATGGGAAGGGATCCCAATGACCAATACTTCCCACTAGCTTTTGCTGTAGTTGAAACGGAGTGCAAAGATTCCTAGAGGTGGTTCCTGAGTTTACTTTTGGATGACATTCGAGACATTAGCACAAACAGATGAGTTTTTATATCAGATCAACAAAAGGTGATGTGGTCATTAAATTTTTCGCTTAATTATGCATTTTATTATAGTTCGCATTGTGTTAATGTAGTTAGTGTAGTTAATTTTTGATTTGTAAGGTCTTATGCCAACATTTGATGAGCTTCTACTAGGTGTAGAGCACAGGTTCTGCTTAAGGCATTTGTATAGCAACTTCAAGAAGAAATTCAGTGGTGGCACATTGATGCGAGACCTAATGATGGGAGCTGTGAAGGCTATTTACTTGGAGGCATGGGAACAAAAGATGCAAGCAATAAAGGACATTGATGTCCAAGCTTATGAATGGTTGGTTGCAATCCCTAAAGAGTCACGGTGTAAGCATGCTTTTAGCTTTTACCCTAAGTGTGATGTCCTGATGAACAACCTTAGTGAGTCTTTTAATAGCACAATTCTCCTAGCTAGAAACAAACCTATAATAAATATGTTTGAGTGGATTCGGACATATATAATGAGTAGGTTTACAACCTTAAAAGAGAAGTTAGGTAAATATGATGGTGATGTTATGCCCAAGCCTAAGAAAAGACTAGATAGGGAAATCCAATGTAGTGGAAATTGGTTTGCAACACGGGCAGGGGACCAAATATTTGAGGTTACACAAATACACTTAACTGAGAAGTTCATAATTAACTTAGAAGCCCATTCCTGTTCATGTAACTTTTGGGAACTGGTAGGAATCCCAAGTAGGCATGTTGTGGTTGCAATAACTTACAAGGGTGGTAACCCTGAAAGTTATGTCCATCAATGCTATAGGAGAGCAGCTTATGAGAGTTGTTATGGGCAAGTTATTAGCCCAATTAATGGCCAAGATAGATGGCCCGAATTGGATTATGATCCTATCTTACCCCCTCATTACAAAAGAGGGCCTGGTAGGCCGAAGAAATTAAGGAGAAGAGAGCTTGATGAAGATGCAAACCCAACAAAACTAAGGAGAACACACACCCAAAATCAATGCAGAAATTGTCTTCAACATGGGCACAACAGAGCCACATGCAAGAACCCACCTGTGCATGTTGATCAAAATGAGGAAGTAGAGTTATGTAAATTTTAAGCAATTATTAAATGCAAGAATCAATTGCATGTTAACAATTGTTTTAATTACAGGAACTAGAAACTAATGGTCAGCAGGGTGATGGACATGATGTTGTTAACAATCAAAGGTCTACTAGCACTAAGGTATCTTTCTTTGGTGTTAATTTCTATTTGCAAACAAATTTATTTACATATGCACTCATTAGTGTTCTGAGGTGTACTTCTTCTAGAGAGCAAAAGCAAGGGGTGTAACATCCACCATGAGTTCCGAGTTCCGACTTCATCTTCAAGTTTCCATGATTTACGACTTCGTCTTAGAATTTCACATAAAATGGTATAATTTCCGCCTTCCGAGTTCATCTTCAAATTTCAGCATAATTTCCAACTTCTGACTTCATCTAGCATAATTTCCTACTTCCCGACTTAACCTTCAAGTCCAAACAACATGGACATGATTCCCGATATCCGACTTTATGCCTCAAAGAAAATGGACCCGATTTCCGATCTCATAATTTATTTCCAAGTTTCAAGCAAGATGTACGCGAGTTCCGACCTCAGACTTCATGTTTCAAAATAAAGCGTACACGATTTTCGATCTCCGAGTTGATAGTTTAACACAATGGTTACAAGTACGACCTCCACATTGAATGTAACGAGTTCCGACCTTAGAGTTGAACTCAACTAGAATGGACACGAGTTCAGATCTTTGAGTTGATTTCCAAGTTTTACACGATTTCCGATCTCCGAGTTTATTCCTAGGAGCTTTCCATTTCTGTTGGTGTTCCCGGGTTTAAATTGGGAGTTCCGAGATTATGTGATTGTGTGCTCTATGATTTCCGACATTTGACTTTGCTTCCAAGTGTTGAATAAACCAGACAAGATTTCTGATATCCGATTTCATCTCCGACACAAGTTCCGACTTTAAGCAAAATCGAGACGAGTTTCGATTTCAGATAGAATGGAAGCAAGTTCCACTTTTGGGACAATGTGGAGAGCAATTTAGCCACAAAAGTGGGAGACATGGTCGAACTTAAATCACAAAATTTCAGCTAATCAACACTCACAATTCCAACTACCCTCGTGTATTTAAGTCAGACTCTCCTTCTCACTTCTGGCTGACTTGTGCCCTTCTCCCTCTTGTTCCAGCCTTCTTCTTCTCTTCTTCTCTTCTTCTCTCAACCAACTCCATCACTCCTTCAAGCTTAACAAGGTTCTATCAATTCAAGCTTCAACACTTATCTCAACACCTAGCAAAATCACACTCAAAAGAGGTAGGATTCTATTTCTGTTCTTAAATTCTTTGAACTGTGGCTATATGAAATTTTATTCTTCTTCATGTATTTGATGATATATTGGATGTATATGATGTATTATGATTGGATTAATATGAAATCTTGAGTTGGAATTAGAATTAGAAGAAGAAAATTAGGAGAAGTGGAGGATTGGGATGCTGCCTAAGTGAGGAATCCCACGGCAGTCCGTATGGCGAAGTGTACGGCTCCACCTATAGCCAGTTAAACTTGATGAGACTATTTTTATATGAAACCATATATTCAGAGCTTTCCATACATATATAATATAAGGCCATTGGATTAGTATTGAGAGAGATATGAATTTTTGAAGTTTGACCTAGGAATCAGGACTCTCATCTGGGCAGTGTGACTTGAGAAGGGTGTAACTCACCCTACACAACTCCAAATTGAGTGAAACTAACTTTGTTAGAAAGCTTACACATAGAGGAACATCCCATAATAAAATTCTGAGTTTGTTATGATCCCATTTGTTCCCAGTAGTTCGAGGAAGTTGCCCTATGTCCAAACCAAGCCAAAATAGGGTAGTTTAGGAAGGTCGAATTTCAGGACTTATAACTCGAGCTATACTAAAGCAAATGAAATGAAACTTATTGAAAATGAAAGGTTGTCCTGTTTGCTTTGATATGACACCAATTTCGTCTGATTTGATCTTGGTTTCGTTTTTTAGTGAATTTCTACTTCCAAGAGTGTAATTCAGATCAGTGACCGAATAGGCTGAGGCAAAATTTAAATATCTTAAGCTACACATATCAAAATGAGGTGCGACCAAAAGGGTTGAAAACTAGACACAGAGTTATGACATATCCAAAATTCAAGTTTAAATGAGTTGAATAGAAGTAAAGGTGGATTATACAATATTCGGACAGAACTGAATAGAATTGGCAGAAATGACCAAAGGTTTCACAAGTATTAGTGAACATATAGGGCTTAAGTTGATGATTGCAAGTTTTACATTGATAGATATATTAGATTGATTATACTGCTATTACTGAATTGTCCGTGGGGATTGGCACTATTTATGGAAAAACGGATTTGATTCGTTATGCTGCCGAATTTACGGCAGAAGTCTATGAAACTATGAATGTTTATATGCAAGGATGAATTTAAGTATGATATGAGTTATGACGTATATGAAAATAAATGATGAAGCATATGTATGAGTACATTCAGCATGTTTATGCATGACCATGTATGAGAATGAAAAGACATGAATATATTAAATGTGAATCCCTTCACTTGGAGGCAGTTGCATATTGAATCCCTCCCTGTGAAGGCAGTTAAATAAGATAAGATGTGGGTCATTTCACTTGGAGGCAGTTGCACATTGAATCCCTCCTTGTAAAGGCAGCTAAAACTATGAGATCCTTCTACCTTGGAGGCACGTGGTCAGATGAGATCCCTTTATATTGAAGGCACGTGGTCAGATGAGATCCCTTAATTTTGAGGCACGTGACCAGAAGAGATCCCTTCAATTAGAGGCACGTGGCCAAAATGAGATCCCTCCAAGACTAGAGGCACGTGAATCCCCTTGTAGGTTAGTCAATGTGACGATAGTCATGAGTTGAGCTGACGAGCTCACTCCCAGATCAGACTACCCAAGGGCAGTAAAGACTAAAGATTAAAGATTAAAGCATATGCAAGCACCCCACTCACATGAGGCATGGCATCAACCCAGTTAGTGTGAGTATAAGGGATAGGGCTTACATGAGGCATGGCATGACCCAGCTAGTGTAAGTACCAAATGAAGGTCCCATATTCCTAAGGAACGTGACATGACGATCACGCTCTAATGGGGTATGACATGGCGATCATACTCTGGAATGTGGCATGTAAAGATTTTATGATGAAAGATATAATGATGAGTCTATATTCTTAAGGAACGTGACATGGCGATCACGCTCTGATGGGGTATGACATAGCGATCATACTCTAGAATATAGCATAATGATCCTACACCCTAAGGAATTTGACATGGCGATCATACTCTGGGATGTGACAGGAAAAACATATTCCTAAGGAATGTGACATAGCGATCACATCCCAATTGGGTATGACATGGCGATTATATTCTGGAATATGTGTAACAATTAAAAGAAGATAAAAAAAGTAAAGTAAATTTTGTGTATATGCATAGATTCAAGTACAAGTAAAGTTATGTATAGATATTATATCTCCATTGTATTGATGCTATTGTATTTTATTATATTTCAATTATTATTCATAATATAATTCATGAATTGATTTTGTATGGGCTCTCCCAAATGCCAAGTGTATGAGTAAAATAAACTTTGCTTCGGATAATATATTTTTGAACTATAAAATTGAATAGCTTGTATGACATGATCACCTTTTTCATAATAAATCGAAGCAACTGGAGATGACAACGATGACATTATGTATGATACTTAAGGAATCCCACTGAGAATAAAAAATTCTCTCTCCTATTTCCGTGTTATCTCCAGATAGTTCCAGAAGTTTCGAAGACGGCCGAAGTTGCTGTCAAATAAGGTCCGCTCAGGTAACAGTAACAACTCCAGGGTGTGGTACTATGACTTAAGCATAGTACTATACTTGGAAGGGTGTTACAAGGGGTAAGGGAAGGGGTCTTATGATTTCAATAGCTACTGAGGGGGCAACAGCAAGTGAACAAATAGGTGTTGAGGGTGCAGCTAATGAACAAACAGTTAGTCCAACTCAGGTTAGTGTTACCCTACATTGTTAAATGACTTATAGTTGTGATTTGGGCTAATTCAACTGATTGGTTTTGCTTGGTTTGTAGGGAGGAAAAGGTAGAGGAAGAGCAAGGGGTAAGGAATTAACACAAGGGTCAATACAAACAGGAGTTGACAGCCAAACTGAAGCAGAGGTTGGAAGCCAAAACATAGCTCAGGTATTACATGAACATATGATTTTTGCATGTTCTATTTTTTCATATAATCTTATCTAGTTTGGTGGACTCATAGAAAGGGATGGCTAGAGGAAGGGGAAGAGGAAGGCCTAGGAAAGAAACTAAAACTGCAAGCCAACCTCTTGATGTTGTTGCTATTGTTGGAAGCCAAACTGGTCAAGTCTAAATGTCATTTAGAAGCTTTTTTTTTTTTTTTGTCTAGTTGATCAATTGTATACAATTAGGTTCATATTGACAATTTGTGTCCTTTTTTTGGGGGTTTTAAGGGATGCAGTACTTACAGTGTAATTGTATACAATTAGATACAATTTTAGATGTTGTTCTTTATTCCAGTATGGATTATTAATGTTAAATACAAATTTAGATGTTTATTATCATTTTCATTCATTACTGTTTATGTTTGTGTTTGAGTTTGTGTTTGACATTGTCTATTTCTGACATTGATTCATTAGTGCCATTAATTGTCTATATAATTGTTATAGCAGCACAAGTTTTGTGAAGATGAATAACTCATAAATAACTCATTTAATTCACGTTAGCTAAATAACATCAAATAACCTTTCAAACCATTTCTAATACATTAACCTAAACCCAAAACATTCAAACCCAATACAATAACACCCATTTCATCCTAACTACAATTCACCTAGCCAAATTATTTTTTCATAGCAAAATACATTCCCATTGCAAATGTAATAGCCCACGACAAAAATGAGATGAACACAAGGAAGGTCCGTGTAGTCTTCTCCCTTTCAAACTTCATTTCTAATTTTGCGTTCCTTCTTTTAATGTGCTCAACTAACATCATAGTTTCAGTTGAACAAGCACATTGAGTTTTACTAGCTTCCATGCCATCATCAGCCCACTAAAAGAAATTACATGAATTTGGTGTCTGAAAGAAGAAAAGAAGATTGGATTGCATTAGAGAACAAAATCAATTCTTTTGAACAAAAAAAAAAAAAATGAAACTTTCCTAACAAGAGAAACACAATAAAAGAAGAAAAGAAGAATAGTGAAAGCTTAGAGATAGAAGCTCACGTTCCAATTTGGGCATCTCCAAAAGGGTCTCCCAAGATTCTTCACGCTAGTTGAAACAAGATAAACCATGGTTTCACCGCACCCACACATTTTCCTTTGCGAGGACATTGAACAATTCGAAGTTGAGGCTAAAGATCTTTGTGATGCCATGGTGTTCAACCGTGGATGAAGGTGGCAACAAGAATGGGGCAAGATTTTCTACAAAAGGGAAATGAGGAAAGAGCAGATTAGGGTTCATATCACATTTGGGGGTATAAGGGCATCTAGGTCACCTGACATTATAAAATGATGGGCAAGTCATGTGACAATGAAATTAAAGGTGATTTGGATTGATTTTGCCATGTGTCTATTGCTGATTAGGCTTTCCGTTTGCCAGCTAGGCACTTAACGACACGTAGTTAACGCCAGGGACTAATGTTGGTAACGTCTAAAAAATGAGGGACTAAAACCAAGCAAAAAATTTTTGAGGGACCAAATCTAGAAAATCTAATATTTACAGGGACCAAAAACATATTTAAGCCTTTTATTTTCAACAAGTTACAAGATTCAAACTTTAGTAAATGGAATAGCGAGATTTCACCTTTATGATTATAAAGTTACATATTTTATGAAAGTGATTATAAAGTTTGATCCTTTATGAAAGTATGAGTATCTAAAATTATATTCTTGTCTTAAAGATTCAACCTTTATAAGAAAATGATACAAGATGCTAGCTTTGTAGCTAAAAAGTATTATTCTTTAAGAAAATTGACACTTTTAATCATTATAAGACCATTAAGGCTCCAACTTTATGATTTAAAGTTGCCCTAAAATCTAAAAGATTCTTTCTTGAAGAAAGATGAGAACTTTACTCAATACTTCTATCTCAAGATTTAACCTTTACATGATTAAAGTGCACATCTACATCTTTATGACTTAAAACTTATATTTGTGATTAAACTTTGAAACTTTATGAAAGGTCTTTCTTCAAGATTCAATCTTTAAGATATAAAGTAACAAGTTCTCATTTTTATGACTTAGAAAGGTTCATGTTCTAAAAGGTTTAGACTTTTACACATATTCTTGTCTTTAAGAAGAACAAAATGAAACCTTGTGACACCCATAAAAATAGCACCACTTTTTATGTATCAAGAAGCAAACTTTTGAAGCTTTATACTTTTGGAATATTCATAGTATTATCAAAATCATAAGAAAGATGTAAAGATGAGACCTTTTCCAATCTTAAGCTCATAAAAAGGAAAGAAATCAACTTAAAACCAAAACCACCAAGAATCATCAAGAACTCATGCATCAAGAAAGAAAAATGGAAACTTTAAAGCATTTAAGGGGAGAAACTTTCAATAAATAAGAACAACTCATGAACAAGATCAAGAACATATTTTACTAAGAATGGAAACTTTTAGGACATTGATGAAGAAAACTCAAGACATCCACATGGACATTCATGAACAAGCTTCAATAAGCAAACTTTTTTCCAAAAAAGAAAACTTTCTCAAGTTCTTACTTGAACATCTTGGTCATGGTGAGAGCCAAGCTTCAAGCTTCTTGAGTAACACAAAGAAAAGAGTAGAGATCACTACCTAGTGTTATAAAATGGCGTCCTTGAAGGAGAAGAAGAAGAAGATGAAGACTCCTCCTTGGTTATGATGGTGGCAGTTTTGAGAGATGAAGATAGAAGCTCTTGAGTTCTTGATAAAAATGAGTCTTGTAGTGTTTGAATTTTTTCTTCAAAGACCAAAAGATGTGATCTTTAATGGGTTTAGTGGTGAAGGTTTGGTGATGGAGTCTTGAAGAACAATGAAGAAGAAGAAGAAGAAGAAGAAAGTGTAGAGAGAAGTGGAGAGCTTTCTTGAGTAAGAGAGGACTTTAGAGAGAGAATGGAAGTTAAAAAATGAAGTGAAGGTGTGTACTTGTATGTGTGTGGCCTTAGGGTATAGAGCATGGGGGGAGTATTTTCTTCATTCTATTATAATTAAGGGGATAAAATGGTCAATTATGGGGTTTACTTTATACAAACCCTAGTACTTGTCTTATATAAAGCAATATTGTTTTTTACTTTTCTACTTTAGTGGTGTCATTAATACTTTATTATCTAGTTGACTAAATTTAAATTTTAATGATGTGATTAAGTGCTCTTGAAACTTAATCAATTTGATTAAGTAAGGATTAGTGATTAACTTACAAGAATATGATTAACAAAAATTAAACTTTTAATTAAGTTTGATTACCCTTAATCAAACTTGATTAAGCTAATTATGGATAATTAGTGTTTAATTAAGCTATTAATAGTGTAAATTGCTTAATTAGAGATTCTCTAATCATAATTAAGCATTCTCACATTTTTTCTCTTGGAAATGACCTGACAAACTTTTTAATTAGGCCTTAATCCTTTAATTTCTTATTAAGCACCTAATTACTCATAGTTACTGAGATAATTTAGCACAGAAGAAAATTGAGGATGTTACATATGCTCTAATACCCTTCAAAAGCCACTAAGTGGTCTAAGATATACCTAACTAAGGGTTTTGATGGATAACAAATCAATTCTTAATAAATTTTTTTTGAGGACTAATGGTTTGTTCAAGTGCTTGTTCTTATTAGTACAAGATCACGCTAAACGCTAACTGAAGAGAGTTGGATCTTACAATATTTCTCTTTTAAACAAGTTCTCTAAAGTTTCTTATATATCTCATATATAATCCTAAGGAAAGAAATTTTTTTACAAGAGAATCTATGGTCTAAAAATATTCTCTCACAAAAAGTGAATCAGAAGCATAACAAGGATATTCTTAAGTCATCAGAAGGATCATAAGCATATTAGAAGGATGATTTATCCAAAAGGCTTGACTAGAAGGGTGATTTTTAGAAAGTTGATTCATGTAAAGAAGACCTCACTTTCAAAGCTTGCCCTGTGCCATTCATAGATCTTTTCTAATGGTCAAATTTGACAAGACAAAGATCCAAATGGAGCATTGCTACTTTGAAACCAAATCACTGGTTTTCCTCTTTGATGATATAGAGTCCGTTTGATTTAACTTTTGGGAGAAGGTCTTTTGAAAGAAGGTCTTTTAAAAGAAGGCCTTTTAGAAGAAGTACTTTTAAAAGAATGATTTTTGTTTGGTTTGAATATGTCAAAAGGCCTTTTAGAAGAATGAGTTTTGTTTGGATAGGATAAAGTAAAATTACTTTTGGTAGTTGATGTGAGAGTAAAAGTAAGATTCCTTTTCAAAAGGTCTTTTTCTAGAATGAAAAGTAACCTCAAAGATACTTCTTCCAAAAGGTCTTTTGGAAGAAGGCCTTTTGGAAAAAGTTAAACCAAACGCTATCATTTACTGTACAAAGTTATTTTCCTTCTCCTAGAAGGCATTCTAGGAGTTGCAAACTCCAAACCAAACGGGCACATACTTACTTGATGAGAAAGAAAGCAACATACTTCTCTCTCCAATCTAAGATCAGTGGATCTAAAAAGCTCTAGGCTTAAGATCTAAAGTCTCAACGATTAGATTTTGAAGTCCGTATAAATCTTGAAGATGAAGAAAAAGTAGTTAGAATTTTGCTAATTGAAAAATCCAAAAGAGCCTCCATTTTTCTTAACATTCTAACCAACCAAAAAGTTACTATCTGAGACTTCTTGAGAGAAAATCTTCTCATTGATTTGTAATAGCAAATACTCTTTCAGTGAGATTTTTGAGAAGTCACTTTACACTATATTTAATTGATCTGTACACTCTGCGTGATTTAGTGTGAGTGTTAATCAAACACAAACCTTCAATCCTTGATTGTAACTTGACCCAATAATAGTCATTGTTACTCTGGAGAGGCTAGGACAATACTACTCGAGTTGTTTTGCTTGAAAGGCTAAGAAAACTCTATTGTAAGCTTGGAGATGCTTCAACAAGAATACCTGTTGATATAAAATCTCAACTAGTTTGTTGAGGACTGGATGTAGGCAAATGGATTGGCAGAACTAGTATAAATCCTCTTAAATGATTTCCTAACTTTATTTCTCATTTATTTATTGTCCTTATTCTTTTATTTCACAGTTTTGCGTACTTAATCTTTTCGTTACCTACAATAACTTTAGTCACTAATATTCAAATGCTTCCACAATCTAATTCAAAAGACTTGAGAAAGTTTGTTAAGTCTTTTAGGTTCAAAAAGGCCTTTTAAAGACATGATTCAACTCCCTTCTCGTGCTACTTCCACCACCATCCCCAAAATTGCAAACAATCAATCAACAACCATAACTAACGTATACATCATAATTAGCATTCATAGATTACTAACCACATGCAAAGTCATGATCCTTGAGGATTTCTCCTCAAGTATCCTAGCACTCAATCTTGGTCATGGTTGTATCGATCATATCAAAGATCATCTCGCATATCATGAAAGAAAGGTACATAAATACACTCAAGAGTCTTATGAGCAATTATTTCATAAGTGCAAGCTTTTAAGTTAAATTGTTATCATTAAGTCTTATTTAGGCTTTTAGAAGGTTTTACTTATACGTTTCACTTAATTCAACCTTTAAATTAAAGTGTTGACTTTTGTGGCTGGTGATCATTCATAACTATTCTTGAATTGTAATTAAGTAATTAAATCATGTTCTCTTACATATTTATAAGTCTTGGCCAAATTATTCTTTAGGGTTTATTAAGTCTTTTGCTTTGCTTTCTATTACAGGCTAAGCCTAGCTAAGGGAAAGCACGACCTAATTGCACAAAGTGGCCTAATTTAGCGTAACGCCCAACACCAAAACACAGATGGGAATGCTAACGCAAAATGCACAAGGATCCGTTTTGATAAGAAGTATGCCTTAGATTCCACATGAACCCACGAACAATTATGGGTATCGAGATTACCACTGTATACGAAGTGGAAATAACCATTAGGGTTCTAACTCGTGACCCATAGAAGGGTGATAATAAGCTATAATCAAGTATCTAATCATTCCTTTCTTAATTCATACCTCCAAAACTCTTATTGATTTGATCGTCGAAATCCTTCCAAGTATCCCCGCCAATATTTCTTGGACATGCAGCAAATATGAACCTTGCAATCAATCCCACGCATTCGGCCCTGGAGAATAAACATCAAACCTCCTACATCCAAACATTAGCGACTATAGTGGGAGCCAGGTTGGCAAGATAGTATAGCATGTTATCAATGAACGGCTAAAATGAGGCTCAACCATTGACCCCTGAACCAAGGATAGATGGAGCAACGACTTCAAAGATAGACTCCCAAATTAGGAATCATGTCTCTGAAGCGAGGAAGCCCCATCAAGGGAACAAAAAGTTAACTTTGACACCTGTCAAGTGAATAACCTCCAAGGTGGAAATGGCTCATGAAAATTCTACACTGGATGAGATACTGAAGGTGGTGTAGGACTAGGCATCCCACATCTGTACATTGGAAGGTGATATAAAGAGAAGAAGCAAAGGAGAGGACTTTTGTCAGAGGATTCAAAGTCGACATTAACAAAGGAGTCCAAACAGAAGTCAACATAGGAGGGCCTTAGGATGGTACTGCAATGAAGAGTACTCCAATGAGCACAATTTTGGCCAAAATCGGAGGAAGGCTATCCGAGTCGGAGAAGGTCCCTATGGGCAATGCAATGGCGAATGGGACTCCCCTCCACCTTTGAGAATTAAGAAGGGGGACCGCTTATCTTGTTTTGATGGTAGCAAACCAGCTACTTGTACCGGAAAGACCAGGCATTGATCAACGACCATGTCGAGGTATAAAGAATCCCAATATAAAGAAACGAATGAATGGTTTCCATTCTCAGAGGAAAGCATGGCAACACCATTACCACCTAAGTTTAAGGAACTAACCAATATGAAAGGTTATGATGGAAGTCAGACCCCCAAGATCATCTAAACGCTTTTCGATCGTGCATGTATCTGTCAAGAATGACGAATATTATCCGATGTCGATCATTTCCAATTACTTTGAGGAAATTAGCACTAAAATGGTTCAATACCATCCCTCTGAGGTCTATTACTAGGTTCACGGACATCAATTTTTGCTTTCTTGCCCATTTTATGATGAGTAAAGCTAAGCGTAAGTCGGTAATGACTTTGTTGAGTATAAAGTAGTGCCCTAGTGAACCCCTACAAGAATACTTTGAATGCTTCAATTAGGAGACATTAAAGATAGAGGATCTGTAGCCCGAAGCCATATTGGTTACAATGGTGAACAGATTAAGAATGGGGGCATTCACTAAATCCTTCGCGAAAAACGAGCTCAAACTTGGAAGGAGCTTCAAAAGCGGGAAGAAAAGCATATTAACCTGGAGGAGACTATCAAACTCAAAATTGAGGAAGAACGACAACAAAGAAAGAAGTCAAGCCTCTATCAGGTTGACTGATTCGGGAAGGAAGCTCAGACAGCTAGGGTCAGAAGGTTCACAGAATATACTCCCCTAGCAGTGCCCTTGATGTTGGATAGGATAGCATGAGAAAGGAGGTTGAATTGTGCTTTTGAGAAACTTTAATATCTGAAAACTTTTGTCAAAAGATCTATCTCAAGTTCAAACTTGGGTTACGAAAGTGATTTTGTTAGTTTAAGAAATAGTTTAGTTATATTTATAGCAGAAATAAACTTTGTTTCAGATAAGTTTAAACAGAGTTAAACCTATATGATTAATTCAAATAACAAGATTAGAGATAGAGATAATCACACAAGAAATTTTTATACTAGTTTGGCTAAACCACTTGCCTACTTCTAGTCCCCAACTCTTTGTTGAGATTTTATACTTCGAGTATTCTTTGTACAAGCTTCTCCAAGCTTCTTACAAGCAAGTAGTCTTTTTTCAAGCCTCTTCAAGCTTTACAAACCAGTAGTATTTTCCTAGCCTCTCCAAGCTTCTTACTGACCACTACTGGGTCCAAATACAAATTATGTGAATGGTATGTTTTGTTTGAATACTCACACTAACTTTCTCAACAGAGAATTGGACAAATAAAGTACTGTGTATGAGAATTCTCTAAATTATCAAAGAAAGAATATTATCTATCACAGACCAGAAGAGAAGATTTTTTTGTATCCTAAAGTTATGATAAGTAACTTTCTTGTGCTTTAGAAACTTAAGAAGGATGAAGAAAGGAAGCTCTTTTTACATAGAAAATATTTAAATAGTCCAACCATTCTTTCTTTGATTTCCAGCCTTGTATAGACTTCGAAATATGACCATTGAAGCTTGGAGGCCTTGATTCTTGTGATCCTTTTGGTCTGCTGGTCTACGACTGGATAGAGAAGAAACAGCCTTCCTTTTTCCCATTCTTCAAAACTTATACAGAAGTAGAAATGTAGCTTTTGTTGGTTTCCCAACTATTCAGACTTGTTAGTGCCTCTTCTACATCTTGTCAAATCACCTTTTTGAATTTGTCTATTGAAGCATGCAAAGGAAGCTTTGAAGGTGTAACACTTCATGAAAAGCATGTCTATGGAGATTTTCCCTTCTAGATAAGGTCATCTTTCTGAATGAACAGTGTTCACTCTTGAGGCACTATTTTCCCTTCTGATTTTGCAATCTTTCTGAACCTTCTTTCTTATTTTTTTCATGATAATTCAAAAATTATACAAAGCATATATTCCATATCAAGTATATTCAATTTAAAGTACCAACGGATAACCTAATTTTGATGATTCTCAAGCATATAATGCACATGATTCACAAAGAAACGTTTCTAGAAACAATTTGTTTATATATACAATAAGATTAGCTTAAACTCTAATTTGGTATTCATCAAAATCTCAATTCTCATTTTGGTTTACAACCATAGAACAGTTTTTGAAGAGCATTGGAGCTAACAATCTCCCCTTTTTTTTATGATGGCAAATAAGTATTTAAGAAAAGTTCTTGTTAAAAAAATAACGAGCATGAATTGTTGTTTAGAGAAAAGAACTTTTTGAAGAGCGATGACACTCATACTATCAGAAAGATTGAATCCCTCTTATTTTATTCTAAGTAAACGTGCATGGGATTCTTTTGTCATATAAAATTATCATTGAAGCAAAATGAAGTTTATAATTATATCAGAGCAGCAGTTCAGATAGTTCAAATCAGATTCAAATAATCAAAAAGATTATGTAGCAAGAAATTATATTCTATATATTCCATAATCTTTTATCGGAATAATCTCAGAGTACCTTAGTAACTTTCATCTCAAACAATTTGGATATCAGACCATGTATCAGAGCATTTAATAACTCGAATATAAGATCATATAAAGGCTCACACATAGTATAGTTGCAGTGAAAAGAAAAATAATTGATTAAGAGATATGAAAGCATAAGTGATGGAGAAATAAATATAGCTGAACAGAAACTGTAAATTAATGATAAAGTGTTCAAATATGAATATCATAAATAGAAGTTTCTGGAATGAATAAATAATTATTTCTGAGATGCAGAAAAGAAAAAAATGAATCCTAAAAACTAATGACTGCAAATTTTTGTATGCTTGCTCCCCCTCAGTTTATGCTCCCCCTCAGCTTGGACTATTATGAAATATTTTCTCCCCCATTGATATCATTAAAAAAAAATGTAGGATCATGGAAGAATCATCATTGGTTGCCTTTGCCTTTTTGAAGAGTCTTCTGAATTTGTAATATAAGAGTGAACATGTTTTCTTGAAGCTGTTCGAATTGAATTTGGATTGGATCAGGAGCTCCTTTTACTTTGGATGGAGATAACGAGAATGAATGAGCGGATATTGAAGCAGGAATGGGTGTTGAAGTAGGAAGGGGTGTAGTTTCTGGTACAATCTTTGTGTCTTCAGATGCAAGTTTAAGAACAAGGGTTTTGTCTGAACCTGATCTTTCTGGCAAATGTTTTTGAGTATTCTAAAGGTTGATTTCCAATGAGGTAGCAATCTGTAACATCCTCAATTTCATGTCGTGCTAAATTACCGTAGTAACCCTGAGTAATTAGGCACTTAATGAGGAATTTCGAGATTAGGGCTTAATTAAGGGGGTTGACTCGGACGAGAAGAGTCGAGAATACCTAATCGAGTTAGATAATCTCTAATTAAGCAAGTTGACCCCACATAGCTTACTTAAGCACTAATCGCCCTTAATTAGCTTACTCGAGTTTAATTAAGGTTAATTAAGCTTAATCGTGAGATTAATTTTTGTTAATCATGTTCTTGTGTGTTAATCACTAATTCTTGCTTAATCACCTTAATTAAGTTGTATGAGCACTTAATCACATGGTTAAATTCAAATTTAGTCAACTAGACAATAAAGTAGAGAGTGATGTCATAGAAGCCAAAAAGCATGAGACAAGAACTACTTTATGTAAGTTTGACCGTACTTTACCTCCCATCATCCCATTTGTCCCTTAATCACTAATCAACACAAGATAACACAAAGTGAAGCAAAAATATCTCATCCTCCTCCTTAAAGTGATCATTTTCTCTCTCTCCCTCCTCCATTTCATTTTCATTTCACTCATCCTATTCTCTTTCTTCAAGCCAAATTCTCTAACTTCTCTCTAAACACTTCTTCTTCTTCATCTTCCTCTTCCTTTCTCCACCACCACCACCTAAACCACTCACTTAGCTCTTCAAAGACCTCATCTTTGGGTCTTTGGAGACAAGATCAAAACACTACAACCTCCATTTCCACAAGATTTCAAGAGCTTCTCCTTCCTTCTTGCAGCCGCATACCTTCATCATCAAGAGGAGTCATCATCTTCTTCTTCCATTTCTCTTGTTTTTGCGCCATCTTTAAGAAAGGTAGTGATCTTCATCTTTTTCATTTGTTTGCTCAAGAAAGCTTGGAGCTTGGGTCTTTCATGACCAAGATCTCTAAGTGAAAACTTGAGGAAGATCCTTCATGTTCTTCATGTGTTCTTAAGTTTCCTCTTTTAGAAAAATATGTTCTTGATGTTCTTCATGTGTTCTTAAGTTTCCTCTTTTGGAAAAATATGTTCTTGATGTTCTTCATGTGTTCTTAAGTTTCCTCTTTTAGAAAAATATGTTCTTGATATTCTTCATGTGTTCTTAAGTTTCCTCTTTTAGTAAAATATGTTCTTGATGTTCTTCATGTGTTCTTAAGTTTCTTCTTTTTGAAACCTATGTTCTTATTGATCTCTAGCTTAAAGTTGTTCCTTTCTCTTTATGATGAGTGAATGATTAGAAAAGCTTCACCTTTCTATGTTTCCATGATTTGATAAGACTATAGACCTTCTCAAAGTTTTAGACTTTAAAAGTTTGCTTCATGATTTCTTCAAAGTGGCGACTTTAAGCTTCCATAAAGTTTTATTTTGTTTGTTTTGAAGACAAGAATACATGTGAAAGTCTAAACTTTTTGAGTTAGAAAAAAACGATATCTTGTCACTTTAGGCTTTAGAAATCAAACCTTAAAGAAAAGACCTTTCACAAAGTTTCAAACTTTATTCAGAATGAGATCATTAAGTTATAAAAATGTTGTTCTATAACATTTCATTCATAAAGTTTAGACTTTGAACCCAACTAATGCAAAAGGTGTTAACTTTTATAAAGAACAAGACTTTTTATTCAAAAAGCTAGTAGCTTGTATCATTATTTCATAAAGATCCAATCTTAAGATAAGGGCTTAATGTCAAAGGCACTTACTTTCATAAAGAATAAGACTTTATGACTACTTTATAAAGAATGACAACTTTAATAATGTTTAAAGGCAAAACCTTGGTATGTTATTAGTAAAAAGTTTAAAACTTTGCAACTTGACTAAGTTAGAAGTCACCTTTGGTGATTAGTGAACATTGGTGTTGTTGGGTTCATGATGTGGTTATGCGTTGTCATGACCCAAGGATTAGAGGGATCTCGAACTCCTTGCCAGAGCAGTATGATTAGGGCCTCTAAGCATACCATGAACCTAGGAATCACTAAGTGCGCTATCTCAAGGAAAGGAAACAATCACATAATTTAATTACTTGAACAAGTGTTTCATAAGACATGTACTTAAGTAAAGCATACTTTCATCCAAGGACCAAGTAACTAAAGACTATAAACACATTATCCTAACTATGTGATTCTATCATGGAAATCATGTGATGATTCATAATATTCTTCACAAAGAACAACATAACTATAAACCTCTTTAGGGTATGAATGTGTGATGCCACTTGGCATGATGAATGATGAGATTGATTGAGCTTTGTCTCATGATTGAATGATAAGTGTGATGATATGATATAGATATGATGAACTATTGGTTGAATCTTTGATGATTGGCATTTTGGGGAAGCTCCGGTCTAGCCGTTATCTTTGCCGGATTTCCGTCAAAATTATGGACTTAGTCATATCATTGCATCGTCTAGTCAAGGAGTTATGCATGTAAAGTATAAAGATAAAGAAAAGAATCAATGGGGCGTGACCCTTCAATCCCGCCGGTAAGGGGGAAGTGAGAGCGATCCACAAGGAACCTCTATGAGGGAGGCAAGGGTGTTTTGGAGGACCACTCCAACTTAGAGGTAACCAATATCGGCTTAGTCGATTTGGTTAGTCTTTGCGTGTGACCAGTCTGGGGAATGAGCTCATGTCAGCGATCTATTTCAAAGGAAAGTAAAGAATGTTAAGCCACGTGCTAAAAATGAAAGTAAAGTCTAAGTATGACCATGGTTACATCTGTGATGATGCGTGTCTTTGCATGAAAGTATATGGCCCATTTGCATTATGGATGTTATTCTATGTCTTAATGCGGATGTTAGTCATGATGATGTGTTTATGATGTTAAGTTTAAAAGCAACCCGGCTTAGGTTTAAGTTTTCAAAACCATTAAAAATTGAACTTATATCATCCCTTTGTTTTTGTAATTAAACCCGAAGTGGTGGGGCGATAGCGATGACAACATGTGTTTGTCTTGCGCGATCCTCTTGAAAATTTAGTATTTCTCATTCCTACATTATGTCGTCTTGAGAGGATGTCGGCGTCGAGACGATGATGATCTACATTGAGTTCGATGTGGCGTTGGCGCTTTGACCCGGTCTTTGAAACGCCTCCGATCTTGTCAGCGGCGGATGAGTCTACATCTTCCACATTTGCGATTCGGACTCGTGATGAGCCCATTGTTCGACCGCATCGGCCATTTGGCGGGTTACTATGGATGACATTCGCCTGCTTTTAGCCAGAGATACCCCATTGATGATGATGAGGCCGGCTTCGGATACCCGTTTGACTCATATTTCGCCTGGATTGATCCTCGGGCCGTCTTATCAGAGAGCTTCCATGTGAGGCCGATCCGTCAGAACCCCTCTATCCGACTCATTACGGGAGTTCTCACCGATTCGGGTTAAATCGCGACCTTGATTAAATACATCTTAGATTATTACGCTTCATCTTTGGCCCATTTTCACCGGTTTGCGAACTGTGGGTTCATTCGTACCGTCTTTGTGCCGTAAGGGCGAGGCGATGCTCGAGAGGAGAGGGCGTGGTAGTACTTCTCTGGTGGATATGGAGCAGGTTTCCTCCGCGGATGCTTGATGTGGCGCATGCGAGGAGCCAAGCACGAGGATAGCCCCTTTTGGTAGTAGTTATAGGGTTATCGTTACGTTATGTGGCATGCTTGGATAGTAGGATTCTACGATGTATTTCCTTTTATTATGTATTGGTAGGCTTTTGTGTAGAGTAGAAGCGATGAATGTCGGACCCATTATTATCTTATGTATGAGCTGATGCGACTCTTATTGTATTATTATCATGGTTGGTAGTGGAATGAATGTTACATTATTCTAAGAATTGTGGTTACTCTTATGGTCTCTATGCTTGTTAAATGCGATATATGTATGGGATAGCGGTGTTACTTTATATGTTCACGATGCGCTCATGGCTCTCGATTTCAAAAATGGTTTACTTGTTTTGTAGAAAAAATTTTACCCCTATTTTCGGTATAAAGTAATTTCTGAAAGGTAATGATAGTTCCGCGAGCAAAAGTAGCAACTAGTAATTCCACAATATGACCTAAGCATAGAATGGAACTACTAGGGTGTTACACAATCCTTCTAAAATTTTTTAGATGAAGCACCTATTCCATCAGCTCTATTTCTCTGTTGCTATAACCATTCCTTTCCTCTGAATCTATGTTTGGCAGCTTTTCTTATTGCTCTTTTTAAAGTAGAATGAGTTGAGTCTTTTGCAGGATCATTAGTAGAAATTTTCTTTTCCCTTTTCTTTTGTAGTTGGAATATATATTTCTATCATGAGTTTCTTCATCAGCTTGCACATTTGCATGAGTCTGAGGAAGAGGTTCTCTAATTGTAATTCCTTGTTCGAGAGGTCTTGAGACTTTTTTTTGTAGTTTACCAAAGGAAGATGCCATTAAGTCCATATTAGTTGCCGATGTTGTATCTTTAACACTAAAAGGAACCAATTTTCTCTTCTTATTTGAGAATGTCCTTTTGGAAAAGCAAAATAGATTTTTTCTTGATTTGTCTATGCTTTTCTTTTTACCCTTCTTTCTCCTTTTTGTTATAGTGTAAAGAACACACGAGTTGATCTTGAAGTATTAGAAATAGATAATGATTGTACATACAATACTAGACAAAGTGTATGGTTCAAGATTTGATCAGAAAGGAAGTAGAGGATAAAGAATATGAAAGATTTCAAGAAATTTTTAAAGAAAACAATTTCTAAATGAGAAGAAAATAGGCAAAATTTTGATTTGATGAGATAAAGGGAAGTGGACAGTTGATGTAATAGGTGAGGATAATTTTGGGGTGAGACAGATGGTTGAAGTATGTGTACCATTTCAGGTTAAGTGAGTCTTTTGGTTTTCCCGCTTCTAGAGATCGTGGCAAACGTGTAATTGTGGGGGTAACCAAAATGACGCACGTCACAATACAGTTTTATTTCTCCAGAAACCAGATATTGATGAGAACTTCTGATCATCTTTCTAGAGAGATATGTCAAATTGTGCCCAATAAGAAGATCTATTTCTTGAATAAATCAATCTGGAACTATTTTTCTCAAATTTATCTTCACTTTGTTCTAAAGTAATCTTTTTGAAGTACATTTGATCTCAACTTGAACTTGACTTCAAACTTTCTCAACTAGGTAGATCACTAGTTCTGAATTTAGTTTCTAAACCATTGCAAGAAAATATTTTGAGTTGATTCTTTGAATCCTTTCTTGAATGTGATCTTTCTAAGCCACATATTTGAGTTGAAGAACTTTCTCTAGAAAGCAAATCCAGTAGGATATGGCAATCTTGGCATTTACTTTTTGCTCAAGAGAGAGGGAGGTACTAGATGTAATGAATATGAATGATTTAAAAAACTAATCATGTCCAAAAGGTTCCTTATATGACAGAAATTATCTTCAGCTAAGGGTTTTGTGAAGATGTCAGCAACCTGACTTTCAGTGTTAATAAATCTTAGCTCAATATCTCCTTTTTGAACATGATCTCTTATGAAATGATGCTTGATGTCAATGTGCTTAGATCTAGAATGTTGAATGAGATTCTTTGTGAGATTAATTGCACTAGTATTATCACATAGGACAGCAATTTTAGTATACCTCAAATTGAAATCTTCTAGTTGTTGCTTAATCCACAAAATTTAACTACTACAATTTGTAGCAGACACATATTCAACCTCTGCAATTGGAAGAACAATAGTGTTTTGCTTCTTGCTTGACCAAGTTATCAACAACTTTCCAAGAAAGCAACAGTAGCCACTAGTACTTTTTCCTTTCAACTTTGTCTCCAGTGAAATTAGCATCACAGTAGCTTGTAATAGTGCAAATAGTACCTTTCTTGTACCAGAGACCAAGATTAGTAGTACCAACAAAATATCTTAGAATTCTCTTGATAGCATTTAAGTGTGATTGTTTGGGATTAGATTGAAATCTAGCACAAATTCCCACACTTAATTGCAAGTCAAGTCTATTGGTAGTAAGATACAGTAGAGATCTAATCATACCTTTGTAAAGAGTTTCAAAGACTTTATCACCATCTTCATTAGTTTCTAGAACTTGAGAAGGATGCATGGGTTACTGAAGCTCTTAGCCTTGTCCTTATCAAACTTTCTGAGTAAGACTTTTGCATATTTTTCTTGATGAATTAGAATTCTATCCTTCTGTTGTTTGATTTGGAGTCCAAGAAAGAATTTAAGTTTTCCGATCAAACTCATCTCAAATTCTCCTTACATAAGTTCAAAGAAATTCTTGCACAAATTTTGATTAGTTGTACTAAAAATGATATCATCAACATAAATCTGAATAATTAGAAAATCATTTTTGTCAAGAAGAATAAATAAGGTAGTATCAACTTTTCCTCTTATAAAACCATTTTGATTAGAAATGAGCTGAGTCTATCATACCAAGCTCTAGGAGCTTGCTTCAAACCATATAAGGCTTTTGAAAGCTTAAAGACATGGTGAAGAAACTTTTCATTTTCAAAACCATGAGGTTGATTTACATAAACTTCCTCCAATATGAAACCATTTAAAAATGCAGATTTTACATCCATTTGGAATAACATAAAACCTTTATATGAGGCATAAGCAAGTAGCATTTTGATTGCTTCTAATCTTGCTATGGGCACAAAGGTTTCACCATAGTCAATGCCTTTTTGCTGATTATAAACTTGTGCTAGTAGTCTTGCTTTATTTCTGATAACTTGTCCATTTTCATCAAGCTTGTTTCTGAACACCCATTTTGTCCCTATAGTAGTTTGTCCTTTAGGCAGAGGGACAAGGGTCCAAACTTTGCTCTTTTCAAATTGAGATAGCTCCTCTTTCATTGCTTTAATCTAGTTATAATCTATCAGAGCTTTAGCAATACTTTCTGGTTGAATTTTAGATATAAGAGCTAGATTGGAGTTGTTTCTAGGTGAAGATCTTGCTCTAATTCCTTGAGAGGGTTCACCAATAATTTGGTTTTGAGAGACAGCTCTCAAGTTTCTTATATCAGTGTATCTTTGCTTCAGAGGTATACCTTATGGTTCTTCAGAAAGGTTATCAGAAACATGTTGATGAGTAGGAAGTTTAGGAATATCATCCTCGTTATTACTAGTGACAATCTTAATATTTTGCTGATTTTGGGAAGTGTTATTTAATAACACATTTTCCATTTCTTTTTCCAGATTTGCAACCTTCTGATTAAGGTCATTCTCCTTTTCCATGAAGCTTATATGGATGGTTTCTTCGACTATTTGAGTCTTCTTGTTGAACATCCTATAAGCTTTTGAAACAGAAGAATATCCTAGGAAAATTCCAGGATCAGATTTTGGATCAAACTTTGAAAGTTAGTCCTTGGTGTTAAGCGCAAAGCATTCAGATCCAAAGACATGAAAAGAAGAAATGTTGGTTTTCTTCTTTTCTATAATTCATATGGAGTTTTCTTGAGAATATGCCTTAAGAAAATGCAATTTTGAATATAGCAGGCAGTGTTTACTGCTTCTGCCCAAAAATCTTTTGATAAACCACTTTCAAGAAGTATAGTTCTAGCCATTTCTTGCAACAACCTATTCTTCCTTTCCACTACTCCATTTTTCTAAGGAGTTCTAGGAGAAGAGAAGTTATAAGAAATGCCATTTTTATTACAAAATTTTTCAAAAGAATGATTTTCAAATTCTCCACCGTGATCTCATCTGATAGAAAAACCTTTTTCATTTTGAATTTTTTTTGAAAAAGATTTGAAAGCCTCACAAGCTTCATCCTTATGGATCAGGAATATAACCCATATGAATTTAGAAAAATCATCCACAATGACTAAACCGTATTTCTTACCACCAAGACTAGCAATTGTAGTGGGTCCAAAAAGATCAAGATGTAAAAACTCAAGTAATCTAGTAGTAGAAACTACATTTTTATTATGAAAAGAACTTTTGGTCTGTTTGCCTCCAAGATAGAACTCACAAGAAGAGTCATTTTCAAAATTTATTTTAGGCAAACCTTTTACTAGCTCCTTCAGAGAAATTTCAGAAATCACTTTCATATGAGCATGACTAAACTTTTTGTGCTATAGCCACTTTTCATCCACAAAGGAAGCTAAGCATTTACACTTTGATCAAGAAGATCATCTAGATATAATACATACATATTATTGTGCCTTCTAGCAATAAGAATGATTTTATTGGTAGTGGAATATTTAATTATACCCTGTGAAGGTTCAAACATAACTTTGTAGCCTTGGTCACAGAATTGACTAATACTCAGAAGGTTGTGAGTTAATCCTTCTACTAACATAATATCATATATTAGTTGGAATTGTTTTTACTAACATTACCTATACCAATGACTTTGGATTTGATTTTGTCGGCAAACTTAACTATTCCACTATCTTTGGGTCTGAGGTTTTTGAATCAGGATTTGTTTCCAATCATGTGTCTGGAGCATCCACTGTCTAGATACCACTTCTTCTCCCTTTGATATATTGATTTAAGACACACCTGCATAAGAAGAAATTTTAATTTTAGGTACCCATATCTTCTTAGGTCCTTTTGTGTTAGTAGAGTTTTTGGGTTTTTTCACTTTCTATTTGGCTTTCCTTCTCGAAAAGTATCTTTCAAAAGAGTGTCCCTTTTTGAAACAATATATGCATACAGGAATTTGATGTGAGGAATCTTTCGATGATTTTTTGTTGTCTTCCTTCTCAAAGCCTAAACCAGTTTTGTCAAGATAAGGCTTTTGACCACCAAGTATCAAATCTAGATTTTTAGAGCCATTAACCATTTTCTTAAGATTTGATGCGAGAAGTTTTACAGTTCTCTGAAGCTCAGAAATATTAGAAGATGGCTTAGAGCAAGTTTCAGAAACTTGGATTTTCAGGGTTGTTACATCCTTCTAAAGAAGGATATTTTCAGCTTGCAATCTTTCTTTTTCATGCCCAACCTTCTCTTTTTTAATCTTGAGTTTTTCAAATTCTAAAGATAATTTTCGAAAGTCCTTTTTCAGAGAAGCATAATGAGAAACGAGAGACTTGGAATCATCCAAGAGTTCATTATAAACTTTTTGAAGATTTTCAAAAGTAAGTTCAGGTTCAGAATTATGTACCTTAGTTTCTTCATTCGAAACAATGTCAGCTATAAGGTAGAGATTTGCTATAATTTCTCCTTCACTCTGTGATTCCGCATTTTCTTGTTCTTCGTCCATATCCTCCCAAGTAGCCATCATTGATTTCTTCTTTGTGGTCTTCTTTTTTGAGGCTTTCTTCAGTCTTGGACATTCAAATCTGACATGTCCGGGTTCCTTGCACTCGAAGCAGATGATCTCATCTTGCTTGACCTTGCCCTTTTTGTCTTTCTTGGGAATAATGTTCTTCTTTTTACTTTTTATCCATGCTCTTGAAATCTTCCTTACTAAGTGAGCAATTTCATCATTATCATCATTATCAGAAGAATCCTTTTCTTCTTCTTCATATTCTTTTAAGGCTTTCAAGGCTTTGGGAGATTGAGTCTTTTTCAGAGTGGACTTCAGAGCAATGCATTTTCCTTTCTTGACAACCTCATTAGCGACTTCATTTAGCTTGATCTCATGAGTCTTTAATGATCCAATGAGAGCATCTAAGCTAAGTACGTTTAAGTCCTTAGCTTCTTGAATAGCCGTGACTTTTGGACGCCAAGCCTTTGAAAGACTTCTCCGAATCTTTCTCACCATTTTGCATTGGTGTACCTTTTGCCTAAGGCCTTCAGCTGATTTATGATATGCATGAATCTGGTCATCATTTCATCAATGTTATCATGCTCTAGCATTCTGAACATTTCATATTGATGAACCAACATGCTGATCTTGGTTTCTTTGACGTGGTTCGTTCCTTCATGCAGCACCTGAAGTCTATCCCAGATTTCCTTAGCTGAGTCGTAGGATATGATCTTATTATATTCATTTTTGCTCAAGGCACATGTGAGAAGATACTTTGCCTTTGCATTCATTTGGACCTTGGTTTTGTGTTGATCAGTCCATTCATTTCTAAGGATGGTTTTGACTACAACAGGTGGAGGCAGTTCTAGATCAGCAACTACTTGAGGTGCTAATTGCTGAACCGTGGGTATATAGTCACCATTTTCTATAATCTCCTATATGTCTATACTGATGGACTCTATTAAGAGTCTCATTCTATCCTTCCAATAAGGATAATCTTCACCATTGAAGTACAAAGGACGATTTATAGAGTGACTTTCTGCAATGTGATTTATCTATTGAGCCATCGGATAGGATCTTTGACCTCTGCAACCATTAGGAAGCTTGTAACGTCTGATTTCTGATTTTCGATCTCATTTAATGTTGAAATTTCTGATTTCCTAGTTTGTCTTATAAATTCCGACTTTTGACCTTAGTCATAGTTTCAAATTTCGACTTCGTTTCCAAGGCTTAAGGGCCGGCTGCATTTTATGATTTCCGACCTTGTGTAAGCGTGTAAGAATTTCGACCTCATTAGTATGAATTCCGATTTCCGATTTCATTTCAAGTGGCTGATGTTTCCAATTTCCGATCTTAAGATTTCCGACTTAACACTAAGTCCGACGTCCGATTTTATCTCGACCAGAAATGGACACGAGATCAGATTTTTGAACTTGTCTCTCGATTCGAGTCAAATTTTCACGAGTTCCGATCTCGAGTTTAATACCAAGAGCTCTCATTTCTCTGTCCTCCCGAGTTCCGAGATCGAGGTCCTACAATTCACAACTTTCGACTTTAAGTGCTTGGCTTCACATCAGGCTTTACTTTCAAGTTTCGAAATAAACTGGATACATTTCCCGGGTTCCGACTTCATATGCAGGATGTTCACGAGTATAGAGAGTACGAGTTTCGATTTCATTTTCAGAATATACTGGAAACTAATCCCACTTTAGGTGACATGGAGAGCAATTCTACCACACAAATAAGACGACGTGGAGAGCAAGGTTGGCTGAAACTCAGCCTTATGTTTTGAGGCCAATCAAAACTTTCCAAGTTAACTACTACTCATGCTTATATAACACACTCTTCTCCTCTTCTTCAAACTCTTCTCTCACGTTGCATACTTCACTCCAGCTCTCTCTTTTCTTTTCATCACTCACCCAACTCCATCACACTTTGAAATTCTACCAAGTTGCAGCTATAAACTTAAACCAAAATCATTCATAGTAAGAGGTAGAGGTTCTAAATTCTTACTTGACTTTTTGATTCTTGAAGGATTGATGGTGGTCCAATTTCTTAATTTTGATATGTTGATTGAATAATTATGATAAATTATAGCTGAGTTATGGGCTGTTTATGAGGTTAAAACCTGAATTGAAAGTGAGAAAGGATGAAGATATGAAAAAGTTGAGAGGCTGGAAAACTCAAAACCCTCGGCAGTTCGTACAGCGGAGTGTACGGATTCGCCTCCCACCATTAAAAATTAACGAGACTATTTTTAGATGAAACTAGACATTCAAGGCTTTCCACATATATATCATAATAGGTCATTGGATTAGTATAGAATTATTTATGAATTTTTGAAGTTAGACCTAGAAATCTAGGTTCTCACCCGGGCAGCATGGGTTGAGAAGGGTGTATCTCACCCTATATAACCTCAAATTGAATGCAACTAAAGATGTTTGAAAGCTAACACATGAGAGAACATCCCATAAAAATTTCGGAATTTAATTCATTGTCATTTGTTCCCAGCACATCAATGAAGTTGGCTTAGGTTAAAACTGGCCTAGAATAGGACAGCTCAATAGGGTAATGATTCGAGACTCATAACTCAAAATCCACTTAGGCAAATGACATGAAACTTAATTCATTTTAAAGCTTGTTGTGTGAGCTTCATTTTGATATATAATTAGCATGATTTCATCTAGTTTTCGAATTTTAGTGAATTTTCTCCTATAGGAACCCAATTCTGGCTAGGAACAGGATAGGCTGAGATAAAATGTTTATATCTAGAGTTATATAATTCAAAACGAGATGGGACTAAAGAGAGTAAAAAGTAGACATATAAGGCTATAACATACCCAAAAATGAGAATTTAATGAGTTGGATTGAATAAAAATTGGAACATGCCAAACTCGGGCAGAATAGGGAAGGACAAGCTGGAACCTTCTTAATGCTGGATTTGTAATTGTTAAATGATGTTATACGTGTTTATACATGTTTGCTAGTTTATACTGAAATTATTAGTTGTGCAACTGTACTGATTTGTTTGGCACTATTCACGGGGAAGCGGACTCGATCCGTTATGTCGCCGAAATTTCAGTAAGAAATCCATAAATTATGAAATTTATGATAACTTGAGTACATCATATGAAAAGAGACAAGTTAGATGTGCATTCATTTCAAGATATTATAAAGAATTCCACATCACTTGGGCCAGCCCCGGAATAAATTAAGGGGAATAGATTAGTGGGAAGGTCGGGGAAAGTAAACCCGGTCATCCTGTATAGGAACGAGCTCGATCCTGAAAAGCGAACTATTACCCAGGAGTATATGGCCAATGACTCCTAGGGGACCAAGTATGGAAATAAGTTATAAAAGGCGAAAGACTCCAAGAATAAGATGCATCTTCTCATTGCACATGCATATGTACAGTGGAATACTTTACTATTGATGGTTCTAGATCCCTGTTTATTAATCATAATATGCTATTGTCTTGCTGTAATTACTATTTGAATACTTTAGTATATCTGTTGACTAAAATTGAATTTGTTTCGGTGTATGTTTTACAAACAAGTATTTAAATTGAATATTATCGTTTCATGATACTATTTGAAAAAAAATGTTGCACGGCCGAAACAACTGAGAATGACAGCGATGACAGATGTATAGAAGTTAGGATTTTCTACTGAGAAATATTCATTTCTCACCCTATTGTATGTTCCGCGTCATTCTCAAACCATGGATCACGCGGCGACCGGGGTTCTATTCATTGAGTTTCCTAAGCTTCACATCCACATCGACCCTTTCCTAGATTCTGTATATATATCGGGTAGATGCCAGTTTCATTTATATTTCTTCTTCCAGAGGGACTTTGTTGTACCACTTATGCATCCCCTCTTTGATCCTGCTGTCCCCTACATAGCCATACCTCTTCACATGGCCCATCCATTTCCACCACCACCAAAGAAGAAGACTCACCGGCACTGCCAGCCTCCAGTTCCCATGGCCCCTCCTGCTTCACCGCCGCAGCCGATGTCGTCGGCCTCGACCTCAGAGGAGGACCCATCCGAGGCGGCTAGTTCTTCATCGTCATCTGCTCCCAGTGCCGGGCACCCTCCAGCTGACGCCGCCATGGCGAACGGTTTCCTTTCGTTAGACTCTATTTAGATAGCGAGCATGCTGTAGTGGGGTTAGATGTACAGAATGACCCTCTTTTGACAGTTTGGGTCATGGTTGGATGGGTATATATTAGGAATGTACATGAAATGTCCCATGGGGACCAGTTAGGGTGCTGTTCATAGATACTGGCCGTTTCATTTTGTATTAGCGGCCTCGTTTTGACACCTTGTACTTTTTAACAAACCTTGAAATCAGATATCTATATACATATCTATGACGCTGTTTGCAGTTATTCTGTTCTTATTGTATTTTTATTTATGTTAAGTTACTTATAGTTTACCAATTGATTTGTATTTATTCCCCCATCCCGCAGAAAATTTTGTTATGAGATCAGGTAGTCTTATTTGAGAAATTAATACTAATACTGAGAGAGAGAGATTTATTCAGTATTACACGTAATCTCTTATCAAATATATGATTATGACTTAAACATAGTACTTTGTCTAGTAAGGTATTACAAAGCTCAACCCCAAAGTTAGGCTCTGATGCCAATTATTGGATAGGATAGCACGAGAAGGGGGGTTGAATATGCTTTCAAGAAATTTTAATATCTGAAAACTTTCATCAAAAAGATCTATCTCAAGTTCAAATTTGGATTGTGGAAGCGATTTTGTTCGTTTATGAAATAGTTTAGTTATATGTAACACATAGAGTTTAAACATATTTGAACCTATGTGATTAATTCAAATAACAAGATTAGAGATAGAGATAATCATGCTAGAAATTTTTATACTGGTTCCGTTAAATCACTTGCCTACTTCCAGTCCCCAGCTCTTTGTTGAGATTTTATACTTTGAGTATTCTTTGTACAAGCTTCTTCATGCTTCTTACAAGCAAGTAGTCTTTTTTCAAGCCTCTTCAAGCTTTATAAATGAGTAGTATTTTCCTAGCCTCTCCAAGCTTCTTACTAACCAGTACTGGGTGCAGATACAAATTGTGTGAATGGTATGTTTTGTTTGAATACTCACACTAACTTTCTCAATAGAGAATTAGACAAATAAAGCACTGTGTGTGAGAGTTTTCTAAATTCTCAAAGAAAGAATACTATCTATTATAAACCAAAAGAGAAGACTTTCTTGTATCCCAAAGTTATGATAAGTAACTTTCTGGTGCTTTAGAAACTTAAGAAGGATGAAGAAAGGAAGCTCTTTTTACATAGAAAATATTTAAACAGTCTAACCATTCTTTCTTCGATTTCCAGCCTTATATAGACTTCAAAATATGACCGTTGAAGCTTGAGGCCTTGATCCTTGTGATCATTTTGGTTTATTGGTCTACGACTAGATAGAGAAGAAATAGCTTTCTTTTTCTCGTTCTTCAAAACTTACATAGAAGTAGGAAAGTAGTCGTTTGTTGGTTTGCCAACTATTCAAACTTGTTAACGCCTCTTCTGCATCTTGTCAAATCACATTTTTGACCTTTTGAATTTGTCTATTGAAGTGTGTAGAGGAAGTTTTGAAGGTGTAACACTTCATGAGAAGTGTGTCTCTAGAAATTTTCCCTTTTGAACAAGGTTATCTTTCTGAATGAACAGTATTTGCTTTTGAGGCACTGTTTTCCCTTTTGATGTTGTAGTTTCATCCTTTTGAACCTTCTTTATTGTTTCTTTCATGATAATTCGAGAAGTATACAAAGCATATATTCCATATCAAGTATATTCAATTTAAAGTACCAATGGATAACCTGACTTTGATGATTCTCAAGCATATAATGCACATGATTCACAAAGAAATGTTTCTAGAAATAATTTGTTTATATATATAGCAAGATTAGCTTAAACTTTGATTTGGTATCCATCAAAACCTTAATTCTCATTCTGGTTTACAACCATAAAACAATTTCTGAAGAGCATTGGAGCTAACACTTAAGTGAGGTATATAGAGAAATAAACCAAATTGAGCATATCCTGAAACCAAAACCCCTGTGTTTGAGGTCTAACACAAATTAGTCTCTGTATTATGAGTACCATGAAACAATGGCCACAAGACAGAGGATTGCTATGATTTGCAAGATGCCATAGAACAATTGGTCCAAGAAGGAAGCCTCGCTAAGTATGTTGCTTTGCAAAGAAGCCTAAGAAGGAGGAAGGCTTCTTTGAAATGAGGAGATAAAGGGTGAAATCCTCAAAACCGAAGATCGAAGGATAGACAACATAGACGAAGAGCTAGGGGACGACCTGATTGCTCAAACCATAAACACCATTACAGATGGATTCTTTAAAGGGTGACTGGCAAAATTTGCTCGCAAGAGATATTTGATGGAAGTTCTAAGTGTGGATAGCAGCATGACAAAAAAGAAGCCAACCATGATGCTGGATATCACCTTTATAGACGATGATTATAATGGCGTGGTAGATGGCCATGACGATTCTGTAGTGATATCGGCCATAATTGTCAATGGGGAAGCTCAGCAAACATCCTATTTAGGGATGCGTTTGATCAGTTGGGTTTGCAAAACTCTTACCTCTAGTCTTACCCAGAGGAGCATGTGGCGTTTACTTGCGAGAGATCCGACCTGATGATTACATTCAACTACACATGATAATGGGAACCAAATCGTTTACAAGAATGGTATAGATGGAGTTCCTAGTTGTAAACTATAGCTCAGCTTACAATGTCTTATTAGGCAAGCCTACCTTAAATAAGCTAGGAGCAGTGGTTTCTATAAGCCATCTCATGATGAAATTTCTAGCTAAAGATGGGAAAATAATTTCCATCAGTAGGGATCAAGTAGTGGCAAGGGGATGCTGTAACGCTAGCTTCAAGATCCAAGGTGAGAAGAAGACGCTTCATGATTAGAAGAAATAGGAGCATGTTTTGTCCATTGATTTAGATGTTCAACAAACGAAGCTAGAAGAAAGGCTAGAACTTGACGGCGAGTTAGAGCAATGCAAATTGGCAATACGCTAGAGAAGGCGCCAAAGGTGAATGCACGACTTTTAGCTAAGTTAAAGGCAGAACTCGTGCAGCTCTTAAAGAAGAATTCCGATTTCTTTGCCTGGTCAACATCTGACATGCCTGGCATAGATCTGGGATTCATGTGCCACCAAGTATTAGTCTACCCTGAGGTTCGACCAGTCGCTCAATAGAAAAGAAAGATGTCCGAAAATAAGGTGCAAGCAGTAAAGAGCAAGTTGAGAGTTTGTTGAAAGTCGATTTTATCAGGGAAATCTAGTATCCGACTTGGCTTTCCAATGTCGTGATGGTCCCGGAGTCCAATGGAAAGTTACAGGTGTGTGTGGACTATACAGACCTGAACAAGGCTTGCACCAAGGACCCATACCCGTTACTGAGTATAGACCTATTGGTAAACTCAGCTTCCGAGTTCCATCTTCTATCCTTCATGGTTGCATATTCTGGGTATAATCAAATCCCCATGCACCCACGTGACGAAGAAAAAACCTCATTTATAAGCCCAATGGCAAATTACTGCTACAAAGTAATGCCATTCGGGTTAAAAAAGGCAAGGTCCACTTAACAGCAACTAATGTAGGAGATATTTGGAGAACACATTGACAAGCTACTCAAGGTTTACATCCATGATATGTTGGTCAAGACTCCGACTTTGAGCAGCTCATACCAAACCACAATATAGTCTTTGGTTGCATAAAAAAAATACAACATGCGGCTCAACTCGTAAAAATGTGCTTTCGTAGTAGAAGCAGGCAAATTCTTGGGCTTCATGTTAACTCATAGGGGTATCGAAGGAAACCCAGAGAAATGCAAAGCGATTTTGAATATGAAGAGCCCGGCCCAACATCGGTAAAGGAAGGCCAAAGATTAATAGGAAGATTGGCATCCTTTTCTCGATTCCTATCTGCTTCAGGAAAGAAGTCATTGTTGTTATTTTCTTTGCTAAAGAAAAAGTTGGGCTTTTTATGTATTGATGAATGTGAAGCTATGTTTCAAGCTTTCAAGCAATATTTATTTGCCCCTTTGATTTTGGTGAAACCGAAGCCTAGAGAGCAGTTAATTTTTACCTCTCAATTGCAAAATCGATGGTTGGCTCAGTTTTGATAAGGGAAGATCATGAAGGTTAGAAGTCTATATACTTCATGAGCAAAGCCCTATAAGGTACCGAGATCTAATATAGTAATTAGAAAAGGTTGCCTTCACATAACAACCCATAACACAAATCATTCAGAAGCCAAACCTATATCATAATAGAATAACCCATAACATGATCTGATACGACTTGGACTTTACTTTAAAGCTCACATGATCTGTATCATAATAGAACAACCCATAACACAAATCATTCAAAAGCCAAACCTGGTAGGATGGATGGTATCTTGGGCCATGGAGTTATCAAAGTTTAATTTGGAATTTGAAAGTCGAACTGCCATTAAAGGCCAAGTATTGGCAAACTTCATCATTGAAATGATAGATGATACTCCAACATCAGAGGTAATGACCTAGTCTTTGCATGTGGATGGCTCTTCTAACACACGAGGAAGTGGAGCTGGGGTAATACTTAAAAGCCCTAATGACGTCCGAGTTGAACTATCCGTAAGATTTGAATTCTTTACCTCCAATAATCAGGCCGAATATGAGGCCTTAATTATGGGCCCAAATCTGGCCAATGATATGGAGGTTAACCGATTGAAGATATGTAGTGATTCGCAGGTGATTGCATCGTAAGTTGAGGGAAACTATTAAGCAAAAGACTAATTACTGAAGAGGTATCTCCAGAAGGTACAGGACTTATTGCAGAAACTCGATTATTATGAAGTAAAGTATGTTTTGCATGAGGAAAATGTCTAAGCTGATGTACTTTCAAAGCTGGCCTCCATAAAGCTGAGGGACAACAACAAAAGCCTCTTCCAGGAAGTTTTAAGATCATCATCGATTTTGGAAAAAGTTCATATGGCCTAAGTGGCAAAAGAGTCAACCTAGATAAAGCCTATAATTGAGTATATTGAAAAAGGCACATTACTGTCCGATCCCCAAGAAGCCAAGAAAATTGTAAAGGAGTGCCCACATTACTCCATGGTCAAAGGTCAGCTCTATAAACATGGCTTTTTAGAACCTTTATTGAAATGTTTGGGGGAAGCAGAAACAAGATATGTGTTGAAAGAAATTCATGAAAGATGCTATGGGCATGACATGGGAGGCAAGTCGTTGGCCTTAAAGGTGTTAAGGGTAGGATATTGTTGGCCTTCCATGGTCTGAGATTCCCCAGAATTCGTTAAACACTGGCCTCTTTGCCAACGACATGCGCATTTTCACAATGCCTGACCACAAAGGAGTTGAACATGGTTAACTTGAGTTGGCCATTTAACCCATGGGGGATGAATCTCTTAAGCCCGTTCCTGTTGGCTCTAAGATAGTTGAGGTACTCATTGTGGCTGTGGATTATTTCACCAAGTTGATTGAGGCCGAACCACTATCTAAAATCATAGCTACCTAATGTCGAAAGTTCTTTTGGTGCAACATCATAACTCGTTTTAGTATTCCAATATCTGTAGTAACCGATAACAGTACATAGTTTGTAATGTCCGAGAAATTCTATCCTTAACAACTGAGTTATTCTGTTTTTATCAAATAATAAGAATTTGATTAAATACTTACTTAAAGCCAATTAAGGGTGAATTGAAAGGATTAAGCTTGATGGAATTAGATTAGGAGCGCAGAAAAACCTCACAGAAAAATTTCAAATCGATTTACCGATTTACGAGCAATTGGTAAGATTTCGGAGTTTTAAACTGTCGGAACCGGATTAGTAGAAATCATGCCATGAGTGCCCTAGGATCAATGGCTAAGATTTAGCCAAATAACCCACCCAAGTAGCACCTAAGGCAACCCTTGATGGTGGAAGCCAAACCAAAATGAATAGCAAGGAGAGATCCACCAATCACATGCATTTGGCTTCCAAAAATCTCACCTTTTTCTCTCTTTTTCCCATCCAAATTTCAGCCAGCCCTTTTTAGTGCTGAAGCTCTTCTCTTTATCTTCTCTTTACTCTCATCTCCACTCCATTCTCATCCATTCTCAAGTCTCATCACAAATTACTTGCATCAAAGACACAAAATCAACACAAACTCAACTACACAAGGTAGGAATTTCTACTTCTCTTCTCACTTTCTTTGATTTAGGGCTGAATGAGGATCATGGGTAATCTGAGAATTTGATGTTATGTGTAGTGATGATGATGGTTTATGATTAATTTTGCATGTATGTGGTGATTAAAACTGAAATTGATAGCAAATGGCTTGAAAAGGGGAGGTAAACCTAGAAGTAGGTTAGGGTTTCCCTCGGCGGTCCGTACGGCAGAGTGTATGGCTCTGCCTACTGCCATTTAAATTTGATGAAACCATTTTTATATAAAACTAGACATCTAGTGCTTTCGATAGATATAAAATATAAGGCCATTGGATTAGTATAGAATTAGTTATGAATTTTTGAAGTTAGACCTAGAAATCTGGGTTCTTACCCGAGCAGCATGGGTTGAGAAGGGTGTAACTCACCCTACACAACTCCAAATTGAGTGCAACTAAAGGTGTTTGAAAGCTAACACATAGGAGAATGTCCCATAAAAATTTTCGAATTTGATAAGGTCCCATTTGTTCCCAGTGAGTCAAGAAAGTTGCCCTATATCCAATTTGAGTTAGAACAGGGTAGACCAGTAGGGTCAAGTTCTAAAGCCTATAACTCAAATTATACTCATCCAAATGACATGAAACTTAATTCATTTGAAAGCTTGTTCTGTTAGCTTTACATGGATATAAATTTCGCATGATTTTACCCATATTTCTATTTTTAGTGAATTTTCCCCTATAAGAGTGCAATTCTGGTTAGAAGCAGGACAAGTCTCAAAAGAATTTGAGTTAATGTCAGAAGTCGGGAGTTAGTGAATAGGAAGCTAAGCCGGTACACTTAGAATCAAACTCTAAACTCAGTAAAACAGAAACCTAGGTCGGGAGTGTGTAAGAATGAACCCGGAAGTGTATACTGAAGGTTGGACTTGAAAGGGTTTACTTAGTGATTGAACTCGGACATAGTGAATAGGAGTCCATATCGGGTATGTTTTAAGGCTGTATTCGGAACTTAGTAGAGAGAGGGCTAGATCGGGTATATTGATGTCGAACTCGGATTCAGTAATTAGGGAGCTCGGGATTTAGGAAACATACCTATCAAAGTCTCAAAAGACCAATAGTGGAATAAGGTCGGAAGTCGCACAACCCAGAAATCGGAAATGATTTAACCTCGGGGGACCGAACATAGTGTAGGGAAGTTGGAACCTAGATAAGGTTAGAACTCGGAAAATGTTGGATATTGAAAGTCGAACTTGGGAACCTTAACAAAAATTAAAAGCTTACAAGTTATATTGATACTTGAGACTTTAAATCTTGTACTTATCAATATTGTCATATTCTTAATATGAATATGATATCTTATATGGAGTTTACTATTTGACTTAAATGTATTGGTTGTCTAACACAATTCATGGGGAAGCAGACTCGATCCGTTATTCTGCCGAAATTTTGATAAGACATTCATACGTTGTGTAATTTAAAATAGCATGAATATATGATACTTGAAAAATCAAGCTACACATGCATTTAATTCATGATATTGTAAAGGATTCCATTTTACTTGGGCCAGCCCCAGAACAAATTAAGGGGAATAGATCAGTGGGAAGGTCGGGAAAAGTAAACCTGGCAATCCTGTATAGGAACGAGCTCGGTCCTGAAAAGCAGACTATTACCCAGGAGTATATGGCCAATGACTCCCAGGGGACCAAGGATGGAAATAAATTCTAATAGGCGAAAGCCTTTAAGAAGAAGATGCATTTCTAATTGCACATTCATATACATAGTGTAATACTTATTAATTGACTGTCCTAGATACATGTTTGTTTTTCGTAATATACTAGTGCTCCTTTACAATTACTGTTTAATTGCCTTGGTGTTTCTGTTAATTAAAATTGAGCTTGTTTCGGTGTATGTTTTTCAATAAGTATTTAAGTTCAATATCATTTTGTGTTGTACCACTGGAAAATTTTGAAAGATCGAAACAACTGGGAATGACAGCGATGACAGATGTGTAGAACTGGGAATTCCAAATGGGAAATTTTTATTTCTCACCCTACTGTATATTTCCGCGTTATTCTCAGACTATGGAGCACGCAGCGACAGGAGTCCTATTCATAGAGTTCCCTGAGCTCCACATCCACATCAACCCGTTCCTAGATTCTGTATATATATCTGGCAGGTGCCAGTTTCGTTTGTATTTCTTTTTCCAGAGAGACTTCGCCGTACCACTTATGCACCTTTGTTTGACCCTATCGTCCCGTATATTGCCATTCCCTTTCATATGGCCCATCCATTTCCACCTCCACTAGCAGCAGCATGACACGGTGATGGCGGCGACCCAGCTCCTATGGCCCCTCCTGCTTCACCACCGCAGCAGATGCTTTCCACCTCGATGTCAGAGGAGGACCCATCTGAGGCAGCTAGTTCATCCTCATCCTCTGCTCCTAGCGCTGGCCATCCTCCTGCAAACGCACCCATGGCGAATGGGTTTCTTTCTTCAGACTCCGGTTAGATAGTGGATATGCCGTAGCGATAGTAGGTGTACAGGACGGCCCTCTTTTGGCATTCTGGGCCATGGATAGATGAGTATAGATTAGGGGTAGTATATGAAATGTCCCATGGAGACCACCTAGGGTAGTGTTCTTAGGGACCGGCCGTTTATTTTTGTGTTAGCAGCCTCATATTTCTTTTACCCTGTATCATTTTGACAAACTTTGAAAGCAGACGTTTATGTATATATTTAAGATATATGTTGCCGTAGTTCCATCTTTATTTCTCTTTTAATTACGTTATGTTATTTACAGTACACCAATTAACTAGTATTTATTCCGCTATCAAGCAGAAAATACTATTACACGAATAGTCACCTTTATGTGAGTAATTAATAATGATATAGGAAATGGAATTTAATTAGCTTGCTACACGTAATCACTTATCAGATAATCTATTATGACTTATGTAACACCCTCTATTATATAAGCTCTGCTCAAGTCATGGAGTTATATTAAGAGGTTGTCACTGTGCTAAGAAAACTTTAAAATATGGAAAATATACTACATGGCCCTTTAACTGCTTACTTTATTACCGACTAATAGTCTCTGATACATGGAAAAATATAAAATAATTACACTTTAAAAGAAATTGTGACTGATATAATACACAGCGTCTACTTTTGACTAGTCGTTAACTAGCTTCAATGGTTTCTTGATCTGGCTTACGCCTGATTCTTGCTCCATGAATGGCCCTGTACTTTGCCTCGCACTTGGTTTCCAACTTGGGTGCTGGAATGTTTATGGAAAGGAAAAACATACAAGCAGGTAGTGAGAACCTAAGGTTCTCAGTAGGTAACTCAAACCAATCTTACAGTGTCATCATAAACATTTCAGCTGCTTCGGTTTCTTATAAAAACGTGAGCACATATAAACAAACATTGGTTCAATTTTAAGTTGAAAACACTTTTCTCGAAGCGGGTTATATTTTAACAACCACTTGCCATATCATATGACAGACATAGAAATACAGATAGTATAATATGCTTCAGTAGGAGTCATAATAGCATCATGATATAATGAGATAATTAGAAATGCACATATAGATACTTGTATTTGATTGTATGCAAGTGCACTTGACTTAATTCATCTGTCTCTTTAACTTGCAATTTAACCTTGCTCTTCTGTACTTGGTCCCCCGGAGGTGAATGGCCTTTCTCACCCCTGGGTGATAGTGTACTTTTCAGGTTCGAGCTTGTACCTATACATGAGTGATGGGTTTACTTTCCCCGACCCTCACACCGATCTATTCCCCTTAAATCTGGTCGAGGGCTTGCCCAAGTCTTAGACAGTACTGCTCTGTCCCACGCTAACTGGGTCTATGCCATGGCTCACGTGGTAGCTTGGTACGTCTTTCTTGCAAGTTCTCATAAATCTTATTCTTCTTTGGACATGATTATACATGCATATGCTACATGCATTCATTTGTATACTTCATATTATACTTAAATCATTCTTGCATATATAATTCTTATGAGCATAACATATAAATGTTCATAACAGTCACATAATTCACATATTTCTGCCGGAATTTCGGCAGCATAACAGAACGAATCCGCTTCCCTATGAATAGTGCCAGACAACCAGTACAATTATACAAACTTACAATTCAATATAAACCAGCAATTATACATATGCATTCATAAATTCATTCATTAGTTTCAACTTAGCATTGATATGGCCTCAGTTTACTCATCCCTGTCCTGCCCGAGTTTTGTATGCTTCACCCTTATTTCAATTCAACTTATTTAAACCTAATTTTTGATATGTTGTAGCCTTATATGTCTAGTTTCTAACCCCTTTAGTCCCATCTCATTTTAAGTGGTATAGCTCAAGATATAACCATTTTACCTCAGCATGCCCTGTTCTTAGCTAGAATTGGGTTCCTATAAAATAAAATTCACTAAAAATCGAAAACTAGGTGAAATCATGCAAATTTTATATCAAACTAAAGCTAACACAACAAGCTTTAAAATGAGTTAAGTTTCATGTCATTTTCCTAAGTAGATTTTGAGTTATGAGTCTCGAAACATTACCCTACTGGGCTGTCCTGTTCTAGGCTAGTTTAAACCTAAGCCAACTTCATTGATGTGCTGGGAACAAATGACAACGAATTAAATTCTGAAATTTTTATGGGATGTTATCTCATGTGTTAGCTTTTAAAAAACTTTAGTTGCACTCAATTTGAGGTTGTATAGGGTGAGTTACACCCTTCTCAACCCATGCTGCCCGGGTGAGAACCCAGATTTCTAGGTCTAACTTCAAAAATTCATAACTAATTCTATACTAATCCAATGGCCTTATATTTTATATTTATGGAAAGCCCTAGATGTCTAGTTTCATTTAAAAATAGTTTCATTAAATTTAAATGATGGTAAACAGAGCTGTACACTCCGCCGTATGGACCATCGAGGAGAAAACCCTAACAGCTTCTTGAACTCTTCTTGGATTCATGTTTTTCTCTAATCAATCCACCCAATCTTCAACTCAAACTCACATATACACCTTAAACCAATCTTAATTCATCATCACCACTCAAGATAGCATCAGAATCTTGCAAGAAATTGGGAAGAAAGTGGAGTCCCAATCAGACCAATTCAAAGAAAACAAGAAAAAAAGTTGGAGTTCCTACCTTGGTAGTGTGAAATCTTGATGGAACTTGATCTTGGAGTGAAGTTGATGGTTGGGGCTTGAGTTTGGGGATGAGAGGAAGTGAAAGAAGATGAAGAAGAGTGGGGAAATGAGGCTGGTAGTGGGGAGGTCGAAAATGATAAGAAGAAGGAAAGAAAAGGTGAGATATTTGGAAGCTAAATGCATGGGATTGGTGGATCTCTTCATGCTATCCATTTTGGTTTGGCTTCCACCATCAAGGGCTGCCTTAGGCGCCACTTGGGTGGGTTATTTGGCTAAATCTTAGCCATTGATCCTAGGGCACTCATGGCATAATTTCTACTGATCCGGTTCCGACAGTTTAAAACACCATAATCTTACCGATTTCCTTTAAATCGGTAAAACGGTTTTAGAAAAATCCTATGAAGTTTCCTATGGCTCTAATCTAATTCCATTATACCTAATCATTCTAAACCAAACTCAATTGGCTTTAAGTGAATGCTTAATCGAATTCTAATTAATCCCAATTATCCGATGAAAACCAAAAACTCGGTTAATAACGATAGAATTTTTCGGACGTTACACTCTTCACTCATTTGGCGGCCAATTGGCGCCATCCATTAGGGTAGAAGTGGCTCAATTTTCATCCACTCAAACTAGTGAAATTCTATTGATTCGGTTCTGGCGATTTAAAGCACCGAATCTTCGCCGATTTTCTTCAAATTGGCAAAATTTTACTAAATGACTTTGAGAGGATTTCTATATCTCTATCCTAATTGTTCCTAAGCCTTATCCCTCTAATTAGCATCTAATTAACTACTAATTAATATTTAATTAACTCCTAATTGCCCTTACATAACTATTGAAACCGAATAAATAGATTAACGGCGTAAATTAGACATTTTCGCAAATTCGGAGCTTTTTTGTTTTCTGTTTTCTATAACTAATGACATTTTCGTAATTTTGAGCAAGTCCAGGGGCACTCCACGTCATTTCACACCCGACTGCCTCCATGGCCCAATCGGCAAAGATTTAAACTTCTACGCTTTCACCATGTGATTCTGCTTCGTTTAAAACCTCATTCTGCTAATCCTATAAATGTGGGGATATAAGGGTTATTTTATGAAAAGTTATAGGGTGGACACAAAGGTCATTTTATAAAAAGTTCAAGGGTTGTTGTGGAAAAAAATTCTTTGGGGTCAAAACATAATTTCTAAAAATTCAGGGTATCACTGCGATTAACAAAAGTTTGCAGGGGCACTTTTGTCATTTCTTAATTTTAAACATATGGCAGTGCCATATTCTTAACGGCAATTTTACACTACCCTATAATTCTAAGTGTGAGGATTGTCATGGCATAGTACTGCCTGAGAAATTCTCACACTGCCTAAAGGAAGTAATTCAAAGTTTCCATTACATTCTGTTTACGAAAGTGGGGATGTTACAACTTAAGCATAGTACTTGTCTGGTAAGGTGTTACATAGTTCACGGACCATAAGTTCCAAGAGATGCTTTTCGGCCTCAAGATCAAGCAATACTTTACTTTGGTTGAGCATCTGCAAGCTAATGGGCTAGCAGAATCTGTGAATAAGGTAATACTACAAGGTATCAAGAAGAGTCTTCATGAGGCTAAATGCTTATGGGCAGATGAGCTCAGTAGCATCCTGTGGGCTTATCGAACCATGCCTTACTCGACTACTATAGAAACTCCATTCAAGCTGACATATAGGGCAGATGTCGTTATCCCTGTAGAAATTGGAGAGTAGAGCTTGAGGTTAGTTTTCTTCTCAAAGGCAAGCAACAAGGAAAATAGAAGGGTAAAGCTGGACCCTCCCTCCGGAAATCCAAGAAGAAGCTCGAATCCAATAAGAAGCATTGAAATGAAAAGTAGCTAGAAGGCATAACACATAAGTCATTCCAAGGTACTCTAGAAAAGGAGACCTCATGTTGAGAAAAGTGGATGTCAGTGCACCACCTCCTAGATAAGGAAAATTGGTAGCAGTGGGGAAGGCCCTTATCAAATCTTAAAAGTACTTGGGAAAAGGGGCATACAAGCTTGAAAGGTTAATGGGTTCCAAAATACCAAGCTCGTGGAATGCCATGAACCTTAGAAGATTTTTTAGTTAAGTTTATGTAACCTATGCAACATCGGCATACTCTTTTTTCTACCTTGGGTTTTACTGAGGGGGTTTTAATGAGGCCCAATGGGCATAGGGTGGACCACCTTTCATGGTGACTTCCATTTTTTCATAATCAATTGTAATAAAGGAGCTTCACATATGAGTTCCTGCTTCATGCATTATAGTGAATTGCTTGCCTACTTCAATAAAGTTCCGATTTTTTTTTTTCTGTATTTTCCTATTTTAAGTTGAATATAGTGTATCAGCTACATTGATAGCATTCTTGGGCAAGGGATTGATCACCCCTTTGTGAATATTATAAATACCCCTTAAGTGAATGACTTAAGCTCGAAAGTGGAAAAAGGAAGCAACCGCTTAAATAGAAGCTTTAAGTTGGACTTCATAAGATTATATTCACTAATAACAATATCTCAAGTCCACAAAAGGGCATTAACATTAAACAATAAGGAAAAGTAAGAAAGGTATATAAACTTAGAGAACTAAGAAAATCTAAAGCCTAAGAAGCCATCGGGTTCGAAACAAATGAGGTGATAACCTCGATTTGACCGTCAACCACATGATGAAATAGCCTGACCTTCGAAAAATATAGTCCTTGCACCTTGACTTGATCCAAGACGTTCTTGAATATTTTGTTGAAAGATTTGGCCTAAGAGTCTTCGACATAAGCAATTTCCTTTTTCAGCTTGTCAATCTCCTCCTTGACGGTGAGCCTATCATCCTTCACTTTCCACTTTGCCACCTCCAGGTCGAAAACCTTGGCTTCAGACTCCTCCAACTTCTTTTTGGTGCACTCGACCCTGGCCCTTAGTTTAGAGGAATGAGAAAGTAGATGCTCATTGGCTTGTTCAAGCTCCTTTTTCTCCTTCAGAATGGATGATATCTTCTCATCCAAAGCCCGAATGCCATCGTGGGTCTTATAACTCGCCGTTATCAAAGGCTAAGCATATCAGTAGAGAGTTGTACCCTTCAATAAACAACTTTTAGCCCATTGAAGGCCCCCTACCAAGTTGACGTCTTTGACTTGGTTCTTGAAGGCAAAAGTCATAAATTCCTTGTCAATAAATTCAACAAAAGAGAAGTCCGTGGAGAGTACCAAGCACCCAGACGAGTGGCTAGAATTTAGAGATTTGTTTATGTCAACAACGTCAAGCTCGTGCGGTGGTGGAGAATTGGTCCTTTAGCTTTTGGAGGCAGAGCTTTCTAGGTTCGTAAAAGTTGGGCCCTAGGAATTGGTGAAGTCGGGGGGCGTCGCTACTATTTCCTCCGAGATTGCATTTCAGCATCCAAGAGTGGAGTTCGACTAGCTTAGCATGAAACGCCATCTTGCCTGGCCAAACAATAAGCAAGATATGTTAGTGCATCATTTTTGAAGGTACTAACCTTGGAAAACAGAATAGACTACATGCATATCTGTAAAGTAAAAAACCTAAGTAATTCAAGGCAGTATCTCTACTAACATTCAAAATTTTCTTTAAGTTTATATGACTTTTTCCCCATGTGGATATGAAAAAGTTAACTAACTCTTGGTCATGGGGATCCAAATCCTTTTTATTAAACCTTGGAATGCGAAAATCCTTATTCTAGTAACATGGAATTTAGGGAACCCCTTTTGAGGTCAAGAAGAAAGGATGCGACCCTGGAACACCACGAATCTTAAAATAAACCTCCTTGAAGATGTAATAGGATTCTTCATATAGGACAAATATCTTCTAATTCATGTGGGCTCAAAGGGACAACCAACTTAGCGTAACTCCGCTCCCGTTTGGGCGAGTTACTAAATAAGTAGAAGAATACTTTTGTGGAAATAGGAAGTTCCAGGTACCTACACACTATCTCGAGCCTATTGATCATGACCCAACTATTGGGATGAATCTGAGTTGGGCTGTCGAGATATGTTGGAGCACAGCCATATGGAAATCAAAGAACGGTGAGTGAACACTTAACCGAGTTACAAGGGTGTCGTACATCCATAACCAGTGGCTTCCTTCTCCAGCTACAAAAAAGCACACTCATTTATCTTCATTAGGAACTTCCTATACATACTTTTCCCGCTCTTCCAGTTTAGATAAATCTCTTCCTTGAGGCTATGAAGATACTTGTTGCTAATAATAGAAGCAGTACCTAGGACTTCCTCGTTTACCATCCATATGAAGGGTCAATAAAAATTGGAAATCGAAGGAGCTTAGAATATGAAAGGGGTCCTACCATGTGTCATTCCAGTATTTGCAAGTTCTTCAGAGAAATGTGTGAAATATCACTGATCAATGAGTCTCAGAAATGTCACATCGCCAGGGTTAATTTTATACGAATTTTGAGACCTGACTTAGACCAATTCCAAATTTGATAGTAGGCTTCAATCCTATTCTAGTTAATCAGGTAAAGGCCTAGGGGTAACTATTATGGGCTAAGCCTAACTAAGGGAAAGAGCAGCCCAATTCTACAAAGAGTGGCCCAATCTAGCATAAAGCTCAACACCAAAATATGGATGGGAACGTTGGCTCAAAATGCATAGGGATACACTCGGATAAGAAGTGTGCCTCAAATTCTAGATGAACCCATGAACAGTTATGGGTATTGAGATTATTGCTTCCATGGGCTGTGGATGTAACCATTAAGGTTCCAACCTGCGACCTATAAAAGGGAGATGAATAAGCCATAATTAGGCATCTAATCATTCCTTTCTTAACTCATACCTCCAAGACTCTTACTGTCTTGAATGTAGGAGTCCTTGTAGGTATGCCCACCAACATTTCCTTAACATGCAGCATATGTCAACCTTGAAATCAACCCCATGCATTTGGCCTTGGAGAATAAACATCAGACCTTTTACATCTGAACACTTTCCTTTTGATAAATTATTCAAGTTTCTTAATTAAGCGTTATGGAGCTTTTATTCATCTCTTGCATGAATTAAACATTTTATTTCCCCATGTTATGTGATAAGGTCATGGCCTTGATTAGGATTCACCAAGTCTTCTCATTTTGTTTTTCTTCAAAGGAGTTACTTGGTTCATTTAGTTAAGTGTTTTAGGACTTAGGATTCACATCTTTGTTAATTAAAGCATTTCTTTCTTTGTTTAAGTGTCATGGCCAAAACTAGTCCATATGGGGCCTTAAACTTCTTTTAATTTTTATTCTTCTTGAAACCTTGTTTAATCATTTTATTATTTTAAGTCTTATCATTAACTTAGTCAAAACATTTTCCCTCCTTTTCTTTGTCTCAAGGCCAAACCTATACCTAAATTTTTACGCAAGTTCTTTTTTTATTTTCTTTTTTACAAAGTTCATCAAAATTTCATGTAGATTCAAGATCAACCATTGATAGTTTCAAACTCATTTCCCTTCACATTTTTCCTTACATGGCTAAAACCTATGCCATGATTAAGCACCTATTTTTATTCCTTTTTCTTCATGAAACTTCTTGATCTTTTTTCCTTAAGGCTTATGAGGCTTAAGCTTAGGGTTTTTCAAAGGTTGCAACTTTATGAAGTTTTTCTAAACAAGAAAAGCATATTATGTTCATGTTTTTTCAAAACTTTGTTTCTTATGAAGATGGACACAACTACACCAATATCAAGCTTCAAGAAAACAACTTTGAAGCACCATAAGGGGAAATAAGCTAAGATAATCAATAAAAAGCTTAAAGCAAGAACATTTTTGCACATAAGTGAGTAGAAACTTGAAACTACCCAAGACACTCATATCCATGGCTAGTGTAACATCCACCACGAGTTCTGACTTCATCTTCAGATTTCAAATAAAATGGACTATTTCCGATTTTCGACTTCATCTTCTAGTTTCAAATTAAATGGAGTGGTTTTCGAGTTCCAACCTCTGACTTCAAGTTTCAAATATATTGTACATAATTTCCGACTTCTGGGTTTAATTTTAGGTTTGATATTCTTATTCATGACTTTCGATTTCAAAGTGTTTTATGTGCTTGTGGTTTCGCTTTCTGAATTTAATCCATATTGGTCTTTCAAGTTATGGATGTTTTCTAAGTCCCGAGTTCTGACCTTAACCATACCCAATATTCACTCATTTCTTACTTCCGACTTCATTTTTCAAAATAAACTGTACATGGTTTCCGACCTCCGAGTTGATAGTTTAACAGAATGGTCACAAGTACCGACATCCGGGTTGAATGTAACGAATTCCGACCTTAGAGTTGAGCTCAACTAGAATGGACACAAGTTCAGATATTTGAGTTGATCTTTAAGTTCGATCAAAATTTACACGAGTTCCGATCTCCTACTTTATTCCCAAGCTTCAAATAAACGGACTCGATTTCCGATCTCCAAATTTATTTCCAAGTCTCAAATAAGGTGGGACGAGTTCCGACATCCGACTTTAGCTCTAAGTTCAAATAAAATGAGAATAGAGACGAGTTCTGATTTTAGATAGAATAGAGGCGAGTTCCACTTTTGGGATGACGTGGAGAGTAATTTAGCCACAAAAGAGAGAAGACATAGCTGAACTTCAATCACAAAATTTCAGCCAATCAACACTCACAATTCCAACTACCCTCATTGTATTTAAGTCAGATTTTTCTTCTCACTTCTGGCTGACTTGCGCCTCCCTCTCCCTCTTGTTCCAGCCTTCTTCTTCTCTTCCCCTCTCAACCTACTCCATCAAATCTCCAAGTTTTGTCACAGTTCCATCAATCCAAACTCAAATTCAGCAAGATTACACCTAAAAGAGGTAAGATTCCATTTCTGTTCTTAAATTCTCTAAACTGTGGCTGTATGAAATTTCACTCTTCTTCAGTTATTTGATGATATATTGGATGTATTTGATGGTTTATGGTTGGATTAATATGAAATCTTGAGTTGGAATTAAAGTTAGAAGGAGAAAACTAGAAGGAGTGGAGAATTAGGATGCTGTTTAGGTGAAAAATCCACGGCAGTCTGGATGGCGGAGTGTACAACTCTGCCTACAGCTATTCAAACTCCATGAATCTAATTTTATGTGAAAGTAGACATTCAGGGTCTTCTATACATATGTAATATAAGGCCATTGGATTAATATTGAGAAAGATATGAATTTTTGAAGTTTGACCTAGGAATCAGGACTTTCATCCGGGCAGTGTGACTTGAGAAGGGTGTAACTCACCCTACATAACTCCAAATTGAGTGAAACTAACTTTGTTAGAAAGCTTACACATAGGGAAACATTTCATAATGAAATTCCAAGTTTGTTACAATCCCATTTGTTCCCAGTGGTTCAAGGAAATTTTCCTATGTCCAAACCGAGCCCAAATAGGGCAGTTCAAGAAGTTCAGATTTGGGGTCTCAAGCTCCACTAAGGCAAATGAAATGAAACTTGTTGCAAATGAAAGCTTATCCTGTTATCTTTGATATGACACCAATTTTGTATGATTTGGACTTGTTTTCGATTTTTAGTAGATTTTTACTTTTAGGAGTATAATTCTGGCCAGCCACAGGACAGGCCGGGTTAAAACGTAAATAACTTAAGTTATACTTATCAAAATTAGATGGGACCAAAGAAGTTAGAAAATAGACACATAACACTTTGACATATCCAAAATTTAGGTCTAGATGAGTTAAAATGAATTTAAGGCTTAATTTCTAAAAACGGGCAGAGTTGAAGGATATGAGCAGGATTCCCAAAGTTAAAGGATTTGGCACCTTAATTCACATATGAGTTCAAGTAAAGCCTAAGTGTTGCAATTCCATGTTGGTGCTTGAAAGATGAATGCATTATATTTGATCTCTTACTGTGATTGCCTGTCTGCTGAGACTAGCACTATTCATGGGAAAACGGATCTGATCCGTTATGCTGCCGAATTTTTGGTAGAATTGTAAGGAAGTTATGAGCCTTTATATGTTATGAATATGTATGTGAAAATCATGTATGCAAGGATATGTGAAAATAAATGATGAAGCATATGTATGAGTGCATTTAGCATGTCTATGCTTGATTATGTATGAGAATGAAAGGATATGAATATATTAAATATGGGTCCCTTTACCTGGAGGCAGTTGCACATTCGGTCCTTCCTTGTGAAGGCAGCTAAAACTTGGGTCCATCTATGTTGGAGGCAGATGGCCAACTGAGTCCCTCCGACCTACAGGCAGTGAGTCCCCTTGTGGGATTGTCTATGTGACGATGGTCATGAGTTGAACTGACGAGCTCACTCCCAAATCAGACTACCCAACGGCAGTAAAGGCTAAAGTCTAAAGACTAAAGATTAAAACATATGTAAGCACCCCACTCACATGAGGCATGGCATTGACCCAGCTAGTGTGAGTATAGGGGATAAGGCATACATGAGGCATGGCATGACCTAACTAGTGTAAGTACCGAAAATTTATGATGGCATATAAATATTCATGATAAAGGATATGATGAAGGTCCCATATTCCTAAGGATTGTGACATGGCGATCATACTCTGGAATGTAGCATGTAAAGATTTTATGATGAAAGATATGATGATGAGTCTATATCCCTAAGGAACGTGACATGGCGATCACGCTCTGATGGGGTATAACATGGCAATCATACTCTGGAATATAGCATAATGATCCCACACGCTAAGGAATGTGACATGGAGATCACATTCCGATAGAGTATGACATGGCGATTATACTTTGGGAAGTGGCAGGAAGAACATATTCCTAAGGAATGTGACATGGAGATCACATCCCAATGGACTATGACATGGCGATCGTACTCTAGAATATGTGTAACAAGTAAAGGAAGATAAAGAAAGAAAAGTAAATTTTATGTATCTGCATGAATTCAAGTACAAGCAAAGGCATGTACAGATATTATGTCTCCAGTATATTAGTGCTATTGTATTTTATTATATTTCAGTTATTATTCATAATATAATTCATGAATTGATTTTGTATGGGCTCTCTGTAACATTCCCAATTTTTGTCTAAACTAATTAGCTCAGTGATCCTGGCTAATTAGAGAGGTTAACGATTAACGGAGGATTAATCGGCTAATCTTGAGAGCAAGGGCTTAGTAAATTAAAGGCAAGTCAACAATTGAAACATAACACATTAAAAGTTACAATTAAAAGCCTAATGGCCTAATCCTTGTTAATTCATGACTTAGAAATATAAAATCAAAGTAACCTAACCTCATTCACTAAGAGAATGGCAAGTATCACACCCTAATCACATGAAAAATTAATCCTCACACCCTCTTCACATAATTAATGAGGAAAACTCCTTTTCGATAAAAATGTGTTAAGGTATAATTGAACTAATCAAATTAATTAACATTTAGATAATTGTAACAATTATAAAGATGTAGAAACTTCCCTTTTATTATTGTTTGAAAGTTTGGTCAAAGCAAGAGCCATATCTAACCATTCATTTGCTTTCTCATCATACACCACTAGATCAAGAGTCCATGTTAGTAGATTCCTTGAGTCAAGACAAAATATCTACTCTCCTCCATCAAGATTGTGACACTTGGAGTGATCACAATCATCCAATGCCAATCCTAGGATAGATCATGCTTTTAACCACTTGAAAAGAAACACTACAAGTCTTTACCCAAGTGCCAAGACTCAAAGGAAACACAACTCCTTCTTTTGCCCCAAGGTTTTTCCCACTCTCGTACTTGTTAGAGAAGCAAAATCACATCACACTCTCCCCTTTATTCTTGCACCATTCAGCCTCTTTTCTCTCCCCCTCACTTCATTTTTCAATTCCTCTCTCAAGACACAAAGCTCTCTTCTCTCTTCAAGACCCATTCCTCTTCTCTTGTCCTTCCAATCTTCCTTGTTCTTCTTCCAATCTCTCTACTACTTCTCACCTCATTTCCATCACCACCATCACCATCCCTTCAAGGATCACCATTTTTGGTCTTTGGAGAAACAAGATCACTCATACACAAGATCACTCATACACAAGCCCCATTTTCAAGCCTTCAAGTAGGAAGACTCTCTCCAAGCTTCTCTACCTTCAAAATCCTTCAAGAAAGCTCTCTTTGGTAGTGACTCTAACCTTCTCTTTTGCATGTATTTTTCAAGCTCTAGAACTCCTAAGCTCTTCATAGCTAGGTGGTTTTAGGACTTGCTTCAAGGTCTCATAACCATTTCTTGTTCTATGAGTCTTCTTGTCTTGTTGAAAATTGTTACCTTGAAGTGAGAATATGTGGCATGATGTTTTTATGTATCTTGCTTTATTTTGGTTTAAAATACTGATTTGGTGACTAAAACTTTGAGTATAATGATAAGATAAAACATAAAAATGGTGATTTGAAGTGATATAGCAACATTTCCACAAGATTGATATGTAAAACTTAAAAACTGATTAAGCTGGAATTCTGGCAGTCTATAATGCGTGCGGTATAAATTATTCTACAAAACTCAAAATGTAATGAAACTAATTTTCTGTGAAAATAGACTCAAAGAGCTTTTCATACATTTAAAATATGTGAGATTTGGCCTTAAAACGAGAGAGATATGAATTTTCAAAATTTGCTGTTCCTGGATGGGTTTCTGTCCGGGCAGTGGGTAATAAAACGTGCATAACTCAAGTTATACCTAACATTTTTTAGTGGGACCAAGTTTGTTAGAAATCTAAGACATAAAAGAACACTCCCATAAAATATTTTTGTTATATTCCTTGTGAGGAACTCCCAGTGAAGTGGACAAGCCACTGACCCGAGTTGAACTTTCAAGTCTGAACAGTTAGAATAAAATGTGCATAACTCAAGCTACAAAATGAATTTTTAAGTGGGGCTTCTTTTGTTTAAAAATATACTCATAGAAGTATATCCACACAAAAATTTGAAACAAAAAGAGTAAAAGATGAAATTATGGAGAATTTTTGAAGTTACTGCCCCACCGTAAAAGTAAAACTGGATATGGTAAAGTTTTAAAGGTTAATGAGAAATAAGCTTTAAAACATTAAGACCCTCACACTAAGCATTGGAAGATCCTCATAATTCAACTTAAAAGTTTCAAAAAGGATAATGGATGAAATTGGCCCTATGCCTAATAAAAGAATTTATGCAAGAAGCAAATCAATTAAAAGCTTGTACCCAAGTTTACTAAGCTAAGCTCATAAGACTTTGTGTGATATGTATGCCTCTATGTGTCAATATGATGACAATGACATGGTGATGATGATATGATATGATGATGATCATGATGATGATGATGATCATGATTATGATAGTGATACGATGATGATAAGAATGATAATGATATGATGACGATATGATAATGAATGATGATGATATGCATATGATATGTTGATGACATGAAGCTTAATGCTATACATGAAAGGATTAATAAATATGAACACCCTGGGGACGGCGATACGTAACGCCCAGAGGTGATTAATAAAGGAACCACATTTGGGGACGGCGATACGTAACGCCTAAATGTGGAAGAGAATTAGAATAACTTTGCATTATAAGCTTTAATAAGAAAAAGATGAACTAAGGGTATGATCCTTCAAAAGGGAAGGTGACCTAATTTAAGCACCCCTAACCCACGACTCACATGAGACATGGCATGACCCAGTTAGTGTGAGTATAGGGGATAGGTCTTACATGAGACATGGCATGACCTAGCTAGTGTAAGTACCGAAATTCTATGGTGGTGACGGCCACGGTATGAGCTCATTACCACTTATGTTTAGTGGGTGAAAAGATAAAATCAAGTTAAGAAAAGAAAAGGGACTTTGGTCCAAAACCCTAGAAAGGGAAGAAGTTAAGAAAAAAAAACTTATAGCACAATCATTCATTTTTATATGATTATACTTATGCCCATGTATGTTATGATGTAAGTGATTAGAGATTATGTTAAAATTGAATCCGCTTCGGATATTCATGATTTTGAAAATCCAAGAATCGAACCTTATGCATGCTCACTATTTTCATTAATAAAACCGAAGTGGCTGGGACGATGACGATGACACTTTCGTGTTGGGTTCGAGTCCTACTGAGAAATTCCATTTCTCACCCTAGTTATTCTTCCGTATCATCACCAGATCTCGATGGCGCATCCGGTGGAGCAGAGCATGGATCCCTGACGCTGTGAGCGGGCATATGACGTGGGATGTCAGACAATTGCTGATGTGGACTTGTAGTCGCCGTAGCTCTGCATCTTCATTCATTTCTTTTGTGATGAACGATGTCGATTTTAGTTTGTATCTAGTATTTGGATCATGGCACGACCATGAGCCTCCTTCACTGTAATGCTGATATGTATGTATATATATATATTATGAACTCATATGGATGTAATGATTTGTTGTGTAAGGCAATGTATTTGTGAATTACTATTTATTTATCTTTCTCTTGCTTTATATTGGGTTATGTATCTTATGCAACGCGCCCTTTCTCTATCTGTCTTCTCGTGCAAGGCTTTACTTTCCAAAACGCTGCAAAGCGACGATGTATTTCAAAAAAATAAAAATCTTACCGTATTTTTCACGTAATTTAATTTCAAGTGAAGTTTAGTTTTCCAAGAGTATAAGTAACAACTAATAAAATGCCGTAATACGACTTAAGCATAGTATGGGTTTATTAGGGTGTTACACTCTCCCAAATGCTAAGTATATGAGTAAAATGAACTTTGCTTCGGATAATATATTTTCAAACTATAAAATTAAACAGTTTACATAACATGTTCACCTTTTTATAATAAACCGAAGCAAACTGGAGTTGACAACGATAACAGTATATATGATAGTTAATAAATCCTACTGAGAATTTATAATTCTTATTCCTATTTCCGTATTATCTCCAAATAGTTCGAGAAGTTGCAAAGATGGCTGAAGTTGCTGTCAGTTAAGGTCCGCTCAGGTACCCGTAACAACTCCTGAGTGTGGTACTATGACTTAAGTATAGTACTACCCAAAGGAGGATGTTACAGCTAGCACTAAATTGTTCTTGTCATCCAAGAACAAAAGATGAGAACTTTGCAAGCTCCAACACCCTTCAACAGCCATTAGGTGGTTTTGGGTATATCCTTAATGGTTTTAATGAATAACAAACCAAATCTTAAGAAAATCTTTTGTAAGGACTAATAATTTGTATAAGTATTTTTTATCTTAGATAATACATATCACTATAAATGAAAATTGAGGAAATTGGATCATACAATAATTTATTTCAAATAGATTCTATAAGTATCCTTCTTGTTTTAAACAAATTCGAAAGGAAACATCACTTTGTGAAAGAATCTATGCTTCAATGTGTAAGCTCCAATGCCCAACTAAAATAGTCTCTCTGCTTTAGATGTTTCAAGTGTTAAAGGTCTTGATGGATATCAAATCAAGCTTTAGGTAAATCTCTTAAACTACAAACAATTTGTTAAACACATTCTTATTTGCGTAAAACGATATGGTTTAAGACTAAAATTGTTTTTTTTTTTTGTATAAATCAAAGCGTCAAGTGTGTGGTACATTTTTCAAATGAGATCATATTGGATATATCGCTTTGTGTCCTATATATTTATTCACTTAGGAACAAAATACAAAGTGTAAAAGGATAGTGATAATGCACTAGAAAGGAAACGCATGCCACGAGAAGGGTCACACCTCATTCAGAAAGATGACTTGATCCAGAAAGGTGAATTCTCATGAAGTATTTCACCACTAAAACTTCTTCTATATGCTTCATCAAGAAGTTTAAAAAGTCAAATATGATGTGACAAGTTGCAAAAAAAGCACTCACAAGCCTGAAAAGTTGGTGAAGATTTCAACGGCTACTTTCTCCCTTCTATGTCATCCAAACTTGTTCAAGAAGAAAGTTGTACCCTCTCTTTCTAGTTATAGACTAGTGGATCATAGTAGCACAAGGTTCAAGGTCTGTAAGCTTCAACGATAATATCTTAAGTCTATATAAAGCTAGAACTCAAAGAAGAAAATAAAGACGTTATTCAAATTTCAAATTAGTAATTATTTCATATCTTCATCCTTCTTGACTTTCTAATTTACTAGAAAGTTACTCATTGTAACTTCTATTGTAAAACCTTCTCTATAGGAGTGTAATAGATAACATTCTCAGTTTGAGAATATAAAGAAGACACTCATTATGCCTCATTGATTTATACTCTGTATCAGAAGCTTAGTGTGAATGTAAACACAAAACCTTCAAATATCCCTTGTAACCAAACCCATTAGTGGTCACTGTGAGCTTGGAGAGGCTAGGAAAATTACTACTCATTTAGCTTGGAAAGGCTTAGGAAAGACTACTCAGTTGTAAAGCTTGGAGAGGCTAGAGAAAGACTACTCAACTATAAAGCCTGGAGAGGCTTGGAAAAAGAAAACTCTTAGTATAAAAAATCTCAACTACGAGTTGGGGACTGGACGTAGGCATTGTTATGGCTGAACCAGGATAAATCCTTCTGTATGATCCTTCTATCTTTCCTTTATTCACTAGCTGTATTTATTTTATTCTTAGATTTGTTCAACTTTCAAATAACATAATTATTCTTTATAAAACAATATTTTTCTATCTAACAACTGTTCCGTATTTCAAGTCTAGAACTCAAGAAAGTTGCTTCATAAAAGTTTTCAAGTTTAAGAAGTTTTCGTGAAAGCATGATTCAGCCCCCTTCTCATGTCATCTTTTCCAACAATTGGCATCAGAGCCTAACTCTGGGGTTGAGTTTCCTAACAGTTGCAAAGGTCAAAGATCCTATCAAATGGCTTAAAAAATAAATCACATTGTAAAGGGTCACTCCATAAATCGTCCTCCTTACTTTAATGGTGAAGGTTATTCATATTGGAAGGATAGAATGAGACTCTTCATCGAGTCCACAAGTCTGGATATATGGGAGATAATAGAAAATGGTGACTATATACCCATGGTTGAACAACCAATAGTTGCTAATCCAGAGCAACCTCCACTTGTTGTAGTCAGAAGCATTGTTAGAAATGAATGCATTGATTAGCACAAAACCAAAGTTCAAATGAATGCTAAGGCAAAGTATCTTCTCACATGTGCCTTGAGTAAAAGTGAATATGACAAAATCATATCCTGTGATTTAGCAAAGAAAATCTAGGATAGACTTCCAAGTGCTTAATGAAGGAACGGATCAGGTCAAAAAAAACCAAAATTAGCATGTTAGTTCATCAATATGAAATGTTCAAAATGCTAAAGCATGAGAATATTGATGGAATGACAACTAGATTTATTCATATCATAAATCAACTGAAGGCCTTAGGCAAAAGGTACACCAATACAGAAATGGTGAGAAAGATTCTGAGGAGTCTTTCAAAGGCTTGGCGTCCAAAAGTCACGGTTATTCAAGAAGCTAAGGACCTGAATGTACTTAGCTTAGATGCTCTCATTGGGTCATTAAAGACTTATTTGAGCTAAATGAAGTCTCTAATGAGGCTGCCAAGAAGGGAAAATCTATTGATTTAAAGTCCACCTAGAAGAGGACTCAGTCTTCCAAAGCCATGAAAGCCTCAGAAGAATCTAAAGAAGAAGAAGAGGATTCCTCTAATGATGATGATGATAAGGATGAAATTGCTCACTTAGCAAGAAAGATCTCAAAAGCATGGATTAAGAAGAGGAAGAAGAGCCTTATTCCCAAAAAGACAAAAAGGGCAAGGCCAAGCAAGATGAGATCATCTACTTTGAATGCAAGGAACCTGGATATGTTAGATCTGAATGTCCCAGACTGAAGAAATCCTCGAGAAAGAAGACTACAAAGAAGAAGGCTATGATGGCTACATGGAAGGATCTGGATGAAGAATAAGAGAATTCTGAATCACAAAATAACGAAGAAATTGTAGCAAATCTTTGCTTCATGCTAAATCATATCAGAAGAAGAAACTGAGGTATCTGATTCTAAACTTGAATCTTCATTTGAAAAACTTCAAAAATCCTATGATGATCTCCTGGATGATTCTTAGTTGCTTGCTTCCCACTATGCCTTTTTGAAAACAAACTTTGAAAAACTATCTTTAAATTTCCAAAAACTCAAGACTGAGAATGAGAAGTTAGAAAAAAGAAATACTGATCTTTTAAAAGAAAATGACACCCTTCAAAAGGATGTTAATACCTTAAAACTAAAGTTTTTGAAGATAATCAAAATGCTTCCACTAATATTTCTAAACTTCAAAACTTAGTTAAACTTCTCAAATCTGATCTTGAAAGAATGGTAAATGGCTCAAAAAATCTCGATCTTATGCTTGGAGGCCAAAAGCCATATCTTGACAAAGCAAGATTAGGATATGTGCAAGAGGAAAATGAGATTTCATCCAAAGATCCACAGTCTAAGATTCCTACATACATATACTATTTCAAAAAGGGACACTCTTTTGAAAGATGTTTCTCTAGAAGGAAAGCCAAACAAAAAGTGAAAAAGAACAAAAACACTACTAACACAAAAGAACCCAAGAAGATATGGGCACCTAAAGTTAAAATTGCTTCTGACGCAGGTGTGTCTTAAATCAATATATCAAAAGAAAAAGAAGTGGTATATGGACAATGGCTACTCCAGACACATGATAGAAAATAAATCCTGGTTCAGAAACCTCAGACCCAAGGATTATAACATCCTCAATTTTCCTTCATGCTAAATTACCTCAGTAACCCTGAGTAATTAGGCACTTGATAAGAAATTAAAGAATTAAGGCTTAATTAAAGAGTTTATGAGGTGTTTAAGAAGCGAAAAGTTAAGAGAATGCTTAATTAATATTAGAGAATATCTAATTAAGCAAATCAAATTCTTAATAGCCTAATTAAGCACTAATTACCCTTAATTGACTTAATCGAGTTTAATTAAGGATAATTAAGCTTAATTTCAAGATTATTTTTATTAATCATGTTCTTGTGAGTTAATTACTAATTCTTGCTTAATCATGCTAATTAAGTTATAAGAGCACTTAATCACATCAATAAAATTCAAATTAAGTCAACTAGACAATAAAGTAAAGAATAATGTCACTAAAGCAAAAAGCATGAGACAAGATTACTTTTGTAAGACTTGACCAAACTTTGTCTCCTCTATCATCCAAATTGTCCCCTTAATCACTAATTAACACAAAATTAAGAAAATATCTCCCCTTCCACCCTTTAAAGAAAGTTACGGCCAACACTTGCACACACACATACATCTACTTCATTTTCAACTTCTCACTTTCTCTCTAAAACTCTCCAACCTCTCTCTACATTTCTTCTTCTTCATCATCATTCTCCAACCCCAGAACCAAACCTTCTTCACCAAATCCTTCAATGACCACATTTTTTGGTCTTTGGAGACAAGATCTACACACTACAATCTCCATTGTTACAAGATCTCAAGAGCTCTCTCCTTCTCCTTGCAAAGCCACCACTACCATCACCAAAAGAGGAGTCTTCTTCATCTTTTTCTTTTCCTTCAAGGCACCATTTTCACTCTAGGTAGTGATCTCTACTCTTTTCTTTTTGTTACTCAAGAAGCTTGAAGCTTGGCTCTCACCATGGCCAAGATCTTCAAGTAAGAACTTGAGAAAGTTTTCTTTTTTGGAAAAAAGTTTGCTTCTTGAACCTTGTTCATGAATATCCATATGGATATCTTGAGTTTTCTTTAGGAATGCCCTAAAAGTTTCCATTTTAGCAAAATTTGTTCTTGATCTTATTCATGAGTTGTTCTTGTTTATTGAAAGTTTCTCTCCTTGAATGCTTTAAAGTTTCTATTTTTCTATCTTAATGCATGAGTTTTTGATGCTTTTTGTTGTTTGTTGAAAAAGAATGATGATTCTTGGTGGTTTTAGTTTAAAGTTGAGTTCTTTCCTTGTTATGAGCTTAAGATCGGAAAAGTTCTCATCTTTACATCTTTCTTATTTCTTATGATTTGATAAAACTATAAACATTCCAATAGCATAATGCTTTAACAGTTTGTTTCTTGATGCATAAAATGTTGCACTATTTTTATGGGTGTCACAAGGTTTTATTTTGTTCTTCTTGAAGACAAGAATATATGTAAAAGTCTAAACCTCTTAGAACATGAAACTTTCTAAGTCATAAAAATGAGAACTTGTCATTTTATATCTTAAAGATCAAATCTTGAAGACAAGACCTTTCATAAAGTTTCAAACTTTAATAAAAAATGTAACTTTTAAGTCATAAAGATATAGATTTGCACTCTAATCTTGTAAAGGTTAAATCTTGAAATGGAAGTGTTGAGTAAAGTTTTAATCCTTCTTTAAGAAAGAATCTTTTAGACTTTAAGACAACATAAAGTTGGAACCTTGATGGTCTTATAATGATTAAAAGTGTTAACTTTCTTAAAGAATAATACTTTTTAGTCATAAAGGTAGTATATTATATCATTTTCCTTATAAAAGGTTGATTCTTTAAGACAAGGATATAATTTGAGACTCATACTTTCATAAAGGATCAAACTTTATAATTACTTTCATAAAGTATGCAACTTTATAATCATAAAGGTGAAATCTTGCTATTCCACTTACTAAAGTTTGAATATTGTAACTTGTTGAAAATAAAAGTTTTCTCTTGATGATTAGTGAACATGGTGTTGTTGGGTTTATGAGTGTAGTTATGTGTTGTCATGACCCAAGGGGCTAGAGGGATCTCGAAATCCTTTGGGAACAGAAGTATGGTTAGAGTCTCTAAGCATACCATGAACCTAGGAATTATTAAATGCACTATCTCAAGATAAGAAAAGGAAATAATTAATTAACTTAGTCAACTTGAACAAAGTATTCCATAAGATATGTACCTAAGTAAAGAGTAACTTCACTCAAGCATTGAGCAACTAAAAGACTATACACATATTTGTTTTAACTATGTGATTCTCTCATGAGTAAACATGGGAAATCATGTGAAGGCTCATAAGACTTTTCACAAAATATAACACAACTATAAACACCCTTTAGGGTGTGAATGTATGCCATTAGGCATGATGTATGACGAGTTTGATTAAGCATTGTCTCATGATTGAATGATTGATATGATAGTATGAGATGGATATATTTCATTATTGGTTGAAATTTCATGATTGGCATTTTGGGAAAGCTCTGATCTAGCAATTATGCTACCGAATTTCCGTCAAAATTATGGACTTAGTCCTATCATTGCATGTTTGCATGTGCCTTGTCAAGAAGTACCATGCATGTAAGGTAAAATGATAAGAAAAGGAAGAATGAAATATGACCTTTGAATCACTTCAGTAAAGGAAGTGAGAGGCGGCAATCCATAAAAACTCAAGGAACCTCTATGGGGGAGGCAGGGGTGACATGGAGGACCCTCCAACTTAGAGGTAACCATTATCAACTTAGTCTAATTTCGCTTAGTATTGCGTGACGACGGTCAAGATATGAGCTCATGTCCAAAAGCAATATATTTCAAAGGAAAAGTAAAGAATATTAACCACATGCTAAATATGAAAGTAAAGTTAAAAATAGACTCTAGTCTAGTCTAGGAAGTTACATTAATGTGCATGCATCTTCATTCTCTCATTTGTATGGTCATGAATGTTTATACTATGCTCTCACATGTATATGCTCTTATATTGTAGCTTTGAGTTTCTTTATATTATGTTTTTATGAGGAAGATTAATAGAAACCCACTTCGGGAACGTATGTTTTCAAACCCTTTAAAAATGGAATCTATGCATGCTCACTATTTTCCTAATTAAACTGAAGATATAGAGGCATTAGTTGTATAGAGTAAGGTTTGAAGTGTTTTCTGATTATAAGAGTTTGAAGTATCACTTTGATCAAAAGGAGTTGAATATGAGGCAGAGAAGATGGATAGAGTTTTTGAAAAATTATGAGTTTGGGCTGAACTATCATCGCAGGAAAGCTAACGTGGTGGTTGACGCCCTGAGTTGGAAGTTATTACATGCGTCTTGGATGATGGTTAAAGAAGACGAGCTGGTGAAGAGTTTTAAAGATCTTAACCTTAGAAGAGTTTCAAAGGAAGAGTTTGCATACCTGCAAGTAGTGACCTCTGAAAAAGAATTTTGGAAGAGGCTCATGAAAGCCATTTCACCATACACCCTGGTGTGATGAAGATGTATCGAGATGTTAAGAAGATGTTTTCTAGTCGGGATTGAAGAGGGACATTACAGAGCTGGTAAACAAGTGTTTAGTCTACCAAAAGGTGAAGATTAAACACCAAAAGCCCTCTGGTATATTGCAACCATTGGAGATCTCAGAATGGAAATGGGAGAGTATCTCTAGGGACTTCGTGATGGGTTTACCCAAAACATAAGCTAGCTATGATGCGATATAGGTAATTGTTGATAGAATAACCAAGTCTACTCACTTTTTGCTCATTCGAGCTACTTATCCTTTGGAGAAGTTAATGCAGCTTTATGTCCAAGAAATAGTAAGGCTGCATGGTGTACCCTCAACCATAATCTCGAATAGGGACTCGAGACTTATCTCTAGATTTTGGGGAGCCTTGCAAAAGGCATTTGGGATGAGGCTTTGCCTAAGCACAGCTTATCACCTCCAGACGGATGGACAGTCTGTAACATCCCCAATTTTTGTCTAAGCTAATTAGTTCAGTGATCCTGGCTAATTAGAGAGGTTAACGATTAACTGAGAATTAATCAGCTAATCTCGATGAGCAATAGCTTAGTGAATTGAGTCAAGTCAATAATTGAATCATAATGCACTAAATGGTTTAATTAAAACCTAATTATTCGAACCTCATTAATTCGTAACTTAGAAATATAATTAAGCTAATCCAATCTTATTAATTAAGTATAAGACAATTGTTCTATTTTACCAACTGAGATAGATTAATTCTAAACCCTAATTACATAATTCATAAGATAAATTCTTTTAAGAGGAAAAACATCTTAAAGATGTAATTAACCAAAATCGGTTAAAGAGCAATTTAACTAATCGAATTGATTAACAACTTAGGTAATTCTAATGGCTTTGAAGATTTAAAAATTTCTCCTAATTGATTCACCAAATTTCGACCAAGGGCAATAGCAAAATCCAACCATCCATTTGCCTTCTCATCATGCACCCTTAGATCAAGAGTCTATGTTAGTAGATTCCTTGAGTCAAGACAAAAGATCTACTCTCCTCCATCAAGATTGTGACACTTGGAGTGATCACAATCATCCAATGCCAATCCTAGAATAGATCATGCTTTTAACCAATTGAAAAGAAACACTACAAGCCTTTACCCAAGTGCCAAGACTCAAAGGAAACACAACTCACCCTTTTACCCCAAGGTTCCTAGCCCTTTTACTTGAAAAAGAAGTAAGACTCACCTACTCTCTCTTGCTTGTTGGAGAAGGAAAGCAATCAGCCCACTTCTCCCCACTTTTGCGTCCCAAACAACCCCCCCACTCTCTCATTTGTGATTTTCACCCTCTCACTACAAGCCTAAGCTCTCACTTCTCTCTAAGCCTCATTCTAGCCCTTCTACTCTTCTAATTCCTCTTGTTCTTCTTCCCACTTTCACACCCCCTCCAACTCTCTTTCCTTTCACCATTCCACAAGCCCTTCAAGGACCACCCTCTTTGGTTCTTGAGGAAGCAAAACAAACACTTACTTAGCCCCATTATCAAGCTCAAGGAGGAGGAGGCCATCTCCAACCATTTTCATTCTTCAAGCTTTCAAGAGAATCCTTGTGGTAGTGACTCTAACCCCTTTCTCTTCCATGTTTTTCAAGCTCTAGAACTCCTAAGCTCTCCATAGCTAGGTAGTTTTAGGACTTGCTTTAAAAGCCTCATGGCTATGCCCTTGTTATAAGTTGTTTGTGATTGTTGCTCTTCTCTTAGAAAATGACTTTGGATGTGCATTTTGTTTTATGTTGAACCCAACTTTTTAGAACTCAAAGTATTGATTTTTACCAAGATCTCAAAGTATAAAAGTGGTTTGGAAATGTAAAATGGTCATTTGAAGAAAAGACTTAATGTTCTTACAAGAAAACTCCTTGAAAACAAAACCGCGGAAACTGGAAAATTCTGGCACTCTGTATGGCGCAACTGATAACTCTTTGAATATAACTCCAAATGTAATGAAACTAATTTTCTGTGAAATTAGACTCAAAGAGCTTTCCAAGCATATAAAATTCGTAAAAGTTGGATTTAAAACGAGAGAGATATGATTTTTCAAAGTTGGCTGTTCCCGGATGGGTTTCTGTTTGGGCAGTCTTCACTAAAAACCTTATAACTCGAGCTACAAAAATCATTTTTGAGTGGGACCAAGTTTTTTAGAAATCTAAGACATATAGGAACACCCCCATAAAACAGTTTTGTCAGATTCCATGTGAGAAATTCGCAGTGAAGTGGACAAGCCACTGACCCGAGTTGAACTTTCAAGTCTGAACAGTCAGAATAAAATATGCATAACTCAAGCTACAAAATGAATTTTTGAGTGGGGCTTCTTTTGTTTAAAAATAGACTCAGAGAAGTATAACCATACCAAAATTCAAAACAAAAGGGTAAAAGATGAAATTATGGTGAATTTTTGAAGTTACTGCCCCAATGTAAAAGTAAAAAGTAGTTATGGTAAGTTTTAAAGGTTAATGACAAATAAGCTTTAAGACATTAAGACCCTTACATTAAGTATTGGAAAACCTTCATAATTCAACTTAAAAGTTTCAAAAAAAGATAATGGATGAAATTGGCCCTATGTCTAATAAAAGAATTTGTACAAGAAGTAAATCAATTAAAAGCTTGTACCCAAGTTTACTAAGCTAAGCTCATAAGACTTTGTGTGATATGTATACCTCTATCTGTCCATATGATGACAATGACATGATGATGATCATGATGATGATGGTATGATAATGGTGATGATGATATGATATGATGATTATGATAGTGTTGTGATGATAATGAGGATAATAATGATATGATGACGATATTACAATGCATCATGATGATATGAATATGATATGTTAATAATATGATACTTAATGATATACATGAAAAGATTAATAAATATGAACACCCTGGGGACGGTGATACGTAACGCCCAGAGGTGATTCATAAAGGAACCACATTTGGGGACGGCGATACGTAACGCCTAAATGTGGAAAAGAATCAGAATAATTTTGCATCATAAGCCTTAATAAGAAGAGAAAGTAAACTAAGGGTGTGATCCTTCAAAAGGGAAGGTGACCCGAAGTAAGCTCTCCTCACCCACGACTCACATGAGGCATGGCATGACCCAGCTAGTGTAAGTACCGAAATTCTATGGTGGCGACAGCCATGGTATGAGCTCATTACCACTTATGTTTAGTGGGTGAAAAGATAAAGTCAAGTTAAGAAAAGAAAAGGGACTTCAGTCCAAAACCTAGAAACGGAAGAAGTTAAGAAAAAACTTACAGCACAATCATGCATTTTTATATGATTATACTTATACCCATGTATGTCATAATATAAATTATTAGAGATTATGTTAAAATTGAATCCGCTTCGGATAATTCATGTTTTCGAAAACCTAAGAATGGAACCTTATGAATGCTCATTGTTTTCATTAATAAAACTGAAGTGGCTGGGACGATGACGATGACACTTTCGTGTCTGGTTCGAGTCCTACTGAGAAATTCCATTTCTCACCCTAGTTGTTCTTCCGTATCGTCACCAGATCTCGAGGGTACATCTGGTGGAGTGGAGCGTGGATCCCCTACACTGTGAGCGGACGTGTGGCATAGGATGCAAAGCATAGCTGTTTTGGGACTTGTAGCAACCATCGTTCTGCACCTTCGCATATTTCTTTTTGAGTTGGGCTTTGTCATTTAAATTTGTACTTAGTATCTAGTATTTGGATCATGGCCCGACCATGAGCCTCCTTCGTTGTAATGCTGATATGTATGTATATATATATATGAACCCATATGAATGTAATAGTTAGTTATTTAATGCAATATATTTGTGAATTATTATTTATTTACCTTTTTTCTTGTTTTATGATATTGGAGTATATATTTTATGCGACACGCTCTTTCTCTAGCTATCTTCTCGCTCAAGGCTTTACTTTTCAAAACGCTGCTAAGCGACGACGTATTTCAAAGAAAAATCTTATCGTATTTTCCACGTAACTTAATTTCAAGTGAAGTTTAGTTTTCCACGAGCATAAGTAATAACTAATAAAATGCTGTAATACGACTTAAGCGTAGTATGGGTTTATTAGGGTGTTACACAGTTAGAGAGAACTATCCAAACCCTAGGGGACTTGTTGAGAGCCTGTGTGTTGGATAATCGAGGAAGTTGGGATAGATACTTACTTTTGATTGAGTTTGTCTATAACAATAGTCATCATGCAAGTATTGGTATGGCACCCTATGAAGCTTTGTATGGAAGGAAGTGTCAACCTTCTTTGTGTTGGTTTGAACTGGGTGAGCAAAGGCTATTAGGACCTGATCTTGTGAGACAAGCCACAGAGCAAATAAAGACAATTAGAGACAGAATCCTTACGGCTCAGAGCCATGAAAAGTGTTATGCAGATAAGAGAAGAAAGTATCTAGAGTTTCAAGAAAGAGAACATGTGTTCCTGAAAATCACTCCTACAACTTGCTTCTTTTCAAATTCTGTATTGTGTGGGGTCAACTGCTTATCAAATGGCCTTACCTCTGTACTTATCAAACCTTCACAATGTCTTTCAGGTGTCTCAGCTGAGGAAATACATTATGATCCTAGTCATCTACTTGAACCCGAAAGTGTACAATTAAGAGAGGATCTAACCTTCAATCTACTGCCATCTCGGATTGTAGATCGTGGGGTAAATTAGCTAGGGAACAAGACCGTATCTTTAGTCAAGGTGGCTTAGGATAAAGGAAATATGGAAGAATATATGTGGGAGTTAGAGTCTGAGATGAAGTACGAGTTTCCTGACTTGTTTACAGGTAACGAATTTTGAAGGCAAAATTCTTTTTAAAGGTGAAGAGAAATATAACATCCACAATTTTTCTTCGTGCTAAATTACCTCAATAACCTTGAGTAATTAGGCACTTAATGAGAAATTAAAGGATTAAGGCTTAATTAAAGAGTTTATGACATGTTTATGAAGAGAAAAGTTAAAAGAATGGTTAATCAAGATCTAAACACCACAACCTCTATTGTCATAGGATCTCAAGAGCTCTCTCCTTCTCCTTGCAAAGCCACCACTACCATCACCAAAGGAGCCATCTTGTTCATCTTCTTCTTCTCCTTCAAAGCACCATTTTCACTCTAGGTAATGATCTCTACCTTTTTCTTTTTATTACTCAAGAAGCTTGAAGCTTGGCTCTCACCAAGGCCAAGATCTTCAAGTGAGAACTTGAGAAAGTTTTCTTTTTTGGAAAAAAGTTTGCTTCTTCAACCTTGTTCATGAGTGTTCATGTGGATGTCTTGAGTTTTCTTCATGAATGCCCTAAAAGTTTCCATTTTTAGCAAAATATGGTCTTGATCTTATTCATGAGTTGTTCTTATTTATTGAAAGTTTATTTCCTTGAACGCTTTAAAGTTTCCATTTTTTTTTCTTGATACATGAGTTCTTGATGTTTCTCGTGGTTTATTGAAAAAAAATGATGATTCTTGTTGGTTTTGGTTTAAAGTTGATTTATTTCCTTTTTATGAGCTTAAGAATGGAAAAGTTCTCATCGTTACATCTTTCTTATGATTTGATAACACTATGAACATTCTGAAAGCATAAAGCTTTAAAAGTTTGCTTCTTGATGTATAAAAAGTGGCGCTATTTGTATGGGTGTCACAAGGTTTTATTTTGTTCTTCTTGAAGACAAGAATATGTGTAAAAGTCCAAACCTCTTAGAACATGAAGCTTTCTAAGTCATAAAAATAAGAACTTGTCACTTTATTTCTTAAAGATTGAATAAAGACAAGACATTTCATAAAGTTTCAAACTTTAATAAAACATATAACTTTTAAGTCATAAAGATGTAGATTTGTATTCTAATCTTGTAAAGGTTAAATCTTGAAATGGAAGTGTTAAGTAAAGTTCTAATCCTTTTTCAAGAAAGAATTTTTTAGACTTTAAGACAACATAAAGTTGGAACCTTGATGGTCTTATAATGATTAAAAGCGTCAACTTTCTTAAAGAATAATACTTTTTATTCATAAAACTAGTATCTTGTATCATTTTCCTTATAAAGGTTGAATCTTTAACACAAGGATATAATTTTAGAGACTCATATTTTCATAAAGGATCAAACTTTATAATCACTTTCATAAAGTATGCAACTTTATAATCATAAAGGTGAAATCTTGCTATTCCACTTACTAAAGTTTGAATCTTGTAACTTGTTGAAAATAAAAACTATCTCTTGATGATCGCTAAACATGGTGTTGTTAGGTTCATGAGTATGGTTATGCGTTGTCATGACCCAAAGAGTTAGAGGGATCTCGAAATCCTTTGGGAACAGAAGTATGGTTAGTGCCTCTAAGCATACCATGAATCTAAGAATCACTAAGTGCACTGTCTCAAGATAAGAAAATGAAATAATTACTTAATTTAGTCAACTTGAACAAAGCATTCCATAAGATATGTATCTAAGTAAAGAGTAACTTCGCTCAAGCATTGAGCAACTAAAAGACTATACACACATTCCTTTTAGCTATATGATTTTCTTATGAGTAATCATGGGAAATCATGTGAAGGCTCATAAGACTTTTCACAAAGAATAACACAACTATAAACACCCTTTAGGGTATGAATATATGCCATTAGGCATGATGTATGACTAGTTTGATTAAGCATTATCTCATGATTGAATGATTGATATGATGATATGGATGGATATATTTGATTATTAGTTGAAATTTCATGATTGGCATTTTGGGAAGCTCCAGTCTACCATTATGCTACTGGATTTTCATCAAAATTATGGGCTTAATCATATCATTGCATGTCCACATATGTCTTGTCAAGGAGTACTATACATGTATAGTATAATGATAAGAAAACAAAGAATGGGATATGACCCTTCAATCACTTTGGTAAGGGAAATAAGTGATGGTGATCCACAAAGATTCAAGGAACCTCTATGGGAGAAGCAAGGGTGACATGGAGGACCCTCCAACTTAGAGATAACCATTATCAGTTTAGTCTGATTTGGTTTAGTATTGTGTGACGATGGTCACGGAATGAGCTCATGTCTAAAAGCAATCTATTTCAAAGGAAAAGTAAAGAATGTTAAGCACATGCTAAATATGAAAGTAAAGTTAAAGAAGGACTCTGGTCTAATCTAAGAAGTTATATGAATGTGCATGCATCCTCATTCTCTCATTTATATGGTAATGAATGTTTATACTATGCTCTCAAATGTTTATGCTCTTATATTGTAGCTTTTAGTTTGCTTATATTATGTTTATATGAGGAAGATTAAAAGAAACTCACTTCGGAAACCTATGTTTTCAAACCCTTTAAAAATGGAATCTATGCATGCTCACTATTTTCATAATTAAACCCGAAGTGGCTGGGATGACGATAATGACACATTAATGGTCTAGCTAGTATCCTACTGAGAAATCCTGTATTTCTCACTCCTACATTTTCGTGTCGTCTTTAGATGGAGTTGATGGCATCCATGGCAGCACTTCCGGTGGTACCTGATTGGATAAGACGAGGAGCTATCCTGTTACTTCACATAACTAAGGAGGATCGAAAGACTAACATAGTGTTTTCACTTTCTTAAAAGCCCTAGTTAGGCAATTTATGTGTAATTAAGAGCACGTGGCACGTCATGCTACTTAACCTATTACACATGTGATAATTATTAAGTGTAATGATGACTCTTGATTATCTATGGTTACATTATTGGCTTAAGGTATTGTGTTATGTTATTTTAATTTTGTCATACATCTTTCTAGTAACTCCACGATATAAGAAACAACGTCCATGTGTATGCGAGTAAGTAAGCACTTAAAGGCTCAGTTTTCAAGCATAAAAGTTTTACACAAAAAAATAAAATTTACAAGCTATTTTCATATATTATGCTAATTTCAACTATAAGAACTTCCGCTAGTTAAGAGTAACAACTAGTAATGCCATAAAATGACTTAAGTATAGTATGGTATTATTAGGGTGTTACAAGGATGGTGGAATAGGAAAAGTTGCCAACGAAATTAAATCCAAAGTCATTGGTATAGTAATGTTGGTAAGAACAATTCTAATCTAATAAATGATGTTATGTTAGTAGAAGGGTTAACTCACAACCTTTTGAGCATTAGTCAATTCTATGACCAAGGCTACAAAGTTGTGCTTGAACCTTTGCAATGTATTATTAAAGATTTCGCTACTGATAAAATCATTCTTACTGCTAAAAGGCATAATGATACTTATGTATTATATCTGGATGACTTTCTAGATCAAAATATGAAATGCTAAGCTTCTTTCATGGACGAAAAATGGCTATGCCACAAGAAGTTTGGTCATGCTTATATGAAGCTGATTTCTAAGATTTCTCAAAAGGAGCTAGTCAAGGGTTTGCCTAAAATCAATTTTGAAAATAACTCATCTTGTAAGTTCTGTCTCAGAGGTAAACAAACCAAAAGTTCTTTCCATAGCAAAAACGTAGTTTCAACTACTAAACCACTTGAGCTTTTACATCTTGATCTTTTTGGACCAACTATAACTGCCAATCTAGGTGGTAAGAAATATGGTCTAGTTATTGTGGATGATTATTCAAGATTCACATGGGTTATATTCCTGATCCATAAGGATGAAGCTTGTGAGACCTTCAAATCTTTCTAAAAAAGAATTCAAGATGAAAAAGGTTTCTGCATCACTTCCATCATATCAAATCATGGTGGAGAATTTGAAATCATTATTTTGAAAACTTTTGTAATAAAAATGGCATTTCTCATAATTTCTCTTCTCCTAGAACTCCTCAGCAAAATGGGGTAGTGAAAAGGAAGAATAGATCATTGCAAGAAATGGCCAAAACTATATTTCTCAAAAGTAGTTTATCAAAAGGCTTTTGGGCAGAAGCAATTAATAGTGCCTGCTATATTCAAAATCATATTTTCTTAAGGCTTATTCTCAAGAAAACTCCTTATGAACTATGGAAGAAAACCCAACATCTCTTATTTTCATTTCTTTGGATTCGAATGTTTTATACTTAATACCATGGACAAACTTTCAAAGTTTGATCCCAAATCTGATCCTAGAATCTTCCTAGGATACTCTTCTGTTTCAAAAACTTATAAGGTATTCAACAATAAGACTCAAGCTGTGGAAGAAACAATTCATATAAGCTTCATAGAAAAGAAAAATGACCTGAATCCAAAGGTTACAGATCTAAAAGAAGAAATGGAAAATATGTCATTGAATGACAATTCCCAGAATTAGCAGAACTTTAGATTGCCACTAGGAATGATGATGATGATGTTTCTGAACTTCCTTCTCATCAACATGTTTCTGATGATATTTCTGAAGAACCAAAAGGTACCTCTTTGAAGCAAAGATACACTGGTGTAAGAGGCTTGAGAGCTGCCTCTCAAAACCAAATTATTGGTGAACATTCTCAAGGAATTAGAATAAGATCTTCACTTAGAAATGAATCCAATATTGCTCTTATCTCTGAAATTCAACCAGAAAGTATTAATGAAGCCTTGATGGATCAAAACTGAATTGAAGTAATGAAAGAGGAATTATCTCAATTTGAGAAGAGCAAAGTCTGGACTCTAGTCCCACTACCAAAAGGACAATCTGCTATTAGGGCTAAATGGGTGTTCAGGAACAAGCTTGATGAAAATGGAAAAGTTATCATAAATAAAGCAAGATTAGTGGCACAAGGTTACAATCAGCAAGAAGACATTAATTATGATGAAACTTTTGCCTCCGTAGCAAGATTGGAAGCAATCAAAATGCAACTTGCTTATGCCGCATATAAAGGATTTATGTTATTTTAAATGGATGTAAAATCTACATTTTTAAATGGCTTCATATCTGAGAAAGTTTATGTTAATCAACCTTTTGGTTTTGAAAATGAAAGCTTTCCTCACCATATCTTTAAGCTTTCAAAAGCCTTATATGGTTTAAAGCAAACTCCTAGAGCTTGGTATGATAGACTCAACTCTTTTATGATCAAACATAGTTTTGTAAGAGGAAAAGTTAACACTATTTTATTCATTCTTCATGACACAAATGATTTTTTGATTGTTTAGATTTATGTTGATGATATTATTTTTGGAGCAACTAATCAAAATTTATGCAAGAATTTCTCTAATCTTATGCAGGGAGAATTTGAGATGAGTATGATAGGAGAACTAAAATTCTTTCTTGGACTCTAAATCAAACAACAGAAGGATGGAATCCTGAGTCATCAAGAAAAATATGCTAAGGATTTGCTTAGAAAAGTTTGATATGGACAAGGCTAAAAGCATCAGTACTCCCATGCATCCTTCTCAAGTTCTAAAAGATGACAAAGATGGTGAAAAAGTTTCTACAACTTTTTACAGAGGTATGATTAGACTCCTACTGTATCTTACTGCTAGTAGACTTGACTTGCAATTAAGTGTGGGAGTTTGTGCTAGATTCCATTCCAATATCAAACAATCACACTTGAATGCTGTTAAGAGAATTCTGAGATATTTAGTTGGTACTACTAATCTTGACCTCTAGTACGAGAAAGTTATTGCTTGCAATGTTACAGGCTACTATAATGTTGATTTTACTAAAGACAGAGTTGAACAAAAAAGCACTAGTGGTTGCTATTACTTTCTTGGAAAGTCATTAATAACATAGTCAAGCAAGACGCAGAACACTATTACTCTTTCAATTGCAAAGGCTGAATATGTGTCTGCTGTAAATTGCAGTACATAGATTCTGTGGATTAGGCTACAACTAGAAGATTTCAATCTGAGGTATACCAAAATCCCTATCCTATGTGACAATAGTAGTGCAATTAATCTCACAAAGAATCCCATTTAGCTCTTTAGATCTAAGCACATCGACATCAAACATCATTTCATAAGAGATCATAATCAGAAAAGAGATAATGAGCTACGATTTATTAATACTGAAAGTCAGATTACTGACATTTTTACAAAACCCTTAACTGAAGATCGTTTCTGTCATATAAGGAACCTTTTGGCTTTTAATCATTCATATACATTGCATCTGGTAACTCCCTCTCTCTTAAGCAAAAGTTAAAGCTGAGATTGCTGTATTCCAATGGGATTTGCTTTCTGGATAAAGTTCTTCAACGTCAATGAGTGCCTCAGAAAGATCTTATCAAGAAAGGATTAAAGAACCAACTCAGAAAGTTTTCTCATATGGTTCAGAAAGTTAATTCAGAACTGGTTATCTACTTGGTTGTGAAAGAATGACGTGCAATACAAGTTGACAAAGATGTATTCTAAAATTACTCAGAGAGAAGATATCAAAAAGGTGTTTAGTTCATTTGTAAAGAAAAAAAAGACCTTCTCTTTTCATCAAAAACTGAAATGGTTTTGGGGCTCGCTCATAGCATCTTATGCCACATTGCCATTGAAGCGAGAAAACTAAACGGTCACTTAACCTAAAATGATGTTGTTTGCATGCTGAAAACCGTTTACATATTTTAACCATCAGTTTCCCTCATTAACCCTCACCTATCATATCAACCTTTCACTTCAGAAGTCACTGAGAAAAACCTCTCACTCTTCATCTTCTTTATTCACAAACCTTCCTACCTTTGCTCTTTCCTCTATGCACTTAGCCTAAACACTTTCCTTTTATCACCTTCAACCTTCTACTATTTCAAATCATCATGATGGTAAAAAGAGATTGCAGCGTTCCCTACATGATCGATAATGATGAAATACAAAGGAACTTTCACAGGAACTACTTCATTAGGCCCATTGCCTTTGGAAGAATCTTCATTTTGGTAAACTTCGCTTTCCTTCCTCAGATTATAGAGGTTTTCAAGTTCCAAAGGTGGAATGAGTTTCTGAGCATCTCAGAGGATGTCTACATGGGGCTAGTTGGTGCATTCTACAGCACTCTCGTCACTATTGATGAAGACAATATGTCACTAAGAAGCATTATTGGAAGCTTTGAGATCCAAGTGCTTCCTTCTGATCTTGCTCAAATCACCAACACTCGCAACAAAGGCATTCTATGCAAAGCTGGTTTCAAATGGTGGGAATAGCTTAGAGCCATTGAAGAGGAAATCTTTAAAGTACTTACTGGCAGAAGAGACATGTAAGTAAGAAACATTCATACCTCTAATCTCTTACTACTGTTAGAGCTGTATATTCAGTAGTTCAATGCAATGTACTTCCCAGATTAGAAAACACTAATATTATGATTGAGGTAGACCAGATGGTTATGTTTTGCCTCATGGCCAGAAGAAGGATAAATGTGGTCAGGCAGATTTTGGACTACATGCTTTCCATTATTGATGAAACTAGAAGGACTCATGCTGCTATGCCCTATGACATTCTCATTACGCGTATATTCGCTAAAGCCCAACTTCCTGTTGATGGTCATAGGAAGGATGGGAAACACCCTGCCACCACCAAGAAAACATTCTCTACCATGGGCTTAAAACTTCAAGGCCCTAACATAGAGGGAGAAAAAAGAAAAAGAAGAAGGACAAGGAAGAGAAGAAGAAAAGAAGAAAGAAGAGAAGAAGGAGCCTACGAGACGACAAGCTTCTCTTCAGAAGGTTAAATCCAAACCTTCTAAAGAACTTAGAAAGAAAAAGAGGCATAAGAGAAGTCTCTCCCCTGTCTCTGAGGAGAGAAAAGTAAGTAAAAAGAGATTACTGAAGCTTGCTAAAGAATCCTCTTCCTCCAGTGCAAAAGATGAAGCATCAGCCATTGCTGCACAACTAATGAACACTGCTACACCTGCAAAATCTGCACCAAGATGCTCTAGACCGAGAGAAAGAGGGATTACGATCAGGGAACAACATCTTCAAGAGCAACTAGAGCAACCTGAAGTTGAAGCTTCAAACAAAAATGAGGATCCTGAGATTAGAAGGAAAGGAAAAATGCCAATGAAACAGCCTTATGCAGAACTCCTTCATTCCTCTGTTAGAAAAGCATTACTGGAAGCTGCAGAAAATAGAATGAGAATCGAGGCCTGGTTGCAAAGATAAAAGGATAAAGCTGCAGGAGTTGGTGCCTCAACTAGAGGTACAATAAGCTTATCTATTTCTTTGGAACTGGACTAACAATATGTGGTCATTGAAGATGTCAATCCACCTTCTGAGATGAGAAGGGTTATGTTACCTTCTGAAGGAGTTGAAGGAAGAACAGATCAGCCAGCAACTCAACCTGTCAGCCTACATTAATTCAACCAGCTGAGACTACACCAGAAAGACCAGAGCCTGAAAGGACACTTGCTCTAGTAGCAGAACCAGAAAGTGAAGGTGTTGTTACTGAATCTGAGATTGCTCCTTTGAGCACTCCAATGCCTAATCCAACTATTGCTACAGTCTCTTTGCCACAGTCTCTCAAGATGCTCCTGTTATTCCTGTTATTGCACAGACATTACTGCTGCTGATCTCAACATCTAAATATGACCGAACAGCTACTCCTGCTATTTTTGAGCCCTAACAATCCTCAGCTAGTCATAGCTAGCATACTGAAAAACTGCCTTCTGGAGACCCTTAATCCACTGCAGTTTTTCCAAATGCTGCTAAAGTCCAGATAGATCTACTCTTAGCCAATCAACATACTATCATGGCCAATCAGGCTGAACTTCAAGCTCATTAGCAAGGCTGGACCAAAGAATGGATAAGATGGAGAATATTCTTTTGCAGATTTTGATGACAATTCATAAAGCAAAAGGCAATCAGTGATGGCTTTTCCATGATGCCACATCCTCATTTTTTTTTATGATGTCAAAGCTAGAGAAGATATTTCAAGAAAAGCTTTAGCTGAGGGGGAGCATACATTCAGGGGGAGTATGCATACATTAATTTTAGGACTCTTTTTTTTGCATTCCAAAAATATTTCTTTATGTTTATGTATATCTTTTTGAGCACTTTATCACAAAACTATGGACAACATTATAGTTCGGTTATGTTTATCTCTCTAACAATTATGCTTTCATATGCTTTGATTAATTTTTAGTGCAACTATATTTTGTGTGAGCTATTAAATGATCTGATATATGAGTCATTGGATGCTTTGATATTAAATAATCTAAACTGATTGAGATGATAATTGCTTAGTTGCACTGAGTTTACACTATTACAAGATTCTGGAATCTATATGGATATATATATATATATATATATATATATATATATATATATATATATATATATATATATTGTTACATAATCACTTTGATTATATGTATCTTATTTGAACTACCTGCCCTGTTGCTTTGATATGTTTAGATACTTTATTATGCTAAAGTGATGATTTTATATGTCATAAGAATCCCATGCACTCTTACTTAGAATATATTCAAAACCCTCTGGTTTGAAAAAGGATTCAATTTTTTTAGATGTTTCTGATATCATGAGTGTTACTACTCTTTTTAGAAAGTAACTCACTCCAAAAAACAAATCGTGCTCTTTAAAATTTTTTTTGGTAACAAGAACTTTTCTTAAATATTGATCTGCCATCATCAAAAAGAGGGAGATTGTAAGCTCCAATGCCCAACTGAAATAGTCTCTCTGCTTTCGAAGTTTCAATTGTTAAAGGTTTTGATGGATATCAAATCAAGCTTTAAGTAAATCTCTTGAATTGCAAATGATTTGTTAAGCACATTCTTATTTGTGTAAAACGATATGCTTTAAAGCTAATATTATTTTTTTGTATAATCAAAGCATCAAGTGCATGGTACATTTTTTGAATGAGATTATATTGGATATATCGCTTTGTGTCCTATATGTTTACTCACTCAAGAACAAAATAGAAAGCTCAGAAGGATAATGATAATGCACCAGAAAGGAGAAGCATACCACAAGAGGGGTCACACCTCATTCAGAAAGATGACTTGATCCAGAAAAAGTGAATTCTGATGAAGTATTTCACCACTAAAGCTTCTTCTGTATGCTTCATTAAGAACAAAAAGTCAAATATGATGTGACAAGTTGCAAAGAAAGCACTGACAAGCCTAAAAAGTTGGTGAAGATTTCAACAGCTACTTTCTCTCTTCTATGTCATCCAAACTTATTCAAGAAAAAAGCTGTACCCTCTCTTTTCAGTTATAGACTAGCAGATCATAGTAGCATAAGGCTCAAGGTCTGCAAGCTTCAATGGTAACATCTCAAGTCTATATAAAGCTGGAACTCAAAGAAGAAGATAGAGACATTGTTCAAATTTTCAAATTAGCAACTGTTTCATATCTTCATCCTTTTTTACTTTCTAATTTACTAGAAAGTTACTCATTGTAACTTCTATTGTGAAACCTTCTCTATAGGAGTGTAATAGAAAACATTCTTAGTTTGAGAATATAGAGAAGTCACTCACTGTGCCTCATTGATTTATGCTTTGTATAAGAAGCTTAGTGTGAGTGTAAACACAAAATCTTCAAATATCCCTTGTAACCAGGCCCATTAGTGGTCACTGTGAGCTTGGAGAGGTTAGGAAAATTACTACTCATTTAGCTTGGAGAGGTTTGGTAAAGACTACTCTTTTGTAAAGCTTGGAGAGATTTGGCAAAAGGAAACTCTTGGTATAAAAAATCTCAACGAGGAATTGGGGACTGGACGTAGGCATTGTTATGGCCAAACAAGGATAAATCCTTCTATGAGATTCTTCTATCTTTCCTTTATTAACTAGCAGTATTTATTTTATTCTTAGATCTGTGCAACTTTCAAATAACTCAATTATTCTTTATAAAACAAAATATTTTTCTATCTAACAACTATTTCCGCATTTCAAGTCTAGAACTTGCAAAAGTTGCTTTATAAAAGTTTTCATGTTTAAGAAATTTTTGTGAAGACACGATTCAACCCCCTTCTCGTGTCATCTCTTCCAACACAATGATCTTATCTTTCATGGAAAGTTGTTTAGAATCATCAAAAAGGTGTACATATGTCATCATAAGGTTATCAAGTCATTAGAAAGCACACATGCGAATCAGAAAGATGTTTTGTCTAGAAAACTTGACCAAAAGGCTCTCATCCAAAATGTTGTTCTAAGTAAAGAAGACATCATTCAAATTTTTCCTTTGTATGAACAAAGCTATTTTCTAAAGGATAAAAAGTGACAAGACAAATCTCCAAAAGATGCATTGACACATGACAAAGCTAGATTACACAGAACGGCTAGTTTATACTTTGGTGCTGTACTTGCTTACTGAGAAAGAAATCCCTCAACTTCTCTCTTCAATCTAAGACCAGCAAATCTAAAAGATCAAGGCTCAAGACCTAAAGTGACAACTGCTATATTTTGAAGCCTATTTAAGTCTTGAAGATGAAGAAAAAGATATTGAAATTCTACTAATTGTAAATCATAAAAAGCTTTCACCCTTCTCAACTTTCTGAACGATCAAAATGTTACTTTTTGAAGCTTCTCAAGAGAAAAATCTTCTCAAAGCTTTGTAATAGCTAATATCCTCTTAGTGAGATTTGTGAGAAGTCACTGCACATTGTACTTATTTGAGCATTACACCTTAAGTGTTAGAGCATGAGTGTTATTAAATACAAACCTTCATTTCAATCATTGTAACCTAACCTGATAATGGTTTTTGTTATTTTGGAAAGGCTAGGACAATACTACTTTGTTGATTAGCATGGAGAGGCTAGAATGAGACTACTCTGTTGTAAGCTTGAAGAAGTTTGTACAAGAATACTCAGTTATAAAAAATCTCAACGTGTTTGTTGAGAACTGGATGTAGGCAAATGGTTTAGTTGAGCCAAGATAAATTTCTTGGTTAAGCATTCTCTTATCCTTACTTTTTTTTGTTACTACACTTTACACTTTCAATTTCATTAACAAAGTATCTTCCTTCATTTACTTTGATCTTTAAGTGCTTTGCTGTACTTTTACTTCAGAAAAGTTCCTTGAGAAGATTAACTTTCTGAATCTAACTCAAATGCTTATGCAATCCAAGTCATAAGTTGTTGGTATGGCTATGGTTTTGAGTAAGAGTAAGAGAGGCGATTTTTGTGGTTTCTTGGCTTGTGGGTTCAAATGTTTATGATTGTGAGAACTAAAGAGTGTAGCCCTCACAATAGTATTTGGAAATGGTGGGGATTTAGAGAGGAAGGTGAAGAGAGAGCTTTTGAGAGGTTGAAGAAGAGAAGATGAGGAAGAGAGTCAAGTGTTTAGAATATAAAATGCAAGGTTAGAAAGAAGGGAAGTTTCGGCCAAGGCATAAGGAATGGGCTAGGGTTTTATGTACTCTCTTTTCCTAATGTAGGGGGACAAGGGGTATTAAAATTATGGTTTGTAATTTTATGATCACTTTTAGCTCTTACTTTAGACAAAACTTGATTACTTTTACCATAAAGCATATTATGTTTTTTACGTTAGTGATATCATCATGTCCTTTTTGTCTTTTTGACTTAATTAATTTGAATTTGATGATAAATTTAAGTATTCTTACTACTTATGTGACTTAATTAATCAAGGATTAGTGATTAACTCATGTTTCTATAATTAGTGTAATTACAATCTTAATTATGCTTAATTAACTTTAAATCAGGGAATTCTTGATGATTAGTGATTCATTAGTCTCTTTGAGGTTTGGTTTTCTTGATTAGTAAGTTTTTAGTTTTAATTAAGCTTTCTCTTAATCTTTCTTTCCGTAATTACCTTTTTGATTCTTGATTAAGCTTTTACTTCTAAATTTTTCATTTAGTACCTAATTACTCAGGGTTATTTAGACAATTAGTACAGGAAAAATTAGGGATGTTAATAGAGACTAATTTTTCCAACACAAAAATTAAGAAGGACCAATTTGGGGGGTTTTGTCAAATTTATTTTTACTAGATAGTATCCGTGTGATGCACGAGAAATTATTTTTTAAAATTATTGCTAATTTAAAGTTTTTTAAATTTATTTAATAGTTTATTTTATAAAATATTAAATTAATTTTTATAATTATACAAATACACACACACACACACACACACACACACACATATATATATATATATATATATATATATATATATATATATATATATATATATATATATATTGTTATTAGTTGATACAGAATAAAAAAAATTGAGTAAATTAGACATTTTTCCCTATGAAATGTTTTTATTACACAATTTTTTTATTTTGAAAATATATACCTTAAATATGGTTATAAGATGAATTTTACTGATAAGTTTAATTTTTCAAAAAAAAAATTGAATGTAATTATTTTTACTGGATAGTATCCGTGTGATGCACGAGAAATTATTTTTTAAAATTATTGCTAATTTAAAGTTATTTAAATTTATTTAATAGTTATTTTATAAAATATTAAATTAATTTTTATAATTATATATATATATATATATATATATATATATATATATATATATTGTTATTAGTTGATACAAAATAAAAATAAAATTGAGTAAATTAGACATTTTTTCTTATGAAATATTTTTATTACACAATTTTCTTTTTTTTTTTCCAAAATATACACCTTAAATATGGTTATAAGATGAATTTTGTTAATAAGTTTAATTATTTAAAAAAAAGTTAATGTAATTTATTTAATAATTTGATTAACTATAGGGTTAGATGCATATAAATTAGCTCAGTTAAAATGTTGAGATATTATTCATTCCTTTTTGTAATTTATGTATATAAAATTAAAAAATACATATAAACATTACAAAAAAAGTTGTCATACAACTATTAAATTTTTTATAAAAGTTTTTTCATTATACTTTGATATATTACAACAATATTTTAGCGACAACCCTACTATTACTGTTTGTGACATCTCTGTAATTAAATGTATTTTAAGGTTTTTTAGAGATACAGATGTATTTTAAGGTTTAATAAACTCTTTTAGCTCCATTTAGCCGAGTCCAATTTCCATTGGGTGGCTTTATTTCGATAATTTTTTTCAAACTCAGCCAACAAAACATGGGGAGAAAGCAGTCAGATACAGTTGCAACAGAAGCAAAGTCGAAAAACAAAAACAATCGACAAAAGTTCCTAATAACCAGGAAATAAATTAGCCACCAATTTCAATCCCTATTGGGAATATCATCAAAAAGATCAGACTCCTTCATAATTGTTCTGTAAATGCCTACATTGTATCACCTATATGTGGAAAAAGATCTCCTTAGTCACTTATTCTTGATGGCCGCTACTTTCGGATCCGACAATATCGTCCTCTGAGAATATGCATTTATATCCACTTCCCCAAGTCGATTAATCATGATTGATCCTCTCACACCATATGAGATAGTTTTGGCAATTCTTGAAACCAGAATAGAGCCATCGTTCAGCATGCTCTAAACACAAAACCAGCGTCAGCTTTAACAGTATTTTGTAGATAGCCGCACCCACCGAATAGTACCCACAATGATTATTGATTAAGCCTCCAATTAAACCGCAAGTATAATTATATTAAGCTGAAACTGCACAAACCCCCGTTTTGATTTTTCATAACATATTTTTCAATCGCAACCTATTCCTCACTCGGCCATTGCAATCCTCATTTAGCATTCTCATTCCACAGATTATACCAAAATTTCATCATCTGCAGAGCTTCCTCGACATTAGCCTCCTTCCTCTCACCCAATAAAGCTAACCACTATATCTTTTGTGAGAACTTTCCCAGTTTAGAAAATCTCTCTCCTATATACACAGCTGGCCTCCACCACTAATTATGGCTTCAACACAATCCCATCTAAAAACACACCCACCCCCAAGGCTTACTTACTTGATATCTATCCAAACTTGCCATATTTTTTTTTTCAATCAAACTCAGAAAGGGAAGTGTCTTTCACCTTAATCATCTTCCTGATCGCCCCAACTTACACCCGACCCCCAATCCCCTTACACTCCAAGAGAGAATATTCATTTGGAAGAGAGTAACACTCTTGACTTTTTTAGGCTTGCTTTGTGCCCTCCACAGTACTTCCTTGCTAACCTTTGCTTCTTCTGTTCCTTCTTCTTCCTGTTATTGGCTTGTAGATATGCAAGAACTTCCTCTGCGTTGTCGGCATAAAAACCCCATTCCAAACCCAGACTCCATGCTTCAACAGCTTCATTGTGGCTGAAATCACTCTTTTCAACTTCACCTTCTGCACATACCACAATGCCTACCATTGCCTCATGTTCTTCAATTACTGGTTGCCATTGCAAAATAGTGCCAAATCCTAGAGGGATATTAGTTGAGGATGGAATGTCTTCACCTAGGTCTGCATCAAACTCACATGAGGCTAGGATGTTTCTTTCCACTATTGGGCCATTACGGAAGCAGGGCCCATTTGTTCTTAAATCAACTTTTGCTTTGTTTTGGCCCACTCACAATTCTCCAATTACATCATTACTTCTATCATCCTAAAGAATTATAGTTTTGGCTCCCAAGCCTCCTCAATCTCAATATTCTCTTTCTCATTAGTTGTATCAACTTGTATTGGGAACTCATCCACCTTTTTAACTCCATTTTCTTCATCATGAGGAGCATTAATTTGTATTGGGAACTTATTCCCATTTTCAATATCATCCACTTCTTTCAAAACTAAATCATTAATACCGTCACCCAATTTGTCTTGCTCTCTCTTAGCCTCTTTGTCTTCACAGTGTGCCTGCACCATCTTACCTTCTTCACCTTTAGATTGAAATTATGTAAGCTTCAATGCCCTTCAAAAATCATCTCATGATTTAAACCGTATTGAGCTTTAATGTTTTGATTAGTGACAAATCAAACTTTAAATAAAATCTTTTGTCAACTTACAATTTGTTACTATGAATGTATTCTTTTATGAGTAAGATTGTTCAATTCAAACTAAAATATGTTTTAATTAACACAAAGCAAATTGTTCTTTCTCACATCTTATAAATATACACTTTTTGGAAATGAATACTTTGCGGAAATTCTGATCCTTCAATCAAGAAACACATCAATAAGTTCAGGAGGATGGATTTACAGCATCAGAAAGGAAAACAAGCCATCAGAAGAATCACCAACTACTCAGAAAGATGATCTATCCAGAAAGGTCCGTTCAGAAGGGTGACCACAAAAAATATGCTTCTCATGAAGTACCTCACTTTCAAAGCTTCTGCTATATAATTCAAGGATCAGGTTCAAAAGTCAAATGTGACGTGATATGATTCAAAAGAAGCACTGACAAGTTTGAAAAGTTGGTAAACTATCAAATGACTATTTTTCCTCTTCTATGTTATTTTCAAAGGTTGAGAAAGAAAGCAGCTTCTTCTCTATCCAATCTTAGGCCAGTGGATCAATAAAGCTCAAGGCTCAAGATTTTCACACTTCAACGAATAAATTTTTGAAGTCTATAAAAGCTGGAAGATCGACAAAGAAGCGGTTGGACTATTGAACATTCTGCGCCTTCAAGAAGCTTGCTATCCTCAACCATCTGCATATCCAGAAATTTACTCATTGTAACTTCTGATTTTAAATCTTCTTTTTTGATTTGTATTAGAAGATATTCTCACTTTGAGAAGTAAGAGAAGTCACACACATTGCATATTGTTGATTATTCTCCATTGAGAGATTTAGTGTGAGTGTATCAAACACAAACTCTCAAATCTGCTCATTATAACCAAACTTGTTAGTGGTTATTGAGAGCTTGAAAAAGCTAGGAATATACTACTCAGTTTAGCTCAGAGAGGCTTGATAAGCACTACTCATTTGTAAAATTTGGAGAGGCTTGAAAAAACTACTCCGTTGTAAAAGCTTGTACAAAGAATACTCGTTATATAAAAATCTCAACAAAGTGTTGGGGACTGGATGTAGGTAAGTGGTTGGTCGAACCAGTATAAAACTTTATTGTGCAATTTCTCTATCCTTTTTACTTTTCATTATTTTACATCACTAAGAATTTAAATTTGTGTTTAATATCATACTACATGAACAAACTCTTTGTAAGAATTACTGTTTTATAATTCTTGTAACGCCCTCCCAAGTACAGTATCATATATAAGTCAAAGCACTATACTCAGGAGTTGTTACTGTTATCTAAATGGACTTTGTTTGACAGCAATCTCGGGCTATCTTCAATATTTCTTGAACTATCTGGAAATAATATAGAAACAAACATAGGAGTGAGAATTTAAATTTCTCAGTAGGATTCTCTAAAATGTCACAAAAGGTATCATCGTTATTTTCTCAAGTTGCTTCGGTTTATTATGAGAAAGGTGAACATGATATATAAACCTTTTAGTTTTATAGTTGGAAAACATATTATTTAAAGCAAAGTTCATTTTATTCATATACTTGAGTCATAAGAGCTCTTACATAATAAACTCACAGTTCATAATTAGAATAATAGTTGTAGCATATTCAGATGTAACAACTCCCATACATTGGGAAGAATGAAATATGCATATACAATTACTTATACTTGAATTTATGCAGATGCACATAACTTCCTTTTCTTTCATTAGCTTTGTTTAATCTTTACTGCCCTTAGGTAGGTTGATCTAGGAGTGAGCTTAACTCGTGACCATCGTCACATAGCACCAACCTGCAAGGGGACTCACATGCTGCTATATTGGAGAGACTCAACTGGCCAACTGTCTCCAACATAGAGGGACCCATAAATCTAGATAATTAGTCAATTCAATACCCTAAAATTATCCCACTTCCTAATAATAGTTTTGATCAAAATCTAATCAATATATAAAATGAAATAAATTAAACAAAAAAATGAGTAAAAATGATTAATGGTGACATAGACTCACTCCAAACTCAACCCATGCAGCTCGAGTGGAAGTTCGACCTAGCGTAAGCCTCTTTCATGGCACAACTTTGTCACGCCAGCTACCAATGGTACATTGGCTTCAGCAAGAGTGAGTCCTCTGATGAGAGCTTCTCTTGCTCACGATGAAGGGCCATTCCTTTGAACTTCTCTTAACCGAGATAGAAAAGGACTAGATACAAGCTTCACAGAGAGGAAAGGGGTTCTTCTCTTGTCAGAGATTAAGATTGAGTTGAACTTGTTAGAGATGAAAGGGGTTCTTCTCTTGTCATAGATTAAAATCGAGTAAAGCCACGGAAAAGTGTTTGTCTCTACAAACCAGATCAGTCTCTCAGTAAATGAATGGACAAATTTTTTAAAATACCCAATATTTTATTGTTTCATTAACTGTTTTATTTACTGATACAAGAGTACTTACATCTACTAACCGATGGCATTACATGTGCATAGTGCATCTTGTAAAGTATAAGGCACCAAAGCCTTTGCCACTATAGTGACCTAGTTCAAACTGAGCTGGACTGATGGCATTGGCCTAATGCAAATGTGCTAGTCTAATACTCATTAAATAACTCTCATATCAAGTGATTTATCAAAAATATCTCAGATTAAATAACTTATACTTTTGTTTTTTTATTTTTTGACAGATATGTCATGGTTCAATGATCAAAATGTTTTTTCTAAACATAGGGTTGAAGTATACAATTACTAGATTTGTAGGGAAAAGAATATGATTTTTGGATAAGATAAAATAATATGAAGTACTTCCTCCATTTTGAAATAATTATCCACTTTTAAAATTTTATTTTTTTCCAAATAATTATTTTTTTGGAAAATTTAAATAATATTAATTATTTTTTCAGTTATATTTATATTAAATAAAAAAAATAAATAGAAAGATAATTAAAAAAGAGAGAAGATTAAATAATAAGAATGATTTTATAAAATATATCTAAATTTTTTTAATTATTTCTTTAATTTATGTATATTTTTAAAATTAAATAATTATTTTAAAATGCAAGGGTAATAGTTTATCCAAAAATAATTCATTGTATCAGATTAGTTACTTTACGTATTGCTTTCATGTTTCTAGATAGACATTAAATGTTTAACAATTGTCGTTGAAACGAATTTTCCCTCTAGATCCATCTGAGCGTTTCCGTCACGTAATAGCTCGGTGTTCGTGAATATCCATTTGCTGAAATGGCATTATCGAAACGGGTAATCTAAGTGAGCATATTTTTTATAAAATATTATGCTCATTCGTATTCCATCCACATTTAAATGGAAGGTAAATCTTACGAATTTATATTTTATTTAATTATAGATAAAATATGAATCGATCATAGTCATGCAGAAGATAGGTTCATATATCATCGAACCTTGTCGCGTTCCCAAAAGGCATTTCCGACGCCGTCCCACGTGGCAGGATTTACATCTATGTTTCCACGTCGAACACGATCCGAGAGAACAGTCGGCGTCAACACTAGCCTTATCATTTGTCATCATGAGCCAGTAAGCCGGACCAAAAAAAAAAAAGGCTCATCACGAGCCCGAGCTTATTTCACTCTCTCTCTCTCGCTTTGCTTCTTAATAAGTTGACTTCACTTCTTTGCTCGCGCCTCGTGCTCTGCTGCAGCTATTTTCAATTATTATATATTCACTATTTAATTTAATTATATACTCCCCTGAATCATGGAGGATCCCATCGCCGTCGGCGACTTCGAGTACCTCTCCGGCTTCGGCAACCACTTGTCCTCCGAGGCCGTCGCCGGAGCTCTGCCGGCGGACCAGAACAGCCCCCTCATCTGCCCCTACGGCCTCTACGCCGAGCAAATCTCCGGCACCTCGTTCACCACCCCTCGCAACCTCAACCTTTTCAGGTTAATTACTTCACAACTTTCACCTTCTTCATCCCTTCTTTCTGCTGTGCTAAGTGCTAACTCTACTTTATTCACGTATAAATATTGTGTTTTCTTTATTATTATTTTTTTGTTGATATTTTTTTTTGGGGGGTTGGTGTAGTTGGTTTTATCGGATCAAGCCTTCGGTGACTCACGAACCGTTCAAGCCTCGGGTTCCTTCTAATGAGAGACTGTTGAGTGAGTTCAACCAGTCCAACAGCTCTGCTAACCCAACTCAGCTTCGATGGAAGCCTCTGGATATACCCGATTCACCCACCGATTTCGTTGATGGGTTGTCCACGGTTTGTGGTTCTGGCAGCTCCTTCCTGCGCCATGGATATGCTATTCACATGTAATGTAATTTATTGGTTGATTGGTTTCCTGTGTTTCTCTGAAATTAACTTCTGGGTGGTCATTATTTATTGTAGTTTTTTGTTGACTATTTTTTTTTTGAAAAAAAAAAAAAATTTAGATTAGGATTATGGTAGGTTCCTAATCAGATTTGCATGAATTGTGAGCTGTTCTGACTTTTGTATGGACTCAGGAGACATTCAGTTACTTCAATTGATATGTCCTATTGTTCATTGGCTAAGAATTAAAAATAGTGAAATGCTAGTCTCACAAAAACATTTTTGTAAATTGATTGACGTGATAAGTGGAGATTATTTTGCCACCTCACAGTTTGTGGAAAAATGTGTACAAACTTTGTCTCTGAAAGTAACGTTTCTCTGGGAGAGATCTTTAAATGACCTTGCGACTCTCGTTTAATTTTCTGAACAAGGAGCTACTGTCAGAGGACAAGTTTAAAGGTGCACACATGTGTGTCGTTACATGTCAAGTTAAAACAATAGAAAGTCATGGCACTAGTCAACGAGGATTTTCACACACGTGCATAACTAGAGAGTTAGTTATTACTTGTTAACAGAATCAGTTATTGGTTTAGTTTAACAGTTAGTCTGCTTACTCTGTTTATAAACTCTTGTAACTTAAATTTGTATCCATTCAGTTCCAATATATGAAATTCAGTTCTAACAAGGATGATGAAGAGTAATCAAGAACTGGCTCAGCTGTTCAGTTTGTGCATTATGCGAAATGATTTGTTAATATGATATACTATTTTGCCTGTGCCATAAGTAATGCTATCGTTGATTGCTGCTTCAAACAATCATCTTGCAATTTTTCTTTAATTATCGAGTTTTTATTGTTGCCTATGAAAAGCAATAATAATTTTGGATATAAGTCATAGATATTGATGTGAGTTGCCAGATTTGGTGTGAAATATTCGAATTTTGAAGATATTTGCACTCTAATAAATGCGGATTGTTATATCACTTATAGGTACACTGCCAACAAATCAATGGACAACTGTGCCTTTTGCAACGCTGATGGTGACTTCTTGATTGTTCCCCAGCAAGGAAGTAAGTGACCATAAGACACATCTTGATTGTTAACCGAGGGAGTTGTGTTTTGGCCCAATTGCATTGTGATGACGTACTATCATGATAATGCTTCTGGACCCATATAATTTCCTTGTTGACCCTCTGCTCAAGGAACTCAGGATTGTCCTTTTCCTTTCAGAAAACGGAGTGACCTTGTTCTCTGTACTGTTAAGTCTTAATACTTTAATGTAAAAGAAATTTCCTAATTGAAAGACACATTTGAATGACTAGCACAGTTCTTCAGAGGGCTGGTGCAAATGTCCTTTGTATGGGTTCTTTAAGGTTTATATTTTCCGTGACATCTTTCATTGGATTTGTCTTTGATTCTTTATGTAGAATCTTATTATTAGAAGGAACATCAGTTATCAGTGTCACCATGTCTCTTTGGCGTCATGGCTAATACAGGTTTCATGATAGCTAGAGTATGCTTTAATCCTTCCTTAGTGTCGCTGCTTTCCGAGAATTCTTTTCCATTTTATCTCTCATTCTTAATACCTTCTGCTGATTGTGTAGGACTCCTGATCACTACTGAGTGTGGAAGATTAAAAGTTTCACCTGGCGAAATTGCGATATTACCTCAAGGTTTTCGTTTTAGTGTGAATCTGCCTGATGGTCCATCCCGTGGCTATGTTGCTGAAATTTTTGGTACTCATTTTCGACTTCCTGATCTTGGACCAATAGGTATGTCATCTTTTGTTCCATTAAGAAATTTAAGCTAACATATCCATTGCTTAAAAAATTCATGATATACATAATTAAAAATGAGTTTTGTTTTTCATTTTAGGTGCTAATGGTCTTGCTGCTCCAAGGGATTTCCTTGTTCCTACAGCATGGTTTGAAGATAAATCCTATCCTGGGTACACTATAGTGCAGAAGTTCGGCGGTGAACTATTTGCTGCAGTACAAGATTTCTCTCCCTTCAATGTTGTTGCTTGGCATGGTAATTATGTTCCGTATAAGGTGGGTTTCTCTTTTAGCAGCATTGTCTCGAGATAATGACTTATGATTACAATCATCGTCATGTTATTTCCAATTTTTAGGGGTATAATATAACTCTTCTAGAAATTTTATATTTTGTGAATCCTAATAATTTGGCAACTCTTGTTTCCACTTGCAGTATGATCTAAGCAAATTCTGCCCCTACAATACTGTTTTGTTCGATCATAGTGATCCATCAATAAACACCGGTATGAACTTTTTTGTGTTTTGAATTTTCCCTTAACCCCTTTTCTCTGTCCCTCCTCCCCCCCCCCCTTCAAAACAAAAACCTGGTCCGCGGCTTTATATGCCCAACTGCACAGCACCTTTTTTATTTTTTAACAATTATTGTTCATATATGCAGTGTTGACTGCACCAACTGATAAACCTGGAGTGGCATTGCTTGATTTTGTCATTTTCCCACCCAGATGGCTGGTTGCTGAGCATACATTTCGTCCCCCATACTATCATCGTAATTGCATGAGTGAATTTATGGGCCTCATTCGTGGTGGCTATGAGGTAAACTATATCTAATTTACCCTAAAATGAGTCGACTCGGTTCATTATGGCCTAACTCAACCTTAAAAGCTAATTTAGGAGAGAGAGTTGTCTAAACTCTTATAAAGGTTATCTTATCCGTATCCCTAAATAATGTGGGATTTAACAATCTTAATGGTAGTTTATCTGGGTAAAAAGCAGGACTAGCTTCTGTTCATTATGAGGCAAAATTTTGTGTCTCTAGTCTTTTGCTAATACATATTTTTGTTTTCAGGCTAAGGTCGATGGATTTCTTCCGGGCGGTGCAAGTCTTCATAATTGCATGACTCCCCATGGTCCTGATACCAAGTCATATGAGGTATGGCTTTTTTGAGCAATCAAGGAGACACTAAGATAATTCTTATACCATCTCCCTCTCCATTCTCAAGTAGAAAACCTTGTTTCGTGGCATTTGTTGATTTAGTTTTAGCACTAAAGGTACAAAAGTAGGAATTGTTGGATTCAATCTTCTAATAACATATGTATTCGTGCACAGGCTACCATTGCACGTGGGAACGATATAGGACCTTACAAGATCACTGACACGATGGCTTTTATGTTTGAATCGAGTTTGATACCCCGTATCACTCAATGGGCTCTCCAATCACCATTCTTGGATCCTGATTATTACCAATGCTGGATTGGCCTGAGATCTCATTTTAATGAGACATCTAAACACCCAAACCTGCAGAATGGAGGGTAGGATTGAAAACGTTGTTGGCGACAAATATAATTAGATCTAGGAAGAGTCTTGGCTTTCATTGTACATAAAAATAAATGTAATAATGAAAAAATAAAATGTTAGAGCCCAATTTAATGTATCATAAAAAATAAATTATATCAAGAAATAGATGAATGCTGCCATGTACCCTAGTATAAATAGTATTTGATGCATCTTATTATCTAATGGTAAAGATATGATATAGTATTAGTACAACAAATCATATGTAATCCACTGTAAAAGTTTTTACTCTCTTCCCAATTTCACCCTCTCCTCTTTTCTTTGATCGAGCCCTCACCTGCTGGAATGAAGCTCGCTGCTTACACCACCCATTACCTCGCTATAACCATAGGCAAATCTATTTCAACTTTTCTTTGTTTTTCATTAATGATCACAAATTGCCTATTGTAGATTTCTATCTCAGTGTTATTGGTCCAAAGGGGTGGTGGAAAGGGAGGAACAAGACTCGAGTGTGGAAACCAATGCAAGCTTGCACTGTGTTGTATGGCATTGTAGAAAATGAGAATGAAGTGTCATGGGTGTTTGCGTCGAGGAGGGTTTTTGGTGGTGGAAGTGGAAACCAATCTCAGTGTTGAATTTGGTGGCTCCAAGAAAAGAGGGAAGGGTAGTGACAAGGGAAGAATTTGAGAGAAAGACTCGCACGAATGAACACGAACACGAGGCGAGCTGTGGTGGAAAGATGGTGGATGCAGTGGTTAATGGCTAAGTGGTGGCACCATGAACAAATATGGTATGTGATGGTGTATGGGCAAGCAGTGGAGAGGAATAGAGCGAGGGGACATTTGTAGTTTATCATTGTTGATTGGTGTATGGATATAGACGCAACCAGATCTTAACCATTAATCCACAATGTGCATGATGTACCATAAACTGTTGTGTATGCAATTTTTCATTTATGGGAATACTATTACCAAAAAAGTTATTTCTAGGGATAGCTTTTCCAAGAATATATTTTAGAGGCATTGGGTATGCCAACTGAATTTCCAATGGCATTCCCAGGTATATGGTATATTTTTTTGAAAATACTAATGACAAAATGGCGCTGATTGGCAGCCGACGATGGGTTGGCAACGGCAGACAATGGTTAGTGGTGGTGTAGCATTTAGTGGTGGTCTAACAACCATCTAATGATGGTCAGCTAGTGGTCTAGTGGTAGTTGGTGGTGGTCGATGGTGGTTAGATGGCATTTGACGACAGTTCGGCAATAGCATGCATTGGTCCAACTGTTGTGATGGTTGCTCGATGTTTAGCGTCTGGGGGCAAAGTCATGCCACATTTTAATTTTTACAGATTAATTTGATATCAAAAACTTTCAAAGATTAATTTAATGTCAAGTTAAACTTTTAGGGATTTATTTGATATGAAAAATATTTCAGGGACTAAATTGATACCACGTGTATCTTTCAGGGACTAAAATGCACGGTTAGTTTTAAATATTTAGGCAGAGTCTCCCCTTTTATTAGGATCCTCCACTTATTAGATTAATACACATTTTTAGTTATATCAACAATCTAAAAAATAATAAAAATTTTGACAGAATCTTCCTCTAGATTAAGAGTCCCCCTTAGATTAATTTATTTTTAACTTGAAAAAAACAAATTAATTAAACAAAATTTAGGTATCTCCTTAAATTAGGAGCTTTTATAAAAATTAATTCAACAATCAGGCCCAACATTCAATAACAAATACATATAGTCATGCAATTTAGTCAATCCTAAAAACTGTTTTAGAGTAAACTTACTTCACAACATGCAGGCACATAACACCGAACACATAATTCAAATAATTGGGAAGGAACGCTAAGTTTTCCCTCAGTCATGCAATTTCATTATCCTTTTCTTCCATCCTACAACTCTAACCCAGAAAATATAAATCTCTAATTTTGCATAAAACATAAAGCTACAAACTACACATTGTACTTGCCTATACTCTAAATCATATGCTCCAAGCTCCAATTAGCAACAAAGAATACTCCAAATGTGCTTGCTTTTGATCAAAAGAAGCAAAACCTTAAGTAAAATAAGGTTCTTAACTAACAACTAAGTAAAAAAAATGGAATGAAAAAAGGTCAAATAAAAAATTAAATCAATTAAAATACTCTACACAATATTTGAAACACAATAGTGGTCTTTGGCAATGATGAAAGGGCTCTGGCAATGGTGGGGTGGCAGAGGGATATGTGTGTGAGAGAGAGAGAGAGAGGGAGAAGACATAAGGAGAGTGAGAGAGAAACGGGGAAGAAGAAAAGGGGTATCGCGTTTGAATGCCTCTTATTCGCATTACCAACAAATTTTCCATCGATAATAAAATTAATGAAACAATATGTTTCATTAATTTTATTACTGAACTAAAAAATTGGAAAGGTGATATGACAGTGGCACCAATGTCTAAAATTCAAATCGATGGAAAATCTGTCAATAAAATTATAACTCAATTAAATTTATTTGTTTATAAAAAAATTAATTAGAAATTCAATTTATTGATGGAAATTTCCGTCGATACAATTCTTTTATAATAAAAAACAATTTTATTCTATTTAAAAAAATTACTAAAGAAAGATTCAATTAGTGATTTTATCATTTTAAAAAATAAATATAATATATATTTGTGAATGGATACATCTATTAGTAATAATTTTTGTACTAAAAATTAATTTATTTTATTGAATAAAATTATCAATAGAAAATTTTGTCGGTAATTTTCTCATTTAACAAAAAGTAAAACAAAAATTAAATTTACCGTTGAAAAATTTATCATTAATTATACCCTAAACCCTAACTAATGATAGATATTTCTATTGATAATTTCATCGATAATATTTACGTGCCACGTGGCACCAAAATTTGCCGACGGATAGGTAAATCCATCAATAATTACATGATTTTTCCATTTTTACAGTTATCCATTGGTAATATCAACAGACTCAAATTCGTCAATAATATCTGTCAATATTCTGCATGTTTTTAGTTTATTAACATTTATTCTCTAGATGTATTCCTACATTCAACACTTCATATGCATAATGGCAATTTGTCTTATGCTCAGGGAAATGTTCATAGATTTCACAATAGCAAGAATTAAAAAGGGGTCGAAAGGGGTTCAAAGGGAAAAATTAAAATGCCTCTTTCCTTGTGCTTTTCTTTCGATCATATCTTTGGTCTTTCTCTAAAGAGTCATTGGGCTATTGGACTCATTACAGATAGTTTATTCAAAAAAAAAAAAAAACTTATAATTAAAAATTTGAGTTGTCATGGCTCAACCCAGGCCATGACCTGTGCATAGGGATCCTAGGCTCCTTAGCAAGCCTTGTCGGATATCCTAGAATTTAAACTTTTAGAGCTTCCCCCTAAAATATGGCATGTTCCACATAGTCCATACAATTCCTGTGAAAAACATTAGATGTATAGTCCAAGTAAAATGACAATTTTCCAATATTTATCACATTTAAAGGTACAATCATAGAGTAACATACAAAAGGGGGTAGGACCCTGCCTTAGGGCCCATACTCGAGCATTGGCCAAAAGAAGATGAACTTGGACCTACTATGAGGGTTGAGCCGAATATGTGTTTACACCTGTATTTGAAAACATGGGAAGATAATAAAGTAAGTCACAAGACTCAATGAGAGATAACATATCTATAGCTATACAAAACTAATCACATACATAGCATGGGTACTTTTTGTAAGCTCAAACACCCTTCAGAAAGCCACCAAGTAGACCTTGATACATATCCCTAAGAGTTTTGATGGATAACAAACCAACTCGTAAAGAAAATCTTTTGTATGGACTAACAGTTTGGTTGAGTATTTGATTTAGAAAAGTGAATATCCTTCGATATGCTTATTGGAGAGAATTGGATCACGCAACATTATATTTTTAAACTTATTCTTTAAGGTTCTTGCACATCTCAAATGTAATCTATTGGGAAAGAGCTTTTCAAAAGAGAATCCATGCCCAAGAGATGATATCTCTCAAAAAAAGTATATTAGAAGCATCAGAAGGATATTTCTATGTCATCAGAAGGATACCAAGTCTCCAGAAGGATCACAAGCACATCAGAAGGATGACCAATCTAGAAAGCTTGTCCAGAAGGGTAATATCCAAAAAGTTGGTCTAAGTGAAGAAGACCTCACTCTCAAAGTTTGCCTTGCATAATTTATAGATATTTTCTAAAGGTCAAACTTGACAAAACAAAGATCCAAAAGAAGCATTGACACTCTAAAAAGCCAATGGACTCAAACAACTAGTTTTCCTCTTTGATAATGTACTTACCAATGGACTCAAACAACTAGTTTTCCTCTTTGATAATGTACTTACTTGCTGATGAGAAAGAAAGCAACCTATGTCTCTCTCTAATTTATGACCTTTGGATCTAGAAGTTCAAGGCTCAAGGTCTGAAGTCTCAACCGCTAGATTTTTGAAGCCTATATAAATCCTGAAGATGAAGAAGAATTAGTTGGAGCTTTGCTAATTGAAAATCTTAAAGAGTTTTCATCTTTCTCAACCTTCTGAATAACCAGAAAGTTACTTTTTGAAGCTTCTTGAAAGAAAATATTCTCATTGATTTGTAATAGCTTATGCTTTCTTGGTAAGATTTATGAGAAGTCACTCCACTCTGTACTTAATCGATCGATACACCTTGAGTATTCTAGTATGAGTATTTATCAAACACAAACCTTTAATCCTTTGATTTTAACTTGACCTGGTAGTGGCCGCTGTTAGGTTGGAGAAGCTAGGTAAAGACTACTTTGTTGTAATCATGGAGAAACTTGTACAAGAATACTTATTAATATAAAAATCCCAACTAGTTTGTTGAGGATTGGACATAGGCAAGTGATTTGGCCGAACCTATAAATCCTCTTGAGTGATTCTCTTACTCTATCTCTCATTTACTGTCTTTATATTCATTGTCCAATATTCTATGTGCTTATTCTTTCCATTATCCAACAAAGTTATTGTGAAAACAATAACTTTTGTTTGTAACATTTAATTGCTTCCACAATCCAAGTCAAAAGACTTGAGAAGATTTGTTTAAGTTTTTTGGGTTCAAAAAAGTTTTTGAAAGCACGATTCAACCCTCCTCTCGTGCTATTCTCTCCTTCAATTGGTATCGGAGGGGGTTGAGCTTCCTAACAGTTGTAATCGGTAAAGATCCTGAGACATTGTATAATAGATCACGCATATTGTTGAAGGACACTACATCAATTGCCCTCTATATTTCAACGGAGAAGATTACCCCTATTAAAAGGATAAAATGAAACTCTTCATTGAGTCTACAAGTCTAGATATGTGAGAGATTATTGAGAATGGAGACTACATTCCAACCATTGAACAACTTATACCTCAAGTAGTAGCTGACCCTAACCAGCCCCCTCCAGTTGTGGTCAGAAAGATTCCTAGAAACTAATGGACTGATCAGCATAAGGCTAAAGTGCAGATGAATGCTAGGGCTAAATATCTTCTCATTTGTGGTTTAAGAAAAATTGTGTATGATGGAATCATCTCATGCAATTCTGCAAAAGAAAATAGCAGAAAGGGCAAATCCATTACTCTTAAATCAACAAAAAGAAAAACCAGTTCCACAAAGGCTTTAAAGGCTATAGAAGAATCTAAAGAAGAGGAATCTTTTGAAGATAAGGACGAAGAAGAGAAAGATGAGATTGCTCATCTAGCTAAGAATATCTTAGAGGCATGGATCAAGAGGAAGAAAAAGAAAGGCTTTGTCCTTAAAAAGGACAAGAAAGGAAAAGCCAAGTAGAATGAGATCACCTGTTGTGAGTGCAAAGAGCCTAGACATTTACGATCTGAATGTCCAAAGCTGAAGAAAAATTTTAAAACGAAAGCAACCAAGAAGAAAGCTATGATGGCTACGTGGGAGGATCTTGATAAAGATCAAGAAGGTGCAAAATCCCAAGAAGAAGAGGAGATAGTTGCAAATCTCTACTTCATGGTAGATATAATTTCTTATGGAGAGACTGAGGTAATAGATTCTGAACCAGAATCTTCTTATGATGATCTTCAAAAAGCTTATGATGAACTTTTGGATGATTCCCAAACACTTTCTTCTCATTACTCCTCTTTAAAGAAAAGTTTTCAAAAATTGGCTCTTGAGTTAGAATACCTCAAGTCAAAGAAAGAGAAGTTCAAGTGTAACATCCCCAATTTTTGTCTAAGCTAATTAGCTCAATGATCCTGGCTAATTAGAGAGGTTAACAATTAACTGAGGACTAATTAGCTAACCTGAGCAAGAGCTTAGTGAATTGAGTCAAGTCAATAATTGAATCATAATGCACTAAATGGTTTAATTAAAACCTAATTATTCAAACCTCATTAATTCGTAACTTAGAAATATAATTAAGCTAATCCAATCTTATTAATTAAGTACAAGACAAATGTTCTATCTTACCAATTGAGATAGATTAATTCTAAACCCTAATTACATAATTCATAAGATCAATTCTTTTAAGAGGAAAAACGTCTTAAAGATGTAATTAACCGAAATCGGTTAAAAAGCAATTTAACTAATCAAATTGATTAACAACTTAGGTAATTCTAATAGCTTTGAAGATTTAAAAATTTCTCCTAATTGAGGCACCAAATTTCGGCCAAGGATAAGAGCAAAAATACAACCATCCATTTGCTTTCTTATCATACACCACTAGATCAAGAGTCCATGTTAGTAGATTCCTTGAGTCAAGACAAAAGATATACTCTCCTTCATCAAGATTGTGACACTTGGAGTGATCACAATCATCCAATGCCAATCCTAAGATAGATCATGCTTTTAACCACTTGAGAAAACACTACAAGCCTTTACCCAAGTGCCAAGACTCAAAGAAAACACAACTCACCCTTTTACACAGGTTCACCCTTTGCTTGAAAAAGTAAAACTCACCTACTCACTCTTACTTGTTAGAGAAGCAAAAGCCATCAGCCCTCCCTCACCCATTTTGCGCCCCAAACTCCCACTCTCTCATTTGTGATTTTCATCTTACTCATACAAGCCTAAGCTCTACTTACCTCTCTGCCTCATTCTGGCTCTTCTGCCTATTCCAATTCCTCTTGTTCTTCTTCCCACTTTCACCCCCATCCAACTCTCTTTCCTTTCACCATTCCACAAGCCCTTCAAGGACCACCCTCTTTGGTTCTTGAGGAAGCAAAACCAACACTCACTTAGCCCCATCATCAAGCTCAAGGAGGAGGAAGATCATCTCCAACCCATCAACTCTTTCTACTCCTCAAGAAACTCAATTGGTAGTGACTCTAACCTTCCTTTTTTATGTGTTCATCAAGCCCTTGAACTCCTAAGCTCTCCATAGCTAGGTGGTCCTAGGACTTGTTTCCAAGGCCTCATGGCCATGATTGTTGACATGATGAGTTTTCATGTGTTGTGTTCTTCTCTTTGGCATGAGATTTTCGGTTGGTGTGTCTATGGTTATTGAACCAAATTTTTAGAAGTTAAAACATTGAGTTAATATCAAGATCTCAAAGATTAAAAGTGGTTTGGAAGAGAAAAATGATCACTTGAAGAAAAAACTAAATGTTCTTACAAGAAAACTCCTTAAAACCAAAACCGTGGAAACTGGAAAATTTTGGCAGTTTGTATGGTGCGACCAATAACTCTTTCAATATAACTCTAAATGGAATGAAAGTAATTTTCTGTGAAAATAGACTCATATAGATTTTTATATAAAATACGTGAAATTTGGATTTAAAATAAGGGAGATATGATTTTTCAAAGTCTGCTGTCCCCAGATGAGTTTCTGTTTGGGCAGTATGTAATAAAATGTGCATAACTCAAGTTATACATAACATTTTTGAGTGGGACCAAGTTTGTTAGAAAGCTAACACATATAGGAACACCCCCATAAAAATTTTTTGTCAGATTCCATGTGAGGAACTCGCAATGAAGTGGACAAGCCATTGACCTGAGGTGAACTTTCAATTTTGAACAGTCAGAATAAAATGTGCATAACTCAAGTTACAAAATGAATTTTTGAGTGGAGTTTCTTTTGTTTAAAAGTAGACTCAGAGAAGTATAACCATACCAAAATTCAAAACAAAAGAGTAAAAGATGAAATTATGGCGAATTTTTGAAGTTACTGCCCTACTGTAAAAATAAAAACTGATTATGGTAAAACTTAAAGAATAATGAGAAATAAGCTTTAAGACATTAAGACCATTGCACTAAGCATTGGAAGACCCTCATAATTCAACTTAAAAGTTTCAAAAAGGATAATGAATGAAGTTGGCCCTATGCCTAATAAAAGAATTTATACAAAAAGCAAATCAATTAAAAGCTTGTACCCAAGTTTACTAAGCTAAGCTTATAAGACTTTGTGTGATATGTATGCCTCTATGTGTCAATATGATGACAATGACATGATGATATGATATGATGATGATCATGATGATGATGGTATGATAATGGTGAAGATGATATAATGTGATGATTATGATAGTGACATGAGGATTATGATAGTGTTATGATGATGATAAGGATGATAATGATATGATGATGATATTATAATGAATCATGATGATATGAATATGATATGTTGATGATATGAATATGATATGTTGATAATATGATGCTTAATGATATACATGAAAGGATTAATAAATATGAACACCCTGGGGACGGTGATATGTAACGCCCAGAGGTGATTGATAAAGGAACCACATTTGGGGACGGCAATACATAACGCCTAAATGTGGAAAAAAATCAAAATAATTTTGCATTATAAGCCTTAATAAGAAGAGAAAGTAAACTAAGGGCGTGATCCTTCAAAAGGGAAGGTGACCCGGAGAGGCATGGCATGACCCAGCTAGTGTAAGTACCGAAATTCTATGGTGGCGACGGCCACGGTATGAGCTTATTACCACTTATGTTTAGTGGGTGAAAAGATAAAGTCAAGTTAAGAAAAGAAAAGGGACTTCGGTCCAAACCCTAGAAAGGGAAGAAGTTAAGAGAATCTTATAGCATGGATATGCATGTTTTATATAATTATATTTGTGCTTATGTATATTATGATGTAAATGATTAGAGGATACGCTAAAATTGAATCCGCTTCGGATATTCATGATTTCGAAAATCGAAGAATTGAACCTTATGCATGCTCACTATTTTCATTAATAAAACTGAAGTGGCTGGGACGATGACGATGACACTTTCGTGTCGGGTTCAAGTCTCGAAAATTCCATTTCTACCCTAGTTATTCTTAGTATCGTCACCAGATCTACGATGGCATATCCAGGTGGAATGGAGCATAGATCCCCCTACTTGTGGCGGGCGTGTATGACGTGGGATGATAGACAATGCTGATGTGGACTTGTAGTTGCCGTAGCTCTACATCTTCATACATTCCTTTTGTGACGAACGATGTCGATTTCAGTTGGTATCTAGTATTTGGATCATGGTACGACCATGAGCCTCCTTCGCTGTAATGTTGATATGTATGTATATATATATTATGAACTCATATCGATGTAATGATTTCCTATATAATACAATGTATTTGTGAATTATTATTTGTTTACCTTTCTCATGTTTTACAAATTTGGGGTATGTATTTTATGCGACACGCTCTTTCTATCTGAAACCATTCGAGGCTTTACTTTTCAAAATGCTATAAAGCGATGATGTATTTCAAAAAAAAAAAAAATCTTACTGTATTTTCGGCGTAACTTAATTTCAAGTGAAGTTTAGTTTTCCATGAGCATAAGTAATAACTAATAAAATGCCGTAGTACGACTTAAGCGTAGTATGAGTTTATTAGGGTGTTACATCAAGCATGAAAAAGATGAGCTTTTAAAAGAAAACGAACTTCTCAAGAAAGATACAAATGCCTTAAAAGCTAAAGTATCTAAATTTGCTCAGAAAACATCTTATGACAATTTTGAACTTCAGAGAACAGTTAAGCTTCTCAAATATGATTTTGAGAAGATGGTGAATGGCTCCAAGAATTTTGATTTAATACTTGAAAGTCAAAAACCATATTTTGAAAAATCAAGACTTGGGTATGAGAAGGAAAAAAATGAAAAATCAACTAAAAGTTCTCAAAGCAAGGCTCCTATTTGTATTTGCTATTTTAAGAAGGGTCACACTTCAAAGAAATGCTTTTCTCGAAGAAAAGCAAAGAAATATAAAGTGAAAAACCCTAAAAGGTAACTAACCAAAAAGGACCCAAGAAGATGTGGGTATCTAAGGTGAAGATTGTTTCTGATACATATGTGTCTTAAGTCACATCATTAGAAGGAGATGAAATAGTATTTGAATAGTGGCTATTCCAGACACATGACTGGAAATAGATCTTGGTTCAGAAATCTCAGACCTAAGGATTGAGGAGTCGTGAAATTTTTTGATGGAATCAAGTCAAAGATCATTGCCATAGGTAATGTTGGTAAGAACAACTTTGACTTGATTACTAAAGTTATGTTGGTTAGAGGATTGACTCACAACCTCCTGTGCATTAGTCAGTTTTGTGACCAAGGCTGCAATGTTGTGTTTGAACCTTCTAGATGCATCATAATAGACTCCACATCAGATAAGATCATTCTTACTGTTAAAAGGCATGATAACACTTATATATTATATCTAGGTGACCTTTTAGATCAAAATGTAAAATGCCTAGCATTCTTTGTGGATGAAAAGTGGATGTGGTATAAGAAACTTGGTTATACTCACATGAGATTAATCTCTGAGATTTCTCAAAAAGAGCATGTAAAAGGTTTACCCAAGATTGGCTTTAGTGATGACTCAACCTGCGAGTCTTGCCAAAGAGGTAAACAAACCAAGAGTTCCTTCTACAACAAGACTGTAGTTTCAACTACAAGGCCCTTTGAGGTTTTACATCTTGATCTTTTTGGGCCAACTAGAATTACCAGCTTAGGTGGTAAGAAATATGCTTTGGTCATAGTGGATGACTTTTCTAGATTCACATGGGTTATATTCCTAGTCCATAAGGATGAAGCTTGTGAGGCCTTTGAAGTGTTTCAAAGAGAATTCAAATTGAAAAAGGTTTTTGTATCTCATCCATCAAATCTAATCATGGTGGTGGGTTTGAAAATCATGTTTTTGAAAGTTTTTCTAATGAAAATGGCATTTTTCATAATTTCTCTTCTCCAAGACCTCCTCAACAATATGGGATTATTGAAAGGAAGAATAGATCATTGTAAGAAATAGCTAGAACCATAGTTTTGAAAATTGATTTATCAAAAGATTTTTAGGCAGAAGTAGTTAACACTGTCTGCTATAATCTAAATCATATTTTCTTAGGGCCAATAATCAAGAACACCCCTATGAATTATGTAAAGGAAGGAAATCCAACATATCTTATTTCCATGTGTTTGGTTCTGAATGCTTTATACTTAACACAAAAGATAGGTTATCAAAATTTAATCCTAAATCTGATCCTAGTGTATTCCTAGAATTTTCCTCTATGTCTAAAGCTCACAGGGTATACAATAAGAGAACTCAAACTGTGGAAGAGACAATACACATCTCTTTCAAAAAGAAGAAGTATCTTGACCATAACATCCATGACTTGGAAGAAGACATGGAAAATATGTCTCTGAATAATAATTCATAGAATCAACATTCCCTTCAGATAGCCACAAGAGAAAATGATGAAAATATGGCTAACAATCCTGAGTGGTCTCTGCCTCAACATGTGTCTAATGACATTCCAGAGGATTTTGAAACATCCTCCATAAAGAGGAGATACACTAGTGCAAGAGATTTATGAGCTGTATCTCAAAATCAAGTCATTGATGAATCTTCTCAAGGAGTCCAAACCAAATCCTCATTTAGAACAGAATCAAACATGGCTTTGATTCTGTAATCCAAGCTGAGTGTGTTGATGAAGCTCTTCAAGATTAAAATTGGATAGAAACAATGCAAGAAGAGCTCAACAAATTTGAAAAGAGCAAAGTCTGGACTCTGGTTCCACTGCCTAAAGGACATTATGTCATTGGCACAATATGAGTATTCAGAAACAAGCTTGATGAAAGTGGAAATGTGATTAGAAACGAAGCAAGGTTTGTTACTCAAGGATATAATCAATAAGAGAGAATTGTGTAACACCCTAATAAACCTATACTGCACTTAAGTCGCATTACGGAGTTTTGTTATTTGTTACTTATGCTTGTGGAAGACTTGAGCATCACTTTTTAAATTAAGTTATGTGGAAAATAAGATAAATTTTTTTATGGAAATATGTCGTCGCTTTGCAACGTTTTGGAAAGTGAAGCCTTGAGCTAGAATATAGATATAGAAAGAGCATACCGTACATAAATCATAACACAATATCATAAAACATGAGAAAGATAAATAAATAGAAATCACAAATACATCACATTACACAGCTAGTCATTTCACCCATATGGGTTCATGTACATAGAAAAAGGCTCATGGTCGTGCCACGGCCCAAATACTAAAATACAAACTAAAATGACATAGTTCATCGCAGAAAGGAATATATGAAGGTGTAGAGCAACAGTAACTACAAGTTCAAAACAGCATAGTCTGGCATCCCTCATCATACGTCTGCTCGTAATGTGGGGAATCCATGCTTCACTCCACTGGATACGCCATTGGAATCTGGTGACGATACGAAAAATAACTAGGGTGAGAAATGATATTTCTCAGTAGGACTCGAACCCGAAATGAAAGTATCATCATCATCGTTCCAGCCACTTCGATTTTATTAATGAAAATAGTGAATATTTATAAGGTTCAATTATTAGGTTTTTGAAACATGAATATCCAAAGCAGATTCAATTTTAAGTGCATATTCTCATTGTAACAATAACATCATGGTATACATAAAAGCTTATATAACAATTCGTATCGTGCCTGGATATCTTGAGGTTTCATTCTTTTCTTGGGTCGAATCGAAGTCCCTTTCTTCCATTAGATTTGACTCTATAATGATTCTTTTATTTGCCACCCACTAACCATAGTTGGTAATGAGCTCATATCATGGCTGTCACCACCATAAGTTTCAGGTACTTACACTAACTGAGTCCTTTGCCATGCCTCATATAAGTCCTTTCCCGGTACTCACGCCAGATGGATCCATTGCCATGCCTCATGGAGTCCGTGGGTGGAGGTGGTTTCTTATTATGGGCCATCTTCTTTTTCGAAGGATCATACCCTTAGTTCAATATCTTCTTATTAAGGCTTATGATGCAAAAATTATTCTAAAGTCCATAAATTTTGCGGAATTCCGACAGCATGATGGCTAGACGGAGCTTCCCGAAAATTGCCAAATTGAGAGTTCAATCTCACATATCATTAAGCATCATTATCATCATCATGTCATCATCATATCATCATCATCATGTTGGCACATAGAAGCATACATAACACACAAAGTCTTATGAGCTTAATTTAGTAAATTTGGTGCAACCTTTTAAATGAATTTGCCTCTTGTGATGATTCTTTTATTAGGCATAGGGCCAATTTTGCCTATTATTCTTTTTGAAACTTTTAATTTAAATTATGAAGTTTTCCAATATCTTAATTTGAGGGTCTTAATGTCTTCAAGCTTGTTTCTCATTAACATTTTAAATTTAACCATAATTAGATTTACTTTTACGATGGGGCAGTAATTTAAAAAATTCACCACAATTTCATCTTTTATTATTTTGATAAAATTTTGGTAATACTATACTTCTTTGAGTCTATTTTTAAATAAAATAAACCCCACTCAAAAATTCATTTTGTAACAGGAGATATGCACATTTTAATCTGACTGCTCAATCTCTTAGATTCATTTCGGAATAGTGACTTATAAACTTTACTGAGAGCTCCTCACAAGGAATCTGCAAAAGTGTTTTTATGGGGGCATTCCTCTATGTCTTATTTTTCGAAAAAACTTGATCCCACTCAAAAATGTTTTATATAGCTCCAAGTATTAAGATTTTCGTACAGACTGCCCGAACAAAAACATATTTAGGGACAACCTACTTTGAAAATTTGTATCTCCCTCATTTTAAGGAGAAATTTTACGAATTTTATATGTATAAAAATCTCTATGAGTATAATTTTATTTAAAATTAGTTTTATTGCATTTTAAGTTGTATTTAATGAGTTATTGGCCACTCAATACAAACTACCAGAATTTTCAACTTCAACAATTTTTATTTCAATTAGTTTTATTGTAAAAATATTAAGTCTTTTCCTCAAGTGACCACTTTTCTCTTCTATACCAATTTTATGCTTTGAGATATTGATGATAAATCAATATTTTGAGTTTTAAAAAGTTGGGTTGGTAACACCCTCTATTATATAAGCCATGCTCGAGTCATGAAGTTATATTAAAAGGTTGTCACTATGCTAAGATAATCTTTAAAATATGGAAAATATAATACATGGCCCTTTAACTGTCCACTTTATTACTAACTAATAGTCTCTGATACATAGAGAATAAAATAATTACACTTTAAAAGAAATTGGGACTGACATAGTACACAGTGTTTACATCCGACTAGTCGTTAGCTAGCTTCAATAGTCTCTTGGTCTGGCTTACGCCCGATTCTTGCTCAATGAAAGGCCCTGAACTCCGCCTTGCACTTGATTTCCAACTTCGGTACTGGAATGTTTACGGAAAAAAAAAACCATACAAGCAAGCAGTGAGAACCTAAGGTTCTCAGTAGGTAAACTCAAACCAATCTTACAGACATTCCAGCCGCTTCGGTTTATTATGAAAATATGAGCACATATAAACAAATAGTTGTTCAATTTTAAGTTGAAAACATCTTTCTCGAAGCGGGTTATATTTTAATAACCACTTGCCATATTATATGACAGATATAGAAATACGAATAGTATAATATGTTTCACAGGAATCATAATAGCATTATGACTTAACGAGATAATTGAAGATGCATAATAGCATTATGCAAGTGCACTTGACTTAATTTATCTCTTTTTTTAACTTGCAACTTAACGTTGCTATTCTGTACTTGGTCCCCCGGAGGTGAATGGCCTCTCTCACTCCTGGGTGATAGCCTGCTTTTCAGGACCGAGCTCGTATTTATACATGAGTGATGGGTTTACTTTCCCCGACCCTCACACCGATCTATTCCCCTTAAATCTGGTCGAGAACTGGCCCAAGTCTTAGGCAGTACCGCTCTGGCCCACGCTAGCTAGGTCTATGCCATGTCTCCGTGTAGGCTTGACATGCGTCTTTCTTGCAAGTTCTCATAAATCTTATTCTTCTTTGGACATGATTATACATGCATATGCTACATGCATTCATTCATATACTTTATATTATACTTAAATCATTCTTACATATATGAATCTAATGAGTATAACATATAAATATTCATAACGGTCACATAATTCACATATTTTTGCCGGAATTTAGCGATTATAGCAGATCAGTCTGCTTCCATTGAATAGTGTCAGGCAACCAGTACAAATGTACAAATTTGCAATTCAATATGGACTAGCAAATAAATAAATAAATAAATAAATATATATATATATATATATATATATATATATATATATATATATATATATATATATATAGCATCATTCATCAATTTCAATTCAAGCACTAATGGGTTTTCGGTTTATCCTCTCCTGTTCTGCCCGAGTTTTGTATACTCCACCGTTATTGCAATTCAACTCATTTGAATCTAATTTTTGGATATGTCATAACATTATGTGTCTAGTTTCTAACCCTTTTGGTCCCATCTCATTTTGATTTGTATAACTCAAGATATAAAAATTTTACCTCAGACTGCCCTGTTCTTAGCTAGAACTGGGTTCTTATAAGTAAAAATTCACTAAAAATAGAAACTTGGGTAAAATCATACGAAATTTATATCAAATTAAAGCTAAAAGAACAAGATTTCAAATGAAATAAGTTTCATGTCATTTTCATGAGCATATCCTGAGTTATGAGTCCCGAAACTTGATCCTACTGGACTACCCTGTTCTAGCCCAGTTTAAACTTAAGTCAATTTCATTGGTGTGCTGGGAACAAATGCCAAGGAATCTGATTCTAAAATTTTTATGGGATGTTCCCTTACATGTTAGCTTTCACACAGCATTAGTTGAACTCAATTTAGACTTGTATAGGGTGAGTTACACCCTTCTCAACTCATATTGCCCAGATGAAAATCCAGATTTCTAGGTCAAACTTCAAAAATTCATAACTAATTCTATACTAATCCAATGGCCTTATATTTTATATGTATGGAAATACCTAAATGTCTAGTTTCATATAAAAATAGATTCATCAAATTTAAATAGCTGTAGGTGGATCCGTACACTCCGCCGTACGAACCGTCGAGGGGAAAACCCTACCAGCTTCTTGGATTCTTCTTGAATTCATATTTTCCTTAAATCTATCTATCCAATCTTCAATTCAAACTCACATATACACCTTAAACCAACCTTAATCTATCATCATCACTAAAGATAACATCAGAATCATACAAGAAAGTGGGAAGAAAGTGGAGTTCCAATCAGCCCAATTCAAAGAAAACAAGAAAAGAAGTTGGAATTTCTACCTTGTCTAGTTGAATTTGTGTTGATTTAGTGTCTTTGATGGTGCAACTTTTGATGAGGCTTGAAGAAGGGACGAAGATGGAGTGAAAATGAGTGTGAATAGAAGGAAAAGGATGAGAGTTCAGCAGCTTATATGGACGAAAATTCAAGGGGAGGAGAAAGGAATTATTTCAAGACTTTTGAAGGAAGTTAGATTGTGATTGGTGGATTTCATCTCACATTCAAACTCAACTTGGCTGCCCTCTTTCATGGCTGATTGAGGCGCCACTTGTAGAGATGTTTGGTGTACAAATCTTGTATCCAATCCTATAGTTTTCTGATAATTTCTATTGGTCAGATTCAGGCAATTTAAAATACCGAAATTCTACCAATTTCCTTTAAATCGGTAAAACGGTTTTAGAAAAATCCTATGAGATTTCCTATGGTTCTAATCTAATTCCATCAAGTCTAATCCTTCAAAATCACACTTAATTAGCTTTAAGTAAATGCTTAATCGAATTCTAATTAATCCTAATTATTCGATGAAAATCGAATAACTAGGCGAAAAACGATAAAAATTCGGTGGAGGTGAGGCCAAGTTTCTCCACTATCTTGAGCAACACTTGACGCCACTCATATGTAGTAAGGGTGGCTAAATTTCAGCCACTTAAGTGAGGGTTTCCAGTAGAAAATTCTACTGGTTCGGCTTTGGTGGTTTAAAATGCCGAATCTTCGCCGATTTTCTTCAAATCGGCAAAACTTTACTAAATGACTCTGAGAGAATTTCTATATCTCTATTCTAATTGCTCCTAAGCCTAATCTCTCTAATTAATATCTAATTAACTCCTAATTAACCTTACTTAGTCAATAAGATCGAATAGATCGATTAATAGCATAGATTAAACGTTTCTCAAATTCAGAGCCTTTCTATTTTCTGTTTTCCATAGCTAATGGCATATCCGTAATTTTGAGTAAGTCCAGGGACACCCCACGTCATTTCACACCTGACTGCCTCCATGGCCCAATCGATAGAGATTTAAATTTCTATGATTTCACCATGTGATTCTGCTTCGTTTAAAACCCCATTCTGCTAATTCTACATATGTGGGGATATAAAGGTCATTTTATGAAAAGTTATAGGGTTATTGTGGAAATAATTCTTTGGGGTCAAAACATAATTTCTAAAAGTTCTGGGCATCTTTGTAATTAACAAAAATTTACAAGGGCACTTTTGTTATTTCCTAATTTTTAACATATGGCAGTGCCATATTTTGATAACTTAATGTTACCTCACTATAATTCCAAGTGTAAGGATCGTCATGGCATAGTGTTGCCTGAGAAATTCTCACATTGCCTAAAGGAAATAATTCAAAGTTTTCGTTACGTTCTGCTTATGAAAGTGGGGATGTTACAGGGTTCAAGCAATACATATACATAACTAGAAACATTTTACAAGCAAAGAGCCATATCACAAGAAAACACTTCATATCGAGGAGCATGGCCATGAAGCCTTAGAGCAAGTTCTAGAACCACCTAGCTATGGAGAGCTTAGGAGTTCTAAAGTTCAAGAACACATAAAAAGAAAAGGATTAGAGTCACTACCACAAAGATTTTCTTAAAAGCTTGAAGGGTGGAAGTAGTGGAAGATGGCCTCACTCCTTAGAGCTTGGAAGAATGTGGCTAATGTGTATTTACTTTGCTTCTTCAAAGACCAAAGATGGTGGTCCTTGAAGGGCTTGTGATGGTGGTGAAAGGAAAGAAGGTTGAATAAGGTAAGAAAGTGATAAGAAGAACAAGAAAGGTTGGAAGAGCAAAAGAGCTAGGATGAAGTTTAAAGAGAAATGAGAGCTTGGATTTGTAGTGAGAGGATGAAAACTTGCAAATGAGAAGAGAGAGGGGACTGAATGGCACCTTACAAGAGGTAGGTAGGAGGTGATTTTTTGCCTCCTTCAACAAGCAAGAAAGTTAAGAGCCTTGGGGTAAAAAGGGTGGTTGTGTTTCCTTTGAGTCTTGGTGCATAACAAGTACCATTTTGTATTTTCTCAAGGGGTTAAAGGAAGGCACTACTCTTGGGATTTATTTGATGGAGTATGATTTACCCATGTGGCATGATCCAAGTGATGGATAGCCTTTCTTTGGTCTTGTCTAAGGTGATGCTACTAACATAAGCTTAGATCCAAGGGTGCAAGATTTAGGAGACAAATGGAGGGTTGGATTTGGCTCTTTCTTGGCCGAAATTTTCATGTAATAATTAGGAGAAATTTTTGAATTTTCAAAGCTATTAAAATTATCCAAGTTGTTAATTAATTTGATTAGTTTAATTGCTCATTAGTCAATTTCTATTAATTACATCTTTAAGACGTTTTTCCTCTAAAAAAATTGCTCTCATGAATTATGTATTTAGGGTATAAGAATTAATTTATCTCAATTGATTAAGGTAAAACAATTGTCGTGTACTTAACTAATAAGATTATATTAGCTTGATTATATTTGTAAGTTACAAATTAATGAGGTTCAAATAATTAGGCTTCAATTAAAATGTTTAGTGCATTGTGATTCAATTGTTGACTTGACTCAATTTACTAAGCTCTTGCTCATCGAGATTAGCCAATTAGTTCTTAGCTAATCGCTAACTCCTCTAATTAGCCAGGGACACTAAGCTAATTAGCTTAGACAAAATTGGGGATGTTACGTTTCTCCCCTCCTTAAAAAGAATTTTTCCCTCAAAATTCGTTACTTGTAAACAGGTCGGGATAATCTCTTTTCATTTCTGACTCAAGCTCCCAAGTGTGCTCCTCTAAGCTTCCTTTTCCCCAGGCCACTTTTACCAAGGGCACAGACTTGCTCCTCAACTGTTTGACCTTCTTATTGATGATTCTCATAGGTGGTAGGTCAAAGGTTAGGTCTTCCCTTAATTGTACACTTTCTGGCTCAAGGAAGTGACTAGGGTTAGAGATGTACTTTCTCAATTAAGAGACATGATTGTGAAGGTTTAATAATGGCTGTGGTAGGGCTATTTGGTAGGCAACTGTCCCTACTTGTTTCAAAATTTGGAAAGGACCGAGAAAATGAGGGCTCAACTTTTTGACTCTAAGGACTCTACCTATATCTATTGTAGGAATGATTTTCATGAATACTTGTTCTCCTTCTTGGAACTCGATTGGTTTTCTTCTCGTGTTAGCATAACTCTTTTGACGGCTTTGAGTAGTGAGATTCCTCTCTCTTATTTTCTTTATTTGCTCAGTGGTTTGCCTAACCAAATCAGGTCCTAAAAGGCTTTGCTCCCCAGGTTCATACTAACAAAGCGGAGATTGGCACTTTCTACTATACAAGGCTTTATAAGGCGCCATCCCGATGCTAGCGTGGAAGCTGTTGTTGTTGGCAAACTCTATGAGAGGTAGGTGTTTGTCCTAACTTCCGGGTCAATCCATTACGCATGCTCTTAGCATGTCCTCTAGAGTTTGTATGGTTCTCTCTGATTGTCCATCAGTCTAGGGATGGTATGCTGTGCTTAGATATAGTCTCATCCCAAATGCCTTTTGCAAGGCTCCCTCGAACCTAGAGGTAAATCTTAGGTCTCTATCCAATACAATGGTTGCAGGTACTCCATGCAAAAGCACAATCTTTTGGATGTGTAGCTGGGCTAGCTTATCCAACAAATAGTTTGCTCTTATAGGTAAAAAGTGAATAGACTTTGTTAATCTATCCACCATGACCCATATGGCATCAAACCCAGCTTGTGTACGGGTAAACCCATCACAAAATCCATGGAGATTTCATCCCACTTGCATTCGGGGATCTCCAATGGCTGCAACATGTCCGAAGGCTTTTGGTGCTCAATTTTCATCTTTTGACAAACTAAGCACTTATTCACCATGTCCGCCACATTCTTTTTTATGCCTAGCCACCAAAACATCCTTTTGAGGTCTTGGTACATCTTCATCATGCCAAGATGCATGGTAAAATGACCTTTGTGAGCTTTTCCTACAATCCTATTCCTCAGGTTATCCTTAGCAGGCACACAGATTCTCCCTTGATACTACCATATCCTTTTAGCATCTTGAGCAAACCCTTTGAGTTTTCCTTCCTTCACTTGGGCTACTATCCTTAAAAATTCTTCATCTTCCCTCTGGCTTCGAGCAATTTAACTCTTGAAATCGCTCATCACTTTTATTTGGTTCAACCTTATGCTACATGGGGTTAGGGTGACTCCAAGGCTAAGGTCTCTAAAACTTTCAATTAGCTCGGCTTCCTTAACCATCATCCATGACATGTACAATGATTTGTGACTCAACGCATCAGCAACTACATTGGCCTTACCAGGGTGGTAGTTCAAACCGAAATCATAATCCTTCAAGAACTCCATCCATCTTCTCTGCCTCATATTAAGCTCCTTCTGATCAAACAGGTACTTCAGACTCTTGTAATCTGAGAATACCTCAAACCTAACTCCATATAAGTGGTGTCTCCATATCTTTAATGCAAACACCATGACCGCCAGCTCCAAGTCATGGGTTGGGTAATTAGCTTCATGAGGTTTCAGTTGCCTAGAGGCATATGCTACCACATTGCAGTTTTGCATCAAAACACAACCTAAACCTCTCCCAGAGGCATCATAGTAAATTTCAAAGGCTCCCTTAAGGTCGATTAAAACTAGGATAGGTGCTGAGGTCAACTTCTCCCTCAACTCTCGGAAGCTCTTTTCACACTCGTAGTCCATACAAAAGCAGCATTCTTCCTAGTTAGCTTGGTCAAAGGTAGTGATATTTGAGAAAAACCCTTTATAAACCTTCGATAGTATCCGGCTAAACCAATAAAGCTCCTGACTTCCGTCACCGTCGTTGGTCTCTCCCAATTCATCACCGCCTTTACGTTACTTAGATCCACAGAAATTCCTCCTCTTGACACCACATGGCCCAAAAACTTTACTTCCTCCATCCAACCTAGCATAAATCTTTTTGTCTCTTAGAATTTCCACTATCATTCTAAGGTGCTCTTCGTGTTCCTCCTTTGTCTTTAAATAAATAAGGATGTCATCTATGAAGACGACTACAAACTTACCCAAATACGGCCTAAAGATTCTATTCATGTAATCCATGAACACCGCCGGGGCATTAGTCAATCCAAATGACATAACTCTAAGCTCATAATGTCCATACCTTGTCCTAAAGGCCGTCTTAGGAATATCTTCCTCCTTTACCCTAATCTGATGGTATCTGGACCTCAGGTCAATCTTTGAAAATACCTTTGCTGCTCTCAGTTGGTCCATCAGGTCATCTATCCTAGGCAAGTGGTACTTATTTTTCACAGTAACCTTGTTTAACTGACAATAATCCACACACAGTCTCAAGCTCCCATCTTTCTTCTTAACAAACAACATTGGAGCTTCTGTGGCACTAGGTTTCACAAACTTCTTCTCCAGTAGCTTTTCTAGTTGAGTCTTTAGCTCCATTAACTCCATTGGGGACATTCTATAAGGCGCTACAGATATCGGTCCCATCCCCGGTATCAACTCTATGGAGAACTCTATCTCCCTCTCAGGGGGAAACTCGAGGATGTCCTATGGAAAGACTTCGGGGTAATCCATAACTATATAAATCTCACTCAAAGTTTGCTCAAGGTCAACCTTACTAGCTGATAGGAGAACATATTCTTGATTCTTAGTCTTACAATAGTACAATAGGACAGGTTTCAAACTTAAGCCAACAGGTTTAATAGGTACAGAAGGAAACACAACAGATTTTGTAGCACAGTCTAATATAACACAGTTGCCTGAAAGCCAATCCACGCCTAAGATACTGTCCAAATCAGATAAAGGAAGACAAATTTAATCAGACTCATAGGTTCTATCATCAATACAAAATCGACATTTTAAACAACACAGACAAGTTCTAACTGGTTTCCCAATGGGAGTAGAAACAAGCAGTATATAAGGCATTTCAAAGACAGACAATCCTAGCCTACTTAAGCAATTATGAGAAATAATAGAATGCATAGCACCAGAGTCGTACAGTACAGTTAAGATGTTACCATTTGCTTTACACATACCTTGGATGAGATCATCAGACTCGGTGGTCTCCTTAGCATTCATGATGAAGACTCTCCCTTGGCGTTGTGGTTTGGGAGTAGGCGTGTCCTTGGTGCAGTTTTTGGCAAAATGCCCAAGCTGTCCACATTTGAAATAGACATTTTGTCCAGCGTAGCAAACCTTTTTATGCTGCTTCCCACACTTTGGGCAGGCGAAATTCGTTATAGGCTTTAGGGGATGGGCGGCAGGTCTTGGAGAATTGGCAGAGGGCTTTTGTGGCTGTTTGCCCTTAGAATCTTCACCATGGTAGGGCTACTTTGCAAAGGCTGCTTCAGGTATTGCCTTTGAGATGCCTGTCTTCTCTTGTGGGCCTTCGATCTCTGAATGGCTAGCTTCCGATTACATTCTTCTACTACAGGAGTCTTTATTAACAAGCGTCGCATAGTTCCTTATCTCCAACGAGGCCACCAACGCCAGAATGTCGGCCCGCAGTCCTCCCTCATACTTCATGCATTTCCAATTCTCATTAGGGTTTCGTTGGTGGAGCATAGAAAACTTACATAGCTCCTTAAACTTTGCTGTATATTCTGCAATGCTCATACCTCCTTGGTAGAGCCTCAAGAACTCCATCTCTTTTGCGTTCCTTACCGACATCGGAAAATACTTCTCATAGAAGGCTTCCTTGAATACATCCTAGGTGATTTCCCTTTGGTCACTCTCCATCAAGCTCTTCCCTCCCTTCCACCAGAACTTGATGTCCGTCTTTAGCATATAAGTGGCAAAGGCTACCTTTTGGGTCTCTAAGCAAGCTAACACGAAGTAGATCTTCTCAATCTCCTTGATCCACTCGTCAGCCTCCTCAGGGTTAAAAGCCCCTTGAAACTGGGCGGGTTCACCTTTCAAAATTCTGAGAACTTTTGATAATCGACATTAGCTCCATTTCCACCAACGGACTCTTCAGACCTTCAGTTCAATTGGTCCATCATGTGCTCAGCAGTTGGAGCTTGAGCTTGCATTGTGTTTGCCATTTGCTAGAAGGTTCTCATGAACTCGACGAGGTTTGCATTGTCGCTGTTCTTGTTGGAGGTATATCTGCGAGTTGCAATTAGTTCCTGAACATACCAAACAAAGATATCGAGTTGATCAGGCCCGATATTAAGCATAAGCATGGCAGCAACTAAAGGCAATCTCACATGACGGTTATGCATTCTAAGTCCTACATCCCATCATGCAGATACGATCCACAGCACTACTTAACATAGCATACGTAGAGTTATGCTTGGAAGCATAGTCAGTCCAACCTCAGGGTTTAGTATGTATGTTTCTATTTATGGCCTTATGTTTCTAATAAATGCTTGAGGCTTTGATGATTAGTTCTAATTATGAACCTGTGATCGAGGAGATAGCTGTTGATTTAGATACTGCATAAAGCTCTCTAACATAAGCTCCTTGCTTTTGCATTCTTGAGGGCAATTTCTTTGAAAAGAAAGCTATGGGATAACCATTCTAAGTCAATACTACTCCAATCCCCTATCCGGAAGCATCAGTCTTTAGAACAAATTTTTGTTTGAAGTCTAGTAGTGCCAATACTGGCCCATCAGTGATAGCTATTTTCAACATTTCAAAAGCACCTTGAGTTGTCTTAGACCACATGAATGCCTCTTTCTTAAACAAGTCAAACAATGGTGCTACTATAGAAGCATAATTTTTAATAAATTTGTGATAGTATCCTGTTAGGCCCAAAAATGCTCTTAACTGTTTTACAATTGTTGGAATTGGCCACTCCAAAATAGCTTGCACCTTTTGTTTTTCCATTGCCATGCCTTTTCTTGACATCACATGGCCAAGATAATCAATCTCCTCTAAGCCAAATGAGCACTTAGAGAGCTTAGCATAAAGTTAGTGCTGTTGTAATAGTTTCAGGACAACTTCCAAGTGGGATAAATGTGCCTGCCAAGAGGAACTATACACTAGTATATCATCAAAAAATACTAGTACAAACTTTCTAAGGAAAACTTGAAAGACATTATTCATTAAGGATTGGAAAATGGCAAGGGCATTGGTTAAGCGAAAAGGCATGACCAACCATTCATATAAACCTTGATGTGTTTTAAAGGCTGTTTTAAATATGTCCTGAGGTTGTATTAATATCTGGTGATAACCAGATCTTAAATCTAGTTTAGAAAAAAACTTAGCATCATGAAGTTCATCTAAAAGCTCATTAACAGTGGGCATGAGAAACTTATCTTAATAGTTATGGCATTGATGGCTCTGTAATCCGTGCAAAACCTCCATGTTCCATCTTTCCTTTTGACTAGTAGTATTGATGAAGCAAAAGGGTTGGAGCTTGGCTGGATGATACCTTCGTCTAGCATCTAGTGAACCATTTTGTCAATGATCTTTTTCTGGCTATGAGGTTGTCTATAAGGCCGAGACTTGATTGGAGTGGCACCTTCAACTAAGGGAATAGCATGATTATGACTTTTGCTAGGTGGAAGACCCACTGGTTTGTCAAATACTGACTTATATGTATGGAATCGCAGAACTAGTTGTGGTTCCATGTCCACCGGTAATGGTAGCAATGAGGGAAGATTACTTTCCTATGGTTGTAACTAAATGGTGTACATTTCAGCAATGGATTGAGTATGAGACATCCTATGAATGTAGTGAAACTGAGCTAGTGTAGGCTTGGAAGTCTTCAGTCCATGCAAAGTAATTAGTTTGTTGTCCCAGTAAAATGTGATAAACATATCAGTATGACTAGCCATGTATGTGCCCAGCGTTGCTAACCATGATCCCCCTAAAACCAAGTTAGCACCTGAAACAGGAACGAAGTATACTTGAAGACATAAATCATGGCCTTGGATGTTCACAAATAGGTTTCGAATACAACCTTCAGTAGTGATAAATTCGCAATTGCCCACCACCACTTTGAATTCAGGGCTTGGCTCAACAGGAAGTTTCAGGAGCTGAGCTAATCTAGGTTGGAGGAAGTTGTCTGAGCTACCACTATCAACTAATATTTGAATCAATTTGCTCTGTAAAGAGCCTTCAAATCTCATTATGATGACACTACTAGCCCCACTCAAAGCATTATATGATAGTTGTGGCTGATAAATTTCTTTACCTTCTTCAGAAGGTGCTCCACTTGGGTCTGGTATGTCAGGATGTAATTCTTATTCCCCATCATCCTCCATTTGCAACAACAACATTTGCTTATTAGGACATTTATGTCCTAGAAAGTATTTCTCATCACATGTGAAACAAAGTCCCTTTTCTCTTCTCATTTGAATTTCAGCTGAGGTCATTTTTTTATGTTGGAGTTTCTGGTTGAAGACCATGAAGGCTTTGTTAGTAGGTAGGTAACAATGGAGGTAAATTTGCATTGTGGTTATATGCATTACTATGGTGCTATTTGGGTATGAAATGAGATGTGTTGGACCAGGAATGTTGCTTGGGTTTGTAATTATATTTCTCCTCAAAATGTTTTGCCAAAGAAATTGCTCTCACTAAGGACATTAGATTCTGGGCTAATACTTCTCTCTTGATTTCCCGTTTCAATCCACCCACAAAGCATTCAAGTACTGCATCAAGACTAAATACCATGGGATCGATTAGCCAAAGCAGTAAGCTGAAGATAATAGTCATGTACTGACCCTTGTTGAGTGATTCTAAACATAGAGGCTTGTGGGGATTCAAATGGTGAGGGCCCAAACTCTAACTCCAGTACATGGAGGAACATTTGCCATGAAGGAAAAGAATTATTTCTCTACATCATCTAAAACCAAGGAAGAACTTCACGGTCCAGGAGTAAGGATGCAATTGGAGCTGCATCATCTCAATGAAAGCACCATTTGTTACGAGCATAAGTTCTTGAGAGAATCACATCCCAAAAGCTAGCTATTAGAGTGAGAGAGCCAAAGTCCATATAAGGTCTCCCTTTTAAGATGACCTCCCCGATGTGAGACTCATAATATTGCCACCCCCTTCGAAAGCCGACGTCCCGACGGCTGCACTCTATGATACTTCATCTAGTGGCACTTCACTCGGTGACGCTTCACTTAATCACGGTCAGTTCCTCTGTCGGTCAGAACCCTCCACTTGTCAAAATCCTTCGCAGGTAGCCCTTTTTTATTAGCCGGCTCTCAATGAAAGCACCAAATGTAACAGATTACAAGTAGAAGACAAGATAAGTATAATTGGTATTTAATATTCAATCAAATAAAGACAGTAGCATAATGGTTCCGAAAATTTATATGAGTCTATAAGCAAGAAATTCAACTAAACAATCTTCAATATAGAAAAAAACTTAAGGAAATCACTAAACCATCAACCCCTTGATGTTACACCTGCATTAACAAGAAGGGATTGGAATTAGTGTTGAAAGGGAGGTGCAGAAAAGACAGAGGAATTTCACAGAGAAGGAAATGTCATACCAAAAATTGCCTTCCACAAACCAACTCATCCTGCCTTATGCTTCTCGCGTCACGTAGTCTTTGAGTGAGGAGTTAGTTACTCTCTTCCTAGTGCTCTATTGTGGTTCCACATTCTCCACGCTCTCAGCCACGTGTCCCCTCCTACTAACAAATTTACTTTCTTCCCTATTTACCCTCCTATCGGTACATGGCTCCTCCAATTCTGCACTGGGTTGCATAACAGGTGCTTCCCCTTTCCGTCGCTATTTTGTTTCATTTTGCACATTAGATACCTAATGAGAGTGGGGTGGGAGGTGTCCATTGAGCATACATGGAGAGAAGGCAAAATGTGTGTGCATATTTTATCTGGGGTTACCCAGACTGAGCTCTTCTCCTTGGGATCAACATTCATCTTCCTTGGCGGTGCTTCTTGCTGCGATGCTTGCAAGAGTGACTTATTCTAGATCTTGGATCTAGTGTGTTCTTCTTTTATTTCAGCAATACAAAATAAATAAATAAATATAGTACACATGTGGATGGGGCTGTACAGACTGGTAACTTTCTTCTTTTAATTATTAATTTGCGCGCGTACCTTTTTGTGCCTTCACTATTAGTTATTTAATGATATATTATCGTGAAAATTGACCTGATCAAAGAAAAGAAAAATAAAAGAGGCAGATAGGGACTTGTTTGCCCTTTCCATGTGCAATCATGCTTCTTCCTGTTCACTTCATATATAGTCCTTTTCGTCTGGAATCGTCTGTACGGTACTATAGAACTGTAGGGATTACAAAACCAAGTCAAAATTCAAGCATAACGTTTTGTCAGCAAATGCAAATACACATTTATACCTCACGTTGTTTCATATTTATATTTTCACTATTTGATCATGTTCTGCCTATTTTATTCTTTTCACATATATACTTTAATTCTGACAAATAATTAAGTCACCCATGCTTAGAAAGTTGTGTATCCAACATATTTTTTTTAATGCCAAAATTGTCTATCCTTAATTCACTTGGTTGTAAGCTAGTTGCGGATTGCACATGTAACCATTGAATTACTAATTACATTTATTTGTCGTAAGTTTGAGTTCATTGGTTACATTATTACCTGCAAATTTCTCTTTTAAGAACAGAAGGAAGAAAAAAAGGGGGAATATATATAACGTCCATGTACTGCACGAGTTTATTAATATTTTTTTATAATTATTTTAAAAAAAATACTTTTCAAAGAAATACATGATAGTAACTAAAAATTAAATATGTAACTTTTATCTTTTTTAAGTATAAGAACTCTCAATTCTTTTAACAAGTTTAATCTAAATAATGCAACATATAATTGTCTATAACAAAATACAGGTTTTGGTAAGTATAACTTTATATAGTTTAATGATTGACATTTATTTTTGTTTATTATCATACAGTATATGAAGAATTTATTATATACATGTTTAGGTAGCTCTTCAAAGTTGCCAACAACCTACGTCACTTGAAGGAGGAGTGATAGGAAAAAAATAAGATAACTAGGAGAGTGCAAGGAAACCTGAGGTAATCTTAGCAAATGCCCAGGAATCAAGAGGAAAGAACTTAATTGCATGAACACCCGCCTAGTGAGAATAGTCAATAAAAGAAAATAGCTGAGAGACTAAGAGAAGGAGTGTGTGAATATTCTCGGATTCATTCATTCCATCACTAGCTCAATGTAGCAATACCAAGGTGTAAACAGTTACCTCGATACATGGATCCAATCTAGCAATACAACTAACCCATCATTTTTCCCTATCATAATTACATTCTTGTCCCTAAAGCATAATAAAAGAAAAAGAAATAGAGCAGTAACTATTGATAATTGTCATAACTATCATTCTTGTATAATTTGCTATATCAATACCCCCTGCAGCAATTCCTTGACCTCAAGGAATGAAATTTGGATGCTGAGATATGAAATATTGGTAGAATTCGCTTTTCTGATTCTAGATCCCTCAAGGTAATTTAAATTCTTCTCAGATCGCCTTTTTTCTCTATTCCATTACAATTCGATTCGAATCCTCCGTATTTTTGTTTCATTTCCAATGTCCCCTTGCTTTTGAGATTTTGTGCTGCATAAGAATTCTGAGCTGGATTTATTATTTTCCTTTTTCGCGAATTGCAGCAGTATTAGCGATCGGTTCGTTTTGTATTTACTTAGATGCTTGGTTTGTTGTCGTGGTTGTTTTGCATCGTTTGATCTGTGGTTTCCAGATCGAGATGTTCAGATCCGATTGGGGACTTTTGAAAATGTCATGTTAATTTAGTAATTTCTTCTGTGCGATCCGTCTCGGCTCTCGTTTAATGGTTATGTGATGCGAGCTATCGAAATGCATGTGGTTGTTTATATTTTCTTGGCTTGAGATCTGGCTGAATCCAGTTAGATTAATTTGGTTCTCTAATCTCTGTTAACACATATTTCTCAGTATTAGGTTTGCTGGAAGAGATCAGATTCAATTTTTTCTTTTTGTTATTATTTATTTGGTTATTTTGGTTGAAATTTTGCCTAGAAAATAAATCAAGACGTTGAATGGTCAACGAATTTTGAAAATGTAGGGATCCACAAGTGTTATGTTCTGTTTTCTTCGTTTGTTTATCTAAAATCCAATCTATTGCTGTGATTTCTTTGTGCTTGCAAAAGAGGTTGGAGGTTTCACTACATTTGATTACCTTATATTATTGAAAGTTAGTTTTGAACCGTTTCTTTGCTAAAGCTTTGGTTTGTCTCTTTCCTTTCTTTTGTGATGGGCTTCCAACCACCGTCTAAGCCAAGTCTCTCTTGTGAGGCTGTGGGGCATGATGATGCGGATGAGGGGAGCCCATAAAAGGTTGATGAGATGGCAGCCTCTAGCAGAGAGATTAAAACGGAGAATTGATTGTACTTTTTCTCTATGTTTGCAAATCATTTTCCCCAACATGCATCCAAGCTGATCAGATAGTTATTATGGTTGCATTCCCTTTGGTTGTCAACCGGGATGAGGCGGTGATTGGTGGCGCTACATGGCCGGTGGTGGAAGGTGAATAGACCTATGAGGTTACTTGACTCTCATTGCTTGGGAATGCCAATAATTGTGGGATGGCTTTGGGGATGACTTCACGTCTAACGTGGCCATCAATAAAAACATTATTCCCATGCAGCATTAAAGCATGTGCGAAAATTTTTTTCAAGAGAAGTGTATCATGTGTTTAGAGAAGTGCATTTTGTAAATTGTGCCTTTTCTTATGAACTTCGATGTATCATTATTGCTTCTCTTTTTAAGAGTTGAGCCTTATCCAATTATCGAAAAAAACCTTAGTGACTACATGATCAGCTTGTTTGATCATTTTTCTGTCTAAAATGGCCTCAAGTTTGCACAACAACTTCTTGGAAGGATAATGCAGTGGCAGAGGGCTAAATGGAACATTAGCTAGGTTGATACACTCTTCAAGTAGGAAACATGGAATACATTGTGGATGGTTGTAGTGCTTGGCAACTCAAGTCTATAAACAACCTATCCCACATGAGTAATGATTTGATATGGACCAAAATACTTTAGAGACAACTTGTGAACTTGTTTGCAAGTCAAACTATGCTATTTATTGGTCTGGAGCTTGACAAATACATAATCACCAACAACAAACCCACATTCACTCCATTTCTATTTTGCCAATTAAGCCATGCGGTTTTGAGGATATTTTAAATGAAATTACAGCAACTGATTCATAGCCTCATGTTTCAGTAAGGATCTGTCCATGCCACCAGTCAAACCTTTGATTCTCCAAGCAGATATGGAAGATAAGTAAGAGATGGTTGGCCATACAACACCTCATAAGGGCTGCATTGTAAAGAAGAATGGAAAGAGGTGTTGTATCACCATTCAGCAAGGGTAGTCATTTCCTCTTAAGTACAATATTATGCTTAAGTCATAATTTCACACTTAGGAGTTGTTACTAATAATTGAATAAATCTTGATTTATTATTCATTTTAGTTTATGAGAAATAAACACAATATCTCTTACATCACAAATAATTGTATTACAATACACTTTGTCAAAGTACATGAACAGTTCTACTAGGAGTTTTAGCTAATGAAATGATCATCTAATGCTGCAGATGTATTTGTCAATTGTCCTCAGCAACAATCAGTCCAACTTCAGTGAAATTCTTCTGCGTTGGTCCTCATTGAGATCTCCTAAGCTGTTTGGAGATGACACTAGAACACATATAGGGTGAGAATTTTACATTGTCAATAGGTTTCCTAAGCTACTCGACATGTCATCCTAGCTACTTCAGTTTGTTAAGAAAATGTGTTCCATACATAAGAATAGAAGTTTATTTATTAAGTTTAGAAAATATATTCTTCTGAAATAGGTTATTTTTAACAATCACTTAGTAAATTCCAGAATAGATATAAGATTAGTAGCAGATAAGCCTCAACCATAATAATAACAACTGTACAACATAATGGGCTAGTGGAATATACATATGCAGATGCACACGTTGAACCATGCAAATGCACTTGACTTTCTTAACATCTAGTTCACTTGCTTTACTTAACACACCTAGGTGTTATGTATCGCCATCCCTAGGGTGTAGCATTTCTTATCTTTCATCCTTACTTGGTCCCTTGGGAGTATTTGGCAATGTAACTTCTAGGTAATAGCCTACTTTTTTGGATCGAGCCCATTCCTATACGTAATAATCAGGTTTACTTTCCTCACTGCTCACAACGACTTATTCCCCTTATTTTATTCTAAGGCTGGCCCAAGTAATATAGAATCAAAATCATATTAGAGATTATATATTCATGAATGCATATGCTTGAGAGACTCGTGATTATGCTACATAGCTTATATAATTCTATCGAAAATCCATCAGCATGATAGTAAAAATAGGAAGGGTCCCAAAATAGACAGCACAATCATCAACTAGCCAGTCACAACAATCATGATCATTATAAATAATATGCCAACATAATGTCAATTTGGTATGTAATTACATAATTATTTCAATACATTTGATTCCTCATGATTTATGGAAACTCTAACTCATGAAATTCTTAAGTTGTCCTACTTTCCTTATATCTATCCAAAATTTCTAAATTATTCTAAAATTCCATTTTAATTCATTTTAATGTTAGTCTACTTTTAAATCTCTTTAGTTTCACTAAATTTTGAAGTGTATAACTTAAGTTATTAAGGTTTTACTCAAGGCTATCCTGTTTCAGGACAAACTTGCACATCTAAACTTAGAAAATCACTAAAAATTTATCTTACCTTATTTTGATCCGAAATTCTACTAGAATGTACCTATTTGGGCCCTCTTTCAATTGCAATAAGTTCCACTCAAAATGGGTAGGTAGAGCTCAAGTTATGAGCTCCTTATTTGGGTTGGCTTGTTTCAACCCGAACTTTAAGAAATTACTGGGAGCAATCTACTAAGAATTTATTATAAAATTTTATGGACATTATTCTCTATGTGTTTTCTTTTTAACAAAAGTTGTTGCACTCAAATTAAAGTTATATAAGGCGAGTTATGCCCATTTCCTCACACACTAGTTAGGACAAGAGATGTATCATAAGTCCTTCATTTCAAATCCAATGGACCTATAATTTATATGATTGAATTTTTTATAACTCCCGGTAGTTAATTATATTTTTTTTGTTGATTTTTATTTAATTTAGGATGTAGTTGTTAGTTTATTTAACATTTTGTTTTATTTTAGTTAAGTAATTTAGACCGGGTGGTATTTCTATATTTTGGTTATTTTCTTATATTTTGGATACTTATTTTGGGTGTTTTTAATGGTTGTTGGGTACAAGCAAGCCTAGAGGAAGTTGGAATCAGCTAAAGGAAGCATTAGAATTGAACATCTTACACTATAGCGCAAGGTAGTACACTATAGCGCATTGTCGCAGAAGAAAAGAGCTCATGTGTTTGGTGTTGCGCTATAGTGCGTTGCCATTTCTGCAACTCATATCGTGCTTGGATACTGCACTATAGCACAAACTCATTTGCAGCAAATACGTGGCTCGTGCTAAATTTAAATAAAAGGGGGATTTGCACACTATCAAAAGCAACACTTTAGATCAAAAACAGATCTCTAGACAAATTGGAAAACTTTCCAAAATAGGAAACTTCTCTAGAAAGATTGAAGGCGAAGATTCAAGGGTTCCAAAGCTCAAATATCATCACAAAAAGATCTACTCCTTTGGAATTCTTGTCTCTAGCTTCAATACTTTATGTATTTTGTTTCTTCTATTTCCTCATCTTCATACACTTTTGTTATTTTCTTTTCCTTAGTTATGAGCTAAGTTTCTTTTACTGGAGCGTTAATGGACCCTTTTTGTATGGCAATTTTACTTATGGATTAATGTTAATCTTGTTTTTATCTCAATTGTTTAGTGCTTTTGTTTATGCTTAATTTTTTTGAGTGATTGGCCACCATTTAATTGACTCGTTGGTTTACAATAACTAAAGATAGGGTTTGTAAACAAAGCTTTTTAACATAAATACCATGAGCTGAGCGAAAGCTAGAGATAGACAAACGCGGTTCATGCAGTCAATATAGAAATCCATAGAGCTTCAATCTTTACCTAGATTAGTTTGTGATAAAAGATTAGGCAATCAATTTAGGATAAAGAGTATTGTTTGACCTCTAGAGAGACTAGAAATAAACTAAGGGGAACCAACCGTGAGTTAATCAGGATAGGAATAGAGTAATGGAAGTTCAGAGTAATTGTGGCTACAATAAGTGAAATTAATTAGCCCTAGCATCTATTCCATTCCAACTGTCCAACCCGTTAGCATTTGTCTACATTATTATTACTATTTTTTATTTTTGTTTTAAATTCTTCATTCATAATTTCATTCTGTCCAAATAGTTACTCCTAGACTATTCGGCATTTGATCTATTCTTTAAGAACAATACTTTACTTATCACTTTATTACTTGTACGACCCAGTATACTTGATAGAGGCACATCAATTTTTCTTCAAGTCATGTTTTATCTAAAATTAGCTTTACTCAAATTTGAATTCTGTAGGTTGAGATATCCCCTTCGTTGTACGGATGCTCCTAGGTTTTACTTCAACAGCTTTTCTGTTTTACGATTATCTTGGTCTTCTAATCTATTCTTTAATATAAACCAAGTTTCTCTACCTTAAATCACTAGAAAAGAGTCCTATTGACACCATACAAGTCCTACATGAATAAAATTAAAGATGATACAAGAAATCATAACTCCCATAAAATCCTAAAAGATAACAAATCTTAGGAATCCTACCTCAATTCAAGGCTTGTAGTTCTTTGGCTTGGATCTTTTGGTGTCTTACTCCTCTAAAGCCCTCAAATATGCAGAAAGCCCTCCTTGCTCCTTGCTTGGTTGAGGTTATATGACTAAAAGTAATAAGGTTTTGGGCTTGTATTCGAGCTTTTTGATGATAAGCAAGGGAAAGAGGTGAATATTTAGACAAGAAGGAGCCAGGTGCAAGAGGTTGGGTGAGTGTGAGTGAGTTAGAGGAAAAAATGAAGATAGAGAGAATGAAGAAGGCAGCCGAGGTTTTTGAAAGGGAAATGAGGAATTTTGGGCTTCTTCCTTCATAAGTTATTTTGACTCATGAAGGGTTTTCATGGGTAGATATCAAAGGAAATTTAAATTTCCTTAAGCTTCCCTTTGTATGGCCTTACTTTAACCATCAAGAAGGTTGGTGTGGTTAATTTCTAGCCATATATCCTAGGATTTTTAACTGATATTTAAGCCATCTTAAAGTATAGGTTCCTACCGGATCAATTCTTGTATTATGAGGCACCGTTAGTAAGACGTTTTCCTTCAGCTAGCAAAACATTACTATTTTTCTATAGAAAAGATTTTAAATTCACTCTATAATTAATATTTCCTTATTTCCTAATTGTATATCTATAATGTACCTAAGAATTAATTATTCAACAGTATTAGTTATATGTACTATTATTCGAGATGTTACATGTGGTTTCTTAGAACACATGTAGGAGGGCAAGTCTTGAAGCAATGATTGACAACCTCAGACTACCCATCCGTTTGAGGATGATAGACAGTAAAATGATGAAGAGATACACCCTATAAAGAAAAGAGTTCTTCCCAAAACTTACTAACAAAGATGGGGTCTCGATCACTTATTATATTATTAGGCAAGGCAAGCCATGTAATTTCAAAACATGAGTCATGAACAAGTGAGCTACATCTTACCCTGTGTAAGGATGGGCCAATGCGATGAAGTGAGCAGCCTTGTTCAATCTTATTCCAGCAGAAATTGTCCTTCTTGAGTAAGTTCATGAGCGGTTTTGCTATCTTGCCAAAATTTCTCATAGACCGGCGATAGTAATTGGCCAAGCCAAGAAACCCCTATAGTTGTTTTATGTTGGTCAATCTACAACTACTAAGAGTTTAGAAGGGTCTATAGCAACACCCTCTTTGGAAATAATATAGCCAAGATATTCAATTTTGTTAGCCCCAAAAGTGCATTTGCTTCTTTTGAGGAACAAAGAATTCGACCTCAATGCCTGAAAAACCTTCCTCAAATGATGAATATGGGCTGATAAAGAGGGGTTATATACAAGAATATCATCAAAAAAGACAATAACAAATTTACAGAGATACTCATGAAATAAAGCATTCATCAAATACTAGAAGGAACCTGGTGCATTTGTGAAGCCAAATAGCATTACAAGGTACTCAAAGTGGCTAGCATGAGTCTTGAAAGCTGTCTTGAATTCCTCTCCCTCTTATAGTCAAAGTTACTGGTAACCATCCTAGAGATTCAATTTAGAGTAAATGGTCGAACCCCCAAGCTCATCCAATTGATCACCTGTGAGAGGAATGGGGAAATGGTCCTCCACAGTTTGGCTATCTAACTACTGATAATCAACACATAGCCTCCAGCTACTATCTTTTTTTCCCACCAATACCACAGGTGAAGCAAATGGGCTATTACTATCTTGTATAAAGCCTTGGCTCAACATCTCATCTACTACTAGAGCATCTATAACAGATTTTTGTGCAAAGGAGTGTCTATGTGGCCTTTGGTTCACCAGGTTCGAACCCTCCTTAAGAGGAATTCTATGATCAAAGCCTGGTCGGGGAGGACGAAGGGTCTTCGGCTCTTGGAAAAGGTCCTCAAACTCTTCAATGAGGCTACCAAGCTCCCTTGGAGTTTCGTGTTGCTTGTTCATGCAGCAACTTAAAATGCCTAGTTGTTCTGCTTCAGATTCCACCTCTTTAGTAGGGATTACTTGCAAAAAAATAGAGCTGGCCCCCTTGTTGAACCACCTGACTGAAGGTTTTGGCCAAAATCAGCTTGAGACTAGCAGGAGCAACACTTCGTAGAGCTATTCTTTTCCCTAGATAATTGAACTCCATGTAGAATTTTTGGAAATCCCACAAAATTGGCCCCAAAGTGATCAACCGCTGGATTCCAAGAACCAAGTCGCAACAACCGAGCAGTAACTCCATGACATCTGAGGTAAAAGTCATTTGTTGGATTTGCCAAGAGAAACCTCTGCAAATAAAACCAGCTGTAATTTAGATCCATCCACGATGGCTACTGTCAAAGGGTTGATCTTCTCCAGTGTACAATCCAATTTCTTGGCCAACCCCAAATCCATGAAGTTGTGAGTGTTGCCACTGTCGTGAGTATGTGGATAAGCTTTTTGTTATGCAACCTGGATACCCTCATGGTATGATAAATAGCATTGCCTGACAATGCATTCATTGAGAATTGGCATTCATTACCAATAGAGGGGAGTTTAAATGGTTGCAAACCAGTAGAATCATCTTTAGGGAAAGGCTCTTCAACTTCATTCTCATCCTTATCTCCTTCTAGAATGGATAGTTGTATTCTCTTGTGCTTCAAATTGTGGCCAGGGGTGTATAAATTGTCACAGAGCATCACAAGCTCTTGGCTTTTCTCTTGGCCATCTCAGTTGAGATTAGGAATCTAAGAGGTATATTAGTCAGGGGTTTGGTTTGTGGGTTTGGTTTGGTTTCTATTTGAGTTGAATTTTGGTAAGGTTGGTTGAATATACGTTATTGGTAGTGAGTGTTTGGATACATAGGCTTAGGGTTAGGTTGTTTGTATGGTTGTGAGGGTTTATGGTTTTGGGAGGCTTCAATCAACCTAGCAACTTTGGCAGCATGGGTCATATTAGAAGGATTAAACATTCGAACGTGCATTTGTGTCGGAGGTCCTAAGCTAACCAAGAATATACCAAGTACATGCACTTGAGGGGGGTTGACCTGTGTCTGAGCTAGCACAAAAAAATCCACATATTCCTGTACCTTTGCCACTTGTTTTATAGCTATCAAATCTGCTAACCTAAATCTGAGAGTTATATTAGAAATATATTGCGGCCAACCTTGATAAATCTGAAATCTAGTTTTCATGTAATTAAGGTGCCATTGCAAGGCACTTCCAAACAAATGCATGGAAGCCAATTCTGTCTTAGACTCTCAGCCTGTATTATCAAGAGCAAAGAATTGCTCACATTTATATAGCCAATTGTGTTCCATCAAACCTAGGAAACTCAACTTTAGAAATTCAAGAAGCATAAAGGGCTTGTTGGCTATTAACATTTGAGTTAACATTGGTGTTACCTTCATTCCCATATGCTTGATTGGTGCTGTTATTGGACGTCTCAGGCTGATTAGCATGGAGGGTTCGCTGAATCTCTTTAATCGCAGCAGATAGGGACTAAAATTGGGCCAGATACTGTGGTTCGTGGCAGCTATGGTGTTCGTGATATTCTTGGAGAATGAGTTCTCTAGTTCTTATAGTGACTTCTGGGTACGAGTTGCATTTGCCACTAGGTTTGAATCAGAAAGCTCTTGATACCAAATTGATAGGGGAAAAAAATGAGATAACCAGGAGAATGCAAGGGAAATGTCCAAGAATCAAGAGGAAAGAACATAATTCAATGAACATTCACCTAGTAAGAATAGTCAGTGAGAGAAAATAGCAAAGAGAGTAAGAGAAGGAGTGTGTGAATATTCTCTGATTCATTCATTCCATTACTAGCTCAATATACCAATACCAAGGTGTAAATGGTTACCTTGATATGTGGATCCAGTCCAGCAATACAACTAACCAATCATTTGTCCCTATCACAATTACATTCTTGTCTCCAAAGCATAATAAAAGAAAGAGAAATAAAGCAGTAACTGTTGATAACTATCATAACTATCATTCTGGAACAATTTGCTATGTCAAGGAGTGTTAGTTCATTTATTTAGCAAATCTAGTCATATTTTTTTCTTAATATATATTGTTAAGGATGGCTACAGTGTTACAAATTGTTATTTAATGACGTGCAATAAAATATTAACGTATTAAATAATTTAGAAGTAAAAGTATTTTGTCTAATTTGAGGATAAAACCTATTCAGGACTAGAGTATATGAGCCAAACTCGGCCCAATACCTGAGCCTAATAAGGGGTCAGACCCATCACTATCCAAGGACCATCTTGGATCCATGTATGAGCTAAGGCCCAAATCTAGCTTTCAGCCTTAATTTGGAACAAGTATAACGGTCCTCTGACATTGTGGAACGATATTCACCTTGCGTGTTGCCAATAAACTCGGACCCATCCATTAACCCCAAGCTAATGGACGTCCCAAGTTTTCTCCTACAATAGTGGAACCAAACCCCCATCTTCTCAACTACCTAGTCATATATAAGAGTCTAGTTATGTACTTCAGGTACTTCTTCTACCTACCTCTCATATATTTACCTGCATTCACTGACTTGAGCGTTAGAGTCCTTGTAGGTACCCCCGCCGCTATGGACCTCAACTTCATCAACAACAATTTGAGATCCCAATCTTAGTTTAGAGTCCTTTTAGGTAACCCATATCCAAACGTTAGCGCCGTTTGTGGGGATCAAATGCTGCTTACCATCATACTGCGGCGGAAATCACACCAATGTCTTCACACCCAAGGCGGGAACACACAGCGATACATCACCCCACAAGTAACCACCAACCACTGGTGGATGGTCAAACAGCTTCCGATTCAACTTTGGACGCTGGAGACCAGCACCACGAGTAGAACTCAATGGGTCACCGCTCCCTTATCTAGGCCACGGGAAATATGGTTGCCTCCAGGGTGGAAATCCACCCTCAGGCCAACACCGACCCACTCACCGAAATGCTTACCTTGATGCGGGAGCAAGCCACCTGCATTCAAAAGCTAGAGCAAAATTTGGACCACATGAAAGAAGCCAACCGAAAACCATGCCGGAAGTAATGACTGGCTCCGAGTAGCGGAGTAAGGCTACCGACTTCAGCATAGTGCAACCGGCCCATTGGAACTTGGTGGCCAAGTTTTCATCGTCACCTTCTAAGTGCTCGAGGAGGGCGAGGACCATTAGCTCCTTATCCATAAAGTCACGATAAGGAAAATCCTTGTCCATCATGTGGATTTCTGACCTATCCTTCGACAAGGGAAAACCCTCGAGGTCTGTAGCTACAGCCTTCTCTTTGGCCGCCTTCTTCGATTTTTGTTTCTTCGAAGGTTGGGCCACCGAGGCTGCCTCATCAGGAGCAGGAGTAAACACCGATTCTCTAGATCCCACCGATTTCGGGCTGTTACTCCTATCCCCCTTATGGGGCCTCTTTAGTATCCTTCGTCAGAACTCGGCAAGGGCAGACTTTGGGGCCATTCTACAAAATAGAAATCCATGATAAGCATACCGTAAAGAAAGTAGGAAGAAAGTGCAGCAACAATAGAAAAAGATAATAACCTAAATATTGCCTAGCCTCCCCCGGCTCTACGCCAACTATGTTCTTCAAGTTTAAATGATTTTTCCCAAAGCATTCTAGAAGAAAGTCAACAACAGCCTTCTCTTCAGGCTTAAGGGAACTCTCCTCTATCCGAGGAGTTCTGAAGTACTTGCACCAAAAGATATTAAATCGGAGCTCTCCCTCCAAGGTTTCCCAGAAAAGGGATTGAATTTGGGCACCCATAGACTTTAAAGTAAATAGGCTTGAAATTGTGAAAGGACTCTTCGTAGAGGAGGAATACCTTCCGATTGACATGAACTTGGAAGGACAACCAACCTGAGGTTATTCCACCACCAAAAGGTTGGGTCAAAGTAAAGAGGAAGAAGAAGACTTTTGGGGACGGCGCTACTCCGAAATATTTGTGAATAATCTTGAACCCTTGATTCATCGCCCAGCTATTCAGGTGTAGTTAGGAAGCAACGGGCTCAGACTGCCTTAGAATCTCCACTTGAAGGTGGGTAAATGGGATCCAAACTTCTAATTTGGAGATGAGGATGTCGTAAAACCACATCCACCGGGGACCCCCCTCAAGATTAAGGTCGCTTACTCTCTCGTTTGGACCAGGGGCCTCCAAGTAATACTCCTCCTCATACTCGCCCTCAGGCGAGATTAGGTTCTCCTTTTTGAAATGAGTCAAGAACTCTGAGGTTACTACTAAAAGAGTTCCAAGGACTTCGGGATCGACCCATCGGTAGATGAAGTTGATCTCGGGAGAAAACGTTAGAGCCCTCTTTTTGACCATTTTCAAGATCTCAGACAACCTACAAAGGAAACCACCCCTATGTCACAAACCTGGGAAAAATCTAAATCGAGAACTTTCAGAAATGGAATGGAAATTGAAAAGGCAGACCCCCTATGGTGGTTTCCTTCTAGGCATAAAGCCGCCGGTGGGTGGCGGAAGTAAGAAAATGAAGCAAAACAGGGGATAAAACTGCCCCCAAGTAGTGAAAGTGATGCGGCCCGATGGTGGGAGAAAACTAAACCACCACTAACATCACACTTCACCCTACGAAATAAGCACTAAAAATGCTAGAAACAAGGAATGAAAAGAAAAGAGCATACCTATTACAGGAAGTAAACGCTCGAATATGGAAGATTGCGTTGCTGCAAGACAAACCACTATTCTTCACTACAAAGGTTTAAGTGTGCGAGGAAATGGAGAAATGAACAAGCGAAGGGGGATTTATAGGCATTAAGACTCCCCTTCACCACGCACACCAAATGTCACTAAGGGCATGTTGCCACTTTTTGCATAAAGGAGTTAGGGGCAAAAGTGAAAAAAGAACCCCAATTCAAACAATGAGGCGCTCAAATCGAGGCGCTGAAACAACACATGTCTGTTCGGGGCAACAAGACGTGACTTACGAGGCGAAAGGACGTCGCCACTTTCGAAGATCCAAGACATTGCCACAAGCAAATGTCAAATCATTTGGAAAATGGCAATCTACTTTCGGAGCACAGAACGTGATGTTGGAAAATCATGAAAAACTCGACACCCTATGAAGTCACCTCGGTCACTGAGTTAGGGGCATTGTTCCGGACTGGAGTATATGAACCCAACTCGGCTCAATACCTAAGCCCAATTAGGGGTTAGACCCGTCACTATCCGAGGTCCATCTCGGATCCATGTACAAGCTAAGGCCCAAAGCTAAGGCCCAAATCCAGCTTTCGGCCTTAATCCGGATCAAGTGTAATGGTCCTCTGACATTGCGGAACGATACTCACCTTGCGTGTTGCCAATAAACTCGGACCCATCTATTAACCCCAAGCTAATGGATGTCCCGAGTTTTCTCTTACAATGGTGGAACCAAACCCACATTTTCTCAACTATCTACTCATATATAAGAGTCCAGTTATGGACTTCACGTACTTCTTCTACCTACCTCTCATATACTTACCTGCATTCACTGACTTGAACGTCGGAGTCCTTGCAGGTACCCCCGTCACCATGGACCTCAACTTCATCAACAACAGTTTGAGATCCCAATCTTAGTTCGGAGTCTTCTTAGGTAACCCACCTCCGAACAAAACCATTTAATTTTAATTTTTTGAAAAAAAATTTAAGCAAACTAATTATGAAAATTTAAATTACAAAAATTATGTCAAAATGAGCTAACATTTTCATGTAATTATTTAAATTTTGACCTAATAAAATTCAAAGATAAAAATTAATATTGTTATTTGCAACTAAATAAAGTATCACGGAAAAAAATTCTTCTTGAGAATATTAAGATCATTTATTCCTTTAAATTTGATTATTAAAAAATTCAAAAGTTAAAACATTTTTTCTACTTTGTAAATAAATTTAATTTTAAAAATTTTAAATTTTATACAAAATAATTCTCAAAATTAAAATCACAAAAATTAAGTTATCGTCAGCTAAAATACACATAAATTGTATGTGTGCTTCACTTAAATTCTAAAATTAAGAAATTAATGATTTAGTCATTAAATTTGCAAAAAATTATTTAAGTTAGTTCCTAGATAGTGTTTGTAAGGACTAATTTAAATCACTTTTTACAATTTCAATGATTAAATCATTAATTTCTTAATTTTATGGTGTAAAATGAAACACGCATACATTTCAAAGACCAAAATAAATATTCATTGTTAAAAACCACAAAAGTTAGGTTATCATAATCTAATAATATCAAAGTTTTATGTAGTTAAATTCAAAAATAAAATATTAATATTGTTATATGGAACACAATGTTGAAAAATATTATCTTTAACTATTACACATTAGAATGAATTTTAATTATAAATTATATTACTACTTGAATTATGTAAGAAGTGTAAATTTGAGTAAACTTTAATTACAAAAAATTGTGTTAGTGATTAATTGTAAGATGAAGTGGATTTATGAGACATTAACTGTAAGAAAAAATGAATTTTACTTATATATATAGTTGTTATCATAGGCGGCAATATTAGTCTAACTAGTATTTTGAACCCGTGCAATGCATGGAAAAAGAAAAATCACTACTAGAAATACGCTATTTAACGACAAATTTACTGGCAAAAAAGTTGGTAAAATCTATCAGTTAGTATTTTATCGACAAAATTACCAACAGATAGGATCCATTGATAAGATTCATGTCGCTAATTAAAAAAATAAATATTATCGACGGAAAAGCTTATCCGTAAGTAATTTATGTAATTATATGACAGAATAAATCTGTCAATATAATAAAAATAATATCGATAATAATAGCATTAGAAACTATCATTAACAGAATTAAACCAACAAATTATTTATAATTACCAACGGCATATCTGTCAATAATTTTAAATCTTTTTTATAATTTAAAAATATTACTGATGGAAAGACTATTTCAATTCTTTCTAAATAAATGTATCAATAGTTGAATTCTCTCTCTCTCTCTATATATATATATATATATGTGTGTGTGTATATTTGAATTCTTTTTAAAATTTCTTTTTCCAAATGAACACATTTATTTTTTTAAATATATTTTTTAATTGATTTTACTTTGTTTTTTATTTTTCAAAGAAATGCATTAACGTGAAATTACTTTGGTTGCAACACATGTAAAAGTTTCTTTGTTATATCTTTTGTTTTAGAAATTAACTAGTATTTGTGCCCGTACGATACATGGGGCAGAATAAAAACCTTTTTAAGTGTAGTAAAAAATTAATTTTATGAAAATAATATATTATAAAAATAAGTGACAAAATGATTAATAAATATAAAATGGAAGAATATCAATTTGTTACATCTTGAATCGAATAAATAATAAAGAATAATACAAAAGATAATAATAAAAAGAATTTTTTATCTTTGACATTGCATTGAAAATTTCATCTTCATGTCAAACAGTACATTGAAACATAAATTAATATTAAAAATGATAAAATCATAATTTCAATAAATTAAATTAAATAAATATAATACAGATTGAATTAGAAAATATAATATTAAAATTAAAATTAAAATGAATTAACTATTTTAGTGGATGACAATTATTAGCACGGAAATAACATTTTATGAATTCTTGTTAACTAAACACAAAATAAAATTTAAGAAAAGTTATTTTAAAAATTATCCATTTAATAAGATATGAAGTTAAATTAGTAACCCATCCACAAAAAAAAAAAAAAAAAAATCGCACAACAAATAGATATATGAGAAGAATATTTATAATAAGTTCATTTAGTTAGTTTAATCCAATTCTTTTTTTTTTTTTTCCATTTTTTAGGCCTCTATATCAAGAGTTTACTTTAAATACAAATAATTGTTATTTTACCGAAAACAAACCTCAAACTACAGTAAAGTATTTTAAATGTATTAGGTTCAAATTATTAATCTATTTTTATCTTTTCTATTTGTTATATCTATTAGTGTGATAAAATAAACATTCATTAACCAACTCCTTATTAAAAATTCAAATTTCAACTATTAAACATCATAATGTTATTTTTTAAAGCTAATTACTATTTATTTAAATGAGTTATTGATTAAATTTACTCATTTGATTGACAATTTGAAAATTTATGTGTTTTATTAAATTACATATAGCGCATGAAATAATTACTTAAAATTTAAAAATAAAAATGAATACACTCTAACTTATTTTTTATTTTCAATGTTACAATATTAATCTTTTTTATGCGGTTTTTAACTTGTACATCAATAGTTCACTATGTAAAATTTCTTTTTTTCAAATGAATGCATTTATTTTTTCTATATTTGAATGGTTTTTAAAATTTTCTTTTTAAATGAATGACATTTATTTTTTTCTATATTTGAATTCTTTTTAAAATTTCCTTTTTTAAATGACCATATTTAATTTTTTTTCTTTGTTCCTCTTTTTAACTTATTTTACTTTATTTTTTATTTTTCAAATAAATGTATTTAATGCGAAATGAATATGGTTGTGACACGTGTAAAAGTTTCTATGCTGTATCTTTTGTTTTATTAGTAATATAGATTATTTGGATTTTAAAATTATAAAATTTAAAGATAAAAAAGTAATATTGTTATATGCAATTAAATAAAATGTTACACAAAACTAATTTTTTTTAGGATTTAATGCCAGTTCTTCCTTTAAACTTGAATATTAAATATCAAATAATTCAAAGGTGAAAGTATTTTAAAATTAAATTAATTTAACAAGTATAAAATTTTAAGAAAATTAATTGTCAATTAAAAATCACAAAAGTTAAGTAATCATGAGCAAATAATTTTAAATTTTAATGTAATTAAATTGAAAATAAAAGATTAATATTGTTATATGCAGCATAATGTTAAAAAAAATTATTTTTAATTATTATAAATTAGAATAAATTTTAATTATAAATTTTATTGCTACTTGAATAATGTAAGAAGTGTAAATTTGAGTAAATTTTAATTATAAAAAAATGTGCTAGTGAATAACTATAAGATGGAGTGGATTTGTTACTCATTAATTACTAGATAAAGTGAAATTTACTTTCATATATATATATATATATATATATATAAGGAGAGAGAGAGAGAGAGAGAGAGAGAGAGAAAGAAGGGGAGCTCACTTAAACTTGGATGGAATTGATGTTATATATCATCAAGATGCCACTTAGGGATGTCAAAATTTGCCATTTGATAGGGATCCCCGTGGGGACTACCCCATTCGGGGCCCTAAGTTCATGGGTTTTTCCCTTGGGGGGATGAAGATGGGGTTCAAAGTCTCCCCAAGACAAATTTGTGGACAGGGGCAAGGATCACCCTCCTCGTCCCGCGAGGATTATGTGTATGCGCAGGTATTAAAATACCCTTCATTTAAACACACTATATATTTATATATGTATATATGTTAATTATACATTTATGACATTTCATAACCTTTAAAAAAAAATTACCTAAGCTAGACTACCTAACCTACATAGCCCAAGCCCAGTTTCAACATTTAAAAAATTCATCTACCTTAAACTATCTAAACAGCCCAACCTATACACAAGTACCTAACCCTAGTTTTCATTTTTCTATCTAATCTCTCTCAGCTGACAACCATCTCTCCCTTTGTGCCCTCACTCACTCCTTTATGCGCTCACTTCCCTCATCCTTAACCTCAAGCCACCTTCCTACAACAGGACAAAAGCTTTGCTGGCACTGCACCTTCAACACCGTTGCCACTGCACCCTAAATGCCATTGGCGCTACACTCGGCTTTGCTGCCTCAACGAATCTCCGGCAACTATGGATCGCAAGCAAGCCGCAACACCACCTCCCTGTGGCGACGATGATGGCAACGCCTGATGAATTGGATTTTTATACTATTTTTATCCTTCATACTTGTCTCATTAATCCTCCTTTGTGCTTAATTGGTTGAGTTTAGATCATTTTTCTTTTTTGGATCTTAGTGAGACTTAGTTAATTTTTGCAGCATTTCGGTTATTTTGACCTGCTTCAGTGTTTAGATCATATCTTGAGCTTTATACCTCATTTTATTATGCTTCTTGATTTGTAGGAAAGCTAAGAGATAGAGCTATGAAGAGGGCAAGGGCTAATTCTGAGATCTTAAAGCCGAAATTGGGCTCGAAACTGAACTGAAGCGTTTGGGCGCGATTTCTGAGCAGCCTTCAATGATTGGACCATATCTTGGGCTACAGGGACTCAATTGAGCCCATTCCAGTGGCATTGGAAAGCTAACATCCAGGGCTTCATCTTATGTTCAGAGCACTAAGCCAAGAAGAACCGTTATGAGGCCCAAAAAAAACGTGTTGGAAGCCGCTGCTGAGTCTAAGAGAGCCCACTCAACTTGTTTTGGGCACAACTTTCTCTCTAAGCATCCAAATTGGGCAAATGAGCTATCCAAATTTAGCTTAGGAAAAGAGGATTATTTTAATTAAGTAATTAGTGACTTTTAATTAGAGGTATATATAGAAATTTTGATTATGCTTCAGGACCTTTTTTTGCTCATTTTGTAATTTTTAGTTTTATTGAATAAGAAAAACTCTCTCTCTCTCTCTCTTTTGCGTTTTCCTCCATTAATGGAGGGGTGATCCTCCTCTGATCTAAGGCATCAAGAGAAGCATTCAAGCTCTTGAGGATTAGTGCATCAAGACATGGAAATTCCAATTTCGGTTTCACTCCTCTTCTCTTCTTCTTAATCTCGTAATTGAATTAGAGGTTTTCATTCATGCATGTTGATTAAGAGTCAATCAAATCATGTATAATTTGGTTGATATATGTGATTCGATTGTTCAAGAGTGTGATTCATATTTCGGATCTGAATATGAGATTAGAGCATTGGTTTGGAAGCTAATCCAAAATCAATTTGGTTTTAGAGGTCTCTAAACCGAATTGCTTGAGTGATTAGTTGAATGCATGGAGATTTTCATGTGAATGCTAGGTTTGATTTGAGGTTTCAATTGAATCTAAAATTAATCATCGAATTGGAGTGTGCATGTATATTTGAATCCAATGATTGAGTGTTGATTGCTTTCTTCTTGTGTGTCTTGGATTAGAATTTTAATTCGATTTAGCCTTTTTGTTTTCTATTTGCTTTGGAATTCAGTATTGCATTTTAAGTGTTTGTTATAAAAACCCCCCTGAATTTTTTGATCAAATAGTGTGTTCATCTTTGGGAAACGATCCGAGTTGGCTACTATACTATAGTCGCTATTCGGTTTAACTTGCTCGTATTACGATGCGCGAGTCAAATTTTGGCGCCGTTGCTGGGGATGATACATTATGTTTGATCATGTTCATACCTGTGAATATCATGCTAACTCCCTGTTTGTGCTTGTGTCCAGAGTCAGTGCATGTGTGATTACGTGTCTTTGTGTTCATGAGTTCTTGTGTTTGTGCATATTGCATATTACGCATTTACGAGTTTCGTGACTAGGAGTAGTCTGCATTAAGAGTAGTTCTGAATTAGTAGTGTTTCTGAGTCTTTAGTGTTTAATCCTGTTTTATGTTGTGGTTTTGCATCCATATAGCTCCCCAAATTCTCTTGCGCTTTCTGTTTGTTTTGTTTGATGGCTCTGAGTTGTTAGTTTTAGCGTTAGTGTCCAATTCTATTTTCTTTGTGTGGTCCTACACTCTGCACATTTGGCTTCTATCCTTGCATTCTGGTTTCTCTTCTACATTCTGCATTCTGCATCCTGCAACTAGGAACCTTCATAAGCTAGGCTAGGCTAGGCAAATTCCTCATCTGCATAACCACCATAGACTAGTTCGTACATAACCTCCATTCTACATTTTCTAGTCTACAGACATTAATAGAGTTTGCATCATAGAATAGTCATTCATATAAGCCTTAGTCTGTATCCATATCAGTAGCATCTTTAGCCTCACCTTGCATAGCATTTCGAGTACCTGTCATAGCACTTTCTGCATCAACCAATAGAACAGTGCCTTTCCTTGCTTCTATAGACCACATTAATCATATTAGGATTGTTGCTAACCTTGGTTGTGAGTGCTGACCTGCTTTTTCTGCATTACACCAAGGGAGCATAAGGGAGCCTAATAGGAGGTACGGAAGTGGATCCTAAGTGGGAGTTTGGAACCAAGGATTGCTGTCCAAAGTTTCACCATCCTTCTGAGCAAAAGTGACCCATAGGAAAACATGGCTAACAATCATGATAGGACTTTGAAAGAGCTGGCAGCACCAGATGTCAACTACCAAGCTCTTGCCATCCAATACCCAGAATTGCATGCGGATTTTGAGCTCAAATCAGGATTGATACACTTGCTTCCTAAGTTCCATGGTTTGGCTGGAGAAGATCCACACAAGCATCTCAAGGAATTCCATGTGGTGTGCTCCACCATGAGGCCACATGGAGTTGGTGAAGATCATATTAAATTGAGAGCTTTTCCTTTCTCACTTGATGGAGCTGCAAAGGATTGGCTTTACTATCTCGTGATCCTGGTTCCATTACATCGGGCAAGACATGAATAGGTCTGTTTCTAGAGAAATTCTTTCCCCGCTTCAAGAGCTGCTGCAATCAGAAAAGATATATGTGGCATAAGGCAGATCCATGGTGAGACCTTACATGAATATTGGGAAAGATTCAAGAAATTGTGTGCAAGCTGTCCACACCACTGCATTAGTGACCACTCCTCATTCAAGATTTTTATGAAGGTCCGATGCCAATGGATAGAAGTATGGTTGATGCCGCTTCGAGGAGCTCGTAGATAAAACCCCGCTGCAGCCCGGGACTTGATTGCTAACATGGCTGAAAATGCTTAACAATTTGGTACCCGAGCCATAGTGTCTACAAGAGGAGTGAATGAAGTGAATACCTATAATCCGAACCAGCAGAGGATGGAGAATGTAATAGATGAGTTGACAACTTTAGTGAGGCAAATGGCACTTGGTCGATATAATAGCCTCAAAGAATCCATACCACCACCAAGCAAGCCTTTGTGGAATTTGTCAGATACCAGGTCATGCAACAGACCAATGTCCGCAGCAAATGCAAGAAGGCAATGAAACAGCTTGCTGGAATTTTTCCCCGGGAGGCCTTATCAACACCACAGAACCAAAGAGCAGAGGAATTATGACCCTTTTCTAATTCATACAATCCGGGATGGAGAGACCACCCAAACCTAAGGTATGGTAATGCTAATCAATTCCAACAAAGAAGAAGCAGCAGCAGCCTCAATATCGGTTCAAGCACAATGTCAGCAGACCAAACATGAGACAGAAGATCCGCACAAGCTAAACTGCACACCACAAAGCGGTAGCTTAGAACCAAGCTTGGCAGAATTTGTGAAGCAGATGGCAACCAGCAGTGTTCGGCCAAAGAAAGAATGTAAGCCAAGATCCGTGAGTCCGCAAACACGATTGGTCAGTTGGCTACAACAAAGGAATGAGCTGAAATCCTAAGGTTCCGCAACCTCCCTCCCAATCCGTGAGCAATCCAAGGAATGTCGGCCCATCACTCGAGAAGTGGCAAGCAACTTAAGGTTCCTGATGTTGAACAACCAGATTCTGCAGATTCTGCAGAACAACCAAGGATACAAGAAAAATCTGATTCTGCAGAATCAGAGGAAAATTATGCGGAACCAAGCAATAGCAAGCAAGTTGAACAAAGTGAGAAATTGCCACTGCCCTTCCCCAATAGAGTGACACAAAACAAGAAGCGAGCAGAAGCAGAATTGGACAAGGAGATCATGGAGACATTCAGAAAAGTTGAAGTTAATATTCCACTCCTGGATGCAATCAAGCAAATTCCCAAATATGCAAAGTTCCTCAAAGACTTATGCACTCATAGAAGGAGGCTGAAGGGAAATGAAAAAGTCAGCATGGGTAGAAATGTATCCGTTATCATCCAACCGAGCATTCCACCTAAATGCAAGGATCCGGGCACTTTTACAATCCCTTGCACCATAAGGAGCAAGCAATTCAATCAAGCCATGTTAGACCTTGGTGCTTCAATCAATGTCATGCCAACATCGGTTTACAAGTCCTTGCACATGGGAGAGCTCAAGCCAATGGGAGTGGTCATTCAACTAGCCAACCGGAGCACAACCCACCCCGAAGGAGTTTTAGAAGATGTTTTGGTGAGAGTAAATGAATTGATATTCCCTACTGATTTTTATGTGTTGAATATGGAGGATGACATGCATATTAATCAACCAACATTGATCTTAGGTAGGCCATTTCTAAAAACTGCAAAAACCAAGATTGATGTGCATTCTGGTACCTTGTCAATGGAATTTGGAGATAGCAAAGTGAATTTTAACTTGTGTGATGCCATGAAATTCCCACCGGAAGAGCATTCTGTTTTTCAATTAGATATCATTAATTCATTGGTTGATAATGTGCATGAACATTTGTTAGATGATTTTCCAGAAATTGTAGGCTTTCAAGATGAATTTCAATGTTCTGATTGTGATGGAATGCATGATAAATGTGTTGTTTGTGCTGAGATTGATGCATGTCTCCATGATTCAGATTCTGCACCATTTAATTATGCTAATTTTCATGCTGAAATTTCTGGTTCGCTTTACATTAATTCCAACTCGATTGTGCAGCTTTTGTAGACTTGAACTCTGCAGTATTGATTTAGTTTCTGCAGGTTTCAAGTTGTTAACCCCGCTATTGAGAGTGCAAATTCTGCTATTGTCGCACATTTTGAAACTTCACTGTTGAGAATTACATTTTACGAAATTTACATTCTTGCAGTTTACGTTTTACGCAATTTCTATTCTGAAATTTCTATTTCTAAAAATTCCATTTCGATGCTATTAATTACTGGTTCGCTCTTGTTGATGATGTCCATTCCAGCTTGCTTCGTCCCAACACTAGTAAACTCAAACTCCATGAATATTGCTGCTAACAAACTGTTTTGGTTTGCTTAGATTCTGACTACAAATTCGGTTGTAAATTCGCATTTTCACTGCGAGAAAATTCTGGTTTGGTTGCTATTCCTTCTGCTTTAAATTACTGCATATAGTGACTCTATTTGTGCAGATTCTGTGGATCCAGTTTCTGATAGTATGGATGAATCCACTGTTTTTCTTGATTCTAATGCCATTGTGCAAGATTCTTCATGTGTTGCAGGTGCAGAAATTAAACAAACAGAACAAATTCCAAGATTAGCACCCTCCATACAAGAGCCACCCACCTTGGAGTTGAAGCCTCTGCCAGAAAACTTGAAGTATGCATTCCTGGCACCCAATGAGAAGCCGCCAGTCATCATAGCCAAGGATTTGCTGCCAGAACAAGAGGAGAAGTTGTTAAACATTCTAAGGCAGAACATGAAGGCTTTAGGCTGGACATTGGCGGACATACCTGGGATTAGCCCCTCTACGTGCATGCATAGAATTCAGTTAGAAGAGGGTGTGAAACCAGTGAGGCAACCCCAGAGGAGACTGAATCCTCTGATCTTGGATGTGGTCAAGAAAGAAGTCAGCAAACTTCTAGCTGCTGGCATCATTTATCCAATTTCAGACAGCAAGTGGGTGAGCCCGGTGCAAGTTGTCCCCAAGAAGACCGGTATTACAGTAGTGAAGAATTCAGATGGTGAGCTGGTATCCACACGAAAGTGCGTAATACCTGGAGAGTCTCAGTGATTGACTATAGGAAGCTGAACCAAGCCACCAGAAAAGACCACTTCCCTCTGCCCTTCATCGATCAGATGCTAGAGAGATTGGCAGGTCAGTCTCACTACTATTTTCTTGATAGTTTCTCTGGCTATTTTCAGATTCATATTGCACTAGAAGATCAAGAGAAGACCACTTTCACCTGTCCATTCGGCACATTTGCATACCGGAGGATGCCCTTTGGCTTATGCAACGCCCCAGGTACATTTCAGAGGTGCATGGTGAGTATATTCTCTGACTTTCTAGAGGACTGTATGGAAGTTTTCATGGATGATTTTACTGTTTACGGCTCTTCTTTTGATGCATGTCTGGATAGCCTGGCTAGAGTTTTGGGTAGATGTGTTGAATCACACCTTGTCTTAAATTTTGAGAAGTGTCATTTTATGGTTAGGCAGGGTGTGGTCTTAGGTCATATTATCTCTGGGGAGGGTATTTCTGTTGATAAATCCAAGATAGATGTCATTGCTTCTTTGCCTTACCCCGCATGCGTGCGGGAAGTGCGGTCTTTTCTTGGCCATGCAGGTTTCTATAGGCGATTCATCCAGGATTTCAGCAGAATAGCACTCCCATTATCCAGACTATTGCAGAAGGAGGTTGACTTCCAGTTCGATGATGAGTGTAGGAGGGCATTTGACCAGCTGAAGCAGCACCTCATCTCTGCCCCGGTGCTTCAACCGCCGAACTGGGAGTATGCATTTGAGCTGATGTGTGACGCTTCCAACTTTGCAGTTGGAGCAGTTCTTTCACAGAGGGTCGGGAAGATACCCCATGTTATAGCCTATGCTTCCCGGACCTTGGACTCTGCAAGCAAGAGCCAACTATACCACCAGCGAGAAGGAGCTTCTAGCCATTGTCTTTGCTTTAGATAAATTCTGCTTATCTTTGGGAACTAAAGTGACTGTTTTTTCTGATCATGCAACACTGAAGTTCCTGTTGAAGAAGCCAGATGCTAAGCCTAGGCTCATTAGGTGGATGTTGCTGTTGCAGGAGTTTGATATAGAGATCAAGGACAAAAGTGGAGCCGAGAATCTAGTAGCGGATCACCTGAGCCGAATCCCGCAGACCCTAGAGCCTCTTCCTATCCGTGAGACCTTTCTGATGAGCTTTTCTACAAACGCAAAGTAAGGACCCATGGTATGTCGATCTAGTTAATTATCCGTTGTTCACTGAGTCACCTGCTTATTTTAAAAAGCATCAGATAGATAAACTTAGGAGTGAGGCTAAATACTATATTTGGGATGATCCGTACTTGTGGAGGATGTGTAGTGATCAGGTCATTCGGCGTTGTGTGCATGAGTCTGAGATGCCATCTATTTTACAGTTTTGTCACACTCTTGCCTGCGGTGGCCACTTTGGTCGACAAACAAGACTGCTAGGAAGATTTTAGATGCAGTGTTTTTATCGCCCACTTTGTTTCAAGCGATGCCTACACATATTGTAGGAATTGTGAACAATGCCAAGACAGTAGTATTTCCGTGAGGGAATGAGATGCCTCACAGCTCTTATTATTTTGTGAGATATTTGATGTTTAGGGTATTGACTTTATGGGGCCTTTTCCTGCTTCTTTTGGTTTTGTTTACATATTGGCTGTTGATTATGTCTCTAAATGGGTGGAGGCCAAGGCCACCGGACTGATGATTCTCATGTTGTCATAGATTTTGTCGATCACGATATTTTGCGTGTTCTGGGTGCCTAGAGCTATCATCGATGACTGTGGAAGCCATTTCTGCAACCTAACATGGCTACCTTGCTGAAGAAGTATGGTGTCACCCATAAGGTCTCAACTCCATACCATCCGTAGTCAAATGGACAAGCGGAGGTGTCCAACAGAGAGTTGAAGCAGATCTTGGAGAAAACTGCTCAAATTAACAGAAGAACTGGAGCAAGAGACTTGAGGATGCTTTATGGGCCTATCGTGACCGCCTACGAGACACCTTTGGGGATGTCCCCTATAGGATTGTCTTTGGTAAGGCATGCCACCTTCCAAAGAGAGATCGAGCACAGAGCTTATTGGGCGCTTAAACACCGCAACTTGGATCTGGACCACCCCAGCCTTCATAGAAAGCTCCAGCTTCAGGAGTTGGAGAAGATCCGTTTAGAGGCCTATGAGAATGCCCGCATGTATAAGGAGAAGGCCAAACTCATCCATGATAGGATGTTATTGCGGAAGGAGTTCTCAGTCGGCCAGAAAGTGCTCCTCTACAACTCCCGCCTCAAGCTTTTCTCTGGTAAGCTTCGTTCCCGGTGGCTTGCTCCTTATATTGTTACTCAGATTTTTCCCTATGGTGCTGTGCAGATTGTGGAGCCTAGGACGGACAGATTTTTTACTGTGAATGGCCACCGTCTCAAGTCAAGCTTTCATGAGGAGCTATCCGTGGACACCATTGAGGAGGTTCGCTTGTTAGCGGCCACCTATGCTTGATAGGGATGTTTTCTTCTTCCCTCTCCTACTTCTTTCTAATTGCCTTGCATTCTATTCTGTTGCATGACATTGAGGGCAATGTCGGGTTGAAGTGTGGGGGGAGGATGATTAGTTTTAGTTTATCTCTCGTGCATTTTTCCAGCTAGTCTTGCATTTTGGGTTTGTTTTTGTTGCTGAAATAATCTTTGCTCTTGTTCTTCTTTGATGAATTGATGGTTGTTGAGTTAGGACATTAAATATTGAGGTGGATGGAGTTCCAACATGATTTCATTTTTTCTTTTCCCTCTTGCAATATGTGAATTGAGTGATTGATCTTGATTTGCTTGGATTGAGTATGATGAATACTACCCTTGTGAGCTTTTGAGCTATGTTTTGGATGGTTGCATTTCATACCATTCCTTTCTTTCTTGTGTGTCAACCCTCATAGTTTATGTCATTCTAGAACTTGCTTTGATTCTTCTTTGAGGCTACATTTTCATATGCATTCATGGACATGATAGAGGCATTTCTTTTCATTTTTAACCACTTGGCCATATAGCCCACCTTGCATTAATTCCCCTGTTAACCCCTTTGAGCCTTGTTGACCTTTCTTTCTTTGATTCTAGCACATTACAAGCCTAAACCCATTTGGAAAACCATGATTCTACCCAACCTTAGGGAATAGGAAGGCATTAGTTTCATTATCATTATTGTGTTGGAGATCAAGTGTGGGGGGGTGCAAAATGAAATTCATATATGCATCAATTGCAAGTGTGGATGGTTACAAATAAAGCATAAATTGCAAGTGTGCAAATAAATAAAAAAAAAACAACAACAACAACAAAAAGAAAAAAAAAAAAAGAGAAAAAGAAAGAAAGGGCGAACAAAATGGGAGTGTTCATGAAGGGAATGAATATGTTATGGAATGACTTTGGGAAACCCCCCACATTTGTGAACTTGGCTTATATCTTGACCAATATTTCTCCTATTGCCTTAGGTTCTACCTTGTCATTTCCCTATTTTTCCTACCCTTACCTTAACCCCATTACAACCATTAATGAAGCCCTCTTGATTTGTGTTGCATATGATTGCAAGTAGTGGAGAAGTAGAAGATTAGCAAGCCTATGGTAATGCATGATCCATTGAGGTGAATTGAGTGAAACATTTCTACCCACACACTTGAGAGTTAGTGAGTTTCATACACTCACCCACCATCTTGTGAGATTCTTCATACTTGATCTTTGCACTTTGAGTGATGTTGCTTGGTTTATACTTTAGAGAGGTGGGGATCATTTGATTTGATTGTTGAAAAATTCTTGATGCCTCACATGCTACTTTGTCCCTAAACTTAGCACTTTTGATGATTCATTGGAGAATAAGTTTTTTCCACTTTGGTTTGTAGTTGATTTTGGTATTTTCCTTGTTTAGTTTCCTTTAGGTTGAGTCTTGCATGAGGACATGCAAGGGCTAAGTGTGGGGGAATTTGATGAATTGGATTTTTATACTATTTTTATCCTTCATACTTGTCTCATTAATCCTCCTTTGTGCTTAATTGGTTGAGTTTAGATCATTTTCTCTTTTTGGATCTTAGTGAGACTTAGTTAATTTTTGCAGCATTTCGGTTATTTTGACCTGCTTCAGTGTTTAGATCATATCTTGAGCTCTATACCTCATTTTATTATGCTTCTTGATTTGTAGGAAAGCTAAGAGATAGAGCTACAATTTCTATGAAGAGGGCAAGGGCTAATTCTGAGATCTTAAAGCCGAAATTGGGCTCGGAACTGAACTGAAGCGTTTGGGCGCGGTTTCTGAGCAGCCTTCAATGATTGGACCATATCTTGGGCTACAGGGACTCAATTGAGCCCATTCCGGTGGCATTGGAAAGCTAACATCCAGGGCTTCATCTTATGTTCAGAGCACTAAGCCAAGAAGAACCGTTATGAGGCCCAAAAAAACGTGTTGGAAGTCGCTGCTGAGTCTAAGAGAGCCCACTCAACTTGTTTTGGGCACAACTTTCTCTCTAAGCATCCAAATTGGGCAAATGAGCTATCCAAATTTAGCTTAGGAAAAGAGGATTATTTTAATTAAGTAATTAGTGACTTTTAATTAGAGGTATATATAGAAATTCTGATTATGCTTCAGGACCTTTTTTTGCTCATTTTGTAATTTTTAATTTTATTGAATAAGAAAAACTCTCTCTCTCTCTCTCTCTCTCTCTCTCTCTCTCTCTCTTTTGTGTTTTCCTCCATTAATGGAGGGGTGATCCTCCTCTGATCCAAGGCATCAAGAGAAGCATTCAAGCTCTTGAGGATTGATGCATCAAGACATGGAAATTCCAATTTCGGTTTCACTCCTCTTCTCTTCTTCTTAATCTCGTAATTGAATTGGAGGTTTTCATTCATGCATGTTGATTAAGAGTCAATCAAATCATGTATAATTTGGTTGATATATGTGATTCGATTGTTCAAGAGTGTGATTCATATTTCGGATCTGAATATGAGATTAGAGCATTGGTTTGGAAGCTAATCCAAAATCAATTCGGTTTTAGAGGTCTCTAAACCGAATTGCTTGAGTGATTAGTTGAATGCATGGAGATTTTCATGAGAATGCTAGGTTTGATTTGAGGTTTCAATTGAATCTAAAATTAATCATCGAATTGGAGTGTGCATGTATATTTGAATCCAATGATTGAGTGTTGATTGCTTTCTTCTTGTGTGTCTTGGATTAGAATTTTAATTCGGTTTAGCCTTTTTGTTTTCTGTTTGCTTTGGAATTCAGTATTGCATTTTAAGTGTTTGTTATAAAAACCCCCCTGAATTTTCTGATCAAATAGTGTGTTCATCTTTGGGAAACAATCTGAGTTGGCTACTATACTATAGTCGCTATTCGGTTTAACTTGCTCGTGTTACGACGTGCGAGTCAACGTCACTATCTAGTCCATTACTGGCAAGCGTGACAATGGATCGCTAAATCTCCATAGATCTATGCTTTAGGTCTCTCATGGGTGTGCTTCATGATATGTTATTATTGATTTATAGTTGTTTCTTTTTTTGGTAAATGATCTGTTGTGTTCTTGATTTTTTGTTGTTGTTGTTGTTATTATTATTATTATTATTTTGGGTTTATCATATGTTATTGATTTGTTGTTGTTAGATCAAGAAAAACAAAGTTTTTTATTAAATTTGGGGATCCCTGTTAGTACCAATGGGGAAGTGGGGAACGGGGTGGAAGAAAAAAACTTCCCACAATGGGGATGGAGAGAGTTTGGGGTAGCGAAGACAGAGAGCACTAGAGCGGAGAGGTACTCCCTGTCCCCACCCCGCACGAGTGACGTCCCTAATGCCACTGTTGTTGGGCTCAAGGATTGATTCACAAATTTACTTTAACGATGTTGCCGTGTGGTAATGAGCACCAAAGTATATCTAGTAGAATTAGATTTGCCAAGGCACACAACATAACGATAATAAATGTGTGCAAAGCAAACAAAAAGAACACCAAATTTTAACATGGAAAATCCCCAAATACTGAGGGAAAAACCACGGAACAAACTCCGAAAATATTTGACTATATTCAGGACAATTATAATATCCTTTCCGTACTCTCTCACATGAGTTACAAATATAGCATTTCCCATCGAGAATCCTCCTTTTCAAATACTACAATTCTCTATGATTGTAGTATCAAGGAGTAATAGAGATGATACCCAAAATTTCTGGTGTATACACCCACAACTACACTCTTTAGGATTTACTTACATTTTCTATTTCCTCTCACTCTCAAAGGCTATTTAACTCTTTACCTCTATCTCACACTTATTCTTGTTAGTTGCTTCTTTACACCCAAATGAACAAGTTTGCCACAATTTATAGAGGCTCCTAACATGCCAATGCATCAAACTTTTACTTCATGCCAATGTTACAAATTTAATAGCATTGTTGTTTATTCATCATATTTGTAACATGGCATTAATACTTCCCCTTAAATTTTTTTCTTTAATATTTGTCACGTTTGGCTTTTCTCATATGGCTAGACCTCATAATTCTCCTCCTCCAACCAATAGGGGAAATAATCTAGAAGCAATCATCTGGAATCCATGCCGACCAACTTAGTACAAAGTTGAAACTTCTCACGAGCCACAACTTTCATCATCATATCAATAGGATTTTTATTTGTGTGAATCTTTTCTAGCTTGAACTACTGCTCATCTACTGTTTGATGCAGCCAATGATATCTGATATCAATGTGCTTGGTACACGAGTGGTACATTGCATTCTTGCTTATATCCAAAGCACTTTAACTATCGCAATGGATAATGGACTTATGCTGCTTCATTCCCAATTGTTGAAGAAATCTTTTCAACCAAAGAATTTTTTTTTCTAACTTCGGTCATTGCAACATACTCTGCTTTAGTAATGGATAAGGCAACACACTTTTGCAGTTTTGATTGCCAAGACATAACTCCCCCTGTAAAAGTAAACAAATAACTAGAAGTAGGTTTCCTACCATCTATATCACCTGCCATATCTGCATCTACGTAGCCTTCCAGCATTAGTTTGGGTCCTCCAAAGCATAAGCACATTCTTGAGCTATCTTTAGATATCTCAAGATCCACTTCACAACTTTCGAATGATCTCTACCGCGATTTGAAAGAAACCTGCTAATAACTCCAACTGCGTGAGAGATATCTAGCCGAGTACAAACCATGGCATACATTAAACTCCCGACCGCGGAGGAATAAGGTACAATAGCCATCTCTTTCTTTTCCTTAATTGTAGTGGGGCAAATCTGTTTGCTAAGTTTAAAGTGATTGGCCAATGGTATGCTAAATGCTTGGCACTTTTCATATTAAATCTTTCTAGAGCCTGTTCTACATGCCCTTCCTGTGAGAACCAAAGCTTTCTAGCCTTCTGATCTCGCAAAATCTACATACCCAAAATTTGCTTTGTAGGGCCTAGATCTTTCCTATCAAAGGATTTAGATAACTCCTTTTTCAAACCACCAATCATCTTTGCATCATGTACTACCATTAACATATCATCTACATATAACAAAAGGATGATGAACTTATCACCTGGAAATGTTTTGATGTATACACAATGATCTGTGTCTGTCCTGGTATATCCTTGACCCACCATGAATGAGTCAAACTTCTTGTACCACTGTTTAAGAGCCTGCTTCAATTCGTATAGACTCTTCTTCAATCTGCAAACCATGTGCTCCTTCTCAGCTTCCTCAAATCCTTCTAGTTAATCCATATAGATCTCTTCCTTTAAATCTCCATGGAGAAATGCAATCTTTACGTCCAACTGCTCAAGCTCCAAATTCAAGCTAGTTATCAATCCAAGTATGACTCGAATAGAATTCATTTTGACAACTGGAGAGAAAATCTTGTCAAAATCTATCCCTCACTTTTGTGCAAAGTCTTTCACGACTAAGTGAGCCTTATACTTCACTAGCTTGTTGCTATCTTTCTTAAGCTTGAACACCCATTTATTCTTCAAAGCCTTCTTGCCTTTAGGAAGTTCCACAAGCTCATAAGTATCATTCTTTTACAAGGAATCCATCTCTTCTTGCATGGCTTTTATCCAGCAGACTCTATCCTTATGAGTTTGAACTTCTTCAAAACTCTCTGGCTCCCCCTCATCAGTGAGAAGGATGTATTCTGAATTAGGGTACCTACTAAATGGACAACGCTCTTTGTTAGATCTCCTGAGTTGTGGTATAGTAGCTTGCTTCCCGCTGTTCAACACTTCCTCCATCTCCAGCATCATCAGTAGCTGGCTCGTCATTAACCTCAACTCTCACTACAACATTTTAAGTTTAAGGCAACGCTTTTGAAGCGTTGCCTTAAAATATGAAAACTGTTGCCTTTGATCAAAGGCCACGCTTTTGTAGCTAAAGAAACGCTTTCTGGGGGTTGGCCTAAAGAACCGTTACCTTTTCTCTAATGCAACGCTTTTCGGAGGAAAAGACAACGCTATTTGTTGCAACACTTATCAAGCGTTGCCTATTCATGATCAAAGGCAACACTTGTTACAAGCCTCTAAGACAACGGTATCCAAACGTTGCCTATTCTCGTCATAAAAGTAACACATGATAAGCATTGCCTTTTCTGTCAATATAGACAACAGTTTATAAGCGTTGTCTTTTTTCTTGGTAAAAGCAACATATGATAAGTGTTGTCTATTCTCTTAATATAGATAACACTAATTAAGCGTTGCCTTTCTTGTCTAATATAGATAACAGCTTGTAAGCGATGTCTTTTTTCCGAATCAAAAACAACATACAATAAGCGTTGTCTATTCTCTTATATAGATAACACTAATTAAGCATTGCCTTTTCTCCTAATAAATACAACATATGATAAGCGTGGCCTTTTCTTTCAATGTCTTTTTTCTAATTGCAGCAACATTAACCATCTTGAAAACGTGACATATGCTTAAATTTAAACATGATCTTATTAAAATTGTCATCTTTTATAAACTAAGTACACATTCTAAAAACAAATCAACCTTATTTATATTCAAATTTAATTTTTGTTATTTTCAATTTTATATTTAATCAACTTAACTTCATAAATAAAACAAAATCATTGCTATTAATCAATTAAGTAAAAAGGTCATCTCAAGTATACAACGATTAATATGCTTAGTTCCAAATACATATTATCAAGCATTAATTCAAACCAAAATGTAAACAAAATACATTCAGTCATGAAGTTAAACAAAATAATTATATCCATTGCAAGTTTTGTCCTGCATATTCCTTCTCCTAGCCTCTTTGAGTTGCATATGCAATTAGCTCAATCTGCAACATATAATATAGGCGATGATGAAATAAATGTAAACACAGTTAAAGTAAGTAAATTGTTTACGAAGTAAAATCATCACCTATCTATATTCCAATTTGAAAATATTAAGGACCATCATCTTCATAATTTGTACAGTGAGACCAAGTCCATTAAGAAGTACTTTAATCTATAGGACACAGAATATGTTGGTTGAGTAGAGACAACTCTCATTGTCTGTATCACAGATTGCAATGATGGTTGAATGTTGTCAACAATTTCAATTTGACAAAATACAACAACAATGATAGCAACAACAATTACTTCCACCAAAGGACCAGACAACTTGGTCCAACTATAAGTGAATACTAGGTCCTTAAAACAATAGAAAATGAAAAGCCCTTCCTTATCACCAAAAAAACTTATGATTGCGAACTAAACACCAATCATGCTTACCAAGTAAAATAAGTATAAAATCACGGTAAAATCTTAAGCCTCCAACTATTCTTTCTTTGCGGGGAGTATTAGGGTCAAGTTCACAAGATTGAGATCGAAACTAACATCAAAATATCCAAAAATAAAGCCATAAACTATTTTGTCGGTATGATCACAAATACATAAAGGTTGCAAAGCTGTTTGCATATATGTAAATTGATTTGTTGAACTGAGCAAAATTATACAAATAATTTGCATGCAATAATATAAAATATATCAAGCAATAATGAAATGTGAACAACATTGACTTTTTCAAAAGAAAAATTAGTGGTCAATTAGTTTAATCACCAGTTAAATTGGACTGCTCAACTAAATTCTGACTGGTTTTGGCCGTTTCAAAGTACTCTCACGACTAGATTTTATAAGAAAAAAACTTCATGCACATATACAAGAATTACTATAGGTGTATAGAAAATTAGGTGGGACAAGCAGCATTCAAATCATAGAAATTAGAAACTATACAAAATACAAATATGAGGTGATAAGTGTGAGTGTGTTGTGGTTAGATGTACACATTTATTATGAGACAGAATAACTACTTGAGTATGTGGTTCATGGTCAGAGATCTAGCCTCAATTACATTTATAATTATAACCAATTATGCTAAAGTCACCCTTGAGCAAAACTAAGAAGCTTCCCTCGATTTATAATGAAAATCCATCTTTTTCAAATCATCAGTGAAGTCAATTGCACACACCACCAATTCCGCCAGTTGCAACTTACATGCTAGAAAGTATAAACTAATGCTCTAGGAACCACTTGCACCTACTTACTGAAACTGCATGCATATTGATATGATTCAAAGTCAAGTCGATATGTTGCAGAGTGCTTTTCCCACCAGGATAAACTTTTGATCATTTCAACCTTTGCATATAATATAATGCAAAAACTGAATAACATCAACACAACCAATATAAAGTAACAAAAAAAAAATTAAAGTTAATTAACAAGATTCTTTTTTGGCAAACTTTATTAACATGCAGAAAAAGCCATCTCCTATTTAATGATAAGACTTTAACATCTAATTTTGTAATTTTCTTAAAAAATCTTCACCTAACTTGCTAAGATTTAAGATAAAGAAGCACTATTTCATCCTCGACCAGATATTCAAATAACCCTTGTTGTTAGTAAGATCCTAAATAGAAGCATTCATGAAATCCAATAGAGGTTTTGACTATAACATAAACTTAGAGAAAAGCATAAAGCTCACATATTTCCTACCAAACTTAACATAAGGCTATACATAATGACAACATAAAAGGCATCATGTATGGATAATGAACTAAACTAACTTAACCAGGCAGATAATGAACAAAACAGAAGTGCTGTTGTAGAAACATTACCCAAAAAGTGTGCCGGTACAAAAACGAGCTCCTCCCTTATCTCCTCCATAATTTGCATACAAACAAGAAAGAATAAAATTAGTTATCAAGTAAACATAACACACAAATCAGATTCAAATGGAAAAGAATAGTAACTATAGTTTAATTTAAGCTTGTAGACCATTAGAATTTAATATTTTTACAATTTCACAAGCTTTCTTCAGTAATTATAGCCAACTTATATATATATATTCCAGTTAAAAATTAGCAATGTGTTTGTCTCTAGATGAAAGATAAGCATGCAATGTAATTTCTAAGAGAAAACAACAAGTTTACATAAAAATGGAGAGGCAAAGAAATACAGAGTAAAAGGAATCAAAACTTATAAGGGAAATGTGTCTAACCAAAATAAGGGAGCACATATGACCCCCTAAAAAAGAAAAGAAAAGAGAAAATCAGAGACTAAGAACAAAAAGAAATCAGAAATAAGGGAGCAATTCAGCTAAGCCTAACAACATGTTAATATCATAATAGAAAGGAAGTAATTTATTCTATAATTTGATTTCAAGAATAAGGGAAATAAGCAACCATAGATGCATGCAATTCAATATTCCAAAAGAATAAACTAATTAAATAAAAAAAACCCCGTAGATACATGAAATTCAATACCTAGTCTTCATTTGGAATATGAGTTGATGTAGAGGAATGCCGATGTTGGCTAATTGGATCTCGTGCGCTATTTGCATCAAGTGGAGAAGATTGCCTAGATCGCACTAAAGCTAATGCTTCATCAATATTCAAACCAGGGGAGTTTTGTTGTAGGAAAAGTCTCAAAAGATCCTCTAATCCTTGAATCTTATCTTTTGTCTCTTGAAGTTCAGTTTTTGTTTCTTTAAGTTCAGTTTGTGTTCCTTTAAGTTCAGATTCTAAGGATGTCATTTTCTCTTCAGCTTGTTGTTTAATTTTACCAATTTGTTCATCTTTTTCCAGAGAACTTTTGGTAATTGATCTCCCATAACATCGAACCCGTCCTGGTTGCTCTTTGCCAAACACTGCTTGGAATGCATCCTTAGCAGTTTCCAGCATTTTGGCGATCTTTAAGTTCCTCCTATTGATAAGAAACTCATTTGATAATAACATAATATAAAGATAATAATTATTGACATAATCATTAGAGTGACTTACAATTACAACTTGTGTTTCTAAATCAAGTTCCTTCCTTTTTTGTCCTGTGCGAGTTGCAACAAACACATCAGCTTGTGTTGGTTCTTCTTTGTTCTTACTGTTTTCACGCTACAAGAATGAAAAAAATGTATATGTTAACTCTAGTAAATTATAAACAGAAAATAGAGTTACAAAAGTCCAGCAGTTTATATGATATTACCATTCCAACACGCACTCTTCCGAAATTGATAGGCCCCATTCGATGCCTCCATTTTTGTTTCTTGCGATTTTCAGAATTTATGCGACACATGGACTATGCTCCAACAAAAACAAAAGGAATCAAACATAATAAATTTGATAAATTCATAAGAGAAAGAAAACAAAACAGCAAAAAAGAGTAAATGCAATAAATTCCAAAATAGCATGGAAGCTATGTTCTACCACTTACTTGGACAGTAGGAAGACTCCAATATGCAACCAATTTTTGGAATTGGACTTCCGGAATACCTGGAGGAGAATTCTTTAACATATCCTCAATGTTGTCATAGTTGTCAAAGTGTTTCTTCTTGATAGCTGTCTTGTGCCGCTTCCAAGCATCTCGAATACCATCCATCACCCATTTCTTTCCCTCTTTCGGAATAATGAACTTTGACTAATCAAAACCCAACATACATTATCTTAATCTTCATTTGATAAGAAAGAGTAGATAAACATTTCATCTAAAAATAAATCGTTCTTACATTGACATAGTTCCACATGCGTTTTTTGATTGGATCATCTGGTACAGCTTGCCAATTAGTGTACATTAAACTTAAGAAATCAGGATTCCTTCCCATTGTTCCAAGAAAGTTGGTTAAATCCTTCACTCTTTGTTCAGTTGGTCCCACTGCTTGTCCTTTATCAAAAGTTACCTCCTCTCTTTCTTCCACTGATCTTGCATGGATATGTTTGCATGTTGTTTTTCCTCGAGTCTTTTTATTCTTTGAGGTACCTGGCCAAAACATTTAGAAATTCATGCAATGAGAATCGTCAAAGTCAGCAAGATTTACCACTTAAATGTGTAATATAATAGCTAGCTTAAGAATTAACAATAAGCAATATCACATGGATGACCTTCAACATGTGTAATTACTAATAAACACAGTGGAGATTACATCACCTTCAACATGGCCAGTCTCTATAACTTGATCTCTGTCTCTATCAAAAATACCAAGTTCATCATGTTCATCAACATCATTTTCATCATCCACCATATAATTGTTTTCTCCAATATCCATGGATGGCATAGATCTAACACCTTCAACCGTTGGTTGAACAGCAGGTTGGTCTTCTCCTTCCATGTGTATCCCTTGTTTTTCTAAAAATTCATCAATAGTCATTGCTGGGCAGATTGGCTTCCTTTTGATCTTTTTGGGATGTGGTTGTTCTTGAATAGATGCATTAGATTGGGTCATATTCCTAGTCCCATTTACGTTGCTGGTCAAATTGGCTTCTTGTTGATCATTGCTATTGTCTTGGTTTTGAGAACATCCTGTAGATTGGGTCACAATTTTGTGCACTGGTAGCCTATTCTTCCCTTCCAATTGAGTGGACAGCTTAGAATGCATGCAACTCAGCCTATTTTGCCCCTGACTAGCATCCAACATGTAAGGCATAGGGTGCTTCTTCTTATGAGTTTCCGGTGCTTTAGCATGCATAGTTTCTTTCTTGCTTCCAGTTATGAAGTTTTTAACTAGTTCATGGCTTGATCGAGCATTGACTTGTAAATCAATTCCTTTGTTCTTTTTAGGACTTTGATATTTCTTGACCAGCCTTTTCTTCTTAAGAGTAGCTCCATATTTCATTGTAAGGCTAAAACCAGAATTTAGATAGCAAAAATTAGAAACCCCAAGTAATTGTTAAGCCAAAACTAGATTAATTTACGATAAAAAAAGAAAAAGAAATCTCAAGTCATTCTCAAGGTAAACCAGAATTTAGAATACAAAAAACTAAAATGTCAAGTCATTGTTAAGCCAAAACTAGAATTTAGATTGCAAAACTAAAATCTCAAGGCAATATGTAGGTAATACTAGAATTTAGACTGTAAAACTAAAATCTCATTATAAATCCAAAACTAGAATATACATTGCAAAACTAGAATCATAATTAATAGTTACTAAGTAGAGGAGACGTGTACCTCTGTGTAAAATTCTTCTAGTGGCTGCACAGAGACATGTACAGAAACGTCTTTATAGAAAAGAGGCTACCACTAGTGTTATATTTACTATATATCCACTGCAAGCAAAGCAAAATCACCAAGTAAAATATAGTCTAAAGATGCTAATATAATCACAAAGTAAAAGGTAAGAAAAAGAAAGCTAAAAGGCAACTTTGAATTCTTGAGTCAGGTTTGAAAAAAAATATGACATCTACATGCAGCAAAATCCAAAATTAATCAAGGGAGGCACCTGCACATAAAAAGATACAAATATAAGTTCAACTATGACTACAAAAAACTAAAACGTCAAGTCATTGTTAAGCCAAAACTAGAATTTAGATTGCAAAACTAAAATCTCAAGTCAATATGAAGGCAATACTAGAATTTAGACTGTAAAACTAAAATCTCATTATAAATCCAAAACTAGAATATACAATGCAAAACTAGAATCATAATTAGTAGTTGCTAAGTAGAGGAGACGTGTACCTCTTTTTTAAATTCTTCAAGTGGCTGCCAGTAGACATGTACAAAAACCTTTTTATAGAAAAGAGGCTACCACTAGTGTTATATTTACTATATATCCACTGCAAGTAAAGCAAAATCACCAAGTAAAATATAGTCTAAAGATGCTAATATAATCACAAAGTAAAAGGTAAGAAAAAGAAAGCTAAAAGGCAACCTGAATTGCTGAGTCAGGCTTCAAAAAAAAAAAAAAGAGATCTACATGCAGCAAAATCCAAAATTAATCAAGGGAGGCACCTGCACATAAAAAGATACAAATATAAGTTCAACTATGACTACAAGAAAAACACAATGCAATGTTTAAAATAAAAAATTAATCATGCAAAATTGTATGAATCCAAAAACAAATCAGATATATTTTAATTGTACCAATCAATGAAAGAAATAAATCATTCAAAGTCTTCAAAATCATAATCTTCTTCCGATTCTATTTCATATTCTTGGGAAAGAAGCACTTCTTTTGTGACATCAACAAGAACTTCAGGTAGATCATTCCTCACCAAGTCAACTTCACCATTATCATTGGGTATGGAAGGACCCATTAAATGATCAAGTGGCTCATTTTCATAGATAACCTGGACATCATTGTCAATTTGGTCACTTATGCTAAACAAATCCCTTGGAATTGTGTTCATAACATAGTGTTTATTTTGATCAAATGGATCTTGCACGTAGAAGCATTGGTGTGCTTGAGATGCCAGCACAAAAGGCTCTTCCTGATAACACTTTTTGTTGAAATGAACATATGTGAGGCCGTAACCATCTTCCGCAGCCTCATACCAATCACACTTGAACAACACAATCTTAAAATTGCCATAGTAATCTAACTCAATTATATCAGTTAATCTACCATAATAAGTGAGATTGGCATCAACTGGGTTTGCATCCTTTGAGCTTGCAAAGCTTGTAGTCAATGCAACTAATGTGATACCACTATTCTGTGTTTTGCGTCTTGCATCACGCTGCCTAGTATGAAATCTATACCCATTGATGAGATACCCAGAATATCTCTTGGCAACTATATTTGGCCCTCTAGACAGCTCCTTAATCCAATCAGGAACATCTTCGTACATAGCACGGGTTTCAAACCATTGGGGAAAGTTTTCACTATGGTTTTTAGCTTTGCTCCATTTGGATCCTCGTTGTTGATTGTTGACCTCATGCTCATGCTCTCTAAACCAGAAGGTATTGTTATTTGTTAGTGAAGAAAAAAACTACTATAATTTAAAACTAACTGCGATAAAAGAAATATTACAATTGATATAACGTACCTAATGTAGTCTTGAACTTCATCGCAATTATTTAATATGTAACCATGGACTTGCCTTCGAGACTTCTCATCTAGAATGAAAGGATCACCCTTCTTACCTCCTAAAGGACAACCTTTGAGAGGAAACAAATCTGGAAATGAATTTGAAGTTTCCATTTCAATGTGATCAACTTCATCAGTGTTTCGGGGTCTTCTATTAAATCTTGTTTGAACCCCTTCATGCAAATAACGTGAGCAAAAGGTTAAACATTCTTCAACCAAATATGCCTCTGCAATAGATCCTTCCGGACGACTTTTGTTGCGAACATATGACTTCAAAGTGCACATATATCTTTCCGGAGGATACATCCATCGAAATTGAACCGGGCCACCTAATCTTACCTCATTGGCTAAATGAATAGGCAAATGAATCATTATGTCAAAAAAGGAAGGAGGAAAAGTCCTCTCCAATTGGCATAGTGTTTCTACAATCTCCATTTCCAAATGATCTATCTCTTCTAATGTAATAACTTTCTGACATAATCGACGAAAGAAGGAACCGAGTCGAATTAAAGGGATAGCAACCTGATCAGGAAGTATGCTTTTGATGGGTATTTGCAACAAATAATGTAACATGAAATGGGCATCATGGGTTTTGTAACCGGATATTTTTCTTTCAGCAAGTTGCACACACCGAGAAATATTTGAGGCAGTACCATCAGGTAGCTTTGCTGATTTCAAGACAGCACAAAAAATTGATTTTTCTGCATTAGTCATGGAGAAGCATGCTTTTGCTAACTTCGCTTTCTTGCCATCGTTTGTTTCTTTTGGATGAAGGTTTTTTCGAATGCCCATCTCTTGCAAATCATATCGAGCATTTGCATGGTCTTTTGTCTTACCAGAAATATCCAAAAGAGTTCCAATTATACTGTCAACTATGTTCTTTTCTATGTGCATGACATCAAGATTGTGTCGTGATGTGTTATGTTGCCAATAAGGTAATTCAAAAAAAATTGACCTTTTCTTCCACGGACCATGCTTCGATTTTTTTTTTTCTTTTTCCAAATACATTATCCATATTCTTCAAGTGACTAAAAGCTTCATACCTTTTAACAATGGTGGAGGAGGCCTATGTTCTGATTTCCCATTAAATGACCTCTTGTTAGCTCTCCATGGATGATCATTAGGCAAAAAAACACGATGATCCATATAACACATCTTTCGACTATAATTAAGATAAGTAGAACAAGTCCCATAATTACAAAGAAGGGCAAGCTAACTTCCTTTTGTACTCCAACTTGACAACATTGCATAAGCCGGGAAATCACTAATTGTCCATAAAAGGGCTGCTCGCATTTGAAAGGTTTGATTTTTTGATGCATCATATGTTTCCACCCCAAGCTCCCATAACTCCTTCAACTCTTCAATCAAAGGTTGCAAATAAATGTCAATATCATTTCCAGTGATCGTTGTCCAGGGATTAGCAAAGAAAGCATATAGTATTCTGGTTTCATGCACATCCAAGGTGGCATATTATATGCCATCAAGACAACAGGCCATGTGCTATGAGATACACTCATGGTTCGAAATGGATTGAATCCATCACTTGCTAAGCCAAGTCTCAAGTTACGAGAATCAGCGGCAAATTACGGATGAAAGTTATCAAAGTCCTTCCATGACTTGCCGTCAATTGGATGCCTCAACTTCCGTCTTTAGAACGCCTCGTCATGCCACCTTAAGATATTAGCTGTCTTTGAACACATAAATAGTCTTTGAAGCCTAGGAATTAAGGGAAAATGTCTCAAAGTTTTTACAGGAATGTTGTGAGCATTTTTGGATGGCACAACATCATTGTCAACTACAGGATGTTCAATCCAACGAGAAGCTCCACACTCGTGGCAAGATGTGTCCTTCTTATGCTCTTTCCAATATAGCATGCAATCATTTGGACATGCATCAATCTTTTTATAGTCAAGACCTAAGTCTTTCACCATAGCCTTGGCTTTATTGAAAGAAGAAGGAATATTCAAGTTAGGAATAGCCTCTTTCAGTAACTCCAAAAGGGAAGTGAAAGAGGCATTGCTCCACCCATGCAGACATTTCAACAAGTATAGTCGAATAGTGAAAGATAATGTAGAGAATCCTTTACAACCAGGATATAGTTCTTTGCTAGCCTCTTCAACCAAGTTATAAAACTTCTTTGCATCTTCATTCAAACCATCATGAACTCCTTCAGCTTGTGGCACTTCCCTGAATCTATCATTTAGCAAGCCCTCAATGTCATCATATAAGTCAGTTTCTTCATTAGTATCACTATCAACATCCATGTCGACTACACTTTCCCCATGATTAACCCATCTTGTATAGCCTTCAACAAATCCATAGCATATCAAATGATCGTAGACCACGTGTCTTCGATACTAATTAATGTTACAGCACTTTGCACAAGGACATTGGATTTCCTCTCCTTGAGGATTTCCAATAGAATAAGCAAAGTCCAAGAAGCTCTCAACGCCATCACTAAACTCTTTACTATGTCTTGGTAAACTCATCCAATTCTTGGACACATCTTCACAAGACCTAATTATTCAAATAATATTACTATTCAACTACATATTTGACTAGCATTTTTAACTAGTCTCAAAATATACCTTCAAAAAAATAGTATTACTAAATCTCTCTTTAGCAGGATTATACGAGCATATCAATAATTTATGATCAAGCAATGACTTGTTGCAAAGAAAGATATAATACCTAAAACTAACTTATTCAGAAGTTGATGAATGAATTATAATTATAATTAAAAGGTAAGGCAGGCAAACATCAAAAGGACATCAATATAAAGCGAAAATACAAATATAGTACATATAACGGAAGCACACAAAAAGAAAAAAGATAGAAATTTCTTACGAAGTCATGATGCAATTTGCAATCCGCAACTCCGTTTAGTGTCCACCAAAGATTCTCAAAAAGTAAGAGATCCTAAAATAATGAGAAAAAAACCCAACACATGGTGTTATGTAAGGAAAGTAAGATATTGGAAAGCACTATAGTATGAAAAAGAAAGACATGGGTAGGAGCATAAGGGGATAGGGCCTTGTTTGTTTGCTTTTAACTTTTCATTTTTTTCATTTACCTAAGCTCCACTTATTTGTCTTAACTAGTCCTGAAGATACCAATATAATCCACTCAATTTCAACAATGTAAAAATCCTATAAACATGGAATTCAGAATCACATTTGAAATTTAATTCTATTTTAAATAAACAAATGAATTAAGATGCAGGAAAAAAGAATCTTAGATGAGACTAAATTTACTTCACTATCGGTAAGATTATGTACACACCAACAAGAAAAAGAGAAGCCTCCCTGGAGATCTCGCCATACATTTTTTTTCTTTTATACTAGCATGGTTTCTGTGCTATGCATAGGTGTGCAATATTGATTTGATTTCATCAAAATAAAAAAATAAAAAAATAAGCACAATTAGACCTGATATAATTAAGAATAAGGAAAAAAAAATGCTAAAACTAACATTATTTAAGATATAATTGGTCCATCTATGTATAACAATACTAAAATATCATTTAGTCAATTCAAATAAGTGCTAATTTTTTTTTAAAAATAATCAAGCTTGATATTAAAATATATTAATTACACAATTTTCTCCGGAACTAATCCTTGTCACTGAGTTTGTAGCTTTCAATACCTTTGAAAGTATTTTGTTTTTGCCTTTAACCCTTTATGGAGTTCTCCCCTACCCTATCAAATCCCCATTTTTGAACTAGCTAAAAGTAACAAATTATTATGGAATTAGTTTTTTCTCATCTACATTTGATTCCCAAGGCAAATTGAATAAGCCAAACACACAATCAATAGTAGAAAACTAAATTAATTGATATCCTAGCAAAGACAACCTTCATCTAAAAATATTTGCCTTACCTTCTGATTATATCTAAAGTATTACCAAAATAAATCAAGTGAACAATATTTTTTTTCCGATAAGTACAAAAAGATGGTCTCATTCTGCATAAAAGAAGTGGGGAGTTGAAGATAAAGACCAAATAAGCAACATCTAAGCCTTAGGCACGGCAAAGAAAACCAGAATTGTTATACTCCAGGGAATTACATTAGCATTCCTATTCAACAATAACACTGCACTATACATATATATACCTCCTATCTAGCATCACAGAACACTATGCAAGATATATCATAGGCAACCTGACACCAAAAGGTTTCAATAGATAGCCATTCATATTTGAACATGTTAATCTTATAGACAAAATGTCTTCACCAAGATCAGACAGACATATGATCTACTGCACAAGCAAAGATCCGTCATAACAATCCAAAACCCTCAGCTCTTTTAACCATATTGGTAGCATAAACTTTTGTCAAGACCTCATCAACCGCATATACACATCCATGGTAAACATCAAACAGCAAATCAGTTACATGTAGGCAGAATTCAACAACATTAGTCAAACCATTCCCACCTTATGAAAAAAATAACTATATTAACTCTACAACTAAAATAGAATAACAATATTGACTCGATGACTCTATTAAAGTCTAGAACTGAAAAAGAATAATTATATTAAGGTAAACACTATAAACTTAAAAAAAAAATGCTAATCAGAAATAAACCAAAAATGTTACCTAATAAGATAGATCAAAAGTAAAAAGAAAATCAACATTCAGAGCACTGGCATATTTCAATCAATCAAATTTGAGTAAGTAATAATTTAATTAATATCACTACAGGTATAACCTTAACCAAAGGAGTACTATCCAAGCTTCCAATTCTACAAAGTATGCTTCATGGTAACTGCTATCCAGTTTCCATCAGCCATATCATTTATGAATATGATAATTCTCACATAGGCAACACAACATTATTTGAATTGTCGAGGCTCGTGGGGAACATGGCACGATCAGCAATAAAAACCACATATTAAGAAGGTTCATAGAGTATCACTATGACTTTTAAGTTATTCATGTTCTTTGATAACTTCTTTTCTTTTCTTTCTTTCTTTCTTTCTTTCTTTCTTTTTTTTCAGTTTGAAAATATAAAGGGGATACTACCCCATTACAAAATTGGCATGCTACAAGTCTCAACAAGGTCTTTGGCATCCAGCGGTATTTACATATCACCTTTCAATGTTATATTCTTTGTGAGGATGGTACCTAAGCCTTACAAGTGAAGTCTACACAATACCTACCAACTGAACTAACCTCCGCTAGCTCTGATAAGTTCATTCTACTTCTTAAAAAAGATAAAGAAACAAAAGGAAAGCCTTCCTTGGTAAAACAGGCACAAAAATAGCAAGTGTATGTGTATCCAACACATGGCTAACTATGAATCAATCTTGATTTATGAATGCATTTTAATAATTTAGCATTTTAATAATCAAACATGACAGTGAAACCACAAGATAGCATAAGCAAGAGAGAGATGGGATGAGAGAGGAACATAGGATAGAAGCAGAGAAAAAAAAATTGAAATATCAAAAAGAAGATGAAGCGGGAAGTAGATAGCAAAGACCAAGATGAGATCGGGATAAGAGTTCCACATGTGCTATTGCTACATAACAGAGAAATAGTAAAACACCAAAAAAATACAAAATATGAAATGCAATTGCTCAATTAAACACTACTGCAGAAACACTACTGCAGAAAACATGGTGAGAAGATGTGGAAATGTGACAAGTGCTCAAAGATCTATGCAGTTCAATCAGATTAGAAAGCTCGCTCTAAACATATGGTACTAGAGAGAATATAGATGTGATTATGGAACCCTTTTCTCCAACTATAAATTGATTAACATATAATATATATACTCACTTATCATGTCACATATTTATCTAGCAATTATAATGTGTCCATATTTTGATGTTTGATGTTTTCTTACTTTACTTAAATCAATGCATTTCTTCTCCTTATTGATAAGTTTTTACTCTACAATCTAGGCTATATGTAACCATAATTTTGAGTTTTGACTTATTGGAGTCATAAACAAAAAAGTCTTCATGTTATATAAAGAAGGGTCTTATTTTTTTAGTGGATCTTTGTTCATACATGAGAATGGTAAGCTCGATCTCTACTTGGAGTTTATCTCTATGCAATAAATGCTTAATTGCCATGGCAGATTGCATGAAAGTGCACACAGCAAATTATACAAGTGTCAATTGCAAGATACATTGAAAAACTTTACCTGTTTTTGAATCCTAAAACTGCCAAATGAATGTGCAGCAACAACAAAAAATCCAATCTACACATCTTTGTTTTTATCTACTATATTAGCAATGAGTCAATAGCAATTTTGTTGTATATTTTTTTTAACCTCATGATGCATGCACATCCATGTCGCATGAGGAGCATGATAAATACTATTTCTGCATTATGTCCAACAAATTCAAAATTTCAATTTATAGTGCTTTAGGCTACACAAAAATTTCAAGTGTCTCAGAGTGTGTTATCAATTATTTTCATGACTTCTACTATATTCTCTCTCTCTCTATGCACATATATGTGTGTGTATGGAGTGGCTGCAGTCTCTAAGAAAATGATGAACTTCTATTTTTGTCCACTGAAGAGTAAAAGAATCATAGAATAATAGTTCAAAAAATTTGTGATGATTTCTTTCTTTCTCTTCATTTTTATTTTATTGAAAATGCCATTTATGTGTCTCTGAGCTTTTCAGCATTGTGAAATATGATAAATTTGCCAAAGATTTGATATGCTAACTAGCTTTCTTCTAGCTTCATTAAAGGATACATGGGATTCATTTTTTGCTTATAACTTTGTGTCATGCATGAGCTCTAGTTTCCAAAGACTTTAGCCATCATGACAACATTACCAATAATATTCAACATTGTGAGCCAACAAAATTTTATATCTTTCATGCATGCATAAAGCATTAGGGGCATCTCATTATCATTCATTTCTCTCTCACACACTATAAAATTTGGTCATTATCTATACATTGTCACTATGTATTTTGTGCTATGTGAAAGATCCCATAAAATTTGACCCTATGACATAGGTCATGTTTCACACATGGTCTAAATATTTTGACACTTTTACATTTCATGTGGACTAGTTACCACCCCTCCCACATGCCACATGCATGATTTTCTTTGCCTATTTGCAAACGGAGCACACTTTCATAACCGGCTTTGAAGGACAGAGATAAACTTCCCATTTGTTCCAAGATCGAGCAATATACTATTCAATGCTATCTTGCTTAGCGAATTAAGTCCATAAGCTCTCTAGTGCCCACTAGACCACAATCAAAAGAAAAACTCCCTCTACAATAACAATTGTTGGTCACTATTTGTCAAAACAAAACTCATGACAAGCTAACACTAATAACCCTTAGCATCATCAATAACAACATGGTTACACTTAGTGAACCAATAAACCACAAAATCAACATCTTAGATTGATCTACTCCTAGGACAAGAACCAGATTAAGTTAACTAACCCATCATCACTTGTAACTACATCCAATCAGAATTAAAAATTTAGAAAAATACCACAGAAAAAAATCCTTCTTTTTGGTGTAACAATACATACTTTCTAAGCAACATTATCCTACTAAATTTATGATATCCAATAATTTACATCTGGTATTCAATTCATCACTCATTACCCAAGTATCAAGATCTCATGAATGACCTATAATGAATTCCCTAACAAACACTAACATAACAAATGTGAAACACAACATGAATCATACTTTGCTTTGGACAAAAGAGTACTAAAATTAACTAAACTAATCAAACACAATTTTTCACACCAATTCAGCCATAATTTTGGGGGGGAGGGGGGACAAGCTTAAATCCCAAACAAGGTATAACTACACAATTTGATTAAGAAAACAAATTCTACTAAAATAAATCAGCAAAAAAGGGCAACACATTCATACAATTAGAACCCAAAAAAGAAAAAGAACCCAGATACAAAAATCAGAACCACATTATTCCTAGAAAAAGCACAAATCTTGACATTATCAGAACTATATTATTCCATGACAAAGAACCCAGGTACAAAAATCAGCTCGACATTATCATTCTTATTCCACGAAAAGCACAAATTTTGACATTATTTTCGGGATAATTTTGGGAATGGGGATGAGGGATGATACCTCGATGAAATGGGGGCGAAGGTCTCCAGTAACGGCACCAATCTTCAAGTAATTGGAGGGGGCATCATCAAATTCGGAGTCAACTAGCCCCTTCTTCGTTGTGCGACGGACTGAAGTGGAAGAAGGCAAAATATTCAAATTTGAAGAGGAAACTAAACCAAAACAGGGGAAAGGGCACTCACCCAAGGGATGGCTACCTCGGAGAACGAAAACTGCCCAGCCACCACGAAGATATGGACGGCGAAGAGCGCGCAACAGACATCGATGGTGAAGGCCGAGAACTTCGCGAGGAGAGACAGAGAGAGTTCTGACGGACAACGGTGGTGGTGGTGGCAAAGAACTTTGTGAGGAGAGAGATAGTGTGTGCAATGGCCAGCGGTGGTGGCAGAGAGCATGCGACGGACAGGTGGTGGTGGTGATGGGAGCTCGAACAAGTGGTGGAGGCGAGATGGGAGTTCGGACAATGAGGGGTGAAGGAAGATGCGAAAATAAAACTGAAGAAAATGGGTTGGGGTTAGAAATTAGGGAATAGATCGAATGAAATTGGGTGTTTTGGGTGGTTTAGTTAATGGTGGGAAGAAGTAAAAATTTTAGCGGAAAAATTAGTATTTTGGCGCTTAATAACTTTAGGCTACGTTTATGAAAGGTGGGTGAATATAATTTTAAAGGCAACACTTAAAAAGTGTAAACTATCATCAAAATAAACGTTGCCTATATGTACATGATAGAGCAACACTTTAAAAGCGTGCTCTTTGTTATAAAAGAGTACATTTTCCAAGCGTGGCCTAAAAAGCCGTTGCCAAAACATATATTAAAAGGTAACTAGGAAAAAGCGTTGCCTATATGCATCAAAGGCAACATCTTTCACGCGTTGCTTAAAATAAGGGTTGCCTTAGCCCAAAAATGTTGTAGTGTCTCCCCCTTTTATGGCATTTTGTCTAGGAAGAAAGGCTGGTTTCAAATCGATCTTACCACTAGGTTCATTGGTTTTTTTCTAAAACTACATAATTCTACATAGTTTCTTGCTCATGGAACACTACGTCTCTGCTTCTAATAATCCTCTTTTTTTTTAGATCCCATAGCTTGTAGCCAAATTCCTTATCTATGTAGGCCATAAATATGCAAGGAATGCCTCTATCATCAAGCTTTTGTCTCTATTCCTTACTTACGTAAGCAAAAGCTTTGCATTCAAATACCTTTAGATAAGAGTAACTAATATCATGTTTGGACCATACTCTCTCAGGAATGTCAAAGTCCAAAGGAACAGACGGAGATCTATTAATCATGTAGCCTGCGGTTTGAACAGCTTCACCCCAGAATGGCTTAGGCAGCTAAGCCATTCTCAGCATACATCTAACTTTCTCCATAATGGTTCTATTAATTCTTTTAGCCACACCATTATGCTGTGGGGTTCCAGGGACCGTCTTCTCATGCCTGATGCCATGTTAAGAACAATAATTCTTAAATTCATGGGAAGTGTACTCGGCCCCATTGTCATTACTAACACACTTCAAAGGTTTCCTAGTTTCTCTCTCCACCATGGCATGAAACCTTTTGAAGTATTGAAATACCTGGTCTTTTCTCTTTAAAAAGCACACCTACACTTTTCGTGAAGCATCATTAATAAACGTCACAAAATATCTGCTACCACCTAGAGTCTGCACCTCCATCGGACCGCATACATTAGAGTAAACCATATCCAAAGTATTCTCTTTCAGCTTTGAAGTTTTGCTGAAAGAAGCCCTATGATGCTAGCCAAATAAACAGTGATCACATGGATTAAATTTTGTACCTTTGGCACAAGGAATGAGGGATTTCCTTGCCAAAATCTATAATCCTTTTTCACTTAAGTGAGCTAGTCTTTTGTGTCACAAATTTGGCGAAGCATCATCCTCAACTGCATTCAACCCTCCAACTTGCTTGACTTGAGTCTTGTATAGTGTATTTAACACCATTCCTCTGGCAACAATCATCGACCCTTTGAAAAGCTTCCATTTACCATCACCAAAGTTGTTATGGTATCTAGCTAGATCCAAAGCATGCACAGAGATCAAATTTCGGCGTAAATCTGGCACATGTCGCACGTTCTTCACTATCAACATGCAATCAATTCAAGTTTGTATGCACACATCACCAACTCCCACAATATCTGCATTGCTGCTAGTGCCCATTTTTACTTTACCAAAGTCTCTTGCTTTGTACACAATAAAGAATTCCTTGTTAGAAGTGGCATGATACGAAGCAGCTAAGTCAATGACCCATTTTATACCTAAATTTGCAACATGACACTCTTCTTCTCTGAAAGAAAGCAACACCATTTCCCCATCTATCATAGGGGCTATGGTATTTTCATCATCAGGCGTATTCTGATTCCTTCGATTTGTTTTGCCTCTACTCTTCCAATCCTTGTAATTCCTTTTGATATGTCCTTCTTCACCGCAATGATAACATATGAACTTTCTTCTAGACTAGGACCGTGAGCTATCTTTGGATTTCCTAGACCACCCTCTACTCTTTCTTCTCCCCTTGTTCTTTGTGACAAGGGCTTGAGAATTATTTGTCTCCAAGTCTTTTCTTCTAGTTTCCCTATTGAACATACTATCTTTGACTTATACTAAAGACAATTTTCCATTGAGAGCAAAGTTGCTTAATGACACCACTAGAGTCTCCCAACTATCTGGAAAAGAACTCAAAAGTAATGGTGTTTATAGTTCATCATCCAGCACTAGATTCATGGTACTCAATTGATTTACCAAACTTGGAAGTCACTCAAGTACTCAGCAATAGATCTTCCATCTCTATATTTTAGGTTCACAGTCTTCCTAATTGCGAAAGCTTTATTTTGTGCAGTCTTTCTCTCATAGAGATATGCTAAATTTTTCCACAAAGTATAGGCATTTGTCTGTATGGCTACATGGTAGAACACACTAATATCCACCCACTGTCTGATTAATCTAATGGCCTTTTTGATGCATCCTTTTCCAATCGTCAGCTGTCACGTTATCTGGCTTTGTTTCTCCTTTTTCCACAAGATCATAAAGATCCTTGTAGTAAAGGATATTCTCCATTTTCGGCTTCCAAATGGAGCAATTTGCAGCTGTCAGCCTGATCATGGTACCTATATTCTTGTCCATAATTTGCACAACATAATCCAGAGCTCAACTAGGTTCTAATACCACTTGTTGGGCTCAACGATTGATTCACAAATTTACTTTAATGATGTTGCCATGTGGCAATGAAAGTATATCTAGTAGAATTAGATCTGCCAAAGCACACAGTGCAGCGATAATAAATGAGTACAAAGCATACAAAAAGAACATGAAATTTTAATGTGAAAACCCCCAAATACCGAGAGAAAAATCACTGGACAAACTCCAAAAATATTTGACTATATTTAAGATAATTACAATATCCTTTCCATACTCTCTCACACAAGTTATGAATATGGTGTTTCCCAATGAGAACCCTCTCATTCAAATACTACAATTCTCTATGATTGTAGTAGTAGTAATAAAGATAATATCCAAATTTTTCGGTGTACACACCCACACCTACATTCTTTAGGATTTACTTACACTCTCCATTTTCTCTTACTCTTAGAGGCTATTCAACTCTTTACCTCTATCTCGCAACTTATTTTTGTTAGCTGCTTCCTTACACCTAAATGAACAAGTTTGCCTCAATTTATAAAGGCTCCTAAACATGCCAACGCATCAAACTTTTACTTCATGCCTATGTTACAAATTTAATAGCATTGTAGTTTATTCATCATTTGTAACATGGCATTAATACTTCCCCTTAAGTTTCTTTCTTTAATATTTGTTATGGTTGGCTTTCCTCCTATGGCTGGACCTCACAACTATTAGCTTGAGGGAATGTGTCTATAGTTTTAACGAAATGCTTCTAAATAATGCATCTTGTTATAGTTTCTTCAGGAATCTTAACTACCCTGGAAATGGTCCACATCTTTCCAAAATTATTTTCCTTATCTTTTATATGTTTAATTAAATACAACATTCCTAAAGTGGGTCGTGTTTCTACTTAAGTACTAATAAATAAAAAAGACAAACCATTAAACAATAGGCAGTTGGCATGCATTCCAACTTTTGCCCCAAATCATTATTATTGTCTCCCAATTACTTTCACTTTAGAATAGACAACACGGGCGACATGGGCAACTACATGAAGTGATGGAGGTTACCCAAAATTTCAGAGGAGTAGGGACTCAAATCTCCCCATGTGAGTCTGATTTGGGGACCAAGCAAAGAAAGGCTTATACCATTTTACAAACAGTTCACGTGGGGGGGAGGACACATATAATTCTTGCAAAGCCCTTTTCTCTTCACAGCTCACCCTTACCCAAAGTCTTCCTTATTCCCACTATACCACTATCTCTTAAATTAATCTGCTGCAGAGATCTTTTCCCACGGAGCTAAGCACAGCAAAATTTAATTGCTCAACCCAACTAATGATAAGAAGTTAATTGAATATTCTTAGCTTAATTGATCAAAGAAAAAAGTTAATCAGATCAGTAAGATGATTACACGTACTAATCAATTAATTAACAGTTGTGATGACACGCTGACCATGTGAAAATAAGTGGACCAAGCATTGATGCTATTTCCATTAATTGAATGATTGAGATCTTGCTGACGGAAGAATTTTCTTCTTCCAAAAACATAAAATAACATTTTGTACAACAAAAATGTTAATTTTTTTTAACCTATATTGTGTTGATATTATATATAGACACCATATATTAATATTTTAGTATAACACCATTTATTAATATGAAAATGAGTAAGTACTGAAGTATGCTTATATCAAAATGATATAGATATATTCTATATTTATATGAAAGATATCTTCTATTTAGTATCAAATTTTAATCTTCAAGTAAAATAACTCTTCTTAAAAAAATGTAGGACACTAGTGTACCAATGCATTTTATCTTAAAAAGGTAAACTGAACATAGAGATAGACAATATATGGTCCGAATTTGCCCACTTGAGAATTTTCCACCTGCATATGGAATTGGATTTCATTTTATATGATATTTTAACGTTTGTTAAATTATTTATTAAGAAATTTAATAAAATAAGATATTACATAAAAATAACTTTTATAATATTTAACTAATTAAAAACTTTAAAATTTTATTTTCACATAAAATATTTTCTTAAAAAAGCTTTTAGCAAATACCTTAAAAATGTTTGTTAGTAAATTATATTTTATATTGCATATATAACATTATTGTATAAACAAAGTTTCAAATTGCAAACCGCATTATATGAACTGGCTGTCGCAATTGCATCACATTACAATTATGTTGTGAATCCCATTGACATAGCTAGATTGGCTGAATATAACCGCATCAAAACTGCATCAAAACTAGAATAGACCACAATAGACACTATTTTAGATTATAAACACAAAAAAATAATTTATATATTATAATAATCACAATACTCGCAATGACAACAAAGACAAAGGCAACCGTAATTGCATTCATAACCGCAATCATAATTTAAAACACTGCATATGATTACTGTAGGACACAATGGACGCCAAGGGATAGGGTCACATCTGCACGTGGCTGCTGATTCCTCTAGTCTAGCTATTCATTAAACTACACTCCCAATCCTTTCCACTAAAACCGTCGAGTATTTCAGCAACTAGCTGTTGCTAGCTGTCTCTAATCCCCTCCCATGTGACCCATCTCTCCCCCTCTTCCCCAAACCTTTGGACCTTAGAGAAACAAACATAACACACATAACAAGTTCTAAGAAAAGAGAGAAAACATTAAGGAAACCATAATGAGGTTGTATCATCATATCGTGCTAGACCCAGTAGCTCTTTCTCTTTAGTATCTCTCTCGTTCTCTCTCCCACAGCTTTTAGAAACCAAGGAAGAGGGTTTTAATCTAAGATTTGTGGTTGTTATTGTTGGTTAGGTTGCTGTTGGGATCTTTGTTGTCTCTCTAAATTTTCTCTTAAGACACATGGATATAAGCCTATTAACGTAGCACACAAAATTTTCGGTCTCCCTCTCTCTATATTTGGGGTGCATAGGGCACGAAATGGCACAGTTACCTCCCAAGCCAACCATAACCCAAAACTGGCCATCTTTCCCTCACCAAAGAATGTCCTCAAATTTCATGTCCAACACCACAAACACCACCGGCACCGGCACCACCACCGCCACCGCTACTGGTGCCACTACTTCTCAACAATTGCCACCGTGGGTTGACGAGTTCCTCGACTTCTCGTCGGCACGGCGTAGCTCTCACCACCGTTCGGCGAGCGACTCCATAGCCTTCCTCGACACACCATTCGTCCTTGATGGCATCCGGAGCTCCGACAAAGGTGCCGCGATGGCGGAGACCGCCGCCCACGGTTTCGACGTGTTGGACGTGGAGGACCAGTTCATTTCCATCTTCTCCGACGACATCGCCTTGCCTACGCCATCGGCGACCGCGGGGTCGCCGTCCAACCAGTCCTCGCCGTCGGACCAGAATAGCAACAACGACAAGGCGACCGCGTTGGACGGCATCGTTCCCATGCAAGAGCATGATCAGCATCCCAAGAATGAAGCTTGCGAGGTGGAAAGCTCTTGCAGAAGTGACGCCGCCGCCACGGCGCCACCCTCCGCCACCCCAAGAAGCACCGCGACTGTCGGGGATCCCAAAAGGGTCAAAAGGTAATTTTGATGTCACCAAATATATGTATACTATATGTACAGTTAGCCACCACCGTGCACGTATGTGGCATGAACATTCTTAATGCACGAAAATAGATTTCATTATTTCACATGTCCTTTGTAATGCTAAAACCTCTAAAAAATCCTCTTAACATGTATTCATGTAATGATGGTATTAAATAAAACAAAATTAGTGAATTACAAGATTATTACATGAACTACCTCCGAAGTCATACATGCTAAATCTTAACTCTGCATTTTAATATACAGTTGACTGAAATGCTTAATAAGTGGAATCAGATGGTCAGTATCTTACACGCGTTTTCTTCTACAAAAAAGTGAGCTAATTATGTGATATAGTTGAAATGGTACAAATTTATATATAAGAATGAAAAGTGTGATTAAATTCTTTTATTGCTTTTTATTTTCTGATGATCAAAATCAGAATTTTGGCTAACCGGCAATCAGCTCAGAGGTCGAGGGTGAGAAAGCTGCAATACACATCTGAGCTTGAAAGGAGCGTAACAAGTTTGCAGGTGAATAAGTTTAACTTTTCGTTTTCACAATTAATTATATGTAAATAGCTACAGATCTTTAATCGTAGCAAAGAAGCTCTAGGTTGAAGTAGTAACTTCGTGTGTTAATTAATTGTGAAAAATGTGAACATGATCAGGCGGAGGTATCAGCATTGTCGCCACGAGTTGCATTCTTGGACCACCAACGTTTGATTCTTAATGTGGACAATAGTACCTTGAAGCAACGGATTGCTGCCATGGCCCAGGACAAGATTTTCAAAGATGGTAATTTTTTTTTTTTTATGCTCAAAATTTTCTTTAAGAGAAATGTTATATAGTCAGAAAATATTTTTAGAATTCATGATAAAAATTATAGTAATTGTTGAAGAAAAAGAAATAGTATTATCTATTTATTCATCAAGAAGTTAATAAAATGTTACATTATTTTGGCAATCAAATTCTAAGAAAATTTTTGTTTTCCAAGCATTTTTTTCTTGGTTTAATTGTAACCTTTAATTTGTATCCTTTCCTCTAATCATCCATTAATAATTTGTAGTTGAGATCTTTTGCACATGCTTTGTTGCTTTTAAAGCAAAAAACTTAAATAATTGATGAAGTTCATGAAGGTATATAATCATTTACTTTAAGACATTTGATAACTTGCATTGCTGTTGCTTTACCTAAATAGTAAATTATTATTTTAATCTTTGAAAGATTAGGTTGATATAAATTTAAGATTTAAATAAGTTTTTCATCTCTATAGCTTCTACTGATGTTGATTTTAGTCCTTATAATTTTTATTTTTCTAGGTTTTAGTCTTTATAATTGCTATTATTATAAAGGATTGATTCCTATTTTTTATGGATGTTCAGTTCCTATAGTTAATTTAATTTATTTTGATCCGAACCCAAATGATAAAAAAATTATCGGCACTTATATCAAAAGAAATATATTATAAGGACTAAAACTAAAATTTGGTATAACTATAGAAATCAAAATGGTATTTAAACCTAGATTTAATCTCTCAAGGATGAAAAGTGACATGAATTTAACCTGCTAAAACAATTAACATTAATTTATAAGCCATTTAATAATATAATAAAAACATGATAGTAATTCAATCTTGTATTTACAGAAATTAATATTAGTTTATTCTCTTACTAATAAAAAATTATATCCATTTATTCTTCAATCTTATGTTTTGTGTATAAAAAGATAATTTTGATGTCGCTTTTTATAATTAAAGAATTAAATTGATGCCAATTAACGCAATATTTCATGAACCAAAATGCTAATTCACTTCATAAATAATGCCGATACCTGCGTTTCAAAACAAGAAGAGGGAAGTACGTACCGAGGTAAGGTTTTATTGAAAATAAAAAGAAGATTTTTTGAAATATGTAAAGTGAACTTGATGTTTTTCTTTTACTTTGTGGGTTATTCAGCGCATTTGAAATTTCTACACCATGATTATTGAGATAATTATCACAGTTTTTTTTTTTTTTTCTGTTTTTTCTCATCTCTCAGCTCATCAACAAGCATTAAAGAAGGAAATAGAAAGACTGAGACAAATCTATCACCAACAGAAGATGGGAAAATTAGTCCACAATAATGGGCAATCTCTGCATTCTCCTCGACTATCACAGCCACAACCACCAATGCCACCGCACTCTGCATCATCAGCTAACAGCATTTCAGCCCTTGGGATGTAAGGAAAAGGATCTGCTTCGAGGGGAAGAGACAAGGAAGAGGGATGTTAGATGTATCTCTATTTCCCTTTCGCTAACAAGAATTTCACGTGATGTGTTTTCCCACTTTAGTGTGGATGTGGGGCTCCTGACATGCTTATGAGGTTTGGAGTAGGAGGTTGACAAGTGGACTGCATAGAAGATAATTTCTTTTTCCAATGTTATTGTTTGGATTGGATTGCAATTTCAAGATTCTTCATGCCAGGGCTGCATTATTGGGACAAAACAGTGTGGCTTTTGTTTCCCATTTGTGTTTCGAGGGGGTGTTTGATTGCTGTAATTTTCTTGTTGCTTCAATTTTTATGTTTTTCGTCCTTGTTAAAGTTCTCTTAATTACTATTTGAAAAATTGCACAAAATATTCAGTAAACTCTTAACTTTAATTCCTCTTACATTCTTCATGGAACTTTGATGTTATTTGTAAATGAAGTGTGTCATTAAATTCTTGTTGTATCAACTTTGGGTTTCATAGTTACCGTCAGCATCTTTCCACCATGTCACCTTGACTTACCATAATTTATTTGGGCGCCAAAATGCCCCCATATCCAATGCTTATAAGGCGGTTTATGTTAAATACACATTCGATTTAATTATAACAGATTTATTATGGTCTCTAACAACAGTTAATTTCCAATTTTATGTGCTTTATTGATGATAATGGAGAAGATTGCATTTTCTAGTTAAAGTACAGTTTTCCTCTACTATTAAGGGCAAGTTTGGTACAGAAGAAAAAATGAGAGAGAAAACTGTAGATGGGCGAGTGCCTTTTGTCGCAGGATTGGCAAATGCTCAGCATACAAAGCTGAATTGTGGGGTTTTCTTACAGGATTAATTAGAGATTGCGTGGAATAATGGCTTAAGAACTCTTGTCCTGGAAAGTGACTTGAAAGCTATTGTTTCTCAGCTTAATTCTAGGACCCCAGGAAGGCTCATCCAAATAGCCACATTAGGAACATTACTAACTGGCTATCCAAAGATTGGAGAGTGGAGATTTGTCATTCTTACAGAGAAGGTAATCGCTGTGCTGATTGGCTGGCAGGAGAAAGTTTCAACTTGGATGTGCACATTTGGAACATTCCTCCACAGGGATCCTCCATCTTTTGTGGGATGATGAAATGGGGCGTCTTTGTCCCCATATGATTGTTGCTGCTTGAGTATTTCTCTTTTTTGGGGCCTCGGTCCCAACTATGTACCAACAAAAAAATATGAGAGAAAAAATATCATTGATTAAATTTGTGAATAAAATTACATGTAAACCTAATTCTTAAAATTTTCATCTCCATTTTTATGCTTACGCCAAAATCATCCTTAAAGCATAATTTTATTTAATTATGATATGATGCCTTCACATTACAGAGTTTATCCATGAGAAGAAACACAATGAATGCCTATGCAGTAAGCACATATCCCTTTTTTATCATCTAACCAAATACACCCTTATAATAAGTTTTCCGGGTACAGGGACAAATCCTGTTTCAATAATTGACTTGCTCATATTACTCTTCTTGATTTTTTTTTTTTTAATGATAAATGTTAGAATCATGACTGGTTTGAACTTTCAACTGTTACAGCGACCCAATTAACCACTTAATTAAGGAAATATAATGATTAAAGGACTTGAAATAAAGCAGAGTATTATTATGACTCAACCTAATTATAGAGTTTTGGAAAGTTTAAGAACAGAACTGACTCTTAATTATATTGTTAATAATTATATTGTTAATAATTGGTCATGAGCCATCAGGTTAGTTGTGGATTCGAGCAGGAGATAACTGTATTTTTTACATTAATCTCATTTTTGCATTGACAGTTAGAGAATCGTTATGCCAAGTAAAACTGACCCAATATGCAAGCCAGAGGCCTGCTATCATATCGCGGGAAAAGTTCTGTTATACTTCAGAATGAAACCAATTCTCCCTCTATTGGTGTGTTTATTTGTGCTTCTCGTTTGAAAAGAAATATTTTTTTTATCTTAATTTTTTTTAAAAAAAGCACTTATAAAATTTTTAATATTATTTATTTATATTTCTAAAAAGTAGTAAAAATAAAAAATAATCAATTTTTCTATTTTTTTAAGAAGTAGATAGGAGTTATTTCTCCCATAAATAAAAGTAGTAAAAGAACAAGAATGTTACTCATTAAAATTAATAATAAATTTTTTTTCACTCAATTACAATTTTATCTTTAAAATTTTTAAAAACTACCATTCTCTTCTCACTCTAATGCTCTTTCTCTCTCTCCATATCTTTAATTGTAATTTTATTAAATAAAATACTTCAATATTTATTGCATTCAAATAATTTAATAAATTCTAATTTTGAGAAAAAAATACTTATACAATTATATTTAAATATAAAATAATTTCATACTTTTGTTTTTACTTCTATTTTTACTTCTATTTTTTAAGAAGTACTTCTCCTGAAATTTTAATCAAACGGCCCAATGTCACTGCAACTTTTAGTTTTCTTCTCTCCTATTTCTTTTCTTATTTTGAACAACAATCAACGGTTCACATACTTTGTGGAGAAAGAAACTTCAAGAGGAGAAATTTTTAGGTAAATAACGTCTACCATGTTAGAATTTAGGCACTCAATTCGTATTTTAAAATGTGTAAAATAATGGCACACATGTCTCATTCATTATTAATATTATAAATCTTATTGATATTTATTTATTTATTATATCAATCTATTAATAATTACTAATATTTAAATATAAAAATTACTGTTCTAAATTATCATTATTTAAATCTACTTTTTCAGCAGTTCATTTTTCTAAAATTATCATTATTAATTATTTTGAAAATTTTAATATACAATAAAATTAAAGATATATATTATTTGATTTTATTTAATTTTAAATACTTTTAACTTTTCATTATATTATTATTAATATTCAGTTTAAACAATAATAAATGATTACTTTTTATGTTAAGAAAAATGTTTAGGAAAATATATTGAATTAATTAGTAACATCCAATATATTATTTCCATTTATTGATTTTAATAATATCAAAATATTAAAAAAAGTAATTTTAAATTATTATTTTTAAATTAATTTTTCAGAAAGTTGATTTTAAAATTATCATTATTAATTAAATTTTTAAATTTAAAGATCAATATAAAAAATATGAAATAAAATTAGAGATATAACTTATTTGATTTTGAAAATAAAAAATAAAAAATAAGATACATTAATCAATTAGAGATATTTTATTATTTTAATTCTCAAAAGAAAAAGTAGAAATAGAAAAGACATTGTTTTTTAGTATCTCTGCCTGGCTTCTGCACAAGAGCTTTGCTACTTCAAGTTTTTGGAACATATATGTTCTTCTTGATCAACTCATTGTTATTTTCAATTTTCTTGATCAAAATATAAAACTTATCATTTTCAAATTACTTTCATTGCATTTTTTAAAATAATCATTATTAATTAATTTCATAAAATTTAACTTAAATATAAAAAATATACAATAAAATTAGTTTATTTTACTTTGAAAATTAAATGTTTTAATCGATTAGAAATATCTTATTAATATAATCATTGAAAGTGAAAATAGAAATAGAAAATATGTTGTTCTTCAACACCTCAATATAGTGATTTAGCCTCTGCTTAGGAGTTCTACTATTTCCACGAGCTATAGGACAAGTACGGTTCTTCTTTATCAACTAATTGTTGTTTTCAATTTTTATGATCAAAATATAAAATTATTATTTTCAAATTACTTTCCCAGCAATTTATTTTTTTAAAAATTATTATTATTAATTAATTTTGAAAATATTAATATGACTCCATATCATGGGAAACAATCGTTTATACCTTTTTTTTTTTTTTTTTGGTTTATGAACTTTTAGGTACATATTTACTAGACATTTTTATTTTTTTTCGATACATTTATTCAAAAAAAGGGTCAAACTCACCGGCCGAGAGGAGCAGGCAAACCAAACAAACAGAAAATCATAAATCAAAAAGCACAATATCAAAAGAACTAATATCTAGTTGCGACATAATGCTCTAGAATCCCAAAACCAGTGCCACTGATGTTAATCTCCTGAACCAAAGCTGACTTGAGTCTTGTCGAGGGACCAACATAATACAGAATGATTCACCTACACTCATCAGCTCCAAAGAATATTGAATTGCAGCACCCACCAAGCAGGCAACTAAATTCGATCATTGCTGTACCAAGGAGATGCCCAGTAGTTCCACCTCTGTGATACTTCCAGAATAAAAGAGTCTCATTTGATGTTTTGCTTGTTAAAAATTACTTTATTCCTAACTTCCCAAATAGACTATATAACAACATAGAAACAGGAAATCCACAACTTCTTTTGCACCCCAGGGAGCCCCACTCCTATCCATGCATCAAAATTCTTAGAAGGACATTCATCCAAAATCCATGAAACACCCTACCACTGGCAGCAAAAACCCCACAATTTCCATGCAAAATTACAAGAGAAAAATAGGTGGGAAATAGATTCAACCTACGAATTACATAATGGACAATATACCTCATCGTTCCTCAGAATATTCAGTCTATGTAGTCTCTCTTTAGTGTTCAATCTACCACGGATGAGGAGCCAACCCAATAACTCAACTTTTGTAGGAACAAGACCACGCCACACTTTCGAAGCAACGTTATCATATTCAGAGATAAATTGTGAGGCTGGAAAGGCATTAATAAAGGACATCACAGAGAAAGTTCCCGAATTGCTATGCTGCCACCAATGTTGATCTTCTTGAATCTCAATAATCGTCGTTTGGTTTACCAAATGCTGTAAATCAGAAAGCAAGTCTTCCTCCCATTGGAAAAACTGTCTTTTCCATTCAAAGTGCCAGGTCCAAGAAACCCCAACCCATATTCAGATATTGGCTCATGATGTTGTACTGAAATTGTGTATAGTCTTGGAAAAAGATCCATCAATCTTTTATCCGCCGCCCAAATATCCTCCCAAAAACAAGTTGATTCACCATTGCTAACTTTTTTGCGAATTCCATTACTTTCCAAATATTGCCAATAGACCCCAACAGTCCACCCCTACACCTTTGTGATTGATCCGCAATTGGCCTATTTCCATCAAAAGCATGGCATGAACATACAATTCTCTTCCATAGTGGAGAGTTTTCAGTAGAGAACCTCCACCACCACATGAAGAGCATAGCCACATTCTTGATGATTACGTCACCCACACCTAGACCTCCCAAGCTCTTAGATCTCTGAATGATTTCCCATTTTAGAAGAATGGCCCGTGCCCTCTCTACCACCCCAGAAAAAATTACTTTGCAGAGAAATGATCTTTTTGGCCACTCCTTTTGGCATTTTAAACAACCTAAGATAGAATAAGGGAAGATTGGACAAAACGGATTTAATTAAAGTTAGTCTTCCAGCCCTTGACAATAGTTTACTCTTCCAACCATTTAATCTCTTCTTTATCTTGTCTATCATTGGCTCCCATGTCGCCTCACATCTGGGACTAGCATCAAGTGGGATTCCTAGATATCTTACTAGTAAGGACAGCATCTTGCAGTGTAGACTACTCCTTAAATCAGACAATCAAGAGTATGCCTAAGAGACACCAACACCTCTTTCTTCAGGGGGGCAAATAGAACTGTGTCATCTGCAAACTGCAGATGAGAAAGCCACACTCTATGACTATCCACTTCAATACCTTCCACTAATCCATAGGATACAGCCTTACTAAGAAGTCTATTTAACACATCTGCAACTACCACAAAGAGAAAAGCTGATAATAGGTCACCTTGACATAAACCACACTCCAGAAAGGCTTAGTAGGAGAACCATTAATAATGATGGACATCTCAGATGATGATATGCAGCCCCAAATCCACTTTCTCCAAACTTGACCAAACCCCATTCTATCCAAGACATGATCCACAAAATTCCATCTGACCGAGTCTAGGCTTTATGGAAGTCAAGCTTCACAATCACCACTTCTTGGTTTTTTTTTTTAACTCTTCAACCAATGAACTGCTTCACAAGCAATGAGGGCACCATCTAATATTTGCCTTCCTTAAACGAATGCTGTTTGAGTCTCACCAACAAGACAATCCATAACACGCCTCATCCGGTTCGCTAGAACTTTAGCAATTGTCTTGTATATACACCCCACCATGCTTATTGGTCGATAGTCCTTCATCTCTTTTGCATCATCAATCTTGGGAGCCAGAGTCACCCACATCATATTTGCACTACTATGCATGGAGCCTGTTTCAAAAAAACTATGTACATAATTCAAAAAGTCCTCACCAATGTGTTCCCAACATCGTTTAATAAAATTAAAGTTGTATCCATCAGGTCCAGGTGCTCTTATAGATTCACAGCTCCAAACTGCTTGCTTTATTTCCTCTCTACTAGGTTGAGCCTCTAATGACTGTGCATCCTCTTCTGAAATTCTGCAAACTAGATTATCTGGAAAAAACACACATGGCACCTACTTTTGGTTGTATAGACATTTAAAGAATTGCCTCATCTCTGCATCCATGCTTCCAAGATTCTTCCACTCCTGCTTTACTAGTTGGATGAATTTGGGATGAGAGAACCACACATCCAATGACCTGAAGGGTTTTGGCACCCCAGTTGATTTCCTTTGACCCAAGAACTAGCGAAATAAGATCAGAGAGGGAGCAAGGAATACCTTTTAGCTGGATAGATTTGAAATTTTGCATCCATATATGTTCTACAAATACTCTACCAAGCTTGCTACAGGAGTTACCTCTTCTCCATGTGAATTTCCTCCAAATTAAAGGTACTTCAATAACTCCCAAATTATTAGTCCAGACATCAAACTCTTTCATACTAGATGTCATAGTAGAACAACCTTTCCTTTCAACTAGGCATCTAATCTCATTAAAATCTCCCATGACTAAAATCGGAACATTGACCACATTCTTCACATCAAGAATTTCTTGCCACAATCTCCTTTTCATATTCATATCATGGTAGCCATATACTACAATTATTGCCCCCATAATTTCTAGTTCATTGATAAATATGCAAACCCACTTATCACCTTTCTCAAGAGCCTCGAGCTTCATAAAGCTTCTATCCCAAATACAAAGAATACCACCACTAGTACCTTGTGCATCTACCGATGACCAATCACAATCATCCCAACCCCATATTCTTCTAACCTCTATACTTTCTTTCTTTGTTTCGATCATTCCCACAAATGCCAACCTTTCCTCTCTAATTATCTTTGACATCTATCTCACTTTCTCCCCATTGCCAATTCCCCTTATATTCCAACATGGAATTTTCATTGAGGTATAGGTGACCTACCTGTCTTGCTGCTAATCTTCTGCAAAGTTTTCCTGCCTCTGTTTCTGCCCTTCGATTTTGATACTTGCTTCGCCTCCTTTCTCCTCCAGCAGCGCTTATATTGCGACTCCGTCAGCCACGCCATACATCCCCAAGTTCTTACCAACATTCCAAGTTTCCTCAGCATCTTCATCAACTTCCTCTGCCTCGAAACTTTTTCTCTTGTCCAATGTGCTTGAGATAGGTTTGCTGTTCACGAAATCTTTACTCTAGTAAGTATTAGGAATGATACTTGCAGCGTGTTCATTCCTATCACTTTCTAAGTTTCGGTCAAAACCGGTGGGATAAGTGGGCTTGAATCTTCCTGACTCTCCTTGTGCGTCACACCTAAACACAGCCCATTGTTGACCTTTTCTATCGGTGAGCCTTGTACCTGGCCCAAGCCTAAATCGCATAATACCTCCTCAGTCAGTCTATCATCCAGTAATGCTTTGGTTTGGGCCGAGCATGACCTACTCATTCTATCTAATATAGTATAATCACCGCACTCTCCACAATTGGAGATATCCGCATTCACGTTTATTTTGTCTTCACCCAAGATTCTTAACGGTGATTTCGGGGACCCACGCTCATTATGCCCATGATTACCACCATTTTGTTTGTTAGTTCCCGAGATTGACCTTTCCACTGAAACGTTGTTTGCTGGAGAAGCCTGCGCCTCTTTTCCGATCACTGTATTTGGAAGCGCTGCCTCGATATTCTTGGTTTCTTCTATCCTGACATCCTTGTTCTGGACATTGCTCCCATTATTCATATGCCAATCTACTACTTTTCCTGTTTCTTTGATATACACTTCAAATCCCATCCCTTCCACCGATAAGTAAACCGAACCTTGAATGTAGGAACATATACATGTATCCAGCAGAATCCTTACAGACCTGAATGATCTTCCACATGCTGTTTCTTCGTCAAACTGGACAACCATACCCCAATGCTCAACAATTTTTCTGAAATTCTATAGTGTCCAAGCATGAGGTGGGATGCCAAAACACCCCACCCATACTCTCCTAGTTTGACATGATTCTTCAACTGACCAACTTCTAATTTTTGCAAAGTACTCCCTTAGTAGACCACCTTCCTCTTTCATTATGTATTCTTTTTCCTCCTTTGATGTAAATGTGATCAATACCTTATATGCTCCAAGGTCACTCACATCACTTACACCATGGCATATCTTCCTCAGCTTTCGAAACAAAGAATTGTAATTTGTCAGATATAACGTCTTTCCAACTACACTTCTATGTGGCTCCTCCCACAGTTCTTTATGAACATCTCCATATACAACTCTAGTTTTCTCATAAGTTTTTTCTTCCTATTCCTTTGCAATTCTATGGGCTTCTGTATGGTTGATTCCACCGTTATCTTCCTTGTTTGTACCTACCCACCACCTCCTTGTATATTTTCTTTGCCAAAACGTACCTGCCCGAGGGATTTGTTAGCTTCAATGCCTATCAGAAGCTATTCTGAGGCTATGAATCGAATTATTTTTTAAGAGTTTTGATAAAAACCAAATCAGCATACAAGCAAATCTTTTTGATCAAGAAAAGGCTAATTTGAATAACAAATTCTTCTATGAGAATGAATTTCACAAATAGCTTAGGCGCTCAAAAAGCCTTCAAAGCATCATTATCTATAGCTTTATACTAAAATATACTTTATTTGGAATATATGCTTTGTATCTCTCGAGCTATTTTGTGTAGAAGCAGAATAGAAGAATTTCAAAAGGTTGAAGCGACACTTCAGAAAGGCAAGACGAGCCCAGAAAGCTAAGATATGCCAATTCAGAAAGATGATCCTATCCAGAAAGAATATCACCAGAAATATACTTCTCGTATTTGCCATACCTTCAAAGCTTCCTCAGCATACTTCATAGACAAGTTCAAAAAGTCAAAAAGATGATTTGACAGGATGTAAAAGAAGTGCTGACAAGTCTGCACAGTTAGTATATTAACAAATAGCTACTGTCCTATATCTGCACAAGCTTTGAAGAATGAGTAAAAGGAAAAATTATTGCTTCTCTGCCTAGTCTTAGACCAGCAGTTCAAAGAGAACTTCAAAAGTTAAGAACTGAAAGCTTTAACGGATATATTTCAAATGTCTATAAAAGGCTGATTGTTGAAGAAAGAATGTTAGAACAATTGAATATCTGCTTCGCTTGTAGAGCTTCATTGTCAACTTTCTCAACCTTCTGATCCTCCAGAAAGTTACTCATTGTAACTTTTGTTAAACAGAAAATCTTCTCTTGTGCCTTGTATTTGATAAGATTCTTTTTTTGAGAATTTAGAGAAGTCACATACACTGAAAAAATATTGCTTATCCTCTGTGAAGAGAGTTAGTGTGAGTGTTCAAAAACTATTCTTCAAATCTCAAAACTTGTACACAGACCCAGTAGTGGTCAGATAAAGCTTGGAGAAGCTATGATAAAGAATACTCGAATTAAAGCTTGGAGAGGCTTGAGAAAAAAACTACTCTGGTGTAAGAAGCTTGGAGAAGCTTGAACAAAGAATACTCAAGTTTATATAAAATCTCAACGAAGTGTTGGGGACTGGAAGTAGGCAAGTGGTTGGCCGAACCAGTATAAAATTTTTTTTGTATGTTTCTTCTATATCTACTCAGTTTCCTAACTTGATCACATAAGTTATTCTATCTATGTGCTTTATTTCAATCTGTTCATCACTTTGAACAATTATAAACATACAAGCCTTCTTGAACTAATGCAAAGCTTTTGCAATCCAAGTCTAGGACTTGAGATAGACTTTCAAATTAAAAATATTAGGTTACTCTTAAGTTTGAAACAACACGATTTAACCCCTCCCTTCTCGTGTTATCTCTTCCAACAATTGGCATCAAAGTCTAACTCTGGGGTTGAGCTTCCTAACAGTGGTAGAGATTAAAGATCCCATCAAATGGCCCAACAAATTCATCACATAGCAGGTCACTCCATAAATTGTCCTCCTTATTTCAATGGTGAAGACTATCCATACTGGAAGGATAGAATGAGACTTTTCATTGAATGAGACTCTTCATTGAGTTCACAAGTCTGAATATATGGGAAATAATAGAGAATGGTGACTATGTAGTGGAACAACTAACACCACAACTAGTAGCTGATCCAGAACATCCTCCACCAGTTGTAGTTAGAATCATCCTTAAAAGTGAATGAACTGATCAGCATAAAATGAAAGTTCAAATGAATGCCAAGGCAAAATACTTGCTCATGTGTGCCTTGAGCAAAAGTGAATATGACACAATTATATCCTGTGATTCTATCAAAGAAATCTGGGATAGGCTCCAAGTACTTAATGAAGGAACAGATCAAGTTAAAGAAATGAAAATCAACATGCTTGTTCATAAATATGAAATGTTCAATATGCTTGAGCATGAGAATATTGACGAAATGACTTCCAGATTTATGCATATCATAAATCAGATGAAAGCTTTGGATAAAAGGTATTCAATCTTTCAAAGGCCTGGCTTCCCAAAGTTATTGCCATTCAAGAAGCTAAAGATCTGAACGTACTCAGCTTGGATGCTCTCATTGGGTCCTTAAAGACTCATGAGATTGAACTAAAGGAAATTTCTAAGGAATCTGGCAAGAAGGGAAAGTCCATTGCCCTTAAAACTACTCAGAAGAGATTCAACTCTTCCAAAGCCATGAAGGCCTCAGAAGAATTGGATAAAGAAGATGAAAATTCCTCTGATCTTGATTCTGATGATGAAAATGATGAAATAGCTCACTTGGCTAGAAGAATCTCAAAAGCATGGCTCAGAAGGAACAAGAAGAGTAAAGTCAAAGCAAATGAAGTAATATGATTTGAGTGTAAGGAACCGGGGCACATTAGATCATAATGTCATAGACTAAAGAAAGCCGGAAAGAAAAAGACTCCAAAGAAAAGGGCTATGATGGCCACATAGGAAGATCTAGATAGAGACCAAGAAAATGATGAATCTCAAGAGGAAGAAGAGATTGTTGCCAACCTCTGTTTCATGGTTGATATCATCTCAGAAGAAGAAACTGAGGTACGTGAGTCTGAACCTGAACTTACTTTTGAAAACCTTCAAAAAGCTTATGATGAACTCTTGGATGATTCCAAGTTTCTTGCTTCTCATTATGCATCTCTGAGAAAAGATTTTCGAAAACTGTCTTTAGAGTTTGAAAAACTCAAGACTAAGAATGAGAAGGTTGGGCATAAAAAGAATGAAATATAAAATGAAAATTTGTTCTACAGAAAGAAGTAGCAGCCTTAAAAGACAAAGATTCTGAAACCCAAGATAGGACATCTTCTGATGTTTCTGAGCTTCAGAAATTAGTCAGACTTCTCAAATCTGATCTTGAGAAAATGGATAATGGCTCCAAAAATCTGGACTTGATACTTGGCAGTCAGAAACCTTACCTTGATAAAACTGGTTTAAGCTATGAGAAGAAAGATAATGCTAAATCATCTGAGGAAATTTCAAATTTAATTCTAAATTATATCTATGCTTCAAAAAGGGTCACACTTCCGAAAGATGCTTCTCTAGAAGGAGAGCAAAACGACAGATAGTGAAAAAGGCCAAGAAATCTGCTAACCCAAAAAGAGCTAAGAAAAGATAGGTGCCTAAAGTCAAAATTGCTTCTGATGTAGATATGCCTTAAATCAATTCATCAAAAGGAAAAGAAGTGGTATCTGGATAGTGGATGCTCCAAACACATGATTGGAAATAAATCTTGATTTAGAAATCTCAAGCCTAAGGATGGTGAAATAGTCAAATTTGCCGACAGAATCAAATCCAGAGTCATTGGTATAGGTAATGCTGGTAAAAACAATTCCAACTTGATAAATGATGTTATGTTAGTAGAGGGATTAGCACACAATCTCTTGAGCATTAGTCAAATTTGTGACCAAGGCTACAAAGTTGTGTTTGAATCCTCACACTATATTATTAAGGACTCTACAAATGACAAGATTATTCTTACTGCTAAGAGGCATAACAATATGTAAGTGTTGTATTTAGATGATCTCGTAGATCAAAATGTAAAATGCTTAGCTTCCTTTTTGGATGAAAAGTGGCCGTGGCACAATAAGTTTAGTCATGCTAATATGAAATTGATCTTTGAGATCTCTCAGAAAGAACTGGTTATAGGTTTGCCAAAAATTGATTTTGAAACTGATTCCTCTTGTGAATTCTGTCTCAAAGGCAAACAAACCAAAAGTTCTTTCCATAGCAAAAATATAGTTTCTACTACTAGACCACTTGAGCTTTTACATCTTGATCTCTTTGGACTAACTAGAACTGCCAGTTTAGGAGGTAAGAGATATAGTTTAGTCATTGTGGATTATTTTTCAAGATTTACTTGGGTTATGCTCCTAATCCATAAGGATGATGCTTTTGAGGTCTTCAAATCCTTTTTAAAAAGAATTCAAAATGAAAAAGGTTTTTACATCACCTCTACCAGATCAGATTGTGGTGGAGAATTTGAAAATCATGCTTTCGAAAACTTTTGCGAAGAAAATGGCATTTCTCATAATTTCTCTTCTCCTAGAACTCTTAGTGAAATGGGGTAATGGAAAGGAAGAATAGATCTCTGCAAGAAATGGCTAGAATTATGCTTCTTGAAAGTGACTTATCAAAAGATTTTTAGGCAGAAGCTGTTAACACTGCTTGCTATATTCAAAATCGTATCTTCTTAAGGCCAATTCTCAAGAAAACTCCCTATGAATTATGGAAAGCAAGAAAACCCAACATTTCCTATTTTCATATTTTTGGATCCAAATGTTTTTATACTAAACACCAAGGACAAGTTGTCAAAGTTTGATCTTAATCTGATCCTGGAATTTTTCTAGGATATTCTTCTGTTTCAAAAGCTTACAGGGTGTTCAACAAAAGATCTCAATCTGTAGAAGAAACTATTCACATAAGCTTCATGGAAAAGAAAAATGACCTAAATCAGAAGGTTGTTGATCTGGAAGTGGAAATGGAAAGTATGTCATTAAATGAAGACTACCATACCCAACAGAACCTTTAGATGACCACTAGAGATAATGATGAAAATGTTTCTAAAGTTCCTTCACATCAACATGTTTCTGATGATGCTTCTGAAGAACTATAAAGTACTCCATTGAGGAGAAGGTACTTAGGTGTAAGAGACTTGAAAATTGTCTCTCAAAACCAAATTATTGATGAACCTTCTCATGGAATTAGAACAAGATCCTCACTTAGAAATGATACAAATCTTGCTCTTATCTCTGAGATTCAACCAGAAAATATAGAAGAAGCCCTTATGGATCAATACTGTAACATCCCCAATTTTTGTCTAAGCTAATTAGCTCGGTGTCTCCGGCTAATTAGAGGGGTTAGCGATTAATTGAGAACTAATCGGCTAATCTCGAGAGCAAGGGCTTAGTAAATTAAAGGCAAGTCAACAATTGAAGCATAATGCATTAAAAGTTACAATTAAAAGCCTAATTGCCCAATCCTTATTAATTTATGATTTAGACACAAAACTCAAGGTGATCTAACCTAATTAACTAAGAGCATATAAGTATCACATCTTAATTACATGAAGATTAACCCTCACCTCTTCTTTACATAATTAATGAGGAAAATCCTTTTTATTGAAAATGTGCTAATGTGTAATTAAACCAATTGAATTAATTAGCATTTAGATAATTGTAACAATGGTAAAATTTTAGAAACATCCCTTTAATTATTGTTTGAAAGTTTGGTCAAAGCAAGAGCCATATCCAACCATCCATTTGCTTTCTCATCATACACCACTAGATCAAGAGTCCATGTTAGTAGATTTCTTGAGTCAAGACAAAAGATCTACTCTCCTCCATCAAGATTGTGACACTTGGAGTGATCACAATCATCCAATCCCAATCCTAGGATAGATCATGCTTTTAACCACCTGAAAAGAAACACTACAAGTCTTTACCCAATTGCCAAGACTCAAAGGAAACACAACTCCCTCTTTTGCCCCAAGGTTTTTCCCACTCTCTTGCTTGTTGTAAGAAGCAAAATCACATCACTCTCTCCCTCCATTTTTGCGCCATCAGCCCACTCTCTCTCCCCCTCATTTCATTTTTCATTTCCTCTCTCAAGACACAAAGCTCTCACCTCTCTCTAAACCTCTCTTTGTTCTTCCTACTCTTCTTCTTATTCTTCTTGTTTTTCCTACTCTAAGTCATCACTTTTCCACCACCATCACCCTCATCTTCTATCACCACCCTCACTAACTTATCAAGGATCACATTCTTTGGTCTTTGGTAGAGCAAAACAAACACTCATGTAGCCCCATTTGCTAGCTCAAGAGGAAGGAGGCCATCTCCAACTACTTCATTTTTCAAGCTTCCAAGAGAAACTCATTTGGTAGTGACTCTAACCTACTCTTTTCATGTATTTTTCAAGCTCTAGAACTCCTAAGCTCTTTATAGCTAGGTGGTTTTAGGACTTGCTTCAAGGTCTCATGACCATTTCTTGCTCTATGAGTTTTCTTGTCTTGTTGAAAAATGTTGTCTTGAAGTGAGAATATGTGGCATGATGGTTTTATCTATCTTGCTCTATTTTGTTTTAAAATACTGATTTGGTGACTAAAACATTGAAGATAATGATGAGATAAAACATAAAAATGGTGATTTGAAGTGGTATAACAACATCTCTATGAGTTTGATATGTAAAACTTAAAAACTAGTTAAGCTGGAATTCTTGCAGGCTATAATTCGTGCGGTACAAATCGTTCTAAAAAACTCAAAATGTAATGAAACTAATTTTCTATGAAATTAGACTCAAAGAGCTTTCCACACATATAAAATTCGTGAGATTTGGAGTTAAAATGAGGGAGATATGATTTTTCAAAGTTGGCTGTTCCCGGATGGGTTTCTGTTTGGGCAGTCTTCACTAAAAACCTTATAACTCGAGCTACAAAAATCATTTTTGAGTGGGACTAAGTTTGTTAGAAAGCTAAGACATAGAGGAAGACCTCCATAAAATAGTTTTGTCAGATTTCATGTGAGGAACTCCCAGTGAAGTGGACAAGCCACTGACCTGAGTTGAACTTTCAAGTCTGAACAGTCAGAATAAAATATGCATAACTCAAGCTACAAAATGAATTTTTGAGTGGGGCTTATTTTGTTTAAAAATAGACTCAGAGAAGTCCACAGAAAAATTCGAAATAAAAGAGTAAAAGATGAAATTATGGTGAATTTTTGAAGTTACTGTCCCATCGTAAAAGTAAAACTGGATATGGTAAAGTTTTAAAGGTTAATGAGAAATAAGCTTTAAGACATTAAGACCCTTACATTAAGTATTGAAAAACCTTTATAATTCAATTTAAAAGTTTCAAAAAGGATAATGGATTGAAATTGGCCCTATGCCTGATAAAAGAATTTATCCAAGAAGCAAATCAATTAAAAGCATCTTGAGTTCTTAAATTCTGCTCATAAGACTTTGTGTGATATGTATGCCTTTATGTGTCAATATGATGACAATGACATGATGATGATGATTATGATAGTGATATGATGATGATAAGAATGATAATGATATGATGACGATATGATAATGAATGATGATGATATGAATATGATATGTTGATGATATGATGCTTAATGATATACATGAAAGGATTAATAAATATGAACACCCTGGGGACAGCGATACGTAACACCTAAATGTGGAAAAGAATCAGAATAATTTTGCATCATAAGCCTTAATAAGAAGAAGATGAACTAAGGGTGTGATCCTTCAAAAGGGAAGGTGACCTAATTTAAGCTCCTCTCACCCACGACTCACATGAGACATGGCATGACCCCGCTAGTGTGAGTATAGGGGATAGGTCTTACATGAGGCATGGCATGAACCAGCTAGTGTAAGTACCGAAATTCTATGGTGGCGATTGCCATGGTATGAGCTCATTACCACTTATGTTTAGTGGGTGAAAAGATAAAGTCAAGTTATGAAAAGAAAAGGGACTTCGGTCCAAACCCTAAAAAGGGAAGAAGTTAAGAAAATCTTATAACGTAGACATGCATGTTATATAATTATACTTGCGCCCATGTATGTTATGACATAAATGACTCAAGAGTATGTTAAAATTGAATCCGCTTCGGATATTCATGATTTCGAAAATCCAAAAATTGAACCTTATGAATGCTCACTATTTTCATTAATAAAACCGAAGTGGCTAGGACGATGACGATGACACTTTCGTGTCGGGTTCGAGTCCTACTGAGAAATTCCATTTCTCACCCTAGTTATTCTTCCGTATCGTCACCAGATCTTGATAGCGCATCCGGTGGAGCAGAGCATGGATCCCCGACACTGTGAGCGGGCGTATGACGTGGGATGTCAGACAATTGTTGATGTGGACTTGTAGTCGTCGTAGCTCTGCATCTTCATTTATTTCTTTTGTGACGAACGATGTCGATTTCAGTTTGTATCTAGTATTTGGATCATGGCATGACCATGAGCCTCCTTTGATGTAATGCTGATATATATGTATGTATATATATATATATATATATATATATATATATTATGAACCCATATGAATGTAATGGTTAGTTATTTAATACAATGTATTTGTGAATTTTTATTTGTTTACCTTTCTCATGTTTTACAATTTTTTTGGGGTATATATTTTATGCGACACGCTCTTTCTCTATCTAGCTTCTCACTCAAGGCTTTACTTTTCAAAACGCTGCAAAGCGACGATGTATTTCAAAAAAAAAAAAAAAGAAATCTTACTGTATTTTTCGTGTAACTTAATTTCATATGAAGTTTAGTTTTCCACGAGCATAAGTAACAACTAATAAAACGCCGTAATACGACTTAAGCGTAGTATGGGTTTATTAGGGTGTTACATTATGGTATTTGAGCAGTTCATCCTGTTAAAGCCTGAGGTTGGACTGACTATACTTCCAAGCATAACTCTACGTGCGCTATGTTAACTCATGCTGAGAATCTTGTCTGTATGATGGGATGTAGGACTTAGAATGCATGATCATCATGTGAGATTGCCTTTAGTTGCTGCCATGCATATGCTTAATATTGGGCTTGATCAACTCGATATCTTTGTATGGTGTGTTCAGGAACTAATGGCAACTTGCAGACGTACCGTCAACGAGCCTAGCGACAGCACGAATATCGCCGATTTCATGAGGACTTTTCAGCAAATGGCGAACACCATGCAAGCTCAAGCTACAACTGCCGAGCATATGATGGACCAGCTGAATCAAAGATCCGAAGAGTCTGTTGGTGGAAATGGAGCTGATGCCGAGTATCAGAAGTTCTCGGAGTTTCGTAAGGCAAACTCGCCTAGTTTCAAAGGGGCTTTCAACCCTGACGAAGCCGACGAGTGGATCAAAGAGATTGAGAAGATCTACTCCATGCTAGCTTGCTCAGAGACCCAAAAGGTGGCCTTTGCCACTTACATGTTGAAGGCGGATGCCGAGTTCTGGTGGAAAAGAGCGAAAAGCTTGATGGAAAGTGATAAGAGGGAGATCACATGGGATGCCTTCAAGGCGGCTTTTTATGAGAAGTACTTCCCAATGTCCGTAAGGAACGCGAAGGAGATGGAGTTCCTGAGGCTCTACCAAGGAGGTATGAGCATTGCTGAATACATGGCAAAGTTTGAGGAGCTGTGCAAGTTTTCTACATTGTATCAGCGAAACCCGGATGAGCATTGGAAATGCATGAAGTATGAGGGAGGATTCGGGCCAACATTCTGGCATCAGTGGCCCCATTGGAGATGAGGAACAATGCGGCACTTGTTAATAAGAGCCGTGTAGTAGAAGAATGTAATCAAAAGTTGGCGATCCAGAGATCAGAGGCCCATAAGAGGAGACAGGCATCTCAAGGGCAACACCCGAAGGAGCCCTTGCAAAAGAAGCCCAACTACGGTGAAGGATCCAAGGGCAACCAGGCACAAGAGCCCTCCGCCAACCCTCCAAGACCCGCGACCAGCCCCCGAAGCCCACAATGAATCCCACCTGCCCAAAGTGTGAGAGACAACACAAAGGGATTTACTACGCTGGACAGAATGTTTGCTTCAAATGTGGACAGCCTGGGCATTTTGCAAGGAACTGCACCAAGGGCATGCACTCGCCTCGACTGCTTACGGTAGCAATTTTGAGGGCAAAATTCTTTTTAAGGAGGGGGGATTGTAACATCCCCAATTTTTGTCTAAGCTAATCAGCTCGGTGTCTCCGGCTAATTAGAGGGGTTAGCGATTAATTGAGAACTAATCGGCTAATCTCGAGAGCAAGGGCTTAGTAAATTAAAGGCAAGTCAACAATTGAAGCATAATGCATTAAAAGTTACAATTAAAAGCCTAATTGCCCAATCCTTATTAATTTATGATTTAGACACAAAACTCAAGGTGATCTAACCTAATTAACTAAGAGCATATAAGTATCACATCTTAATTACATGAAGATTAACCCTCACCTCTTCTTTACATAATTAATGAGGAAAATCCTTTTTATTGAAAATGTGCTAATATGTAATTAAACCAATTGAATTAATTAGCATTTAGATAATTGTAATAATGGTAAAATTTTAGAAACTTCCCTTTAATTATTGTTTGAAAGTTTGGTCAAAGCAAGAGCCATATCCAACCATCCATTTGCTTTCTCATCATACACCACTAGATCAAGAGTCCATGTTAGTAGATTCCTTAAGTCAAGACAAAAGATCTACTCTCCTCCATCAAGATTGTGACACTTGGAGTGATCACAATCATCCAATGCCAATCCTAGGATAGATCATGCTTTTAACCACTTGAAAAGAAACACTACAAGTCTTTACCCAATTGCCAAGACTCAAAGGAAACACAACTCCCTCTTTTGCCCCAAGGTTTTTCCCACTCTCTTGCTTGTTGTAAGAAGCAAAATCACATCACTCTCTCCCTCCATTTTTGCACCATCAGCCCACTCTCTCTCCCCCTCATTTCATTTTTCATTTCCTCTCTCAAGACACAAAGCTCTCACCTTTGTTCTTCCTACTCTTCTTCTTGTTCTTCTTGTTTTTCCTACTCTAAGTCATCACTTTTCCACCACCATCACCCTCATCTTCTATCACCACCCTCACTAACTTATCAAGGATCACATTCTTTGGTCTTTGGTAGAGCAAAACAAACACTCATTTAGCCCCATTTGCTAGCTCAAGAGGAAGGAGGCTATCTCCAACCACTTCATTTTTCAACCTTCCAAGAGAAACTCATTTGGTAGTGACTCTAACCTATTCTTTTCATGTATTTTTCAAGCTCTAGAACTCCTAAGCTCTTTATAGCTAGGTGGGTTTAGGACTTGCTTCAAGGTCTCATGACCATTTCTTGCTCTATGAGTTTTCTTGTCTTGTTGAAAAATGTTGTCTTGAAGTGAGAATATGTGGCATGATGGTTTTATCTATCTTGCTTTATTTTGTTTTAAAATACTGATTTGGTGACTAAAACGTTGAAGATAATGATGAGATAAAACATAAAAATGGTGATTTGAAGTGGTATAACAACATCTCTATGAGTTTGATATGTAAAACTTAAAAACTAGTTAAGCTGGAATTCTTGCAGGCTGTAATTCGTGCGGTACAAATCGTTCTACAAAACTCAAAATGTAATGAAACTAATTTTCTATGAAATTAGACTCAAAGAGCTTTCCACACATATAAAATTCGTGAGATTTGGAGTTAAAATGAGGGAGATATGATTTTTCAAAGTTGGCTGTTCCCGGATGGGTTTCTGTTTGGGCAGTCTTCACTAAAAACCTTATAACTCGAGCTACAAAAATCATTTTTGAGTGGGACTAAGTTTGTTAGAAAGCTAAGACATAGAGGAAGACCTCCATAAAATAGTTTTGTCAGATTTCATGTGAGGAACTCCCAGTGAAGTGGACAAGCCACTGACCCGAGTTGAACTTTCAAGTCTGAACAGTCAGAATAAAATATGCATAACTCAAGCTACAAAATGAATTTTTGAGTGGGGCTTGTTTTGTTTAAAAATAGACTCAGAGAAGTACGTCCACACAAAAATTTGAAATAAAAGAGTAAAAGATGAAATTATGGTGAATTTTTGAAATTACTGTCCCATCGTAAAAGTAAAACTGGATATGGTAAAGTTTTAAAGGTTAATGAGAAATAAGCTTTAAGATATTAAGACCCTTACATTAAGTATTGGAAAACCTTTATAATTCAACTTAAAAGTTTCAAAAAGGATAATGGATTGAAATTGACCCTATGCCTAATAAAAGAATTTATGCAAGAAGCAAATCAATTAAAAGCTTGTACCCAAGTTTACTAAGCTAAGCTCATAAGACTTTGTGTGATATGTATGCCTTTATGTGTCAATACGATGACAATGACATGATGATGATGATATGATATGATGATGATGATTATGATAGTGATATGATGATGATAAGAATGATAATGTTATGATGACGATATGATAATGAATGATGATGATATGAATATGATATGTTGATGATATGATGCTTAATGATATACATGAAAGGATTAATAAATATGAACACCCTGGGGACGGTGATACATAACGCCCAGAGGTGATTCATAAAGGAACCACATTTGGGGACAGCGATACGTAAAGCCTAAATGTGGAAAAGAATCAGAATAATTTTGCATCATAAGCCTTAATAAGAAGAAGATGAACTAAGGGTGTGATCCTTCAAAAGGGAAGGCGACCTAATTTAAGCTCCTCTCACCCACGACTCACATGAGGCATGGCATGACCCAGCTAGTGTAAGTATAGGGGATAGGTCTTACATGAGGCATGGCATGACTTAGCTAGTGTAAATACCGAAATTCTATGGTGGCAACGGCCACGGTATGAGCTCATTACCACTTATGTTTAGTGGATGAAAAGATAAAGTCAGGTTAAGAAAAGAAAAGGGACTTCGGTCCAAACCCTAGAAAGGGAAGAAGTTAAGAAAATCTTATAGCGTAGACATTCATGTTATATAATTATACTTGCGCCCATGTATGTTATGATATAAATGACTCAAGAGTATGTTAAAATTGAATCCGCTTCGGATATTCATGATTTCGAAAATCCAAAAATTGAACCTTATGAATGCTCACTATTTTCATTAATAAAACCGAAGTGGCTGGGATGATGACGATGACACTTTCGTGTTGGGTTCGATCTTGATAGCGCATCCGGTGGAGCAGAGCATGGATCCCTGACACTGCGAGCGGGCGTATGACGTGGGATGTCAGACAATTGCTGATGTGGACTTGTAGTTGCCGTAGCTCTGCATCTTCAATCATTTCTTTTGTGACGAACGATGTCGATTTCAGTTTGTATCTAGTATTTGGATCATGGCATGACCATGAGCCTCCTTTGATGTAATGCTGATATATATGTATGTATATATATATATATATTATGAACCCATATGAATGTAATGGTTAGTTATTTAATGCAATGCATTTGTGAATTTTTATTTGTTTACCTTTCTCATGTTTTACAATTTTTTTGGGGTATATATTTTATGCGACACGCTCTTTCTCTATCTAGCTTCTTGCTCAAGGCTTTACTTTTCAAAACGCTGCAAAGCGATGACGTATTTCAAAAAAAAAAAAAAGAAATCTTATTGTATTTTCCGCGTAACTTAATTTCATATGAAGTTTAGTTTTCCACGAGCATAAGTAACAATTAACAAAATGCCGTAATACGACTTAAGCGTAGTATGGGTTTATTAGGGTGTTACAAATACTGGATTGAAGATATGAAAGAAGAGTTATCTCAATTCGAGAAAAACAAAGTCTGGGCCCTGGTACCACTGCCTAAAGGACAATCTTCCATTGGAACCAAATGGGTGTTCAGAAACAAGCTTGATGAGGATGGAAAGGTAGTTAGAAAGAAAGCAAGATTAGTGGCTCAAGGTTATAATCAGCAAGAAGGCATAGATTATGATGAAACTTTTGCTCTTGTTGCAAGATTGGAAGCCATCAAAATGTTACTTGCCTATGCATCTTACAAAGGTTTTAAGTTATTTCAAATGGATGTGAAATCCGTCTTTTTAAACGGTTTCATATCTGAGAAAGCTTATGTTAATCAACCTCCTGGTTTTGAAAATGAAAACTTTCCTCAACATGTGTTTAAACTTTAAAAAGCTTTCTATGGGTTAAAACAAGCTCCCAGAGCTTGGTATAATAGACTCTGTTCTTTTCTAATCAAAAATGATTTTGTAAGAGGAAAAGTTGACACCACTTTATTCATTCTTCATGATAAAAATGATTTTTTGATTGTTTAGATTTATGTTGATTATATTATTTTTGGAGCAACAAATCAAAGTCTTTGCAAGAGTTTTTCTCATCTTATGCAAGGAGAATTTGAAATGAGCATGATGGGAGAACTAAAATTCTTTCTTTGACTGCAAATCAAACAAGAGAAAGATGGTATCCTAAGTCATCAAGAAAAGTATGCCAAGGATTTGCTCAAAAAGTTTGATATGGACAAGGACAAGTGTAACACCTTACCAGACAAAGTACTATACTTAAGTCATGATAAATTATCTGATAAGTGATTACATGTAATACTGGTTTAATTCTATTTCCTGTATTAGTATTAATTACTCGCATAAGAATACTTAATCGCATAACAAATATTCCTACGTGACAGCAGAATAAATACTAGTTAATCGGTATATTGTAAATAACATAACATAAAAAAAAAATACAATGAGAACAGAACTACTGCAAAAGACATCATAAATATATACAAAGTTATCTGATTTTAAAGTTTGTCAAAATGATACAAGGTGACAAAATGTGGCCGCTAATACAAAACAAAACGGCCAATTTCTATGAACAGCACTCTAAGTGGTCCCCATGGGACATTGCATGTGCATTCCTAATATCTACTCATCTATCCATGACCCAGACTGCCAAAAGGGGCCATTCTGTACATCTACTACCACTAGGGAAACCCACTACCTAACCAGAATCCGAAGAGAAAAACCCATTCGCCATGGGTGCATCTGCCGGAGGGTAGCCCGCGTTGGGAGTGGAGGACGAGGAGGAGCTCGCTGCCTCTGATGGATCCTCCTTTGACGTCGAGGCGGAAAGCATCGACTGTGGTGGTGAAGAAGGAGGGGCCATGGGAATCGGAAACTCTTTGCTCTCTTTGGCTCTGCTTTGTTCTTTGGAGGAGGTGGGAATGGATGGGCCATATGTAGGGGAATGGCAATAGACGGGACCGAGGGGTCAAACAGTGGGTGCATGAGTGGTATGGCGAAGTCCCTCTGGAAGAAGAAATACAGACAAAACTGGCACCTACCAGATATATATACAGAATCTAGAAATGGGTCGATGTGGATGTGAAGCTCGGGAAACTCAATGAATAGGACCCCGGTCGCTGCGTGCTCCATAGTCTGAGAATGATGCGGAACATACAATGGGGTGAGAAATGAATATTTCTCAGTAGAAATTCCTAACTTCTATATATTTGTCATCGTAGTCATTCTCAGTTGTTTCGGTCATGTAATATTTTTCAAATAGTACGGTAAAATAGTAATATTTAACTTAAATACTTGTTTGTAAAGCATACACTGAAACAAATTCAATTTTAGTTAACAGATAAACTAATCTACGCAAACAGTAATCACGGTGGAACAATAGCATATGGAGAATAATGAAAAGGGATCTAAAACAATCAGTAAAGGAACATTTCACTATACATATGCATGTGCAGTAAAAGAAATATGCATCTTATTCTTGGAGGCTTTCGCCTATTATAACTTATTTCCATCCTTGGTCCCCTGGGAGTCATTGGCCATATACTTCTGGGTAATAGTCCGCTTTTCAGGACCGAGCTCGTTCCTATACAGGATGGCCGGGTTTACTTTCCCCGACCTTCTCACTGATCTATTCCCCTTAATTTATTCCGGGGCTGGCCCAAGTGATATGGAATTCTTTATAATATCATGAGATGAATACACATCTAGCTTGACTCTTTGAATATAATGCATCCAAGCTATCATAAGGTTTCACAACATATGAACCTCTTACCAAAATTTTGGCGGCATAACGGATCGAGTCCGCTTCCCCATGAATAGTACCAGACAATCAGTACAATTGTACAACTAATAATTTCAGTATAGACCAGCAAATATGTATATACATTCATAGCATCATTCAACAATTGCAAATCAAGCATCAATAAAGCTTCAGCTTGTTCTTCCCTGTTCTGCCCGAGTTTGGCATGCTCCAATATGTTGCAGCCTTATATGTCTAGTTTCTAATCCCTTTGGTCCCATCTCATTTTGAGTTGTATAACTTTAGATATAAACATTTTATCTCAGCATGTCCTGTTCTTAGCCAGAATTGGGTTCCTATAGAAGAAAATTCACTAAAAATCGAAAACTAGGTGGAATCATGTGAATTTTATATCAAAATGAAGCTAACACAACAGGCTTTAAAATGAATTGATTTTCATGTCATTTTCCTGAGTAGATTTTGAGTTATGAGTCTCGAAACATTACCCTACTGGGCTGCCATGTTCTAGGCCAGTTTAAACCTAAGCTAACTTCATTGATGTGCTGAGAACAAATGACAACGAATTAATTTCTGAAATTTTTATGGGATGTTCTCTCATGTGTTAGCTTTCAAAAAACTTTGGTCGCACTCAATTTGAGGTTGTATAGGCTGAGTTACACCCTTCTCAACCCATGCTGCCCGGGTGAGAACCCAGATTTCTAGGCCTAACTTCAAAAATTCATAACTAATTCTATACTAATCCAATGGCCTATTATGATATATGTATGAAAAGCCCTGAATGTCTAGTTTCTTTTAAAAATGATTTCATCAAATTTAAACAGCGGTAGACAGAACCATACACTCTGCTGTATGGACCGCCGAAGGAAAACCCTAACAGCCTCTAGATTTGTCTTCCTCCTTCAAGCTATTTGCCCTCAAATCCAATTTTAATCACAACATACATGTAAAATCAGTCATAAAACATCATCATCACTCTATAAAACACCAACATCTCAGATTATGCATGCCCAACATGCAGCCCCAAATCAGAGAAACAAGAGGAGAAGTAGGATTTCCTACCTTGTCTTATGCAATTTATACTGATTTTGTGCCTTTGATGGTGGTGGCTCGGGATGAGACTTGAAGATGGATGAGAATGGAGTAGAAATGAGAGTAAGGAGGAGAGAAAGAGGAGAGCTTCAGCAGATGGGGAAGTGGCCGAAACTTTTTGGAAGGGAAAAGGAGAGAAAGGTGAAGATATTTGGGTAAGCTTGGTTGTGATTGGTGGACCTAAAGTGGTCATAAAATCTGGTTTGCCTCTTCTCATCAAGGGCTGTCTAGGCACCACTTGAGGGGGTATTTGGCTAAATCCTAGCCGTTGATTCTAGGGCACTCATGGCATAATTTCTACTGATCCGGTTCCGACAGTTTAAAATCTTGAAATCTTAGCGATTGCTCTTAAATCGGTAAACCGGTTTAAAAATTTTCTATGGGGTTTTCTATGCTCCTAATTTAATTCTATCAGGCCTAATCAGTATAAATCACACTTAAATGGGCTTTAAGTAAATGTCTAATTAGATTCTGATTAAACTCACTTATTTGATAAAACCGAACAACTCAGTTGTTAACGATAAAAATTTTTCGGACGTTACAACAAGAGCATTAGTACTCCTATGCACCCTCTCAAGTTTTAGAAGCTAATGAAGATGGTGAGAAAGTTTCTAAATCTCTCTACAAAGGTATGATTGGATCACTATTACATCTAATTGCTAGTAGACCTGATTTACAATTAAGTGTGGGAATCTGTGCTCGATTTCAATCAAATCCCAAACTTTCACACTTAAGTGCTATTAAAAGGATTTTAAGATATTTAGTCAGTACTACTAATCTCGGTCTATGGTATGAGAAAGGTACTTCTTGTGATATTACAGGATCCTGTAATGCTGGTTTTACTAGAAATAGAGTTAAACGAAAAAGCACTAGTGGTTGCTATTGCTTTCTTGGAAAATCTTTGATAACATGGTCAAGTAAGAAGTAGAACACTATTGCTCTTTCAACTGCAGAAGTGGAATATGTATCTACTGCAAATTGTAGTACCTAGATTTTGTGGATCAAGCAATAGTTAGAGGATTTCAACTTGAGGTATACCAAAATTCCTATCCTTTGTGACAATACAAGTGCTATAAACCTCACCAAGAATCCCATTTAGCATTCTAGATCTAAGCACATTGACATAAAGCATCATTTTATAAGAGATCATGTTTAGAAAGCTAACATTGAGCTAAGGTTTATTAATACTAAAAGTCAAATTGCTGACATTTTTACAAACCTTTTGCAGAAGATCGATTCTCCAAAATAAGAACCTTTTGAACTTGATCAACTTTTGATCATTCACATGCATTGCATCTGAACACACACTCTCTCTCTCTTGAGCTAAAGTAAAAGCTGAGATTGCCATATCTCAATGGGGTTTACTTTCTGGATCATTATTCTTCTCTGTCTAAGTTTGCTTCAGAAAAGTCACATCATCAGAAACTTATAGAGTCTGCTCAAAATGTGTTCTTTCACCATTCAGAAAAGGATGAAGATGAAAATGAGGAGAATAACAGCTTCAGAAAGTTAAATTAGTTTCCTCATGGGACCATTTTCTCATTCCTCTAGAAAAATGGCTATAGACTTTGAAGAATGTGGGTTCTGGATAAAAGAAACGGTTTTTTTACATGCGTCGCTTGGATAATCACCCACTATCACACGATGACCATTACTTAATTAAGCGGGAAACTCCAAAAGGCATGCTTACTCTGAAAATGACAGCTTTTTACTCTAAAACTACTTACACACTTTAATCGTTGGTCGCCTTTACTAACCATTACATATCACATCAAATTTTCATCTCTCAAGTCTTAGAAAAAAACCTTTCACTGTTCTTCATCCTCTACACTCCAAAACCTTCAAACCCTCACATTTTTTTCTCATACATCTAGCCTAAACACACTCTATCCTTCACTACCGGATGCCTATCTCATCTGAGCATCATGATTAAGAAAGGAGACTATAGTGTGCCCTACATGTTTGATGACAATGAAATGCAGACCAGATTTCATAGGCAGTTCTTCATACGGCTTATTACTTTTGAAAGAAGTTTCGAATTGGAGAACTTCTCAGTCTTCCCCCAGATTACAGAAGTGTTCGAGTTCCAATGATGGAACAATTTCTTGAATATTTCTGAAGATGTCTACATTGGAGTTGTTGCAGCCTTCTATAGCACCCTCGTGCCTGTTGATGAAGATAATACATCTTTAAGGAGCATCATAGGGAACTTCAAAATCCAAGTACTTCCCTCTGATCTCACTCATATCACCAACACTCCAAATGAAGGCGTTTTATGTAGAGGTGGTTCAAGATGGTGGGAGCTGCTTGAAGCCACAGAAGAAGATGTCTCTGAAGTCCTTATTAGAAAAAGAGACATGCAATTGAGAAATATTCGCCTTCCTCTCCCATCTTAAGTGTCAGAGTAATCTATTCTATTGTCCAACACACAGTGCTTCCAAGGATGGGAAACACTGATGTCATGACTGAGATAGACCATATAGTCATGTTTTGCCTCATGACTAGAAGAAGGATTAATCTGGTCAGGTTAATCCTGGACTATATGCCCTCTGTGATGGATGATGCCAGAAGGAGTCATGCAACCTTGCCCTATGGCATGCTCCTAACACGCGTCGTTCAAAGAGCCCAACTTCTTGTTGAAGGACTCAAGAAGGATGAAAAATGCCTTGCCACCACCATGAAGACTGTAGCACCCTAATAAATCCATACTACGCTTAAGTCATATTATGGCATTTTATTAGTTGTTACTTATGCTCGTGGGAAAACTAAACTTCACTTGAAATTAAGTTACGCAGAAAATACAGTAAGATTTTTTTTTTTTGAAATATGTCGTCGCTTTGCAGCGTTTTGGAAAGTAAAGCCTTGAGCGAGAAGACAGATAGAGAAAGAGCGTGTCGCATAAAATACATACTCCAATATCATAAAACAAGAGAAAGGTAAACAAATAATAATTCACAAATACATTGCATTAAATAACTAACCATTACATTCATATGGGTTCATAATATATATATATATACATATATATCAACATTACATCAAAGGAGGCTCATGGTTGTACCATGATCCAAATACTAGATACAAATTGAAATCGACATCTTTCGTCACAAAAGAAATGAACAAAGATGCAGAGCTACAGTGACTACAAGCCCATATCAGCATTGTCTGACATCCTACGTCATACGTACGCTCACAATGTAGGGGATCCATGCTCCACTTCACTGGATATGCCATCGAGATCTGGTGACGATACGGAAGAATAACTAGGGTGAGAAATGCAATTTCTCAATAGGACTCGAACCCGACACGAAAGTGTCATCGTCATCGTCCTAGCCACTTCGATTTTTTTAATGAAAATAGTAAGCATTCATAAGGTTCCGTTCTTAGGTTTTCGAAAACATGAATATCCGAAACGGATTCAATTTTAACCTAATCTCTAATCATTTATATCATAACATACATGGGCACAAGTATAATTGCATAAAACATGCATGGCTATGCTATAAGCTTCTCTTAACTTCTTCCTTTCAAGGGTTTGGACTGAAGTCCCTTTTCTCTTCTTAACTTGACTTTATCTTAAGTCTTATCTTTTCACCCACTAAACATAAGTGGTAATGAGCTCATACTGTGATCGTCGCCACCATAACTTTTCAGTACTTACACTAGCTGGGTCATGCCATGCCTCATGTGAGTCGTGGGTGAGAGGAGCTTAAATTAGGTCACCTTCCATTTTGAAGGATCACACTCTTAGTTCATTTTCTTCTTATTAAAGGTTATGATGTAAAGTTATTCTAATTCTTTTCCATATTTAGGTGTTACGTATCGCCATCCCCAAATGTGATTCCTTTGTCGTATATTGTTAAGCATCATATCATCAACATATCATATTATCATTCATCATCACATTGCCATCATATCATTGTCATTCTTGTCATCATAAAATTATCATAATCATCATCATCATGATTATCATCATATCATATCATCATCATCATGATCATCATCATATCATATCATCATCATCATCATCATCATCATACCATTGTCAACATAATGACACATAAAGGCATACATATCACACAAAGTCTTATGAGCTTAGCTTAGTAAATTTGGTGCAAGCTTTTAATTGAGGTTGCCTCTTGAATAAATTCTTTCATTAGGCATAGGGCCAATTTCATCCATTATCCTTTTTGAAACTTTTAAGTTGAATTATGAGGGTTTTTCCAATGCTTAGAGTAAAGGTCTTAATGTCTTAAAGCTTATTTCTCATTAACATTTAAAACTTAACCATAACAGTTTTACTTTTATAGTGGGGTAGTAACTTAAAAAATTCACCATAATTTCACCTTTTATTCTTTTGCTTCAAATTTTGGTATGATTATACTTCTCTGAGTCTATTTTTAAACAAAATAAGCCCCACTCAAAAATTCATTTTGTAGCTTGAGTTATGCACATTTTATTCGGACTATTCAGACTTGAAAGTTCAACTCGGGTCAGTGGTTTGTTAACTCCACTGGGAGTTTCTCACATGGAATCTGACAAAACTGTTTTATGAGGTTCTTCCCCTATGTCTTAAATTTCTAAAAAACTTGATCCCACTCAAAAATGTTCTGTATAACTTGAGTTATGCACGTTTTATTGCATACTGCCCGAACAGAAACACATCTGAGGACAACAGACTTTGAAAATTCATATCTTCCTCGTTTTAAATCCAAATTTCACGCATTTTATATGTATAAAAAGCTCTATGAGTCTATTTTCATTTAAAATTATTTTTATTGCATTTGGAGTTATATTGAAAGAGTTATGGGTCATGCCATACAGACTGCCAGAATTTTCCAGCTTCCACAGTTTTGGCTCCAAAGAGTTTTTTTGTAAAAACATTAAGGCTTTTCCTCAAGTGATCACTTTTCTCTTCCAACTCACTTCTAATCTTTGAGATCTTGATATTAACTCAATGTTTTAACTTCTAAAAATTTGGTTCAATAACAATAGACACATCAACTGAAAATTTCATTCCAAAGAGAAGAATACAACACATGAAAACTCATCATATCAACAAGTATGGCCATGAGGCCTTGGAAACAAGTCCTAGAACCACCTAGCTATAGAGAGCTTAGGACTTTAAGGGCTTGAAGAACAAATAAAAGAGGAAGGTTAGAGTCACTACCAAATGAGTTTCTTGAGGAGTAGAAAGAGTTGATGGGTTGGAGATGATCTTCCTCCTCCTTGAGCTTGATGATGGGGCTAAGTAAGTGTTTGTTTTGCTTCTTCAAGAACCAAAGAGGGTGGTCCTTGAAGGGCTTGTGAGAATGGTGAAAGGGAAGAGGGTTGAATAAGGTGAGAAAGAGAGAAGAAGAACAAGAAAGGTTGAAAGAACAAAAGAGTTAGGATGAAGTTTAGAGAGAGGTGGGAGCTTGGGCTTGTAGTGAGAGGATGAAAATCACAAATGAGAGAGTGGGAGGGCTAGTTTGGGGCATAAAAATGGGTGAGGGGGCTGATGGCTTTTGCTTCTCCAACAAGCAAGAGTGAGTAGGTGAGTTTTACTTCTTTTTCAAGTAAGAAAGCTAGGAACTTTGGGGTAAAAGAGTGGGTTGTGTTTTCCTTGAGTCTTGGTGGTTGGGTAAGGACCATTTTGTGTTTTCTCAAGTGGTTAAAAGTATGACTACTCTTGGGATTGGCTTGGGTGGATATGATCACTCCAAGTGTCAAAATCTTGATGGAGGAGAGTACATCTCTTAGCTTGACTCAAGAAATACTACTAACATAGACTCTTGATCTAAAGGGTGTATGATGAGAAGGCAAATGGATGGTTAGATTTTGCTCTTGTCCTTGGCCGAAATTTGGTGCATCAATTAGGAGAAATTTGTAAATCTTCAAAGCTATTAGAACTACCTAAGTTGTTAATCGATTTGATTAGTTAAATTGCTCTTTAACCGATTTTGGTTAGTTACATCTTTAAGGCGTTTTTCCTTTTAAAAGAATTGATCTTATGAATTATGTAATTAGGGTTTAGAATTAATCTATCTTAATTGGTAAGGTAGAACAATTGTCTTGTACTTAATTAATAAGATTGGATTAGCTTAATTATATTTCTAAGTAACGAACTAATGAGGTTCGAATAATTAGGTTTTAATTAAAATATTTAGTGCGTTATGATTCAATTATTGACTTGACTTAATTCACTAAGCTCTTGCTCATCGAGATTAGCCGATTAATCCTCAGTTAATCGTTAATCTCTCTAATTAGCCAGGATCACTGAGCTAATTAGCTTAGACAAAAATTGGGGATGTTACAAAGGCCTTCTCTGCTATGGGTTTGAAGTCCCAAGATCTCAAGAAGGCAGAAAAGAAAAAGAAGAAGAAGAAGGAAAAAGAAGAAAAGAAGAAAGAGAAGAAGAAGAAGAAGAAAAGAAAATCAACCACCCTTTAGAAGGATGCCTCTAAACCTTCTGAAGAGAGGAGATCCAAGAAAAAGCATGAGAGAGATCTCTCACCTATTCTTGAGGAGAGAAGAATCAGCAAAAGAAGATTGTTGAGAATTGCTGAATCTTCCTCCTCTAGTGCAGAGCTGATGACTCAGCTATTGCAGCACAGCCCATGAATGTTGCTGCTCTTGCAACATCTGTACCCCAACCCCCCAAAACAGAGGGGATTGTCATTAGGGAACAATCTCCTCAAGCTCCTCTAAAAGAATAACTTGAAGCAGAAGCTTGGAAAACAAATTAGGACCCTGAGATAATTAGGAAAGGGAAGAAAAAGAAAGCCTATGTCAAGAGAGCTATGCTAGAAGCTGCTCAGGACAGACTGAGAAATGAACCATGGCTACAAAGGCAAAAAGATAAAGCTTCTAGAGTTGGTGGGTCAATCAAAAGGACAAGGAGCTTATCAACCTCTTTGGAAGTGAAGCAAGACTTCATTGTCATTGAAGAAGTCAATCCACCTTCTAAAATGAGGACAGTGGTTCTACCTTCTGAAGAACCATCAAGAAGACCAGCACAGCCTTCACTACAAACAGAATCTGCTCCAGAAAGATCAGAACATGATGGAACTCTTGTTCTGGTAGTAGAACCAGAAACTGAAGCGGCTGTTGCTGAATCTCAGCCTCTTTTGTTGAGCACTCCAATGCCTCATCTAGCTGCTGCCTCTAAACCTCAGGAAGCTCATGACACTCCTGTCACAGCTCAGACCTTGCTGCTACTTACTTTTACACCTAGATTTGATAGGTAAACTTCTCCTGTTATGTCTGAGCCCAAACAACACTCAGCAAATAACTCTTAGCACACTGAAAAGTTGCCTTCTGAAGAACCTTCTTCTGCTGAAGTGTTTCCTAATACTGCTGAAGTTCAGATGGATCTGCTCCTTGCCAATCAACACACAATATTGGCAAATCAAGCTGAACTTCAAGCCCATCAGTAGAGAATGGATCATCGTATAGACAAAATGGAAAACTTTCTTATGCAAATTCTGAAGACCATTTAGAAAGTAAGGGGCAATCAGTGATGGCACTTCCATGATCCCACATCATTCTTTTTTGATGATGTCAAAGGGGGAGAAGAAGAAAATATTTAAGAAAGCTCAAGCTGAAGGGGAGCATAGCATAAGAGCATACACTTAGGAAGAAGCATGCATGCATACACACGCATTTTTTTTTAGTATTATATCTGTGTTTACAGCTCTGTTTATTTTGGTTAAAAACACTTACTGTTGATTTTTTTCTTGCTGCAAATGCGTTCTAGATTCAATATTTATCTATCATATTTTAATTGCTCTGATTGAATATTCTGTTAACTATAACACGCTCTGATACCTTAAATTATTGAATATGCTCTGATATTTCAAATTATTGAAGGCTCTAATCCTTATTTAGAACAATCAATAACTGTCTTGATATTTAATGATTGGATATCTAATCAAATGAAATACTATGATCCTCATTAAATACTTATTTGAAGTTTTGAGATAATGATTGATTAGCTATTTTCTGACCATATGCATCGTAGTTGATTTATCTTAACCGTTGCTCTGAAATATCAAAATATTGTACCAAGATAAATCTTTAAATTCATATGCCTTCATGTGATGATATTCAAAACACTTTTTTTAAATTTACTCTGATGTATCTCAATGATGTATTATGATAAAAAATAATGATCTTTGAATTTATCACTCCTCTCAGAAAGAAGTTTCTTTTCAAACAACAAATTATGTTATTTCAAAAGGTCTTTTTTGATAATAAAAAGCATTTCTTAAATACTGATTTGCCATCATCAAAAAAGGGAAGATTATTAGCACCAATGCTTATCAGAAGTTATTTTAAGGCTATGAACTAAATTGTTTTTTAAGGGTTTTGATGAAAACCAAATCAGAATACAAGCAAATCTTTTTGATCAAGAAATGGTTAATTTGAATAACAAATTCTTCTATGAGAATGAATTTCAACAAATAGCTTAAGCACTCAAAAAGCCTTCAAAGCATCATTATCCATAGCTTTATACTAAAATATACTTTATTTGGAATATATGCTTTGTGTCTCTTGAGATGTTTTGTGTAGAAATAGAATAGAAGAATTTCAGAAGGTTGAAACTACACTTCAGAAAGGAAAGACGAGCCCAAAAAGCTAATAAAAGATGACTCTATCTAGAAGGATGATCCTATCCAGAAGGAATATCACCAGAAACATACTTCTCATATTTGTCATACCTTCAAAGCTTCCTAGCATGCTTCATAGACAAATTCAAAAAGTCAAAAAGATGATTTGACAGGATGCAGAAGAAGTGTTAACAAGTCTGCATAATCGGTATATCAACAAACGACTACTTTCCTATCTCTGCACAAGCTTCTAAGAATAAGGAAAAGGAAAAATTATTGCTTCTCTACCCAGTCTTAGACCAGTAGTTCACAAAGAACTTCAGAAGTTAAGAACTGAAAGCTTCAATGGATATATTTCAAATGTCGAACAAAGAATGTTAAAATAACTGAATATCTTCTTTACTTGTAGAGCTTCATTGTCAACTTTCTCAACCTTCTGATCCTCTAGAAAGTTACTCATTGTAACTTTTGTTAAACAAAAAATCTTCTCTTGTGCCTTGTATTTGTAAAGATAAATAAATAGAAAGCACAAATATGTTGCATTACATAGCTAATCATTTCACCCATGTGGGTTCATAATGTTAACAAATACATGGAAGAAGGCTCATGGTCGTGCAATGGCCCAAATACTAAAATACAAACTAAAATGACATAGTTCGTTGTAAAAAGGAATACATGAAGGTGCATAGCAACAGTAACTACAAGTCTAAAATAGCATAGTCTGGTATTCCTCATCATACGTCCGCTCATAGTGTGGGGGATCCATGCTCCACTCCACCGGATGCGCCATTGAAATCTGGTGATGATACGAAAAATAACTAGGGTGAGAAATGATATTTCTCAGTAGGACTCGAGCCCAACACGGGAGTGTCATCGTCATCGTCCCAGCCACTTCGGTTTTATTAATGAAAATAGTGAACATTCATAAGGTCAAATTATTAGGTTTTCGAAACATGAATATCCAAAGTAGATTAATTTTAAATACATATTCTCATTGTAACAATAATATCACGGTGTACATAAGAGGTTATAGAACAATTCGTATAATGCATGAATATCTTGAGAGTTTCATTCTTTACTTAGGCCGGACCGAAGTCATTTCTTTCATTAAACTTGACGCTATTGTAATTCTTTTAATTGCCACCTACTAAACATAGTTAGTAATGAACTCATACCGTGGCTGTCACCACTATAAGTTTTTAGTACTTACATTAGCTGGGTCTTTTGCCATGCCTTATGTAAGCCCTTCCCTAGTACTCACACTAGTTGGGTCCATTGCCATGCCTCATGCGAGTCCGTGGGTGGAGGGGGTTTCTTATTACAGGTCACCTTCCTTTTTGAAAGACCATACCCTTAGTTCAATCTCTTCTTATTAAGGACCATATCCTTAGTTCAATCTCTTCTTATTAAGGGTTATGATGCAAAAATTATTCTAAATCCATAAATCTTGCTGAATTCCGGCAGCATGATGGCTAGATCGGAGCTTCCCTAAAATTGCCAAATAGAGAGTTTAAATCTCACATATCATTAAGCATCATTATCATCATCATGTATCATCATCATCATGTTGGCACATAGAGGCATACATAGCACACAAGGTCTTATGAGCTTAACTTAGTAAATTTGGTACAAGCTTTTAATTGAATTTGCCTCTAGTGACGATTCTTTTATTAGGCATAGGGCCAATTTCATCTATTATCCTTTTGAAACTTTTAAATTGAAATATGAATTTTTCCAATACCTTAATTTGAGGGTCTTAATGTCTTCAAGCTTGTTTCTCATTAACAATTTAAACTTAACCATAACTAGATTTACTTTTACAGTGGGGCGGTACTTTTAAAAATTCACCATAATTTCATATTTAATTATTTTAACATGAATTTGGGTATGATTATACTTCTCTGAGTCTATTTTTAAACAAAATAAGCCCCACTAAAAAATTCATTTTATAACTTTAGATATACACATTTTACTCTGACTATTTAGTCTCTTAGATATATTCCATAATAGTGATTTCTAAACTTTACTGGGAGCTCCTCATAAGGAATTTGCCAAAAATGTTTTTATGGTGGTGTTCCTCTATATCTTAGATTTCTAAAAAGCTTGGTCCCACTTAAAAATGTTTTGTATAGCTCGAGTTGTTAAGATTCTTGTATAGACTACTCGAACAGAAACACATCCGGGGATGACTCAATTTGAAAATTTGTATCTCCCTCGTTTTAAGGCCAAATTTCATGTATTTTATATGTATAAAAAGCTCTATGAGTATATTTTATTTAAAATTGGTTTCACTGCATTTTGAGTTGTATTGTGTGAGTTATTGGTTGCGCAATGAAGACTGCTAGAATTTCCAACTTCAACAGTTTTTATTTCAATTAGTTTTCTTGTAAAAGCATTAAGTCTTTTCCTCAAGCGACCACTTTTCTCTTCCAAACCACTTTTATACTTTGAGATCTTGATGATAAATCAATATTTTGAGTTCTAAAAAGTTGGGTTCAAGCAATAGATGTACACAACTTGAAATAGTTTACAAGCAAAGAGTCATATCAAGGAGCATAGCCATCAAGCCTTAGAGTAAGTTCAAGAACCACCTAGCTATGGAGAGTTTAGGAGTTCTAGAGCTTAAGAACACATAAAAAGAAAAGGATTAGAGTCACTACTACAAAGATTTTCTTGGAAGCTTGAAGGGTGGAAGTGGTGGAAGATGGCCTCCTTCCTTATAGCTTGGAAGAATGTGGCTAATGTGTGTTTACTTTGCTTCTCCAAAGACCAAAGAAGGTGGTCCTTGAAGAGTTTGTATTGGTGGTGAAAGGAAAGAGGGTTGAATAAGGTGAGAAAGTGAGAAGAAGAACAAGAAATGTTGGAAGAAAAAAAGAGCTAGGATAAAGTTTAGAGAGAAATGGAGCTTGGGCTTGTAGTAAGAAGATGAAAACTTGCAAATGAGGAGAGAGAGAGGGGGCTGAATGGCACCTTACAAGGGGTAGGTAGGAGGTGATTTTTGCCTCCTTCAACAAGCAAGAAAGTTAAGAACCATGGTATAAAGGGGGTGGTTGTGTTTCCTTTGAGTCTTGGTGCATAGCAAGGACCATTTTGTGTTTTCTCAAGGGGTTAAAGGAAAGCACTACTCTTGGCATTTACTTGATGGAGTATGATTTATCCATGTGGCATGATCCAAGTGGTGGATAGGCTTTCTTTGGTCTTGCCTAAGGTGATGCTGCTAACACAAGCTTAGATCCAAGGGTGCAAGATTTAGGAGACTAATGGAGGGTTGGATTTAACTCTTTCTTGGCCAAAATTTTCATGCAATAATTAGGAGAAATTTTTGAATTTTCAAAGCTATTAGAATTATCTAAGTTGTTAATTAATTTGATTAGTTTAATTGCTCATTAGTCAATTTCGGTTAATTACACTTTTAAGACGTTTTTCCTCTAAAAGAATTGTTCTCATAAATTATGTATTTAGGGTGTAAGAATTAATTTATCTCAATTGATTAAAGTAAAACAATTGTCATGTACTTAATTAATAAAATTTTATTAGCTTAATTATATTTCTAAGTTACGAATTAATGATGTTCAAATAATTAGGCTTTAATTAAAATGTTTGGTGCATTATGATTCAATTGTTGATTTGATTCAATTTACTAAGCTTTTACTCATCGAGATTAGCTGATTAATCCTTAGTTAATCACTAATCGCTCTAATTAGCCAAGGACACTGAGCTAATTAGCTTAGACAAAATTGGGAATGTTATATTTCTCCCTTCTTTAAAAAGAATTTTTCCCTCAAAATTCGTTACCTGTAAATAGGTCAGGGTGATCTCTTTTCATTTCTGACTTGAGCTCCCAAGTGTGCTCCTCCAAGCTTCCTTTTCCCCAGGCCACTTTTACCAAGGGCACAGACTTACTTCTCAACTATTTGGCCTTCCTATCGATGATTCTCATAGGTGGTAGGTCTAAGGATAGGTCTTCCGGTAACTGTACACTTTCTAGCTCAAGGAGATGACTAGGGTCAGAGTTGTACTTTCTCAATTGAGAGACATGGAAGACATTGTAAAGGTTCAATAATGGGGTTATCAGGGCTATTTGGTAAGCAATTGTCCTTACTCTTTTCAAAATTTGGAAAGGATCGAGAAAACGAGGGCTTAACTTTTTGACTCTCACGGCTCTATATATACCTGTTGTAGGAGTGATTTTCAAGAATACATGTTCTCCTTCTTGGAACTCAATTGATTTTCTCCTCTTGTCAGCATAACTCTTTTGACGGCTTTGAGCAGTGCTAATCCTCTCCTTTATTTTCTTTATTTGCTCAGTGGTTTGCCTAACAAAATCAGGTCTTAAAAGGCTTTGCTTCCGAGGTTAATACCAATTGTAACGTCCGAGAAATTCTATCCTTAATAACCGAGTTATTCGATTTTTATCGAATAAGTGGGTTTAATCAAAATCTGATTAAACACTTACTTAAAGCCAATTAAGGGTGAATTGCAAGGATTAAGTTGGATGGAATTGGGTTAGGAGTGTAGGAAACCTCACAGAAAAATTTCAAACCGATTTACCGATTTAAGAGAAATCGGTAAGATTTCGGAACTTTAAACTGTCGGAACCGGATCAGTAGAAATTATACCATGAGTGCCCTAGAATCAATGGCTAAGATTTAGCCAAATACCTCCCTCAAGTGGCGCCTTGGCAGCCCTTGATGATGGGAAGCTAAGCTAGAATTGAAAGCATAGAAAAATCCACCAATCACATGCATTCAACATCCAAAAAATCTCACCTTTTTCTCTCTTGTTCCCATCCAAAATTCGGCCACCCCTTTTCAAGTGCTGAAGCTCTTCTCTTTCTCTTCTCTTTACCTTCATCTCCACTCCATTCTCATCCATCCTCAAGCCCCATCACAAATTACTTGCATCAAAGACACAAAATCAACACAAACTCCATTACACAAGGTAGGAAGTCCTATTTCTCTTCTTGATTCCTCTGATTTGGGGCTGTATGGTGAGCGTGTTCAATCTGAAATATTGATGGTATATAGAGTGATGATGATGGTTTATGACTAGTTTTGCATGTATGTTGTGATTAAAATTGGAATTGAGAGCAAATAGCTTGAAGGAGGGAGACAAATCTAGAAGCTGTTAGGGTTTTTCCTCAGCAGTCCGTACGGCGGAGTGTACGGATCTGCCTACCGCCATTTAAATTGGATAAAACCATTTTTATATGAAACTAGACATCTAGGGCTTTCCATACATATAAAATATAAGGCCATTGGTTAGTAGAGAATTAGTTATGAAATTTTGAAGTTAGACCTAGAAATCTGGGTTTTCACCCGGGCAGCATGGGTTGAGAAAGGTGTAACTCACCCTATACAATCTCAAATTGAGTGAAACTAAAGTTGTTTAAAAGCTAACACATGAGAGAATATTCCATAAAAATTTCAAAATTGAATTCGTTGTCATTTGTTCCCAGCACACCAATGAAGTTGGCTTAGGTTTAAACTGGCCTAGAACAGGACAGCCCAGTAGGGTAATGTTTCGAGACTCATAACTCATAATCTAATTAGGAAAATGACATGAAACCTAATTCATTTGAAAGCTTGTTGTATTAGCTTTAATTTTATATAAAATTCCTAAGATTTCACCTAGTTTTCTATTTTTAGTGAATTTTATTTTACAAGGACCCAAGTTTGGCTAAGAACAGAGCATGCTGAAGTAAAATATTTATATCTTGAGTTATACAAATCCAAATGAGATGGGACAAAAGGGTTAGAAACTAGACACATAAGGCTACAACATATCCAAAAATTAGGTTTAAATGAGTTAAATTGAAATAAGGGTGAAGTATACAAAACCTGGGTAGAGCAGGGAAGAATAAACTAAAAACCATATTGATATTTGAGTTGAGACCAATGAATGAATCTATGAATGTATATACATAATTGCTGGACTATATTGAATTGTAAGCTTGTATAATTGTACTGGTTGTCTGGCACTATTCATGGGGAAGCGAACTCGATCCGTTATGCTGCCGAAATTTCAGTAAGAAGTTCATATGTTGTGAAATTTATAATAGCATGACTATATAATGTTTGAAGAGTTAAGTTAGATGTATATCCATTTCATGATATTATAAAGGATTCCATATCACTTGAGCCAGCCCCGGAATAAATTAAGGGGAATAGATCAGTGGAAAGGTCGAGGAAAGTAAACCCGGCCATCCTGTATAGGAACGAGCTCGGTCCTGAAAAGCGGACTATTACCTAGGAGTATATGGCCAATGACTCCTAGGGGACCAAGGATGGAATCAGTTCTAATAGGCGAAAGCCTTCAAGGATAAGATGCATTTTCTAATTGCACATGCACATGCACATGCATAATGTAATGCTTCTTAATTCATTGATCTAGATCCCTGTTTATTATTCTCAGTATGCTATTGCTCCACCATGATTACTGTTTGAGTACATTAGTGTATCTGTTAACTAAAATTGATATTGTTTCGGTGTATACCTTACAAACAAGTATTTAAGTTAAATATTATCATTTTACCGTACTATTTGAAAAATATTGCATGACCGAAACAACTGGGAATGACAGCGATGACAGATGTATAGAAACTAGGAATTCCTACTGAGAAATATTTATTTCTCACCCTATTGTATATTCCGCGTCATTCTCAGACCATGGAGCACACAACGACTGGAGTGCTATTCATCGAGTTCCCTGAGCTACATATACACCCTGACCCATTTTTGGATTCTGTATATATATCCGGCCGATGTCAGTTCAGTCTCTACTTCTTTTTCCAGAGGGACTTCGCCGTCCCACTTATGCACCCTCTTTTTGATCCTGCTGTCCCCTATATTGCCATACCTCTTCATATGGCCCATTCATTTCCACCACCAGCAGCACCAGCAGCTCCAGCTCCCATGGCTCCTCCTGCTTCTCCACCACAGCAGGTGCTTTCCGCCTCTATGTCAGAGGAGGATCCATCTGAGGAAGCGAGTTCCTCCTCATTTTCTGCTCCTAGCGCGGGCCATCCCCCTTCAGACGCACCCATGGCGAATGGGTTTCTTTCCTCAGACTCCGGTTAGACAGCAGATATGCCGTAGTGATAGTAGATGTACAGGACGGCCCTCTTTTGGCAGCTTGGGCCATGGATAGATGAGTATAGATTAGAAGTAGTATATGAAATGTCCCATGGGACCACTTAGGGTATTGTGCTTAGGGACCGGCCGTTTTATTTTGTGCTAGCGGCATCATATTTTTTTTACCCTGTATCATTTTGTCAAACTTGAAAAGCAGACGTTTATGTATATATTTAAGATGTATGTTGCAGTAGTTCCGTCCTTATTGCACTTTTATTTATGTTATGTTGCTTACAATATACTAATTAACTAGTATTTATTCCGCTATCTAGCAGAAAATATTATTACGCGAATAGTCACCTTTATATGCGTGATTAATAATGATACAGAAGATAGAATTTAATCAGTTCACTACACGTAATCACTTATCAGATAATTTATTATGACTTAAGCATAGTACTTGTCTGGTAAGGTGTTACACCAATAAAGTGGGGATTGGCACTTTCTGCCATACAAGGCTTCATAAGGCGTCATCCTGATGCTAGCGTGAAAACTGTTGTTGTAAGCGAATTCTACGAGGGGTAGGTGTTTGTCCCAACCTCTGAGTCGATCCATTACGCATGTTCTCAGCATGTCCTCTAGCGTTTGTATGGTTTTCTCTGATTGTCCATCAGTTTGGGGGTGCTATGTTATGCTTAGACATAGTCTCATCCCAAATGCCTTTTGTAAGGCTCCCTAGAACCTAGAGGTAAACCTTAGGTCTCTATCGGATACAATGGTTGCAGGTACTCTATGCAGTCGTACAATCTCTTGGATGTATAGCTAGGCTAGCTTATCTAATGGATAATTCGCTCTTATAGAGAAAAAGTGAGCAGACTTTGTCAATCTGTCCATGATGACCTATATGGCATCAAACCCAGCTTGTTTACTAGGTAAACCCATCACTAAATCCATGGAGATTCCATCCCATTTCCATTCGGCGATTCCAAAGGCTGCAACATGCTCGAGGGCTTTTGGTGCTCAATTTTCACCTTCTGACAAACTGAGCACTTATTCATCATGTCTGCTGTATCTTTTTTCATGCTTGGCCACCAAAACATCCTTTTAAGGTCTTAGTACATCTTCGTCATGCCAGGATGCATGGTGAATTGACCCTTGTGAGCTTCTTTTACAATCCTATTCCTCAAGTTATCCCTAGCAGGCACATAGATTCTCCCTTGATACCTCCACATCCCTTCAGCATCTTGAGCTAACCCTTTGAGTTTTCCTTCCTTTACTTGGACTACTATCCTTAAAATTCTTCATCTTCCCTCTGGGTCTGAGCAATTTGACTCTTGAAATCGCTAGTCACTTTCATCTAGTTCAACCTTATGCTACATGGGGTTAAGGTGACTCCGAGGTTAATGTCTCTAAAAGTTTTAACTAGCTCGACTTCCTTAACCATCATCCATGACATGTGCAATTATTTACGACTCAACGCATCAGTAACCACATTGGCCTTACCAAGGTGGTAGTTCAAACCGAAATCATAATCCTTTAAGAACTCCATCCATCTTCTCTACCTCATATTAAGCTCCTTCTAGTCAAATAGGTACTTCAGACTCTTGTGATCTGAGAATACCTCAAACCTAATCCATGAACACCGCCAGGGTGTTAGTCAATCCAAATGACATAACCCTAAACTCATAATACCCATACCTTGTCCAAAAGGCCATCATAGGAATATCTTCCTCCTTTACTCTAAAATGATGGTATCTGGACCTCTGGTCAATCTTTGAACACACCTTTACTCCTCTCAGTTGGTCCATTAGGTCATCTATCCTAAGCATGGGGTACTTATTCTTCACAGCGACCTTGTTTAATTGACGATAATCTACCACAGTCTCAAGCTCCCATATTTCTTCTTGACAAACAACAATGGAGCTCCCTAAGGTGAGGTACTAGGTCTCACAAACTTCTTATCTAGTCGCTCCTCCAGTTGAGTCTTTAGCTCCATTAACTCCAACGGGGACATTCTATAAGGTGCTACGGATATTGGTCCTATTCCCGGCATTAACTCTACGGAGAACTCTATCTCCCTTTCAGGGGGAAACTCGGGAATGTCCTCCAAAAAGACCTCAGGGTAATCCATAACTATAGGAATCTCGCTCAAAGTTTGCTCAAGGTCAACCTTACTAGCTGATAGGAGAACATATTCTTGATTCTCAGTCTTACAATAGTACAACACAGTGGGTTTCAAACTTAAACTAACAGGTTTAATAGGTGCAGAAGGAAACAAAACATATTTTGTAGCACAGTCTAATAGAACACAATTGGCCAAAAGCCAATCCATGCCTAAGATTAGGTCCAAACTAGATAAAGGAAGATAGATTAAATCAGACTCATAGATTCTATAATTAATATGAAATCGACATTTTAAACAATGCAGGTAAGTTCTAACTGGTTTCCCAGTGGGAGTAGAAACAAGCAGTATATAAGGCATTTCAGATACAGACAATCCTAGCCTACTTATGCAATCATAAGAAATAAAAGAGTGCATAGCACTAGAGTTGTACAGTACAGTTAAGATGTTACCATTTACTTCGCACATACATCGAATAAGATCGTCAAACTCCGTGGTCTCCTTAGCATTTATGGTGAAGACTCTCTCTTAGCGTTGTAGTTTGGGGGCAGGCGTGTCCTTGGTGCAGTTCTTGGCAAAATGCCTAGGTTGTCCACATTTGAAACAAACATTTTGCCCGGCCTAGCAAACCCCTTTATGCTGCTTCCCACACTTTGGGCAGGCAGAATTCATTGCCAACTTTAGGGGATAGGTGGCAGTTCTTGGAGAATTGGCGGAGGGCTTTTGTGGCTGTTTGCCCTTAGAACCTTCACCATGGTAGGGCTTCTTTTGCGAGGGTTGATTCGGGCGTTTCCCTTGAGATGCCTATTTTCTCTTGTGGGCCTCCGATCTCTGAATGGCCAACTTTTGATTACATTCTTATGTTACACGACTCTTATTAACAAGCATTGCATAGTTCCTTATCTCCAACGGGGTCACTGATGAAAGAATGTCGGCCCGCAGTCGTCCCTCATACTTCATGCATTTCCAGTACTCATCAAGGTTTCGCTGAAAGAGCGAAAAACTTACATAGCTCCTCAAACTTTGCTGTGTATTCCACAATGCTTATACTTCCTTGGTAGAGCCTCAAGAATTCCATCTTTTTTGCATTCCTTATAGACATCGAAAAATACTTCTCGTAGAAGGCTTCCTTGAATATATCCCAGGTGATTTCCCTTTGGTCACTCTCCATCAAGCTCTTCGAACCTTTCCACTAGAACTCGACGTCCGCCTTCAGCATGTAAGTGGCAAAGGCCACCTTTTGGGTCTTTGAGCAAGCTAGCATGGAGTAGATCTTCTTGATCTCCTTGATCCACTCATCAGCCTCTTCAGGGTTAAAAGCCCTCTTGAAATTGGGCGGGCTCGCCTTTCGAAATTTTGAGAACTTTTGATACTCGGCATCAGCTCCATTTATGCCAATGGACTCTTTGGACCTTCGGTTTAGCTGGTCCATCATGTGCTCAACAACTGTAGCTTGAGCTTACATTACGTTTGCCATCTGTTGGAAAGTTTTCATGAACCCAGCGAGGTTCACACCGTCGCTGTTCTCATTGGAGGTACGTCTGCGAGTTGCCATTAGTTCCTGAACACACCAAACAAAGATATCGAATTGATCAGGCCCAATATTAAGCATAAGCATGGTAGCAACTAAAGCAATCTCACATGACAGTCATGCATTCCAAGTCCTACATCCCATCATGCAGATAGGATACACAGTGTGACTTAACATAGCATATGTAGAGTTATGCTTGGAAGCATAGTCAGTCCAACCTCAGGCTTTATCAGGATGAACTGCTCTGATACCATAATGCAACACCTTAATAAATCCATACTATGCTTAAGTCGCATTATGGAATTTTATTAGTTGTTACTTATGCTTGCAGAAGCCTTGAGTGTAACATCCCCGATTTTTCTTGTGCTCAATTATTTTCTATTTAGCCTAAAAATCGGAACTCGTCTCCATTCTACTTAAATTCGGAACTCATGCCCATTTTATTTGAGGTTGGAGATCAATTCGGATATCGGAACTTATGTCCATTTTATTTGAGGTTGGAGATCAATTCGGAGATCAAAACTCATGTCCATTTTATTTGGGCTTGGAGATCAATTCAGAGATCGGAACTCATGTCCATTTTATGCAAACTTGGAGATCAATTCGGATATCAGAACTCATGTCCATTTTGTACGAACTTGGAGATCAATTCGTAGGTCGGAACTCATGTTCATTTTATTTAAACTTGGAGATCACTTTGGAGATCAGAATTCGTGTCCATTTCGATTGAACTCAGTGATCAACATGGAGCTCAGAACCTGATATTGCTTGTTCTGCTTGAACTCAGAGCTAAAAACCTTAGATCGTCCGTTCTACTTGAATTCGGAGCTTGGAATTGTAACATCCCCACTTTTGTAAACAGAACGTAATGGAAACTTTGAATTATTTCCCTAAGGCGGTGTAAGAATTTCTTAGGCAGCGTTATGCCATAATGATCTTCACACTCAGAATTATAGGATAGTGTAACACTGCCGTTGAAAATATGGCACTACCATATGTTCAAAATTAGGAAATGATAAAAGTGTCCCTGTAAACTTTTGTTAATTACAGTGATACCCAGAATTTTTAGAAATTATATTTTGACCCCAAAGAATTATTTTCACAATAACCCTTGAATTTTTTATAAAATAACCTTTATGTCCCCACATTTGTAGAATTAGCAGAATGGGGTTTTAAATGAGGCAGAATCACGTGGTGAAACCGTAGAAGTTTAAATCTCTGCCGATTGGGCCATGGAGGCAGTCGGGTGTGAAATGACGTAGGGTGTTAAAATTACAAAAATGTCATTAGTTATAGAAAACAGAAAACAAAAAGGCTCCAAAATTTGCGAAAATGTCTAATTTATACCGTTAATCTATTTATTCGGTTTCAATAGTTATATGAGGGCAATTAGGAGTTAAGTAAATATTAATTAGGAGTTAATTAGATGTAAATTAGAGGGATGAGGCTTAGGAACAATTAGCATAGAGATATAGAAATTCTCTCAGTGTCATTTAGTAAAGTTTTGCCGATTTGAAGAAAATCGGTGAAGATTCGGTATTTTAAACTGCCAGAACCGAATCAGTAGAATTTCACACTAATACCACTAGTTTGAGTGGCTAAAAATTGAGCCACTTCTACCCTAATGGATGGCGCCAATTGGCTGCCAAGTGAGTGGAGAGTGTAATGTCCGAAAAATTCTATCATTATTAACCGAGTTTTCAGTTTTCATCGGATAATTAGAATTAATTAGGATTCGATTAAGCATTCATTTAAAGCCAATTAGGTGTGGTTTAGAATGATTAGGTATAATGGAATTATATTAGAAACATAGGAAACTTCATAGGATTTTTCTAAAATCGGTTTATCGATTTAAAGGAAATCGGTAAGATTTCGGTATTTTAAACTGTTGGAACCAGACCAATAGAAATTATACTATGAAAACCCTAGGATGGATGGCCAAGATTTAGCCAAAACATCCCTACAAGTGGTGCCTCAATTAGCTATGAAAGAGGGCAGCCAAGTTGAGTTTGAATGTAAGATGAAATCCACCAATCACAATCTAACTTCCTTCAAAAGTCTTGAAATAATTCCTTTCTCCTCCCCTTGAATTTTCGTCCATATAAGCTACTGAGGTCTCATCCTTTTCCTTCTATTCACACTCATCTTCACTCTATCTTCAACCCCTCTTCAAGTCTCATCAAGAGTTTTTTCAATCTAGGACATCAAACCAACAAGATTTCAACTAGACAAGATAGGAATTCCAACTTCTTTTCTTGTTTTCTTTGAATTGGATTGATTGTGTAACATCCTCAATTTCATGTCATGCTAAATTACCTCAGTAACCCTAAATAATTAGGCACTTAATGAGGAATTATGAGATTAAGGCTTAATTAATGGGTTGACTCGGATGAGAAGAGTCAAGAGAATGCTTAATCAAGATTAGATAATCTCTAATTAAGCAAGTCAGAGCCTTATAGCTTAATTAAGCACTAATTACCCTTAATTAGCTTACTCGAGTTTAATTAAGGTTAATTAAGGTTAATCGTAAGATTAAATTTTGTTAATCGTGTTTTTGTGTGTTAATCACTAATCCTTGCTTAATCACCTTAATTAAGTTGTATGAGCACTTAATCACATGATTAAATTCAAATTTAGTCAACTAGACAATAAAGTAGAGAGTGATGTCATTAAAGCATAAAGCATTGGATAAGACTACTTTATGTAAGAGTTTGACCATGCTTTGTCTCCCCATCATCCTATTTGTCCCCTTAATCACTAATTAACACAAGATGACACAAAATTAAGCAAAATATCTCACTCTCCTCCCTTTAATGTAGACACCACTTTCTCTCTCTCCCTCCCTCATCCATTTTCATTTTCATTCATCCCATTCTCTTTCTTATAATCAAATTCTCCAACTTCTCTCTAAAACTCTCTTCATCTTCTTCATCTTCTTCTTCCTTTCTCCACCACCACCACCCTAAACAACTCACTTAGCCCTTCAAAGACCTCATCTTTGGGTCTTTGGAGACAAGATCTAAACACTACAACCTCCATTTTCACAAGATCTTAAGAGCTTCTCCATCCTTCTTGCAAAATCGCCACCATCATCATCAAGAGGAGCCATCATCTTCTTCTTCCTCTTCTCTTGTTTTTGTGCCATCTTCAAGAAAGGTAGTGATCTTCATCTTTTTCATTTTGTTTACTCAAGAAAGCTTGGAGCTTGGTTTTTGCATGACCAAGATTTCTAAGTGAAAGCTTGAGAAGATCCTTCATGCTTTTCAAGAGCCAAAGTTTCCATTTTTAGTAAAATATGTTCTTATTGTTCTTCATGTGTTCTTAAGTTTCCTCTTTTAGAAAAATATGTTCTTGTTGTTCTTCATGTGTTCTTAAGAATATGTTCTTGTTGTTCTTCATGTATTCTTAAGTTTCCTCTTTTGGAAAAAATGTTCTTATTGTTCTTCATGTGATCTTAAGTTTCCTCTTTTAGAAAAATATGTTCTTGTTGGTATCTTGCTTAAAGTTGTTCCTTTCTTTTTATGATGAGTTAATGATTAGAAAAGCTTCACCTTTTTATGTTTTCATGATTTGATAAGACTATGAACATTCTAAAAGCTTTAAACTTTAAAAAGTTTGCTTCTTGATGCACAAAAAGTGGCGCAAGTTTAAGTGCCATCATAAAGTCTTCTTTTGTTTTATTTTGAAGACAAAGATACATGTAAAAGTCTAAGCTTTTTTGAATAACAAGCCTTTTTGAGTTATAAAATGATATCTTGTTACTTTATGTCTTAAAAATCAAACCTTAAAGGAAAGACCTTTCATAAAGTTTCAAACTTTAATCAAGAATGAAACCTTTAAGTCATACAAGTGTTGTTTTATAACATTTAATTCATAAAGTTTAGACCTTGAACCAAAACAATGCAAAAAGGTGTTAACTTTTATAAAGAACAAGATTTTTTATTCAAAAAGCTAGTAACTTGTATCATTATTTCATAAAGATCCAATCTTAAGATAAGAGTTTAATGTCAAAGGCACTTACTTTCATAAAGAATAAAACTTTATGACTACTTTATAAAGAATGATAACTTTAATAATGTTTAAGGTAAAACCTTGGTATGTTATAAGCAAAGTTTAAAACTTTGTAACTTGAATAAGTTAAAAATTGCCCTTGGTGATTAGTGAACATTGGTGTTGTTGGGTTCATGATGTGGTTATGCGTTGTCATGACCCAAGGATTAGAGGGATCTTGAACTCCTTGGGAATAGAAGTATGATTAGGGCTTTGAGCATTCCATGAACCTAGAAATCACTAAGTGCACTATCCCAAGGAAAGGAAATAATCACTTAATTAATTCAAACGAGTGTTTCATAAGACATGTACTCAAGTAAAGGATACTTTCATACGAGGACTAAGTAACTAAAAGGCCACAAACACATATCCTAACTATGTGATTCTCTAATGGGTAACCACGAGAAATCATATAATGATTCATAATATTCTTCGCAAAGAAAAAAGCAACTATAAACCCCTTTAGGGTATGAATGGGTGATGCCATTCGGCATGATGAATGATGAGTTTGATTGAGCTTTGTCTTATGATTGAATGATGAGTGTGATGATATGATATAGATATAATGAACTGTTGGTTGAAAGTTTATGATTGGCATTTTGGGGAAGCTCCGGTCTAGCCGTTATGCTGCCAGATTTCCATCAAAATTATGGACTTAGTCATATCCTTGCATGTGTCTAGTAAAAAAAAAAAAAAAAGGAATTATGCATGTAAAGTATAATGATAAGCAAAGAATTAATGGGACATGACCCTTCAATTACTTCGGTAAGGGAAGTGAGAGACGACGATCTACAAAGACTCAAGGAACCTCTATGAGGGAGGCAAGGGTGACATGGAGGACCCTCCAACTTAAAGGTAACCCGTATCGGCTTAGTCTGATTTGGTTAGTCTTTGCGTGGCGGCTGATCCTGAGAATGAGCTCATGTCCAAAAGTAGTCTATTTCAAAGGAAAGTAAAGAATGTTAAGCATGTGCTAAAAATGAAAGTAAAGTCAAAAGTATAACCATGGTTAAGTCTATGATGATGCATGTCCTTGCATGTACTTATGTTGCCCATTTGCATTATGAATGTTTACTCTATCTTTTAGTATGTATGTTAGATTATGATGATGTAGTTATGATGTTAAGTTTAAAAGCAGCCCGCTTCAGAGTTTAAGTTTTCAAAATCATTAAAATTGAATGTATATCTGTCCACTGCTTTTATAATTAAACCCGAAGTGGCTGGGATAATGACGATAACACTATGTTTGTGTAGTCACGATCCTACTAAGAAATTTAGTATTTCTCACTCCTACATTTCCGTGTCATCTTTAGAGGATGCCGACGTCGGGCACAGTGATGATTTTCATGGAGTTTCCGGTGATGCATTGGCACTTCGACCCGGTGCTGAATGCATCTGTGCTGACCGCTCAGGCAGCGATGCGAGTCTACATGTTCCATAGCCACCAGTTCTGTGCACACATGATGAGTCCGTTTTTCCGCCCTCATGAGCCATTCGAGGACATCACTATGGATGACGTTCGCTCGCCCTTCTATCCTCCGAGGTACCCCACTGATGGAGATTCTGATTCGGACACCCGCTTGACACCGATAGTTTCGTTGGATTCCGATCCTTCGGAGCCTTCTTATCTGAGCTATCATGTGGAGACAGACCTGTCTGAGCCTTCCTACCCGTCTATGATCTGTCTATCATCCGACTCGTCTTCTTCTTCTGCAGCCCTTCATCACACACCACCCCTGGTTCGCGATCGTGGGTTCATCCATACTCGTGCCGTGCCTCGTGGGCGTGGCCATGCTCGAGGAGTGAGGTGTTGGTTTACATGCGGAGCCGAGCATGAGGATAACCTCTTTTGGTTGTAGCTAGGGTTATCATTTTTTCTTGTGGCATGTATGGGTGTATGGGATTGCTTATGTATTTCCATATATCATGTATTTCGTTAGGTTATTTTGTAGGGCCGACAGTAGGTATCAGACCCATTGTTATCATTGTGTATGACTATGCTATTACCACTATTAAACAAACTATGTGATGGCTATGGAATGAATGTTATCTTTATCTAAGATTATGATTATTCTCAATGCTTTTAGTTATGTTAAATGCGATGTATGTATGAGATAGCGACGTTTGTATTATATGTTCACGATGCGCTCATGGCTCTCGATTTCAAAAATGGTTTACTTGTTTTATTCAAAAAAAAAATTTACCCCTATTTTTGTTAAAAAGTAATTTCTAAAAGGTAATGTTAGTTCCGCGAGTAGAAGTAACAACTAATAATTCCACAATATGACTTAAGCATAGAATGGAACTATTAGGGTGTTACATTTTGGTATTAGAGTAGTTCGTCCTTGAAGAGCCTGGGGATGGACTGACTATGCTTCTAAGCATACGTGTTAGTTAAGTCATGCTTTGAGTCTCATCTGTATGATGAGACATAGGAGTTAGATGTGCATGATTGTCTGTTTTGAATATGGTTAGTTGCTGGTTCACTCAACATAAATGTTGAGCCTGATCAACTCAATGTCTTTTGTTTTGTGTTCCAGGAACTAATGGCTTCAAGAAGACGTGGTAGGCCCCGTAACAAGCCAGAAGGTCCCGAGGAAGTCATGGGGACACTCCGTGAAATGGCAGCTACCATGAGGGAGCAGGCTGCTGTTGCCCATTGCATGATGGAGCAAATGGAGCAAAGGGATGAGGAGAATCCCAATGGGCACAATGGAGGAGCTAAGGTAGATCTTGAATACCTCAAGTTTGCTGAGTTCCGGAAGGCAAACCCACCGAGTTTCAGAGGAACATACAACCCCGATCGAGCTGATGAGTGGATCAAGGCCATTGAGAAGATTTTTACGGTGTTGGCCTGTACCGAGGAGCAAAAGGTAGCCTTTGCTACCTATATGTTGGAAGCTGATGTTGAGTTCTGGTGGGTAAGCACAAAGAGGCTATTGGGAGGAACCCAAACCCACATCACCTGGGAGGTTTTCAAGATGCACTTTTATGAGCAGTATTTTCCTGCATTTGTGAGGAATGCGAAGGAGCTGGAGTTCATGAGTCTACGTCAAGGGACCATGAATATTGCTGAGTACACGGCCAAGTTTGAGGAGCTGTGCAAGTTCTCGATGATCTATCAAGGGAACCCAGATGAGCACTGGAAATGTGTGAAGTTTGAAGGGGGATTGCGTGAGGAGATATTGGCATCTGTAGGACCCATGGAGATCCGTGACTATGCTACACTCATCAACAAGTGCTGTTTGGTAGAGGATTGCAACCGCAAGCTGTCTGTGGCAAAGTCCGAAGCCTACAAGAAGAAGTTGGCACGCAAGTGCAGAAGTTCAAGCCCTAACCCCCGAGGAAACTATTTCAAGGTAGAGGTTTCAAAGGAAAGCAACCCCAGAAGCCTACTGGGAATCCACCGAAGTCGGCGAATAGTCAAGCTTGCCCTAAGTGTGGCAAATATCATAGAAGACGCCCTTGTTTAGCTGGCCAGAATGCTTGTTTTCGATGCGGAAAGCCTGGACATATGGCTAGAGATTGCACTGTCAAGCTGTTGTCCCCTGCCAATAAGCCCCAACACCAAGGAAGGGTCTTTGCCCTTAATGCTGAGGAGGCCACTCAGTCCGACGATCTGATCCAAGGTAAGTGCGAGGTTAATAGTAGGACCTTAACTGTGCTGTATGATTCTAGAGCTACACACTCCTTTATTTCTCATGATTGTGCAGATAGATTAGGATTGTCTGTGTCCGAATTGCCTTATATGGTAATTGTTTCTACTCCCGCTGGGAAACCAGTTAAGACTTGTCATTGTTGCTTGAGTTGTCGATTCCAAATTGATGGTAGGTCTTTTGTAGCAAATTTGATTTGCTTGCCTTTGTTTGGTTTGGATTTGATTCTAGGCATGGACTGGCTTTCGGCTAACCATGCTATGATAAATTGCTCTAAAAAATCCATTGTTCTTCCCCCTATACCTGTTAAGCCTGTAGAGCCGATTAGTTTGTTTTTGAACTCTATTAAGATAGGGAGTAGTGAGTTGGATGATCAAGGATATGTTCTTCTTATGGCAAGTGAAGTAGAACTCGAGCAGGTATTGGATGAGATCCCCGTAGTCAGGGAATACCCTGATGTGTTTCCTGATGACATACCCAAGTTTCCCCGGAGAGGGAAATCGAGTTTTCTATAGAGTTGGTGCCAGGTACTGGGCCAATCTCTATAGCACCCTATAAGATGTCCCTAGTAGAGTTGTCAGAGTTGAAACAACAATTGGAAGAATTGTTGGAGAAAAAGTTTGTAAGACCTAGTGCCTCACCTTGGGGAGCCCCAGTATTATTTGTGAAAATGAAGGATGGTAGTATGAGGCTATGTGTGGATTATAGGCAATTAAACAAAGTGACTATTAAAAACAAGTATCCCTTGCCTAGGATAGATGACCTCATGGACCAACTGCGAGGTGCAGCTGTGTTCTCTAAGATTGATATGAGGTTTGGGTATCATTAGATAAGGATGAAGGAGAAGGATATGCCCAAGACGGCTTTCAGGACAAGGTATGGGCATTATGAGTTTACGGTGATGTTGTTTGGATTGACTAATGCTCCTGTTGTTTTCATGGATTATATGAACAGGATCTTTAGACCCTATTTGGACAAGTTTGTAGTTGTTTTCATAGATGATATTCTCATCTATTCGAGAACGAAGGAGGAACATGAAGGACATTTGAGGGTTGTGTTAAGGATCTTGAGGGAAAAGAAACTTTATACTAAGTTATCTAAGAGTAAATTCTGGATGGAGGAAGTAAAGTTCCTAGGGCATGTGGTGTCACAAGGGGGTATTGCTGTGGACCCAAGTAAAGTTGAGGCTGTGATGAATTAGGAGAGGCCAACCTCGGTGACTAAGATATGGAGTTTCTTAGGTTTAGCCAGTTACTATCGCAGGTTTATAAAAGGATTTTCCTAGATATCTTTACCCTTAACAAAGTTGACAAGGAAGGATGCCCCGTTTGTATGGACAATGGACTGTGAGAAGAGCTTTCAAGAGTTAAAAGGTAAGTTAACCTCAACCCCAGTATTAGTTTTGTTAGACCCTAGTGGATCGTTTGAGGTTTACTATGATGCCTCTAGGAGAGGTTTAGGTTGTGTCTTGATGCAGAATGGGAATGTGGTGGCTTATGCCTCTAGACAGTTAAAGCCTCACGAAGTGAATTACCCAACCCATGATTTGGAATTAGCAACTGTAATGTTTGCCCTAAAGATATGGAGGCATTATCTGTATGGTGTGAGGTTCGAGGTGTTCTCTGATCATAAGAGCTTGAAGTATCTCTTTGATCAAAAGGAGTTGAATATGAGGCAAAGGAGATGGATGGAGTTTCTAAAGGATTATGATTTTGGGTTGAACTATCGTCCTGGGAAGGCCAATTGGTGGCTGATGCATTAAGTTGGAAATCCTTGCATGCGTCATGGATGATGGTCAAGGAGGATGAGCTAGGAAGGAGCTTTAGAGACCTTAACCTTGGAGTTGTGTTGACCCCCCATAGTATAAGATTGAATCAGCTTAGGGTGACAAGCAATTTCAAGAGTCAAATTGCTTAAGCCCAAGGCGAGGAAGAGGAGTTCTTGAAAACCCTAGCATTGGTGAAAGAAGGAAAGTTGAAGGGTTTTGCCCAAGGTACAGATAGACTATGGAAATTTGAAGGAAGAATATGTGTACCCGCAAGTGGTGACCTCCGAAGAAGGATTTTGGAGGAGGCTCATAAGAGCCATTTCACCATACACCCTGGTGTGACAAAGATGTATCAAGATGTTAAGAAGATGTTCTGGTGGCCAGGATTGAAGAGGGATGTTGCGGAGTTGGTAGGCAAGTGTTTAGTCTACTAGAAAGTAAAGATTGAGCACTAAAAGCCCTCTGGTATGTTGCAATCATTGGAGATCCCAGAATGGAAATGGAAAAGTATCTCTGTGGACTTCGTGATGGCTTTACCCAAAACACAAGCTGGCTTCTATGCGATATGGGTAATTGTTGACGAATTAACCAAGTCTGTTCACTTTTTGCCCATTCGAGCTACTTATCCTTTGGAAAGGTTAGCCCAGCTGTATGTTTAAGAGATAGTAAGACTGCATGGTGTACCTTCAACCATAATCTCAGATAGGGACTCGAGGTTTACCTCTAGATTCTGGGGAGCCTTGCAAAAGGCAATGGGGACGAGGCTTTGCCTAAGTATAGCTTATCACCCCCAGACATATGGATAGTCAGAGAGGACTATTCAAACTTTAGAAGATATGCTGAGAGCTTGTGTGTTGGACAACTGAGGAAGTTGGGACAAATACTTACCTTTGATGCAAGTATTGGTATGGCACCCTATGAAGCTTTGTATGGAAGGAAGTGCCAATCTCCCCTGTATTGGTTTGAACCGGGTGAGCAAAGCCTATTGGGACCTGATCTGGTGAGGCAGACCACAAAGCAAGTTAGAAGGATTAGGGACAGAATCCTTACAACCCAGAGCCGTCAAAAGAGTTATGCAGATAAGAGGAGAAAGCCTCTAGAGTTCCAAGAAGGAGAACATGTATTCCTGAAAATCACTTCTACGACCAGTATAGGTAGAGCCATGAAGGTCAAAAGTTAAGCCCCCATTTCCTTAGCCCTTTTCAAATTTTAAAACATGTCGGGTCAGTTGCTTACCAAATAGCCTTACCTCCAAATTTGTCAAACCTTCGCGATGTCTTCCATGTGTCTCAATTGAGAAAATACCACTCCGATCCTAGTCATCTACTTGAGCCTGAAAGTGTACAGTTAAGGGAGGACCTAACTTTCAATCTACCGCCATCTCGGATCGTGGATCATGGGGCAAAACAGCTGAGGAGTAAGACGGTACCCTTGGTCAAGGTGGCTTGGGGTAGAGGGAATATGCAAGCATATACGTGGGAGCTGGAGGCCGGAATGAAGAAGGAATATCCGAATTTGTTTACAAGTAACGAATTTTGAGGGCAAAATTCTTTTTAAGGTGAGGAGAAATGTAACATCCTCAATTTCATGTCGTGTTAAATTACCTCAATAACCTTGAGTAATTAGGCACTTAATGAGAAATTATGAGGTTAAGGCTTAATTAAAGGGTTGACTCGGATAAGAAGAGTCAAGAGAATGATTAATCGAAATTAGATAATATCTAATTAAGCAAGTCAGAGCCTTATAGCTTAATTAAGCACTAATTGCCCTTAATTAGCTTACTCAAATTTAATTAAGGTTAATTAAGCTTAATCGTAAGATTAAATTTTGTTAATTGTGTTCTTGTGTTAATCACTAATCCTTGCTTAATCACCTTAATTAAGTTGTATGAGCACTTAATCACATGATTAAATTCAAATTTAGTCAACTAGACAATAAAGTAGAGAGTGATGTCATTAAAGTATAAAGCATTAGACAAGACTACTTTATGTAAGAGTTTGATCATGCTTTGTCTCCCCATCATCCCATTTGTCCCCTTAATCACTAATTAACACAAGATGACACAAAATTAAGCAAAATATCTCACTCTCCTCCCGTTAATGTAGACGTCACTTTCTCTCTGATAACTCTCTTTGGTGAGTTATATTTTTAGTTAGTTTTTATTTCATTTAGGACGTAGTTGTTTAGCTTTGTTGCTATTTTGTTTTATTTTAGTTAAGTAGTTTAGATTAGGTGGTATTCTTATTTTCTATTATATTCTTATCTTTTGGATACTTATTTTGGGTTTATTTAATTTATTGTAGGTACAAGTGGGCCCAAAAGAAGTTAGAAGAAGCCAAGCCATGAATTCAGACTCAGCACCTTGCGCTATAGCGCAAGCCAGCACGCTACAGTGCACTGTCGCATAAGGAAGAAATTGCCACATTCATGTCGCACTATAGCGCAACCCAAAGCGCTATAGCGCGCTCCCGTTTTGTCAAATTTCCAAGGTTTCATGTTGCGCTATAGCGTGCTGCCGTGCTCAAAGACTCTGTCAACAAACTTTTGTTGCACTATAGCGCAGCCCAGCGCGCTATAGCGCACCACCGGATTTTGCAAATGAGCCAAGAATTGGGGCTTGCGCTATAGCACAACCCCTCGCGCTATAGCGCAAACCCATTTGCAGCAGATTATCTATTCGAGCTGAGAGTTAAAAGAGGGACATACGCACTATATAAAGGGGTCACACATATCACAAAGTGCATCCCTATACACTTACACACCCTCTCCAAGACAGAAGACTTCTTCCAAGAGATTGAAGGTGAAGATTCAAGGATTTCGGCGCTTAATCATCAACACGGAGATATCCAAATTTTCCTGAATTCCTTGTGTCTAGCCAGAATTCTCCATGGCTCTTTGTTTTTCTGTTTCCTCGTCTTTATACTCTGTTATTTTTTTCTTTTCTTTAGACATGAACTAAATTTCCCTTGCTAGGGTGTTAATGGACCCTTTTGTGTGACAATTTTCTTTATGGATTAATGTTAATCTTGTTTCTATCTCAATTGCTTAGTGTTTTTGTTTGTGCTTAATGCTTTTGAGTGATTGGCCACCATTCAATTGATTTGTTGGTTTGCAATAACTAGAGATAGGGTTTGAAAACAAAGCTTCTTAACATAAACACCGTGAGTTGAGCGAAAACTAGAGATAGACAAACGCGGTTCATGCGGTCAACATAGGAACCCATATAACTTCAACATTTTCCTAGATTAGTTTGTGCTAAGAGATTAGGCAATCAGTTTAGGATAAAGAGTATTGCTTGACCTCAAGAGAGGCTAGGAATAAATTAAGGGGAACCGACCATGAGTCAATTAGGATAGAACGGATTAACAAAAATTTATAGGCAATGCATCTACAATAGGTGAAGTTAATTAGCCCTAGCATTCATTCCATTATATTTGGTCAACCTTTCTTGAATCCGTCCTGGTTACTATTTTTCGTATTTATTAAATTCTTATTTTTATTTTTATTTTCGTTACATCCACAATTTCATTCCTTCCAAATAGTCATCCCTTAAACTATCCGGTATTTGATCTATCCTCATGGGAATGATACTTTTCTCATCATTTTATTACTTATATGATCCGGTATACTTGCCGGAGTCGCATCAAGTTTTTGGCGCCGTTGCCGGGGACAATATCAATATCATTTTTAGTTGACGGGATACTAGATTGGATATTTTATTTTATTTTATTTTATTTTGTTAGTTATTTCTATTTAGCCTTGTTATCTTGTTCACCTGTTCTTGTGTTCCATTTTTGCAGTTTATGCGAAGGAGCCAATCTGTTGAAGACTTGCTCTTTGATCCAGAAATCGAGTGTTCCTTGCGTCAACTCAAGAAAGCACGGAGAGCAATTGAAGAAGTCCCTGAAGTTACCATGGCCAATGTAAATGAGCATGATGATAGAGTCATGAAGGACTACTTGGCACCTACTCTTGAAGGGTGCTCATCAAGTATTATGAGACCGCTTGTCCAAGCAAACAACTTCGAGCTGAAAACATCACTCATTCAGTTCGTGCAACAAAACTGCCAGTTTGCGGGACTACCTAGTGAGGATCCAAATGAACACCTCAGCAACTTCCTGGAAATCTGTGACACCATAAAAATTAATGGTGCCACGAATGATGCTATTCGGTTGAGGCTGTTCCATTTTTCATTGAGGGACAAAGCCAGAGCTTGGTTGAAGTCTCTACCACAAGGGACTCTCACTACTTGGGATATGGTGGCCAAAAATTTTTTGGAGAAATACTTCCCTCCTGCCAAGTCTGTTAAGATGAGGAATGATATCACTTCCTTCGCCCAAGCAGATGGAGAATCCTTCTATGAGTCTTGGGAGAGGTATAAGGAATTATTGGCCAAGTGTCCACATCATGGCATCTCGCTCTGGATGCAAATCCAAACATTCTACAATGGTCTCCTCATGTCCACCCAAATCATGGTTGATGCAGCAGCTGGTGGCTCTCTGAATAATAAGACACCAGAGCAGTCATGGGAGCTATTTGAAATAATGGCTAGCAATAATTACCAGAGGCCTAGTGAGAGAACTCAGAAGAGGGGAGTTTTGGAAGTCGACACTACCACTGCCCTTTTGGCCCAGATGCAAGCTCTCTCTATCCAAAATGCAACCATTCAGAAGCAATTAGATATGCTCAATACCACTCCCCCAACACCGATCTTGCGGTGTGACTTCTGCCAAGGGAATCATCCTAATGGAGAATGTGCCATAGAGCCTACTTTTGATGAACAAGTCAATTACATGAATGGCCAGAGGCACAATTTCCATCCCAATAACTATGTTCCTGGATACAGAGACTATGGTCATTCCAGTCAGTTCCGTGGGAACTAGGGTGCTCCCAGGCATTCATACAACCCACCTATCCAAGAGAAGAAATCTAACTTGGAAGAAATGTTCTAACAATTCATGCAGACTCATTCTAATTTTGTGGACAGAACTGAAGCACAATTCAAGCACTAGGAGGCTTCCATTAGAAACCTTGAAAATCAATTAGGGCAGATATCCCAACAACTAGCCGAAAGACCATAGGGTACTTTGCTTAGCAACATAGTGAAAAATCCAAGAGAACAAGTCAAGGCAATTACCCTGCGAAGTGGCAAAGAACTAGAAGAACCTGAGATGCCAGAAGTGGAAGAAGAGCAACCTGCTGAGACTGAAGTGCAAACTACCCGAGGGAAGAAATATGAGATTCCTATGAGGCGTAGCAAGGGTGTGAAAGAAGAAGAAAAGATACCAGAGTATGTGGCACCACCTGCCTATGACCCTCCCATTCCTTATCCGCAGAGGGTGAAGCAACTGAAGAAAGAGCAGCATGATAAACAATTTGCAAAATTTCTAGAAGTATTCAAGAAGCTACAAATTAATATACCCTTCGTGGAGGCGTTGACTCAGATGCCTAGTTATGCTAAGTTTATGAAGGAAATCCTCTTTCAGAAGAGAAAAATTAGAGATGATGAGACTGTCCTACTTACTGAAGAGTGCAGTGCCATCTTGCAAAACAAGCTGCCTCCCAAGCTTAAAGATCCAGGGAGTTTTACTATTCCATGTGTCATTGGTGATGTTTATTTTAATAAAGCTCTTTGTGATCTTAGTGCCAGTATTAATTTAATGCCTTTGTTTATTTTCAGGAAGCTTGGAGTTGGAGAAGTCAAGCCTACCATGATGTCACTACAGCTGGTTGACAGATCAATCAAGCATCCAAGAGGCATTATTGAGGATGTTCTGGTAAAGGTGGATAAGCTCATATTCCCTGTGGATTTTGTAGTGCTTCACATGGAGGAAGACAGAGAAGTCCCCCTCATTCTTGGGAGACTCTTCTTAGCCACTGGGAGAGCCCTCATAGATGTCCAAGAGGGAAAGTTAGAGTTGTGGGTACAAGATGAGAAGGTCACCTTCAATGTTTTTGATGCAACTAAGTTTCCCCTGGAAGCTGATTCTTGCCTTAGAGTCGATGTCATTGAAGAAGTGGTAACCTCTTCCTTTGGAGCTGTTTCCACCACCATTCCCTTAGAGGCATACCTGGTGAACTGTAAAATGGCAGAAGAATTGGAGGACAACAACTTACAGCTGTGCCATGAACTTTTGGAAGCTCAACCGGTAGTTTCCCGCCCTTTTTCTGACACTCTGACATGGGATAAGGAATTATAACCAATGAGTGAGGAGCCACCAAAATTAGAGCTCAAGCAACTTCCTATCCATCTGAGATATGTATTCCTTGGTGAAGGTGACACATATCCTGTTATTATTAATGCCTCACTAAGTAGCGTAGAAGAAGATAAGTTGCTAAGGATACTAAGAGATCATAAGGCAGCTATTAGGTGCCAGATTTCAGACTTGAGGGGTATCAGCCCCACCTTTTGCATGCATAAAATCTTCATGGAAGATGACTTCAAGCCACTAATCCAACCACAGAGGAGGCTGAACCCAACCATGAAAGAGGTTGTGAAGAAGGAAGTGGTGAAGCTCCTAGATGTAGGGATCATATATCCCATTTCAGATAGTGTTTTGGTGAGCCCAGTTCAGGTGGTACCCAAGAAAGGAGGAATTACAGTGGTGAAGAATGAGAATAATGAGCTCATTCCAACTCGTACGATCACCGGATGGAGGATGTGTATTGATTACCGGAAGCTCAATGATGCCACCTGCAAGGACCATTTTCCACTACCCTTTATGGACCAGATGTTGGAGAGGATAGCAGGCCATGCTTACTATTGCTTCTTGGATGGCTACTCTAGTTACAACCAGATACACATTGCCCCAGAGGATCAGGAGAAGACAACATTTACCTGCCCATATGGGACATTTGCGTATAGGAGAATGCCATTTGGGTTGTGCAATGCCCCAGCCATCTTCCAGAGATGCATGCTAGCCATTTTCCATTTTTATGGATGATTTTTCAGTTTTTGGTTCTTCTTTTGATGATTGTTTGTATCATTTATCTTTGGTTTTGAAACAAAGGAAAATAACCTTGTTTTAAATTGGGAGAAGTGTCATTTTATGGTGCAAGAAGGCATAGTTCTTGGACATCGGATCTCAACTAAAAAAATTGAAGTGGATAGAGCCAAAATTGAAGTTATTGAGAAGTTACCTCCACCAACCAATATGAAGGGAGTTAGAAGTTTCTTAGGCTATGCTGGATTTTATAGGAGATTTATTAGGCAATTTTCTAAAATTGCTAAGCATTTGAGTAATTTGTTAGTTAGGGATGTTCCTTTTAGTTTTGATAATAAATGCTTGCATGCCTTTGAACTTTTGAAGAACAAATTAGTTTCAGCTCCCATTCTTGTCGCACCTAATTGGGACTTGCCATTTGAGCTCATGTGTGATGCTAGTGATTATGCCATAGGTGCTGTTTTAGGACAGAGGAAGAATAAGTTGTTGCATGTTATTTATTATGCCAGTAGAACTTTGAATGATGCACAACTTAATTGTGCTACCACTGAAAAGGAACTTTTGGCTATTGTTTTTGCTTTTGACAAATTCCGTTCTTATTTGATAGGTGCTAAGGTGATTGTCTACACGGACCATGCAGCCCTGAAGTTCTTGTTGGATAAGAAGGATGCCAAGCCTAGGCTCCTTAGATGGATTCTATTGCTTCAAGAATTTGATTTGGAGATCAGAGATAAAAAGGGAGCAGAGAACTTGGTAGCTGACCACCTTTCTAGATTGACCTCTCCCTTTCTGCATGAGGAAGAAGAGATTAGAGAGACATTTCCTGATGAGCAGCTATGGGTAGCACAAGTAGCACCATGGTTTGTAGACTATGCCAATTACTTGGTGAAGAGACTTCTGCCTGAGGGCCTCTCACACTCCCAGAAGAGGAAATTCTTTTCTGACCTCAAGTACTATTTCTGGGAGGACCCATTTCTTTATAGACACTGCTCAGATCAGATTATCAGAAGATGTGTTCCTCAAGAAGAGGTGGCTAGCATTCTTTACCATTGTCACACATCACCAGTTGTGGGTCACTTCGGAGCCACCTTGACAGCTGCTAAGGTCCTCCAGTGTGGGTTCTATTAGCCCACTATTTTCAGAGATGCTAATGACTATGTGAGAAGGTGCAATGATTGCCAAAGGATTGGTAATGTTTCTAGGCGGCATAAGATGCCATTGAATAATATTTTGGTGGTTGAGCTATTTGATGTTTGGGGCAGTTGATTATGTGTCCAAATGGGTGGAAGCCATGGCATCTGCTACTAATGATGTTTGGGTCATCACAAAGTTTCTAAAGAAGAATATTTTTTCAAGATTTGGCACCCCAAGGGCAATAATCAGTGATAGGGGCATACACTTCTGTAACCGTCAATTTGAAACCCTTCTTGCCAAATATGGTGTGAAGCACAAGGTTAGCACTCCTTACCAGCCTCAGACAAGTGGCCAAGTGGAGGTGTCCAATAGGGAGTTGAAGAGAATCCTTGAGAAGACTGTTAATTCCTCAAGGAAGGATTAGTCAGTTAAGTTGGATAATGCTCTTTGGGCTTATAGGACGGCTTTCAAAACTCCCATTGGGATGTCTCCATATAGATTGGTCTTTAAGAAGGCTTGTCACTTACCAGTTGAGTTGGAGCATAAGGCATATTGGGCAACAAAACTGCTCAATTTTGATCTCAAGGAGGCAAGTAAGAAAAGAATGCTACAGCTTAATGAGTTGGATGAGTTTAAACAGGAAGCTTATGAAAATGCCAAGCTCTATAAGGAGAAAACTAAGAAGTGGCATGATAGGAATATACTGAGGAGAGACTTCCACATAGGTCAGAAAGTTCTACTCTTCAATTCTAAATTGAAGCTATTCCCTGGGAAGCTGAGATCAAATTGGTCTGGACCTTTTGAGATCACTAAAGTATCCCCTTTTGGAGCCATTGAGGTCACACATCCTACCAAAGGCACTTTTAAAGTCAATGGCCAAAGGTTGAAGCCATATGTTGATGGAAGCTATGATAAACTCAAGGCTTTAGCTCTTCTTTTTGATCCATGCTATTAGATAGAGTCATGTCCAACTTATGGACATTAAATCAAAGTGCTTTTTGGGAGACAACCCAACTTTTTTCTAACTTTTCTTTGATTTCCTTTAACTTTTTTATTTATTTAGGATCATTTTAGTTTTTCTTTATTATTATTATTATTTTTAGGTATAATTTTATTTAGAATCAATTTAATTTATTCAAGTCTGGTTTGTTTTGTTTTTTTTTTAGGTTCATGGAGCTATTAGGAACTTCATAAGTGGAGGAAGTGATGAAATTGGGCGTGCAGCAGAGAAAATGCAGAAGTTGCAGCAACAACAACACGCTATAGCGCGCCGCATTGCGCTATAGTGCGCTGTCGAAGGGAGTATGCATTTTGAAAATTTTTTATTGCGCTATAGCGCGACAACTTGCGCTACAGTGCAAGCCTGAGTCAGCAGAAAGTGAAGAGAATATTTTCTTGCGCTATAGCGCAAGACCGTTTGTGTGATACACCAAAGGAAAATTTTGTTGCGCTATAGCGCAAGCCCACTTTCATGACAGATTTAAAGATCGCACTGCAGCTTCACTGCAGCACAAATAGAGACACACACAAACATGAAGTCTCGTCTCTCTTCCCTCCCTCACATACCCAAACACAAACACTCACTTTCCCACTCAATTCCTTCCACCCAAATCCATTCCTCACCCCAAAACCGCCCCTTACCCCTCACATTTTCACCTATTTCTGCATCACAACCACTAGTTTTTCCCCATTTGAACCCTAACTCGCAGAGCAAGATTTTCTTGGGTGGGAGGCAGAACTCTCACCATTTTTGGAAAGGAGTTGCTCCACTTGAGTTGTTGAGAGTCATCCATACCTCGTCTGCATCTTCTTACTGTCTTAGTTTTGATTTTTAATGTTGCATGTGCTACCTACATTGCCATGTTTAGTTCTCACCTTGAATTTATCATAAATAACATGTGCTTCTGTTATAGTAGAATGAATTGATGTTGTTTCATTTGATTAAACATCATACTTGAGTCAGTTGTGATCATTGTTGCTATATTATGTTATTGGCTTGAGTTATTGAATGTTTGAATCTGAATTGAGAATATGAGTTTAGTCATTTGGGTATTTATGTATATTTGATTTAAGACAATTGGATTTTAAAATAGGATTGGAAGTTTTACTTGACATGATCCATATTCGAATGTGCTTAGGATCCATATCCTCACTGATTATTTTCAGAATCCTTGCATATGCTCTATTATGTTAGATGGAATTATAGTGCTTGGATTTTGAGTTATTCCCTCTTATGGATTAATTCTGACTGTGCCAGTAAGTAAGTTGGGGCTCATTATCTTGGAACACTCTGTTATGATTTATTGATTACTGACTGGTAGCCTTTGGATTTTTGGTTGTTTTACTTGTGTTTTCAGGACCATGGCATCTAGAAAGAGAACCAAGACTACCAGAGCCTCTTCTTCTTCCCAACCCTATCATGCCGAGGAAGATTTTGACTGACATCGATTCATCAGGGCGAACTGTCAGCATCGATACCATTCCTTCCTCCACAAACAGGAGTTGGTGATAGAGAAGGGCGTTCAATTGAGTTCGGGTACATTCCGAGCACATGTGGAAGAGATAGAGAGGAGAGGGTGGCACAGCTTGTTGGATGAGCCACCATTGGGTTGTCTCAATTTAGTGCGAGAATTTTATGCCAACCTGATGGTGGTTAGTGGGGCCAACCAACCTAAAGGCCACATATGGGTGAGAGGCCAATGGGTAGACGTCTGCCCCTCCAGCATCAACTCCTTCATGCACACTCCTGATATCCAGCAGGATGATTTCTCTACATTGAGAGGGCAAAATGTAGATTGGGATGAGATTCTTCAGACCATAGCCCTGCCGAATGGCGAGTGAGCTTATTATGATACTCCGTTTACTGGCCCGAACCATCTGCTAAATAGGTACCTCAACCCAGCAGCCAGAGTGTGGGCGCAGATTATGTTCTCTCGCCTCATGCCTAGCAGGCACACCCATTCTATCACTAGGGAGAGGTGCTTGCTACTGTATTGCCTCATCACTCAGAGGGAGGTGAACCTGGGGCAGTTGATCAAGGATCAGATGATGACCATATCGAGCAGCAACTATTCCTTACCTTACCCATCCTTGATCACTGCGTTAGCCTTGCAGGCAGGTGTTGTTGTAGATCCTGCAGAGCGCATGATGGACAGAGGTCCAAAGATTTCTGATGAGAGCCTCTCTGTGACACTGAACAGAGCAACTCGAAGGACTAGGAGGACCCGACAGGCTGAGAGATAGGGAGATGCATCATCACCATCGCCACAACCACAACAAGTCAGAGACACTGATGCGTCCCTGCCACCATGGCTTCAACTTCAGGCCCAAATTGATGAGCTACGCCTAGACACGAGGAGCACACGGACCACCCTCCAGAACAGAGCAAGCAGGCAGTATTCCTCTATTTATAAAGGTATCCAGGGTTTGGAGGCACTTATGAGGCAGCAGCTGTCGCCAGAGCTCCTCCAGCAGCTACCACCTCTATGTCCACCAAATCCAGAGCTTGAGCATCTCACGGACGAGGAGGACTTTGCACAAGAGGAGTAAGAAGAAGAAGCAGAAGACACAGCTAAGGAGTCCGACGAAGACTAGATTTGGGGAGTTCCTTTCCTTTCCTTTCCCTTTTTTGTTTCTATTCCAGTGCATTGGGGACTATGCACAATTTTTAAGTTGGGGGTTGGGAAAGTCCATAAATGTACTTTTGCGTTTTGTTCCTGTTTATTTTCCTTTAGTTATTGTTAGTTTTCTAGTCTTCTAGTTGTCTTATTTCGATTTCAAAAAAAAAAAATCCAAAAAGATTTTTCATTGTTAGTCTTCTTTTAGTGTCTTTTGTCAGTCAAATAGATGCAATGCCTATGCCTATGATATGAAAGACTGCTCTAGTTGTTAACTCTTAAGTGACTTCGGACCAAATTTAAGTCTTGAAAATCTTCTTGTGCCTTTACTTTTGAATTGAGAAGGATTATTCGCTTGCACTTTGATAAGAGTTAGCAACTTAGGATAGGTGACCTTTATGCTTTTTATGCTTTATTTAGGTTCAGACGTGCATTCTTATTCATGTGAATCTCTCTTGAAATATATGTGAGTGAATCTTAGCCTTAGAAGTGATTTAGGCCATATTTGATAGCCATAATTGAGCCTCATTGCCCACCCTTGGTCATTGATCCTTAGTCACCCTATTTGAGCCTTAAAGCCTATTCTTGGATTGAACCACGTTATAGGCCTAATGTCTTTCCTTGCTTTTCCTTTTTGACCCTATGGTTTACCCTCAAGCCTTAACTTCTAAACTCATTTGAATAGGGGAATACCTCCACTACACCAACCTCATGCTTTCTAAAGCCAAAAGTGGAGTGGGTGAATATTTGAAAAAAAAATAAAGAAAAAGAAAAGGGAAGGAGGAATGAAGAAAAAAAAAAGCAAAGAAAAAAAAATAGAGAAAAGTTGGCAATACAAGGAAAATATAATGCCAAGGTTCAACAAGAAAAGCATGATGGTTGCCAAGCAACTAAGTTGGGGGTACCCCAAGGAGAATGAATTAGAGGTGAGGGTTCCTTAAGTTGAGGGGATTAATTGAGCTTAAATGACTATTCCATCACACCCCTTACCTTGGCCTACCATTACAAGCTAAGAAAAGTCCTTTTGATCTTTGGCTAAGTGACATTCATGTAGAAACAGAGAGAGGGGATCATGGATAGTGTGATGTTTTTGTCTTTTCTTAAACATGGCATAAGCATAGGGTGAGTCAATTCTTTGTTGCTTTTCTCTTATACACACACACACTGGATCCATTCTTTTGAGAATGTGATTGCACAATTAGATGGTCTTAGTACTTAGACTTTGATCCTTGGTAACTTTTGAGTTAAGTTATGGAGCAGTGATTAGGAATCCCATAGACAACAGCTTCTATCTTGACCATTTTTGTCTAGTAAGTCTTTTTGTTTTAAGTGTTTTTGGTTGAGTTTTTTGTTTTTCTATTTTTGAGTCTTTGTTTTGAGTTTTGCTTGGGGACAAGCAAGTACTTAAGTTGGGGGTTGTGATAATTCTCTTTGGTGAGTTATATTTTTAGTTAGCTTTTATTTAATTTAGTACGTAGTTGTTTAGCTTTGTTGCTATTTTGTTTTATTTTAGTTAAGTAGTTTAGATTAGGTGGTATTCTTATTTTCTATTATTTTCTCGTCTTTTGGATACTTATTTTGGGTTTATTTGATTTATTGTAGGTACAAGTGGGCCCAAAAGAAGTTGGAAGAAGCCAAGCCATGAATTCAGACTCAGCACCTTGCGCTATAGCGCAAGCCAGTGCGCTACAGCGCACTGCCGCATAAGGAAGAAATTGCCACATTCATGTCACGCTATAGCGCAACCCAGTGCGCTATAGCGCGCTCCCGTTTTGTCAAATTTCCAAGGTTGCATGTTGCGCTATAGCGCAACCCAGCGCACTATAGCCCATTGCCGTGTTCAAAGACTCTATCAACAAACTTTTGTTGCGCTATAGCGCAGCCCAGCGCGCTATAGCACGCCACTGGATTTTGCAAATGAGCCAAGAATTGGGGCTTGCGCTATAGCGCAACCCTTTGCAGCAGATTATCCATTCGAGCTGAGAGTTAAAAGAGGGACATACGCACTATATAAAGGGGTCATACATATCACAAAGTGCATCCCTAGACACTTACACACCCTCTCCAAGACAGAAGACTTCTTCCAAGAGATTGAAGGTGAAGATTCAAGGATTTCGGCGCTTAATCATCAACACGGAGAGATCCAAATTTTCCTGAATTCCTTATGTCTAACCAGAATTCTCCATGGCTCTTTGTTTTTCTGTTTCCTCATCTTTATACTCTGTTATTGTTTTCTTTTCTTTAGACATGAACTAAATTTCCCTTGCTAGGGCGTTAATGGACCCTTTTGTATGACAATTTTCTTTATGGATTAATGTTAATCTTGTTTCTATTTCAATTGCTTAGTGTTTTTGTTTGTGCTTAATGCTTTTGAGTGATTGGCCACCATTCAATTGATTCGTAGGTTTGCAATAACTAGAGATAGGGTTTGTAAATAAAGCTTCTTAGCATAAACACCATAAGTTGAGCGAAAACTAGAGACAGACAAACGCGGTTCATGCAGTCAACATAGGAACCCATAGAACTTCAACCTTTTCCTAGATTAGTTTGTGCTAAGAGATTAGGCAATCAGTTTAGGATAAAGAGTATTGCTTAACCTCGAGAGAGGCTAGGAATAAATTAAGGGGAACCGACCGTGAGTCAATTAGGATAGAACGGATTAACAGAAATTCATAGGCAATGCGTCTACAATAGATGAAGTTAATTAGCCCTAGCGTTCATTCCATTATATTTGGTCAACCTTTCTTGAATCCGTCATGGTTACTATTTTTCGTATTTATTAAATTCTTATTTTTATTTTAACTTTCGTTACATCCACAATTTCATTCCTTCCAAATAGTCATCCCTTAAACTATCCGGTATTTGATCTATCCTCATGGGAATGATACTTTTCTCATCATTTTATTACTTATACAATCCGGTATACTTGCCGGAGTTGCATCACTCTCTCTCCCTCCCTCATCCATTTTCATTTTCACTCATCCCATTCTCTCTCTTAGAATCAAATTCTCCAATTTCTCTCTAAAACTCTTTTCATCTTCTTCATCTTCTTCTTCCTTTCTCCACCACCACCACCCTAAACCACTCACTTAGTCCTTCAAAGACCTCATCTTTGGGTCTTTGGAGACAAGATCTAAACACTACAACCTCCATTTTCACAAGATCTCAAGAGCTTCTCCTTCCTTCTTGCAAAACCGCCACCATCATCATCAAGAGGAGCCATCATCTTCTTCTTCCTCTCCTCTTGTTTTTGTGCCATCTTCAAGAAAGGTAGCGATCTTCATCTTTTTCATTTTGTTTACTCAAGAAAGCTTGGAGCTTGGTTCTTTCATGATCAAGATTTCTAAGTGAAAGCTTGAGAAGATCCTTCATGCTTTTCAAGAGCCAAAGTTTTCATTTTTAGTAAAATATGTTCTTATTATTCTTCATGTGTTCTTAAGTTTCCTCTTTTGGAAAAATATGTTCTTATTGTTGTTCTTATTGTTCTTCATGTGTTCTTAAGTTTCCTCTTTTAGAAAAATATGTTCTTGTTGTTGTTCATGTGTTCTTAAGAATATGTTCTTAAGAATATGTTCTTGTTGTTCTTCATGTGTTCTTAAGTTTCCTCTTTTGGAAAAAATGTTCTTATTATTCTTCATGTGATCTTAAGTTTCCTCTTTTAGAAAAATATGTTCTTGTTGGTATCTTGCTTAAAGTTGTTCCTTTCTTTTTATGATGAGTTAATGATTAGAAAAGCTTCACCTTTTTATGTTTTCATGATTTGATAAGACTATGAACATTCTAAAAGCTTTAAACTTTAAAAAGTTTGCTTCTTGATGCACAAAAAATGGCGCAAGTTTTAGTGCCATCATGAAGTCTTCTTTTGTTTTATTTTGAAGACAAAGATACATGTAAAAGTCTAAGCTTTTTTGAATAACAAGCCTTTTTGAGTTATAAAATGATATCTTGTTACTTTATGTCTTAAAAATCCAACCTTAAAGGAAAGACCTTTCATAAAGTTTCAAACTTTAATCAAGAATGAAACCTTTAAGTCGTACAAGTGTTGTTTTGTAACATTTAATTCATAAAGTTTAGACCTTGAACCAAAACAATGCAAAAAGGTGTTAACTTTTATAAAGAACAAGACTTTTTATTCAAAAAGCTAGTAACTTGTATCATTATTTCTTAAAGATCCAATATTAAGATAAGAGCTTAATGTCAAAGGCACTTACTTTCATAAAGAATAAAACTTTATGACTACTTTATAAAGAATGATAACTTTAATAATGTTTAAGGTAAAACCTTGGTATGTTATTAGTAAAGTTTAAAACTTTGTAACTTGAATAAGTTAAAAATCGCCATTGGTGATTAGTGAATATTGGTGTTGTTGGGTTCATGATGTGGTTATTGATGAATTGGATTTTTATACTATTTTTATCCTTCATACTTGTCTCATTAATCCTCCTTTGTGCTTAATTGGTTGAGTTTAGATCATTTTCCTTTTTTTTGGATCTTAGTGAGACTTAGTTAATTTTTACAGCATTTCGGCTATTTTGACCTGCTTCAGTGTTCAGATCATATCTTGAGCTCTATACCTCATTTTATTACGCTTCTTGATTTGCAGGAAAGCTAAGAGATAGAGCTACAATTTCTATGAAGAGGGCAAGAGCTAATTCTGAGATCTTAAAGCCGAAATTGGGCTCGGAACTGAACTGAAGCGTTTGGGCGCGGTTTCTGAGCAGCCTTCAATGATTGGACTATATCTTGGGCTACAGGGACTCAATTGAGCCCATTCCGGTGGCATTGGAAAGCTAACATCCAGGGCTTCATTTTATGTTCAGAGCACTAAGCCAAGAAGAACCGTTATGAGGCCCAAAAACGTGTTGGAAGTCGCTGCCGAGTCTAAGAGAGCCCACTCAACTTGTTTTGGGCACAACTTTCTCTCTAAGCATCCAAATTGGGCAAATGAGCTATCCAAATTTAGCTTAGGAAAAGAGGATTATTTTAATTAAGTAATTAGTGACTTTTAATTAGAGGTATATATAGAAATTCTGATTATGCTTCAGGACCTTTTTGCTCATTTTGTAATTTTTAGTTTTATTGAATAAGAAAACTCTCTCTCTCTCTCTCTCTCTCTCTCTCTCTCTTTCTTTCTTTCTTTTGCATTTTCCTCCATTAATGGAGGGGTGATTCTCCTCTGATCCAGGGCATCAAGAGAAGCATTCAAGCTCTTGAGGATTGGTGCATCAAGACATGGAAATTCCAATTTCGGTTTCACTCCTCTTCTCTTCTTCTTAATCTCGTAATTAAATTGGAGGTTTTCATTCATGCATGTTGATTAAGAGTCAATCAAATCATGCATAATTCGGTTGATATATGTGATTCGATTGTTCAAGAGTGTGATTCATATTTCGGTTCTGAATATGAGATTAGAGCATTGGTTTGGAAGCTAATCCAAAATCAATTCGGTTTTAGAGGTCTCTAAACCGAATTGCTTGAATGATTAGTTGAATGCATGGAGATTTTCATGTGAATGCTAGGTTTGATTTGAGGTTTCAATTGAATCTAAAATTAATCATCGAATTGGAGTGTGCATGTATATTTGAATCCAATGATTGAGTGTTGATTGCTTTCTTCTTGTGTGTCTTGGATTAGAATTTTAATTCGGTTTAGTCTTATTGTTTTCTGTTTGCTTTGGAATTCAGCATTGCATTTTAAGTGTTTGTTATAAAAACCCCCCTGAATTTTCTGATCAAATAGTGTGTTCATCTTTGGGAAACGATCCGAGTTGGCTACTATACTATAGTCGCTATTCGGTTTAATTTGCTCGTGTTACGACGCGCGAGTCAAATTTTGGCGCCGTTGCCGGGGATGATACATTATGTTTGATCATGTTCATACCTGTGAATATCATGCTAACTCCTTGTTTGTGCTTGTGTCCAGAGTCAGTGCATGTGTGATTCTGTGTGCTGTGTTCATGAGTTGCTGTGTTTGTGCATATTCTGCATAATTTGCATTTTCTGCATTTCTGCATTTCTGAGTTTCTGCACTAGGAGTAGTCTGCATTAAGAGTAGTTCTGAATTAGTAGTGTTTCTGAGTCTTTAGTGTTTAATCCTGTTTTGTGTTGTGGGTTTGCATCCATACAGCTCCCCAAATTCTCTGTTGCAGTTTTCTGTTTGTTTTGTTTGATGGTTCTGAGTTGTTAGTTTTAGTGTTAGTGTCCAATTCTATTTTCTTTGTGTGGTCCTACACTCTGCACATTTGGCTTCTATCCTTGCATTCTGGTTTCTCTTCTGCATTCTGCATCCTGCAACTAGGAACCTTCATAAGCTAGGCTAGGCTAGGCAAATTCCTCATCTGCATAACCAGCTCATAGACTAGTTCGTACATAACCTCCATTCTACATTTCCTAGTCTACAGACATTAATAGAGTTTGCATCATAGAATAGTCATTCATATATAAGCCTTAGTCTGCATCCATATCAGTAGCATCTTTAGCCTCACCTTGCATAGCATTTCGAGTACCTGTCATAGCACTTTCTGCATCAACCAATAGAACAGTGCCTTTCCTTGCTTCTATAGACCACATTAATCATATTAGGATTGTGGCTAACCTTGGTTGTGAGTGCTGACCCTGTTTTTACAGGATTACACCAAGGGAGCATAAGGGAGCCTAATAGGAGTTGCTGAAGTAGATCCTAAGTTGGAGTTTGAAGCCAGGGATTCTTGTCCAAAGTTTTACCATCATCCTGAGCAAAAGTGACCCAAAGGGTCAGGTGACACCTATTTTTGCCATATTCCATCATCTGGTATGACTTTTTCAAGATTTTAGGCTAAAACTTTGAAGTGGCATAACTTTTTGCATATAACTCCGATTGATGCAAATGATATGTCCATTTCATATAACTTTTCAAGATCTATCATAGCAAACGGCCGAAGGCGGTTTGGGCCACCAATTTCTCAAAAAAACCTCATTTAGGCCATTTTTTCTTCATTTTTAGGATTTTCTGATTTTTCTAATTCAATTTTCAGGTAGCAAACAAGCTTATTTTGATCTGAGCTTTCTTGTGCTTCATTTGCATCCTGAAACTGATCTGATCCACCTCCCCTTGACCTAGTTTGAGTGCTTGTGCATGCTGGTTCTTGTGTTCTTGCATTTTTAGTGTTTTTCTTGCATTGCAAGTAATTGCCTCGATCATGCATGACGGGTCCAATCCTCAAAATTTGTGTGATATTGATCCTGAGATAGATAGAACATTCCATAGGCTCATTAGGAGTCAGGATAGTGTGCATAGTCTTCATACTAGTCATTTGCATAGTAGTAGCTTGCATAGTGATAGTTTTAGTGAGTCTGCATCTGAATTCAGCGACTTGAGTTCTGAGGCTGACCCGGTTGCTTCCAGAAAACATGGCTAACAATCATGATAGGACTTTGAAAGAGTGGCGGCACGGATGTCAACTACCAAGCTCTTGCCATCCAATACCCGCACTGCATGCGGATTTTGAGCTCAAATCGGGATTGATACACTTGCTTCCTAAGTTCCATGGTCCTGGCCGAGAAGATCCACACAAGCATCTCAAGGAATTCCATGTGGTGTGCTCCACCATGAGGCCACATGGAGTTGATGAAGATCACATTAAATTGAGAGCTTTTCCTTTCTCACTTGATGGAGCGCAAAGGATTGGCTTTACTATACGCATCCTGGTTCCATTACATCTTTGGCAAGACATGAATAGGCTGTTTCTAGAGAAATTCTTTCTGCTTCAAGAGTCTTTGCAATCAAAAAGATATATGTGGCATAAGGCAGATCCATGGTGAGACCTTACATGAATATTGGGAGAGATTCAAGAAATTGTGTGCAAGCTGTCCACACCACCAGATTAGTGACCAGCTCCTCATTCGATATTTTTATGAAGGTCGATGCCAATGGATAGAAGTATGATTGATCTTTATACGGAGGAGCTCGGTAGATAAAACCCCGCTGCAGGCCGGGACTTGATTGCTAACATGGCTGAAAATGCTCAACAATTTGGTACCCGAGCCATAGTGCCTACAAGAGGAGTGAATGAAGTGAATACCTATAATCCGAACCAGCAGAGGATGGAGAACAGAATAGATGAGTTGACAACTTTAGTGAGGCAAATGGCACTTGGTCGAGATACAATGACCTCGACCATCCATACCACCACCGGCAAGTCTTTGTGGAATTTCTTTGTATACCAGGTCATGCAAACGGACCAATGTCCGCATTTCTTTGCAAGAAGGCAATGAAACAGATTGCTGGAATTTTTCCTGGGAGGCCTTATCAACGACCCGCAGAACCCGGCCAGAGGAATTATGACCCCTTTTCTAATTCATACAATCCCGGATGGAGAGACCACCCAAACCTTAGGTTAATCAATTCCAACAGCAGCAGCAGCAGCCTCAATATCAGTTCAAGCACAATGCTGCAGGACCAAACATGAGACAAAGATATCGCGACAAGCTAAACCAGACCGACCACAAAGCGGTAGCTCGTAACCAAGCTTGGCGAGTAATTGGTGAAGCGGATGGCAACAGCGGTGTTCGATTTCAGCAAAGAATGAAGCCAGCATCCGAGTCTACAAACACAGTTGGTCAGTTGGCTACAACGATGAATGAGCTGAAATCCCAAGGTTCGGCAACCTCCCTCCCAATCCGTGAGCAATCCAAGGAATGTCGGTTCCATCACTCGAGAAGTGGCAAGCAACTTAAGGTTCACGATGTTGAGCAACCAGATTCTGCAGACTACGTAGAACAACCAAGGATACAAGAAAAATGATTCTGCAGAATCGAGGAAAATTATGCGAGAACCAAGCAATAGCAAGCAAGTTGAACAAAGTGAGAAATTGCCCTTGCCCTTCCCCAATAGAGTGACACAAAACAAGAAGCGAGCAAAAGCAGAATTGGACAAGGAGATCATGGAGACATTCAGAAAAGTTGAAGTTAATATTCCACTCCTGGATGCAATCAAGCAAATTCCCAAATATGCAAAGTTCCTCAAAGACTTATGCACTCATAGAAGGAGGCTGAAGGGAAATGAAAAAGTCAGCATGGGCAGAAATGTATCCGCCATCATCCAACCGAGCATTCCACCTAAATGCAAGGATCCGGGCACTTTTACCATCCCTTGCACCATAGGGAGCAAGCAATTCAATCAAGCCATGCTAGACCTTGGTGCTTCAATCAATGTCATGCCAACATCGGTTTACAAGTCCTTGCACATGGGAGAGCTCAAGCCAACGGGAGTGGTCATTCAACTAGCCAACCGGAGCACAACCCACCCCGAAGGAGTTTTAGAAGATGTTTTGGTGAGAGTAAATGAATTGATATTCCCTGCTGATTTTTATGTGTTGAATATGGAGGATGACATGCATATTAATCAACCAACATTGATCTTAGGTAGGCCATTTCTAAAAACTGCAAAAACCAAGATTGATGTGCATTCAGTACCTTGTCAATGGAATTTGGAGATAGCAAAGTGAATTTTAACTTGTGTGATGCCATGAAATTCCCACCAGGAAGAGCATTCTTTTTCACTTAGATATCATTGATCCATTGGTTGATAATGTGCATGAACATTTGTTGGATGATTTTCCAGAAATTGTAGGCTTACAAGATGAATTTCAATGTTCTGATTGTGATGGAATTCATGATAAATGTGTTGTTTGTGCTGAGATTGATGCATGCCTCCATGATTCAGATTGAACCATTTAATTATGCTAATTTACATGCTAAAATTTCTGGTTCTCGCTTACATTAATTCCAACTCGATTGTGCGCTTTTGTAGACTTGAACTCTGCAGGTATTGATTTAGTTTCGCAGGTTTGAAGTTGTTAACCCCGCTATTGAGAGTGCAAATTCTGCTATTCTGCACATTTTGGAACTTCTGTTGAGAATTCGTTTGAAATTTACATTACTACGGTTTACATTTACGCAATTTACATTTACGCAATTTACATTCTGAAATTTCTGTTTCTAAAAATTCCATTTCGATGCTATTAATTCTGGTTCTGCTCTTGTTGATGATGTCCATTCGATTCTGTTTCGTCCCAACACTGGTAAACTCAAACTCCATGAATATTGTCGCTAACAAATCTGTTTCGCTTTGCTTAGATTCTGTGACTTCAAATTACGAAGTTGTAAATTCTGCATTTTCTCGCCGCAGAAAATTCTGGTTTTGGTTGCTATTCCTTCTGCTTTTTAAATTAGCATATAGTGACTCTATTTGTGCAGATTCTATGGATCCAGTTTCTGATAGTATGGATGAATCTAATGCCATTGTGCAAGATTCTTCATGTGTTGCAGGTGCTGAAATTAAACAAACAGAACAAATTCCAAGATTAGCACCCTCCATACAAGAGCCACCCACCTTGGAGTTGAAGCCTCGCGAAAACTTGAAGTATGCATTCCTGGCACCCAATGAGAAGCTGCCAGTCATCATAGCCAAGGATTTGCTGCCAGAACAAGAGGAGAAGTTGTTAAACATTCTAAGGCAGAACATGAAGGCTTTAGGCTGGACATTGGCGGACATACCTGGGATTAGCCCCTCTACGTGCATGCACAGAATTCAGTTAGAAGAGGGTGTGAAACCAGTGAGGCAACCCAGCAGGAGATGAATCCTCTGATCTTGGATGTGGTCAAGAAAGAAGTCAGCAAGCTTCTAGCTACTGGCATCATTTATCCAATTTCAGACAAAGAAGTAGGTGAGCCGGTGCAAGTTGTCCCCAAGAAGACCGATTCTGATCTTGAAGAATTCAGATGGTGAGCTGGTACCCACGAGTGCAGCAATTTGGAGAGTCTGCATTGACTATAGGAAGCTGTACCAAGCCACCAGAAAGGACCACTTCCCTCTGCCCTTCATCGATCAGATGCTAGTGAGATTGGCAGGACAGTCTCACTCACTTTTCTTGATGGTTTCTCTGGCTATTTTCAGATTCATATTGCACCGTAAGATCAAGAGAAGACCACTTTCACCCGTCCATTCGGCACATTTGCATACCGGAGGATGCCCTTTGGCTTATGCAACGCCCCAGGTACATTTCAGAGGTGCATGGTGCATAGAGGACTGTATGGAAGTTTTCATGGATGATTTTACTGTTTACGGCTCTTCTTTTGATGCATGTCTGGATAGCCTGGCTAGAGTTTTGGGTAGATGTGTTGAATCACACCTTGTCTTAAATTTTGAGAAGTGTCATTTTATGGTTAGGCAGGGTGTGGTCTTAGGTCATATTATCTCTAGGGAGGGTATTTCTGTTGATAAATCCAAGATAGATGTCATTGCTTCTTTGCCTTACCCCGCATGCGTCGCGGAAGTGCGGTCTTTTTCTTGGCCATGCAGTGTTTCTATAGGCGATTCATCCAGGATTTCAGCAGAATAGCACTCCCATTATCAGACTATTGCGAAGGAGGTTGACTTCGATTCGATGATGAGTGTAGGAGGGCATTTGACGGTGAGCAAAGACTCATCTCTCGCCTTGCTTCAACCGCCGAATCGGGAGTATGCATTTGAGTGATGTGTGACGCATCCAACTTTGCAGCTGGGAGGTTCTTTCCGCAGGTCGGGAAGATACCCCATGTTATAGCCTATGCTTCCTGACCTTGGACTCTGCGCAGGCAACTATACCACCACTGAGAAGGAGCTTCTAGCCATTGTCTTTGCTTTAGATAAATTCCGTGCTTACCTTTTGGGAACTAAAGTGACTGTTTTTACGATCATGCAAGAAGTTCTGTTTGAAGAAGCGGATGCTAAGCCTAGGCTCATTAGGTGGATGTTCTTTGTTGCAGGAGTTTGATATAGAGATCAAGGACAAGAGTGGAGCCGAGAATCTAGTAGCGGATCACCCGAGCGAATCCCTTGAGACCCTAGAGCCTCTTCCTATCCATGAGACCTTTCCCGGATGAGCGGCTTCTACGGTGCAAGGTAAGGACCCATGGTATGTCGATCTAGTTAATTATCCGGTTCTTCTTTGAGTTACCTGCTTATTTTAAAAAGCATCAGATAGATAAACTTAGGAGTGAGGCTAAGTACTATTTTTGGGATGATCCGTACTTGTGGAGGATGTGTAGTGATCAGTCATTCGGCGTTGTGTGCATGAGTCCGAGATGCCATCTATTTCTGCTTTTGTCACACTCTTGACTGCGGTGGCCACTTTGGTCCACAAATGCCTGCTAGGAAGATTTTAGATGCGAGTTTTTCTGGCCCACTTTGTTTCAGCGATGCCTACACATATTGTAGGAATTGTGAACAATGCCAGAAACAGTAGTATTTCAGTAGGAATGAGATGCCTCAGCAGCCCTTATTATTTTGTGAGATATTTGATGTTTGGGGTATTGACTTTATGGGGCCTTTTCCTGTTTCTTTTGGTTTTGTTTACATATTATTGGCTGTTGATTATGTCTCTAAATGGGTGGAGGCCAAGGCCACCGGATTGATGATTCTCATGTTGTCATAGATTTTGTCAGATCACAGATATTTTGCAGGTTCGGGGTGCCTAGAGCTATCATCAGTGACCAGGGAAGCCATTTCTACAACCGGAACATGGCTACCTTGCTGAAGAAGTATGGTGTCACCCATAAGGTCTCAACTCCATACCATCCTTGAGACAAATGGACAAGCGGAGGTGTCCAACAGAGAGTTGAAGCAGATCTTGGAGAAAACTGTTCAGCCGAACAGGAAGGACTGGAGCAAGAGACTTGAGGATGCTTTATGGGCCTATCGCACTGCCTACAAGACACCTTTGGGGATGTCCCCCTATAGGATTGTCTTTGGTAAGGCATGCCACCTTCCAGTAGAGATCGAGCACAGAGCTTATTGGGCAGTTAAACACTGCAACTTGGATCTGGACCAGTCCCGGCTTCATAGAAAGCTCCAGCTTCAGGAGTTGGAGGAGATTCGTTTAGAGGCCTATGAGAATGCCCGCATGTATAAGGAGAAGGCCAAACTCATCCATGATAGGATGTTGTTGCGGAAGGAGTTCTCAGTCGGCCAGAAAGTGCTCTTCTACAACTCCCGCCTCAAGCTTTTCTCTGGTAAGCTTCGTTCCGTGGCTTGGTCCTTATATTGTTACTCGATTTTTCCCTATGGTCTTTGTGCAGATTGTGGAGCCTGGGACGGACTGAGTTTTTACTGTGAATGGCCACCGTCTGAAGCTATTTCATGAGGAGCTATCCGTGGACACCATTGAGGAGGTTCGCTTGTTAGCGGCCACCTATACTTGATAGGGATGTTTTCTTCTTCCCTCTCCTACTTCTTTCTAATTGCCTTGCATTCTATTCTGTTGCATGACATTGAGGGCAATGTCGGGTTGAAGTGTGGGGGGAGGATGATTAGTTTTAGTTTATCTCTCGTGCATTTTTCCAGCTAGTCTTGCATTTTGGGTTTGTTTTTGTTGCTGAAATAATCTTTGCTCTTGTTCTTCTTTGATGAATTGATGGTTGTTGAGTTAGGACATTAAATATTGAGGTGGATGGAGTTCCAACATGATTTCATTTTTTCTTTTCCCTCTTGCAATGTGTGAATTGAGTGATTGATCTTGATTTGCTTGGATTGAGTATGATGAATACTACCCTTGTGAGCGTTTGAGCTATGTTTTGGATGGTTGCATTTCATACCATTCCTTTCTTTCTTGTGTGTCAACCCTCATAGTTTATGTCATTCTAGAACTTGCTTTGATTCTTCTTTGAGGCTACATTTTCATATGCATTCATGGACATGATAGAGGCATTTCTTTTCATTTTTAACCACTTGGCCATATAGCCCACCTTGCATTAATTCCCTTGTTAACCCCTTTGAGCCTTGTTGACCTTTCTTTCTTTGATTCTAGCACATTACAAGCCTAAACCCATTTGGAAAACCATGATTCTACCCAACCTTAGGGAATAGGAAGGCATTGGTTTCATTATCATTATTGTGTTGGAGATCAAGTGTGGGGGCTGCAAAATGAAAGTCATATATGCATCAATTGCAAGTGTGGATGGTTACAAATAAAGCATAAATTGCAAGTGTGCAAATAAAAAAAAAAAAAAAAACAACAACAACAACAAAAAAAGAAAAAAAAAAAAAAAGAAAGAAAGTGGCGAACAATATGGGAGTGTTCATGAAGGGAATGAATATGTTATGGAATGACTTTGGGAAACCCCCCACATTTGTGAACTTGGCTTATATCTTGACCAATATTTCTCCTATTGCCTTAGGTTCTACCTTGTCATTTCCCTATTTTTCCTACCCTTACCTTAACCCCATTACAACCATTAATGAAGCCCTCTTGATTTGTGTTGCATATGATTACAAGTAGTGGAGAAGTAGAAGATTAGCAAGCCTATGGTAATGCATGATCCATTGAGGTGAATTGAGTGAAACATTTCTACCCACACACTTGAGAGTTAGTGAGTTTCATACACTCACCCACCATCTTGTGAGATTCTTCATACTTGATCTTTGCACTTTGAGTGATGTTGCTTGGTTTATACTTTACAGAGGTGGGGATCATTTGATTTGATTGTTGGAAAATTCTTGATGCCTCACATGCTACTTTGTCCCTAAACTTAGCATTTTTGATGATTCATTGGAGAATAAGTTTTTCCACTTTGGTTTGTAGTTGATTTTGGTATTTTCCTTGTTTAGTTTCCTTTAGGTTGAGTCTTGCATGAGGACATGCAAGGGCTAAGTGTGGGGGAATTTGATGAATTGGATTTTTATACTATTTTTATCCTTCATACTTGTCTCATTAATCCTCCTTTGTGCTTAATTGGTTGAGTTTAGATCATTTTCCTTTTTTTTGGATCTTAGTGAGACTTAGTTAATTTTTACAGCATTTCGGCTATTTTGACCTGCTTCAGTGTTCAGATCATATCTTGTGCTCTATACCTCATTTTATTACGCTTCTTGATTTGTAGGAAAGCTAAGAGATAGAGCTACAATTTCTATGAAGAGGGCAAGAGCTAATTCTGAGATCTTAAAGCCGAAATTGGGCTCGGAACTGAACTGAAGCGTTTGGGCGCGGTTTCTGAGCAGCCTTCAATGATTGGACTATATCTTGGGCTACAGGGACTCAATTGAGCCCATTCCGGTGGCATTGGAAAGCTAACATCCAGGGATTCATTTTATGTTCAGAGCACTAAGCCAAGAAGAACCGTTATGAGGCCCAAAAACGTGTTGGAAGTCGCTGCCGAGTCTAAGAGAGCCCACTCAACTTGTTTTGGGCACAACTTTCTCTAAACTCAATTGAGCCCATTCCGGTGGCATTGGAAAGCTAACATCCAGGGATTCATTTTATGTTCAGAGCACTAAGCCAAGAAGAACCGTTATGAGGCCCAAAAACGTGTTGGAAGTCGCTGCCGAGTCTAAGAGAGCCCACTCAACTTGTTTTGGGCACAACTTTCTCTCTAAGCATCCAAATTGGGCAAATGAGCTATCCAAATTTAGCTTAGGAAAAGAGGATTATTTTAATTAAGTAATTAGTGACTTTTAATTAGAGGTATATATAGAAATTCTGATTATGCTTCAGGACCTTTTTGCTCATTTTGTAATTTTTAGTTTTATTGAATAAGAAAACTCTCTCTCTCTCTCTCTCTCTCTTTCTTTCTTTCTTTTGCGTTTTCCTCCATTAATGGAGGGGTGATTCTCCTCTGATCCAAGGCATCAAGAGAAGCATTCAAGCTCTTGAGGATTGGTGCATCAAGACATGGAAATTCCAATTTCGGTTTCACTCCTCTTCTCTTCTTCTTAATCTCGTAATTGAATTGGAGGTTTTCATTCATGCATGTTGATTAAGAGTCAATCAAATCATGCATAATTCGGTTGATATATGTGATTCGATTGTTCAAGAGTGTGATTCATATTTCGGTTCTGAATATGAGATTAGAGCATTGGTTTGGAAGCTAATCCAAAATCAATTCGGTTTTAGAGGTCTCTAAACCGAATTGCTTGAGTGATTAGTTGAATGCATGGAGATTTTCATGTGAATGCTAGGTTTGATTTGAGGTTTCAATTGAATCTAAAATTAATCATCGAATTGGAGTGTGCATGTATATTTGAATCCAATGATTGAGTGTTGATTGCTTTCTTCTTGTGTGTCTTGGATTAGAATTTTAATTCGGTTTAGTCTTTTTGTTTTCTGTTTGCTTTGGAATTCAGCATTGCATTTTAAGTGTTTGTTATAAAAACCCCCCTGAATTTTCTGATCAAATAGTGTGTTCATCTTTGGGAAACGATCCGAGTTGGCTACTATACTATAGTCGCTATTCGGTTTAATTTGCTCGTGTTACGACGCGCGAGTCAGTTATGCATTGTCATGACCCAAGGATTAGAGGGATCTCGAACTCCTTCGGAACAGAAGTATGATTAGGGCCTCTGAGCATACCATGAACCTAGGAATCACTAAGTGCACTATCCTAAGGAAAAGAAACAATCACTTAACTTAATTAATTCAAACGAGTGTTCCATAAGACATATACTCAAGTAAAGGATACTTTCATACGAGGACTAAGTAACTAAAAGGCCACAAACACATATCCTAACTATGTGATTCTCTCATGGGTAACCATGAGAAATCATATAATGATTCATAATATTCTTCGGAAAGAAAAACACAATTATAAACCCCTTTAGCGTATGAATGGGTGATGCCATTCGGCATGATGAATGATGAGTTTGATTGAGCTTTGTCTCATGATTGAATGATGAGTGTGATGATATGATATAGATATGATGAACTGTTAGTTAAAAGTTTATGATTGGCATTTTGGGGAAGCTCCGGTCTAGCCATTATGCTGCCGGATTTCCTTCAAAATTATGGACTTAGTCATATCCTTGCATGTGTCTAGTAAAAAAAAAAAAGGAATTATGCATGTAAAGTATAATTATAAGCAAAGAATTAATGGGACATGGCCCTTCAATCACTTCGATAAGGGAAGTGAGAGACGGCGATCCACAAAGACTCAAGGAACCTCTATGAGGGAGGCAAGGGTGACATGGAGGACCCTCCAACTTAGAGGTAACCAATATCGGCTTAGTCTGATTTCGTTAGTACTGCGTGAAGACGGTCACGAAATGAACTCATATCCAAAAGTAGTCTATTTCAAAGGAAAGTAAAGAATGTTAAGCACATGCTAAAAATGAAAGTAAAGTCAAAAGTATAACCATGGTTAAGTCTATGATGATGCATGTCCTTGCATGTACTTATGTTGCCCATTTGCATTATGAATGTTTACTCTATCTTTTAGTATGTATGTTAGATTATGATGATGTAGTTATGATGTTAAGTTTAAAAGCAACCCGCTTCGGAGTTTAAGTTTTCAAAATCATTAAAATTGAACGTATATCTGTCCACTGCTTTTATAATTAAACCCGAAGTGGCTAGGATGATGACGATGACACTGTGTTTGTGTAGTTGCGATCCTACTGAGAGATTTAGTATTTCTCACTCCTACATTTTTGTGTCGTCTTCAGAGGATGCCGACGTCGGGCACAGTGGTGATTTTCATCGAGTTTTCGGTGATGCATTGGCACTTCGACCCGGTGCTAAATGCATCTGTGCTGACCACTCTGGCAGTAATGCGGGTCTACATGTTCCATAGCCGCCAGTTCCATGCACCTGTGATGAGTCCGTTTTTCTGCCCTCATGAGCCATTCGAGGACATCACTATGGATGACGTTTGCCCACCCTTCCATCCTTCGAGGTACCCCACTGATGGAGATTCCGATTCAGACACCCGCCTGACACCGACAGTTTCGTTGGATTCCGATCCTTCGGAGTCTTCTTATTCAAGCTATCATGTGGAGACGGACCCGTCTGAGCCTTCCTACCCGTTTGTGATCCGTCTGTCGTTTGACTAGTCTTCTTCTTCTACAGCCCCTCGTCACACACCACCCCCGGTTCGCGGTCGCGGGTTCATCCGTACTCGTGCCGTGCCTCATGGGTGTGGCCGTGCTTGAGGAGGAGGATGTGGTGATATTCCTCCCGGTGGATTCGGGAATAGCTACCTTCCGCCAGATGAGTGAGGTGTTGATTTACATGCGGAGCCAAGCATGAGGATAGCCCCTTTTGGTTGTAGCTAGGGTTATCATTTTTTCTTGTGGCATGTATGGGTGTATGGGATTGCTTATGTATTTCCTTTTATCATGTATTTTGTTAGGTTATTTTGTAGGGCCGATAGTAGGTATCAGATCCATTGTTATCATTGTGTATGACTGCTGCTATTACCACTGTTATACTAACTATGTGATGGCTATGGAATGAATGTTATCTTTATCTAAGATTATGATTATTCTCAATGCTTTTAGTTATGTTAAATGCGATGTATGTATGAGATAGCGACGTTTGTATTATATGTTCACATTGCGCTCATGGCTCTTAATTTCAAAAACGGTTTACTTGTTTTATTCAAAAAAAAATTTACCCCTATTTTTGTTAAAAAGTAATTTCTAAAAGATAATGTTAGTTCCACAAGCAGAAGTAACAACTAATAATTTCACAATATGACTTAAGCATAGAATGGAACTATTAGGGTGTTATAGATTGGAACTCCGCTTTCTTCCCACTTTCTTGTATGATTATGATGTTATCTTAAGTGATGATGATGAATTAAGCTAGTTTAAGGTGTATATGTGAGTTTGAATTGAAGATTGGATAGGTTGATTTGAGGAAAACATGAAATCAAGAAGAATTCAAGAAGCTGTTAGGGTTTTCCCCTCGATGGTCCGTGCAGCAGAGTGTACGGCTCTGCCTACAGCCATTTAAATTTGATAAATCCATTTTTATATGAAACTAGACATCCAGGGCTTTCCATACATATAAAATATAAGGCCATTGGATTAGTATAGAGTTAGTTATGAATTTTTGAAGTTTGACCTAGAAATCTGGATTCTCATCTGAGCAGTATAAGTTGAGAAGGGTGCAACTCATGCTACACAACTCTAAATTAAGTGAAACTAACGTTTTTTGAAAGCTAACACACAAGGGAACATCTCATAAAAATTTCAGAGTCATATTCATTTCCAATTATTCCCAGCATGTCAATGAATTTACCTTAAGTTCAAACTAGGCTGGAACAGGGTAGTCTAGTAGGGTCAAGTTATGAAGCTTATATCTCAAAACATAATCATGCAAATGATATGCAACTTCTTTCATTTGAAAGCTTGTTCTGTTAGATTTAAATTTATATAAATTTCGTATGATTTCATCTAGATTTCTATTTTTAGTGAATTTTCACTTATAAGAGTGCATTTCTAACTAAGTATAGGGCAGTCTAAAGTAAAATACTAATTACTTGAGCAATACAAATCAAAATGAGATGGAACAAAAATGGTTGGAAACTAGACACATAGAACTATGACATATCCAAAATTCAGGCCTAAATGAGTTGAATAGGAGTAAAGATGGACTTTACAAAATTCGAGCAAAAGAGGATAGAGTGAGCAGAAAACTCTGTTGATATTTCTATTGATTTTAACATACCATGTGATTAATAATGTTGCTGTAACTTGCTGTTTTACATTGAATTGCATACTTAATTGATTGTAATGGTAGCCTGGCACTATTCATGGGGTAGCAGACTTGATCCGTTATACTGCCGAAATTCCGGCAGAAATATGTGAATTATATGAATATTATAAACATTTATATGTTATGCTCTTAAGATTCATATATGCAAGAATGATTTAAGTATGATATGAAGTATATGAATGAATGCATGTATAATCATGTCCAAAGATGAATAAGATATATGAGAACTTGCAAGAAAGATGTACCAAGTCACCACATGAGGCATGGTATAGACCCAGCTAGCGTGGGCCAGATCGGTACTATCTAAGACTTGCGCCAGCCCTCGACCAGATTTACGGGGAATAGACCAGTGTGAGGGTCAGGGAAAGTAAACCCGTCACTCATGTATAGGTACGAGCTCGGACCTGAAAAGTAGGCTATTACCTAGGGGTGAGAGAGGCCATTCACCTCCGGGGGACCAAGTACAAAAGAGCAAGATCAAGTTGCAAGTTAAAGAAAGAGATGAATTATGTCAAATGCACTTGCATTCAATCAAGTATAAGCATCTATATGTACATTTCTAATTATCTCATTATGGCATGATGTTATTATGATTCTTACTGAAGTATATTACACTATTCGGGTTTCTATGTGTGTCACATAACATGCCAAGTGGTTGTTAAAATTATAACCCACTTCGAGAAATATGCTTTCAACTTAAAATTTAACCACTGCTTGCGTATATGTGCTCACATTTTCATAAGAAATCGAAGTGGCTGGAATGTTTATAATGGCACTGTATGAGTAATAGTTCAAATTTACCTACTGAGAACCTTAGGTTCTCACTGCCTGCTTGTATGTTTTTCTTTTCCGTAAACATTCCAGCACCAAAGTTGGAAATCAAGTGCGAGTCAGAGTACTGGGACATTTTTTGAGCAAGACTCGGGTGTAAACCAGACCAAGAGACTATTGAAGCTAGCCAGTGACCAGTCGAAATTCTGTGTATTATGTTAGTCACAATTTCTTTTAAGTTGTAATTATTTTATCCCCTATGTATCAGAGACGACAAAATTTATGAACTATTAGTCAGTAATAAAGTGTACAATTAAAGGGCCATGTATTATATTTTCCCTATATTTTAAAGTTTTCTTAGAACAGTGACACCCTTTTAATATAACTCCATGACTCAAGCATGGCTCATATAATAAAGGGTGTTACATTGAGCATCACATTTTAAATTAAGTTATGTGGAAAATAAGGTAAATTTCTTTTTTTGAAATACGTCGTTGCTTTACAGCATTTTGGAAAGTGAAGCCTTGAGTGAGAATATAGATATAGAGAGAGAGAGAATGCCGTACATAAATCATAACAAAATATCATAAAACGTGAGAAAGATAAATAAATAGAAATCACAAATACGTCGCATTACATAGCTAATCATTTCACCCATGTGGGTTCATAATGTTAAAGAATACATGGAAGAAGGCTCATGGTCATGCAACGGCCCAAATACTAAAATACAAACTAAAATGACATAGTTCGTTGCAAAAAGGAATACATGAAGGTGCAGAGCAATAGTAACTACAAGTCCAAAATAGCATAGTCTGGCATTCCTCATCATACGTCTACTTGCAGTGTGGGGGATCCATGCTCCACTCCACCGGATTCGCTATTGGAATCTGGTGATGATACAGAAAATAACTAGGGTGAGAAATGATAGTTCTTAGTAGGACTCGAACCCGACACGGAAGTGTCATCGTCATCGTCCTAGCCACTTCGATTTTATTAATGAAAATAGTGAACATTCATAATGTCCAATTATTAGGTTTTTGAAACATGAATATCCAAAGCGGATTCAATTTTAAGTAGTATTCTCATTGTAACATAACATCATGGTGTACATAAGAGCTTATAGAACAATTCGTATCATGTGTGAATATCTTGAGAGTTTCATTCTTTACTTGGGTCGGACCGAAGTCCCTTTCTTTCATTAGACTTGACTCTATCATAATTATTTTAATTGCCACCCACTAAACATAGTTGATAATGAGCTCATACCATGGCCGTCACCACTATAAGTTTTTGGTACTTACACTAACTGGGCCCTTTGCCATGCCTTATGTAAGCCCTTCCCCGGTACTCACACTAGCTGGGTCCATTGCCATGCCTCATACGAGTTCGTGGGTGGAGGGGGTTTCTTATTACGGGCTACCTTCCTTTTTAAAAGACCATATCCTTAGTTCAATCTCTTCTTATTAAGGCTTAGGATGCAAAAATTATTCTAAGTTCATAAATCTTGCGGAATTCCGGCAGCGTGACGGCTAGACTGGAGCATCCCCAAAATTGTCACACAGAGACAGTTTAAATCTCACATATCATTAAGCATCATTATTGACATCATGTCATCATCATATCAACATTATCATCATCATCTTATCATCATCATCATATTGGCACAAAGAGGCATACGTAACACACAAAGTCTTATGAGCTTAATTTAGTAAATATGGTACAAGCTTTTAATTGAATTTGCCTTTAGTGACGATTCTTTTATTAGGTATAGGGTCAATTTCGTCTATTATCCTTTTTAAAACTTTTAAGTTGAATTATGAAATTTTCCAATATCTTAATTTGAGGGTCTTAATGTCTTCAAGCTTGTTTCTTGTTAACATGTTAAACTTAACCATAACTAGATTTACTTTTACGGTGGGGCAATAATTTCAAAAATTCACCATAATTTCATCTTTTATTATTTTGACATAAATTTTGGTATGATTATACTTCTCGAAGTATATTTTTAAATAAAAGAAGCTCCACTCAACAATTCATTTTATAACTTGAGATATATACATTTTACTTTGACTGTTTAGTCTCTTAGAATCATTCTGCAATTGTGACTTGTAAATTTTATTGGGAGCTCTTCACAAGGAATTTGCAAAAAAAAATTTATTGGATGTTTCTATATGTCTTAGCTTTCTAAAAAACTTAGTCCACTCAAAAATGTTTTGTATAGCTCAAGTTAATAAGATTCTTGTACAGACTGCCCAAATAGAAACACATCCAGGGATAGCCTGCTTTGAAAATTCGTATCTCCCTCATTTTAAGGTCAAATTTCGCGTATTTTATATGTATAAAAAATTCTATGAGTATATTTTAATTTAAAATTAGTTTGATTGCATTTTGAGTTATATTGGGTGAGTTATTGGTTGCGCCATGAGGATTGTTAGAATTTCCAGTTTCAACAGTTTTTGTTTCAATTAGTTTTCTTGTAAAAACATTAAGTCTTTTCCTCAAACTTTTCTATTCCAAACCACTTTTACACTTTGATGATAAATCAATATTTTGAGTTCTAAAAAGTTGGGTTCAAGCAATCCATGAACATAACTAGAAACATTTTACAAGCAAAGAGCCATATCACAAGAAAACACTTCATATCAAGAAGCATAGCCATGAAACCTTAGAGCAAGTTCTAGAACCACCTAGCTATGGAGAGTTTTGGAGTTCTAGAGCTCAAGAACATATAAAAAGAAAAGGATTAGAGTCACTATCACAAAGATTTTCTTGAAAGCTTGAAGGGTAGAAGTGGTAGAAGATGACCTCTTTCTTTAGAGCTTGGAAGAATGTGGCTAATGTGTGTTTACTTTACTTCTCCAAAAACCAAAGAAGGTGGTCCTTAAAGGGTTTGTAATGGTGGTGAAAGGAAAGAGGGTTGAATAAGGTGAGAAAGTGAGAAGAAGAACAAGAAATGTTGGAAGAAAAAAAGAGCTAGGATAAAGTTTAGAGAGAGATGGAGCTTGGGCTTGTAGTGAGAAGATAAAAACTTGCAAATGAGGACAGAGAGAGGGGACTGAATGGCACCTTACAAGGGGTAGGTAGGAGGTGATTTTTGCCTCCTTCAACAAGCAAGAAAGTTAAGAACCATGGTGTAAAAGGAGTGGTTGTGTTTCCTTTGAGTCTTGGTGCATAGCAAGGACCATTTTGTGTTTTCTCAAGGGGTTAAAGGAAAGCTCTACTCTTGAGATTTACTTGATGGAGTATGATTTACTCATGTGGCATGATCCAAGTGGTGGATATCCTTTCTTTAGTCTTGCCTAAGGTGATGTTACTAACACAAGCTTAGATCCAAGGGTGCAAGATTTAGGAGACAAATGGAGGGTTGAATTTGGCTCTTTCTGGGCCGAAATTTTCATGCAATAATTAGGAGAAATTTTTGAATTTTCAAAGCTATTAAAATTATCTAAGTTGTTAATTAATTTGATTAGTTTAATTACTTATTAGTCAATTTTGGTTAATTATACTTTTAGGACATTTTTCCTCTAAAAGAATTGTTCTCATAAATTATGTATTTAGGGTGTAAGAATTAATTTATCTCTATTGATTAAGGTAAAATAATTGTCATGTACTTAATTAATAAAATTATATTAGCTTAATTATACTTCTAAATTACGAATTAATGAAGTTTGAATAATTAGGCCTTAATTAAAACGTTTAGTACGTTATGATTCAATTGTTGACTTGATTCAATTTACTAAGCTTTTGCTTATCGAGATTAGCCGATTAGTCCTCAGTTAATCACTAACCCCTCTAATTAGCTAAGGACCTAAGCTAATTAGCTTAGCCAAAATTGGGGATGTTATATTTCTCCCCTCTCTAAAAAGAATTTTGTCCTCAAAATTCATTACCTGTAAACAGGTCGGAGTAATCTCTTTCATTTCTAACTCAAGCTCTCAAGTGTGCTCCTCCAAGCTTCCTTTTCCCTAGGCCACTTTTACCAAGGGCACAGCCTTGCTTCTCAGCTGTTTGACCTTCCTATCGATGATTCTCATAGGTGGTAGGTTAAAAGTGAGGTCATCCCTTAACTGTATACTTTCTGGCTCAGGACTAGGGCCAGAGTTGTACTTTCTCAATTGAGAGACATGGAAGACATTATGAAGGTTCAATAATGGGGGTGGTAGGGCTATCCCTACTTGTTTCAAAATTTGGAAAGAACCAAGAAAATGAGGGCTCAACTTTTTGACTCTAAAGGCTCTACCTATACCTGTTATAAGAGTGATTTTCAAGAATACATGTTCTCCTTTTTGGAACTTAATTGGTTTTCTCCTCTTGTCAGCATAACTCTTTTGACGGCTTTGAGTAGTGAGAATCTTCTCCCTTTTCTTCTTTATTTGCATAGTGGTTTGCCTAACCAAATCAGGTACTAAAAGGCTTTGCTCCCCAAGTTCATACCAACAAAGCAGGGATTGCCACTTTCTACCGTACAAGGCTTCATAAGGCACCATCCTGATGCTAGCGTGAAAGCTATTACTGTAAGCGAACTCTATGAAGGGTAGGTGTTTGTCCCAACCTTCAGATCAATCCATTTTGCATGCTCTCAGCATGTCTTCAAGGGTTTGTATGATTCTCTTTGATTGTCCATCAGTCTGGGGGTAGTATGCTGTGCTTAGACATAGTCTCGTCCCAAATGCCTTTTGCAAGGCTCCCCAGAACCTAGAGGTAAACCTTGGGTCGCTATTGGATACAATGGTCGCAGATACTCCATGCAGTTGTACAATCTCTTGGACATATAGCGACATATAGCTAGGCTAGCTTATCCAACGGATAATTCGTTCTTATAGGTAAAAAGTGAGCAGACTTTGTCAATTTGCCATGATGACCCATATGGCATCAAACCTAGCTTGTGTACCGGGTAAACCCATCACTAAATCCATAGAGATTCTATCCCACTTCCGTTCAGGGATCTCCAAAGGCTGCAACATGCCCGAGGGCTTTTGATGCTCAATTTTCACCTTCTGACAAACTAAGTACTTATTCATCATGTCCGCCATATCCTTTTACGTGCCTGGCCACCAAAACATCCTTTTGTGGTCTTGGTACGTCATGCCAGGATGCATGGTGAAATGACCCTTGTGAGCTTCTTCTACAATCTTATTCCTTAAGTTATCCCTAGCAGGCACATAGATTCTCCCTTGATACCTCCATATCCCTTCAGCATCTTGAGCAAACCCTTTGAGTTTTCCTTCCTTCACTTGGGCTACTATCCTTAAAAATTCTTTATCTTCCCTCTGGCTCTGAGACTTTTGAAATCTCTCGTCACTTTTATCTTGTTCAACCTTATACTACATAGGGTTAGGTTGACTCTAAGGTTAAGGTCTCTAAAACTTTTAACTAGGTCGGCTTCCTTAACCATCATCCATGACACGTGCAATGATTTGCGACTCAACGCATAAGCAACCACATTGGCCTTACCAGGGTGGTAGTTCAAACCGAAATCATAATCCTTCAAGAACTCCATCCATCTTCTCTGCCTCATAGTAAGCTATTTCTGATCAAACAGGTACTCTAAACTCTTGTGATCTAAGAATACCTCAAACCTAACTCCATATAAGTGGTGTCTCCATATCTTTAATGGAAACACCACAGTCGCTAGCTCCAAGTCATGGGTTGGGTAATTAGCTTCATAAGGTTTCAGTTGCCTAGAGGCATAGGCTATCACATTGCGGTCTTGCATCAGAAGACAACCTAAACCTCTCCTAGAGGCATCACAATAAACCTCAAAGACTCCCTTAGGGTCGGGTAAAACCAGGACAGATGCTGAGGTCAACTTCTCCCTTAACTCTTGGAAGCTCTTTTCACACTCTGCAATCCTTACAAAAGCAACATTCTTCCTAGTTAGCTTGGTCAAAGGTAGTGATATATGAGAAAATCCCTTTATAGACCTTCGATAGTATCCAGCTAAACTAAGAACACTCCTGACTTCCGTCACCATCGTTGGTCTCTCCTAATTCATCACCGCCTCAACCTTACTTGGGTCCACGGAAATTCCTCCTCTTGACACCACATGGCCCAAAAACTTTACTTCCTCCATCCAAAACTCGCACTTCGACAACTTAGCATAAAGCTTTTTGTCTCTTAGGATTTCCAATACCATTTTAAGTGCTCTTCATGGTCCTCCTTTGTCTTTGAATGGATAAGGATGTCATCTATGAAGAAGACTACAAACTTATCCAAATATGGCCTAAAGATTCTATTCATGTAATCCATGAACACCGCCGAGGCGTTGGTCAATCGAAATGATACAAACCTAAACTCATAATGCCCATACCTTGTCCTAGAGGCCATCTTAGGAATATCTTCCTCCTTTACTCTAATTTGATGGTATCCGGACCTCAGGTCAATCTTTGAAAACACTTTTGCTCCTCTCAGTTAGTCCATCAGGTCATCTATCCTAGGCAAGGGGTACTTATTCTTCACAGTGACCTTGTTTAACTGACAATAATCCACACACAGTCTCAAGCTCCCCTATTTCTTCTTGACAAACAACACTGGAGCTCCCCAAGGTGAGGCACTAGGTCTCACAAACTTCTTCTCCAACAGCTTCTCTACTTGAGTCTTTAGCTCCGTTAACTCCAATGGGGACATTCTATAAGACATTACGGATATCGGTCCCATTCCCGACATCAACTATATGCAGAACTCTATCTCCCTCTCATGGGGAAACTCGATGATGTCCTCTGGAAAGACCTCAGGGTAATCCATAACTATAGAAATCTCGCTCAAAGTTTGCTCAAGGTCAACCTCACTAGCCCATAGGAGAACATATTCTTGATTCTCAGTTTTACAACAGTACAACATGATAGGTTTCAAACTTAAACTAACAAGTTTTACAGGTGCAGAAGGAAACAAAACATATTTTGTAGCACTGTCTAATATAACATGATTGGCCAAAAGCCAATCCATGCCTAAGATTAGATCCAAACTAGATAAAGGAAGACAGATTAAATCAGACTCATAGATTCTATAATTAATATGAAATCGATCTTTTAAACAATACAGGCAAGTTCTAATTAGTTTCCCAGTGGGATTAGAAACAAGCAATATATAAGGCATTTCAGAGACAGACAATCCTAGCCTACTTGTGCAATCATAAGAAATAAAAGAATGCGTAGTACCGGAGTCGTACAGTACAATTAAGATGTTACCATTTACTTCGCACATATATTGGATGAAATCATCAGACTCCGTGGTCTCCTTAGCATTTATAGTGAAGACTCTCCTTTGGCATTGTAGTTTGGGGGCAAGCGTATCTTTGGTGCAACTCTTGGCAAAATGCCTAAGTTGTCCACATTTAAAGCAAACATTTTGCCCAGTGTAGCAAACCCCTTTATTCTACTTCCCATACTTTGGGCAGGTGGAATTTGTTACCGGCTTCGGGGTATAGGCGGCAGGTCTTGGAGAATTGGCGGAGGGCTTTTGTGGCTGTTTGCCCTTAGAACCTTCACCATGGTAGGGCTTCTTTTGCAGGAGTTGCTTCGAGTGTTCCCCTTGAGACACCTATCTTCTTTTGTGGGCCTCCGATCTTTGAATGCCAGCTTCTGATTACATTCTTCTACTACACAACTCTTATTAACAAGCATCGCATAGTTCCTTATCTCCAACGGGGCCACCGACGCCAGAATGTCAGCTCGTAGTCCTCCCTCATACTTCATGCATTTCAGTGCTCATTAGGGTTTTACTAATAGAGCGGAAAACTTAAACAGCTCCTCAAACTTTGTTGTGTATTCCACAATGTTTGTAACACCCTACCAACTTAATATTATGCTTAAGTCATAGCATGAAATTGGATAGGTTGCGTTACCGTATTTAGTCTTCTATCTAAAGCTGTAATCATTATTTTATATTTTGATATATATGTATATGACTGACGTATATATCTACAAAACAGGGTGCTCTATATAATAAACGTGATTAACGTAGAAATATCATTAGTTGCATATATACATATATAAGTTGGAAGCCAAAGCTTCAGTTTATAAATATACATGTCAAAAGCAGAGTGCAGTAAAGGGACAACAAAATTGCTATTGTTAAAAAGTAAAGACAGAAGTGGCAGAAGCCAGTTAGGTATGGCGAATCCAACTCGGGGTCCTAGCGAAGCTACAGGTCTAGAATCTCAATGAAGACGGTAGCCGTCGAGTCCATCGCCCACGTCTGAGAATGAGGCAGAAATGCAAAACGAGGTGAGAATTTAAGAAAATTCTCAGTAAGGTCGAGTATGACGTTTAACTGACGTCACGTTCATTCTCAGCTGCCTTGGGTTTTATTTAATTATAAAAATATGAGATTAAACCTAACTATTCATATTCAATAAGGTTGGGAAAAATGTCTGGTCCGAGGCAGGGTCCAGTTTTACTTAAGACAACATAAGGAACAGAATAAACTAATATCAACAATACACAGAATAATGAATATACAGCAGTAAGTGAATTTAACAAACCAACTATAAATGACTTATAATGACTATTCAATGTAATTATGCATTTAATGCAATCATGCAAAATTTGCTCTCGAACCTTTCTTCATAAACTTTTCTATTCCTCATAAACTTTTCCATTACTTTTCATCATTTTCCATCACTTGGTCCCCTGGGAGTTCTTAGCTAGTTTAGACTCCTAGGTAATAGTCTGCTTCTCAGGATCGAGCTCGTTCCTATACAGGAATGCCGGGTTTTTTTTCCCCGACTTTCCACCGATCTATTCCCCTTAACTTTATTCCGGGGCTAGCCTAAGTATCATGGAACGTTCATCATAGCATAATCTTTATACTCCTCATAACATGACTTTCATAACTTTCTTGAAAATGCTCATGTATCAACATGTATGTCATAACTCATGCATATACTTTACCGTAATTTTGGCGGCATAACGGAACGTGTCCGCTTCCCCATGAATAGTGCCAGTACTCAGCATATCAACTCATCAAAGAAATCATCTCATACCATTCATAATTCAACATATTTCATTCATGTTTCAATCATCAAATTTAAGGCACAAGTATTGCACTTTAAAACATGTTTACTGTCTCACTACTTGTATTCAACCTGATTTTTGTAAATCTTGCCATAATTTCTATTTAACTCATTTGGACCTCAATTTTGGATATGTTAAAATGTTATGTGTCTATTTTCTAACCTCTTTAGTCCCATCTCATTTTGATATCCATAACTCAAGTTATTCAGGTTTTATCCCAGCCTGCCTTGTGGCTGGCCAGAATCGCACACTCAAAAGTAAAAAATCTACTAAAAATCAAAAACTGGCTCAAATCATATGAAACTGGTCTCTTATCAAAGATAACAGGAAAACCTTTCATTTGCAAAAAGTTCCATTTCATTTGCCTTAGTAGGGCTAAAGTTATAAGCCTCGAAATTTGACCTTCCTGAACTACCCTGTTTTGGCCTAGTTTGGACATAGGGTAATTTCTTCGAATCACTGGGAACAACTGAGATGATAACAAACTCAAAATTTCATATTGGGATGTTCCTCTATGTGTAAGATTTCTAACAAAGTTGGTTTCACTCGATTTGGAATTGTGTAGGCTGAGTTACACCCTTTCAACCCATATTGCCCTGGTGAGTATCCTGATTTCTAGGTTAAACTTCAAAAATTCATATCTCTCTCAATATTAATCCAATGGCCACATATATATATATATATATATATATATATATATATATATATATATATATATCGAAAGCCCTAGATGTCTAGTTTCACAAAAAAATGGTTTTATCAATTTTAAATGGCATGAGTTGAGTCAGACACTCCACTGCATTTGACGCCGAGGGTTTTTGGTTTTCCAGCCTCTCAGCTCTTCCTATCTTCATCCTTTCTTGCTTCCAATTCAGTTTTAATCTCACAAACAGCCAATAAACTAGCCATATATCATCATATTCAATCAATTAACACATCAAAGATTAAGAAAATAAGCCACCACCAATCATCCAAGAATCAGAAAATCAAGTAAGACATGAACCTCTACCTCTTATTATTAGGCTTAAGCTTAGAGATAGAACTTGGTCGAACTTGAAAGTTGGATGGAATTGGGTGAGTGGAGAAGAGGAAAGAGAGCTGAAGTGAGAAGAAAAGAGGGTGCAGAAAATGGGTCTAAATGAGAGGGGGAGAATGTGTTATATAGGCATGAGTTAGTTATCTTGGAGGGTTTTGATTGGCCTCAAAACACAAGGCTGAATTTCAGCCAACCTTCCCCTCTTTTTGTGACAAAACTGCTCTCCACGTCGTCCTCTTTTTGTGACAAAATTGCTCTCCACGTCGCCTAAAAGTGGAACTCGTTTCTATTGTATTCTGAAAAATGACATCGGAACTCATACTCTTCTTAAAGTCGGAACTCGTGCATATCTATTCAGATGAAATCGGAACTCAAAATTATTGTCTGGTTTACTCGAAACTTGAAAGCAAAGTCGGAAATCCGGAAGTCGGGGACATTAGGTAAACTTGGATCAATTCTAAGCATAACACCGGAGATCGGCATTCAAACATAAATCTTATGTACCAAGAAATCGGAACTTATAGGATCTCGGCACCCCAAACTTTATCTCGGAACTTGGTAAAAAAGAGAAATGAAAAGCCCTTAGTAATAAACTCGAGATTGGAACTCATGCAAACTTTGGTCGAACTTGGAGACCAATTCAGAGATCTGATCTCGCATTCACTCCTGGTTGAGATAAACTCGGATGTCGGACGTCGTGTACATTCTAATTTACCTAAGGTCGGAACTCGTATATCATCATAAGGTCGGAAATTGTATATTACGTATATAAGGTCAGAAATAGGAAAATAAGCCAGTCCATAAGACTTTTGAGATTAAGTCGGAAATCAGGAATTCTAACATTTTTATTGCTAAGGTCGGAAGTCGGAAATCGGGACGTTACAATGCTCATACCTCCTTGGTAGAGCCTCAAGAATTCCATCTCTTTTGCATTCCTTATAGACATCGAAAAATACTTCTCGTAGAAGGCTTCCTTGAATATATCCCAGGTGATTTCCCTTTGGTCACTCTCCATCAAGCTCTTCGGTCCTTTCCACCAGAACTCGGTGTCCACCTTTAGCATGTAAGTGGCAAAGGCCACCTTTTAGGTCTCTGAGCAAGCTAGCATGGAGTAGATATTCTCGGATACCTTGACCCACTCGTCGGCCTCCTTGGGGTTAAAAGCCTTTTTGAAACTGGGCGGATTTGCTTTTAGAAATTCCAAGATCTTCTGATACTCGGCATCAGCTCCATTTCCGCTAATGGACTCTTCGGACCTTCGAATCAGCTGGTCCATCATGTGCTTAGCAGCTGTAGCTTGAGCTTGCATTATGTTTGCCATCTGCTGGAAAGTTCTCATGAACCCAGCGAGGATCATGCTGTTGCTGTTCTCATTGAGATACGCCTGCGAGTTGCCATTAGTTCCTGAACACACCAAATAAAGATATCCAATTAATCAAGCCTAATATTAAGCATAAGCATGGCAGCAACTAAAAGCAATCTCACATGACAGTCATGCATTCTAAGCCCTACATCCCATCATGCAGACAAGATCCACAACACGACTTAACATAGCATCTGTAGAGTTATGCTTGGAAGCATAGTCAGTCCAATCTCAGGCTTTATCAGGATGAACTGCTCTAATACCATAATGTAACACCCTAATAAACCCATACTATGCTTGAGTCACATTGCAGAGTTTTATTAGTTGTTACTTATGCTTGTGGAAGACTTGAGCATCACATTTTAAATTAAGTTACATGGAAAATAAGGTAAATTTTTTTTTTGAAATACATGCTGCTTTGCAGTGTTTTGGAAAGTGAAGCCTTGAGCGAGAATATAAATATAGAGAAGAGCATGCTGTACATAAATCATAACACAATATCATAAAACATGAGAAAGATAAATAAATAGAAATCACAAATATGTCGCATTATATAGCTAATCATTTCACCCGTGTGGGTTCATAATGTTAATGAATACATGGAAGAAGGCTCATGGTCGGGCAATGGCCCAAATACTAAAATACAAACTAAAATGACACAGTTCATCACAAAAAGGAATACAAGAAGGTGCAAAGCAATAGTAACTATAAGTCCAAAACAACATAGTCTGTCATTCCTCATCATACGTCCGCTCACACTATGGGGGATCCATGCTCAACTCCACCGGATGCGCCATCAGAATCTAGTGATAATACAGAAAATAACTAGGGTGATAAATGATATTTCTCAGTAGGACTCAAACCCGACATAGAAGTGTCATCATCATCATCCCAGCCACTTCGGTTTTATTAATGAAAATAGTGAACATTCATAAGGTCCAATTATTAGGTTTTTGAAACATGAATATCCGAAGTGTATTCAATTTTTAGTACATATTCTCATTGTAACAATAACATCATGGTGGACATAAGAGCTTATAAAACAATTCGTATCATGCATGAATATCTTGAGAGTTTCATTCTTTACTTGAGTTGGACCGAAGTCCCCTTCTTTCATTAGACTTGACTCTATCATAATTCTTTTAATTGCCACCCACTAAACATAGTTGGTAATGAGCTTATACCATGGCCGTCGCCACTATAAGTTTCTAGTACTTACACTAGCTGGGTCTTTTGCCATGCCTCATGTAAGCCCTTCCCCGGTACTCACACTCGCTGGGTCCATTACCATGCCTCATGCGAGTCCATAAGTGGAGGGGGTTTCTTATTACGAGCCACCTTCCTTTTTGAAGGACCATGCCCTTAGTTCAATCTCTTCTTATTAAGGTTTATGATGCAAAAATTATTCTAAGTCCATAAATCTTGCAGAATTCTGCAACATGACGGCTAGACCAGAGCTTCCCCAAAATTACCAAACAAAGAGTTTAAATCTCACATATCATTAAGCATCATTATCACCATCATCATGTTGGCACATAGAGGCATACATAACACACAAAGTCTTATGAGCTTAATTTAGTAAATTTGGTGCAAGCTTTTAATTGAATTTGCCTCTAGTGACTATTCTTTTATTGGGCATAGGGCCAATTTCGTCTATTATCTTTTTTAAAACTTTTAAGTTGAATTATGAACTTTTTCAATATCTTAATTTGAGAGTCTTAATGTCTTCAAGCTTGTTTCTCGTTAATAGTTTAAACTTAACCATAACTAGATTTACTTTTATGGCAGGGCAATAAATTCAAAAATTCACCATAACTTCATCTTTTATTATTTTCACATGAATTTTGACATGATTATATTTCTCTGAGTTTATTTTTAAACAAAATAAGCCTCGCTCAAAAATTTATTTTATAATTAGAGATATGGACATTTTACTCTGACTGTTCAGTCTCTTAGATTTATTCCACAATAGTGACTTGTAAACTTTACTGGGAGCTCCTTACAAGAAATCTGTCAAAACTGGTTTATGGGGGTGTTCCTCTATGTCTTAGATTTCTAACAAACTTGGTCCCACTAAAAAATATTTTATATAGCCCGAGTTATTAGGGGCTTGATTGAAAGTGTTTTTGTTTTTTAGTTTTGTAAAATTGTTTTAAAAAACAAGTTTAATTTCAATTTTATAAAACAAAAGAACAAAAAAAATCTGTTTGATAACTAGCTTTTAAAGATAAGTTTTAAAAGCAATTAAAAAAAACTGTTTGGATAATTGTTTTTAAAAACAAGTTTTAAAAGCAATAAAATGAAAAACTTGTTTGGCAAATGATTCTTAAAAGTAGCAAACATATAATAGCATAATTTAATATAATAATAAATTTGATACATAATATTATCATAAAGTCTTAACAAATGTCTTAATACAATTTGATACATTTTTATATTCACAAATCTATTTCTATATTATGCACTATGTTCTTGTTGCCTCATCCAATTTGCAATTTGGTCATGATGCCTTGCCATTTCTCTTACAGCTTCATAAGTTAATCTTGTTGTATTGTCATTATTGAAATTCACCTCCAAATTTGTGTTGCCATTCTGAGTTTCAATTTCAAATGATACATATTTTGCCATTCTCTAAACATCTATCATGCATTCCCCACCTATGCACATAATTATGAATTGCACAACAAACTATGACAATAAGACGTTGCCTAGAAAGCTTATATGGTGGCATTAGCTTTAAAATGGGGAATCTTGCTTTCAATACTCCAAAACAACGCTCAATTGTCATCCTTAAATATGAGTGCCTAAAATTAAATAATTCCTTAGTAGTTCTAGCTTGTCTACCTCAACCATGAAATTCTTGTGCTTGATACTGTTCACCTCTATAAGGTGGAAGAAAGCCTCCAGTACATGGATAACCAGAATCCACTAAATAAAATAAACCTAAATCAAAGAGCAAGTATTAACTTTGGCAAGAATGTAAATTAACAATATCATTATGTAATAATCAATAAACAAGTTTAACACATAAACAATGAATAGTTATTCTATTAGATAAAGATATATCACCTTCAGAAGGCCAAGGAAAGTTTGCATTTTGATTAGTAAGTGCATCCAGAAAAACTTTTGAATCATGAGTACTACCTTTCCACCCTGAATACATATATGTGAATAGCATATTGAAGTCACATATGCACATAACATTTTGGGTGATGGTTGTTTTTCTACTTCTACATGATGTCTGCTTATCAGCTGGAACCCATGCACTTATATGTGTTCCATCAATTGCTCCTATACAATTCTGATACAAACATATGATAGAAACATATCAATTTGACAAAAGAAAATAACATAATATACCATATAACACAAAACAGGTGATAAAAAAGGACTAACCTTGAACCATGGGTAATATTTTGGATTATTTTTTATATGATCAGACAGTTCTGTGGAATCCTATTTTATGATTTCTTTACCTAAGCGACAAATTGCTCTTAAAACATTCTTGAAGTAGTGAGAAACAGTTTGAGTAGTATGTTGAAATCGATCTGCTACTACTCTATGGCGCACATTATGCCCTATGATGAATAAAAACATTGCCACTTGCTCTTCTAAAAACACTTTTCTTGAATCTTCTAGATAATTCTTGCTCCATAGTTCATTGCACAAATTAATATAACATGCCTTTTCCATACGTAATAATTCATAGCAAACTATTCCAAAATCCTTCAAAAGCTCACTAACAAATTCTTGACCACTTAGTGCAAATATTCTAATAGGAACTTTGTTATAAAATTTATACTCATAATCACCAATAAGGTTAAGTATCAATAATTCAACAAATTTAGAATCATAATCACTACAGTCCGATGAAGATAAAGACCTTTCAAAAGTATCTATTGAGATACTATCACTGGCTGAAGGATAATTATTTATTTCCATCACAGTAAAACCTGCCATCAACCATAATATGCATTTAAATAAATAGTCTTAGCTATGACATCTTGTCCCAGATAATAAAGCAAGCAAAAGTACAAACCAACAACAAAAGTCACACAAATAAATAGTCTTAGCTATTACATTTGACCCAACTAACAAAGTAAGCCAAATTATAAACCAACAACCCAAGTCATACATAACAACTAGTTTAAATAGAAGGGCATAACTTGATTCATTTAATCCAAGAGCACCATATAACACAAAATAGTCACACAAGTCTATCAATCTATGCCTTTTTCCTATCCTTGGTCATGGTTAAAAATGCCTCTATAATCAGAATTTTTAAATTTGTCCGTTGCCTTTGTGTAAGAGTCATCTGAGATATTTTCCATCTCATTAAGTTTAGCTACACATTTAGCTATAGTGTATTTAGATGATGTAACAGCAGAACTAGTGGCTACCACACTCTTAGCCCTATATCTTTCAACTCTAGCTAATGAAGCTTCAGGCTTCAATTTAGATGTCTCAATAAAAGCATCTACTTTCAATTTAGATGACTCAATCCATGCTTGAAGTGCATCTCCCACTTGAAGGTTCCTATACTCTTTCCTTGCCCTTGCAATCTTGAACTTTAATTGTCCTCTTACCACTGCAGGTAACTCTCTCTATCATTGGGCTATCCTCTTCCTCCTCATCATCATCATCTAAATTTACATGAATCCCACCATAGAAGTATTCATTGTCAAGCCCATTTTCATCATCTGTGTTAGGTGGATCTTGAGTGGATGAATGATGAAGCACTCCAATTGCACTACTTTTGTTAAAAATCACTCCCAACAATTTGTAATATTCCAAACCTTTCTTCTTAAATGGTGTAGCATCAGGGTGTGCCTATAAGAAAAATAAATAAATAATATATCCTAAATCTAAGAAATGTATAAATATATACAATAAAAAAATATTAAGTTCTATTTATTGTGTACCCGAAGGTAGGTTGACCAACCTTTTTCTGTAGCAGTAACAGTATTAGTTGTGGCATCCCATCCAAATCCAATTTGTTGCAGCAAGTGAGAAAAGGTACCGTGTTGTTACCTTAACCTATTAAGCTTTTGCTTAATTTGTTTCACGTCAAATGCACGTCCAGTTCTTGTATTCAATGTTTGCAATATAGCTTGCCATACTTTAGGTGAAAATATGTTGTTTCTTATATTCCCTTTATTAACCTCATCAACCATAATATCTATATAAGTTTTGACCACCAATGGGGACCAAAGTGAAGTCTCTTTCTTGTCATAGTCCATCTATAATGATAATAATATATCCAACAACTTTAGAATAAATGTATAAGAAAATCACAAGTTTTAATTAGGATATTACTAACATTAGTACAATTATACTTAAATTAACCCAAGGCATCAATTGTTTAATATGCTAATTATAAGATAAATGAAAGTATGCTAATTATAAAATAAGTTTAAATCCAAAAAAATAAAACACCATGCTAATCTAAACAATAAACAAGAAATAGCCCAAAACAGTCCAAACCAAATTGCCAAATTAGCTAAACCAAATTACCAAGTAAGCTAATAACAGTCCAAACCAAATTATTGATCCAAACTAAATTACCAATCCAACTAATATCAATCCAACACAATCCAAACTAAATTACCAATCCAAAGCAAATTACTAATAAGCTAATAATTAGTCCAGCACAGTCCAAACCAAATCACCAATCCAAACCAAATTACAACATTAGCTACTATCAGTCCACCACAGTCCAAACCAATCCAAAATAAATTACCAAATCAGCTAATGTCAACCATAAACACAAAAACAGTCCAGATTTAGCATCACTAACAAAAAACAACCACAACTTGAATCAAAAAACTAAACTAAGGACGATCGACAAAGAAGGAAAGAAAGACACAGTGGCTCGGGACGACAGATACCAAATGGAAAAAAGGAAAGGGAGGTTGGGGCCGATGGTGGAGAAAGAAGGGAATAAAGGAATGGTGTGGTGGTTGTCGCGGTAGATTTGAAATGGAAAAAGGAAAGGGTGGCTGGGCCGGCGGCGGAGAAGGAAGGGAAGAAAAGAACGGTGGTTGTTTTTAAAACATGTCAAAGATGTTCTCAGTTTTCTATTTTTAAAAATCAAATTGTGTTTTCTTTTTTTTAAAATAATTAAAAAAATTCCTTTTCAAAAAAATTTTTTGGTTTTTTTGTTTTTAAAAATTAAAAACTATTTTACAAAATATTTATCAAAAGCCCTAAGATTCTTGTATAGACTACCCGAACAGAAACACATCCGGGGATAGCCCACTTTGAAAATTCATAACTCCCTCATTTCAAGGCAAAATTTCGCATATTTTATATGTATAAAAAGCTCTATAAGTATATTTTCATTTAAAATTAGTTTGATTGCATTTTGAGTTGTATTAGGTGAGTGATTGGTCGCACAATGAAGACTGCCAAAATTTCCAGCTTCAACAATTTTTGTTTCAACTAGTTTTCTTGTAAAAACATTAAGTCTTTTCCTCAAGTGACCACTATTCTCTTCCAAACCACTTTTATTCTTTGATGATAAATCAATATTTTGAGTTCTAAAATGTTGGATTCAAGCAATACATGTACATAAGTAGAAACATTTTAAAAGCAAAGAGCCATATCACAAGAAAACACTTCATATCAAGGAGCAAAGCCATGAAGCCTTAAAGCAAGTTCTAGAACCAATTAGCTAGGGAGAGCTTAGGAGCTCTAGAGCTCAAGAACACATAAAAAGAAAAGGATTAGAGTCACTACCACAAAGATTTTCTTGGAAGCTTGAAGGGTAGAAGTGGTGGAAGATGGCCTCCTTCCTTATAGCTTGGAAGAATATGGTTAATGTGTGTTTACTTTGCTTCTCCAAAGACCAAATAAGGTGGTCCTTGAGGGGTTTGTGATGGTGGTGAAAGGAAAGAGGGTTGAATAAGGTGAAAAAGTGAGAAGAAGAATAAGAAAGGTTGGAAGAACAAAAGAGCTAGGATGAAGTTTAGAAAGAGATGAGAGCTTGGGCTTGTAGTGAGAGGATGAAAACTTGCAAATGAGGAGAGAGAGGGGGCTGAATGGTACCTTACAAGGGGTAGGTAGGAGGTTATTTTTGCCTCCTTTAACAAGCAAGAGAGTTAAGAACCGTGGGGTAAAATGGGTGATTGTGTTTCCTTTGAGTCTTGGTGCATAGTAAGGACCATTTTGTTTTTTCTCATGGGGTTAAAGGAAGGCACTACTCTTGGGATTTGCTTGATGGAGTATAATTTACCCATGTGGCATGATCCAAGTGGTGGATAACCTTTCTTTGGTTTTGCCTAAGGTGATGCTACTAACACAAGCTTAGATCCAAGGGTGCAAGATTTAGGAGACAAATGGAGGGTTGGATTTGGCTCTTTCTTGGCCGAAATTTTCATGCAATAATTAGGAGAAATTTTTTTATTTTCAAAGCTATTAGAATTATCTAAATTGTTAATTAATTTGATTAGTTTAATTACTCATTAGTCAATTTCGGTTAATTACACTTTTAAGACATTTTTCCTCTAAAAGAATTCTTCTCATGAATTATGTATTTAGGGTGTAAGAATCAATTTATCTCAATTGATTAAGGTAAAACAATTGTTGTGTACTTAATTAACAAAATTATATTAGCTTAATTATATTTCTAAGTTACGAGTTAATGATGTTTGATTAATTAGGCTTTAATTAAAATGTTTAGTACATTATGATTCAATTGTTGACTTGATTCAATTTACTAAGCTTTTGCTCATCGAGATTAATTGATTAGTCCTCAGTTAATCGCTAGCCCCTCTAATTTGCTAGGGACACTGAGCTAATTAGCTTAGACAAAATTGGGGATATTATATCACACACACTAAAAAAATATTGTTTATCCTCTATAAAAAGAGTTAGTGTGAGTGCTCAAAAACTATTCTTCAAATCTCAAAACTTGTACACAGACCCAATAGTCATTAGATAAAGGTTGGAGAAGCTAGGATGAAGAATACTCGAGTTAAAACTTGGAGAGGCTTGAGAAAAGACTACTCTGGTGTAATCTTGGAGAAGCTTGAACAAAGAATACTCAGATTTATATAAAATCTCAACAAAGTGTTGGGGACTGGAAGTAGGCAAGTGGTTGGTCGAACCAGTATAAAAATTTTCTTGTGTGGTTCTTCTATATCTACTCTGTTTCCTAACTCGATCGCATAAGTTATTCTATCTATGTGTAACACCCTCCCAAGTATGGTACTATGCTTAAGTCATAATACTTCACCTAGGAGTTGTTACTGTCACTTAATTGGACTTTGTCTGGTAGCAACCTTCGGCCACCTTCAATCTTACTAGTCAACTCCGCCTCGGAGGACCTTCTTCGAAACTTCTGGACTATCTGGAGATAACACGGAAATAAACATAGGAGTGAGAATTATAAATTCTCAGTAGGATTCATTAAGCTACCATATGCTGTGTCATCGTTATTATCTCTAGCTGCTTCGGTTTATTATGAAAAGGTGAACATACTATATAAATACTTTTAGTGTTATAGTTTGAAACCATATTATCCGAAGCAGAGTTCATTTTATTCATACACTTGTCATTTGGGAGAGCCAATACACAATAAAGTCATGAATCATACTATGAATAATAACTGCAACATATTAAAATATAATAACACCAATATACTAGAAACTTGAAATCTGCATCTGCCTTTATTTGTACTTGAATTTATGCAGATATACATAATTTTCTTTTCTTTCTTTATCTTCCTTTACTTGTCACGCACATTCCAGAGTGTGATCGCCATGCCATACTCCATCGGAGTGTGATCTTCATGTCACATTCCTTAGGATATGGTCATCATGCCATATTCCAAAGTACGATCGATGTGTCATACCCCATCGGGATGTGATCACCATGTCACACTCCTTAAAATATATTCATCCTGCCATGTCCCAGAGTATGATCGCCATGTCATACTCCCTCGGAGTGTGATCACCATGTCACATTCCTTAGGGGGTGGGATCATTATGCCACATTCCAGAGTACGATCGCCATGTCATACCCCATCAGAGCGTGATCGCCATGTCATACCCCATCAGAGCGTGATCGCCATGTCACGTTCCTTTGGAATATGGACTCATCATCATATCTTCATTAGTTGTCACACACAACAAAGTCTTAATCTAGCTTGCAAGCTTTTAAATTTTATTAAAGTTCCTGAGTTTGAGCTCAGGACCGACTTCCAAGATTGAATTCGGTCTGAGTTTCGAGATTATATGACTTCCAACTTCTGGGGTTATGTACATAAGGTTAATGTTTTGATTCCCGACTTTCCAGGGTTAGGTATTTGATTCCCGACTTCCAGGGTTAGGTGTTTTGATTCCCGACTTCTGGGGTTATGCCTAGAATCAATCTCCGAGATTAACTATACCCGATCTAGTTTTCTATTCACTAAGTTCCGAGTTCAACATTAAGTATACCCGATCTAATTCTCTGTTTGCTAAGTTCCGAGTTCTGATGTTAATTCAACTTGATCTAATATTCATACATGTCACATAATAATATTAATGCACCAACATTTAGAACTATCACTAATTTCTGCCAGAAATTCGGCAACATAACGAATCGAGTCTGCTTTCCCATGAATAGTGCCAGACAACCAGTACAATTATTCAAACTTGTAATTTAACATGGATCTGCAATTATACATATTCATAACATCATTCATTAAGTTCAATCCAAGCATCAATAGGGTTTTCGGTCTATTCTCTCCTATTCTGCCGATTTTGGTATAGTCCACCCTTAGTTCAATTCAACTCATTTAAATCTAAATTTTGGATATGTCATAGCCTTATATATCTAGTTTTCAACCCTTTTAGTCCCATCTCATTTTGATTTGTATAACTCAAGTTATTAATATTTTACCCAGACTGCCCTATTCTAAGCCAAAACTGTACCCTTATAAGAGAAAATTCATTAAAAATGGAAATCTGAGTGAAATCATAAGAAATTTATATCAAATTAAAGCTAACAGAACAAGCTTTAAAACTAAATAATTTTCATGTCATTTCATGAGTATATTTTGAGATATAAGCCCCGAAATTTGACCTTTTCTGAACTGCTTTTTTTGGCCCAATTTGGACATAGGGAAATTTCTTCGAACCACTAGGAGGAAACGGGACTGTATCTATATCTGAAATTTTTATGAAATGTTCTCCTATGTGTAAGCTTTCTAACAAATTAGTTTCACTCAATTCCAAGTTGTATAGGGCAAGTTTTGCCCTAAACAACCTAGTCTGCCCAGAATCAAACTCAAAAACCTAGGTCAAACTTCCAAAATTCATATCTCTCTCAATACTAATCCAATGGTCCTATATTATATATGTATGAAAATCCTTGAATGTCTAGTTTCATATAAAAATAGTTTCATCAAATTTAAACGGCTATAGATGGAGCTGTACACTCCGCCGTTTGGACTGCCGAGGGATTTTGGTCTTCCAGCCCCTCACTCATTCCTACTTTCACCCTTTTTTACTCCTTAATCAATTTTAACATCAAAAACAGCCAACAAACCAACCAAAGATCATCATATTCATTCAATCATCACATTAAGAACTGAGAAAATAAAGCCCTAAATCCGCCACACGTAACCAAAAGAACAAGAATAAGGTTGAATCTCTACCTTATTTTGATGCAAAACTAGCTAGTCTTGAGTTTTAGTGAAAGATATGGGTTCAAGAGACTTGAGTGAGGCTGAAAATGGAAGAAGGAGATGAAGAAGATGAAGAGAAGAAGGAGAGAAGCCTGCTGGAAGAGGGAGGACGAAATTCTGCTTGTGGAGAAGGAGAAAAATCTGATTAAGCTTTAATGAAGTGGATAGCTTGCTAAATGTTGATTGGCTCTTGAATGGGTGGTAGCAAATTAACCAAGTCTCTCCACCCATTTGTTGAAGCATGTAGCGCCACAATCCAAGGGCTAGAAGGCTGAATTTTCAGCCTCATAATTCAGGTCTTCATATGTGGAATTCAGTTATTTCAGTTCCGACAGTTTAAAATACCGAAATTCTACTGATTTCCTTTAAATCAGTAAAACGGTTTTGAAGAATTTTGTGAGGTTTTATATGTTTCTATTTTAATTCTTCTTAGTCCTAATCTCTCTAATTAACTTTACAAACTCAATAAAATCGAATAAATCGATTAACGGTGTAACTTAAATAGTTTGCAAATTTAGGGCCTTTTGTTTTTTGTTTTTTATGAATAATGGCATTTTTCGTAATTATGGGCAAGTCTAAGGACACCCCACGTCATTTTACATGTGGACACCTTCGTGGCTCAATCAGCCAAGGTTTAGGTTTCTACATTTTCGCTACGTGATTCTGCTTCGTTTAAAACCGTATTCTACTAATCCTATTGATATAGGGACCTAAATATCATTTTCTAAAAAGTTCAGGGGCAAGACTATAAATAATAAAAGTTTACCCAAGGACGTTTTCATTATTTCCTATAACGTTATATGGGGATATTACACTATGTGCTTTATTTCAATCTATTCATCACTTTAAACAACTATGAACATACAAGCCTTCTTCAACTAACGCAAAGTTTCTGCAATCCAAGTCTAGGACTTGAGATAGACTTTCAAACTCAAATTTTCAGGTTACTCTTAAATTTGAAACAACACGATTCAACCCCTTCTTTTCGTGTTATCTCTTCTAACAAGGCCTTCATCATGTTGGTGGCTAAAGTTTTTCTCTTCTATACTATTATTCTTCCTCTTTCGATCCACTAACTTCACTACAATTGCTTTGTGTCTTATTGTAACACCATGTAAATTCCTTATTGCTTGCTCCACTTCCTTAAGATGTGCATATCTTACAAATGCAAATGGAGGTGAATTTGTTTTTATTCTTTTCCAACACATAAACACATCTATTACCTTCCCTTCGTGATTGAATAGCTACCATAACCATGCCTTTGACATGGATTATGGCAAGTTATTAACAAAGACTGTATATGAGACCAATTCCAGTTTCCTCCATACAACGTCATTTCTTCTCCTCGCCTAGCTTTCTCTATGCTCAATTTGCACCTATTCCACTCTACTATGTTTTTTCTGTTTATCTCGTTCAATAGGAACCTTTTGCCTTCTCGTCACCTCCTTCCACTCAATTTTTCGCCTCTTTTGCACTTTTTGTTTAAAAGCTTACTAGACATTTTTATTGTTATTTACTTGAGAGTTCAACTTTAGAGATTTGTCCTTACCCTACCTCTCAAGAGAAATTCTTAGATATTCTTAAAGCGAAAAAAATGTTTTACTCCATACCATTTATTAAAAAGTAAAAAAAATTTCTCCACCCTCAAAATCAATTTATGGCAAGAAAATCAAAATTATATAAGAGTGAGGTGGTCATGAACACTTTGTTTGCATATGTTGGGTACCAATCAAATATATAATATTAAAATGTTAATCTCTCAAAATTTTAAAAGCTTTTTAAAAACCAAAAAAAAAAAAAAATAGAAGTTTTTTAATTTTTCTCTCAAACATCTGATTTTCTCTTAAATATTAATTTAATTATCTTTCTTCTTTTATTAATGATTGAATCATCTATTTAAGGATTAAGTAAAGTGATAAATAAGTTGCTCTTTCAAAGAGATGAACCTTCTCACACTAATGCTGTTAGAACATCTCAGGAAGTTGAGAAGGCTCTTAGAAACAAGAGAAGTCGCAAGTGGAATATTGAAGCGTGGCAAAAAAATGACTTGAGAAAGTTGGGCACTCCTTGACTCAACTTGAGAAAGTGTGAGAATGTTGTACTTGAATGAGTAAAGCTGGGATGGATATGATTTGTCTTAAGAAGGTTCCATCAGAAAGAATAGCTTCAGAAAGTTGAAGATTTTCAAAAGGAAGAAACTCATGAAAACTACCTTCGTGCAAATGAGAAGATCACAACAACTTCACCAAGATTAGAAAAGGATTAGAAGTAAAAATTGACAAAGAACTAGATTGAACGTGTTTCAACATAACTTCAGAGAGTTAGATAAGAAAGTTAGCTGGGAAAAAGGATGGATGAAGAGGGCGCAGGAGTGGGAAGCCCCACGCCCCCATCTCAAAAACCGCCGTAGCCAATATTTAGCGGTAGCACACAAAATCGCCGCTGGTTTCCTTTCTTGTAGTAAGTGTTCTTTTTGAAAAAAATTATATAAATATATTTAACTATAACAGTATAAAAGATCCGTCAGAATTTCTATCTTTCAGACACACTCAAGTCCATTTATATTAATTCCTTCTAAATATATTAATCGGCCTATGAGATAAGTTTTGAAAAGTTATGGTAAAATTCCTTTAGTATAATAACCTTAGTAGAAATATTCTACACGTTATATATTTATTGGCAATCAAACACAAAAAGTGAGTATGTGACCGTGGTAGGGACGAGATGACACGCAAATCAATGAAAATATAACTGGTGTCCTGGTGCAATTTTCAGAATTTAATGACACCTAACTCCCTTTAGGATTAACTTTTGATGAGCAATTTTTGTTGGGTTTTTAGTGGCTTATTTTTTGGCACGGTATTTGATTTGATTATCATTTCTTGTGGACTAATTGTTAGTTTTCATTGCATTTTTAAGAGAGTTAAATATCACTTTAGTTCCTGAAGTTATGTGCTTGCGTTATTTTAGTCTATGACATTTTGAAATTAATTTTTTAGTCCCTAAAGTTGCATTCTGTCGGTCATTTTAGTCCTTAGTTAGTCAATCGTCAGTCAACTGTTATGGTGTTACTGATGTGTCATGTTACGTGATACGTCAGTATACCACATGCCATACCATATGCCATAAACATCTGACATGGTATGCCACGTGGCATAACCCTCTGATGCGGCATGCAACATGGCATCCTGACGTGTCATCAATTTAAATTGGTTTAAATTAGTCCTTGAAATTTTTAAAATATGTCAAATTAGTCCCTCAAATTTTTAAAATGTGTTAAATTTCTCCTCTTCTCTTTCGCAAATTCTAAATCTTTAATCTTTCTTAAACCGACTAATTTCTTTCCCATTTTCACACCCTACCGAGACTAGATTCTCTCCACATAAAAGTTTGTGCATCTTATTAAAGTGACAAGTAAATTTAAATAGATTAAGTTTGGTAAATCACAAAATTATTGACAATTATTAAATTCAAACTTAACATTTAAATAGATTTGATTAACATTATAAATATTTATTTGGTCCCATTTAATTTAAGATTTAAAGTTTATGATTAATTAATTTAAAATTCAAAATAAATCAAAAGTTTTCTAAAACACATCACTAGAAAATGATGAATGATTTGGTAATTAGATGAGATCATAATTTAAAACTTCAATGCAATCGATGCATCAACTTTTTTCTTTTTCTTTTTTTTTAAATTAAAAAACTATAGTTGAAGGTAAAAAAAATGCTTAACCTAATTTTGCCATAAAGAATATATTCAAATTCATTAAGTGCCTATCTATATAAATATTTACAAATAACTAATTAATAAAGTAATAACAAATTAAACTCAACTTATAATAAAGTATGAGTAAAAGATCAATCAAGTGAATCAACTCTTCGTAAGTGAATGATGGCTAATTAGTCCATATATAGACAATAACTTTACATGTTCAATATTTTGAATATTTTAAAAAAATTTTTAGTGCTCTATTACTTTTGCCTTTATAATCTATTCTTTATTAATTTTTATTGAAATTTTAATATTTTATTTATTTAATTTTTTATAAAACATGTTAAATTTATATTTTTTACATAAGTACGCCTATAAGTATTCGTTAAGTCTAGAGGCATTGTTGGATCTTGAACTAGGATGAGCTACATTAAAATTATTTATTATATTTTATTATTTTATTTCTATATATTCTCTTCATATTATTCTATATGGGGAGGATCTCGTCTAGGTATGGTGTGAAAATGGGAAAAAAAAATTAGTGGATTTAAGGAAGATTAAAGATTTAGAGCTTGTGAAGGAAAAGTGGAGAAATTTAAGAATTTTGGACTATATTGACATATTTTAAAAATTTCAGGGATTAATTTGACATATTTTAGAAATTTTAGAGACTAATTTGAACCAATTTAAATTGATGACATGTCAACATGCCACGTGGCATACCACGTCAGAGGATTATGCCACGTGGCATGGCATGTAGTATGCTAACGTGTCACTTAACATGACACATTAGCAAAAATCGTAACAGTTGACTGACGGTTAACTAACCAGAGACTAAAGTGACCGACGAAATGCAACTTCAGGGACTAAAAAGTTAATTTCAAAATGTTAGGAACTAAGGTGTCGTTCAAACACAATTTCAAGGACTAAAGTGATATTTAACTCATTTTTAGGATGATAGGGTAGCTGCGATTAGTTGGGGAATAAAAACATGCAAACTGCCAGTTGGGTGCCCAGGCGCTAGAAGCCCACCCAACAGCCCAGCATGAGCTGAGTGTATAGGCATTAGAAAGGGTTCATTTAAATAGCGTAAAAAAGGGTTTTGCATGGTGGATGGGATAGAAACACGCAGTGAAATCCTCTTCAGTGCTGGGAAGGGGTTTTACCTTTCACAAAGTGATTAAAGAATCTACCACTTTAAATCTTGCATTTTGCATGGACTTTATCCTTTTTTTTTTTATTTTGCTTTCTATTGTAGCGTGAGTCACTAGACTCCTTGGCTAAGGTGAGGATGTAGTCAAGTTTAGTTGTTCATGTGATGAATTTCTTGAGATTTGATGGAATAGTTTGACCTTTATTTTATTAAAATTTATGAATTGACCTTTCACGAATTGATTTAAGATTTATACATAGATTAGGAAATTTGTGTATGTTTTAACTCTAGGAATAAACTTCATAATTCTCAAAGTTTAGGAGTATATCTTGGAGTTATGTGGATTGTGGATCAGTTCACTTGATTAACCCCTCTTTTTGTTAAGGCATGATTAAGGAATTAATATGTTTTAAATGAGAAAAGGAGAATTGTTTATTCCAAGGAATAGGGTCAATTATCTTGAATGGTTAAGTGAGAGTATGTTAAATTTATTGAATTTTGAGTTTTATTGATGATAAATATTTGATTTTATAAAATAGTTTGAGTGGATAATATGATACCTCCCCTCGAGTCTCATATAATTGTGTGATTTTTTAATGGACTTTGGTCAAATAGTCAAATAGTGAGTTTGCTTAGTGCATTATGGTGTAATCCTAGATAGACTAAAGTCCATTATTGAGGTAATTTTGGTTAATATATCATTGAGAGCACGATCCCTACTATATCCTTGATATTATCTAGCTGCGCACTGCTTCATTGGTATGATTGTCACATAGATATGGAGTGAAAGATCTTGTTTTCAACGTATACGTGTGAATATATTTGATCACATCGTTTCTAGAAATTGTCTTCATCGAGTACACGATATTGTCAATTGATGGTTTTATTAGTATTCTAAATTGTAATATGGATCCAATCAGCTCTTACCATTTTCTTTTGTCATGAGAAGTTTTGTTATTGAGTTATACAACCGCTCAACAAGGGATAATATTTGCATTACGAATTTCGGGTTGTTATTGGAATAAGCAGTTGCCTTGACCAGTTGTAGTTGTAGACATATTTTCCTTGAATTTCATACTTAAAATGTATGTGTTCCATTAATTTTTTCAAAGAAAAAAAAGCTTTAGGCTTTGTCAAAAAAGAAAAAAATAAGTGACAAATAAAATCCTCAACAATCTGGTAAATTACTAAATAGAAATTATGTTGATTCTAATGGTTTTGATATTTATTTTTTTCAAATAAGGTTTTGGGTTTAAGTCTTGAGGATGAAAAAAATTAGTATTACGAGAAATTTATTTTTGTAGTGGGTTGACCTAACTCAAAACAGATGAGTTGGAAAGATATAAGCTTAGAATACTAATGATTTATACCAAAAAAAATGGAAATTTTGGCCACTTTTGCATAAGACAACAGATAAGAAGTCCAAAGCTTTTCAATGTTTTATGCACAAGGTTTACAATGTTTTATCGAGAGCCCTGCACAAGTAGGAACAAGTAAGAATCTCGATTGCCTGGTAGGGTAGTGAAAGTTATGTAGTAGTAAAGCAGTCATGGCTGCTTATTTTGAGCTTCTACTCCTAGCTGAACAATACTACTTACTTCCCCTCTTGTTTAAGCTTGAGTTTGCAAATCGATAATACTTGGAGAGTTTGAAGGACCTTCTGCCACATTGTGGACTCTTCTTGAAAATCGTCTTTTCTGAGAACCCCAATGTTTAATCACAGCCATCATTAGCCTCCACATTGTTCTCTGTCCATGGAACGATGAAATCATAGGAAATTTGTAAATCAAGAGAGCAATTGTTGAAGTGCCTCCAGTTAAGATGAAGAGCACCAGGAAGCTGCCAGGACTCAGACTAGTCGTTTCTTCACCTGAATCTATGTCTTTGCATCCCTCTGATCCAAGCATACTGTTTTCTAGATCACGAAGTGTGCCATTTTCAGATATGTTTAGCAAGGCTTGGTTTACATCATGTAGCAATGGAGATCCCCTTGGAAATACCTACAAAGACAATGTAACACATTAAACATAAGCTTGGTTTTTAATTGATGAGCTAAAAGTTAATACAAGATGAAAATAAAAGAATCGTTGAAGCAATACAAATCCATATCCTCCAATTTTGAATGTAGGCCCAGCTTGAACAAACCCCTTACAGTGCTTTGCAAGGAAAATTTTGGCTTCAGGAGCATCAAGGAAAGCAGCTGCTATGTCTTTCTTTCTGAGGGCTTCAGCGTAGTTTTCCGGTGAGTCGAATTGCTTGATGTTGTCAGGATTGAAGTCCAATACATCCTGCAGATATCTTTTCAAGTAAGATCCTTTATCATATCCTACCATGGCATGGCTGCTCCTTAGCTTCTCAATGCTGTCTACAGTGGGTTCAAACCGTTCTACAGTCAACATGCTGGCGAGACTTGCCGTGTAAGTCTGCGTAATGATTAGAGCCACAAAAAGCCAGACCACCATTGCCACCCTTGATAAATTGCTATGTAACTTATCCCCTGTATCAACGAATTCAGGAAAGCAATGTTAGAGCTAGAGACAAAAGCCCCAAGACATTTGTTAGGATTAAAATTGCCATGACCAAATAGCCAGAAGTTTGATTGATGGGGTCCCTACATTTATTAGTTAAATTGAAGATATCTTTTATACAAGGACAGCAATGAAGATTTGTGTTTTTTATCACTTGCAAACCATCCAAAGCCCTCAGTAGTCACTACTAGCCAACTCCTAAGGGGCTTAATTGAATTAAGATTCAGTACCCGCTAGGGGGACTTGTGTTTTGTGAATGCTTCAAGCTCATAGGATTCATGTGTTGGGCAATGGGCTAGGGATTCAAACTATTCTTAAACTAATAATTAAGCAGTCAGAGTAGTTAGCCTTCACAAGTAATATAAGCTACCGCAAGAAAGTCTACTAAAGTTCTAATAGAAGTTAGAGTAAGATACCTTTAGATGTTCAAATGAAATGGAAACAAAAGACCAAACAAGGAAGAACAAAATTACCATGCATAGAGAACAGAGAAGTGAAAGCCAACCACACTATACTCGTCGTTTGATGCAGAATAGGGCCCTTAAGTTCAGGACGGTGATTTCTTTCGATGATCCATACAACATAGCCATTGTATACAATGATGAACAATATTAGAACCCACATCAGCTTTGTGAAAGGCTTCATGAATAACCACGCTCTGCTACCTGCTTTCGATTGAACAGGAACTATCATCACCAATCCAGTATCAGTATATGGCTCAGTGAATTCAGCATATTCATAACGTGTCGATACTATTGCTACATCACCAACAACTGCATCAAAATTCTGCGTCGTGCATAGACCAGTCCAGATGTGCAACTCATTAGCTTGTATTTTGATAAAAGTGTGGTATATATACTGACATCATGATGGTTTTAAGGAGCCATCAAGAGTCTAAGACTCATAACACATTGTCTTTCAGTGACAATGGATTTGACTAATGAAAAATTTTCTGGTGCTATACTGCAACCGTATACTTCATATTAGAGTATTAGACATGCACCGCATAATTTCACACCTGATTAATCTGTAATATGAGCTTGTGAATGAAAGCAAAGCTAAGTATGAAAGATGAAATATGAATTTGGCTGTCAAAGAAACTAGGTCGCACAAAGTTATTTTGCAGCTCAGGTTGTATTACCAATGATTTGTAATAATGAATGAAGTGAGCTAGAGCGTACAAGAGTAATAAAGCACTTACCTTCTTATAAACTTGCTTCACCAGATCATCATATTTGCCATCGAAGGCAAAGAAATCGTATTGCAGATGGTATGGCAATTTTTTTACTGTCGCTTTGAATAGGTCTATAGCAAATCCGTTGAAGGAGGTGGTATTTTCAGAACGATCTGGAATAACGTCAACATACTGTTTGAATGTAGATGTAGAGGGAACACCAATTCTTAGTCGTTTAGCACATGCTGGATTGGACCAAAGTCCTCCTGGCCAAACCACTTGATCTAATTCCTTCATGGAAGAATAGTAGGAAGCACTTTTGCCAAAACTTGTTGAGAATCCTAGTCCAGCTGACCAGAACCCGATTTCCCTGTAGCTCTTCCCAATCACCTGGATGATCTGAAAAGCATGTGCTGGAGCTAATTTACGGTTAGTGAACTGAATTCTTCCACTTAAGCCAGTAAAATTACTAAGCAAAATCGTATCTAGCAAAAGTTGGCCTCCTTTTTGGTGGGTTTCCTTCATTGCTTGAGCCACAGTCCATGCAGCATCATAGGCTTGGGCTGCAAAGATCCCAGGCTCATAATTAAATTCTTCAAAGTTCTCTGCCCCAAATTTTTTACGAAATTTATGATAGAAGTTCTTATATTGATGCCCTAGATCTGGGATGTAGCTCTTTACTCCAATTATCCCTTGCAAGTTGGAACTAGTGGAGGCATTCAAAGAATGAAGAAGGCTTGTAAAGGTATCAGTAGTAATCCATACATTACCATCCTCCATCATATTCATTTTCTTTGCAGCTTCAAAGAAGTGCAGTGCCAAAGGAAAGGAAAGATGGACAATAAAGACTGTACACTTCCCTTCTTTTAGCTTCTCGAGTTCTTGGGACGATGAGTAGGAAAATAAAGGTGGAATGGCTAGAGCAGTGTTTAATTCTGTTCCCACTTCTCTGAGAGCTCTAGCGAGCTGAGATAAAACTTCTGCAGACGAAGAATCTCCGTCTTCATATATTAAGCTAACCGCATGCCATTTCCATGTCTTAACAATTGCAGCTAAAGCTTTCATCTGCATAATTTGGCTAGGTGCGGATTGCAGCAGGAAGCGCCACTTCGCCATTGCCCATTCTGGGGTTGCATCTGCTAGAGAAAGAAGGGGTATACTCTTTTGGTTGCAGATTTCAGCCATTAAAGATGTCTCTTCCCATGTTTGTGGTCCAATAATGGCTTGCACTTTTTGTATATCAATAAGATCTCTTGCTGCCAAACAATACATTACAACACAAGAAGAAAAGGAAAGGGTCAAATGACTCAAATGGTGGTAGAATATAGCCTATAAATAGGCAGTCATATGGCACTTGTAAAGAGAGGAAGAGGGCGATGGAGTGGATAGTAAACTACCTCTTCTACATCACTTCACCACATCAATATTTTACAATAATAATGAAATTATGCTCTCATTTCAGTTGATATCAAGAAATACAAATTCCTCTTCTCTTTATGTTCTTACATTGGGACTAGTTTTAATTGCCTCTCTTTGTCTTAATTCATGCTGACGTGACAGTTAAAAGCTCTTAACTGGCCAGTGGCAGGCACTAAAGCCGAAGAGGATTGACAATTCTTATCGCCAAATTTGATCTTATACTATTCAGATGTCGATCAATGTGTAAACCGGGAAGAGCTGATATTATATTTTATTTCTTAGTCTATTGTTGAATAATCACCTTCCGAAGGCGGTAGTTGTATTTATTTTATGATGAACTTTATCCTATACACGATTTTGAAAGCTCAATGTATGGTTAAGAGACATGTGGGGTCATGCTTTGATAAGATTCTCAAAATAGATGAGAGAGACGAAGAATAAGATACCTGCAAGAGCTGTCTGAAGAGGATCCCTCAGAGAGTTCCCTATTAACAAAGTAAAACTCTGATTGCTGTAATGGTAGAAGTCCTCCAGTGTCATGTTGATAGCCACTGCCTGCTCTTGACCAATGCGAGAGTTGCTATCTAAAATAACTCCTATTATGCCCTTAACATCCGAACTTTCATCAGCTACAGTATTCCCAAATAAAATTATATGCATGATGATGAAGCCTAACAGAAAAACGAACTCATGCACTTTTTCCATTAGTAGAGAATTGCTAGTATGGATGCTCATCCCATTACCCATTATATAAATACCAGAATGTTAAAGAACATATTTCAAGCCAAGAACGTTTCTTCACTCCGTTGGGCTAAAGTCAATATTTATCATACTATTATTATTATTATACTTGACCGTGCTACAAGGAATCCGTCTATTACTTTTACTGGTCAAACTCAAACACAAAGATTCTAGCTTTCCATGTAATTTCTAAATATTTGGAAGTGCAGCCGTTTGTTGAGATTTTGCAGTTAAACTATATACATAACAAGAAAAAAAAGGGCAGGGTAAGGCCTAGATTACATGCAACTGAAATAGAAATCAGATGCTAAACAATATTATTATTTAACTTTTTAGTGTTTTTGGCTTGTTCAAAATTAAATCATTTCGGAAAATTAGATGTTATCATAAAATTAGAATTTCTGTTGCGTGATGTTGGTAGGAAGTGTAGGAATTTCAAGGAAAGATACATGCATGTGCACTGTTGATCACCGGAGAGTTACTACTAAGAATCTCTGAATTCGAAGTTATGACTCTTTTCATTGATTCTTCCTTCATTTTCGTCGACAGTTCGTGGGCCAAACCCAGCAAGAATGTGAGACTGATTCATTGTAGAAGTTTCTACGAAGAAAGAAAACAAAGGAAACTGATAAGTTTCCAACCACCTCCCCCACAAAGAAACGCGAAAAACAAAAAAGAGTGAAACTAAGTGAATACTTGAAACTATTCAATAATTTACATGTCAACTCTTTTTTTAATTTAATTTTTTCAAATTTCGGAATATTCCATTACTCCCAATGATATGACATGACATGTGTATAGGATTATTCAACATAAAATCATCTCATATTCATATCATTAACTAGGGATCTACTTGAATTTTGAGGAAAAATATAGGAATTTACTAGAATTTTAAGAAAAATTATAGGGACCTACTTGAATTTTGAGTGAAATTATAGGACATGCATAATAATTAAATATTTAATTTCTAAACTAAGTATAACACTCACCTAAATTAGCATTTTGGCATTATTAATTATTTATGGAAATATTTTATGAATTTAATTTTAGGATTTAATTAGTATGAAATATTTCTATAATTATTTATACAAGAATCTGAGACTTATTCATTATGGAATTTTCAATGAAGAGCGAAAACTTATAGAAACTAACAAGTGAAGACTCGAAACTATTCAATGCTTTACATTTCAACTATTTTTTTATTTAATTTTTTCAAATTTTAGAATATTCTATTATTCCAAATAATGTGGCATGACATGTGTATAAGATTATCCAACATGGAGTCATCTCATATCCACATCACTAGTTAGAGACCTACTTAAATTTTGAGGAAAATTATAGGAATGTACTTGAATTTTAATTAAGGGAAACTATAGGGATCTACCTGAATTTTGAGTGAAATTATAGGTGTAACACTCTCCTATCTATAGTACTATGCTTAAGTCATAATACTATAACTAAGAGTTTGCTATGTGTGGAGGTCGTATTATTTTAACTTAATATTACTCAAATCTGAGTTTCATTGTGCAGTTTAAGTAAAAATACACGTAAAGTTCATGTCTCTGATGTGCATTACCTACTTTAAACTTACAGATGCAAGGAGTTAACCATAAACGAAAAACTATAGTAGCAAACCGAACATTAATTGTGAATAATTAATTTACATAGCATTCGATATTTCATTTACATCTACTCAATAGGTGCTCACAAGCTTCTTGATGTTCTTAATGTGAGACCTTCATCTAACTCACATTAAGGAAATAGAGGTTCAAAAGGGTCCACACAGGGACATCCATCAAAATATAGGGAAACGAAAAGAAATAAAAGCAGAGTCATGATTTTCGCTATGCTACTGGATCCTCAGTGGAGAACACCACTGCCGTTGTTATTGTCATCTGATAATGACACAGACATACACAAATAGGATGAGAATTCGAAAATTATGAGTAGGACTTCCTATACTATCACATAGTGATATCACAATCATTCTCAACTGCTTCGGTTTATTCTAGAAAAGTATGAATGTAACATCCCCGTTTTCTTTAACATAGCGTAATAGAAACTTTGAATTATTTTTCTTAGATAGTATGAGAAATTCTCAGGCAATGTTATATCATGATGATCTTCACACTTAGAACTATAGGGTAGCATAATACTGTCATTAAAAATATGGCATTGCCATATGCTGAAAATTAAGAAATGATGAAAATGCCCCTATAAAATTTTGTTATATTTAGTGTTACCCAAAACTTTAAAAAATTACACTTTGATCCCAAATGGCTATTCACATAATGCCCTAAGACTTTAAAGAAAATGACTTTTAGGTCCCCCATATTTATAGGATTAGTAGAATAGGGTTTTAAACGAAGCAGAATCATGTGGCAAAATTGCAGAAGCCTAAAGCTTAGCCAATTGAGCCATAGAAGACCCCAGGTGTGAATTGATATAGGATGCCCCTAGACTTGCTCAAAATTACGAAAATTCCATTAGCTACGGAAAACAGAAAATAGAATAGCCTTGAATTTGCAAAAATTTTTAGCTGAGGCTATTCATTGATTTATTCAACTTTAAGTGGTTATGTAAGAGCAATTAGAAGTTGATTAAGGAGACTAGGGTTAGAAGAAATTCAAATAACCGTGTAGAGAATTCTAGGAGATTACTAGTAATGCTTTGCAGTTTGAAGGAGAATCGAGTGAAATTCGGTATTTTATATCGCAGGAACCGAATCAATAGAATTGTACACTATAAAACCTGAATTTGGTGACTGAAAAATTAGCCACCTTCACCCCCATAGATGGCGCCATGTGTTGTCGCAAAAAAAGGGGGAAACTTGGCAAAAATTCAACCACTCTTGCACCCACCAATGAGGAGCAACCTTCCTAACCACTTATGTTATAAAACTCATAAAATTTCCTCCTAACTCCCCTCACTTTTTTGCCCTTTCTGCTGCAGCCCCTCTCCTCATTCTTCTTCTACCTCACTTCATCTTGCTCCTATCTTCAAGCTCCACCCACATCCTTCATCAAGAACTCAAATCTAGCTAGTTTCTATATCTATTTGAGGTAGGTTTCATGATTTTTACTTGATAGTTGTGATTTTGTGACTGATGAGAATCCTATTTCCACTTCCTTATGTGTTGATATATTGTGTGTATATGATCTTTCATGTTAGACATGTGATTATTGAGTTTGGACTGAATCTTGAATGAAAGATTAAGGAAGAAGCTAACCAGAGTTGATTGAATGGAAAAGCCCTAAATTGCTTGTACTATGAAGTGTACAGCTTCGCCTATGGCCATCATAATTTGATGAAACCAATTTAATGAAACTAGACATCTAGATGTTTCCAACCTTGTAAATTATAGGGTCGTTGGATTAGTATTGAGTGAGATATGAATTTTTGAAATTAACCCTGAATTTCTACCTTTGGTCCTAAGCAGAATAGATTGTGGAGGGCATAACTCGCCCTATACAACTTTAAATTAAGTGCAACTAATTTTTTTAGAAATCTGACACAGAGATGTTCATGCTAAAAAAATTTCAGATTTAAACCATAAGTAGTTTGCTCCTAGTAATTCACCAAAGTTTCCATATGTCTTGACTAGATTGAAGTAGGGCAAGCCAATTCAACCAAATTTGAGAGCTTATAACTTGAGATCTGCCCACTCAAATGATATGAAACTTATTGGAAATTAAAGTTGGTTCTATTAGCTTTAAAATGATATAAGTTGCAAACAAATCCAATAAGATTTCTATTTTTAGTGAATTTTCACATTTTAGACCCCAATTCTGTCTACCACCAAGGCAGACCTAAGTTAAACTTCAATAATTCAATTTATACTCATCAAAATTTAATATGACCAAAGAGATTAAAAACTAGAAAAACAATACTTCAACATATAAAAAATTCAGAATTCAATAAGTTAAGTAAAATCTGTGGCATAAATAATAAAATAGGGCAGGATTGAGTGATGTAAGTAAAATTGCCAAATTGGCAGTTTAGGCATCGTAATGCATGTATGAGTTTCAATTAAGATGTGAATGTTGTAAATCTATGGTGATGCTAAAAGATTTATATATTATGTTGGCTCTATTGTTGTGACTAATTGGTTATTTAAGCTGGCACTATTCATGGGAAAATAAACCTGATTTGTTATACTGCCAAAAACCCAGTAGAAATATGTGGAAGTTATGAATGTTTATATGTTATGTACATGAACATCATACAACCATGAATATTTGAATGCAAAGTATAAGACATATGCATGATGCACGCATGATAATGTCAACAAAGAAGAAAGATATAAGAACTTGCAAGGGGACTATCGAGCCTCTGTAACACCCTACCAGATATAATACCATACTTAAGTCATAATATTTTACCCAGTAATCTATTATGTGTGATTATTTCTTGAATATATAAATCTTAATTCATTGACGTTACACTATTTCGATGTCAAAATCTTTAACATTACTATATATATATATAGTTAATTTATTTATTATTATTTTCTTGTTGCTATTCGCGAATGCTATATGTAACGTCCGAGAGAAAATCTTATCGTTATTGATTGAGTTGTTCGATCTTTATCGAGTAAATTGTGATTAATTAGGATTTGATTTAGTAATTCACTTTAGTCCAATTAATGTGGTATGGAATGATTAGGTATAATAGAATTAGATTAGGAACATAGGAAATCTCACAGAATTTTTCTAAAACCGATTTACCGATTTAAGAGAAATCGGTAAGATTTCGGTAATTTAAACTGTCGGAACTGGACCAATAGACATTATACTGTGAGAACCTTAGGATGGATGGCCATGATTTAGCCAACTTACCCATGCAAGTGGCGCCATCTCAGCCCTCCATATGGGCTGCCAAACCAAGTTGAATAACCAACACAAATCCACCAATCACATGCAACTTGTTTTAGAAGTTTTTAAATTTTTCCTTTTCTGCCCTTGCAAATTTCGGCCCCTATATGCCAACCCCTCTCCATTCTTTTCTCCTTCATTTCATCTCATCTCAACTCATATCATCTTCATCTCCCACAAACCTTCAAGTCACAACAAAATTTCTTCAACTCAAGCTATAAATCTAACAAGAATCACACCTAGAAAATGTAAGAATCCAACTCGTCCTCTTGTTTTTTATTATTTGGGGCTATGTGGGGATCTTATCTTCCTCATGATATTAATGTGATTTGGAATCATGATGATGGTTTATGATTTAATTTGCATGTGTGTGGTGATTAGAATTGAAATTGGTATGAAAGAACTTGAAGAAAAGAGAGAACTCAAGAAGCTATTAGGGTTTTTCCTCAGTAGTTTGTACAGCGGAGTGTACGGCTCTGCCTAAAGCTATTTAAATTTCACAAATCTATTTTTACATGAAACTAGACATTCAGGATTTCTATACATGTAAAATATACAGCCATTGGATTAGTATAGAATTAGTTATGAATTTTTGAAGTTTGACCTAGAAATCTGGACTCTTATCTAGGCAGTATGAGTTGAGAAGGGTGTAACTCACGCTACACAACTCCAAATTGAGTGAACCCAAAGTTTTTTGAAATCTAACATGTAAGGGAACATTCCATAAAAATTTCAGGGTCAGATTCTGATAAGTGCATTTTATTCACTTATTTTATATTCTTTTCTATGCTTGTTCATAGCTTTAATCTTGTAAATATAATGCTTTTATTTTACTCTTTGTGTTTTGTAGGAAAATAAAGCTTAAGGATGATTTTTGAGCTGAACAAGAGTAAAATGACCCAATTTGGAGCTAATTCAAGAAAATGCTAAGAATTGAGTGCTGGACAGCATGAGCAGTATGTCTTTCCAAGGGCATAACTTTTTGGTCCGAAGTCAAAATGACATGATTCCACTTGGAAATGAAAGTAGACATCCAGAGCTTTAATTTGACACCAAGATCACTCAAAAAGTCCAACGGACCAGAGAGATTGAAGCTGCCAAAGTTGGGCCTGGTGCTGACTCGTCACTACATTCAATGCAGTTTTGCTCAATTCAGTTCTCCCTTGATATAAGCCCAAATGGGATGATTCCAGAGCCAAAAATGAAGCCCAAGATGTTAACTTTCCAATGGTGGTCGAATTACTCTCATCCAAGTCCATTTGGTCAATGAAATTTACGTGTGAAGTAGAGCTGCCAGAAAAAATCGAAACTGTCAATTTTGATTAATGAATAGTGGGCCAATTGAGTTCAATTCATTTGTGGGTTTTCATTGTCTGATTATAGGTCATTAGAAACTTAAGTATCAGAATTATTTCTGATAATCACCGAGGCTTTGTGAGAATGTAACCTATGAAGCTAGTTTAATGTGGAGTTACAATGGGAGCAAGCATAATTTGGATGGTGAGATTACATTTTGACAAGAAACCAAAGAAGAAAGAGGGAGACAGATGAGCTTTTTGGCTCAGAGAGAGAAATTTTCGTGGAGAGAGAGAGGTTTCAGCCACTCATCCTTAGAAACCATAGTTACAATATTGGAGTTGGAAAAGTGACATTTTCATCAAGCTTGCAGTGGAGATCACTTTGTCGCTTCTCTTTAGGATTTAATTGAGGACAAGAAGAAGAGATAGGTCAAGATTAGAGTTTGGGCAACTTTGCTTTCACCCTTTAGTCTGCACATGTTTTCTTTCTTTCTTAACTCATGTCATGTATTCTTCAATTTGTGATATGGTTTTCTTTAGAATGTTAGGCTAAGTTATTTTCATGGTTATGGGTGAACTTTGAACCCTAAATTATCATGTAATTAATTGATTTTCAGACCTCTATTTTCCTGAAGAGTTGATTATATTCTCCTACTCACTTCATGATTATGGTAGTAATGTGACATGTTTGGATTGGCCACCCTTATATTTCATATTATGGCTGATTGCTAGATTTAGGATTATGATGTTCATTATCCTTTATCCATATGTAGTAACTTGTGTGCAAACTTAATGGTCAAGTTTTGATTGTATGCAAGGGAGAATATAACCTAAGTCACTTAGTCCTATGTTAGAGACCAAAACTTAGATCAATCTGTCCTTCTAGTTGCAATTGTTAATTGAACTTAGTGGATGTTCAATATGTCAATTAGTGATTAGAATAGGTTAATGGATGTTCCTTAATCTATTTAAAAGAAGGTAGGTAATAGAATGTTTCATTGCCTAAGATTGGTAACTATAAAAGGAGAATTGGAGGCTGAAATTGAGAACTAATTGCATGATATAATTTAGTGGGGAAAAGGGATCCCATAACCAGCTTTTAATTGATTTCAACAGAACAACATCATTTGCTCTTGTTTATCTTTTTTATTTTCGTGTAATTTTTTTTTATATAATTTTTGTTTGATTTATAGAAACAACCAACCCGCCCCATTTTATGTTACTTTATCTTTTTAGAGTTTATTAGAATCAGAATCTAAATTTAGCTAAATAATTAAATTAATTCAATTTCTTGTGGATCGACCCTTTGCTCATTACTAAACTAATTTTTCCTAAACCAAGCAAAGGTTTTTAATTTGGTAGTTTAACGACATATCAGATTCGTTGCCATTTGTTCCCAGCACATCAATGAAGTTGACTTATGTTCAAACACGGCTGAAATAGCGTAGTCTAGTAGGGTTAAGTTACAAGGCTTATATCTCAAAATATACTTATGAAAATGACATGAAACTTATTTCATTTGAAAGCTTGTTCTGTTATCTTTAATTTGATATAAATTTAGTATGATTTTACCTATATTTCTATTTTTAGTGAATTTTCACTTAAAAGGGTGCAATTCTGGCTAAGAACAGGGCAGTCTGAGGTAAAATATTTATAACTTGAGTTATACATCAAAATGAGATGGGACTAAAAGGTTTAGAAACTAGACACATAAGGCTATGACATATCCAAAATTTAGATTTAAATGAGTTGAATTGAACTAAGAGTGGAATATACCAAAATCGGGCAGATTAGCAGAGAATAAATCGAAAACCCTATTGATGCTTGAATTGAACTGATGAATGATGTTATGAAGATATATATAATTGCTGATCCATGATGAATTGCAAGTTTTAATAATTGTACTGGTTGTCTGGCACTATTCATGGGAAAGCGGACTCGATTCGTTATGCTGCCAAAATTTCGGCAAGAAATTCATATGTTGTGTAAATTACAATGGCATGAACACATGATGTTTGAAAGAATAAAGTTAGTTGTGCATGCAATTCATGGATATTACAAAGGATTCCATATTATTTGGGCCAGCTGTAAGATCCCTACTTTCGCAAATAGAATGTAATGGAAATTTTGAATTATGTATCTTAGGCAGTGTGAGAATTCCTCAGGCAGCATTATGCCATAACGATCTTCACACTCAGAATTATGGGTACTGTAGCACTGTCGTTGAGAATATAGCACTGCCATATGTTAAAAATTAAAAAATGACAAAAGTGCCCCTATAAACTTTGTTAATTGTAGTGATGCCTAGAAATTTTAGAAATTATATTTTCACCCGAAAGAATTATTTTCATAATAACCCTAGAACTTTTTATGAAATGACTTTTATGTCCTCACATCTATAAAATTAGCAGACTGAGATTTTAAATAGAGCAAAATCACATAGTGAAACAGTAGAAGTTTAAATCTCTGCCGATTGGGCCATGGAGGTAGTCTGGTGTGAAATGATGTGGGGTGTCCCTGTACTTGCTCAAAATTATGGAAAATGCCATTAGTTACAGAAAACAGAAAAAAAAGGCTCCGAATTGGCGAAAATATCTAATTTATGCCGTTAATCTGTTTATTCGGTTTCAATAGTAAGTAAGGGCAATTAGAAGTTAATTAAATATTAATTAGGAGTTAATTAGATGTTAATTAGAGAGATTAGGATTAAGAAGAATTAAAATAGGAACTCTTACAAAACTATTTAGTAATGTTTTGTCGATTTGAAGAAAATCGGTAAAGATTCAGTATTTTAAACCGCCGGAACCAAATCAATAAAATTACATATCGAAAGCCCTAAGCTTTTGTGGCTAAGAATTCAGCCACTTCACCCTTCAAGTGGCATCATTCATACCACAACAACATAAGCATTGTTGGCTCACTTATGAGCTAATTGAGGTAGCAACCAATAGGAATCAAAGGAGCTAACTACCACCACCACCAAATCAGATTTTTCTTTCTTTCTTCTCCCATTTTTCGTGCTCCCTTCAGCAGCCCTCTTTCTCTCCCTTTTTCTTCTTCTTCTTCATCTCCTCATCCTCATGTCTTCACCCCACTTCCATGCCTTCACCAAACTTTGCTTCCTTTCCACTACAACCCAAGTTTTGAGGTAGGATTCTTCAATTTCTTTTATTATTGGTGCTATTGTGGCTGTGTAGAATTCCTATTCTTTCCATTAGATTGATGATATATGGTGTTTATATGAATTCTTATGGCTAGATTAATGTATAAATGTTGAGTTTGGATGAGAATTTGGGTGAGAATTCAAAAAGGGATGCAAAACAAAAGTTGAAACCTTGAAAACCTTACGGCATCCGTACTGGCGGAGTGTACGGCTCCTCCTACCGCCATTTAAATTTGATGAAACCATTTTTCTATGAAACTAGACATTTAGGGCTTTCCATACATATATCATATCAGGCCATTGGATTAGTATTGAGAGATATATGAATTTATGAAGTTCGACCTAGGTTTTTGAGTTTGACTCTAGGCAGACTAGGTTATTCAGGGAAAAACTTGCCCTATACTACTTGAAATTGAATGAAACTAACCTTTTTAGAAATCTTACACATACAAATATTCCATAAAAATTTCAGAGTTAGATAAGGTCCCGTTTGCTCTCAGTGGTTCGAGAAAGTTGCCCTATGTTCAAACCGGGCCAAAATAGGGCAGTTCAGGAAGGTCAAGTTTCGGGGCTTATAACTCGAGCCCTACTAAGGCAAATGGAATGACACTTTTTGAAAATGAAAGGTTGTCCTATTAGCTTTAATATGAGACCAATTTCATATGATTTGAACTAGTTTTCGATTTTTAGTGGATTTTTACTTTTAAGTGTATAATTCTGGCCAGCTATAGGGCAGACCAGGATAAAACTTAAATAACTTGAGTTATACTTATCAAAATTAGATGGGACCAAAGAGTTTAGAAAATAGACACATAACACTTTAACATATCCAAAATTGAGGTCTAGATGAGTTAAATAGAAATTTTAGCTTGAATTACAAAAATCGGGTTGAATAGACGTATTGGGACAGCAACTATGTGTTAAATGCAAAGATTGTTCTTATGAGATTGATGATTGAAATATGAATGAAGTGTTATGATTTCTCTGTACAATTGATTTTTTGAGTACTGGCACTATTCCTGGGGAAGTGGACACGTTCCGTTGAGCTGCCGAATTTTCGACTGAATCATATGAAGTTATAATAGCTTATGTTATGAAGATTTAAGTTATGAACATGAAATTCTATATGCAAGGATATATGAAAGTAAATGATGCAGCATATATATGAGTGCAATTAGTATGTCTATGCATGATTATGTATGAGAATGAAAGGATATGAATATGTTAAATATGGATCCCTTCACCTAGAGGCAGTTATGAGATCCCTCCTTTATGAAGGCAGTTAAATAAGATAAGATGTGAGTCCCTTCACTTGGAGACAGTTGTACATTGAATCCCTCTCTGTGAAGGCAGTATAAAATAATGAGATCCCTTTATCTTGGAGGCACGTGGTCAGATGAGATCCGTCTACATTGAAGGCATGTTGTCAAATGAGATCCCTCTATTCTTGAGGCACGTGACCAGAAGAGATCCTTCAATTTAGAGGCACATGGCCAAAATGAGATCCCTCCAAGACTAGAGGCACGTGAATCCCTCAGTAGGTCGGGCCGTGTGACGACAGTCACGAGTTGAGCTCACTCCTAGATTAGACTACCCAAGAGCAGTAAAGACTAAAGAAAAGAAAGCATAGAAAGTTAAAGTAAAATACTAGTGCATTTACAGGAATTTAAATATGAGTATTTGCATAATTATATCCCATGTTTTATTGATGCTGAGACTGTTCTATCTACTTATGCTGTGATTATTATTCCGAATATGAAATATTGCCAATATGACTCAAGTGCGTGGATAAAATGAATTCTGCTTCGGATAATATATTTTTCAAACTATAAAATTGAACAGTCGAGTTAACTTGCTCACATTTTTCATAATAAATCGAAGCAGCTGGAGTTAATAATGATGACACAGCATATGTTAGTTTAATGAATCCTACTGAGAATTTATAATTCTCACTCCTATGTTTATTTTCGTGTTATCTCCAGATAGTTCAAAAGTTCAGAAGAAGGTCCTTCGAGGCGGAGTTGACTAGTAAGATTGATGGTGGCCAAAGGTTGCTGCCAGACAAGGTCCGATTAAGTGATAGTAACAACTCCTAGGTGAGGTATTATGACTTAAGCATAGTACCATACTTGGGAGGGTGTTACACTAGCCCCTGAACAAGTTTAAGGGGAATAGATCAGTGGGGAGGTCGGGGAAAGTAAACCAGACAATCCTGTATAGGAACGAGCTCGATCCTGAAAAGCAGACTATTACCCAACAGCATATGGCCAATAACTCCCAGTGGACCAAGGATGGAAAAAAAGTTCTAAGAGGCGAAAGCCTTCAAGTATAAGATGTATTTTCCAATTGCACATTAATATGTACAGTATGATAATCCTTAATTGATTGTTCTAGTTACCTGTTTATTTCTATTGATATATTATTGTTTACTTATAGTTACTATTTTAATTGCATTAGCATATCTGTTAACCAAAATTGAGTTTGTTTCGGTGTATGTTTTATAATAAGAATTTAAGTTAAATATTACTATTATGTCGTACTAATTTAAATTATGGAAACACCGAAACAACTGGGAATGACAACGATGACAGATATGTATAAACTAGGAATTCCTACCGAGATATCTTTATTTCTCACCCTACTATATGATTCCGCATCATTCTCAGATCATGGAGAATGCGGTCACGGGCGTCTTGGTCATTGAGTTTCCTAAACTTCATATCCACATCAACCCGTTTATAGACTTTGTGTATATATTTGGTAGATGTCAATTTCGCCTTTATTTCTTCTTCTAAAGAGATTTTGCTGTACCACTCATGCATCTGCTTTTCGATCTTGCCGTCCCTTATATTGCCATTCCCCTCTACATGGCCTATCCCTTTCTACCTCCACCAGCAGCAGCACCAGCTCCCATGGCTCCGCCTGTCTCACCACCGTAGCAGATGCCCTCGGTCTCGATGTCTGAGGAGGATCCGTCTGAGGCAGCGAGTTCATCTTCCTCGTCCTCTGCTCCTAGCATGGACTACACTCCTGCGGATGCCAGCATGGCGAATGGATTCCTTTCCTTGGAATCCATTTAGATAATGTGCATGCCGTAGCAGTAGTAGATGTATAAGGGGCCCTCTTTTGGCAGTCTGGGTCATGGACAGATAGATAGGAGTTAGGAGTTGTACATGAAATGTCCCATAGGGACCAGTTAGGATACTGTTCATAGAGACAAGCCGATTTATTTTGTGTTAGTGGCCTCATTTTATTACCCTGTACCATTTTATGTATCGTTTGCCAACTTTGAAAATAGACATGTATATATATATATATATATATATATATATATATATATATATATGTATATACTAATACTCTATCTATTTTGCATTTTTATTTATGTTATGATACTTCCAGTACAATGATTTTCTAGTATTTATTCCGCCGTCAAACAAAAAAATTGTTAAGTGAACTGTCAACTTTATATGAGTAATTAATAATGAAACAGAAAACGAAATTTAACCAGCTCGCCACACGTAATAACTTATCAGGTAATATATTATGACTTAAGCATAATATTTCGTTTGGTAAGGTGTTACACTATAAACACCTTCAGTGAGGTGCAGCATACTAATAGAAAATAGATAAGTCAGATAGAAAATAGTATCATACATTCATGGAACCTTTACTAGCATATGTACATAAGTGTTGAGTTCAAAGTCATAGCTACATAAACACTGTAGGTACAATAATATTGGGCCATTACAAAAAATGAATCAACCTGTACTCATGAAGTGTAGACCTACATATTCCAAAAGAAACCTAGATCTGTGGCCCAAGTCTCATTGCCACCAAAAAAGGGTCACACTGTACATGTGTATCTGTTGATGGATGGATCCCGTCTAGCCAGACTCCAAAGAAAGGAATCCGTTGGCCATGCCAGGGCTGGCTGGGGCATAGCTATCACCGTCTGAACTAGAAGAAGAAGGTGAAGAAGCCGTCTCCTCGGACGGATCACTGTCGGATGAGATAACAGGTACCACTTGCGGTGGCGATGAAGCAGGTATTAGCGGGGATGCTGGTACTGGAGCTGGAGTTGGTTGAGCCATGTGCAAGGGGATGGCTATGTAAGGTGTAGATGGATCAAACATCGGGTGGTGGAAAGGAATAGCGAAGTCCCTATAAAAGAACATATATAGGCTAAAATGATAGGTACCAGCTATGTATATAGAATCAACAGGGGTCATAGTGAGTCTGGAGATCAGGTAGCTCGATGAAGAGGATGAAGGTCGCCTCCAAGTTCATGGTCTACGAATGAGACGGAAATATACAATAGCGTGAGAATTTGATGAAATTCTCAATAGGACTCTAAACTATACTACGCTAATGTCGCCATCATCCTTAGTTGCTTTGGCTTTTATTTAAATTAAAAGCAAGTGTAATATAGCTATAATATTCTATTCAATTAATGTTAAGAGAAGGCATAACCCGAACCAAGACTTAATTTTACTCTAATTAACAAGAAGTAGAAACAGATACATATTTCTAACAGGATTTGTGTACTACCAAAATATAAATAAGAATATAAGCATAAGAGATATACAGATAACGATGCATTTAGTTCAGGATTAATAAATAGAACTATGTGAAAACATGAATGGAAGTGAAATGCACTTAGCTTTAGTGGTTCTTTAACTCATATGATTTACACTTTTCCACACTTGGTCCCTTGGGAGTTTTTGGCCGCATAACTTCTGGGTAATAGTCTGCTTCTCAGGATTAAACTCGTTCCTATATAGGAATGTTGGGTTTACTTTCACCAACCTTCCCACCGATCTATTCCCCTTAACTTTAATCCGAGGCTGGCCCAAGTATTATGAAACTTTCCTCATAACCAAATTCTTATAAGTTTCATGCAAGTATGAACATATATCAATGTGTGCCTCATAATTTATAATAATCTTTACCGAAATTTTAGCAGCATGACGGATCGTGTCCTTTTTTCCATGAATAGTGCTAGTACTCAGACAACCAATTATTTAGAGAAACCACAATAGCACATTCATTTCTCAATATTATTCAATAACATTGCCAAAAACTCAATATTTATACCTAAGTATAAGTTTCTGCTTATGTTGTTCATTTTTGCCCGATTTTTGAAATTAAGCCATAATTTCTATTTAACTCCTTTGGATCTAAATTTTGGATATGTTGGATTATTATATGTCTATTTTCTAACCTCTTTAGTCCTATTTAATTTTGATAAGTGTAGCTCAAGTTATTAGGGTTCTATCTTGGCTTGCCCTGTAGCTGGCCAGAATTGCACACTCAAAAGTAAAAATTCACTAAAAATCAAAACTTACTTGGATTTTTACCAAACCTATGTAGATTTAAAGCTTATTGATTTGTTTTCATACCAAAGTTTCACTTCGTTTGACTAAGGAGAACTTAAGTTATGAGCTCACAAAATTAATAGACTTGGATTGCCCTGTCTCTGTTCCAATAGAACCAAGGGCAACTTCAATAATTTACTGGAAATTATAGAAAACAAATTTGATGATAAAATAGCATGTTCTCCTATGTCTTAACTTTCTATCAAATTTTGTTGCACTCCATTCCAAGTTGTATAGGGCAAGTTTGCCCTGAATAACCTCCCCTGTTCAAAATCAAACCCAAAAACCTAGGGCAAACTTCCAAAATTCATATCTCCCTCAATACTAACTCAATGGCTTTATAATTTACATGTATGGAAAGCCCTAGAAATCTAGTATAATATAAAAATATTTTCATCTCAATTTGAAGTCTATAGGCAAGTCCGTACAATGCACAAGTACAGACGCCGTATGAATTTTGAGGAAACCTGGTTCTATTTTGGTTCTTTCTAGTAACTATCATTTAAGCTTCAAGTTAACCCAAACAAAACCATACCAAATCATCCTTAAATCACCCAATAAGTATCACACCATATCACCTTAAAGAAAAAAGATCAACCACAGCCACCAAGATAAGAACAATAATCAAATCAAGAGGATCCTACCTTGATCTAGTAGAGTAACTAGTAAGAAGAAGTCTTGAAGAAGTAGAATGATCAAAGCTCAAGGACAAGGTGAGATGAAATGTGTTGAAGAGAGAAAGATGGAGGAGGCTGCAAGAGAGAAAGAATAGGCTGAATTTTGCTTGAAAAAAAGAAGAAGGAGGATCACCAAAAGTTTAATGAGGTGGTTGGCAAACTTAATTCTAATTGGATGAGAGTTAGTGGCCAAAATTCAGCCAACCCTCTTCATTTTGTGGCTATTTTGTACCACCATTTAAGTAGTTATGTGGCTGCATATTCAGCCATTAAACATAGGGTTTAGGGTGTGTAATTATATTGATTCATTTCTGATAGTTTAAAATACCGAATCTCGACCAATTTCCTTCAAATCGGCAAAATGGTTATGAAGAATTTTTTGAAGCTTTCTATATTGCTATTCAAATTATTCTTAAGCCTAAACTCTCTAATTTATACTTAATTGGCCTTAAATAAATACTTAATCGATTTATAATTAATTTCACTTATTCGGTAAAAACCCAAAAATTTAGTTAAAAATGATAAAATTTTTCGGACATTACAGCCTCCACCTCGTAGTGGGTCAGGGCGGTATTGTCTAAAATTTGGGATAGCCCCTGAATGGATTTAAGGGGAATAGAATGGCATCAAGGTCGAAAAAAGTATACTCGTTACTCATGTATAGTACAAGTTTGGACATGAAAAGCAGGCTATTATCCAGAAGTGAGAGAGTCTATTCACCTCTAGGGGACCAAGTATAGAGAAGCAAAAGGCAAGTTAAAGGAAGAAAAAGACAAGAAAGTTAAGTATACTTTCATAATTTTAAGTATGAGCATTGCATATGCATATTCCATTTTCTTAGAATGCTGTAATTGTTATATCTGAGTATGCTGCAATTGCTATTATAATTGTTATGAAATATGCCAAATGGTTGCTAAAAGTTATTTCACTTCGAGAAATATATTTTCAAACTTAAAATTGAATCAATACTTATATTTATGTATGTGTTCACATTTTCATAAGAAAATAAAGCGGTTAGAATGTTTATGATGGCACTGTATGATTAGTAGTTTGAGTTTACCTACTGAGGACTTAAGGTCCTCACTACCTATTTGTGTATTTTTCTATAAACATTCCAATGTATAGAATAGACTTCAAGTTGGCAATGGATGTCTTGAAATGCTTACAAGATGTAAGACCTGGACCTTAGCCCAGTCCGAGAGACCAAAGTAGGCGGCCGATAGCTATCAAAGTGACGACAGCAGACCAAGATAAGAGTTATATGCAATATTAGTTAAGTTTCTTTTAGTTATATTTATTTTACCTTATGTGTATGAATATTTGGGATTATAAACCCTTATTCAGTGAAGAATTTTAAAGTTTCACGGCCATATGTATAATATTTTCTTATTTTAAGTGTTTTATAGTATTCGTAATGACTTCTAGATATAACTCGATGGCTTGAGCATGGTGTATGTGTTTGGAGGGTGTTACAATGAACAATATATAAACAATGGATTATATATTCCAATTTGATAGTTTTGAAACCATATTATCCAAAACAGAGTTTATTTTATTCATATACTTGACAAATAAAGATAAAGAATTTGATCATGAATATAGTAAATTAAAGGACAATTAAATAGTATGCATAAATGAATGCACATGAGTTCTTAATACAAGTGCACTTGACATTTTCTTTTCTTAACTTGTATCATAATCTTTCCATACTTGGTCCCTTGGTAGTATTTGGCCATATAAACTCCTAGGTAATAGTTTGCTTTCAAGATCGAGCTCGTTCCTATACAGGATTGTCGGGTTTACATTCCCCAACTCTCCCACCAATCTATTCCCCTTAATTTATTCCAGGGCTAGCCCAAGTAAGATGGAATCATACTTTCATTTTGAATCACAAACTCATGAACATTATGCTTGAATGACTTGAAATATAATGCATAATTCACATATTTTCTGCCAAAAATTCGGCAACATAATGGCTAAAATATGAGACATCCCGAAATACAACCAGTAAATTTATAGCCAACCAGTCACAATAACAAGATCTAACATATTCATATATCAATATCACATTGTATCACAAAGGGTTGCATCCACAGTTCAGCCTTTGGTCTTTGATGACTCATTAGCTTCTAGCTTTTGAAATTGTCAAGATGTTTTATTTGTTTCAATTCTACCCTATTTCATAAATTGCACTAAAATTTTATTTTAACTTATTTTGATCTAAAATTTTAATATATTGTAGCCTTGCCAGTTTATTTTAAAACTTCTTTGGTCCCATTAAGCTTTGAGGTATATAACTTAAATTATTAATGTTTTGTTTAAGGCTACCCTGTTTTAGGACAGATTTGATCATCTAAGTTTAGAAAATCACTAAAATTTCATTTCCATCATTTTTATACGAATTTTAACCAAATTGAAGCTAATTGAATCACCTTTCAGTCTCAATAAGGTTTGTCCTAATTGGGTGGGTAAAGCTCAAGTGACGAGCTCCTCAACAAGGCTATCCTATATTGCCTTGCCCCAATCCTAATAGGACATAAGGTAAATTTAGAGAATTATTGGGAGCAATGAACCTAAGATATAAGTCTAAAATTCTTATGGCATGATTATCTATGTGTTAGCTGCCTAACAATATTATTTTCACTCGATTTGAAGTTGTATGAGGTAAATTATGCCCCTGACAACACATGCTGGTGAAGATAGTGAATAGAATTCAAAGGGCTACTTCTAAAGTTCATAACTCTCTCATTTCAATCCAATGATTTTATAATTTATATGTTGGAAATCCCTAAAAGCTAGTTTCATTTAAAAATAGTTTCAAAAAATTTAAACCTCTTTAGTTCAAGAAATAGGGTTTCTATTCCAGTAACTCTGTTTAAGTGTTTCCTTAAGCTTATGACCAAATCTCCAACACAAACCAAGAATTTCCATCATAATTCATTATAAATGAGTCATATACTCATCAAACAACATCATATGAAAGAGAACACATGGAACCCTAGCAGATTACATACATCCTAAAAGTCCATATAATTCAAGAATCCTACCTCAAATCTCAAGTTTGAGCTAAAAAGAAGCAAGTTTGGGTATAGATATAGAAGTGGGATGAAGAAATGAGGATGGAGAGATGAAGTTGAGGAAGAAAAATAGGAGAGAGGTTTGATGGTAGGCTAAAAATTTGGGGTAAATTTGGAAGAAATTGTATGTCTTGAGTCATAAAGTAAGATGACTTATGCATGGGTGATTGGTGGATTCAAAATTTCAGCTTAATATCATTGAGCTTCCCATGTTGTGTGGCCATCTTTGGGCTAACTAAAGGGGTATAGTGTTAGCTCTAATGCCCTTCAGAAACCATTATGTGGCTGTAAACTAGAATGAGAACTAAGGTTTTAATGAATACCAAATCAGAGTTTAAGCTAATCTTGTTATATACATATACATGAATTGATTCTAGAAGCATTTCTTTGTGAATCATGTGCATTATATGCTTCAGGATCATCAAAGTCAGGTTATCCATTGGTACTTTAAATTGAATATACTTGATATAGAATATATGCTTCGTATACTTCTCGAATTATTAAGAAAGAAACAAGAAAGAAGGTTCAGAAGGATGAAATTGCAACATCAGAAGGGAAAATGGTGCCTCAAGAGCGAACACTATTCATTCAAAAAGATAACCTTGTCTAGAAGGGAAAATCTCTAGAGACATGCTTCTCATGAAGTGTTACACCTTCAAAGCTTCCTCTGCATGCTTTAAAAGACCAATTCAAAATGTCAAAAAGGTGATTTGACAAGATACAAAAAAGGCGTTGACAAGTTTGAGTTGATAGGAAACCAATAAACGGCTACTTTTATACTTCTATGTAAGTTTTGAAGAACAGGAAAAGGGAAGGCTATTTTTTCTCCATCCAGTCGAAGACCAGCAGACTAAAAGGATCACAAGGATCAAGCCCTGCAAGCTTCAACGGTCATATTCCAAAATCTATATAAGGTTGGAAATCGAAGAAATAAAAGTTGGACTGTTTAAATATTTTCTATGTAAAAGGAGCTTCCTTACTTCATCCGTCTCAAGTTTCTAAAGCACCAGAAAGTTACTTATCGTAACTTTAGGATATAAGAAAATCTTCTCTTCTGATCTATAATAGATAATATTCTCTCTTTGAGAATTTAGAGAAGTCTCATATACAGTACTTCATTGTCCAAATCTCTGTTGAGAAAGTTAATGTGAGTGTTCAAACAAAGCATACCATTCACATCATTTGTATTTGGACCTAGTAGTGGTCAGTAAGAAGCTTGGAGAGACTAAGAAAATACTACTCATTTGTACAGCTTGGAGAGCCTTAAAAAAGACTACTTGCTTGTAGGAAGCTTGGAGAAGCTTGTACAAAGAATACTCGAAGTATAAAATCTCAACAAAGAATTGTAGATTGGAAGTAGGGAAGTGGTTTAGCCGAACTAGTATAAAAATCTCTGGTGTGATTATCTCTATCTCTGATCTTGTTATTTGAATTAATCACATAGGTTCAACTTTGTTTAAACTCTATCTGAAACAAAGTTTATTTCTATTTTACATGTAAATAAACTATTTCGTAAACTAACACAATCACTTCCGCAATCCAAGTTTGAACTTGAGATAGATTTTTTTGACGAAAGTTTTCAAATATTAAAGTTTCTCGAAAGCACGATTCAACCCCACTTCTCGTGCTATCCTATCCAACAATTGGCATCAGAGCCTAACTTTGAGGTTGAGTTTCCTAACGGTTGTAGAGGTCAAAGATCCTATCAGATGGCTCAACAGATAAATCACATTGTAGAAGGTCAATCTATAAATCGTCCTCTGTACTTCAATGTTGAAGATTATCTTTATTGGAAGGATAGAATGAGACTCTTCATAGAGTCCACTAGTTTGGACATGTGGAAGATTATAGAAAATGGTGACTATATACCCACGGTTGAACAACCAGCAGCTTAAGTAGTTGCTGATCCAGAATTACCTCACTTGTTGTAGTCAGAGCCATCCCTAGAAATGAATAGACTGATCAACACAAAACCAAGGTCCAAATGAATGCCAAGGCAAAGTATCTTCTCACATGTGCCTTGAGCAAAGGTGAATATGACAAGATCATATCCTATGACTCAGCTAAGGAAATCTGGGATATACTTCAAGTACTGCATGAAGGAACGGACAAGGTCAAACAAACCAAGATCAGCATGTTGCTTCATTAATATGAAATATTCAAAATGATAGAGTGTAACATCCTCCTCTGTACAGTACTATGCTTAAGTCATAGTGCCACACTCTGGAGTAGTTACTGTTACTTGAGCGGACCTTATTTGACAGCAACTTCAGCCATCTTTGAATCTTCTCGAATTATCTGGAGATAACACCGAAACAGGAGTGAGAATTTTAAATTCTCAGTAGGATTCACTGAGAAATTTCATACTGTGTCATCATTATTATCTTCAACTGCTTCGATTTATTATGAAAAAGGTGAGCATGTTATATAGATTGTTCAGTTTTATAGCTCAAAAATATATTATCCGAAGTAGAGTTCATTTTATTTAAGCACTTGAATCACATTGCAATTATATGATCAATTCTTGTTTCATAATTAGCATGGCAGTCACAACACTCACAAATATAGTAAATTTTAGCATAACTAGAATATCGGACTATACACACACACACACACACACACACACATAAAGGCACTTATTTAACCTTCCTTTACTTTTCTATAACTCTCTTTCTTGACACACCTGGGCGTTATGTATCGCCGTTCTCAGAGTGCAGTTTTTCTTAATTTCCTTTACTTATCATGCACATTCCAGAGTGTGATTGCTATGTCATACTCCATCGGAGTGTTATCGCCATGTCACATTCCCTAGGATGTGCTCATCATGCCATATTCCAGAGTATAATTGCCATGTCATACCCCATCGAGGTGTGATCACCATGTTCATATCCATCGGGGTGTGATTGCCATGTCACACTCCTTAGGAATATAGGACCTTTATCATGTCTTTTAACTGCCTTCACAGAGAGGGATCCAAATAACTGCCTCCGAGTGAAGGGATTCATTCTCACATATTTATATATCTCTTCCTTTGCATGCAAAGATGCCATTTTTCATAAAAAGAATCATGATCATATCGTCATGCAATGTTTACATGCATTGTAGTGCACTTACTTTCGAACACTCTTGCATTTAGAATTTCATATTCATAACTTAAATTTTCATAACATAAGCTATCATAACTTCATATGCTTCTACCGAAAATTCGGCAGCATGATGGATCAAGTCCGCTTCCCCATGAATAGTGCCAGTCAACTAGACAGTCATTCATATAGAAAAATCAATGCAAGGTATAGATGCTACAATAATCAAACAAGGTTTCATAACCTTGATCTTGAATTAGTTTTCTGTTCTGCCACTTCCTTTTGATTCTACCCGATTTTTGTAACTTAGACCATAAATTCGTTTTAACTCATTTAGACCTGAATTTTGGATATGTTAAAGTGTTATGTGTCTATTTTCTAACCTCTTTGGTCCATCTAATTTTGATAAATGTAGCTCAAGTTATTTAAGTTCTATCTTGGCACCTCAGCTGGCTGTAATTACACACTCAAAAGTAAAAATTCACTAAAAGTCGAAAACTAGTCGAAATTATACAAAATTTGTATCATATTAAATCTGACAGGACAAGCTTTCATTTAAAATAAGTCCCATTTCATTTGCTTGAGTAGAGCTTGAGTTATAAGCTCCAAAGTTTGACCTCTCTGGACTACCCTGTTTTAGCCCGATTTGCACTAAGGGGACTTCCTTGAACTACTGGGAGCAATTGGGATCGAATCTAACTCTGAAATTTGTATGAAACTTTTATCTATGTCTTAGATTTCTAAAAAAATTAGTTTCACTCAATTTGAAGAAGTATAGGGCAAGTTATGCCCCTTGAATTCCAGTCTGCTCAGAATTAGGGTCAGAATTCTAGGGTAAATTTCAAAAATTTGTATCTCACTCGATACTAATCCAATGGCCTTATAATTTATATGGTTGGAAATCCTAGATGTCTAGTTTCATATAAAAATAGTTTCATTATATTTAAATGGCTGTATGTAGAGCCATACACTCCGCCGTGGGGACTGTCATAGGGTTTCTCACTTAGACAGCATCCTGATTCTCCACTTCTTCTAGTTTTCTCCTTCTAACTTCAATTCCAACTCAAGATTTCATGATCATCCAACCATAAACCATAAATACATCCAATATATTACCAAATGAATGAAGCAAAGTAGAATTTCAAATGGCCACAATCCATAGAAATCAAGAACAAAAGTTGAATCATACCTCAAATTGATGTAGAAACTAGCTAGATTTGAGTTTTTGGTGGAGTAAGTAGGTAGAGCTTGGAGATGGGAGGAAGAAGTAGTGGAATTGGAGAAGAGAGAAAGAAGAATGGGCCACTGATGGAGGGAGCACGAAAATGAGGGGAGTTAGGAGAGATTTTGATGTTTTAAAACATGGTTAGTTGGGTTTTATGGCTTGTGATTGGTGGAGGCTTTGGTGGTGGTGAGTGAGCCAAGTTTCTCCACTCTTTGGGCAGTTACTTGGCACCACTTAGGTGGAAGAATGGTGACTGAATATCAGCCACTTATCCTAGGGTTTTCATCACATAATCCTATTGATTTGGTTCTAACAGTTTAAAATACCGAAATTCTACCGATTTCCTTCAAATCGGCAAAACGATTATGAAGAATTTTATGAAGTTTACTATGTTTCTATTTTAATTGTTTCTAATCCAAATCTCTCGAATTAACATCTAATTAACTCCTAATTAACCTTTAATTAACTTCTAATTAATTTTACACATTCAATAAAGTCAGATAAATCGATTAATAACATATATTAAACTTAGCGTAATTCTGGACATTATACTAAATAATTTCTCATAATTTTTTACACAACAATCTAAATTCCCTTTAGCTCTAGTATTTATAATTCATCCCTAATTACTCTTATTTTTCTAATAAATTGATTAACAGCACAAATCAATTGCATTGTTTCTTTGGGATTGTTATCTTTTCGCTTTTTTGTAAATCCTTTAATATTTTTTGTTTGGTTTCCGCAATTAATGACATTTTTCGTAATTATGGGCAAGTCTAGGGGCATCCTACTTCATTTCACATGTGGACACCTCCGTGGCCCAATTGGCCAAGAATTGGATTTCTACATTTCCGCTATGTGGTTCTGCTTCATTTAAAACCTTATTATGCTAATTCTATTAATCTAGGGACCTAAATGTCATTTTCTACAAAGTTTAGGGGAATTATGGAAAAAAATCTTTAGGGATCAACATGTAATTACTAAAAGTTTTGGGCAAGGCTGCAATTGCCAAAAGTTTACATAGGGGCTTTTTTCTTATTTCTTAATTAGATGTATCTCTTTAATGAAACAAAATAATTCAATCAACAGTGCTAATTAGAAGTACCATTTCTTCAGGATGTTACATAGAGCATGAGAATATTGATGAAATGATGACCAGATTCATACATATCATAAATCAGCTAAAGGCCTTAGGCAAAAGGTACACCAATGCAGAAATGGTGAGAAAGATTTTGAGAATTCTTTCAAAGGCTTGGCATCCAAAAGTCACGACTATTCAAGAAGCTAGGGACTTAAACATACTAGCTTATATGCTCTCATTGGGTTATTAAAGACTCATGAGATTGAGTTAAATGAAGTCTCTAATGAGACTGTCAAGAAAGGAAAATCCATTGCTCTGAAGTCCACTCAGAAAAGGACTCAATCTCCTAAAGGCTTGAAAGTCTCAGAAGAATCTGAAGAAGAAGAGGATTCTTCTGATGATGATGATAGTGATGAAATTGCTCACTTAGCAAGGAAGATTTCAAGAGGATTGATAAAAAGGAAGAAGAAGAACCTTGTTCCCAAGAAAGACAAAAAAGGCAAGGTCAAACAAGATGAGATCATCTACTTTGAGTGCAAGGAATCCGGACATGTCAGATCTGAATATCCAAGACTGAAGAAAGCCTCGAAAAAGAAGACCACAAAGAGGAAAGCAATGATGGCTACTTGGGAGGATCTGGACAAAGAACAAAAAAATGCAGAATCACAGAATGAAGAAGAAATTGTAGCAAATCTCTGCTTCATGGCTGGCATTATTTCTGATGAAGAAACTGAGGTACATGATTCTGAACCTGAACTTACTTTTGAAAATCTTCAAAAAGTTTATGATGAAATCTTGGATGATTCCAAGTCTCTTGCTTCTGATTATGCTTTTTTGAAAAAGGATTTTTGAAAATTATCTTTGGAATTTGAAAAACTCAATATTGAAAAAGAGAAGGTTGGGCACGAAAAAGAAAGATTGCAAACTGAAAATATCCTTCTTCAAAAGGATGTAACAGCCCTGAAAATCGAAGTTTCTAAAAGTCACTCTAAGTCTTCTTTTGATGTTTCTGAGTTGCAGAAAATTGTAAAACTTCTCAAATCAGATTTTGAGAAAATGGTTAATGGCTCTAAAAATCTAGATTTGATGCTTGGTGGCCAAAAGCCTTATCTTGACAAAACTAGTCTAGGATTTGAGAAGGAAGACGATGAAAATCATCTAAAGATTCCTCACATCAAATTCCTTCATGCAAATATTGTTTCAAAAAAGGACATTCTTCTGAAAGATGCTTTTCCAGAAGGAAAGCTAAATAGAAAGTGAAAAAACCCAAAAACTCTACTAACATAAAAAGACCCAAGAAGATATGGGTACCTAAAGTTAAAATTTATTCTGATTCAAGTGTGTCTTAAATCAATACATCAAAGGGTGAAGAAGTGGTATCGAGATAGTGGATACTCCAGACACATGAATGGAAATAAATCCTGGTTCAAAAATCTCAGACCCAAGGATGGTGGAATAGTTAAGTTTGCTGGCAGAATCAAATCTAAAGTCATTGGTATAGATAATGTTGGTAAGAACAATTCCAACATAATATCTGATGTTATGTTAGTAGAAGGATTAACTCACAACCTTCTGAGCATTAGTCAATTCTATGACCAAGGCTGCAAAGTTGTGTTTGAACCTTCACAGTGTATAATTAAAGATTTCACAACTGATAAAATCATTCTTATTGCTAGAAGGCACAATAATATATATGTATTATATCTAGATGATCTTCTTGATCAAAGTGTAAAATGCTTAGCTTCCTTTGTGGACGAAAAGTGGCTATGGCACAGAAAGTTTGGTCATACTCATATGAAACTGATTTCTAAAATATCTCGGAAGGAGTTAGTAAAAGGTTTTTGGGCAGAACTAGTAAATATTGCCTGCTATATTCAAAATTGCATTTTTTTTAGGCCTATTCTTACTACAAGAAAATGTTAAAATTCTAACCAAAATTAGTGACCGATTTTATCGGTCTCAATTTATGACTTAAATCACCTGAGGTAGCAAAAAACCAAAAAAAATATGACTGAAAATAAATCGGTCAGTAAAGTATAAAAATTTATGACTGAAAGTAAATCAGTCACAAATTCGGTCAGAACATGTCGTGCCACTTGGAGGGAAATTAAATAGGAATGGAGGGAAATATGTTTGTGACTGATTTGTCAATCAAAAAGACTTATGACCGAAATTTTGGTAGCAAATATTTAGTAGTGTGAAGAAAAAATATATTATGACCAATTATGCAGCCATAAATTTAATATTTTTATTTATTTATTTTGTGACCAATATTTCAGCTAAAAATTTGTGATAGAATTTGTGACCAAAAATAATCATCATAGAATAAGAAGAAAAAATTATAATTGAAAATAAATCGGTCAAAAATTCGGTCAATAAATTATAGAAATTTATGACCGAAAGTATATTGGTCACAAATTTGGTTAGCAAATTTGGCACCATTTGGATGGAAGATAAGTGGGAGTGAAGGGAAATATATTTGTGACCAATTTATTAGTAAGAACAAATTGTGACTGAAATTTCAGTCAAAAAGTATCTAGTGTTGTGAAGAAAAAATATATTTTAACCAATTATGCGATTACAAACTTAATATTTTTTTTGTGACCAATATTTCGGTCAAAAATTTGTGACCAAAGGCAATTATCATAAAGTAAGAGAAAAAAAATTATAACTGAGATTATATCGGCAAATAAATTGGTCAGTAAAATATGCAAATTTATGACCAAAAGTATATTAGTCAAAAATTTGGTTAGCAAATTTGGCACTATTTAGAGGGAAGATAAGTGAGAGTGGAGAGAAATATATTTGTGATTGATTTGTTAGTCAGAACAAATTGTGACTGAAATTTCGGTAAAAAAATATTCGCTATTATAAAGAAAATTATATTATTTTTATTTGATAAAAAATAAAAAAATTATATTCTAACTAATTATGGGGTCACAAATTTAATATTTTATTTATTTGTTTTTTTTTTGTGACTAATATTTCGGTTAAAAATTTGTGATTGACTTTGTGACCGAAATCAATCATCGTAGGTGAAGAAAAAAATTATGATGGACAACAAATCGATTAGAAAATCAATTAGTAAATTGTAAAATTTTTTTATAAAAGATATATCAATCATAAATTGGGTTAGAAAATATGGCACAAATTGGAGGGAAATTGAAGATGAGTGAAGGGAATATATTTGTGACCAATTTATTGATTAGAAAAATTGTGACCAAAATTGCAATCAGAAAATATTCATTCTTATAACAATAATTATCTTCTATCTGATTATGCAATCACAAATTTAATATTTTATTTATTTATTTTTGTGATCAATATTTTGACTAACAAATCATACAAATTTATAAATCGATCACAAAATGGGTTAGAAAAGTTAGAGTTATTTAGATGGTTTATAGTTTAGGAAAATATATTTGTGACCACTTGGTTGGTCAAAAATAATTTCTTATTTTTAATTAAGATTTTTTTTTGGTGACCGAAGGATCAGTCAAAAGAATTTTTATTTGTATAAAAAATTAATATTCTAATCGATGCTATGATCACAAATTTAATTATGTTATTTATTTTTTTATAGATTAAATTAATCCATTAATCCCCCTATTTTGTGGAAAAATTCATTAAGGTCCCTACACTTTCAAAGTTGATAATTCGGTTCCTAAATTTATAAAATATTTAATGCACATAATATATGAATTAAATATTTATGACTATAATTTATATTTGATAAATAAACATTTAATATATATATATATATATATATTATTAAAATTATAACTAAAATATTTAAGTAAAAAAGTATTTAATCAATTTTTTTTGAACTTAAAATAAATTAATATAATTATAATGTTTGAAAATATGATAAATGACTTATATTTTTAATATAATAACTATTTGTTTAAATTTCTTTTGGAGTAATTTGCATGCATAGATTATTTTTATACACTAACAATATAAAATAACTTTATATTATCATTCAATAGACATGTGTCCAAAAAAGAGGGTACACTATAAATTTTGAAAACCTATAAGATAATGGTTGAAAATGACATGGTTTGTATTCTTTGCAATTATTTTTTTATTTTTAATTTTTTTAAGATGAAACAACATGTGTATATCTTCTATTGAAGATAATCCTGTTTGAGTATTTTAGATACTATATAAGATGCACAACTCTCTCAATATCAGTTACTCCATATCCAATACTCAAACCCGAGACCATTGTATAAGGGGAAGGAGCATCTAATATTTCTATTGACCAATAGTATAAAGTTGTGTTACATTGTTGGTGCATACAAATTGATCTCTTTTACAATTATTTTATTAAATTGAATTATTTTAAATATTTCATGTTTTATTATATATAGTTATAATAAATAATAAATATTATCTATTATTAAAGATTAATTATTTATTTACTATAATATTACTGTCATTTTATATAATAATAATTTAAAATATATAATTTAAAACTTTTTATTGGATTTAATTTTAATTTACTAACATTATACAATCTTTTTACACTCTCAACCAATCAAATCTTCCTATATGTATGACTTTTGAAGTAGTGGGTATAAAAGTCAAATCTATTTACTGATGTAGCAAATATATAGTTGAATGATAGTGTAAAAAAATTTTACACTATTAATATAGACTCGTTTGGATGAGCTTCTCAGAAAAAATATTTTTTAAAATTATCTTTTTTTTTTAGATCTCTTAAAAAGTAAAAGTTATTTTATATTTGAGTGTAAAATTAATTTATGTTTGGGCATAATATTAAAATATCTTCTTTTATTCTTAAACATCTTTTTTATATTATAAAAAAGATATTTTCTAAAAGATAAAAATAGTAGATTCTCAAAAAAGATCTTTTCATGTTTTCTATAGTGATTCTATTTTTACAAAAAAAATTATCCAAACATATAAAAAACACCAAAAGTACTTGTTTTTATTAAAAAATGATCTTTTTTAATGGCACCTAAATAAGCACTATATCAAAATTAAACTCTTATTATTATTATTTTTTATTGTTTTCACATAAACATTCTTAACACCAAAACCTATTTCACTTTTTCCTTATAGAATTCCCGCACAGCCGCACTCTTCATACCCTCAAACCTCAGTGTCAAACTCACACCCTCAAATTATCAGCCGCACATGCTCAAGTATTCTGCCAATCTTGTGTCGCGCCTTTGCCAGGAAACTCCCTTATTGCAGTCTTTTGATTCTTGGTAAGTCTTTTCTCAGTAGTGGCTATGGTTGCCTTTTGTTCTTGAATATTGGCGTCGACATTTATGGTTTCAAGGAAAAGCCCAATTCACATGAAGTATTTCTATGGTGAATTGAGCTAAAAGATGCAAACCGTGAATTGCCCTAATAGACAAAATAGGAATTGGCTTTGTTTGAGATTTATCTTTCGTTGACTTTGGTCCTCCATGTTAATTGTAACGTCCTCTTCTATACAATATTATGTTTAAGTCATAGTACCATACTCTGAAGTTGTTACTATTACCTGAGCGGACCTTATCTGACAGCAACTTCAGCCGTCTTTGAAACTTCTCGAACTATCTAGAGATAACACAGAAACAAGAGTGAGAATTTTAAATTCTCAGTAGGATTTACAAAGAAATTTCATACCGTGCCATCGTTATTATCTCCAGTTGCTTCGATTTATTATGAAAAAGGTGGACATGTTATATAAACTGTTTAATTTTATAGTTCGAAAATATATTGTTCGAAGTAGAGACCATTTTATTCATACACTTGTCATTTAGGTGAGCCAATACAAAATAAATTCATGAATTATACTATGAATAATAACTGAAACGTATTAAAATATAATACCACTAATATAATGAAAACATAAAATCTGCACATGCCTTTACTTGTACTTGAATTTATGCAGTTACACATAATTTTCTTTTCTTCCTTTACTTGTTATACATATTTCAGAATATGATCACCATGTTATACTCCGTAGGGGTGTGATCACCATATCGCACTCCTTAGGAATATGTTCATCTTGCCACATCCCAGAGTATGATCGCCATGTCATACTCTCTTGAGGTGTGATTGCCATGTCACATCCCTTAGGGTGTGGGATCATTATGGTACATTCCAGAACATGATCGCCATGTCATACCCCATCAGAGCGTGATCGCCATGTCACGTCTTTTGGAATATGGACTCATCATCATATCTTCTATCATAGAATATTTATTATAGCTTTCATCATAATCATGAATGCATATGTATCAAAGTGTATTTCATAACCTATGCATAGGCTTTGCCAAAATTTCAGTAACATGATGGATCAAGTCCACTTTCCCGTGAATAGTGCCAAGCTACCAATACAATCAATTAAGTATGCAATTCAATGTAAAACAACAAGTTACAACAACATTATTGACCATATGGTATGTCAAAATCAATAGGCATATCAACAGAGTTTTCTGCTCACTCTGCCCTCCTCTGCCCAAATTTTGTACAATCCACCTTTACTTCTATTCAACTCACTTATACTGAATTTTCATATGTCATAGCTCTATGTGTCTAGTTTCCAACCCTTTTTATCCCATCTCATTTTGATTTGTATAGCTCAAGTTATTAGCATATTATCTCAGACTACCTTGTACTTAGCCAGAAATGCATTCTTATAAGTGAAAATTCACTAAAAATAGAAATCTAGGTTAAATCATACGAAATTTATATCAAATTAAAGCTAACAGAACAAGATTTCAAATGAAATAAGTTTCATATCATTTGCATGAGTATACTTTGAGATATAAGCCTCAAAACTTGACCCTACTAGACTACCCCATTCTAGCCTAGTTTGAACTTAAGGTAACTTCATTGATGTGCTAGGAACAATTGGCAAAGAATATGACTTTGAAATTTTTATGAGATATTCCCTTATATGTTAGCTTTTAAACAACGTTAGTTTCACTCAATTTAGAGTTGTGTAGGGTGACTTACACCCTTCTCAACTCATACTGCCCAGATGAAAATCCAGATTTCTGGATCAAACTTCAAAAATTCATAACTAATTCTATACTAATCCAATGGCCTTATATTTTATATTTATGGAAATCCCTGAATGTCTAGTTTCATATAAAAATGGATTCATCAAATTTAAATGGCTGTAGCCAAGCCATACACTCTGCTGTAGGACTATCAGGTGAAAACCCTAACAACTTCTTGGATCCTTCTCTATCTTCAAGTTCTTTCATCCCAATATCAATTCTAATTGTAACACCCTACTAATTTAATATTATGCTTAAGTCATAACATGAAATTAGGTAGTCTGTGTTACCGTGTTAACATACTACTTAAATTTCATGATTAGTATTACGTAACAGTCGAAATGGCGCGCTGCTATACTATGAGCGTAACGAAACTCAACATAATACCATAACAGATAAGGAATAGTATAATAAGATCAACTATATGCATACATGTATATTTACATGATAGAAGTCATTGCTTTAGTCTATATATATATATAGATATATATATATATATATATATATATATATATATATATATATATATATATATATATATATATATATATATATATGTAATAATAGAGATGAAATAAGGGACATCAAAATTCCTAGTGCTAAAAGCAGAGGCAGAACTAGCAGGAGCAGGCTGTGTGCAACGAGTCCCACTCGGAGTCATAGTGGTGTTGCAGGTCTGGGATCTCAATGATAAGAGTGGCCGTTGAGCCCTTCACCAGCATCTGAGAATGATGCGGAAAATACAGAACGAGGTGAGAATTTCAAGAAATTCTCAGTAGGGTTGTGTTTAGTGGTTATCTGACGTCACATGCATTCTCAGTTGCCTCGGATTTTATTTAATTATAAAAACATGTGTTCAAGCTAGTTATCCGTGTTATTGAGTTTAAGGAAAAGTCTGGTCCGATGCAAGGTTCAGTTTTACTTTAGTGGACATAGGAGACAGAATAACTCACTAATAAGATTTCACAGAATAGTAAACAGAATGAATAAATAATTAACTAGCAGTAAATAAACTTAATAGACACTGTATCCATCTTGACATAATTATTCCATGTAACCATGCATTCATGTAATCATGCAAACTTAATCATGAATCTTTCTTCATAAGTCTTTCCATTATTTTTCATTATTTTCCATCTCTTGGTCCCCTGGGAGTTCTTGGCCATTTAGACTCCTGGGTAATAGTCTGCTTATCAGGATCGAGCTCATTCCTATACAGGAATGCCGGGTTTACTTTCCCCGACCTCCCCACCGATCTATTCCCCTTAACTTCTTATCCGGGGCTAGCCCAAGTAGCATGGAACTTTCATAGTGACATAATCCTTATCATAACTTTCATAGCTCTTCTTGAAATTGCATATGCATCAACATGAAATTCATAACTTATGCAAGGGTCTATCGAAATTTCGGCAGCATAACGGAACGTGTCCGCTTCCCCATGAATAGTGCCAGCACATCAGAGCATCAATTTATCATAAAGATCACAACATTTCACATAAGCTTCAATATTGAACTCATTAAGGCAGAGTTTCTGCCTCAGCATAGTCAACCAACCCGATTTTTATAATTCAAGCCATAATTTCTATTTAACTTATTTGGATCTCAAATTTGGGTATGTTAAAGGGTTATCTGTCTATTTTCTAACCTCTTTAGTCCCATCTAATTTTGATATCTATAGCTTAAGATATTTAGATTTTACCTCGGCCTGCCCAGTGGCTAGCCAGAATCAGACACTTAAAAGTAAAAATCTATTAAAAATCGAAAAATGACTCAAATGATACAAAATTGGACTCATATTAAAGCTAACAGGGTAAAGTTTCATTACAAAAGGTTCCATTCCATTTGGCTTGGTAGGACTCGAGTTATAAGGCCCGAATTCTGACCTTCCTAAACTGCCCTGTTCTGACCCGGCGGGGACATAGGGTAAATTTCTTGGATCACTGGGAGCAACTGGGACCTTATCTAATTGTGAAATTTTTATGAGACATTATCCTATGTGTAAGCTTTCTAAAAAAGTTAGTTTCACTCATTTTCAAGTAGTATAGGGCGAGTTCTATCCTGAACAACCCAGTCTACCCAGAATTAGAGTCAAAACCCTAGGTCGAAATTCAAAAAATCATATCTCTCTCAATACTAATCCAAAAGGCTTATATGATATATCTATGGAAAGCCCTGGATGTCTAGTTTCATATAAAATTAGTTTTATCAAATTTAATTGGCTGTAGGCGGAGCCGTACACTCCGCCGTACGGACTGCCGAGGGTTTTTGGTTCTCCCACCCATCAGCTCTTCCTATTTTCACTCTTTCTTGATTCCAATTCGGTTTTAACCAAACCAACAGCCCAAAACCAATCACATATCATCATAATCATTCATTTAACACCTCAAAGATCATGAAAATAATCCAGGCTCAACCAGCCAAGACCACATAATTGATGCAAAAATAGAACTCCTACCTTTGTTCTAAGTGATTTTGCTGGATTTTGAAGGCTTGGATGAGCAAAGCTTGATTTGGCTTGATATTGGTTGGAGTTATGTGAGTGGAAGAGAGGAGAAGAGAGCTGAAAGAAGAGAAGAAAAGTGGCGCAAGAAAGGGGTCAGAAAGGGTGATAAAGGAGCAAAAAAATCTGATTACATTTGAGTGGTTGTTGTTGATTTGCTTTGGCTTTTGATTGGCTTAGAATCGAAGGCTGAAATTCAGCCAGCCCTCTTCACTTTCTATGGCCTTCTTTGCGCCATTTTGAGGGATTAAGTGGCTGAGTTCTCAGCCACTCAAAGTAGGGTTAATGGGTTGAAATTCTACTGGTTCGGTTCCGACAGTTTAAAATACCGTAATCTTACCGATTTCCTTTAAATCAGTAAATCGGTTTCGTGAAAATTCTTATGAAATCTTCTATACTTCTAACTTAATCCTCTCATATCTAAACTCAAGTAATTGCTAATCAATTGATTCTAAATAATTATTTAACCGAATTTTAATTATTCTCAATTATTCGATAAAACCGAATAATTAGGTGAAAAACGATAAAAGAATTTTGGTAGATGTTACACTAATCACAACATGCATTCAAAATCAACCATAATCCATCATCATTACTTCAAAGCACATCAGTATCATGAGGAAATCAAGATCCCCACATAGCCCTAAATCAAGAAAAACAAGAAGAGAAGTGGGATTTCTACCTTGTTTAGTTGAATTCTTGTTGATTGGGTGTCTTAGATGGAAGCAACTCTTGATAAGACTTGAAGAGAGGATGAAGATGGAGTGAAGATGAGAGTGAATAGAAGAGAAATGATGGGAGCTTCAGCAGCTAGGTTGGCCGAAAATTCAAGGAGAGAAGGAAAGAAAAAGGTGAAGACTTTTGAAGCAAGTTTCATTTTGATTGGTGGATTTCATCTTGCCTTCAAATTTGGTTTGGCTTCCCACTCTTCATGGCTGATCAAGGCGCCACATAAGGAGGTGTTTTGGCTAAATCTTAGCCATTCATCCTAGGGTACTCATAGCATAACTTCTATTGGTCCGTTTCCGATAGTTTAAAATACCGAAGTCTCACCGATTTCTTTTAAATCGGTAAACCGGTTTTAAAAAAATTCTATGAGGTTTCCTATGTTCCTAACCTAATTCCATCAAGTCCAATCCTTCTAAATCACACTTAATTGGCTTTAAGTGAATGCTTAATTGAATTCTAATTAATCCCAATTATTTGATGAAAATCGAACAATTCGATTAATAATGATAGAATTTTTTGGACGTTGCATTAATCACACATTCATTATATATATATATATATATATATATATATATATATATATATATATATATATATAGAGTGTCCAATATTCAATTTTATCTACCTTCTTGTAAACAATGTACAAAATTTCATTGATTTAAATGAATATTTTAATTCTGTTAGAACTTGCTTTGTCTCTGTCTTAAAATTTATTGAATAAAAAATCTTGTGGATATAACTGTATCAGCCATGTCCCAAAAATCTCTGTGGTACTGAAAGCTGCTTTCTTTATTCTATGATAACTTGTGCATATGGTAGAATCTTATGAGTTAAGATAGTTATTTTGTTAAAATAGTTTATAATTATAGTTGTGGGAGTTGATAACAAGTCAAATATGTTGGTAACATAGGAAATGCTCGGAAGATGTGAAACAAGATACTCTTTAAATTGGACATAAATGTTAGACTAAGAACTCGTGTGATAAAGTAATTGGCATGTTTAGTTGATGCTATAACTATTCTAGTTTGGTAGAATTGTAATGACTTATCATTAAATGTATTGTTTGATTGTTAGATATTTTAACTTGAATATTTGTATATTGCCATTGTTATAAGTTGTATATGTTGTTTTTTTACAGGAGACATTTCATTCTGCATCACAAGAGTTACATTCTAGTAACAATGTTGCGAGGGGTCTTCTGAGGTTCAACAATCAGCTACAGAGTTAAAGTTAGATCTATGGATTAAGACTGTTGTTGGAAAGAATAAAGGACATGTTTATGGACTTGGAATAGAGTCCACAGTAGTTGCTAGCCATCATGCCTCTACTTACTCATCCATGCAGATGAGATCATTGATTGACACTCCAGAAACTCAAGAGCAATTAAAAACTTTAATTGATACTGCAACATCTAAACTACGAGCTCAAGTTGAGAAAGAGCAGTTTGAGAAAGAGCAAGCTCAATAGAGGCTTCAAAATACAGAAGCAAAGCTGCAAAATACTGAACATAAGGTAGAAGAGTTGTTTCTCAAGTTTGAACAATTTACTTCTACTTCACATCCTCCATCAGATGCTTCTGCCCATGTAGATGACAATGATAATGATGCTGATTTTAATTCTGAAGACTTTTAGATTTTACTTCTCTTTCTAGTGACAATGCTAATGCTACTATTAATTATGAGTTGTTTCTTAATTAGGATTTATGTCTCTTTCTTTCTTTCTTTTGTTAATGATGTTGACATTGATTATGACCACTGGGTTATATTGAGGGCAATGATGCTTATGCTAATATTGATTATTGGATTGTCTTTTGATGATAATTGAACAAACAATTTTGATTTTTCTGGTAGGTTTTGAAAATACATTTATAAAAATAATAATTTTGTGGTAAAAAACTACTTCATAAAATAGTGATAAAAAATGTAGTCACAAATTAGTGACTGAATTTCTAACCATATGTTTAAAACTAGTGACTGATTTTGTGACCAAATAAAAAATTTTATTAATTGGATTTGTTTGCAATTTTGACAAAAAAAAATGGTCACAAAATTATGACTGAATTTCTAACCATGTATTTAAAAATATTTTGTGACTAAATTTGTGACCATTTTATCAATCAAAATTCAAGAAAAAATGGCCAATTTTCTACTTTTTTGTGACCAATTTTTTTGAAAACTACCCATCACAAAATTGGTCACAATAAATTTTGATAGTTATTTGTGACCAATTTTATCAGTCAAAATTCGTGAAAAGTAACCAATTTTTTGTCCTTGTTGTGACTAAAATTTTTGAAAATTATGCGTCACAAAAGCGGTCACAAATATATTCTGACCGTTATTTATGACCAATTTTGTGGGTCAAAACTCAAGAAAAATAACCAATTTCATGCCTTATTTATAACCAATTTTTAATGAAAAAACCAGTCAAAGAATTGGTCACAAATATTACTGACCGATAAAATCAGTCAAATTTTTTTTTCCAACCTACGAAATAATGACTGATAGAAATCAGTTAGAAATCGGTCAGTAATTCCTTTTGTGACCGATTTTGTTATGTTTTGTGATTGATTTGGCGGTAAAAAATTTGCTTATTTCTTTTAGTAGAAAACTCCATATGAATTATGGAAGGGAAGAAAACCTAACATTTTTTATTTTCATATCTTTGGATCTGAATGCTTTGTACTTAACACCAAGGACAAACTTTCAAAGTTTGATCCAAAATCTAATCATAGAATTTTCCTAGGATATTCTTCTATTTCAAAAGCTTACAAGGTGTTCAACAAGAAGACTCAAGTAGTGGAAGAAACCATCCATATAAGCTTCATGGAAAAGAAGAATGACCTTAATCAGAAGGTTTCAGATCTGGAAGAAGAAATGGAAAGTATGTCATTAAATGATACTTTCCAAAATCAGCAAAACATTCAGATTGTCGCTAGTAATAACGAGGATGATATTCCTGAACTTCCTGCTCATCAACATGTTTTTGATAACCTTTTTGAAGAACTAGAAGGTATACCTCTGAAGCAAAGATACAATAGTATAAGAGACTTGAGAGCTATCTATCAAAACCAAATTATTGGTGAACCCTCTCAAGGAATCATAACAAGATCTTAACTCAGAAGCAACTCCAATCTTGTTTTTATCTTTGAAATTCAACCAGAAAGTATTGATGAAGCTCTGATGGATCAAAACTGGATTAAAGCGATGAAAGAGGAGCTATCTCAATTTGAGAAGAGCAAAGTTTGGACCCTTGTCCCTCTACCTAAAGGACAAACTGCTTTAAGGACAAAATGGGTGTTCAGAAACAAGCTTGATAAAAATGGACAAGTTACCAAAAACAAAGCAAGACTGGTGGCACAAGGTTATAATCAGCAAGAAGGCATTGACTATGATGAAACCTTTGCCTCCATAGCAAGATTGGAAGCAATCAGAATGCTACTTGCTTATGCCTTATATAAAGGTTTTATGTTATTTCAAATAGATGTAAAATCTGCTTTTTTAAATGGTTTCATATCAGAGGAAGTTTATGTAAATCAACCTCCTAGTTTTGAAAATGAAAATTTCCTCACCATGACTTTAAGATTTCAAAAGCCTTATATGGTTTAAAGCAAGCTCCTAGAGCTTGGTATGGTAGACTAAGCTCATTTCTAATCAAAAATGGTTTTATAAGAGGAAAAGTTGATACTACCTTATTTATTCTTCATGACAAAAATATTTTTTTAATTATTCAAATTTATGTTGATGATATCATTTTAGGTGCAAGTAATCAAAATTTGTGCAAGAATTTCTCTGAGCTTATGCAAAGAGAATTTGAGATGAGTTTGATGGGAAAACTTAAATTCTTTCTTGGACTCCAAATCAAATAACCAAAGGATGGAATTCTGATTCATCAAGAAAAATATGCTAAAGACTTACTCAGAAAGTTTGATGTGGACAAGGCTAAGAGCATCAGTGTAACACCCTAATAAACCCATACTACGCTTAAGTTGTATTACGGTATTTTATTAGTTGTTACTTATGCTTGTGGAAAACTAAACTTCATTTATAAGTTAAGTTATGCAAAAAATACGGTAAATTTTTTTTTTTGAAATACATCGTCGCTGTGCAGCATTTTGGAAAGTAAAGCCTTGAGCGAGAAGATAGATAGAGAAAGAGCGTGTCGCATAAAATACATACCCAATATCATAAAACAAGATAAAGGTAAATAAATAGTAATTCACAAATACATTACATTACATAGCTAATCATTACATCCATATGGGTTATATATATATATATATATATATATATTAGCAAACATTGAAGGAGGCTCATGCTCGTGCCATGATCCAAATAATAGATACTAAATACAAACCTAAATAACAAAGCTCATCACAAAAAAGAATATACGAAGGTGTAGAGCGACGATTGCTATAAGTCCCAAAACAGTTTCGTATGGCATCCCCTATCATACGTCCACTCATGGTGCGGTGGCTCCAAGCTCCACTCCATTGGATGTGCCATCGGAATCTAGTAATGATGCGAAAAATAACTAGAGTAAGAAATGGGATTTCTCAGTAGGACTCGAACCTGACATGAAAGTGTCATTGTCATCATCCTAGCCACTTCGATTTTATTAATGAAAATAGTAAGCATTCATAAGGTTCAATTCTTAGGTTTTCAAAAACATGAATATCCGAAGCGGATTTCAATTTTAACATACCTTCTAATCATTTATATCATAATATACATGGGCACAAGTATAATTACATAAAACATGCATGGTTGTTCTATAAGCTTCTCTTAACTTCTTCCCTTCAAGGGTTTGGACCGAAATCCCTTTTCTTTTCTTTACTTGACTTTATCTTAGGTCTTTTTCACCGACTGAACATAAGTGGTAATGAGCTTATACAGTGGCTGTCGCCACCATAAATTTTCGGTACTTACACTAGCTGGGTCATGCCATGCCTCATGTAAGCCCTATCCCCTATACTCACACTAGCTGGGTCGATGTTATCCCTCATGTGAGTCGTGGGTGAAGGGAACTTCTTATTATGGGTCACCTCCCCTTTTGAAGGATGACACCCTTAGTTCAATCTCTTCTTATTAAGGCTTATGATGCAAAATTATTCTAATTCTTTTCCATATTTGGGCGTTACGTATTGCCGTCCCCAAATATGATTCTTTTATCACATATCATTAAGCATCATATCATCAACATATCCTTATCATAATCATATCATTATCATAATCATCATCATATCACATCATCATCATCATTATCATTATCATATCATCATCATGATCATCATCATATCAATTGACACATAGAGGCATACATATCACACAAATTCTTATGAGCTTAGCTTAGCAAATTTGGTGCAAGCTTTTAATTGAGGTTGCCTCTTGTATAAATTCTTTTATTAAGCATAGAGCCAATTTCGTCTATTATCCTTTTTGAAACTTTTAATGTGAATTATGAAATTTTCCAATATCTTAAATTGAGGGTTTTAATATCTTTAAGCTTATTTCTCATTAACCTTTAAATTTAGCCATAACCAGTTTTACTTTTACAGTGAGGCAGTAATTTCAAAAATTTGCCATAATTTCACCTTTTACTCTTTTGCTTTGAATTTTGGTATGATTATACTTCTCTGAGTCTATTTTAAAACAAAATAAACCCCACTGAAAAATTCATTTTATAACTTGAAAGATTCACATTTTAATTTGACTATTCAGCTTTTAAGTTTATTTTTGGTACAGTAAATTTTAAATATTACTATAAGCTCCTCACAAGGAATCTGCTAAAACTATTTTATGGGGATGTTCCTCGATGTCTTAGCTTTCTAAAAAACTTGGTTCCACTCAAAAGTGTTCTGTATAACTTGAGTTATTGAGATTTTATTACATACTGCCCGAACAGAAACACATTTGGAGGCAGCACACTTTGAAAATTCATATCTCTCTCGTTTTAAGGCCAAATTTCACGTATTTTATATGTATAAAAAGCTCTATGAGTCTATTTTTATTTAAAATTGTTTTGTTATATTTGGAGTTATATTCAAAGAGTTATTAGTCTCGCCATACAGACTGCCAGAATTTTTCAGCTTCAACAGTTTTGGTTTCAATGAGTTTTCTTGTAAAAACATTAAGTCTTTTCCTCAAGTGACCACTTTTCTCTTCCAAACCACTTTTTTACTTTGAGATATTGATGGAAAATCAATATTTTGAGTTCTAAAAAGTTTGGTTCAAAATAAGAATAAATGCACAAGTCATTTTTCAAGAAAAAAGTAAAAATCACAAACAACTTCTTATAATGAAAGCATGGCCATGAGGCCTTTAGAGCAAGTTCTAAAACCACCTAGCTATGGAGAGCTTAGGATTTCTAGCGCTTGAAAAACATAGAAGAAAGAGGGGTTAGAGTCACTACCACAAGGGTTCTCTTGAAAGCTTGAAGAATGAAAATGGTTGGAGATGGCCTCCTTCTCCTTGAGTTTGATAATAGGGCTAAGTGAGTGTTTGTTTTTGCTTCTTCAAGAACCAAAGAGGGTGGTCCTTGAAGGGTTTGTGAGGGTGGTGAAAGGAAAGAGAGTTGGATAAGGTGAGAAAGAGAGAAGAAGAACAAGAAAGGTTAGAAGAACAAAAGTGCTAGGATGAAGTTTAGATAGAGGTGGGAGCTTGGGTTTGTAATGAGAGGATGAAAATCACAAATGAGAGAGTGAGGGGGGCTGGTTTTGGCGCAAGAAATGGGAGAGTGGGCTGATGTGTTTTGCTTCTCCAACAAGCAAGAGGAAGTAGGTGAGTTTAACTTCTTTTTCAAGCAAAAAAGCTAGGAACCTTGAGGTTAAAAGGGTGGGTTGTGTTTCTCTTGAGTCTTGATACTTAGGTAAAGACCATTTAGTGTTTTTCAAGTGGTTAAAGGTATAACCACTCTTAGGATTGGCTTTTGAATATGATCACTCCAAGTGGCACAATCTTGATGGAGGAAAGTACTTCTCTTGTCTTGACTAAAGAGATACTACTATCCTAGACCCTTAATCTAAGAGTGCATGATAAGAAGGCAAATGGATGGTTGGATTTTGCTCTTTTCTCGGTCGAAATCTTGTGTAACAATTAGGAGAAATTTTTAAATTTTCAAAGCTATTAGAATTATCTAAGTTGTTAATCAATTTGATTAGTTAAATTGCTCTTTAACCAATTTCGGTTAATTACACTTTTAAGACATTTTCCTCTAAAAGAATTGCTCTTATAAATTATGTAATTAGGGTGTAAGAATTAATCTATCTCAATTGGTAAGGTAGAAAAATTGTCTTGTATTTAATTAATAAGATTGGATTAACTTAATTATATTTCTAAGTTATGAATTAATGAGGTTCGAATAGTTAGGTTTTAATTAAAACATTTAGTGCGTTATGATTCAATTATTGACTTGACTCAATTTACTAAGCTCTTGCTCATTGAGATTAGCTTATTAGTCCTTAGCTAATCGTTAACCTCCTAATTAGCCAGGATCACTGAGCTAATTTGCTTAGACAAAATTGGGGATGTTACAATCAGTACCCCCATGCATCCTTCTCAAGTTCTAGAAGCTGATGAAGATTGATAAAGTCTCTGAAACTCTTTACAGAGGTATGATTAGATCTTTACTGTATCTTACTGCTAATAGACCTGACTTGCAATTAAGTGTGCGAATATGTGATAGATTTCAATCTAATCCCAAACAATCACACTTAAATACTGTCAAGAGAATTCTAAGATATTCAGTTGGTACTACTAATCTTGGTCTTTGGTATGAGAAAGGTACTGTTTGCACTATTACAGGCTACTGTGATGCTGATTTCGCTGGAGACAAAGTTCAAAGTAAAAGTACTAGTGGCTGCTATTGTTTTCTTGGAAAGTCGTTGATAACTTGGTCAAATAAGAAACAAAACACTATTTCTCTTTCAACTGTAGAGGCTAAATATGTGTCTACTGCAAATTGCAGTACTCAAATTTTGTGGATTAAGCAACAACTAGAAGATTTCAACTTGAGGTACAATAAAATCCCTATCCTGTGTGATAATACTAGTGCAATTAATCTCACAAAGAATCCCTTTTAGCATTCTAGATCTGTGCACATTGACATCATGCATCATTTCATAAGAGATCATGTTCAGAAAGGAGATATTGAGCTAAGATTTATTAACAATTAAAGTCAGATTGCTGACATCTTCACAAAACCCTTAGCTGAAGATTGCTTCTATCATCTAAGAAACCTTTTGAACATGATTAGTTTTTAAATCATTCATATTCATTGCATTTGGTACCTCCCTTTCTCTAGAGCAAAAAGTAAATGTTGAGATTACCGCATCCTACTAGATTTGCTTTCTGGAGAAAGTTCTTCAACTCAAGTATGTGGCTCAGAAAGATCACATTCAAGAAAAGATTCAAAGAATCAACTCACAATATTTTCTTGTAATGGTTCAGAAAGTAAATTCAGAACTGATGATCTACCTAGTTGAGAAAGTTTGAAGTCAAGTTCAAGTTGAGATCAGATGTACTTCAAAAAGATTACTTCATAACAAGGTGAAGATGAGTTTGAGAAAAATAGTTCCAGATTGATTTATTCAAGAAATAGATCTTCTCATTTGGCATAATTTGACATATCTCTCTAGAAAGATGATAAGAGGTTCTCATTAATGTCTGGTTTTTGGAGAAATAAAACTTTATTGTGACAGGCGTTGTTTTGGTTACCCCTACGATTACACATTTGCCACGGTCTCTAGAAGCGGGAAAACTAAAAGACTCACTTAACCTGAAATGGTTGCATTTCATTTGAAACCTTTCATATACTTCAACCATTTGTCTCACCTCAAAATTATCTTCACCTATTACATCAACTATCCACTTCCCTTTATCTCATCAACTCAAATTTTTACCTACTTTCTTCTCATTCAGAAACCATCTTCTTTAAAAATTTCTTGACATCTTTCATATTCTTTATCCTCCACTTCCTTTCTGATCAAATCTTGAGCCATACACTATGTATAATATTACATGTACAATCATTATCTATTTCTGATGCTTCAAGATCAACTCCTATGTTCTTTACACTATTACAAAAAGGAGAAAGAAGGGCAAAAAGAAAAGCATAGACAAATCAAGAAAAAATCTATCTCGCTTTTCCAAAAGGAAGTTCTCAAATAAGAAGAGAAAATTGGTTCCTTCTAATGTTAAAGATACAACATCTGTAGCTAATATGGATTCAGTGGAATCTTCCTTTGGTAAACCAGAAATAAGAGTCTCAAGACCTCTCAACCAAGGAATTACAATAAGAGAACCTCTTCCTCAGACTCATGCAAATGTGCAAGCTGATAAAGAAACTCATGATAGAAATATACATTCCGACTACAAAAGAAAAGGGAAAAAGAAAATTTTTGCTAATGGTCCTGCAAAAGAATTAGTTCATTCTACTTTAAAAAGATCAATAAGAGAAGCTACAAATCAAAAATTCAGAGAAGAAGAATGGTTACAACAGCAGAGAAACAAAGCTGATGGAATAGGTGCTTAATCTGAAAATTTCAGAAGGATCACTACCTCATTGGAAATCAACCTTTAGAATACTCAAAGATATTTGCCAAAAAGATCAAGTTCAGATAAAACCCTCGTTCTTGAACTTGCATCTGAAGACACAGAGATTGTACCAAAAACTGCATCCTTTCCTACTTCAACACCCATTCCTGCTTCAATATCTACTCATTTTCTCTCGATATCTCTATCCAGAGTAGAAGGAACTCTTGCTCCAATCCAAATTCAATTGGAACAGCTTTAAGAAAATATGTTCACTCTCATGTCAAATCAACATTCAATATTGGTAGATCAAAGTAACATGGAGAGAAGATTGGCCAAACTAGAAACTCTCATATTATAGATTCTAAAGACTCTTCAAAAAGGCAAAGGCAATCAGTGATGGTTCTTCCATGATCCTACATTCACATTTTTTTTGATGATGTCAAAGGGGGAGAAGATATTTCAGAAAAGTCTAAGTTGAGGGGGAGCAAGCATACAAAAATTTGCATACATTAGCTTTTAGGATTCATTTTTTTTTCTTTTCTACATCCTAGAAACAGTTATTTATTCATTCTGGAAGCATCTCTTTATTTTATTCTTGTTTGAACATTTTATCATTAGTTTACAGTTTAGTTACAGTTTATGTTAAGCTATATTTATTTCTCTATCACTTATGCTTTCGTATCTCTTAATCAATTATTTTTTCTTTTCACTGCAAATATATTATGTGTGAGCCTTTATATGATCTGATATGTGAGTTATTAAATGCTCTAATAGTTGCTCTCATACCTGCTCTATAATATCCTCAATTTCCTGTTATGCTAAATTATCTCAATAACCCTAAGTAATTAGGCACTTAATGAGAAAATTATGAGATTAATGCTTAATTAAGAGATTAATGAAGTGTTATGAGTTAATTATGAGAAGAAAAATTAATAAAATGCTTAATTAAGATTAGAGAACCTTTAATTAAGCAAGTTAGACCCTTAATAGCTTAATTAAGCACTAATCATTCTTAATTAGCTTAATTGAGTTTAATTAAGGATAATTAAGCTTAATAGCAAGATTAATTTTTGTTCATCATGATTACATGACTTAATCACTAATCATTGCTTAATCATATTAATTAAGTTGCAAACGCAGCTAATCACGTGATTAAATTCAAATTTAGTCAACTAACCAATAAAGTAAAGTGTGATGTCACTAAAGCATAAAGCATATGACAAAAGTACTTTATGTAAGAGTTTGACCATGTTTTGTCTCCCCATCATCCACTTTGTCTCCTTAATCACTAATTAACACAAAATGAAGCAAAAATATCTCCCCTACCCTATTCAAAGTTATGGCCACTTCATGTACACACACACACACATATTCACTTCATTTTCAACTTCTCATTCTCTCTCTAAAGTTCTCAAACTCTCTAATCTCTCTCTACATTTCCTCTTCTTCTTCTTCATCTTCTTCATCATTCTCCACCTCCATAACCAAACCTTCCTCACTAAGCCCTTCGAAGATCACATCTTTTGGTCTTTGGAGACCAGATCTAAACACTACAAGACTCATTTTCAAGAGAATTTAAGAGCTTTCTCCATTTTCATCCAAAACTGCCACTTTCAACCTTGGAGGAGCCACCATCTTCTTATTGTTTCACCTTCAAGAACTCGCCATGTTCAAGCTCAGGTAGTGATCTTTACTCTTCTATTTTGTTTACTCAAGAAAGCTTGAAGCTTGTTTCCTCTTATGACTAAGATCTTCAAGTGAAAACTTGAGAAAATCTTCCATGCTCTTCATGAGCAAAAGTTTCTAGTTTTGGTAAAATATTTTCATGTTCTTGTTCATGAGTGTTCTTGATTCTTTTAAGTTACTTTCTTTAAGTGCTTCAAAGTTTCTATTTATCCTTCTTGATGCATGAGATCTTGATGTTTCTTGTGAGTTGCTTGAAAAAGAATGATGTTCTTGGTGGTATTTTGTTTAAAGTTTGTTCCTTTTCTTATGATCAGCTTAGGATTAGAAAAGTTTCATCTTTACATGTTTTTCATGGTTTGATAAGACTATGAACATCCTAAAAGTTTAAACCTTTAAAAAGTTTGCTTCTTGATGCTTAAAAAGTGGCGCTGTTTTTGTGGGTTTCACAAGGTTTCATTTTGTTCTTCTTAAAGATAAGAATATGTGTAAAAGTCTAAACTTTTTGGAACATGAAGCTTTTCAAGTTATAAAAATGAGAACTTGTCACTTTGTGCTTTAAAGATTGAATCTTGAAGACAAGACCTTTTATAAAGTTTCAAACTTTAATTAAGAATATAACTTTTTAAGTCATAAAGTTGTAGATTTGCACTTTAATCTTATAAAGATTGAACCTTGAGATGAGAATGTTGAGTAAAGTTCTAAGCTTTCTTCAAGAATATCGCTTTTTAATAATAAAAGTGTGGACTTGCAACCTTTAATTCATAAAGTTTAGATCGAGTCAAAATAATGCATAAAAGTTAACACTTTTATAAAGATCAAGACTTCCTAACTTTAAAGTTAATGTTTTATATCATTAGTTCATAAAGTAGGAGTCTTTTTTATTTTAAGACAACTTCAAATCATAAAGTTAAGACCTTGATGGTCTTAGAATAAATAAAAGTGTCAACTTTCATAAAGAACAAGACTTTTTAGTTCAAAAGCTAGTATCTTGTATCATTATTTTATAAAGATTTAATCTTTAAGATAAGAATATAATTTTAGAGACACTTACTTTCTTAAAGAATGAAACTTTATAATTACTTTATAAAGAATGATAACTTTTATAATATTTAAGGTAAAATCTTGTATGTTAGTGATAAAAGCTTGAAACTTTGCAACTTGGATAAGTTAAAAATCACCCTTGGTGATTAGTGAACATGGTGTTGTTGGGTTCATGAGTGTGGTTATGTGTTGTCATGACCCAAGGATTAGAGGGATCTCGAACTTCTTGTGAATAGAAGTATGGTTAGGGCCTATGAGCATACCATGAACCTAGGAGTCACTAAGCACGCTATCTCAAGGAAAGGAAACAATTACTTAACTTAATTAATTTGAACAAGCGTTCCATAAGACATGTACTCAAGTAAAGAGTAATTTTATATGAGAACTAAGTAACTAAAAGACTACATACACATATATTTTAACTATGTGATTCTCTCATGGGTAACCATAGTAAATCATACGATGGCTCATAAGACTTTTCACAAAGAATAACACAATTATGAACCCCTTTAGGGTATGAATATATGATGCCATTCAACATGATGAATGACAAATATGATTGAGCTCTGTCTCATGATTGAATGACTAGGGTGATGATATGATACGGATATGATATGGACTGTTGGTTAAAAGTTTTATGATTGGCATTTTAGGAAAGCTCCGGTCTAGCCGTTATGCTGCCGAATTTCTGTCAAAATGTTATCAGGGAGACGTGGTTGGCCTTGTAATGAGCCGGAAGGTCCCAAGGAAGTTATGGGGATGCTCCATGAAATGGCTGCTGCCATGAGGGAGCAAGCTGCTGCTGTTGCCCATCGAATGATGGAGCGAATGGAGCAAATGGATGAGGAGAATCCCGAAGGGCACAATGGAAGAGCTAAGGTAGATATTGAATACGTCAAGTTTACTGAGTTCATGAAGGTAAATCTACCGAGCTTTAGAGGGACATACAATCCCGATTGAGCTGACGAATGGATTAAGGCTATTGAGAATATTTTCACGGTACTGGCCTGCACCGAGGAGCATAAGGTAGCCTTTGCTACCTACATGTTGGAAGCTGATGCTGAGTTCTAGTGGGTGAGCACCAAGAGGCTATTGGAAGGTGCTCAGACCTACATCACTTCGGAGATTTTCAAGTCGCACTTCTATGAGAAATATTTTCTTGTATCCGTGAGGAATGCAAAGGAGCTGGAGTTCATGAGTCTGCGACAAGGGACCATGAATATTGCTGAGTATATGGCCAAGCTCGAGGAACTGTGTAAGTTCTCAACGATCTATCAAGGGAACCCGGATAAGTGCTAGAAGTGTGTCAAGTTTAAAGGAGGATTGCGTGAGGAAATCCTGGCATCTGTAGGGCCTATGGAGATCTGTGATTATGCTGCACTGGTCAACAAGTGTCGTTTGGTGGAGGATTGCTACCGCAAGCTGTCTGTGGCAAGGTTCGAAACTTACAAGAAGAAGTTGGTACCGCAAGGGCAGAAGTTCAAGCCCCAACCCCCGAGGAAGCTATTTCAGGGTGGAGGTTTCAAAGGAAAGCAACCCCCGAAGCCTACTAGGAATCCACCTAAGCCTGCATATGGTCAAGTTTGCCCTATGTGTGGCAAACATCATAGAGGGCGCCCTTGTTTAGCTAGCCAGAACAGGTATTTCCAATGCGAAAAGCTTGGGCATATGGCTAGAGACTGCACTGTCAAGCTGTTATCCCCTGCCAACAAGCCCCAACACCAAGCAAGGGTCTTTACCCTTAATGCTGAGGAGGCCACTAAGTCCGATGATCTAATCCAAGGTAAGTGCGAGGTCAATGGTAGAACCTTAATTGTACTATATGATTTTGGAGCTACACACTCCTTTATTTCTCATGATTGTGTGGATAGACTGGGATTATCTATGTCTGAATTACCTTACATGTTAATTATTTCTACTCCTGCTGGGAAACCAGTTAAGACTTGTCATTATTGTTTGAATTGTCGGTTCCAGATTAATGGTAGGTCTTTCGTAGCAAATTTGATTTGTTTGCCCTTGTCTAGTTTGGATTTGATTCTACGCATGGATTGTGTAACACTCTCCCAAGTATAGTACTATACTTAAGTCATAATACTTCACCTAGGAGTTGTTAGTATCACTTAATCGGATCTTGTCTGGCAGCAACCTTCAGCCATCTTCAATCTTACTAGTCAACTCCATCTCGGAGAACCTTCTTCGGAACTTCTGGACTATCTAGAGATAACACGGAAATAAACATAGGAGTGAGAATTATTAATTCTCAGTAGGATTTATTAAGCTATTATATGCTATGTCATCGTTATTATCTCCAGTTGCTTCGATTTATTATGAAAAAAGGTGGATATATTATATAAACTGTTAAATTTTATAGTTTGAAAACATTTTGTTCGAAGCAGAGTCCATTTTAGTCATACACTTGATAAACAAAGTAAGAATTAAAGCATAAGCATTGCAGATTGTGCATGTACAATGGCTCATCATGAATTTATGTGAATGCACTTATACTTTCTTTTCTTCCTTTACTTGTCATGCACATTCTAGAGTATGATCACCATGTCATACTCTATCGGAGTGTGATCGCCATGTCACATTCCTTACGATGTGGTCATCATGCCATACTCCAGAGTACAATCGTCGTGTTATACCCCATCGGGGTATGATCACCATGTCACACTCCTTAAAATATATTCATCCTGCCACATCCCAGAGTATGATTGCCATGTCATACTCCCTCGGGTGTGATCACCATGTCACATTCCTTAGGGGATGGGATCATTATGCCACATTCCAGAGTACGATCGCCATGTCATACCCCATCAGAGCGTGATCGCCATGTCACATTCCTTCGGAATATGGACTCATCATCATATCTTTTATCATAAAATCATAAATACATAGGCTCCATACCTTATTCTCAAATAATAATGCTTAGTATTCATACATGTCGCATAACAATATTAACACACCAACATTTAAAACTATCACTAATTTCTGCCAGAAATTCGGCAGCATAACGGATCTAGTCTGCTTCCCATGAATAGTGTCAGGCAACCAGTAAAACCAATCAAGCAAAAGTTCAACATAGAGTAGCAAATATATCATAATAATGTCAATCATGTAGGGATTAGGCCCTTATATATCATAATAATGTCAATTATGCAGGGATTGGACCCTTATGTTCAATTCTACCCGTTATATCAATTCTGCCCGGTTTTGTAAAGTTCACTATAATTTCTATTCAATTCAGTTCGACCTAAATTTTGAATATGTTATAGTTCTATGTGTCTAGTTTCCAACCCTTTTAGTCCAATCTCATTTTGATTTTTATAGCTCAAGTTATTAGCATTTTACCTCAGACTGCCTGTACTTAGCCAAAAGTGCACTTTCATAAGCGAAAATTCATTAAAAATAGAAATCTAGGTGAAATCAAACAAAATTTATATCAAATTAAAGCTGATAGAACAAGCTTTCAATGAAATAAGTTTCATATCATTTTCATGAGTATATGTTAAGATATAAGCCCTGTAACTTGACCCTACTAGACTACCCTATTCTAGCCTAGTTTGAACTTAAGGTAATTTCATTGATGTACTGTGAATAATTGGCAAAGAATATGACTCTAAAATTTTTATGGGATGTTACCTTATATGTTAGCTTTTAAAAAATGTTAGTTTCACTCAATTTAGAGATGTGTAGGGTGAGTTACACCTTCTCAACTCATACTGCCCAGATCAGAATCCAGATTTCTAGGTCAAATTTCAAAAATTCATAACTAACTCTATACTGATCCAATGGCCTTATATTTTATATGTATGGAAAGCCCTAAATGTCTAGTTTCATATAAAAATAGATTCATCAAACGGCTATAAGCGGAGCTGTACATTCCGCCATATGGACCATCGGGGGGAAAACCCTAACAGCTTCTTGAATTCATGTTTTCCTTAAATCAATCCATCCAATCTTCAATTCAAACTCACATATACACCCTAAACCAATATTAATTCATCATCTCCATCCATCACAACATCAGAATCATGGATGAACAAAGGACCCTAGACAGCCCCAATTCAAAGAAAAGAAGGAGAAAGTTGAGATTCCTACCTCAAATTGATGTAGAAACTAGCTAGATTTGAGCTCTTGGTGTAAGAAGTGGGTGGAGCTTAGAGAATTGAGGAAGAGGAAGTGACGAAGAAGAAGAATGAAGGGAGAGAAGTTGGCATGAAGGAGAAGCACGAAAATAAGGGGAGTTAGAGGGGATTTTAGAGTCTTAAAACATGACAAATGAGTGGTGATTGGTGGAGGCTTGGATGGTGTACATTAAGCCAAGTTTCTCCACTCTTTGGGTAGCCACTTGGTGCCACTTAGGTGGGGGGATGGTGGCTAAATTTTAGCCACTCTTTCTAGGGTTTGTAGTGTAGAATTTTATTGGTCTGGTTCTGGTGGTTTAAAATACCGAATCTCTACCCATTTCCTGCAAATCGGCAAAATGATTTTGAAGAATTTTGTGAGGTATTCTATATGTCTATTTTAATTCTTCTTAATTCTAATCTCTCTAATTAACTTCAAATCAACTCCTAGTTAACCTTTAATTAACTTTTAATTAACTTAACAAACTCAATAAAAACAAATAAATCGATTAACAGTGTAACTTAAATGTTTTGTAAATTTAGGGCCTTCTGTTTTCTGTTTTCCATGGCTAATGGTATTTTCGTAATTTTGAGCAAGTCTAGGGGCATCCCATGTCATTTTACATATGGATACCTCCGTGGTTCAATCAGCCGAGGTTTAGGTTTCTATGTTTTCGCTACATGATTCTGCTTCGTTGAAAACCTTATTCTACTGATTCTATTGATATAGGGACCTAAATATCATTTTCACAAAAGTTCAGGGTAATTATGGAAAAGATCTTTAGGGTAAATATGTAATTACCAAAAGTTTTGGGCAAAGTCGCAAATAATCGAAATTTGCCCACGAACATATTCATTATTTCTTATTATGTTATATGGGGATGTTACAAATTGGCTTTCAGCTAACCATGTTATGATAAATTGTTTTGAGAAATCTATTGTTTTTCCTCCTACACCTGTTAAGGCTGTTGAACCTGTTAGTTTGTTTTTGAATTCTATTAAGATAGGGAGTAGTGAGTCGAGTAATCAGGGATAAGTTCTCCTTATAGCAAGTAAAGTGGAATTCGAGCAGGTATTGGAAGAAATCCCTGTAGTTAGGGAATACCCGGATATGTTTCCTGATGATATACTCGAGTTTGCCCCAGAAAGGGAAATCCAGTTTTCTATAGAGTTGGTACCGGGAACGGGACCAATCTCTATAGCACCCTATAGGATGTCCCCAATGGAGTTGTCAGAGTTGAAGGGACAGTTGGAAGAGTTATTGGAAAAGAAGTTTGTAAAACCTAGTGCCTCACCTTGGGGAGCCCCGGTGTTGTATGTGAAAAAGAAAGATGGGAGCATGAGGCTATGTGTGGACTATAGGCAGTTGAACAAAGTGACTGTTAAGAACAAGTACCCTTTGCCTAGGATAGATGATCTCATGGACCAATTGTGAGGTGTAGTTGTGCTCTCTAAGATTGATCTAAGATCCGGATATCATCAAATTAGGGTGACAGAAGAGGATATACCCAAGACGGCTTTTAGAACAAGGTATGGGCATTATAAGTTTACAGTGATGTCATTTGGATTGATTAATACCCTTGCTATTTTTATGGATTACATGAACAGAATCTTTAGATCTTACTTGGATAAATTTGTAGTTGTTTTCATAGACGATATTCTCATCTATTCGAGAATAAAAGAGGAACACGAAGAGCATTTGAGGGATGTGTTAGGAATCTTGGGGAAAAGAAGCTTTATGCTAAGCTATCCAAGTGTGAATTTTGGATGGAAGAAGTGAAGTTCTTAGGACATGTGGTGTCAGAAGGAGGTATTGATGTGGATCTGAGTAAGATTAAGGCTGTGATGAATTGGGAGAGACCAATCTCAGTAACTGAGATAAGGAGTTTCTTGGGTTTAGCCGGTTACTACCATAGGTTTATAAAGGGATTTTCCCAGATATCTTTGCCCTTAACCAAGTTGACAAGGAAGGATGGCCCATTTGTGTGGACTGTGGACTGTGAGAAAAGCTTTCAAGAGCTAAAGGGAAAGTTAACCTCAACCCTAGTGTTAGTTTTGCCTGACCCAAGTGGACCATTTAAGGTTCATTGTGTTGCCTCTGGGATAGGTTTAGGCTGTGTCTTGATGCAGAACAGGAACGTGGTGGCTTATGCCTCTAGGCAGTTGAAGCCTCATGAAGTGGACTACCTAACCCATGATTTGGAGTTAGCAGCTGTAGTGTTTGCCTTGAAGATATGGAGGTATTACCCGTATGGTGTGAAGTTTGAGGTGTTTTTTGATCATAAGAGTTTGAAGTACCTCTTTGATCAAAAGGAGTTAAATATGAGGCAAAGGAGATGGATGGAGTTTTTGAAAGATTACAAGTTTGGGTTGAACTATCATCCTGGAAAGGCCAATGTGGTGGCTGACACTCTAAGTAGGAAGTCTTTGCATGCATCATGGATGATGGTCAAGGAGGATGAGCTAGTATGAAGCTTTAGAGACCTTAACCTTGGAGTTGTGTTGACCCCCCATAGTTTAAGATTGAATCAGCTTAGGGTGGCGAGCGATTTCAAGAGTCAAATTGCTTAAGCCCAAAGTGAGGAAGAGGATTTCCTGAGAACCTTAGCATTGGTGGAAGAAGGAAAGTTGAAGGGTTTTGCTAGAGGTATAGATGGACTGTGGAGGTTCGAAGGAAAAGTATGTGTACCTGCAAATGGTGACCTCCAAAGAAGGGTTTTGGAGGAGGCTTACAAGAACCATTTCACCATACACCTTGGTGTGACGAAGATGTACCAAGACGTTAAGAAAATGTTTTGGTGGCCGGGTTTGAAGAGGGACATTGCGGAGTTGGTAAGCATGTGTTTAGTCTGTCAAAAGGTTAAACACTAAAAGCCCTCTGGTATATTGCAACCATTGGAGATCCCAGAATGGAAATTGGAAAGCATCTCTATGGACTTTGTGATGGGTTGACCCAAAACGCAAGCTGGTTTTGATGCGATATAGGTAATTGTTGACAGATTAACCAAGTCTGCTCACTTTTTGCCCATTCGAGCTACTTATCCTTTGGAAAAGCAAGCCCAGCTATATGTTCAAGAGATAGTAAGGTTGCATGGTGTGCCTTCAACCATAATCTCAGATAGAGACCCGAGGTTTACCTCTAGATTATGAGAAGCCTTGCAAAAGGCATTTGGGATGAAGCTTTGCCTAAGTACAGCTTATCACCCCCAGACGAATGGACAATCAGAGAGGACTATCCAATCTCTAGAGGACATGTTGAGAGCTTGTGTGTTGGATAATCGAGGAAGTTAGGATAGATACCTACCTTTGATTGAGTTTGCCTATGACAATAGTCATCATGCAAGTAATGGTATGGTACCCTATGAAGCTTTGTATGGAAGGAAGGAAGGAAGTGTCAATCTCCCCTATGTTGGTTTCAACTAGGTGAACAAAGCCTATTAGGACCTGATCTTGTGAGGTAGACCACAGAGCAAATCAGAAGGATTAGGGATAGATTCCTTATAGCTCAAAGCCGTCAAAAGAGTTATGCGGATAAGAGGAGAAATCCTCTAGTATTCCAAGAGGGAGAACATGTGTTCCTAAAAATCACTCCTACGACTGGTATAGGTAAAGCCATGAAGGTTAGAAAGTTGAGCCCCCGTTTTGTTGGCTCCTTTCAAATTCTCAAACATGTCGGATCAATTGCTTATCAAATGGCCTTACCTCCAAATTTGTCAAACCTTCATGATGTCTTTCAAGTGTCTCAATTGAGAAAATACCATTCCGATCCTAGTCATCTACTTGAACTCGAAAGTGTACAGTTAAGGGAAGACCTAGCCTTCAATCTGCCGCCGTCTCGGATCGTGGATCGTGGGGTAAAACAGCTGAGGAATAAGATGGTATCCTTGGTCAAGGTGGCTTAGAGTAGAGGAAACATGGAAGAGTATACGTGGGAGCTAAAGTTCGAGATAAAGAACAAGTATCCAGATTTGTTTACAGGTAACGAATTTTGAGGGCAAAATTCTTTTTAAAGGTGAGGAGAAATGTAACATCCTCAATTTCATGTCATGCTAAATTACCTCAGTAGCCCTGAGTAATTAGGCACTTATGAGAAATTATAAGATTAAAGCTTAATTAAGGAGTTAACGAAGAGTTTATGAGTTAATTCAGACGAGAAAAGTCAGGAGAATGCTTAATCGAGATTAGATAATCTCTAATTAAGCAAGTCAGAGTCTTTATAGCTTAATTAAGTACTAATCACCCTTAATTAGCTTAATCGAGTTTAATTAAGGTTAATTAAGCTTAATCGTAAGATTAATTTTTGTTAATCATGCTCTTGTGTATTAATCACTAATCCTTACTTAATCTTCTTAATTAAGTTGCAAGAGCACTTAATCACATGATTAAATTCAAATTTAGTCAACCAGACAATAAAGTAAAGAATGATGTCATTAAAGCATAAAGCATAAGATAAAGTTGCTTTTTGTAAGAGATTGTACATGTTTTGTTTCCCTATCATCCAATTTATCTGCCTAAACCTTAATTAACATAAAATAACACAAAAATATCTCCCCCTGATAAGCAACATTTTGACACATTGATTAACCCTCATATTTAGTTTATTGAACCTCTTTTGTACTTAATTGATCAATATTAGACACACTTTATAAGTTTGGGCTTTAATTGAGCTTAATTGTATTTTTTAGCATTATTACAAATTTATACTATTTCTGTATTTTGAGCATATCTTGAGTTGTCGATCTCTAAAAATTACAAATTTTATATTGTAGGAAAGCTGAGAGAAAGATCTACAACTTTGATGAAGAAGTCAAAAACTAATTCAGATATCTATTAGGATGAATTGGGCCATGAAGTCAGAATAGGGCTGTTATGTTGGAATCTGAGTAGTGTGCACTAATTAGGCCATAACTTGAGTTGTAGAGATTGGATTGAGGTGAAATTGGTGCCATTTGAAAGCTAAGATATAAAGCTTCAATTTATATGAATAACACTCTCTAAAATAATGACATCTTGATGGACTTATTGGCTATTGAAATTAACTGACGTGAATAAATGTACAACCTAGACATGCCATAAAGATTGGGCCATAACTCTCTCATTTCAAGTCCAAATTAAGCAAATTGGGTGTTCATTTAAAGCTAAGAGGCAGAGGATTAATTTGGGTTCAAGGGTATTTTTGGATTTTCATGTTTTAAGTCTAAGAAGAAGAGATAAACCCGAGACGCGAAAAAGAGGACACATCTCCAACATTTTTCATTTTTTTTCTCTCTTCTTTTCTTTTCTTTTCCTTTCATTTTGTAAGATACTTGTTTTGGATTCTAGTTTGTAACCTTCATTGCTATGGAGGAGTAGGACTTCAAGCTAGTTCAAGGAGACCCTAAGGGTATTATGGTTGTAATCTTGAAACCCTATGCTTGAATTTCAAGCATGTTTGTTTTCTTGATTCTTTGCCCTCTTTTATTTGTAAACTTGCATTAAATGGTATTGATATGTGGGTTCATGAATGAGTAATTAGTTGGGTGATTGCTAATTGGTCAATTGGTATGAACTTGATTAGTTAAATAATTAGGAATTGGGTTTGGGTTCAAACCTAAGCTAATACAATTGGGGCTAGAAATCAACATAAGTTAATTAGAGTTGAGCTCTCAATTATCTAATCGATCATGTGTTGGTTGAATTCCTAGAGTTCTCTAGGTAGAATTGTGGGGTTGTTAGTAGAGGTCTCTTTAATAGCTCAAATTAGCCGCACTCCATGTGTTTGATATATTGTACGTTACTGATTGATTCACCTTATACCTAAGGAACTCTTTAAACTAGTGTTTTTATTTTCATCTAATTTTCTTTTATAGCTTATTGACTGCATGTTTGCACATACCCCCTTGTTACTTAACTAGATAGCAACAACATCCTTATGAGATGACCTTGGTTGCACTATACTTCAAATTTAGTGTAATTAAGTATTTTTAAATTGTAATTTGGAGCAGGCTGCGACACTTGCTGCCACCCCCCACCCACTTGAAACCTACGGCCACTATTCACTCATGCACACATTTTCACTTTTCATTTTCACACTTTCATTCTCTCTCTAAGTTTCCTACTCCTCCAACTTCTCTCTAAAATTCTCTCCTTCTTCATCATCTTCTTCTTCCATTCTTCTGCTCCATAACCAAAACCTTCTTCACTTAGCCCTTCAAAGACCACATCTTTTGGTCTTTGAAGAAGAGATTTAAACACTATAACCTCCATTTTCACAAGATGTCAAGAGTTTCTCCTTCCTCCTTGCAAAACTGCCACCATCATCATCAAGAGGAGCCATCATCATCTTCTTCTCCTTCTCTTGTTGTAGCGCCATTTTCAAGTAGAGGTAGTGATCTTCATCATTTTATTTTGTTTATTCAAGAAAGGTTGAAGCTTGTTTCTTCTCATAACCAAGATCTTGGAGTGAAAACTTGAGAAAATCTTTTATGCTCTTCATGAGTAAGAGTTTTTATTTTTGGTTAAATATGTTCTTGTTCTTCTTCAAGTGTTTTTGATGTTTCTGCTTTTGGAAAAATATATTCTTGTTCTTCTTCAAGTGTTCTTGATGTTTCTACTTTTGGAAAAATATATTCATGTTCTTATTCTTGAATGTTCTTGATGTTCTTGGTGGTATTTTGCTTAAAGTTGTTCTTTTTCTTATGATGAATTTATGATTAGAAAAGTTTCATCTTTACATGCTTTTCATGATTTGATAAGACTATGAACATCCTAAAAGCTTAAAGCTTTAAAAAGTTTGCTTCTTGATGCATAACAAGTGGCGCAAGTTTGGTGCCTTCATAAAAGCCTTATTTTGTTTTGTTTTGAAGACAAGACTACATGTAAAAGTTTAAGCTTTTTGGAATATTAAGCCTTTCTGAGTTATAAAAAATGGTATTTTGTCACTTTATGTTATAAAAATTGATTCTTGGATGTAAATCCTTTCATAAAGTTTTAAACTTTAATGAAGAAGGTGACTTTAAGTCATAAAGTTATAAGCTTGCACACTAAATCTTGTAAAGGTGGAATCTTGAGATGAATATATTAGTAAAGTTCCAAGCTTTAACCAAAAAATAGCATTTTGGAGTCATAAAGGTGTTAACTTTTATAACGGTCAAGACTTTATAACTTTAAAGCTAATATCTTATATCACTAGTTGATAAAGTAGGAACTTTTTTAATTTAGAGATAACTTTAAATCATAAAGTTGAGACTTTGATGGTTTTAGAGTAAATAAAAGTGTCAACTTTCATAAAGAATAAAACTTTATGACTACTTTATAAAGAATGATAACTTTTATAATATTTAAAGTACGATCTTGTTAAATTAGTGATAAAAGCTGGAGACTTTGTAACTTAGTTAAGTTAAAAATCACCCTTGGTGTTTAGTGAATATGGTGTTGTTGGTTTCATGATGTGGTTATGCATTGTCATGACCCAAGGATTAGAGGGATCTCAAACTCCTTGGGAACAAAAGTATGATTAGGGCCTCTGAGCATGTCCTGAACCAAGGAATCACTAAGTGCACTATCTCAAGGAAAGGAAACAATCACTTAACTTAATTAATGTGAACAAGTGTTCCATAAGACATGAACTTAAGTAAAGAATAATTTCATATGAGAACTAAGGAACTAAAAGACCATGTACATATATCTTAACTATGTGATTCTCTCATGGGTAACCATGGAAAATCATGTGATGATTCATAAGATTCTTTACAAAGAATAACACAACTATAAACCCCTTTAGAGTATGAATGTATGATGCCAATCGGCATGATGAATTACAAGTTTGATCGAGCTTTGTCTCATGATTGAATGATGAGTGTGATGATATGATGTAGATATGATCGACTGTTAGTTGAAAGTTTATGATTGGCATTTTGGGGAAGCTCCAGTCTAGTCGTTATGCTGCCAAGTTTTCACCAAAATTATGGACTTAGTCATATCATTGCATGTGTCTAGTCAAGGAAGTATTATGCATGTAAAGTATAATGATAAGGAAAGAACTAATGGGACATGACTTTCAATCACTTCGATAAGGGAAGTGAGAGACGATGATCCAAAAAGACTCAAGGAACCTCTATGAGGGAGGCAAGGGTGACATGGAGGACCCTCCAACTTAGGGATAACCAATATCAGATTAGTCTAATTTGGTTTAGTACTAATGACGATGGTCATGGAATGAGCTCATGTCCAAAAGCAGTCTATTTCAAGGGAAAGTAAAGAATGTTAAGCACGTGCTAAAAATGAAAGTAAAGTCAAGTATAACCATGCTTAAGTCTATGATGATGCATGCCTGTGCATGTATTTATATTGTCCATTTGCATTATGAATGTTTATTCTATGCTTTAGTATGTATGTTTAGTTATGATGATGTAGTTATGATGTTAAGTTTAAAAGCAACCCACTTCAAGGTTTAAGTTTTCAAAATCATTAAAACTGAACTTATATCTATCCACTGTTTTTATAATTAAACCCAAAGTGGCTGGGACGATGACGATGACACAGTGTTTGTCTAGTCATGATTCTACTGAGAAATCTAGTATTTATCACTCCTATGTTTCCATGTCATTTTCAGAGGATATCAATGTTGGACACAGTGGTGATCTTCATTGAGTTCCCAGTATGGCGTTGGCGCTTCGACCCGGTGCTGAATGCCTCAGTGATGTCTGCAAGCACAGCGATGAGGGTCTACTTATTCCACGACCATTCATTTCAAACTCCTGTGATGAGCCTATTTTTCTGACTACATCAGCTATTTGGCGAGGTTACCTTGGATGACATTTGTCCTTACTTTCAGCCGCCGAGGTACCCCACTGATGATGAGACTGACTCGGATGCCAGTTTGACTCTGACCATTTCCTTGGATTCTAACCCTGCGGAGCCTTCACACCCTAGCTATCATGTGGAGACTGACCTATCTGAGCCCTCCTATCCGTCTGTGATACATCTGACGTCTTTCTCATCTTCTTCTTCAGCAGTTCCTCGTCACACTCCATCCCCAGTTTGCGGTCACGGGTTCATTCGTGCTCATGCAGTGCCTCGAGGGCATGGGCATGCTCAAGGAGGGGGATGTGGTGATGTTACTCCTGGTGGATTCAAGAATAGTTTCCTGCTACCTGACAAGTGAAGTGGTGATTGCATGCAGAGTCGAGCGCGAAGATAGCCCCCTTTGGTTGTAGTTATAGGGTTATCATTTTATGGTTTGGCATGCTTGGGTTGTGGGGATTTCTGATATATTTTCTTTTATCATGTATCTAGTAGATTTCATATGTAGGGCTGACAGTAGGTATCGAACCCATCATTATCTATGTGTATGACTTTTAGTAACACTATCAGCATTATATTACCTATGAGTGGTCATGGAATGAATGTGATGATTATCTAAGTTATTGTTATTCTTGTTGCTTCTATTTATTGTTATTCCCACGGTATGTATGAGGTAGCATTTTATTTTTTTTATGCGTTCACAATACGCTCATGGCTCTTCCTTTTCAAAACAATTTACTCATTATTGTTCAAAAAAAGAAATTACCCCTATTTTCAGATAAAGTAATTTCAAAAAGGTAATGTAAGTTCCGCGACTAAAAGTAACAACTAGTAATTCCACAATATGTGTAACATCCACCAAAATTCTTTTATCGTTTTTCGCTTAATTATTCGATTTTATCGAATAATTGAGAATAAATAGAATTCGGTTAAATAATTATTTAGAATTAATTGATTAGCAATTACTTGAGTTTAGATATGAGGAAGCTAGGTTAGAAGTATAGGAGATCCCATAAAATTTTATTGAAAACCGATTTACCGATTTAAAAGAAATCGATAAGTTTATGGTATTTTAAACTGTCGGAACCGAACCAATAGAATTCCAACTCTTTAACCCTACTTTAAGTAGCTGAGAACTCAGCCACTTAACACCCAAATGTGGCGCCACTTTGGCCACAATACATGAAGAAGCTTGGCTAAATTTCAGCCATACATCCTCAACCAATCACAACCTCTCATTCTAACTACTTCCATGCTTTTATAAACACAACTCCTCTCCTTCATTCAGCCATTTTCTGTGCCTCCTCTCCTCTGCTCCAGCTCTCTCCTTCTCTTCTTCACTCACATAATTCCATCAAACTCTCAAGTTCAACCAGGTTTTGCTCACCCAAGCCCCAAAAATCAAGCCAAATCACCTATAACAAAGGTAGAGGTTAAATTCTTGCATTAGTTCTGTAATCTTGCCTGGCTGAAGGTGGATTATTTCCACCACCTTTGATGTATCTATTGAATGATATTGATTATATATGGCTAGTTATTGGCTGTTTGTTTGGTTAAAACCGAATTGGAAGCAAGAAAGAATGAAAATAGGAAAAGTTGATGGGCTAGAGAACCAAAAACCCTCGGTAGTCCGTACGGTGGAGTGTACGGATCCACCTATCACTGATTAAATTCGATGAAACCATTTTTATATGAAACTAGACATCTAGGGCTTTCCATACATATATCATATAAGGCTTTTGGATTAGTATTGAGAGAGATATGAATTTTTGAATTTTGACCTAGGTTTTTGACTTTGATTCTGGGTAGACTGGGTTCCTTAGGGTAGAACTCATGCTATACTACTTGAAATTTAATGAAATTAAATTTTTTTAGAAAGCTTACACATAGGAGAATGTCCCATAAAAATTTCAGAGTTAGATAAGGTCCCGTTTGCTCCCAGTGATCCAAGAAAGTTGCCCTATGTCCAAACCGGGCCAGAACAGGGTAGTTCGGGAAGGTCATAATTCAAGGCATATAACTTGAGCCCTACTAAGTCAAATGGAATGAAAATTTTTTTAAATGAAACCTTGTCCTGTTAGATTTAATATGAGACCAATTTCATATGATTTGAATCAGTTTTCGATTTTTAGTGGATTTTTACTTTTAGGTGTTTGATTCTGGCCAGTCACTGGGCAGGCCGGGATTAAACCTAAATATCTTGAGATATAGTTATCCAAATTAGATAGGACTAAAGAGGTTAGAAAATAGACATATAACACTTCAACATATCCGAAATTGAGGTCCAAATGAGTTAAATAGGAATTATGACTTGATTTATAAAAATCGGGTTGACAGACCTTGTTGAGGCAGAAACTCTGCCTTGATGAGATTAATGTTATTATGAGTTCAATGTTAAAATATGTATGCAATGTTGTGACCTCTATGATAAATTGGTGTTCTGGTGTACTAGCACTATTCATGGGGAAGCGGACACGTTCCGTTATGCTACCGAAATTTCGGTAAAATCTATGCATGAGTTATGATATGCATGTTAATACATGTGCATTTTCAAGAAAGTTATGAAAGTTATGATAAGAATTGTGTTATTATGAAAGTTCCATGCTACTTGGGCCAGCCCCGGATAAAAAGTTAAGGGGAATAGATCGGTGGGAAGGTTGGGGAAAACAAACCCGGCATTCTTGTACAGGAACGAGCTCGATCCTGATAAGCAGACTATTACCCAGGAGTCTAAATGGCTAAGAACTCTCAGGGGACCAAGAGATGGAAAATGATGAACAATAATGGAAAAAAGCTTATGAAGAAAGGTTCATGATTAAGTCTGCATGATTACATGAATGCATGGTTATATGAAACAATTATGTCAAGATGGATGCCGCGTCTATTAAGTTTATTTATTGTCGTTTGTTCATTCATTCTATTTATTATTCTGTGAAGCATTATTAGTAATCTACTCTATTTCTTATGCCAACTAAAGTAAAACTAAACCTTGCCTCGGACCAGACTTTTCCTCAAACCTATTAAAACGGATAGCCTAGTTGGAACACATGCTTTCAGAATTAAATAAAAATCGAGGCAACTGAGAATGTATGTGACGTCAGATAACCACTATACACGAACCCTACTGAGAATTTCTTTAAATTCTCACCTCGCTCTGTATTTTCCGCATCATTCTCAGACCTGGCAATGGACCCCACGGCCACCTTCTTCATTGAGATCCCAGATTTACAGCTTCACCATGACTCCGAGTAGGACTCGTTGAACATAGCCTATTTCTGATATTTCTGCCTCGGCTTTTTAGTAATAGGAATTTTGTTGTTCCTTTGTTTCATCTGTTTTTAATATATATACATATAGACTGAAGCGTTGGCTTCCGACCCATATGTGTACATATAAAGTTGATAATATATCACTTATTCGTATCTTTTCTGTTATGTTATATTAAACGTTATTAAGTTTTATAATGCTATTCACGTTTATTATATAACGACGCCGTTTAAATGCATAAAAAAATGATGAGATGTGATACTAATCATGAGAGATAATCAGAGTATCAACACGGTAACACAGTCTACTTAAGCATAACATTAAATTAGTAGGGTGTTACAATATGACTTAAGCATAGACTGGAATTATTAGGGTGTTACAAATTATGTGATGAAAGGTTTGCTAGGGGACTTATCCCTTATGCGCCAGTCATTCCCAGGTTGTGACATTTAATGTGTGTAAGTTTAAAATGGAGGCAAAGGATGAAGAAGAGAGTGATTTTAGAGAGAAGGGAAAGGGTTTTCGAGGGTTAAAGAGAAAGTTCCACGAGAAATGAAGAGAGAAAGTGTCCTCGGACGCTACATAGGCCTCTGGTAATCCATTGCAATTCTTTGTATTCAATTATAATTATGAAAATTTCATCTCAAGGGTGTCCAGAATGGTTAGGAACTCATTTCAGACAATTGTAATTGATTACAACTCTTTTGTAATTGATTACAATTATGAAAAACACAATAACGGGACAGACTCAGAACTAGGAGCACAAGTATTTCATTGAACACACATAAATGTTCTCTTTAATTTTATTCTTCATTAACTTTGAAACATAAATGTAAATAAAGGAATACCCCTCATTTGAATTCAATAAAAATATCAAATGAATCAAAATTCTTAAGAATCAAAATCCAAATTTTGGATTTTAATACAATTTTTTGAAAACTTTAGTTTTTGAAAACTTTTGGGTTGTAAACAAGGGGGTTACTTGTCCTCTAAAATTTGTTAAAAATCACTTTTCAACTCATTAGTGCCCAGGGAACTATTATCGGGAAAATGTCTTAAGCCTATAACCCTCCAAGGAGGCATAGGGTTCAAACTTAAAATTTTTTTCAAGATACAGTACTGACAGACAGCTGTCACTCGTACTAGGGTATTACACATAGCTAGCTCGGTCTCTTTAACACAGTCGTCCTTTGAAATCACCCTTTCAACCAATCCTTGCATCCTAGTCACACGATTTGGATTCCTAGCTTAGTGATCCTCATCATCTCCTTTAAGATGTATGTCTTGCATATCAATCCTTCAACTTGAGCCTTATTTTTCACAGTTCGTTTGAACCCTCATATGTCCTTTTTGAACGAATATATCCACCTATATTGAATTGGTCTACACACTTGTGCTTCATATGCCAAGTGTATAGGCAAGTGCTACATGGAGTAAAAAAAACCTAGGGGGAATGATTCTCCCTAATTTACATAGAATAATGGGATGTTCTTTTCTATCACTAAGAGATTATCAACCCTAAGAGTAGATGAGCACAAGTCTCTAAAGTATGAGATGAAAGGTAAGCATGGTCGAGAAAGCTCAAATTCAAGTAGCCGAGCCAGGCTCCAAAAGACTACACCAAACCTAATTGATGCAATGGAAACTAACTCATGAGTGTTAAAATACACTCATTTATTTCTATAATTTGACATAGATTTAATGCTATTTTGTATAGATTTTATGAGTTTTTAGCCAAAATCATTATAAAATCCGATTTCTATTAATTGTTGAGCTATTAATGTTTATTTAGTAAATATTTGGTTATTTTATAGGTTTTATGGTTTATTTTAGCTTTACTTGCAAGGAAAGGTAAATATGGCATTAATTGGATTACCTTGGGCCCAAACCTAAAAGATTTCTAGAAAGTACTAATCAAGAAAAATTCATATCTTTTTTCCATAGAGATTGGATTTCAATGATTCAAGATGATCTAGAAAGATAAGAAGGAGATATCCAACTTTGCTGTTGACAGTAAATTTGGATTCAAAGCTTATCTATAAGAAGAATCAATTGCAATTTTGAAGAGCAAATATGTCCAAATGCTATCCAGCTTGATCTTTGCATATTATTTCACTAATATCTAGAGCTGCAAAACTCAAATTAATGCAGTTCTTACGGCATTTGAAAGCTAACAGAATTATCTACAATTTGTCTTTACTAAAGGTTGACTAATTTGAACCATAGAGACTGCTATAAAGCTAGATTGGATCTTGGACCAAAATGCAAACTGGGCTTTCCTAACCCAATTGGGATACAACTCAGAGCTATTTGGATCTAACCACTACACCATGGCTGTGACCTGCACTAGAATTGATGAAAAAATAATTACTTTGGCCCAAGCACTGATTAAAAGAGCTTCAAGAAGATTCCTTGATGATTAAAATCTAAATCTCGAAGAGATATCTTAGGATCTTATCTTATCTTATCTTTTCCTTGATAATTGATATTCAAATCATGGAAAGATGACCTAGGATCTAATCTTATCTTATCTTTTGTAACAAACCCTAGGCATCAAGGAGCCTATATATTCAACTTTTCAAGAAGACAACTTGACCTCAAAGGGGCGTACAAGGGAGCTCTTGGAGAAAGAGAAGACTTGCAGCCATTGATCGATGCTTTTCTCTTCTCATTTCTTCTTTCATGTTTAGAGTGCTTATTTTATTCATGAGTCGCTAAATTCTTGTTTTTCTGGGGTGATGATGTAATTTTGATTGATGATGATGTATTGAAATTTTGTTTAACGTATTTCTTATTCTCTAATTGAAATTTTATAGCTATGCTTAATGCTTTTTATGGACATAAGCCCCCCATAGATTGATCTTTCAGTTATGTACGCTATGAGAAATTTAGGTACATGTTTGGATCATGGTATAAAAATTGCTATTTAGCTTTTTTGTCTGTGAATAGGATAGAATAGTCATGGGACATTATTCAAAGGGGAATCACAGAGCATTAATTTCTCTTGTCTTAGAATTCAATGTCTTAGAAGTTCAGTTATCTTTTAATATTTAGAATAAGATTAGTATATGAGAGAAATCCACTAATAATCTCTTTAGAATCTCTGCCCATCAATTAGATAATTAGATTAAGTTAGGCATAGATCAATACTCATCAGAAATTTAGATAAAATTGGATCCCTAGTGTTCTTTTTGTTTTATTACTTTTTATCTTCATAATTCTTTTTTTTAATTGTATCTTTGTTATTTTGCCTTTGTTTTTGATAATTGTGATATATTATATCTTTTCATAAGCCTAAACAGAATCCAAATTAGGAACTTCATACTTAGCTAATCTAATCCTTGTGAGATTGACACTTTACTTACTACTTTATTACTTGGTTAGCCCTGTGCACTTGCTAGTATTTGGTTAAGGAAACAAAACCACCCATCATTGACTCAAAACCCTCAACATCAAAATAGCTGAAAGGACGAATTAAACATAGGCCAAGCAAGCATTAAGCATATGCTCAATAGCTGACAGCCAAGGAATCGGGTTAGTAGGAGCAGGAAAGCATGTGTATTGTGCTTTATCAATTTGTCAAGCAAACATTTGTGATAAGCCTCCACAGCCAACCGCTAGGAATTTGAGAAAACTAATGGTTAAACCTCAATTGGATGAGCAATCAAGTAGCTATAAAGGCTTAACTAACTTCAGGTCCATGTTTGAAATGCCCCTTTAAATGAGGGGAAATAAATGCCAAAATCGAGATTAGCCAACCAAACTTTGAAGCTAATTGCAAACCAATTTTTCAAGAGACATAACATCCATCAGCGAGCCCCACTCATTTCAATGACTGAGTAAATGACATAATTAGCCAAGCAAATTAAGTTTAAAGATTGATAGTCAAGCTAGACAAGCCTTAAAGATCAAACAACCATGGAGGTCAAACAACTTTCAAGGGTTGACCCTAAAAACTCCCAGAGATGGACAATTATAGGCAAGAAAGCATAAAAATTGAGCCTCATGAGTTGAGAATTCAAGACACTAAGGAGTGCTGGCAACTTCACCCCTACATTGGGCAAACATTAGTGGTTTGACAACTAAGGTAATCGAGATTGGAGGCTTGATGGCTGACCTCAAAAGACAAGTTCAAATAAGGTGTCCACCTAAAAAGCCTAAGAATGGACCAAAGTAATCCAACGTCCCTTCATACATGGAAAAATGTTGAAAAACAAGAAAATTGAGCACAAAAGTACAAGAAGCACCTAGTCCATAAGAAAGCTGAGGCTACGAGTCCAAACCATGTCCAAAGAACCAACCCTAAATGGTTGTTCATCTGTTAAGGTTGACTAAACATCATGAACAAAGCTAAAAGTTAACCATTGAAATCAAACATCAAAGGATCTAGAGATGTAAGTGGATTAAGTAGACCTAATCAAGCTGAACAAAGCAAATTAAATTGGTTTGGGTTGGTTCAAGTCATCAGTCCAATCAAGCAAAATTTGACCAAACTCGATCATAATTGGTTTCAGTATTTGATATTGTAATTCTAAATCCAATGACCTGATGCCTAAACCAAAAGCCCAATCTCTTTTCTTTTTTAATTTTTTATTTTTATTTACATCCTTACTTAATTATGTCATGAGTTATGTTATGTTGTTATTGTTGATTATGGTATTGCTTAGTAATCTATGTGTGGTTAATAAGCCGTATTTTGCTAATTGTTTTGATAGAATTCGGCTATGTATATTATTTACTAAAAATTTGTAGATAAAATTAAGAAAATTTGTGGTAAAATGGAATTTGTGATGTTTTGTGGTTTTTTTCATGTATTTATTGACTGAAGTTTTTTTTCGAAAAAAAAATAAGAATGATTTGACCACTCAAATCGAACCAACTCGAATTTAGTTGGTTTGATTTAGCTTGGATTTGGTCAAAAAAAATTTTGAACCCGAAGCAACCCGACTCAATTGCGCCCTTAAAAAGACCAACCTTTTGAGAAATCATTAGATAACTAAGCCTAAGATCAGTTATTCAACTAGGCAAGAAGACTGGCCTCCTTCTTATGCCCCTTCACTTTCCAAGCTCAGGGTAGGAGGGCCATGGATTACAAGAAGCTCGATCTCCTCTTTTTGCCTCTTCACTCTCTAAACTCGAGTTAAGAGGGTTGTGGACTAGTTGGTCAACCAAGCAAGAAGCTCAATCTCTTCCTTCCTTGTGTCCCATCCTTCTCCAAACTCGAGACTAAAAGGTTGTTGAATGGTTAGTCAAACAAGAAGCTTGACCTTCCTTTCTTGCCCTTATATCTCCAAGCTTAGGTCGGAGGGGTGTGGATCAGTTGGTTGCCCTAGCAAGAAATTCGGCCTCTTCCTCAAGGCCCTTCACTCTTTAAGTTCAAGTTAGAGGTTTGTGGATTGGTCGGTCAACCAAGCAAGAAGCTCGGCCTCTTACTCGTGTGCCTTTACTTTCTAAGCTTTGTTTTGGAGTGTCGTGGAATGGTAAGTCAACCAAACATAGGAGTTGTCCCTCAAACCTAGTCATCCTCAGTCCCTGAAATCCTCATCCCTCTATTTTGCCCTCGTGGGGGAGGGGGAGACCCCATCCTTGATGCACACCCCTCGTTAAGTCAATATTTGAATCCTAGCCCAAGACCCCCCCATATCCCTAGTCAAGGGTTTAACGGGTGCAATCACTTTTATGGCAAGGCGTAACGTCCGAAAAATTTTTACCATTGTGAACCAAGTTATTCGATTTTTATCGAATGATTGAGATTAATTAGAATTCGATTAAGTATTTACTTAAAGCCAATTTAGAATTCGATTAAGTATTTACTTAAAGCCAATTAAGTATCATTGAGAAGGATTAGAATTTAGGGAATTAGATTAGAAACATAGGAAACCTCATAGGATCTTTTCCAAAACCGTTTTACCGATTTAAAGGAAATCGGTAAGATTTCGGTATTTTAAACTGTTAGAACCAAACCAATAGAAATTATACTGTGAAAACCCTAGGATGGATTGCCAAGATTTAGCCAAAACATCCCTACAAATGGTGCCACAATCAGTCTCAAGAAAGGCAACCACATCAAGTTGAAATGTTAACACAAATCCACCAATCACATGTTGACTTCCTTTAAAAGTTTTCAATTATTTCCTTCCTTCTCCCTTGGATAATTTTGCCCCCTATATGCTGCTAACCCCTCATCATTTTCCTTCTATCTCAACTCTTCTTCACTCCATCTCCATCAACTCTTCAAGCTTCACCAAGGTTCCTTCAATCCAAAGTACAAATCCAACAAGATTTTGTAACACCCTCCTAAGTACAGTACTATGCTTAAGTCATAGTACCACACCCTGGAGTTGTTGTTGTTACCTGAACGGACCTTGTCTATCAGCAACTTTCGTCGCCTTCGGAAACTTCTGTAATTATCTGGAGACAACACGAAAAATAGGGGTGAGAATTATAAATTCTCAATAGGATTCTCTATAATACATATGTAGTGTCATCGTTGTCATCTCTAGTTTGCTTCGATTTAGTATGAAAAGGGGATCATATAATGTGGACTATTTAATTTTACAGTTCGAAAATATATTATCCGAAGCAACGTTCATTTTTATCATACACTTGGCATCTGAGAGAATCCATAAAAATTCAAGTCATGAATCATATTGGGACTAATAACTGAAATACAATAAAGTACGATAGCATCAATGCACTAGAGACATAACTTCTACATATACTTTACTGGAACTACAGTATATTAAGATGATGCCCACATGACATTAATATGTTGAGAACATAACAACTGCACATAACTTTACTCATATTTAAACGTATGCCTATTCATAAAACTTGCTTTTCTTTCTTCTTTTTTTCTTTTCATCATAAAATCTTTACGTGCCATATTCCAGAGTATGATCGCCATGTCACGCTCCTTAGGAATATGGGATCTTCACTTGGTACTCACATTAGCCGTCGCTATGCCTCATGTGAGGTGTCCGTGACATACTTTAATCTTTAATCTTTACTTGGCACACCTGGGGACGCACGTATCAGTCCCTAGGGTGCTATTATCGCCTTCTTGAGTCCGGCCTTGGAGTGAGCCTCGTCAGCTTCACCCGCGACCGCCGCCACACCGACTCACCCGCAAAGGACCCACGTGCTCTAGTCTTGGAGGGATCTCATTCTGGTCACGTGGCCTCTAATTGAAGGGATCTCTTCGGTCACGTGCCTCAAAATTGAGGGGATCTCATCCACCACATGCCTTCAACATAGAGGGATCTCATCTGACCAGCGTTTCAAGGTGGGAGGATCTCATAGCCTTAATCGCCTTCACAAGGAGGATTCAAAGTGCACGCCTCCAAGTGAAGGGATTCATATCTTTATCTTTTAACGCTGCGTGAGAGGATCTCAATTAACCGCTCCAGGAGTGAAGGGATTCACATTTAATATACTCATGTCTTTTCATTCTCATACATGGTTATGCATAGTCGTGACATATAAAGGCCCGTAGCCTCTTTACCATTCTCTGACTCATACATATGCCTTGTCCTTTACTTTCATATACCTCGTCTCATACTCATGTCATTCTTGAATTTAGGGTTTCTATATATCCATTCATATTCTAATTCATCCTTGATAACCCATATCATCTTCCAATTCATCCTTGCATGTAAATATTCCTAGTTTCATAAACTTAGTAGAATTGACAAAGATAACGGATCAGTTCCATCTCCCCATGAATAGTGTGAGTTCTCACAAACAAACCATTCATAGCAACATAATCAATCTAATATATACATATCAATGTAAAACTGGCAATCCTCAACTCAAACCTTTATATGCTTCACTAATACTTGTAAAATTATCAATATGGCCATTCTGCCAATTCTATTCGGTTCTGCCCGAATCTTGTATGATCCACCTTTATCTCTATTCAAATCATTTAAATCTGAAACTTGGATATGTCATAGCTCTACATGTCTACTTTCTAATCTCTTTGGTCCCATATCATTTTGATTTATATAACTCAACATATTTAACTTTTGCCTCAGCTGGTTCAGTCACTAGCCCGAATTACACTCCTGGAAATATAAATTCACTAAAAATCGAAACTAAGCTCAAATCATGCGAAATTGGTCTCATATTGAAGCTAACAGGACAACCTTTCATTTGCCATAAGTTTCACTTGATTTACTTAAGTACACCTCGAGTTATAAGTCCTGAAAGTCGACCTTTCTGAACTACTCTATTTTAATCTGGATTGGACATAGAGCAACTTCCTCGAATTACTGGGATCAATTGGGAGCATAACAAACTCGGAATTTCATATTGGGATGTTTCCCTATGTGTAAGCTTTCTAACAAAATTGGTCTCACTCAATTTGGAGTTGTATAGGGTGAGTTATACCCTCCATAAGTCACCCTGCCCGGATGAAAGTCCTGAACCCTAGGTTAAATTTCAAAAATTCGTATCTCCCTCAATACGAATCCAATAACCTTATATGATATATCTATGAAAAGCCCTGAATGTCTACTTTCATCTAAAAATGGTTTCATCGGATTTGACCGATTGTAGGCGGAGCCGTACACTCCGCCGTACGGACTGTCGTGGAATCTCCACCAAGATAGCACCCTCATCCATCCATTTTCTCTTAGTTTTCTTCTTCTAATTCTAATTGCCACTCAAGATTTCATATTAATCCAATCATACACATCCAATATATCATCAAATAACCATAAAAAGTAATCTTTCATGCATTCTTAGTTTAGAGAAATTAAGATTAGAGATTGAATCCTACCTCTTTGGAGTGTGATCTTGAGTTAAGTGTTGAAGCCTGAATTATTAGACCACAAGCTTGAAGGAGTGATGGAGTTAGGTGAATGGAGAAGGGAAAAGAGAGCTGAAGTGAGGGAAAAGAGAGGGCGCAGAAAATGGGTCTGAATGAGGGGAGAAGAAGGTGTTATATAGGCATGAGTGGTAGTCAACTTGAGGTTCTGATCGCCTTAAAACACAAGGTCGAATTTCGCCAACCTTCCTCTCTTGTGACAATTTGCTCTCCACGCCGCTTCTAATAGTGGGACTTGCTTTCAGATATTCTGAAGATGACATCGGAACTCGTGCACTTCATGCGATGAAGTCGGAACTCGCTTCCTTTGTATTTGAAGCATAAGGTCTAAATCGAGACCATTGCCTTGAGACATGAGGCCTGGAGCATCTGGAATTATGCGTGATACCAAGGTTAAATCGGAAGTTGGGAGTTGAGGAGTCGGATAAGGCTCAAGTCTAAAATTAATGCTTGAAAGTTGAACACAAACGAGAAATCGGGAATAATCAAACTTAAACAAAATCTAAGTCAATACGTGAAGTCGGGAATTCATCCATACAAACTCGGAAATCGGAAATAATTATTTCTATCTGAATTTCGAAGATGAAATCGGAAATTGGAATTGATCATCCTGGGGCGAAGTCGGAGCTCGGAAATAGGGATGTTGCAGATTTCACCTAGGAGAAATAGGAATTTCAACTTCTCTTCTTATTTTCTTGGATTAGGGCTGATTGGGGTTTCTCTTTCTTCCATGATTTTGATCTTATCTTGAGTAGAGATGAGGAGTTAGGGTTGATTTTGCATATTTGTGATGAACAGAGTTGAAGTTGGAAGGGAAGAACTTAAAAATAGAAAGAAGCAAGGTGCTATTGGGTGAAAAACCCTACGGCGTCCGTATGTTCATCTTGTATGGACCAAAATCCAGCAATAAAAACTTGATGGATCTATTTTTATATGAAACTAGACATCTAAGGGTTTCCAACCATATAAAATATAAGGCCACTGGATTAGTATTGAGTAAGTTATGAATTTTTGAAATTTAGCCTGAGATTCTAGGCCCTTTTCTGGGCAGTATGAGTTAAGAAGGGTGTAACTCACCCTACAAAACTCCAAATTGAGTGCCACCAGTGCTGTTTGAAAGCTAACATGTAGATGAACCTTCCATAAAAATTTCAAAGTTAGATTCATTCCAAATTGTTCCCGGTAAATCGATGAAGTTGCTTTAAGTCCAAACTGGACTGGAATAGGGCAGTCCAAAAGGGTCTATTTACGGGGCTTATATCTCAAGTTATAATTATGAAAATAAGGTACAAGTTATTTCAAATAAAATTTTGTTCCATTAGCTTTAATTTGGTATAATTTTCGTATGATTTGACCTAGGTTTATATTTTTAGTGAATTTTTACTTTTAAGAGTGCAATTCTAGCCAATAGTAGAACAAACTGTAGTAAAATTCAAATAACTTGAGCTACACAAATCAAAATGAGATTGGACTAAAAGAGTTGGAAACTAGACACACAATACTATAACATGTCCAAAATTTAGGTCTAAATAAATTAAATAGAAAAAATGGTGAATTTTACAAAATTCAGCCAAAAGAGGGTAGAGTAAGCAGAAACCCTATTTTACATTGGCATACCATATGATTGATATTGTTGCTATAACTTGCTGTGTTATATTGAATTGAATTCTCAATTGATTTTATTGGTAGCCTGGCATTATTCACGGGGAAGCGGACTCGATCCATTATGCTGCCGAAATTTTGGCAATAAATTCATATACCTTATGAAATATTTGTATGAATACATGATGTTCAAGTAAGATAATGTTAGTTGTGCATGCAATTTATGAAAGATATAAAGGATTCCATATTACTTGGGGTAGCCCCTGAATAAGTTTAAGGGGAATAGATCAGTGGGAAAGTCAGGGAAAGTAAACCCGACAATCCTGTATAGGAACGAGCTCAGTCCTGAAAAGTAGACTATTATCCAGGAGTATATGGCCAAAGACTCCCAAGGGACCAAGAGTGAAAAATAAAAGTTGCATAAGTTGAAAATCTCCAAAGGCTACATGCATTTTTCCATTTCACATATATATGCTCTGTTTATGGGTTTCTAAGTTAAGGTTATAGTTAACTATATATTCCTTGTGTTTTATTACTGTTTGCCTATGGTTACTGTTTCAGCTTTGTTAGTGTGCCTGTTAAATATATTTATATTGCTCTAATCTAAAATTTAGCTTTTTTTGGGTTCTATTTTCTACAATTTAAATTAAGTTGAATATTATTTTATCATTTAAAATTAAGAAAAATCGAAACAACTAGGAATGACAGCGATGACAGATGTGTATAGAATTAGAATTCCTACTAAGAAAATTTTATTTCTTACCCTACTGTATGTTTTCACGTCATTCTCAGATCATAGCAAATGCGGCGACCGGCATTTTCTACATTGAGTTTCTTGACCTGCATATTCACCTTGACCCATTTTTAGATTATATATATATATATATATATATATATATATATATATATATATATATATATCTCTGGTAGCTGTCAGTTTCATTTCTACTTCTTTTTCTGTAGGGATTTTGCCATCCCACTGGCTCATCCACTATTTGAACCCTCCATACCTTATATTGCTATTCCACTGTATATGGCTCACCCCTTCCCACCTCTAGTAGCAGCAGCTCCCGCGGCACCACCAGCAGCTTCACCTCCCCAGGCTCCTTCTATTTCATTTTCTGAGGAGGAGGACCCATTCGAGGCAACGAGCTCATCCTCGTCATCTTCGGCACCCAACGGTGGCTATGCTCTGGCAGACGTCGGCATAGCTAATGGATTCCTTTCTTCGGAGTCCATCTAAGGGGAGGTTTACGTAGTGCAGTAGAAGTAGATGCATAGAGTGGCCCTCTTTTGGCATTTTTGGGCCATAGGTAGCAGTTTAGTGAATGTTATAGGTGGATGGTTAGCACATGCAATGTCCCGTGGGGACAACTAGGGTTCTGATTATAGAGACAGGCCAGTTTTATTTTGTTTTAGCGACCTCATTGTTATACTCTATACTATTTATGTACTTTTGAAAAATATGGAGACAAACATCTATGTACACACACACACACACACACACACACACACACACATATATATATATATATGATGTAGTTCACTAGTTCTGTTTATTCCACAGTTTCTTTCTGTTACAACGTTAATCCATTTTTTTAATTTTACCACCAACAGAAATGAATAAATGAACATTTAACTCTATATGAGTAATTAACATTAAATCGAAAATGAAATTTAATTAGTCAGCCACACGTAATTGCTTATCAGATAATATATTATGGTTTAAATATAATATTTTGTCTGGTAAAGTGTTATACAGGGGATTCCCCTTATAAATATCATAACACAACAAATAAGAAAAACTTTAATCTTCTATTCTAAATTGTACTCAACTATTTACTTTGAGCTTAGATAAAAATAAGATAAGATTATATCATAAATAGCTTATACAAAATAAATGAATATAATAATATATTCCATTCGGTTCACAATAGATGTCACTTTAGCCTTTTACTCAAGGACTAAGAAACTCAAAATCAATGTTAAATTGTAAAGTATGTTTACTAAAATATCCATATTTAATTTTAAACATCTAATTAATTCATCATACTAACAATTAGAAAGTTAACAATAAATATGTGAAGGGTAAAATTGAAAAGTTAATAAAAAATAATTCATTGATATGTAAGAATAATAATTGAAGTGAACCAAAACATTTTACTTAAAGTGACATCTATTAACCAGAGGGAGTATTATATTAATTTATCGTATAATATAACAGGCTAATAACGTACTAAATGGATAACAAGCGTTACATCTATACAAAAAAATTTAAAAAACAAAGGTGTTAACAAGCGAAGGTTGCCCATAAGCACGAGTAACCCGACGTCCTTTCAAGCGATAGGGACAATTCGAGCTGCTAACTAGCATTTACGTGATTTGAGAGTTCACCAACGATTACCTGTTGGGTCTAACGGAATATATCCCTATAAACCTTGAAATAGTTTAATTTTTTATTTTAAATGCTTTCAGCTACATAGCTTTAACTCAACACTAAAGTATGTACTTCAGTAATCATAAGTATCTCATTCAATTTGTTTCTTATATAATTGTCATTTCATTTTCAGAAACACAACTGGATATATATGACTGCCTTCCGTCACCTCTCTGTAGACTCCTGATCTTCCAAGAGATCAAACATCTGCTTCAGTGTGGTTGGTTAGTCACCTCTTCTATGAGCTCTCTCTCTCTCTCTCTCTCTGTTGTCTTACAATATTCCACCTCTTATATAACTGTCCACCTATCACCTTCTCCAAGCAACCTCCAGTTTGCGCCTGCTTTTGCTTCTCTGCCTGGTATGTTCCCCTTACCATTTCCATTATTTTCCATTGTTCTTTCTGGTTCTGTGTATTGCAGATTCCATTATTTATTTGGTAATGCTCCGATTAGAATTATATGAAAACATGGATGATCATTGAATTTGGATGCCATTTGGCTTGGAATTTAAAGATTATGAAAATATATTTGTACCACATGCCTTCAGTCAATGTAAAATAATATAGCTGGTGCTGCTATTCCCTTCGATAAAAATTAATCTGGGAAAATATTTTTGGCAACAAATGTCATGGAGTGGATACTTTTATGAACTTCTATCTTTTCAAGAAAAGTTTAGGACTTTGTTTCTGGTGTTATGTGACTTTTGGTTTGATTTGAAAAAGCTATGACTTCAAATTCCAAGGAAATAAATCAAAATCCCTACGCCATGAATTGAAAATTGTAGTTTAAATGAGTAAGCATCCTCGTTCTTTAATATGATGATTCCTTCGGAGAATTTGGAATTTCGATAGGTTACATCGAATTGTCGAGAGTAAAGGAACAGGTAAGGAAGATCATGACGCAAGGGTACTCTATAATGTTTTGCAATTATTGTGTTTTTTAAAGACCATCATTTATGAGTTGTCCTCACACTCAGAGTAACCTTGGCAATTTCATGGTCCATTCGTCTGATAGGAAGTCTATTACCTGCTAGTGTTGGTTTAAGAAATTGTCATGTTCTTCGAGGAAATTAATTGGCCTGTGCATTTTTCTATTTACATGATGAACTAATGGAAGAAATAAATTAAAACCTCTATGGGTTTATGCATGAGATTAAAGTAAATTGGTTGAATGTTATCTTGCAGGTTAGCTGTTGGCTATTTCTTGTTGTTTATTCTTGAGAAATACAAATGAGTCCAAAGAAATGGTTTAAGACGATAGTCAACCTGAAGAAACCGAAGGAAGACAAATCGAGACAAGCAAAGGTTATTCCTTTTCTTTCTCTTTTCAATCTTTGCAATTTAAATTTTGCAAACATGATGAGAATTTCGAAAGGATTTCTCTGCTTCTTGTCTAGGATATAAGGATTTGTTGACTAAGGAGGATGAGTCTTATATCTACTTGGCATGATTTTTCTTGCCTTATAGAATTTTTCCACTCCATTTGCTCTGTTTTTTAGTACATCAGTAACAATAAGATTTGAATCTAAGATCTCGTACAAACTACTTATGCCCCTCGTCACAAGACCACTTTTAGTGGTTTATTTGCTCTATTTTGAACACAAATAATGAATTTTTAAGAAAATATCAAAGTTGATATGCAATCTCATAAAGCCACATACTTTTACCATCACTTGGCACATCCACTGCTGATGAATTTTACTCTGCCATTCTTTTGAATAGGTGCAATCTTCTGCTGAAACATCAAATGAGGCCTCTGGGGAGAAGCATGACACTCATGAAGAGTCAAATAGCATTCCCAACGAAGGTTTGATAATAGAACGGACAGTTCCTACGAGGTTGATTGAAAATATTGCTGCTACTCGGATTCAAAATGCGTTTCGTTCATTTATGGTACGTTATCCATATGGTGCTGGACGCCATTCATTCTATTATTTTGTTTGTCACAACTTTCATAGTAGTTTATGAATGTATGGTGTTATTTCATTTAACAAGGCGTAAACAGATAGAGTTGAGTATTTTGTAAGGGAAAGTAAGTAACTGGAAGCAAAAGTCAAAATTCACAATCTCTCTGATAAGTGTTTAGGCATTTATAATCTAACTTGATATTTTTCATGATGACACCATCTGCAACAACTTTTCTCCATGTTCTACCGAATTAGTATTTGTATTTGCTGGAAGTTAATATTCCATGTTTCCTTACAATTGCATAAATGTTGCTGCTAAAGTCCATAACTAATTGTGCTTTTTTTTTTTTTTTCAACTTACCAAATATTAAATGACACTGAATTCCTTATATTTTTCTGGGACATCAGACAGTTCTCTATTCCTTTAATTGTCAATCACTTTGGAAAAGGTTTTTCATTCACGTATAACAATCTTTCCCAATGGTACTATTTACCATACCCACATCTCATTATTAAGCAATTATAACAATGATGTGGTGACAAATGTGAACTCCCCTTTTGCTATGAAGGCAAGAAGAACATTCCACCATCTAAGCGGAGTGGTGAAATTTGAGGCCTTAATTCAGGATCACATGGCCAGAGACCAAACGGTAACTGCACTAAACTATATACATTCATGGAGCAGAATACAAGATGAAATCAGAGCTCGCAGACTCTGTATGATAACAGAAGCCAGAATTAAGCAAAAGAGATTGGAAAACCAGTTAAAACTTGAGGCTAAGATTCATGAACTTGAGGTATTATCACTATCATTTTCCTGTGATGGCTTTCATTACAACTGTTGTTAAACAATCCACTATAGGAACCGCTTTTGTCAAACCTTTTTCAACATGAAGAAAGATTTTTTTTTTTTTTTTGGTTAAATGTATGTCAGGTGGAATGGTGTGGTGGTTCTGAAACAATGGGAGAGATACTTTCCAGGATACACCAGCGAGAAGCAGCAGCAGTTAAACGAGAGCGGGCCATGGCGTATGCCTTCTCTCACCAGGTACAATACTTGTCTAGGGACTAGGATGTAGGGAAAACAAGTTAAATTTGCCATATTAACTTGTTCATATGCTAAAATTAGACGGGCAAGGTTAATAAAATACTAATTCATTTAAGCCTTGACTCATTCAACTCAGGCAGATAAGTCCAAAAAAACATTTAGATCAGGCAGGTCTGTTTTATTTATTTACCAATAATATCCGATAATAACATAACAATTGTTAAAAACTTAAAAAGAAATTGAAAACTACTAAAAGAAGTTCTAAAACTAATCTTATATCATCATTAATTTTTTGAAAATTTAAAATTGATGACTTTAGTTAAACTTGAATTTTTTATGACTTTTTTAGAAACTTGAACTTGATATGATTTAAATATTACTATCTTATTATATATAATTTTAAGAAAGGGGTCTCACGAAATTCTCTTCAACTTCGCACTATGTAAACTTTAGTTGTTCAACTTCTTTTTTTTAGGGAAAATTACAATGATCTCCTCTGTCTTTTAAAATTATACTCACCCCCTCCTTGATTGTAAAAATACACTCGATACCCTTAATTTATTTAAACACATTACAATTGCTTCCCTTGTCTCTAACAAACCATGACCATGATTAGTTGCATGTGAGTGGCACATGTTTTTCTTATTCCAAAGTTGCTTAATGTCTAAATTATCCTTGACATGTTTCCCCTTGTTTATTTCCTTTTCCCCTTCCTCCAACATTGAAAAAGAAAGGGAGCTTGGTCATGAATCGCCATTGTCTCCATAAACTAGAGCCAGTCTTGTCACTGAGTATCAACATCTTCATCAACCAATGTGGTCTCCTTAAACCAACAACTGTGATCATCAAGAACTCTTGACATTTGGAATTAGGGTTTGAATGGATTTTGGTGTTTTTTTTTCCCCTTTCTCGATTTGCCTCCTTTGCTTAAGCTAAAAGATCTTGGATATTATAACAATTCTTGGGTATTCATAATTTCAAAATGAAAAGGGGATTTGAGGTATGCATAAGAGCTAAAAAATTTGGACCTAGGAAAAAAATAAAGGAAAAGGCAACACTAAAAGATAGGCGAATAAGCCCACATATTAAAACTCACAAAGCACTTGTTAAAACTTAAAAGTGGGTGAAACCACCTTCCCAAACTAAGAGGGAAGGAGATAAGCGATGGAACATTTGGAGCACTTTCAGATGCAGGATTTGGAGTACTTGCGGTAGCATTCAGAGTATTTGGAGTAGTTGCAACTATATATGATTTAGCACTAGAGAACTTGTAGCTACAATAGTTGGAGCAACAAGGGCTTGTAGTTGCAGGAGTTTGAATATTCGGAACACTTTAGGAGCATTTGCAATTGCAGGAGTTGGAACATTTGGATTAACTGCTGTTGTATGATTTAGAGTTAAAAAAGAGAGGTTGTGGCTTAGGGAAATTACAGGTTAGTGAAGAGAGGTTCTATACTACAGGACAAAGAAGAAAGGTTATATCTCTTTTATCTAAACCATCAATCTCTGGAATCCCACTAGACTCTAACTAATTAAAATTGCAAGTTAGTGAAGAGAGGCTCTATACTACAGGACAAAGAAGAGAGGTTATATCTTTTTTGTCTAAATCATCAATATCTAGAATTCACAGCTCCTCCAACTAATTTAGTTTCTCTCCAGAAGACTCGAACCTGAAACCATACTTAAAAGGAACAAGTCTAGAGGTAATATCTTTCGGGATTTTTGAATAGGGTTCATGAGATGATAGAGGTTAGGTGTCTCCCACATGACTAAGCAATAATATTTCTAAAAGATCCGTATATGAGATACATATTAATAATCCATTTGCACATTTTAATGTCATGTGTTTCACGCATACAATTGTCCATCCAATGTTTGGGTCTCATGACTATTTGTATTGGGTTACACACAAGAGTTGCGCATCATTCTTCCACATTTTAAAAATTAAGTAAACTCTAAACTGGTCCCTAACCAAAATAAAATAAAATAACAGACCAGTTAGTCTCCTAAAAAATGAAAACTCCTCACATTGTTCTTAAGAATTAAAAATATGGGTCAAGTTAATCCTTATAAGATAAATTAATCCTTGATACCTTCCATTAGATATACTAGTTCAGGAGGCTAATTTAACCCATAATTTTAATGTCCAGGGACTACATTAAATGGTTTTATTTCTTAAGGACGAATTTGTCTAGTGATATTGTCATTAGGGACCAATTTGGAGTTTTATTCTTAAAAATTAAAGGGCCAAAGTGCACAAAACAAAACTGAAGATAGTTTTTTCAACTTTGGACTAGTTTTGGAATAAAAATATTAAAAAAAAATTGAGCTATTGTTTAGGCTTGTGAAGAAAATCTTAAATGGGTTGAATTGATAAAGTGCTAGCCTGATTATTTATTTATTTATTTTGTCCGTTGCTGGCCTGATTATTATTATTATTATTATTATTATTATTATTATTATTGGGTCTTCAGTATGTATTTAACTCAACCCCTTTGTTTTTTGGGGTCGAAATTTAACTCAACCCTCTTTTTTTTTTGGGTGAACAACTCAATCCATTTAATTGGTGCATTAAACAATCTGACTTAAATGGGCAGAATGGACCCATTTATTTAAAAAGAAAAAAACAACATAATTTGGCCACTAACTGTGAATTCGCAAATATGATATTGCAGTGGAGGCCCAACTGTAGCCAGTATTTTGGGCAGGCCTCCTACGGCCTTGGCAAAGAGAACTGGGGTTGGAGCTGGAAGGAGAGATGGGTTGCAGCCCGTCCATGGGAAATCCGGGTTCGTGTTCAGGCCTCCTTAACAAAGAAACTCAATGTAGACAAGGGGAACCGCAATGACCGCAAAGTGCCCTTGGCTAAGCCTGAGCTGTCAAACGGAAAGGAGTTCGGGAAAGGAGAAGAAAACAGCAGCCCAGAGCTGTCAAACAACAATAATGCAGCCAAACAACCCACGCTGTCACTTGTATCATCCGTTGACATTGCAGGGCAGCAGGGACAGCCAATTTAATGGATCATGGCTTCATAAATCAACGGCCTGATGTGTTTGTCGTAAGGCTCCTTTTATTCATCCATGTTTTTTTCCTCCTTTTTCTCATTTTGCATATTTGGTTTGCTGAGAATATGGCAGTCGGTGTATATATTAGAGTCCGTGTATATATTAGACCGTCAGATATATATTTGTGAGTTTTAATTCTAAAAGGGAAAGGAGAGAAGGGAAAAGGTTTGAAGAGTATAATAAACTTATAATTACTTTTTAAACACTTTTCTTTCCCTTCCTTTTCTTTCAAAATAAAACTCACAAGACATGATCCATTAGAAACATGAATAATTTTGTATCTTTCCAAGAATATTTCATGGTTGAAACTTAAAGCATAGTTTGTGTGTATTTTGGGTTGGCGTTTTAAACCTCAAACACACGATCAGGCTCATTGAACGGAGGACATAGTTATTTGGCTGTTTTTGCGTTCACTTTCATTCACCATGACTTTTATCCCAAACCCTAGTTTAGTGAGAAGAAAAAATTTATTGCTTCTCCATTGGGGGGCTCAACATTCAATGATATACAAAATTCATATTACTATTTTATTCTTAAAATATCAAATGATTTCCTTTCTTATTTTTTCTTATATTTTATTTTATATACCTTTTAGTAATTATTCTTCTAAAAATAATTTTAACTAACAATATCTAAATAATATTTATTTTATCATAATTACCGTTGATATAAAAATTTCCAAACATAAATCACGTTGATATCAACCAAATTTTGATCAAACTCAATTTTATAGAATCAAGTTCTTACTAACCCTAATTTAGAAACTTTAACCTAAACACACACTCTATCCTCCACATTTCAGGGCAACAGTTACTCAAATCTTCGCCACTCAACCACCATCCCTTCCCTTATATCACAATTTTCTTTTTTAATTTAAAATACAAATTAAGAAGCATCGTAAATAATTTGTGGATTATGATTTAGAATACTTGATCTAGCTGCTTTAGCATTAAACTATCTCATTGGATGATTTCGGGTGGATAAATTAAGATATAGGACGATCGTACTCCCTACGGTATTATATTATTCATTAGATATTGCAACTATTCACACATAGTAACCCTGAATTGTATGTCGTATGATATGATATGATGTCCCTTTAAGCCTTTTAGGGGCAATCTTATTTATCAACCGACTAGCAGCACCAACAACCAAAAAATAATTGCCGCGATCCCAATTGAGCCAAAGGGTTTTTTCTATCTCTTGCTTTATTTTCATTATCCCCTCAAAGAAGAGCATTCTCAGTTGGACATTACAAGATAATTTTATGTGGCTCTGAGATTACAGGGTAGGGGACCACGGACAGGTGTGCAAGTACTATAATTTGGTGGCATACAGAAGTGTGAAAACTCTTCCATGATTGAGCTTCGTGGTGCTCATCCCCTTCCCTTTCATGACTCCTCCTGAAGATGAATTCCACTTTCCCCGCCTGTAACGATTTTTCTACCCTACTCATGGGTTTATGAACTGCCACCTACAGAATCCCCCCATACACAGTACCTCATGTCATTGCTTTAAGATTGAAAACAAACAAAAAAGCACCTGATATTTTTTGTTCGAAAAGTAAAATGTGGTTCAGAACTCGATACTAGAAACCATTCCACTAGAAGCTGACACTTACACTTTGAACTAAAATTTCTGCATTAAATAGGTAAATGGGTTATCAAGATGACTTGGTGTTGTTTTCCTTCCTTTATCATGTTAACTTTTTGCTCCTAATCAACCTTTAAGTCGCTATCATAGCATACTAAACAGGCTAAAGAAGAAATACAAGTATGACATGGGAAAGGAAAAGCAGCAAACCATACTGAATTGAGGAAATTGGCCTTTAACGAGGGTCGGAATCAACTCTCATGCAACACCTTTCTTTTGCCAACAGTTCCTACTGTTCATGGACAATGACTTCTCAGTCAAATGCTTCCAAAATTCAAGCACGAAAGAGATAGATGTAATGGAACAGTTGATCTACTTTCAATTGTTTTTGCAGGACGAGGAAGCTAGTGACTAGTGAGGGGTGGATGGTTGGCACTATAAAGCAGTAAAAAAGGGAACAAAACAACAATCATTCTTGTGCAGAGAGAACCCTCTTTCATCTCATTGATAACATAATGAACAATTGTGCATTTCCAAACGAGAGAAGAACAAAAATAAAAGAAAAAAAGAGGGAAAGGCAAGGCCTATCCTCTTTTCCTCATTTGAAACAAAACAGCAACAAGCATCCTGAACCAAAAGCACACAGAAGTTAAGATGGTTTCACCCAAAGACGCAAAATTCCCATGTTTGCTTATTTGGGTTTGCCCTGTTTTGTCATGGAGAGAACACATCACTATGCATCTGGGTCTGCACTAAGTTGGAAATATATAATAACTTGAACAAACTACATATTTGTTGTGCATGTTTTCTTCACACTAGTTGAAACCAGAAATAGAAGTACAAAGAACACATAACCACTACAAATTGTAACAAAGGAAAACGTAGCAATCCAACACTGTTGAAACAAACAAACCAACAAACAGTACTCCTAGTCAAAGCTTAAAACATAGGTAGAACATAAATTAACAGATAAGAAAAAGCAGAACAAACCGGGGGATTGGAAAACCTGAAAATTCACCCCAGATTTTCTTCACTCCCACGGCATATTAGGCCATTGAAATGAACGCATCTGAAATCCAAACCCACTCCTTATCTTCTTGAATTCTCGTAGCTGAAAATCTATCTCAATGCTAATCTTTCACTTGCAAGTTCTCTGTCAATCATATTCAAGACAAACCATGAACCCTGAAGTACCAAAACAACAAAAAAATAATAATAAAAATAAAAATTGCCAGTAAGAACAGACAAAGAGGAACCAAATTGAAATTTCGAGAAGTAGGTATTGAAGGGATCACCTGAAGGAGAAGGGAAGTTTGGAATTTTCGATGCCTCTGTTTTCCATCAATGGCGAGAATCAGAGGAAGCAGAGGACGGCTTGTCAGATACGCCGTCGTGCTCCTCCTCACCCTGAATTCGTGCTGGCACGCGGAAGCCGGAGAAACCACCGGAAGAGGAACCGGCGAACCCAATAGAAGCCTGATGGAACGCCGCCGGCGACAAATAGTGGTGGTGATGGTGGTGGTGATCGACGTTCCCGGCCGCCGCGGCGATCGAAGAAGGATCTATCCAAGCACGAATCGAAGGGGTGTTACTGGACTGAAGGGGTCCCCTCTGAGAAAAAAACTGGCCATGGCCAAACACCGCCGGAGACGGCACCGCCGCCGGCGAGTTGAAGATGAATCCACCGCCATGGCCACTGCTACCAGCATCTGCAGCAGCAGCAGCAGCAGCAGCATTATTCCAAGCCACCATTCGCTGCAATCGGCCATGTTCCTGTTCGTCTTGTTGGTGCTGCTGCTCGGACCACACGGAAGAACCGCCGTCGAACCCTAGCGCGGTGGTTCCGGCGAAGAGCACTTGCTCGTGAACATGCTGCTGGTGTTGCTGGTGCTGGTGAAGCAGAATCGGGTCCTGGAAGGACTGCAGCGAGAGCCGCAGATCTTGTTGCTGCTGCTGCTGCTGGCGATGGTGGCTGTGGTTGCTGGCGCCGCTGGTCGTACGGGAAAGCAAATCCGGCGGCGGAGGATAGTTCTGAAACGACGACGTCGTCGTCTCCGCAGCCGCAACCATCGGAAAGAACGACTTAATCGTGTCCGCAATATCGGTGTCCAACGTCGGTGGAAGAAAAGCAGAACCGCCAATGTTGTATTTGCTGTTGCCGTTGTCGCCGCTCAAATGCTGCTGCGGTTGAAATTCCGAGATTCTTCCTCCTCCGCCGCCGCCACCCACCAGCGTTGATACTGCGGTAGCCCTGCGGCTACCGGAAGCAATTATCGCATCGTCCATCGTCGGCTCGCGGTGGACGATTTGGTTCAGCCGGTGTTCCTCCTCCTCCTGGAGCTTCTGCTGTTGTATGGCGACATTTGAGTTTGGTGCTGTGGTGGTGGCAGCGGCGATGGGTTTCCATGCGGGGAGCTCGGCGAGCTCGTCGATGGCGGCCTTGGCCTTCTTGATGAGCCAGTCGACGGCCTTGCTGGGGCGGTCGTAGCCGAGCCGGTCCTGAACGTCGTAGAATTGGATGGCGGTGTGGGCCGAGAGGCGCACCCGGCGGTCCCTTGGTCCCTTGGCGGTGCAGACCTTGCTGTGGCGGTCTTTGCGCCCGATGGACCGGACAATGTGGCCTCCTCCGACCTCCACGATTTCTCCTCCTCCGGCCGCGGCCCTCATCCCCAGTCTTGACGATGTTGTTCCTTGTTGACGGTGGTGATGTGTTTCTCCCATCTTTCTTGCATATTCGACGGGAGATATTGACGGTGATAGCGACGATGATGATGATAATGGAGGGAGAGGAGGAGGGTGAGGCGGTGGAAGGAGAAAAGATCGTTTCTTCGTCGGTTGCAGTGGGTTTAGCAGGTCGGTGTCGAAACTTATGTAAGATTGGTGTTGTTGGGGTTGTTGGAGATACTGGAGTTGGACATGAAAGGTTGGGTCTTGGTGTTGGGGACAGTGAGGATGGGATTTGTGTGATGGATGGGGAGAAGAATCTTGTTCGTCTTCTTCTTCTCCTTCGTCCTCTCCTACATGTCTTGAATTTAGGACCGGATTTCGAGGCGGATGATGATGGTGCTGATGCTGTTGCTGACGATGATTCCTGTGAGGATCCAGACTCGGACCCTTGTTGTTGCCGTTGCTGTGCTTTTCCTCTTCCAGCTTTTAATGAAGCAGTACACTTTTTCTTAGTGGGTTGTGGATTCTTTACACTCCCAGCTTTGCTTCTTCCTACCCTCTTCCTCTTGTTGTTGCTTGTGCAACTGCCACCGCTCTGAAACTTGGTTCTGTTCCCTCTGCTTCTTCCAAAAGTTCCTGCCATTCAATTTTCCCAGTTCCATCTCCACAAAAAAAAAGCCCCTAAACTCGTAAAACTGAACCAGACCAAGAATGTTGTTATATGAACTCTCTTTTCAGCCTAACCCATCTCTTTCCTCTTTCTCTCTCTACTCTCTCTTTCTATCTATAACTCTATTCGTCCTCTCTCTCTCTGTGTCTCTCTCTCTCCCTCCCTCTACACCACTTTTTGCCTTTTACGAAATGAATACCTTTATGCACTATGCACTAACCAAACTGGAACTACAAGACGGTTGGGTTGGTTAATACCCACTTGACCAAAACAACCTTAGGGAACCACCCAACTGGGCGAGGTGACCTCTTGCAAAAATTCCAGCAAATTTTCCATATCTCAACACGCAAACAGACACAAAAGGAAAGGGAAAGAGAGAGCTAAGAGTAAATTAAGGCTATAGGGAAGAGGAATTCATTCTGGCCCTATAGGGAGCCTTGATGATGGCAGTCGTAAGGGTGGCAGTGTTTCGTCAGAAAGGAGGTGTTAAATCTCTGCGATTTCATCACTGCGCTTCTGCGGCTGTTCTTGTACTACCAACACTATAACCTACATAACACCACCAACCCATCCAACTCAATTCAATCAGCAAGACTAGGCTCTTCCTGCCTGCCCCCCTTTCAACTTTCACCAATTTCACCCCTCTCCCTCTCTTCTCTCTTCTTCCTCTTACTCAATTTGGGTCTTTGGGTTTTTCATTCAACTTTTTTTTATTTTTATTCATTTGGAATTTAGAATTTTACTTGCTAGTTAGAAGTTAGAACCGTTGGTTTTATCTCAAGGCAGGGCTGGGATGCCCTTTGATAGATAGATCCTTTACATGCCACCACTACACCGTTTGAAAGGGACACCCCCTCACAGCTTTTCTAGTTTCTCTCTCTCTCTCTCTTTATTGCTTCACTTAAAAGATACAACACCATATCATAGATGGCTAAATTTACTTCTTCACCAAAACCACCTTTCTTCTGGTTTGTGAAATTACTGTAGATTGCATCTTGAGGGCCTCACTTTTTCTTTCTTTTTGCGGAACAACATTGTCTGCCTCTGTTTTTGCATGGTTGTCTTTTTCCTTTTAAAGTCAAATTACTTCTATGCCCTGCTGCTTCGGTTTTTTAAAAAAAAAAATGCTACTTCTAAATTTTGAAATGAAAAAAATATGACTCAATATAGAATATCTCGGTTATGGCATAATTTTTTAAGAAATATTCATCTTTAATTTTTATCTTCAATAAATAGCCATAATACTGTATAAAAATTATATAGAAAATTATAAGTTTGTATATTTATAGAAAGATAATATTAATATTAATTTTAATAAGATCAGGAGATATTTTAACAAGTTTGATTTATTTAAATTACTTGTAAGATTAACAATTGTTTGATTATGAGAATATAAGTATCTTTTTAAAAAAAAGTAATAATAATATTTTTTATGAAAAATTTATAAATTATGAAAATATTATAATTCATTTAATAATTTTATATGTAATTTAAAAGATAAAATAATAAATTTAATTTACATGCATCAAATAAAAATAAAAAAAAAATTATCAATATACTCCATATTTTAATAATTACTTATAATGATATAATTTTTTTCATATTTTTTATTAAATAATAATATAAAATTATTTTACATCCATATTCCAATTAAACTCAGGATTGTGGCTTTCCATATCGTTCTTCCTTGTGAAATGTGTAGTCCGCTGCTCTTTTCTAGATCCTGTTCAAGAGATACACTCAGTTTCGCGCCACAGAAATATATATATATATAGAACTTTAGATTATGTACGTCATTTTATTTTTTAATATTTGAATTTTTAATATTACTAATAAAATTTATTTAGGATTGCTTGATTTTCTTTTATTTTTATGTTCAATTAACGTAACTTTATTATAATTGAAAATAGCATTTTATTTTATTTTATTTTTTATATTTAATATTTTATAGAAAATAAAAATTGTTCCGAACAGTAAAATAAGAGCCCAACTCGACCCAATGGCTAAGCTCGATTAGATCTTGAATTGCTTAATAGTCCGAGCATATCCCGAGCCATTCATCCAAGTTAGGGCCCAAACTTGGCCTAAGCCCTTTGTTCCCTGGCATCACGGAACGACCTTTTCTTACACGGCCGGAAAACTCGGACCTATCCGATATCCCTAAGATAACGGACGTCTAGGGTTATCCCCTACAAAGGCGGGATCAAATCCCCCCTTCTTCTTAACTACTTATCCGTATAAATATGGGTCCTTCTTCGAGCGTTACGTATCTCTTTCTAACCTATTTCTCGTACTTTCCTGCACTCACTGACTTGAGCGTCGGAGTCCTTGCAGGTACACCCTTCACCGCCGTGGAAACACTCACTTGAGTAGCTTGAGATCCTATTCTTAGTTCGGAAATTGCTCAAGTGACCCACATCCGAACATTGGCGCCGTCTGTGGGGAAATCACGCTGCTCGCCATACCACGGCTGTGATTGCGAGAATGTCTTCGCTCCCAAAAAGAGAACGCACGGCTGGGCACACCCCTGTAAGCAACAACCAGCCACTAATGGAGGGGCGAGCTGCTTCCGACGGGCCAAGGCCAGAGAACCCCAAAGACGAGCGAACTTCGGCCCCCGCAACATTGTCCGGGCCACGAGAAACGTGGTCGCCTCCAGGGTCGAAGTTCGCCCTCAAGCCGACACCGACCCACTCGCCGAAATGCTAACCCTGATGCGGGAATAGGCCACCCACATTCAAAGGCTGGAACAAAACCTGGACCACATAAAGGACTCGGAACGAAGGCGGCATCGGGAGCGACATGTAACACCCTAATAAACCCATACTATACTTAAGTCGTATTACGGTATTTTATTAGTTGTTACTTATGCTCGTAGAGAATTAAATTTCATTTATAAGTCAAATTACGCGGAAAATACGGTAAATAATTTTTTTGTTTTGAAATACGCCATCGCTTTGCAGCATTTTGGAAAGTAAAGCCTGGAGCGAAAAGATAGCTATAAATGAGCATGTTGCATATATACAAACCGTAAAATAAAGGAACAATGGATAAGTAGAAATGTAATACATTCATCTTACTAGAATAACCATACATATATAAAGTCTCATAATAATCAACAATACATAAAAAGGAGACTCATGGTTATGCCATGCCCCCAAAGTATCGAACTTAAACAAATATGACAAGGTTTGTTACAAAATGAAATACATAGGATAAGGAATATAAATAAAAATAGGCTCATGTAGACACATGCTGATTTCTCTGCCCCTTCCGTGCCCCTCAATCGGATGGACTCAAGTCCTCGAGTGCCTGGTCCCCCTCGCTCCTCAGCCTCGGGGGATGTGAGGAGTACGAATAATGCGAGGGTGCCTGCTGATCACCTCAATGTGACAAATGCGATGACCTGGAGTATAGCTGGCCACTGAAGAATGTTCCTCAAAGGGATCCTCCTCAGATGTGGCGGGACGATACTTAGGGAGCGGCGGTGAAGCAGCTGCGGCCCTAGGAGTGGCCGTGGAACTCACGTCAATCACGAGGATCTCCGACGGTGGCACAGACTCGGCTGCGGGCAGGCTCGGAGACAGCGGCTCCATCTCGATGTCTGGCAACAGCTCAGGCGGAAAATTCCAAGGAACCAGCGACGGTCCAAGGTGAGCCAAAGAAACGTCTACGGGGGCTGGTGTGACATCTGGCTCCTCTCCCTCAATAATTCGACCCAGGTAAAAATGTGTGCGAACTACTATGGTGATGGTGGCCACAATTGCATGAGCATCCGCATCATAGGCCCACTCATGGTGGAGAGGTTCCATGCTCCACTCCACTGGATGTGCCATAGGTATCTGGTGACAAGATGGAAAAAAAATAACTGGAGTGAGAAATAAGATTTCTTAGTATGACTCAAACCTGACACGATAGTACCATCGTCATCGTCCCAGCCACTTCGATTTTTTATTAATGAAAATAGTGAGCATGCATAAGATCCAATTCTTGGATTTCGAAAATATGAATATCCGAAATAGATTCAATTTTAGCGTACCCTTTAATCATTTATATCGTAATATACATAAGCACAAGTATAATTACATAAAATATGCATGTCCACGCTATAAGATTCTCTTACTTCTTCCCCTTCTAGGGTTTGGGCCGAAGTCCTTTTTCTTTTCTTAACTTGACTTTATCTTTTCACCCACTAAACATAAGTGGTAATGAGCTTATACCGTGGCCGTCGCCACCATAAAATTTCAGTACTTACACTAATTGAGTTATGCCATGTCTCATGTAAACCTTATCCCTTATACTCACACTAGTTGGGTTATGCCATGCCTCATATGAGTCGTGCGTGAGGGGAGCTTAAATTAGGTCACATTCCCTTTTGAAGGATCACATACTTGAATTAAATTTCTCTTATTAAAGTTTATGATGCAAAATATTTCTAAGTCCATAATTTTCCCAGAATTTTGGCAGTATAACGGCTAGACCGAAACTTCCCAAAATTTTACCAAACAGAGAAATCCAATATCACACATCATTAAGCATCATGTCATCAATATATCATATTCATATTGTCATCATATCATTATCATAATCATCATCATCATCATCATATCATCATATCATCATGCTTGCACATAAACATATGCATATTCTCAAGCAACATTTTATGAGCTTGGCTTAATAAATTTAGTGCAAACTTTTAATTGAGATTGTCTCTTGTGTAAACTCTTTTATTAGGCGTAGGGTCAATTTCATCCATTATCCTCTTTGAAACTTTTAAATTGAGTTATGAGGGTTTTTCAATGCTTAGAGTAAAGATTTTAGTGACTTAAAGCTTATTTCTCATTATTCTTTAACTTTCACCACAACCAGTTTTACTTTTTACAGTGGAGTAGTAACTTTGAAAATTCATCATAATTTCATCTTTTACTCTTTTGTTTCGAATTTTGGTGTGAATATACTTCTCTGAGTCTATTTTTAAACAAAATAAGTCCCACTCAAAAATTCATTTTGTAGCTTAAGTTATGTATATTTTATTCTGACTGTTCAGACTTGAAAGTTCAACTCGGGTCAGTGGCTTGTAAACTCCACTGGGAGTTTCTCACATGAAATCTGACAAAACTGTTTTATGGAGATGTTCCTCTATGTCTTAGCTTTCTAACAAACTTGGTCCCATTCAAAAATAATTTTTGTAGCTTCGGTTATAAGGTTTTTAGTGCAGACTGCCCAAACAGAAGTCCATCTGGGAACAGCTAACTTTGAAAAATCATATCTCCCTCATTTTAAATCCAAATTTCACGAATTTTATATGTGTGGAAAGCTCTTTGAGTCTACTTTCATAGAAAATTAGTTTCATTATTTTCGAGTTTTGTAAAATGAGTTATACAGTACGCATTCCAGACTGCTAGAATTCCAGCTTAACTAGTTTTCATGTTTTACATATCAAACTTGTGGAGATGTTGTTATACCACTTCAAATCACCATTTTTATGTTTTATCTCACCATTATATTCAAGTTTTAGTCACCAAATCAGTATTTTAAAACAAAATAGAGCAAGATACATAAAATCATCATGCCATATAATCTCATTTCAAGACAACATTTTCAACAAGGCAAGAAAACTCATAGAGCAAGATATGGTCATGAGACCTTGGAGCAAATCCTAAAACTACCTAGCTATAAAGAGCTTAAGAGTTCTAGATCTTGAAAAAAAATACATGAAAAAGAAAGGTTAGAGTCACTACCAAAGAGAGCTTTCTTAAAGGATTTTGAAGGTGGAGAAGGTTGGAAAGAGTCTTCCTACTTGAAGGCTTGAAAATGGGGCTTGTGTATGAGTGATCTTGTTTCTCCAAAGACCAAAAATGGTGGTCCTTGAAAGGATTGTGAGTGTGGTGATGGAGATGAGGTAGGAAGTAGTAAGAAGGTTGGAAGAAGAACAAGGAAGGTTGAAAGAAGAAGAGAGTGGGTATGAGACTTGGAGAGAGGAAAGAGCTTTGTGTGTGTCTTGAGAGAGGAAATGAAAAATGAAAATGAAAGGGAGAGAGGGGGCTGAAGTGGCGCAAATGAGGGGGGAGGGAATGATATGATTTTGCTTCTTACAACAAGCAAGAGAGTGGAAAAAACCTTGGGACAAAAGAGGGAGTTGTGTTTCCTTTGAGTCTTGGCACTTGGGTAAAGACCTTGTAGTATTTCTTTTCAAGTGGTTAAAAGCATGATCTATCTTAGGATTGGCATTGGATGATTGTGATCACTCCAAGTGTCACAATCTTGATGGAGGAGAGTAGATCTTTTATCTTAACTCAAGGAATCTACTAACATGGACTCTTGATCTAGTGGTGTATGATGAGAAGGCAAATGGATGGTTAAATATGACTCTTGTTTTGACCAAACTTTCAAACAATAATTAAAGGGAAGTTCTCTAAATTTTTACCATTGTTAAAATTATCTAAATGCTAATTAGTTCAATTGATTTAAATTACACTTTAACACATTTTCAATGAAAAGAATTTTCCTTATTAATTATGTAAAGAAGATGTAAGGGTTAATGTGATTAAGATGTGATACTTATATGCTCTTAGTTAATTAGGTTAGACCACCTTGATTTTATGCTCTAAATCATGAATTAATAAGGATTGGGCAATTAGGCTTTTAATTGTAACTTTTAATACATTATGTTTCAATTGTTGACTTGCCTTTAATTTACTAAGCCCTTGCTCTCGAGATTAGCCGATTAGTTCTTAATTAATCGCTAACCCCTCTAATTAGCCAGAAACACCGAGCTAATTAGTTTAGATAAAAATGGGGATGTTACACGACACAGGCACCACCACGATAGGAGTCCGGACTATCGTAGAGGCCGAAGTCTGAGAGAACATAGTTGCAGCACGGAATGTCGTCATCATGGAGACTCGCCATGCAGAAGTGCATCCCATAGCCGTAAAGAGCCCCGGGTGGGAAGTACCTGTCATCATAACGAACATTCCGACATCTGGTCCCATCCTCGATACAATGAAGGGCCAGCTAGGCATGGCTCCGAGCGATATGAGGACCCCGAAGATGGCGACGACACACTATTTTCCGACTTCATTATGGGAACGCAACCACCCAAGGGGTTCAAGCCACCATCCGACATGGAGCCATACGATGGGAGCACTGAGCCCCAGAAACATATGGACGCCTTCAAGTCCAGAATGGCGTTAGTCGGGGTTTCGGATCCCGTCAAATGCCGAGCCTTCCCCATAACTCTGAAGAAAGCTGCGTTGAAATGGTTCAACTCTCTTCCTCCTAGGTCGATCAGTTGATTTTCCGACCTTGCTTCAACTTTCTTAGCCCACTTCACTACCAAGAAGTTCAAGCCCAAGCCAGTCTCCAGCCTCCTCAGAATTCACCAGCGGCAAAACGAGTCGCTCCGAGACTTTCTCGAGCGATACAACGCCAAATCTTTGCTTGTTAACGAGGTGCAGACTCAGGCGATGATCTTGACCCTGCTAAACGGATTACGGCCGGGACCGTTCAAAACTTCGTTGTCCAAAAGATCGCCAGAATCCCCAGAGGAAATACAAACAAGGGCCGAGAAGTATATCTTTCTCGAAGAAACGGAGAAGGCCACAGCCAACCCCGCAAGGAACCAATCCGACAGGAAAATCGGCGACCCAGATGAACACCCGAGGAAGGACGTACGTTCCAGGGCCGGTAGTTACAATGACTATACCCCCGTCAACGTATCCCTATCCGAGCTGTTCCGAGAGTTCGGCCAAGTCGAGAGGTTCCCCAAGCCAAAGGTCCTCAAGATGAGAGCCAACACTAACAAGTCCTTATTTTGCGAGTATCACAATGGGTTTGGACATAAAATCGAAGATTGCTACGACCTCTGAGATGCCGTGGAACAGTTGATAAGGGAAGGTAGATTGGTGAAGTACATGGCTTCCCAAAGAAGTCCACGAAGAAGGCGAGCTCCCAATCAAGGGGACGAAGAAAGAAGGAATCCGAGAAGCCAGAGAACCTCGGAGCCGCAAGCAAGTCAAGGCAATGACAGGGAACAGATCACAAGGACTATCAACGTCATTGCTGGAGGCTTTGTAAGTGGCGGAACAATGAAGTCAGCCCAAAAAAAGCATTTATAAGAAGTTCCAAATGTTTCCTTTGGGAAGATAAAAAACCCAGCACCGACATCTCGGCCAATACCAGATATCATCTTCTCAAGTTCCGACTTCGAGGGCGTGATCTCAGGACATGACGACCCAATGGTGATATCTGTAGCCATGGTCAATGCCGAGGTAAAAAGAGTATTCGTCGATTAGGGAAGCTCGGCCGATATTCTACTCCGAGATACATTTGATAAGCTCGGATTAAGTAACGCCGACCTCCAAACACACGTGGAGGAGTTGATCGGGTTTTCCGGAGAAAAAGTCCACCCCTAGGGTTACGTCACCCTCCACTTAACCTTGGGGTCTCGACCTAAAACTCGGACAATTAAAGTCAACTTCCTAATTGTCGACTGCCCCTCCGCCTATAATGCTATACTTGGAAGACCGACGTTGAACAAGATAAGCGCCATTATCTCAACGGCATTCTTGACTATGAAGTTCCTTATCGACCAAGAGGAAATTGCCACTGTGAAAGCCGACCAGGCCGCGACTCGACGATGCTATAATGCCAGCCTGGAAATACAAAAGCAACAAAAGTTAGTGTCCCAGGCCAATGCCCAACCCCCCAATTCTTCGAATGTTATGATAATAGACTTGGATGCAAGGAGAGTTGAAGGAAAGAGACTAGAACTAGATGGCGAGTTAGAAGAAATTCAAATCGGGAATGAAAACTGGAAAGTAACTCGAATTAACAAAAAACTTTCGACCTCAGTGAAACAAGGCTTAATCAACCTCCTCATGTCCAATGTAGATTTGTTCGCATGGTCTGCCACCGACATGCCGAGAATTAACCCAGAATTCGTCTCCCATCGACTCTCTGTCTTCCTCGATTCAAAATCGATTACCCAGAAGAGGAGAAGAATGAGCCCAGATAGAGCCCTAGCAGTGAAAGAGCAAGTCCAGAGCCTCTTGGAAGCCGGTTTCATACGCGAAATCGAGTACCCGACATGGTTGTCCAATGTCGTGATGGTAAAAAAGTCTAATGGGAAATGGCGAATGTGTGTTGACTACACCGACTTGAACAAAGCCTGCCTAAAGGACCCATATCCCCTACCAAGCATTGATGGGTTAGTGGACGCTGCTTCCGGGTTTAGACTGCTCACTTTCATGGATGCTTACTCTGGATATAACCAGATCCCGATGTTCAAGCTCAACGAAGAAAAAATGGCGTTCATAACCCCAATGGCCAATTATTGCTATAAGGTCATGTCTTTCGGACTGAAGAATGCCAGAGTAACATATCAAAGGCTTATGAATAAGGTATTCACAGAACTGGCCAGAGATCTGATGGAAGTGTCTATCGACGACATGTTGGTCAAGTCTCGTGAAGAAGAGAATCTCCTGTCCGACCTTGAGGTCGTATTTGATCGAGTCCAACAGCACAACATGAGACTCAACCCGCACAAGTGCACTTTTGCCGTAGAAGCCAGAAAATTTCTGGGGTTCATGCTTATGCATTGAGGGATTGAGGCAAACCCCGACAAATGCCGAGCAATACTCGAAATGAAAAGTCCGACAACAGTAAAAGAAGTACAATGCCTCACAGGAAGAATTGCCTCTCTTTCGAGGTTCATGGCTGCATCGACTAGGAAAGCTATCCCCCTCTTTTCTCTCTTGAAAAAGGGGAATACCTTTGAGTGGATGCTAGAATGTGAAGCCGCCTTCACCAACTTCAAGGACTATTTGTCCCGCCTGCCTATACTGAGCAAGCCGGAAGTCGGAAAACCGTTGTTCCTATATCTATCTGTCAGCGACACTGCCATTGCCAGGGCGCTGGTCTAGGAGGAATCTCGACAACAGCACCTGGTATACTTTATTAGCCAAGTGCTTCACGGACCCGAGACTAAATATTGGAAGATTGAAAAAGTTGCCTTGGCCCTAGTCATTGTAGTACGAAAGCTTCGCCAGTACTTTCAAGCCCACACCATCGTCGTCCAAACTGACCAGCCAATCCGGCAAATTCTACAAAAATCGGACCTGGCAGGAAGGATGATATCATGGTTTGTGGAGCTTTCGGAGTTCGACATCCAATACGAACCAAGGACCACTATTAAATCTCAAGCATTGGCAGACTTCTTAGCTGAAATAGTGAACGAGGCAGATACCCCAGAATCAGGTTGGATCTTTGCACGTGGGCCAGAGCTTCATTTCGAAGGAGTGGAGTCAGCGATTCTCGAAAAGGAAGGTGAAATAATCCTCGAGCTATCCATTAAATTCGACTTCTCGGTCTCCAATAACCAGGCTGAATATGAAGCCCTCATCGCAGGCCTCAAGCTAGCAAGGGATGTTGGCGTATCCCGGTTTTTGGTGTGCAGTGACTCTCAAGTCGTGACTTCCCAAGTCACTGGGGCATACCAAGATAAAGACGTTCTATTGCAGAATTACCTGACAAAAGTAAAAGAACTCGTGGAAAAATTTCCTCAAGTAGAATTCCGACATGCTCCAAGGGAAGAGAATGTTAGGGCCGACATCCTCTCTAAGCTGACAAGTACTAAGCCCGGAGGAAACAATCAGAGTTTGATCCAAGAGACTTTGAAGCTTCCGTCAATATCGGATGCCCTTCCGACCTTGTCCGTTGACGAGGTTCCGAACTGGATGACTCCTATCATTCAGTACTTGAGGAATGGTCAGACCAGAAAATCCCGTCGACACTAAGAGACTAGCCAGAGAGCCTTCTATTACACTTTCATCAATGATCAATATTCAGAAGAGGGTTGTCCCAGCCACTGCTAAGGGACGTGGGACCGGATCGGGTTCCCGCCATTCTTGAGGAAGTTCACGAAGGATCTTGCGGCCATCATCTCGGAGGAAAGTCGCTCACATTAAAAGTTTTACGAGCTGGATTCTATTGGGTGTCGATGATGAAAGACTTAATAGAGTATGCATGAAAGTGCTCCAGCTGCCAAAAATATGCCACTTTCCACCTCGCCCCTTCCGACGAACTAACGTCGATCATGTCCCCCTGGCCCTTCAGCAAGTGGAGACTCGACCTCCTAGGTCCCTTCCCACTCGCCTCGGGATAAGTGAAGTACCTTATTGTGGCAACAGATTATTTCATGAAATGGATAGAAGCAGAGCAGCTTTCCACCATCACTACTGCCCAAGCTCGAAAATTCGTATGGAGGAATATCTTCACTCGCTTCGGAATACCTGACTCGATCGTCATGGACAACGAAACCCAGTTCATAGATCAAAAGTTCCGAGGATTTCTCTCTAGCCATAAGGTCAAGCACCACTTTACCTCAGTCGAACACCCCTAAGCAAACGGCCAAGTTGAGGCTGCCAACAAAGTCATTCTCCGAGGACTGAAGAAGAGACTCAACGAGGCAAAGGGGGCATGGGCCGACGAACTCAGGAGTGTCCTATGGTCTTACAGAACCACCCCGCATTCAACAACAGGAGAAACTCCTTTCAAGCTGACTTACGGGGTGGACGCGATGATACCAATCGAAGTCGAGGAGATAAGCCCGCGTGTCATGTTCCAACTTGCAGAGCACTACGCACTTTGGGAGGAGTCCGATCTGTCAAATGAGGCAAGGGAAATGGCTCATCTAAGGGAGAAGGCGCTGAAACATCGAATCTCCCAGAGATACAACGCCAAAGTGTTACCTCGGATTTTCGACAAAGGAGAATTGGTTCTCCGACGAGCTGACATCGGAAAACCGCCCGTGGGCCACAGGAAATTAGCTGCAAACTGGGAAGGCCCATACAGAGTTATTGATGTCTTAGGAAAGGGGGCATACAAACTCTCCACATTATCGGGCACAGGGATTCCGAGGTCATGGAACTCTTCCAACCTTAGAAAATTTTTTATCTAATGTACATACCACGTAAGATAGCCGTACTCTTTTTCCTACCTCGAGTTTTGTCCCACCGGGTTTTCTCGAAGGGGTTTTAACGAGGCGGAACTCCATGGGCCGAGCAGTAACTAGCAAACTTTTCTCGGTATTTGCTTTTACATGTTACCTTTATCTTGTTTGATTTAACATTACTTTATTATTTCTATGTTGTCAACTCTTTCTTTCAATTCCATTATTCTGCTTCCATTATTTTTTATTACACGTCATGATTGATGATTTCAACCTGCCTTAATTCTCCTAAGGGATTGATCACTCCTTGGTCGAGGAAAATGGATCCCGGTATGATAACTCGGACACGTAATCTCAAATACGATTAAAGTCCGGAGTCAAACCTCAGGTCAGTTTACATTGTGCTAACTTAAGCGAACAAAACCTTGAGTTCTAGCTAAATCCAACTCGGACAGCATCCAGTTCGGTAAAACAATAAAGGTGCCGCCAATATTCCCTTCAAGGTCTAACTTAGGCGAATAAACGGTGCATTAATTAACAAAGCAGGCAACAAATAAAACCACGACATCGCAACAAATTTCATTACAAAAGGTTCTGACATCGGACATATCCCGAAACCTAATAGGGCAATACAATTAAGTACAGACACATCAAAGGTCGGAGGTCTAGTCCTTCGGATCGGCTTCAAGGTCATCGGTGCTGTCGTCATCCTTTTCTGGAGCGACCACGATACGACCATCAACTACAACTTTGTCCAGGCCGACCTCGCTGAAATCAGCGTCAGGGCAAATAATTTGGCACTGCTCCACAAGGGACTCCTTAATCTTTCCGGCCGACCTTACCCATAGCTGCTCCACCCGAGCCACCTCGTCCCCCGCTCTCGCAATAGCCTTCAAAAGATCGGTGCAATCCCTCTGGAGTTCCGACACCCGAGAACGGGAATCCTCCAATTGCTGGTCTCTCGACTCAAGCGCCTCCTTCAACCTATTGATCTCATCTTCCTTGGACTTCTCCAAAGCCGACTTCTCATCTTGAAGAAGGGAGAGTTGGGACTTCAAGGCCTTTACCTCATCGTCACCCTGTAAGCATTTGAGAAGGGCGGGGACCATCAGTTCCTTATCCATGAAGTCGGGATAAGGAAAATCCTTATCCATAACATGGGCGTCGGACCGCTCCTTCGGCGAGGGAAGGCCCTCAGGGTCAGCAGCCACGGACTTCCCTTTGGCCGCTTTCTTCGAATTTTGTTTCTTGGAAGGCTAGGCCTCTAGAGCTGCCTTATCCGAAATAGAAGCGAACACCAGGTTTCCGGACCCTACCGACTTCGGACTGTTACTTCCATCCCCCTCGTGCGACCTCTTCAATATCCTCCAGCGAAACTCGGCGAGGGCGGACTTCGGAGCCATCTCGTCTGTGAAAGAGACATCAACAATAAGCATCCGATAAAAAACAAATAGGAGGAACATGAGATATGCAGCAATAACAAAAAAATGGCAACCTAAATACTGCCTGGCCTCCCCAGGATCTACACCAACTATGTTCTTTAAGTTCAGATGATTCTTCCCAAAGCATTCGAAAAGGAAGTCAATAACAGCCTTCTCCTCGGGCTTAAGGGAATTCTCCTCTATCCGGGGAGCGCTGAAATGCTTACACCAAAAGACATTAAATCGAAGCTCCCCCTCCAAGGTCTCCCAAAAAGGAATCGAGTTCAAGCACCCGAAAATCTTGAAGAAAATAGGCTTGAAATTATGGAAGGATTCCTCGTATAGGAGGAATATCTTCCGATTGGCATGAGCTTGGAAGGATAGCCATCCCGAGTTTAATCCACCACCGGCAGGTCGGGTCAGAGTGAATCGAAAAAAGAAAGTGTCTGGAGATGGCATTACTTCGAGATATTCGCAAATAATCTCAAAACCCCGAATCATCGCCCAGCTATTTAGATGAAGTTGAAAAGAAGCGGCCTCAGTCTGGCGCAGAATCTCCATTTGAAAGTGGGTAAACGAAATTTGAACTCCCAGCTTGGAGATGAGGACGTCGTAACACCACATCCACTGAGGCCCCCTTTCAAGGTTAAAGTCGCTCACCCTCTCGCTCGGACCCGGAGCCTCGAAATAATACTCCTCCTCATACTTACCCTCCGGCGAGATAAGGTTCTCCTCTCTGAAGTGAGTTAGGAATTCCGGGGTTATGACCAAGGGAGTCCTAAGGACCTCGGGATCGACCCACCGATAGATAAAGTTGATCTCGGGAGGAAAAGTTAGAGCTCTCTTTTTGGCCATTTTTCACGATCCCAAACAACCTACATAGGAAATCACCCCTACGTCACAAACTCGAAAAAGTCTAAGTCGGGAACCCCTAAAGACAAAATGGGAACTGAAAAGACAGGCCCCCTACGGTGGTTTCCCTCTGTACGAAAAGCCGTTGATGGACGGCGGAAGCAAAAAACCAAATGAAGTACGGGTTGAAACCGCCCCAAAGCATAAAGCGAAAATGGATTACTGGGAGCCAAGCCGCCACTGATATAACACCCAACAAAACAATACTAGTCGCAGAAGCAGAAAACAAAAGGGATAAGACATACTTGTTACTAGCGAAATAATGGTGGCACAAACGATCGCGGTCCTACACTGCTCCTCCGCTTCCTCTGCGTGACGAATACTTTTGGGCAAGACAAGGAAAATAGGCAAGGCAAAAAGAATGGATAGCAAGCGCACAAAACCCCTCTTTATAGGAATGAAAATGTCCTTTGCCGCGCAACCCAAACGTCGCCAAGGGCGCAACCCGTCTTTTCGCATAAAAAGAATGGGGGCAAAAATGGAAATGATGCCCCAATCGAAATGATAAGGCACTCTGAACGAGGTGCCAAAACAGCACATGTCCGCTCAAGGTATCAGACTCAACTTATGAGACGAAGGGACGTCGCCGGTTCGCAGAGACTCAGGACGTTGCCACAGGCAAATGTCAAATCACTTAAATGGCAATCCGAGGTCAGGACACAGCATGTTAACTCGGAGATTCACGAAGAACTGGGGCATCCGAAGAAGCCATCTCGGATACCGAGTTAGGGGTACTGTTCCAGACAGTAAGATAGGAGCCCAACTCGGCCCAATGGCTGGGCCCGAATAAATCTCGGATTGCTTAATAGTCTGACCATATCCTGGGCCATTCATCCGAGTTAGCGCCCAAACTTGGCCTAAGCCCTTTGGTTCTTGGTATCGCGGAATGACCTTCTCTCGCACAGCCGGAAAACTCAGACCCATCCGATATCCCCAAGATAACGGACGTCTAGGGTTATCCCCTACAAAGGCGGGATCAAATCCCCCTTTCTTCTCAACTACTTACCCCTATAAATATGGGTCCTTCTTCGAGCATTAGGCATCTCTTTCTAATCTATTTCTCGTACTTTCCTGCACTCACTGAGTTGAGCGTTGGAGTCCTTGCAGGTACACCCTTCACTGCCGTGGAAACACTCACTCGAGCAACTTGAGATCCCATTCTTAGTTCGGAAATTGCTCAGGTGACCCACATCTGAACAAAAATAATAATTAATTTTGTACAATGTCAAAAAAATTAGTGATATTTAATTGAAACATGTGCAGCATAAATAATAAATATATCATTTTTGTGCAAAATTGATTTTATTCAAAGTGGATGTGTTTATTAAGTTACAGAAAATAATATTTAAAAATATTTCCCGCTTCAGCTTAAGTGTATGCAATTTTAAGTTTTACGAAAATTGTTACATAACCTGTACAAATTAGAAAGACAGAGATTGCTGTTAGACATAATGTAACACCCTAATAAACCCATTCTACGCTTAAGTCATATTACGGCATTTTATTAGTTGTTACTTATGCTCGTAGAAAACTAAACTTCGCTTGAAATTAAATTACGCGGAAAATATGGTAAGATTTTTTTTTTTTGAAATACGTCGTTGCTTTGCAGCATTTTGAAAAGTAAAGCCTTGAGCGAGAAGATAGACAAAGAAAGAGCGTGTCGCATAAGATACATAATCTAATTATCATAAAACAAGAGAAAAATAAATAAATAGTAATTCACTAATACATTGCATTAAATAACTAACCATTACATTCATATGGTTTCATAATATATAGATATACATACATATACATCAGTATTACATCAAAGGAGGCTCATGGTTGGGCCATGATCCAAATACTAGATACTAAGTACAAATTTAAATGACAAAGCCCAACTCAAAAAGAAATATGCGAAGGTGCAGAATGATGGTTGCTACAATCCCCAAAACAGCTGTGTCTTGCGTCCTATGTCACACGTCCGCTCACAGTGTGGGGGGTCTATGCTCCACTCCACCGGATGTGCCATCAAGATCTGGTGACGATACGGAAGAATAACTAGGGTGAGAAATGGAATTTCTCAGTAGGACTCGAACCCGACACGAAAGCGTCATCGCCATCGTCCCAGCCACTTCGGTTTTATTAATGAAAACAGTGAGCATTCATAAGATTTAGTTCTTAGGTTTTCGAAAACATGAATATCCGAAGTGGATTCAATTTTAACATACTCTCTAATCATTTAGATCATAACATACATGGGCATAAGTATAATCATATAAAACATGCATGTTCATACTATAAGATTTTCTTAACTTCTTCCCTTTCTAGGGTTTGGACCGAATTCCCTCTTCTTGTCTTATCTTGACTTTATCTTAAGTCTTATCTTTTCACCCACTAAACATAAGTGGTAATGAGCTCATACCGTAGCCGTCGCCACCATAGAATTTCGGTACTTACACTAGCTGGGTCATGTCATGCCTCATGTAAGACCTATCCCCTATACTCACACTAGCTGGGTCATGCCATGCCTCATGTGAGTCGTGGGTGAGGGGAGCTTAAATTAGGTCACCTTCCCTTTTGAAGGATCATACCCTTAGTTCATCCTTTTCTTATTAAAGTTTATGATGCAAAGTTATTCTAATTCTCTTCCACATTTAGGCGTTACGTATCGCCGTCTCCAAATGTGGTTCCTTTATTAATCATCTCTAGGTGTTACGTATCGCCGTCCCCAGAGTGTTCATATTTATTAATCCTTTCATGTATAGCATTAAGCATCATGTCATCAACATATCATATGCATATCATCATCATTCATTATCATATCGTCATCATATCATTATCATTCTTATCATCATCGTATCACTATCATAATCATCATCATCATATCATATCATCATTATTATGTCATTGTCATCATAGCATCATGCTTGCACATAAACATAGGCATATTCTCAAGCAACATTTTATGAAATTTAAATTTTAATAAATTTGTCAAGCTTTTAATTGAGATTGTCTCTTGTGTAAACTTCTTTTATTGGGCATAGTGCCAATTTCATCTATTATCCTTTTTGACACTTTTAAGTTGAATTATAAAGGTTTTTCCAAAGCTTAATGTAGGAGTATTAGTGTTTTAGAGCTTATTTCTCCTTATTCCTTAACTTTTATCATAACTAGTTTTTACTTTTACAGTGGGGCAGTAATTTTGAAAATTCACCATAATTTCATATTTTACTCTTTTGTTTCGAATTTTGGTATGGTTATACTTCTCTGAGTCTATTTTTAAACAAAATAAGCCCCACTCAAAAATTCATTTTGTAGTTTGAGTTATGCACATTTTATTCTGACTGCTCAGGATTGAAAGTTCACCTCGGGTCAGTGGCTTATCCACTTCACTGGGAGCTCCTCACATGGAATCTGACAAAACTTTTTATGGGGGTGTTCCTCTATGTCTTAGCTTTCTAACAAAGTTGGTCCCACTCAAAAATGTTATGTATAACTTGAGTTATGCACATTTTATTACATACTGCCCGAACAGAAATTTATCCAGGAATAGCAAACTTTGAAAATTCATATCTCTCTCGTTTTAAGGCCAAATCTCATATATTTTATATGTATGAAAAGCTCTTTGAGTCTATTTTCACAGAAAATTAGTTTCGTTCCATTTGGAGTTATATTGAAAGAGTTATTAATCGCGCCATACAGACTGCCAGAATTTTCCAGTTTTCACGGTTTTGGTTTCAAGGAGTTTTCTTGTAAGAACATTAAGTCTTTTCTTCAAGTGACCATTTTTCTTTTCCAAACCACTTTTATACTTTGAGATCTTGGTATTAATTCAATGTTTTAACTTCTAAAAATTTGGTTCAATAGCAATAAACATACCAACCGAAAATCTCATGCCAAAGAGAAGGATACAACACACAAAACTCATCATATCAACATGCATGGCCATGAGGCCTTGGAAACAAGTCCTAGAACCACCTAGCTATGGAGAGCTTAGGAGTTAAAGGGCTTGAAGAACACATAAAAGAAGAAGGTTAGAGTCACTACCAAATGAGTTTCTCTTGGAAGCTTGAAAAATGAAGTGGTTGGAGATGACCTCCTTCCTCTTGAGCTAGCAAATTGGGCTAAATGAGTATTTGTTTTGCTCTACCAAAGACCAAAGAATGTGATCCTTGATAAGTTAATGAGGGTGGTGATAGAAGATGAGGGTGATGGTGGTGGAAAAGTGATGACTTAGAGTAGGAAAAACAAGAAGAACAAGAAGAGAGTAGAAAGAACAAAGAGAGGTTTAGAGAGAGGTGAGAGCTTTGTGTCTTGAGAGAGGAAATGAAAAATGAAATGAGGGGGAGAGAGAGTGGGCTGATGGCGCAAAAATGGAGGGAGAGAGTGATGTGATTTTGCTTCTTACACAAGCTAGGGAGTGGGAAAAATCTTGAGGCAAAAGAGAGTATTGTGTTTCCTTTGAGTCTTGGCACTTGGATAAAGACTTGTAGTATTTCTTTTCAAGTGGTTAAAAGCATGATCTATCGTAGGATTAGCATTGGATGATTGTGATCACTCCAAGTGTCACAATCTTGATGGAGGAGAGTAGATCTTTTGTCATGACTCAAGGAATCTACTAACATGGACTCTTGATCTAGTGGTGTATGATGAGAAGGCAAATGGATGGTTGGATATGGCTCTTGCCTTGACCAAACTTTCAAACAATAATTAAAGGGAAGTTTCTAAAATTTTATCATTGTTATAATTATCTAAATACTAATTAATCCAATTGGCTTAATTACACTTTAGCACATTTTCAATAAAAAGGATTTTCCTCATTAATTATGTAAAGAAGAGGTGAGGGTTAATTTTCATGTAATTAAGATGTGATACTTATATGCTCTTAGTTAATTAGGTTAGATCACCTTGATTTTATGTTCTAAATCATGAATTAATAAAGATTGGGCAATTAGGCTTTTAATTTGTAACTTTTAATGCATTATGCTTTAATTGTTGACTTGCCTTTAATTTACTCAACCCTTGCTCTCGAAATTAGCCGATTAGTTCTCAATTAATCGCTAACCCCTCTAATTAGCCAGAGACACCGAGCTAATTAGCTTAGACAAAAATTGGGGATGTTACACATAAGCTTTCGAATGGATGAATTTGTTTAAATTTTATTAATACAAATCTTTATAATATATTTTTAAAAGTTTTTTGTATCATACCTAATACTTTTTAATTTATAAAAAATGTTAAAAATACTTTTCATTTATATCTTTTAATTAAAATTTTTCTGAAAAGAAACTCAAATAAACTACCTAAATCATGAAAACGAAATATTCGTTAATTTTGTACACCCTAAAACAATCAACTTGACTGTTGGAGAAGTAGGGCAGAAAAGATTGCACTGGATATATTGACAAACGCAGTCAAGGCGAATATCAGAAAAAAGTTGTATATGACTATTATATTCTTTTAATTTTATATAATTTTTTCGTTAGTATATCCTTTAATATTTAATATCCTATTATTTCGCACAATTAATTCTCAATATTAAGATAATTGATTGTTTTATTAGTTAGGAGATGTCTACCATCAAAAGTAGTGACTAATCCCTCTTTAAGGTGTAAAAATCATCGAAGTGGATATTGCCTTTTCTAACAAAGCCTTTTCCATACATATTAAGATAATTGATGATTGATATAAGAACTGGGATTCATAAATTTAAGTTTACTGTTGAAAAATATAACGAACTATATATATATTTGTTACAACGAACAGACGTGTTTGAAGCTGTTAATTCAATTAGGATAAAGTTTTAATAATTATTTCTAATGCTTGATATGCTTCTCTCTAATAAAAATATAATATATGTACTATTCTTTGGACCCTATTTATAAAAATGTTTATTTTATAATCCCCTATTTATAAAACTTTAAAAGGCTAATGATGTCACAAAAGAAATTTTACACGAGTTACTTTTTTTTTTTTTTGTTGACTTACAAATTAGTTTTTATGACAGAGCAATATAGCTAGCTAAAATTAGTTTTTATTACACAACAATAGCACAACAAGTACTTAAATCTTACTTAAATTTTTTCATTAAACTTTTACTGTTATAAATGTACGTACACAAAATTTGGTGACTTGAAATATATACATTTGATCATTTCTTTAAATTGTAAAATTTGAGAATGGTAATTATTTGTAAAATGGATAATAAAAATAGAAATATTAAAAATTCAGAAAAAATCATATAAAAATTATAATGTTTTAAGCATTGTATATATATATAGATATTTGGCTTTAGGCTTTAATTGTACTTCCTATTTAGGATAAAACAGACTACCAATCTCGATGAAAACTTACAGTGAAATTGCAAATTACTTCAATGAACCTAAGTTCAAAATCGAGTCATGTACATTATCGTTTAAAACGATCACGTCAACCCCATTTTGCCGTAGGAGGATGGTTGTGTTTAATAAAGGCAAAACTAAATCAATAGTAGGGGAAGAAATGAAACTTGGAGTGTTACCTAGAAAATTTTCAGCGATTCATAATTTGGTAAACTGCAAAGATATATACATTTGTTGAAACTAGTGTACATGAATTTTAGTTCTAGGCCATGAATAATAATTTAATATAATGGTGACTTGCTGCCTTCAGGATCTGGATCTTTTAATAGCTCCGATACTGATTTAAAATTTGGTAATAGGCTAATAGCAATCAATCCTACCAAATATTAGATTATTTTTAGAGTTATAATTAATTTTTGGGTACAATAATCATGATTTATATTTATATTTGGGTTTCGAGACGATATAATTATAACACCATTAATTAATTGAACATTATTCTATCAAATGAGGTTTGATTTAGTGGTAAAAGGTTAGTCCATAAATTGTGACGGATTACTATGTGAATCTTAGTTGGAAGAGTCACCTATATTTAAGTATATCACAGCACTCAAATAGAATTGCCTTCGGTGGAAGGAGACCTATGAAAAACTAAAATAATAAAAGTAAAATATACTTAATACCCTTAAGTTATCAAGAAATAATACTTCATCTCATTTATTCATAAAATATGCACTCCACCCTAATATAAAGTCCATTTGGATTGGCTTTTTTTCAAGAAAAAAACACTTTTTTTTTTAAAAAGTCTTTTATAAGTTTTTATATGTATTTGGATACAACTTTTAAAAAAAGTGTTTCAATTAAAAAAAGTCAATTTATCATTTTTTTAAAAGTTAGAAATACCTAGCTTCTAAAAAATACAGAAACAGAAGGAGTTTTTAATAAAATTATTTTCCAAAAATATTCTTTATTTTTATTCAAAATTATAATATATACATTTCCTTTCTTATTCCTTATCAAACCCTAGTTTTCTTTTCTCTTTTTGAATATCTTTTTTTGAAATTTGGCTATAAAAGAAGTATTTTTATTCTTTTGTATCTAAATAGATTTATAAATACATTTTACAATTAAAAGTACTTCTCACTTAGTTTATCTAAGTGCAAAATAACTTTTTCTAAAAATTAAAACTCTACTCAAAAAAGTTGAGGGAATTTTTTTTTTAAAAGCTTATCCAAAGGAACTCTAAAAATATGTTTGGATTGATTAAATTTGTTTTAGAAAAAAGTAATTGTTTTTAGAGCTCGTTTAGATTGACTTTTTAAAGAAAAAGAAAAGTACTTTAAGAAGCACTTTTTATAATAAAAAAATAGTCAAGTTATCACTTTTTTTTTTCTAAGATTAGAAGTACCCAACTTCTAAAAAGAATAAAAATAAAAGTGACTTTTAATAAAATTATCTTTTAAAAGTATCATTTATCTTTATTCAAAATTATAATATATTCCTGCTCTTTCTATCCTTTATCAAATTTTAGTTCTCTTTCCTCTTTTTAAAGGTCTTTTTTTATCTATAATTTGGCTATAAAAGAAATATTTTTCGTTGTTTTGTATCCAAATAGCCTACAACTCTTAATCATTAAAAGCACTGCTATCAAGATAGTCTATCCAATTACAAAATAATTTTTTTAAATAAAGATAAAGCTTTACTAAAATAAATTTAGAAATTTTTTTTTTTTTTATAAGTTTATCCAAACGCACACTAAGTGTGTTTGGATATAAAAAAAAGACGTTGTAAAAAAAAATAATTTACTATTTTTTTAAAAATTATTAATACCTAACTTTAAAAAGATAAGAAGAAAGTAGAAGTACTAGTAATTTTTAATAAAAGAGTCTATTTGATTAAAATTTTAGGAGAATACTTCTTTAGAAATAGAAGTTAAACCTAGAACTAGAAGCAAAAGAAGAAAAATGTTAGGAGAAATATTTCTTAAAAATAAACACACCCAAGATTATCCGTCAAAATCACATCTAGTTTTTTTTTTATTTTTAAAGTTGGGTATTTGTAACTTTTAGAATAATGGTAAATTAATTTTTTTCCTACAAGTAACTTTTTTTCCCTAAAGTTGTAACCAAACATATGTTTTAAAACATATAAAAGCACTTTTTTTGTAAACAAAAAACACCTCAAAAGATTCTTTTTCTTAATAAAAAAAAAAAAACAACCAATCCAAACATATTATTAGTGGATTGAAATGAAGTGCATATTTCGTAAACAAATGGGGTGGAGCGTTATTTTTTAATACCTCAATGGTATTAAATATATTTTACTCAAATAATAATAATAATAACTGAACATTATTCTCAGCCATAAATTTTTAAAAGTAAATTGCTAATGTAAGGTTCTCCTTGTTGTAAAGTTAACTAATATATGCTCAGATGTATTCACACTCTTTAAATCTTAACATATTAATATGTTCCAAAAAAAAAAAATATCTTAACATATTAATAGTTTGGGGTAGAGAGCCTAGAGACATGCCAGCTTCTAAACTCTTAATATGTATATGCGAAATTCTAGCTTACTATTTTATCAACAACAGGCGGCCTCATATCACTAAAAAATTGACCGCACCTAGCAGTGGCTAGTTTACGATACACTTCAATCAATGCATCCAGTTCAACACCATAGCGATCAATTCAATTCATCATAGGATGGCGCGAGGAGCATTGCTCCAATGTATCATGAACCTTGACTACGCGAGGAGCATTGCAGATGCGATGGCGCGTTTACCATAAGGAGTTAGTCAGCAAAGACTTCAATTTTTCCACAACAAAGGAAATGGACAGCGATATCTACTATAATAAATATTATTGCAGAGGAGAGAAGCACGTCCCCTCTAAATTTTTAGCATTTTCCTTGAAAGGAACCTTAAGCAATAGTCAAGTAATTAGAATAATTAGCTTAGTGGGTTAATCTTCTCCACGCTGCTCTAGTGAGGACCATGTCCATCATTTATTTTGGTGGCTTGAGGGAAACTTGAGAATTGATTTTACCTTTCGTTTATGTTGTGCAACTAATAGACATAAAGGACCACAACAATTAAATAAACTACAAAACAACAGAGCCTCTACTGCAAAAGGGGAAAAAAGAAACAAAAGCTTTAAGCTCTATTGGAGCTTGAATGCCAGTAATCTACCCTATTTTAGAACTGTTGTCATCTGTATGATCTGTTTCACAAGTTGATGATCTTTTTCGCCTACGAAAAGGACCACTTCTCTTTTGTTTTCAAGCATAGATAAAATTAAGCAGAGGATGATGCCTCCACTTGACATGTATATATAAAGTCACCAAGCAAAATGTAGGTTTGTGTGTAAAAAGGAACCAAAAAGAGCAGTGATGTAAAGCTTCACTTGGAGAATAAATATTGGAGCCTTTTACTGTGAATGGGTACGCAAATAAAGCAAACCTGTGACTGAGGAACTTCATATGAAACAGATGGCTGCTGAGCTGAGCGGCAGTAATCCACAAGATTTTGGGTACATAGATATATTCCCTGCAAAGCAAGTTGGCGAGTTGATATATCTATCTTTGATCCTTTTTGCTGTAGAACCTCTTTACAATTTCCGCAAAGTAAAATTATTGACAATCACTTGGATTTATATTAAGGAGCTAGGGATGACAAAGATGATGATGAATAAAATCGATTCGAAGGGTCGGAAGTTTCTTCTCCTCTAGACCTGATGTTGAAAAATATAATATGCAACCTGTTTGACTGTTGTGGTGGGTGAAACTCTCTTAACAAACAGCTTTATACCTAGATATGTCACGAACTTCAAAAACAACTACCAATTGCATTGTTTTCAAAGATACTCAAGAATGTTTTACACAAAGAACAAAATTCATACTCCTTTATTAAACAAAAATGATAATCATTCCAGTGGTCAAAATAGAATCAGCAAGAAGTCAGACAAATTTTCTTGTAATCTTCTAATGCTTCTAACACGGTATTTCAAATTATCTTATGTTTCTTTTCTCCTAATCGATATAGAATAAAGATTTGAAAATGATTTTATTATTACAAATTTCAACTATTATTATAATATTTTTGAAATATTAACAACTTTTTGGATTTGATATTCAGATGATGATAGAGCAAATATAGTTTGTGAGAGACAATCTTACTACAGCTTTTTCCGCTGCATTTTTTAAAACTTGTAAGTGAAACGTGGATCCCATGTGCTTGAAAAGTGATCACCTTCATATTGAATCTATTTTTGTTATCAAAAAAGCAATTCCATTTCCTTGGACTATAAACTTGATCCATATATGCTCCTTCCTCATCTTTTCCTTTTTCCCCTTTTGATCAGTAAAAATACAGGAACTTTTGACAACAGATATGATTCCCACCGCAATATACAAATCTTGAAATGCATTATCCTTTATAAGTTTTTTAAATGAAAAAAAAATATAGATTTTGAATTTCATTAAAAAAAAGGTGCGCTTTTAAAAATGTGAAATTCTTAAAATGTGGAACTAATATAACATTGGGATCATTTTCATAGGATAAGTTGTTAATAAATTAAAAGTTAATTGTTCTACCATTTTGAGTGTTAGACAAGAAGCTTGTTGTATAACTACAAATAATATATTATTTTTTTATCTGAACTACAAATAAATAAATAAATAAATAAATAAATAAATACATGTACTAAAAATAGCATATTAAATACATTGAATCAAGTATGTTTATATGTTTTTTAATCTTAAAGCCGTATTTGATATGGATTTCGTAATAAGATTATAATTTATAAGTTTTATAAGTTTTGATTACACAATGGGATATTTATTCTTCAATCCCACTCCTATTTACGGAAAAAAGTATTTAGTTCAGTTTCCATGGTAAACTATTATCATGACCAAAGGGACTTTTCGGTTTGGCCTACAGTTGTGTACGAATTTTAAGTAGACTTACAGATATTTAAGGACGTTGGTTCAAGATTTGTCATTGCAATTTATTCCGAAAAGTTATTCCGCTACAGATGAGAAACATGTTCCGTACATATTCCGCTTTTTGGTAACTTTTTTAACTTAGATTTGTGAACATTTTAGATTGTTACTGTAGCGTAAAAAACTAAATTTTTTCGATAATTGTCAAAGCTTAGACCCAGAAACAGGGAAGCTAATAGTCACAATGTAACACCCTCCTCAATACAGTACTATACTTAAGTTATAGTGCCACACCTTGGAGTTGCTATCTTTATTCTGAGCGGATCTTATCTCGACACAGCCTTCAAATCTTCTTGAAACTCCTGAAACTATCTGGAGACAACACGGAAATAGGAGTGAGAATTATAAATTCTCAGTAGGATTCTCTAAGTATCAATAATAATATCATCGTTGTTATCTCCAGTTTGCTTCGGTTTATTATGAAAAAGGTGAACAAGCTATGTAGACTGTTTAATTTTACAATTCGAAAATATAATGCCCGAAGTAAAGGTTCAGTTTTACTCATAGACTTGTCATCTGGGAGAGTCCATACAACACCAATTCATAAATTATAGTATGAATAATAACTGAAACATAGTAAAGCACAATAGCCTCAATACACTGGATACATAACTTCTGCACCTACCTTTTCATGTATTTGAACTTATGCAAAAACATAAGATTTATGGGAAAAACCCATAAAAATCAATTCCTGAACGATATCACGGATAATAAATGCAACATATTAAACTACACATAGCATTTGCACATAACTTTATCTCTACTTGAATTCATGCATATACATAATATTTGCTTTTCTTTCTTCATCTCTCTTTTCATCATAAAATCTTTACGTGCCACATTCCAGAGTATGATCACCATGTCATACTCCATCAGAGCGTAATCACCATGTCACGTTCCTTAGGAATGTGGGATCTTCCTTTGGTACTTACACTAGCTGGGTCATGCCATGCCTCATGTAAGTTCTGTCCCCTGTACTCACACTAGTTGGGTCGATGCCATGCCTCATGCGAGTGGGGTGCTTGCATATGTCTTAATCTTTAGTCTTTAGTCTTTACTCTTTAGCTTTTACTTGGCACACCTAGGTATTATGTATCGCCGTCCTTAGGATGCTTTTACTGCCCTTGGTTAGCCTAGCCTTGGAGTGAGCTCGTCAACTTCACCCATGACCGTCGTCACACCGACTCACCCGCAAGGGGACCCACGTGCCTCTAGTATTGGAGGGATCTCATTCTGGTCACGTGCCTCTAATTGAAGGGATCTCTTCTGGTCACATGTGTAACATCCGAGTTCCGATTTCCGACTTCACTTCCAAGCCCATGATTTCCGACTTCATTTTGGGATATCAGTTAGAATAATTATTCCCGATTTCCGAGTTTGCATGGCTGAATTCCTGACTTCATGTATTGGTACGGCTTCCGATTTCGTTTAAGTTTGACTATTCCCGATTTGTGTGTTTGTGTTCAACTTTCAGCATTAATTCCGACTTTATGACCTCAGATTTTCGACTTCATCTAGTCTCAAACTCCTGATTTCTGACTTTATCTTATGATATTCTCCGATTTCCAATGTCTACGACTTCCGACTTCATGTCTTAAAGACATTATACCCGGTTTCTGATCTCATCAAATGTAAGATACCGATTTTCGGGTTTAAGTACTTGGGTTTGGAAATGTGATTGAATCACCCGAGTTCCGATCTTAAGCATCCTCATTCCGACCTCAGACCTCATGCTTCATCCGATCTCAGAAGTTATAGATTAACACAATGGTACGAGAACCGAACTTCAAATTTAAGGTAATGAGTTCCGGCCTTAGTGTTGAACTCCATTGGGATGGACACGAGTTCGGATCCTTGAGCTGATTTCCACAACACACGAGTTCCGATATCCGATCTTATTACAAGGAGTCCCGACTTTGAACTGGGAGTTCCGAGATCAGTTGATTGTCAGCTGTATGTCTTCCGACCTCCGACCTTGATTCCAAGTCTCAACATAAACAAGATTTCCTCAAGTCACAAACAAGATGATTATTCCGAGTTCCGACTTAACCATGCACGAATTCCGATGTCGTGTTCAGATACGCTGGAAGCGAGTTTCACTTCTCTGACAACGTGGAGAGCAATTTTGACACAAAAGAAGGAGACATGGCTGAACCTTGCCCACAAAATTTCATCCAATCAAAGCCACTCATTCTAACTACCACTTCGAGGCTTTGTCTATATATATATATCCTCCTCCTGCCTCTTCAGCTCATTTCTCACGTTGCTTTCCCTTCTTCACTTCAGCTCTCTTTCCTCTTCTCAACTCTCCCACTCTATCCAGCCTTCAAGTTTCAGCACTTAGCTCAAGTCATACTCCAAAGAGGTAGGATTCTACTTCTATTCTTGAATTCCTTACACTATGATTGCATGAGATTGTACTCTTCTTCATGTATTTGATGAATTATTGGATGTATTATGATGGATTATGATGAATTATGATTGAATTAATAGAAGATTTTGAGTTAGAATTATGATTAGAAGGAGAAAATTAGAAGGAGAGAAGAATCAGTATGCTGTCTGGATGAAGAATTCCACGGCAGTCCGTATGGCGGAGTGTACGGCGCTGTATACAGCCGGTTAAATCCGATGAAACCATTTTTAGATGAAATTAGACATTCAGGGCTTTCCATGGATATATCATATAAGGTTATTAGATTAGTATTGAGGGAGATATAAAATTTTGAAGTTTGACCTAGGGTTCAAGACTTTCATCCGGGCAGAGTGACTTTAGAAGGGTATAACTCACCCTATACAACTCCAAATCGAGTGAAACCAATTTTGTTAGAAAGCTTACACACAGGGGAACACCCCAATATAAGATTCCGAGTTTGTTATGGTCCCAATTGTTCCCAGTGATTCGAGGAGGTTGTCCTATGTCCAATCTAGGCCAAAACAGAGTAGTTCAGAAAGGTAGAATTTCAGGACTTATAACTCGAGGTATACTTAAGCAAATGGAATGAAACCTATGGCAAATGAAAGATTGTCCTGTTAGCTTCAATATGAGACCAATTTCGCATGATTTGAGCTTAGTTTCGATTTTTAGTGAATTTAAACTTCCAGGAGTGTAACTCGGGCTAGTGACTGAACGAGTTGAGGTAAGATTTAAATATCTTGAGTTATATGGATCAAAATGATATGGGACCAAAGAGGTTAGAAAATAGACATATAGAGCTATGATATACCCAAATTTCAGATTTAAATGAGTTGAATAGAAATAAAGGTGGTTCATATGAAATTCGGGCAGAACCGACTAGAATGTAGCAGAATGGCCAAAGTGACAGTTTCACAAAGTGACCCAATTGAAGATTTCACAAGTATTAGGGAAACATATAAAGTTTGAGTTGAGGATGGCCAGTTTGATATTGATATATATGTGTTAAATTGATTTATGTTGCTATGACTGAACTGTCTGTGAGGGTTGACACTATTCATGGGGAAACGGACCTGATCTGTTATGCTGCCGGATTTACGGCAAAAGTCTAAGAAGCTATGAATGCTTAGATGTAAGAAAGAATTAGAGTATGAATGGGTATATAGAAACCCTATATTTGAGAATGACATAAGTATAAGATGAGATATATGAAAATAAATGAAGTATATGTATGAGTACACTCAGTATGACTATGCTTGAATAAGCATGAGAATGAAAGAATGTGAATATATTGAATGTGAGTCCCTTCACTTGGAGGTAGTTACTTGAGGTCCCTCCTTGTGAAGGCAGCTGAATAAGATAAAATATGGGTCCCTTCACTCGGAGGCAGTTATTTGAAATCCCTCCCTGTGAAGGCAGTTAAATGATAAAGACATGGGTCCCTTCACCTGGAGGCAGTTGCACATTGAATCCCTCCTTGTGAAGGCAGCTAAGATTTGGGTCCCTCTATGTTGGAGGCACGTGGTCAGATGAGGTCCCTCTATATTAGAGGCACGTGGCCAGATTGAGATCCCTCCAACCTAGAGGCACGTGGGTCCCCTTGTGGGTGAGCCGGTGTGACGACGGTCACGGGTGAAGCTGACGAGCTCACTCCAAGGCTAGGCTACCCAAGGGTAGTAAATGCACCCTAGGGACGGCGATACGTAACGCCTAGGTGTGCCAAGTAAAAGCTAAAGATTAAAGACTAAAGATTAAAGATTAAAGCTTATGCAGGTACCCTACTCACATGAGGCATGGCATCGACCCAGCTAGTGTGAGTATAGGGGACAGAACTTACATGAGGCATGGCTTGAACCAGCTAGTGTAAGTACCAAAGGAAGATCCCATATTCCTAAGGAACGTGACATGGCGATCACACTTTGATGGGGTATGACATGGCGATCATACTCTGGAATGTGGCACGCAAAGATTTTAGGATGACAAAGAAAAAGAAAGATGCAGAAAGAAAAGCAAGTTTTATGTATAGGCATAAATTTAAGTATGAGTAAAGTTAGGTGCAGATATTATGTATGCGTTTAATATGCCACAGTTATTACTCATGGTATTATATTTGAATGGATTTTATGGATTTTCCCCAAATGCTAAGCATATGATTAAAATGAACTTTGCTTCGGATAAGATATTTCTGAAATGTAAAATTAAATAGTTTATGCATGCATGTTCACCGTTTTCATAATAAACCGAAGCAAACTGGAGATGACAACGATGACATTACATGTGTATTATAGAGAATCCTACTGAGAATTTATAATTCTCACTCCTATTTTCCGTGTTGTCTCCAGAGAGTTCCAAGAGGTATCAGAGTAGCGCAGCGAAAGTTGCTGTCAGATAAGGTCCGTTCAGGTAACCGTAACAACTCCAGGGTATGGTACTATGACTTAAGCATAGTACTGTACTTGGGAGGGTGTTACAACGTGCCTCAAAATTGAGGGATCTCATCTGACCACGTACCTTCAATATAGAGGGATCTCATTTGACCACGTGCTTCTAAGGTATAGGGTAGCTGCCTTCACAAGAAGGGATTCAAAATACAACTGCCTCCAAATGAAGGGATTCACATCTTTATCTTTTAACTGCCTTCACAAGGAGGGATTCAAAGTGCAACTGCCTCCAAGTGAAGGGATTCACATCTTTATATTCATATCTTTTCATTCTCATACATGGTCATGCATAGACGTGCTGAATGTACTCATACATATACTTCATCACTTACTTCCCTATATCATTGCACATATGATCTTTATGTACGTATTCATAACGTATAAAGCCTCGTAGCCTCTTTACCATTCTACCGGCACTCATACATATACTACATCATTTACCTTCATATACCTCATATCATGCTTATATCACTCTTGCATGCAAACATTCCTAGTGTCATAGACTTCTGCTGTAAATTTGGCAGCATAACGGATCAATTCCGTTTCCTCATGAATAGTGCCAGTTCTCACAGACAAACCAGTCATAGCAACATAATCAATCTAACACATATATATTAATGTCAAACTGGCAATCCTCAACTTAAACCTTATATGTGCACTAACACTTGTAAAATTATCAATTTAACCATTCTGCCAATCATACTCCGTTCTGCCCGAATTTTGTATAATCCACCTTTATCTCTATTCAACTCATTTAAATTTGAGTTTTGGGTATATCATAGCTCTATGTGTCTACTTTCTAACCTCTTTCGTCCCATATCATTTTGATCTACACAACTCAGGATATTTAAATTTTACCTTAGCTTGTTCAGTCACTAGCCCGAATTACACTCCTAGAAGTATAAATTCACTAAAAATCGAAACTAAGCTCAAATCATATGAAATTGGTCTGCCACAAGTTTCAATCCATTTGCTTTAGTATAGCTCGAGTTATAAGTCCTGAAACTCGACCTTTCTGAACTACTCTATTTTGGCTCGGTTTGGACATAGGGTAAATTCCTCGAATCACTGGGGACAATTGGGACCATAACAAACTCGGAATTTCATATTGGAATGTTCCCCTATGTGTAAGCTTTCTGACAAAGTTAGTTTCACTCAATTTGGAGTCGCGTAGGGCGAGTTATACCTTCCTCAAGTCACCCTGCCCAGATGAAAGTCCTGTTTCCTAGGTTAACATTCAAAAATTCATATCTCTCTCACTACTAATCCAATGGCCTTATATTATGTATCTATGGAAAGCTCTGAATGTCTACTTTCATCTAAAAATAGTTTCATTGGATTTAATCAATTGTAGGCAGCGCCGTATACTCCGCCGTACAGACTGCCGTGGAATTCCTCAACTAGACAGCATTCCAACTTTCACTTCTCCTAGTTTTCTTCTTCTAACCTTAATTCCAACTCAATATTTCATGTTAATTCAATCATAATCCATCATAATACATCTATTAACTCATCAAATACATGAAGAAGAATACAAGATTATACAGCCATAGGGCAAATAATTCAAGAATAGAAGTAGAATCCTACCTCTTTGGAGTATGATTTGAGCTAAGTGCTGAAACTTGGAGTGTTAGAACCTTGCTAAGCTTGAAGGAGTAATGGAGTTGATTGAGAGAAGGGAAGAAGGAGGCTAGAACAAGAGGGAGAGAAGGAGGCGTAGATCAGTCAGAAATGAGGGGGAGAGACTGACTTAAATACATGGGGGTAGTTGGGATTATGAGTGTTGATTGGTTGAAATTTTGTGATTGAAGTTCGGCCATATCTCCCACTGTTGTGGCCAAATTGTTCTCCACGTCGTTCCAAAAGTGGGACTCGCTTCCGCTCTATCTGATCTCGGAACTCGACTCCAACATGCTTGAGATCGTAACTCGTGCCATTTAACTTGAGCTTGGAGCTGAAGCCGGATATCGGAACTCGTCCTTCTTGCTTGTGACTTAAGGAAATCTTGTCTGCTTTATTTCGAGTCTTGGACGTAAGGTCGGAGGTCGGAAGTCTTCAAGCTTGCAATCATATAATCTCGGAACTCCCCATTCAAACTCGAGAACGCCAGCAGAGATGGAATGCTCCAGGGAATAAGATCTGATATCGGAACTCGTTACATCAAAATCGGACGTTGGCACTTGTATCATTATTTTAAAGCATCAACTTGGGTCAAGTCCGAAGTCGGGATGAGGATGCTTAAGGTCGGAACTCGGGAATTCGAAATTATATTATCAAACCCAAGTTCTTAAACCTGGAAGTCTATATTTTATATACAGTGTACTTGACGAGATCGAAAACCGGATATATTTCCTTGAAACATGAAGTCGAAAATCAGTAATCACTCCATGTTGTTTGGACTTGAAGGTTAAACTCGGAAGTCGTGGAAAACAATCCAGATGAAGTCGGAACGTTAAGATCTGACGAACACGGAAATCGTGAATAATCTCATTGAGACTTGGACATAAGTTTGGAGATCGGAAATCATGTCCCAGTATACTTTAACTCGAAGTCGGATATTGGAACTCAGAAGTCACCCATTTAGCTCGAAATTAGAATATGAAGTCGGAAATCAGGGTTGATCAAAATAAGATGAAGTCGGAAATCGGATACCAGAAGTCAAGACGAACTCGGGACTGGGAAATAATCCCATTTGTCTGGAACTCGAAGATGAAGTCGGAAATTGAAATTGATCAATCCTGAGGGCTAAGTCGGAACTCAGAAATTGGGATGTTACACACAAGAGCGACAATAACTATCTATGATTTAGAACGAAATTATCAAAAAAGAACAAAACCTTTATCATATGAAAAGCCATCGTTTTCTTTTTCTACCTTGTAAAATCCCTTATCAGTAGGATGACAGGGAACAGTTTTAATCTACTTAGAAATCGTGCGCTTCGCAGTGTAATATAACCCTCAAAATATGCCCCTAACATAACCTGCAGATTTCAAAAGTCATATTCGACAACTTACCCACAAAAAATTTTAGAAGCCACACTACTCTACCAGCTCCTATCCCGATCTTTACCTAAATAAAATTAAAAAAAAAAACTGTTTAAAATAATTAAAACACAAATTACAATTACATAAAATACTAAAATTAAGTGAAGCAAGTTAAAATAAGACAAACATAAAACAATAGATCGTTGAAAAATATATATTATAATCTCAAGCATACTCTTATATAACTCTATCATAAAACTATCTTCTTCTTATTATTATTAGTGGTGCAAATAGGGAGAGAATAGGTATACCCTAAACTCACACACGCCCTTCCAAGCAATGCTTTTTCAACCCATTCAGCTAGCCCCAAAGTGGGTAGTGTTTTAAACCTACCATACATGGATTGGGTAAGGCTAGATACCCATGAGTAGGGTATATATGTCCATCCCTAATCATCTTGGTCGAAAAAAAAAGGTAGTGTACATAAAAATAAATTGGTTTGGTTTATATAAGTTTTTATTCCTTATATTTTCTACTAATTTTGGTTTTAATTTTGTTATTTAGGTTTTAATCCTTATAGTATTAAAAATTTAGTCTTTGGTGTCTAAAATTAATTATTAATCCTTATAGTCTTTACGTTTTTTATATTTTAATCCCTATGGTTGATTTTTTTTTATAAAGAATTGGTATCTATTTTTTTTTATAAAGGATGGGTCTCTATAATTTAATTTAATTTATTTTTTATTTTGGTCCTTTAAGAATTAAAATTCAAATGGTAGAAAAATTGTAAGGAATTATAAACAAAAAAAATATTATAGGGATCAAAACCAAATATTAGTATAACTATAGGGTTCAAAATAGTATTTAAACCAAACTAATTATTTGTCAGTGGCTTTATAATTAAAAGCTTCACAAGTTCTTCGAGCTCACTAAGTCATGAGCCAATAATTTTTTTTCCATACTTTGATACAAAATTTGTGTCCTTTTCAATGAAAAGACTCTAATGTCTCTCTGTCTTGATAACTTTATTGGAGAGACTCTACATTGCCAATCCTATCTAACAAAAACACCTAAACTGTACTATGCAACTACAATCCAACTCTTAATAAATTGAAGTTGTATGTGTTGGAGATTATTTAAAAGATAAAAAAATTTAAGAAAAAAACCTCAATATATATAGAAAAGTATTACTACAGAAGGGTCGAACATTATAAGCCAATAGATTTTTTCATATATATAAATTTTTATTGCCTGAATTTTGATATTGGAGTTTCATAGGGAAGTCTAAGAAATATAAAATTATTTATAAATTTTTGCATAAAAACTTAATTTTTTTTAATTTAATCTTTTATATATTATCAAAGTTATTATGATTATGTTGCTGACAATACTCATAACAATGAATTTCAAAACACCAATGCTTAATTGGTTCAAATAATTTGACACTTATTTTCATTAACCAAGGTCTCAAGTTCAAGTCTTATGAATAAAAAAACTAATACTGATAGAGTTTTACTTCTATAATGAACTGACCCAACTCAAATCAGATTAGTTGAAGATATTTTCTTAATTTTGTGTTAATTAAGGTTTAGGGAGACAAATTAGATGATGGGAGAACAAATTATATACTTACTCTTACATAAAGTACTCTTGTCTAATGCTTTATGCTTTAGTGACATCACTCTTTACTTTATTGTCTAGTTGACTAAATTTGAATTTAATCATGTGATTAAGTGCTCTTGTAACTTAATTAACATGATTAAGCAATGATTAGTGATTAACACACAAGAATATGATTAACAAAAATTAATCTTACAATTAAGCTTAATTATTCTTAATTAAACTTGATTAAGCTAATGAATAGCGATTAATACTTAATTAAGTTATTAAGGCTCTGACTTGCTTAATTAGAGATTATCTAATCTCGATTAAGCATTCTCTTGATTTTTCTCGTTAGAGTTAACTCATAAACACTTCGTTAATCCCTTAATCAAGCCTTAATCTCATAATTTCTCATTAAGTGCCTAATTACTCAGGGTCACTGAGGTAATTTAGGACAACAAGAAATTGAGGATATTACATTATTGCTTCTATTTTGTGGAAACCATTCTATCTTATGGAAACCTCAAAATAGGGTTATTTACTTTCCAATATCTTTAATGCGTAAAAGATCTTCATCTAAGACTAGTTGTGTAAAGAATAAAGCTAAGAGGGTAATTATTATTTTCTATTTCCTTTTTGTCCCCTTGTAATTAACTCCATAGTTTAATGGAATTGTGGGAAATTTTTTTCATTTTAGAGAAATTCTTCTACGAGCCACCTTAATTTTAGTCTCTCTATTTTCTTTTTACAACTTGAGGGTGCGTGTAAACTTGTCAACTATCAATGTCATCAACCTATACGAGTGGAAACTTTTAATTTCAGGTCATAAATTTGAAGAACCATTCTCAGTGATGAGTGGATCAGTTTAAGCTCTAATGTAGAAGAAAGAAATATTAAGTTAAATTTCTATGTATATACATGAGTTCTTTTGATGGACCGAGAAGGATAAATATTTTAGCATCCCACAATCTTTTGTACCTGATATCATAATTTTGCTGTGAACTCTAAATCCTTCTCTTATATGCACTTTAAGTCTGAACATTAAGTAAAAGGATTTTACTTTTTACTTGCATGGATGCCAAATTACTATATGTTAGAGTGCTTGATTTTGTAGTTAATAGTAAGTTTTTCTATGCACTGCACCTCATGGAGTCTTAACATCTGAAGCTGAGACGATGATTGATTGTGAGGAATTGTGATGTGAAAGGAATTATGATGTAGTTTTTAATTTCTTGTGTTGGTTTGGTGTATTATTATTCTTGATTTGATTTTTTTTCTCTTGTTTATTTTTAGTGATTAGAGAATGTGAAACAAGTTATTTAATTGAAGACATTGTCAAAATTGTGAGGGGTTTCTCATGTAAGTTCCTTTATTTTCAATTGGATAGATTTCCTATTTTGGTTTGGTATGTTGTTGTTTCTAGTTCGATTTTTTCCTCTTTTGTGATTCTAGGGATTAGAGAAAGGGAAGGAAATGATTTAATTTGCATACGGATATTATCAAAATTATGAAGAGTTTCTCATGTAAGTTCATCTCTTTTAATTCTTAAAAGTTGTGAATTTTGATTTACCTCATGTTAAATTTTTTTAAAAATGTAAAAATGTAGTTGATATTTATATTTTGCATTTCTTTTTATAACTAGATTCACATTTGAAATTGCTTAAAAAGTTAATGGTGACCTGTCTTTAGACTTTGCCCATTTATCTTCAATTTGGTGTATCTCACAAAGGTATGTTAATTTATTTCATTGACCACATAATCTTGCTTACATTATGACTATTAATTATTTGTCAATTGATGTTATGCTTTGATTCTCGACTTTTGTGTTATTGTACAATAATTTGAGTGAAACCTTAGATTCCCATTTAAGATTCAATATTGTGAGCTTATGTACATTTTGTATCGCTTATTGTATTGAATCTTGAATTATCCAAGTCGGATAGTTTGGGAATAAACTATTTCTTCATTTATTTAATATTTGTTACTTAAATCTCAAGACTTTATACTTGTCGAAATTTCATTTGCTACACTTCCTTTTATTCTCTAGGTGCATACTTTGTTGTGGTAAATTTTACCACCCTTAAGTCATGCACTTGGAGACCAATGGAAAGTGCTACTGAAATTTTGTCAAGTATAAGATCTAAGATTTAAAGAATAGATATTAATTAGAGGAAGGAATAGTTTCTTCTTGAATGGGATAGGGCCACACCGTGAATGAATAATTTCTTACTAATCAATGTTGTATTATAATTTTTTGTTCTCTGAATATAAATTTTTCTAAATTTGTGTGATTGATTACAATGTGTTGTTTAATAATGACACAGAATATGAACATATGTAAGCATCGTAGTTGGATGTAAAATAGACTTATGCTAGGTCGAAGGGGTTATACTAATGAATTTCTAGATGGGGTAGAAGAGTTTATTTCTTTTACATACCAACAAGTGCATTTAGCAAATGGAAAAATTAGATGTCCTTGTTCTAAGTATAGAAATATGCACTACATTCTCCTTGAAGAAGTTAAAGTTCATCTTTATAGAAAAATATTTGTACTTGATTATTGGTATTGGAAATGCCAGGGTGAAAATAATCCAAACTTACGTGGAAAATTTTATGCTCAGTGTAGTATTTTCATAGTAGAAACTCGTAACAATAAATGCCTAAGTAGATTTGAAACCATGGTTTATGATGCTGTTGGTCTAGAGTTTGAAATGCACTGCAATCACGAGATTGAAGAGTCTCTAAACACAGATGCTGCAAAATTTTATGATTTGCTGCATGCAGCGCAAAAAGCCATTATGGCCAAGATGTGTTGATCATACTGAATTATCTTTTACTATTAGATTATTGACAATCAAATCAGAGGGAAATATTTCTCAATAGTCTTTTAATCAAATAGTCCAACTTATGAGAGAGACACATCCTCCTAATAATCTAATCCCCCAAGATTATTATGAAGCTGAAAAAATAGTTTCAAAACTAGAACTTACTGTAACAAAGATTGATTGTTGTGTTAATGGTTGTATATTGTTCTATTCTAAAGAGTGCAAAGCATTAAAAGAATGTAACTTTGGTGGTGCACTGCGGTATAACTTAAAAAAGGTCGGTAGGGAAAAATATAAAGAGATACCCATGAAGAGAATGTACTACTTACCCCTCATTCCTAGGCTAAAACGATTATATGCTTTGATGAGTTCTGCTCCACATATGAGATGGCCCTACGAAAATAGACGAGAACCTGGAGTATTGTGCTAGCCATCAGATGGAGAAGCTTGAAAATAATTTGATCTTAATTATCCTAATTTTGCAGCTGAACTATGAAATGTTAGATTAGGTTTATGCATTGATAGTTTTACACCATATAGCTAGTCAGCAGAACCTTATTCTTGTTGGCTAGTGATTGTCACTCCTTACAATCTTCCACTAGAACTATACATGACCACTCCTTATATGTTCTTGACCTTGATAATTCTAGGGCCCCATAATCCGAAATGTAGGATAGATATGTATTTGCAATCTTTAATTGATGAGCTGAAGTTGTTCTGGAATGAAAACATATGATATTTCAAAAAAACAGAATTTCATGATGAAAGCTACACTAATGTGGACTATCAATGACTTTCTTGTATATGGGATGTTGTCAAGTTGAAGCACAATGGGAAAAATTGGCATGTCCATATTGTGGGAATCAATCAAAGGCTTTTTACTTTGAAATATGGTGGTAAATGCTATTGGTTTGATTCTTATCTTCAATTTTTACCTTTGGATCATCCATGTCGAAGAAATAAGGATGAATTTTTTAAAAATTGTGTTGAAAAATCTCAACCTGTAACATCCTAATAAACCCATACTACGCTTAAGTCGTATTATGACATTTTATTAGTTGTTACTTATGCTCGTGGAAAACTAAACTTCTTTTATAAATTAAGTTATGTGGAACATAAGGTAAATTTTTTTTTGAAATACATCATCACTTTGCAGCGTTTTGGAAAATAAAGCGTTAAGCGGGAAGATAGATATAAACGAGCGTGTCGCATAAATTTAAGTCATAAAATAAGGGGACAATGGATAAATAGCAATATAATGCATTCACCTTACTTAAATAACCATATATAAAGTTTCATAATTTTCAACAATACATGAAAAGGAAACTTATGATCATGCCATGGCCCCAAAATATCAAGCATAAGCTAATATGAGAAAGTTCGTCACAAAATGAAATACATAAGATAAGGAGCAATAATAAAATAGGCCCAAGTAGACATGTTCTGGTTCCGTTGCCTCTTCCACGCTCCTCGATCAGATGAAATCAGATCCTCGAGTACCTGGTTCCCCTCGCTCCTTAGCCTTGGGGAACGTAAAGAGTACGGATAATATGAGGGTGCCTGTTGATCACCTCAATGCGATGAATATGATGACTCAGAGTATAGCTGGCTATCAAAGAATGTTCCTTGGAGGGATCCTTCTCAGACGTAATGGGGTGATACTTAGGAAGTGGTGGCGAAGTGGTTGCAGCCCTCAGAGTGGCCGTGGAACTCACGTCGACTACGGGAATCATAGGTTACGGCATGGGCTCATGATACATGCTCAGGAGTGTAATTTGGTCATTCTAACACTGGAAAAGAGCTTATTTCTAGCAAGTTGGTTTTGCTTTGGAGATCAAGCAATCCAAAAGCTCATCTCAAGTTACTTGGAGATCAAGTAATCAAGTTTAATTAAAGTAACTTGGAGAGCAAGCAATCTGATCATGATAGAAATATGTTTAGATTGTGTCTAGATTTATTTTTGATTAGTTTTGACTTAGTCTAGATTTGAATTGAATTAGTTTATCTTTTAAGATTTAAATCAAATATGATATAATCTATAAAGAACAAATCTGATTTAAAATTAGATAGGAATAAATCTTTTAGAATAGAATCATATCTTTAATTTTAAGTTTTAGTTTCAAATTAAATCTTTTAGATAGGATTAGATAATTTCTAGTTTTACAATTTATGTATAAATAGGCAACTTGGCCTATAGACAACAGAGAATTTATCATATAGTTTTTATCATGGTTTAACTACCAATACAGTTGCGAGATTTTCTTCATTTTGTTCTGTGTGATGTAGAATTTTCTATCTTTTCCCTGTTATCTACGTTTCCAAGGATAGGTTTCTTGGGGGTTTAGTAGGGAGGGTCTTTATCCTAAATCTTGTTTTCTATCAAAGTGTGTGCTTAGGGTTTCTAAATCTTTATATTGATGGGGTTCCTCATTATTTGGTATTTAGAGCAAGGTCTAGATAAATTCCTACTTATCTTTATCTTTTACGTTTCTCTTTTAACTTCTTTTCTTGTCCGTTAGCATTCTTATTTTTTGTGTTTGTGCATTCTATCCTTTTATGTTTCTGTCGCGTCTTTATCTATCTCTATGTTTCTTCTCTATCTGGCATTTGTCTTTTTGTTGTTAGTTTAGATCCAAAAAAAAAAAAGGAAAAACAAAAAAGGAGAAGAAACCAGAAAAGGTGAGGATTATAAGCATAATTTTTTTTCCCTTTGATCTAAGTTGTCAAGAACATGTTCTTTGAAGGTCTAGTACAGAAATTCTTTTCTTTGATCTAGGTTGCTATGGACAGGTTTCATACTAGTCTAGTAAGAAAATCCTTTTTCCAATGACCTAGGTTGCTAAGAACAGGTTTCTTAGAGGTCTAGTAGGAAAACCCTATGTTTACTATCCTTTGTTTCTATTTCGTTTCCGCTTTGTTAATTTTATTTCTCTAGTTTTTTTTTTCTTTGTGTTTTAAGTCTCGTTTCCTTAATTGTTGTGTCTACTTTGTCCACATTTTTTTTTTTTTGTATTTGAGGTATATTCAGTTCAAAAAGAAAAAAAAAAGGCAAAGAAAAAAAGGAAAGAAAAAAAGGTAAGGAAAAAAAAGCAAAAAAAAAAAGAAAAAGGAAAAAGGAAAAGAGAGAGAGAGAGAAAGAAAAAAGGAAAAAAAAGAGAGGAGAGAATGTTAGTAAGGTTCTTCAATTGCAGATTCTTAGATGGCTTCATGGAGGAAAGATATTGGTGGAGATGACTTTGAAGATTACAAAGGCAAGATTCGAGGACGAATTTTTTTTAAAGAGGGGGAGAATGATGCATGCTCAAGAGGGTAATTTGGTCATTTCAACACTAGAAAAGAGCTTATTTCTAGCAAGTTGGTTTTGCCTTAGAGATCAAGCAATCCAAGAGCTCATCTCAAGTTACTTGGATATCAAGTAATCAAGTTTAATTAAAGTAACTTGGAGAGCAAACAATCTAATCATGGTGGAAATATGTTTAGATTATGTCTAAATTTGTTTTTGATTAGTTTTGACTGAGTCTAGATTTGAATTGAATTAGTTTATCTTTTAAGATTTAAATCCAATCTGATCTTATCTATAAAGATTAAATCTAATTTAAAATTAGATAGAAATAAATCTTTTAGAATAGAATTATATCTTTAATTTTAAGTTTTAGTTTCAAATTAATCTTTTAGATAGGATTAGATAATTTCTAGTTTTACGATTTATGTATAAGTAGGCAACTTGGGATATAGATAACAGAGAATTTATCATATAGTTTTTGTCATGGTTTGACTACCAATACAGTTGTGAGATTTTCCTCATTTTGTTCTGTGTGATGCAGAATTTTATATTTTTTCTCTGTTATCTACATTTCCAAGGACAGATTTCTTGGGGGTTTAGTAGGGAGGGTCTTTATCTTAAATCTTGTTTTCTATCAAAGTGTGCGCCTGGGGTTTCTGGATCTTTATATCCACGGGGTTCCTCATCAGCTCGGCTACGGGCAGGTCCGGAGACATCGGCTCCATCTCAACATCTGGCAAGGGCCTAGGGGGAAAATCCCAAGGACCCAGCGGCTATCCAAGATATGCTGAAGAAATGTCTACTAGGCTGGCGGAACATCGGGCTCTTCTCCCTCATGTATACGACCTAGGTAAAAGTAGGTGCGGATTACCATGGTGATTGTAGCTACGATAGCTTAGGCATCAATATCGTAGGTCCATTCATGGTGGGGAGGGTCCATGCTCCACTCCACCGGGTGTGCCATAGGTATCTGGTGACGAAACGGAAAATAACTAGAGTGAGAAACAAGATTTCTTAGTAGGACTCGAACTTGACACGAAAGTGTCATCATTATCGTCCCAGCCACTTCGGTTTTATAAATGAAAACAGTGAGCATTTATAAGGTTTAATTCTTAGATTTCGAAAATATAAGCATCCGAAGCGGATTCAACTTTAAGTACGTATTCTCATTATAATAACAACATCATGGTATATATAGGAGCTTATATGACAATTCGTATCATGCATGAACATCTTGAGAGTTTCATTCTTTACTTGGTTAGACTAAAGTCCCTTTCTTTTCTTCACTTAACCTTTATCTTAGGTCTTTTTCTTTTCACCCACTAAACATAAGTGGTAATGAGCTCATACCGTGGCCGTCACCACCATAAATTTTCGGTACTTACACTAGCTTGGTCATGCCATGCCTCATTTAAGCCCTATCCCCTTTACTCACACTAACCGGGTCTATGCCATGCCTCATGTGAGTCGTGGATGAGAGGAGCTTCTTATTATGGGTCACCTTCCCTCTTGAAGGATCACACCCTTAGTTCAATCTCTTCTTATTAAGGCTTATGATACAAAATTATTCTAAGTCCACAATTTTTACGGAATTTCGGCAACATAACAGCTAGACCGAAGCTTCCCAAAATTTTTGCCAAATAGAGAATCCAATCACAAGACATCATCATATGTATTAATCAACATCGTATGCAACATAATCATTGTCATCATAATCATATCATCGTATTATCATATTGCACATAGACATAGATATACCGCATTAAAGTGTTACGAGCTTAGCTTAGTAGCTTAGGTGCAATCTTTTTAATTTGATTGGCATCTCGTTTGGTTCTTTCATTAATTATAAGGCAAGTACCGCCTATCACTTCTTTTAAACCTTCTTAAGTTGAATTATGAAGTTTCCATTACCTTAAGTTAAGAGTCTTAGTGTGCTTAAGTGAGATTCTCATTAGTAATAGAAATTTTATCTTAACCAGTTTTACTTTTACTACAGGACAGTAAATTTAAAAATTTTCCATAAATTCTTCTTTTATCGTTTTAACTTGATTTTTGGTAGGGTTGTACTTTTCTGAGTCTATTTTCAAATGAAATAAGTCCCACTCAAAAATTCCTTCTGTACCCTAAGTTATACACTTTTTGCTCTGACTGCTCAGACTTGAAATTTCATCTTAGGTGAGTGGCTTGTCAACTCTACTTGGAGTACCTCACATGGAATTTGACAAAACTGTTTTATGGGGGTGTTCCCCTGTGTCTTAGCTTTTAGAAAAACTTGGTCCCACTCAAAAATCTTTTGTATAACTTGAGTTATGCATGTTTTAGTACTGACTGCCCAGACATAAACACATATGGAGACAGCCCACTTCAAAAATTCATATCTCCCACGTTTCAAAGCCAAAGTTCACATATTTTATATGTATGAAAAGCTCTCTGAGTATAACTTTATAGAAAATTAGTTTCATCACATTTTGAGTTTTGTAGAATGAGTTATACAATACACATTATAGACTGCCAGAATTCTAGCTCAACTAGTTTTTATGTTTTACATTTCAAACTTGTGGAGATGTTGCAATCCCACTTCAAATCACCATTTTTATGTTTTATCTCACCATCATATTCACGGTTTTAATCACCAAATCAGTATTTTTGATTAAAAATAAAGTAAGATACATAAAAACCATCATACCACATAATCTCATTTTAAGACAACATTTTCAACAAGGCAAGAAAAGCTCAAAGAATAAGATATGGTTATGAGACCTTGAAGCAAGTCCTAAAACCACCTAGCTATGAAGAGCTTAGGGGTTCTAGTGCTTGAAAAATACATGAAAAAGAAGGGTTAGAGTCACTACCAAAAAGAGCTTCTTGAAGAATTTGGAGTGTGAAGAAGGTTGGAGAGAGCCTCCTTCCTTGAAAGCTTGGAAATGGAGCTTGTGTATGGGTTGTCTTGTTTCGCCAAAGATAAAAAATGGTGGTCCTTGAAGGGATTATGAGGGTGGTGATGGAAACGAGGTAGGAGGTAGTAAGGAGATTAGAAGAAGAACAAAGAGGGTTGGAAGAACAAGAGAGTGGGGATGAGACTTGGAGAGAAGAGATAGCTTTGTGTCTTGAGAGAAGAAATGAAAAATGAAAAATGAAATGAGGGGGAGAGAGAGGAGGCTGATTGGCGCAAAAGGGGAGGGGGAGAGTGTAACACCCTACCAAATTAATGTTATGCATAAGTTATAGCATGAAATTGGATAGGTTGCATTACCGTGTTAGTTCTCCATCTAAAGCTGTATTCATTATATTCTATTCTCTTTTTCTCTTATATATATATTTGATGAATACACCTACAGAACGGCGCACTGTATATAATAAACGTGATCAGCATTATAGCACGTAACAAAACGTAATAAAAGGCACTAAAGAAGGAAATAAAGACAGGTAGTATATCATCAGTCGTATACATACATATGTAAGTTGGAAGCCAACGCTTCAATTTATATATATGGGCTCAAAAGCGGGTAAAATAAAGGAACAACAAAATTCCTATCGCTAAAAAGGTAGGATAGAAATGGCAGGAGCCAGCTATTTACAACGAGTCCAACTCGGGGTCCTGGTGGAGCTGCATGTCAAGGAGCTTAATAGAGTGGCTATGAAGTCCATCACCAACGTCTGAGAATGATACGGAAATGCAAAATGAGGTGAGAATTTAAAGAAATTCTCAGTATGGTTCGCGTATGGTGTTTAACTGACGTCACATTTATTTTCAGTTGCCTCGATTTTTATTTAATTATAAAAACATGGGTTCAAGCTGAATTATCCATATTTAATAAGTTTAAGAAAATGTCTGGTCCAAGGCAAGGTTCAGGTTTACTTAGGACAATATAAGAAACAGAATAAAGTACTAATAGTAATACACAGAATAATGAGTATACAGCAGTAAGTAAACATGACAGACAAACTGTAGACAACATAAAATGACTATTCAATGCAACCATGCAAAATTTCATTCTTGAATTTGTCTTCATAAACTTTTCCATTACTTGGTCCCCTAGGAGTTCTTGGCCATTTAGACTCCTGGGTAATAGTTTGCTTCTTAGGATCGAGCTCGTTCCTATACAGGAATGCTGGGTTTACTTTCCTTGACCTCCCCACCGATCTATTCCCCTTAAATTTATTCCAGGGCTAGCCCAAGTATTATGGAACTTTCATCATAACATAACCTTTATGCTCATCATAACATAATCTTTATGAATTTCTTGAAAATGCATATGTATCTTATAACTCATACCTAGGTCTTACCGAAATTTCGGCGGCATAATGGTACATGTCCACTTTCCCATGAATAGTGCTAGTACTCAGTATACCAACTTATCAAAGAAATCATGACATTTCATTCATAATTCAACATTAACTTCATAGAAAATTAGTTACATTAAGACAGGGTTACTGCTTCAGCACAATCATTCAACCCGATTTTTGTAAATCAAGCCAAAATTTCTATTTAACTCATCTAGACCTGAATTTTGGATATGTAAAAGTGTTATGTGTCTATTTCCTAACCTCTTTGGTCCCATCTAATTTTGATAAATATAGCTCAACTTATTTAGGTTTTATCCTAGCCTACCCTATAGTTGACTAGAATTACACACTTAAAAGTAAAAATCCACTAAAAATTGAAAACTAGTTCAAATCATACAAAATTAGTCTCATATTAAAGATAACAGGACAACCTTTCATTTTAAAAAATTTCCATTCCATTTTCCTTAGTAGGGCTCAAGTTATAAGCCTCGAAATTTGACCTTCCTAAATTACCCTATTTTGGCCCAGTTTGGACATAGGACAAATTTCTCGGACCACTGGGAGCAAACGGGACCTTATCTAACTCTGAAATATATATGGGATATTCTCCTATGTGTAAGATTTCTAACGAAGTTGGTTTCACTCAATTCCAAGTAGTATAGGACGAGTTTTGCCCTAAATAACCCAGTCTGCCTAGAATCAAACTCAAAAACCTAGGTCAAAATTTCAAAATTCATATCTCTCTCAATACTAATCCAATGGCCTTATATGATATATGTATGGAAAGCCCTAAATGTCTAGTTTCATATAAAAATGGTTTCATCAAATTTAAATGGCGATAGGCCGATCCGTATACTCTACCGTACAGACTGCCGAGGGTTTTTGATTTTCCAGCTCCTCACCTTTTCCTGCTTTCATCCTTTCTTGCTTCCTAGTCGATTTAATCATCACTAACAGCGAACAAACTAGCCAAATATCATCATATTAATTCAATCATCACATCAAGAATTGAGAAAATAAAGCCACCATCAGCCACCCATAACTAGAATAGCAAGACAAAAATTAAACCTCTACCTCTTTGTATGTGATTTGGCTTGATTTTGGAGTTTGGATCAACAAAACCTTGTTGAGCTTGAAGGTTTGATGGAGTTGGGTGAGTGGAGAAGAGAAGAAGAGGGCTGGAACAAGGGAGAAAAGGGCACAGAATTAGGCTGAAGGAAAAGAAAGAAATGTGTATAAAGTGTTGATGAGGCAGTTGAAATCTTGCAATTTGATTAGTTGGAGTTTTTGTGGCCAAATTTAAACCAACACCCTCCTTCCTTGTGGCCTTTCTTGCGCCACTTTCATGTGTTAAGTGGCTGAGTTCTCAGCCACTTGAGTTAGGGTTATGGAGTGAAAAATCCTATTGGTTCAGTTCCGACAGTTTAAAATACTGTAATCTTACCAATTTCCTTTAAATCGGTAAATCGGTCTCAAGGAAATTTTTATGAAATCTTCTATACTTCTAACCTAATTCCCTCATATCTAAACTCAATTAGTTGCTAATCAATTGATCCTAAATAAATATTTAGTCAAATTTTAATTAATCTTAATTATTCGATAAAAACCGAACAATTGAACGAAAAACGATAAGAAAATTCCGGCAGATGTTACATTACCACCCTCCTAAAAAAAAAATTTTGTCCTCAAAATTTAGTACATGAGTATAGTTTTGGATACTCTTTCTTCATATCTGATTTCAATTCCTAAGTGTAGTCTTCAACATCTTTTTTTCCCCATGCTACCTTTACTAGCTGCACGGTTTTGTTTCGAAGTTGCTTGCTACTTCTGTCTATGATCCATGCTAGTGATAGGTGGAAAGTTAGGTCCTCTTTTAACTGTATTGATTCGGGTTCTAGGAAGTGTGTAGGGTCAGGTTGATATCTTTTGAGTTGAGAAACATGGAAAAACGTCGTGAAGGTTCAACAAATATGGAGGCAAAGCGATTTGGTATGCAACTGATCCGATTCGCTTCAAGATTTGGAAGGGACCAATAAAGCGAGGATTTAGCTTCTTGACCTTAATAGCTCTACCTATCCCTGTTGTAGGCGTAATTTTCAGAAATACGTAGTCTCCTTCTTGAAATTCCAGAGGTTTTCTCCTGGTATCCGCGTAACTCTTCTGACGGCTTTGAGTGGCAAGCATCTTACTTTGAATTCTCTTGATCTGCTCAGCGGTCTGCTCAACTAAATCAGGCCCCAATAGAGTTGACTCTCCTATTTCATACCAACACAGGGGAGATTGGCATTTCCGTCCATACAATGCTTCGTAAGGAGCCATGCTGATGCTAGCGTGATAGCTATTGTTGTATGCAAATTCAGCTAGCAGTAAGTATCGATCCCAATTCCCACGTTGCTCCAATATATAGGCTCGCAGCATGTCTTCTAAGGTTTGAATTGTCCTTTCCGTTTAACCATCCGTTTGTGGGTGATATGCAGTGCTTAGGCACAACTTAGCACCAAATGCCTTTTGTAAGGCTCCCCAAAATCGTGAGGTAAACCTTGGGTCCTGATCAGAGATGATGGTTGAAGGGGTCCCATTTAGCCTGATAATCTCTTGAATATACAGTTGAGCTAATTTTTCCAACGGATAATTTGCTCGAATGGGTAAAAAGTGAGCAGATTTGGTTAATCTATCCACAATGACCCATATGACATCATATCCTGTTGGCATTCTTAGTAATCTCATTACAAAATCCATAGAGATACTCTTCCACTTCTACTCAGGGATTTCCAAAGGTTATAGCATCCCAGAGGGTTTTTGATGTTCTGCTTTCACCTTCTGACAGGTCAAGCACTTGCTCACGAAGTTTGCCACGTCTGACTCCATGCCTGGCCACCAAAACATTCTCTTGAGGTCTTGATACATTTTAGTAATGCCGGGATGTACGACGAATTCACCTTTATGTGCTTCCTCCAAGATTCTCCTTCAGAGATCATTCCTCTCGGGCACACACACCCTGTCATGACACCACCATATGCCCTCTTTATCTTGAGCAAAACCCATTAATTTCCCTGATTGCACAAGATTAATTGTATGTTGAAAATTAGCATCCTGCTACTGTGCTTGCCGAATCTGTTCCTTAAACCTACTGGCTATCTTAATTTGGTGTAACTGAAGGGTCTTGGGAGTTATAAGGATTCTCAAATTAAGATTTCGGAAGCTCTCAATAAGCTCCGTCTCCTTAATCATCATCCAGGCTATGGTCAACATTTTTTTGCTCAAAGCATTTGCCACAATGTTTGCCTTACCTGGGTGGTATTTCAATTCGAACTCATAGTCCTTAAGAAGTTCCATTCGCCGTCGGTGCCTTATATTTAATTCCTTCTGATCAAAGAGGTACTTCAAACTCTTATGATCAGAAAAGACCTCGAACCTTACACTATATAGGTGATGTCTCCATATTTTTAAGGCAAATACTACTGCAGCTAATTCGAGATCGTGTGTGGGATAATTCCTTTCATGTGGCTTTAATTGCCTGGAGGCATATGCGACCACATTATCGGTTTGCATCAACACACACCCTAATCCTTGTTTAGAAGCATCACAATAGACCTCAAATGGTCCACGAGGGTCTGGCAAGGCAAACACTGGTGTCATAGTCAACCTTCTCTTTAAGTCTTGAAAACTCTATTCACACTCTAGCATCCATTCAAATGGAACATTCTTCCTGGTTAGCTTAGTCAAGGGCAAAGCTATTCGAGAAAAATTGTAACATCCCCACTTTCGAAAATAGAACGTAATGGGAACTTTGAATTATTTCCCTTAGGCAATGTGAGAATTTCTCAGGTAGCGCTATGCCATGACGATCCTCACACTTGAAATTATAGGGTAGTGTAACACTGCCATTGAAAATACGGCACTGCCATATGTTAAAAATTAAGAAATCACAAAAGTGCCCCTACAAACTTTTGTTAATCGCAGTGATACCCTGAATTTTTAGAAATTATGTTTTGACCCCAAAAACTTATTTCCACAATAACCCTAGAACTTTTCATAAAATGACCTTTATGTTCCCACATCTATAAGATTAGCAGAATGGGGTTTTAAACGGAACAGAATAACGTGGTGAAACCGTAGAAGTTTAAATCTCTGCCGATTGGGCGATGGAGACAATCGAGTGTGAAATGACGTCGGGTGCCCTGGACTTGCTCAAAATTATGGAAATGCCATTAGTTATAGAAAACAGAAAACAAAAAGGCTCTGAATTTGCGAAAACGTCTAATTTACGTCGTTAACCTATTTATTTGGTTTCAATAGTTATGTGAGGGTAATTAGGAGTTAATTAAATATTAATTAAGAGTTAACTAGATTTTAATTGAATGGATGAGGCTTAGGAACAATTAGAATAGAGATTTCTCTTAGAGTCATTTAGTAAAGTTTTGCCGATTTGAAGAAATTGGCGAAGATTCGGTATTTTAAATTGTCGGAACTAGATCAATAGAAATTATACTGTGAGAAAACCTAGGATGGATGGCTAAGATTTAGCCAAAACACATCCATATGTGGCGCTACATCAGCCCAAAGAGGGCAGCCACAATCCATTTGAATTACCAATACACATCCACCAATCATGTAAGACTTGCTTCAAAAGTTTGTGATTAATTCCTTCTTTCTCCCTTGTGTAATTCAGCCAATAAAGGAGCAGACCAGCCCCCCCTTGTTTCATTTTTCTTCACCTTCTTCATCCTCCTTCATCTCATCTCACCCATAGGTTCAAGCTCCAATCACTTATCTCACTGCAAGAACAAGATCCAACCCTATGCTACTCCTTTAAGGTAGGAACTTCATCCTTTCTCTTGTTTTTCTTTGATTTGGGGCTGCCTAAGGCTTCAACTTCTCCCTTTATTTTGATGTTATATTGGTTGAATATGATGAATTAGGGTTGGTTTAAGGTGTATATGTGAGTTTGAATTGAAGATTGGATGGATTGATTAGAGAAAAACTTGAATCCAAGAAGAATTCAAGAAGCTGTTAGGGTTTTCCCCTTAATGGTCCGTACGGCGGAGTGTACGGCTCTGCCTAAAGCAGTTTGAATTTGATGAATCTATTTTTATATGAAACTAGACATCTAGGGCTTTCCATACATATAAAATATAAGTTCATTGGATTAGTATTGAATTAGTTATGAATTTTTGAAGTTTAACCTAGAAATCTGGATTCTTAGCCGGGCAATATGAGTTGAGAAGGGAATAACTCACCCTATACAACTCCAAATTGAGTGAAACTAAATTTATTCGACATCTAACATATAATAGAACATCCCATAAAAATTTCAGAACCAGATTCATTGCCATTTATCCTCAGCACACCAATGAAGTTGACTTAAGTTTAACCTGGGCTAGAACAGGGTAGTTCAATAGGGTCAAGTTTCGGAACTCATAACTCAAAATATACTTAGGAAAATGACATGAAAATTAGTTCATTTGAAATCTTGTTCTGTTAGATTTAATTTGATATAAAATTCGTATGATTTCACTTAGTTTTCTATTTTTAGTGAATTTTCTTTTATAAGAACCCAATGCTAGCTAAGAACAGGGCATGCTGAGGTAAAATATTTATATCTTGAGTTATATAAATCAAAATGAGATGGGACTAAAAGGGTTAGAAACTAGACACATAATGCTATTACATATCCAAAAATTAGATTCAAATGAGTTGAATTGCAATAAGGGTGGAGTATACCAAACTCAGGCAGAACAGGAGAGAATAAACCGAAAACCCAATTGGTGCTTGAATTGAAATTGATGAATGATACTATGAATATATATATATATATATATATATATATATATATTTGCTGGTCCATATTGAATTGCAAGTTTGTACATTTGTACTGGTTACCTGGCATTATTCATGGGGAAGCGGACTCGATCCGTTATACTACCGAAATTCTGGCAGAAATATGTGAATTATGTGACTGTTATGAACATTTATATGTTATGCTCATTAAATTCATATATGCAAGAATGATTTAAGTATAATATGAAGTATATGAATGAATGCATGTAGCATATGCATGTATAATCATGTCTAAAGAAGAATAAGATTTATGAGAACTTGCAAGAAAGACGTACCAAGCTACCACGTGAGGCATGGCATAGACCCAGCTAGCGTGGGCCAGAGCGGTACTGTCTAAGACTTGGGCCAACCCTCGACCAGATTTAAGGGGAATAGACCAGTGTGAGGGTCGGGGAAAGTAAACCCGTCACTCATGTATAGGTATGAGCTCGGACCTGAAAAGCAGGCTATCACCTAGGAGTGAGAGAGGCCATTCACCTCCGGGGGACCAAGTATAGAATGGCAAGGTTAAGTTACAAGTTAAAGAAGAGATAAATTAAGTCAAGTGCACTTGCATACATTCAAGTATAAGTATCTATATGTGCATCATCAATTATCTAGTTAAGTCATAATGCTATTATGATCCTTGTTGAAGCATATTATACTATCTATATTTCTATGTCTGTCATATGATATGGCAAGTGGTTGTTAAAATATGATCCGCTTCGAGAAAGGTGTTTTCAACTTAAAATTGAACCACTATTTGTTTATATGTGCTCATATTTTCATAATAAACTGAAGCGGTTGGAATGTTTATGATGGCACCGTAAGATTGGTTTGAGTTTACCTACTGAGAACCTTAGGTTTTCACTACCTACTTGTATGTTTCTCTTTTCCGTAAATATTCCAGCAACCAAGTTGGAGAACAAGTGCGAGGCGGAGTACAGAGCCATTCATTGAGCAAGAATCGGGCATAAGCCAAATCAAGAGACTATTGAAGCTAGCTAATGACTAGTCGGAAGTAGACGCTATATATTAAGTCAGTCACAATTTCTTTTAAAATGTAATTATTTTATTCTCTATGTATCAGAGACTATTAGTCAGTAATAAAGAGAGCAGTTAAAGGGCCATGTATTATATTTTCCATATTTTAAAGATTTCTTAGCACAGTGACAACCTTTTAATATAACTCGATAACTCGAGCATGGCTTATATAATAAAGGGTGTTACAAAAATCCTTAACGAATCGCCTGTAATATTCAGCTAAGCCCGGAAAACTCCTGACTTCAGTAACTGTGGTCGGCCTTTTCCAACTTAGTACTGCTTCTACTTTGCTGGGGTCTACGGAGATTCCTTCGTAGGATACTACATGGCCGAGAAATTTTACTTCTTTCATCCAAAATTCACATTTGGATAACTTAGCGTAAAGTTTCTTTTCTCTTAAAATTTGCAGAATCAGCCGCAAGTGTTCCACATGCTCTCGCTCCATCTTCGAGTAGACAAGTATGTCGTCGATAAAAACCACTACAAACTTGTCCAGATATGGGTGAAATATTCGATTCATGTAATCTATGAATACTGCTGGTGCGTTTGTCAATCCAAACGACATCACGGTATACTCATAGTGTCCATAACGAGTTTGAAAGGCGGTCTTAGGGATGTCTTGTTCTCGAACTCAAATTTGATGATATCCGGAACGCAAATCGATCTTGGAAAATATTGTTGTACCTTGTAGCTGGTCCATAAGATCATCAATCCTTGGCAGTGGATATTTATTCTTAATCAACACTTTATTCAACTGCCTATATTCCACACATAGGTGCATGCTCCCATCTTTCTTTTTGACCAACAAGACTGGAGCTCCCCATGGCGACCCGCTTGGTCGTATGAATTCTTTTTCCAAAAGCTTTTCGATCTGTCTCTTTAGTTCTGTCATCTCTACAGGTGACATTTGATACGGAGCTATAGATATTGGTCCTGCTCTTGGAACCAACTCGATAGTAAATTCAATTTCTCTCTCAGGACGGAATTTAGGAATATCTTCTGGAAAAACATCAGGATATTCCTTAATAACTGGGATCTCCTCCAGTTTCTATTCAACTTTTGTCACATTAGCTGACAAGAGGATGTATCCTTGACTCTTCAATCCACTATAGTTTACTAATAAAGAGTTTAGATAAAAGTGTGTTGAGGCTTGGGGTTCAGAAGACGAGACAGAGGGGAATACCACCGTCTTATCAGAGCAATTGAGCATGACTCGATTGACGGAAAGCCAGTCCATGCCCAGAATTATGTCAAGGCCAGACAGAGGAAGACAAATCAAATTAGCTGCAATGGTTCTACCCTCAATTCGAAAAGGTACATTGATGCAAATTTGACTAGTTTTAACAAGTTGATTGGTAGGAGTAGAAACCAATAAATCATAAGGCAATTCGGAAATTGGTAATTGTAAAACAGCCACAGAGTCATGAGAAATAAATGAGTGGGAGGCACCCGAATCAGAAAGTATAGTTAGAGTCTCACCGTCCACTTCATGGTACCTTGAATTAGTCCTTTAGACTTGTCAGCTTCTTTTGCATTCATCGTAAAAACCCGTCCTTGAAGTTGTGGTCGAGACGGCTGTGGTGGATTCCTGGTTGGATACTCATAAATTTTGTGGCCTGGCTTGTCATACCCATAGTAGACATTCTGGCTTGCCAAACATGGCCAATCACCATGATTCTTACCGCATTTCGTGCAAGTTGGATTCAGAAGAGGCCTTTGGGGTTGCTTGCCTTTGTTGCCTATCGGCGGGAATCTCCTCTGTTGTTGTAAGTTGGGCTTGAATCTTGGGCCCTGCGGGGCCAACCCCTTCTTAAAACTACCACCAGATGCCTTGGCTGTAGCCAATTTCAAGTTGCAATCTTCCACAAGTCGGCATTTATTTACCAGTGTGGGGAAATCTCTAATCTCCATTGGCCCTATTATGGTAAGAATGTCTTCTCGTAATCCTCCTTCGAATTTAATGCACTTCCAAGCTTCATCTAGATTCCTCTGGTAAATTGTAGAAAATTTACACAATTCTTCAAATCTGGCAATATATTCGGATATCGTCCGGTTTCCTTGACGAAGTTGCATAAATTCAAGTTCCTTGGCATTTTGAACCGAGGCAGGAAAATACTTTTGGTAGAATACATCCCTAAACACCATCTAGGTGACTGTTGTCCGAGATTCTTCAAATAGTCTTCGTACACCGTTCCACCAAAACTTTGCATCTGCTTCGAGCATGTAGGTGACAAAAGTCACCTTCTGATGATCCGAACAATCCAGGATAGAGAAAATTTTCTCCATGGCTTTGATCCATTTGTCGGCTTTATCAGGATCATACGCCTCTCGAAAGTTGGGCGGATTTGCCTTCCTGAACTCAGCAAACTTAAGGTAGTCCAGGTCAACTTCTGGGCCATGTAGGTTTCCTCCACAGCTTGCCTCAGGTCGCTTGCCTAGTTGATCCATCATCTGGTGAGCTGCTGCAGCCTGGTCTCGCATCGCATGAGCCATTTCTTGTACCATGTCCATAAAGTCAGCTGGGTCCTCTTGAGCAGGTTCTGTGCGTGGTCTACCTCGCCTTCCAGAAGCCATTAAGTTCTGAGCACACAAAATAAAAGTTATTGAGTTGATCAGGCTCAACACTAAGTCTAATGTTCTAGTAAATAATAGCTCACACAGTCGGGCACTTCTTACACATGCACATCTATATCTCAACAGTACAGGCAAGATCTAGTGCATGTTATCAGCTAGAAATATAGAATATGTGCGAAGCATAGTCAGTCCAATCCTCAGGCCTTAGCTAGGACGAATTGCTTTGATACAAAAAATGTAACACCCTGCCAACTTAATGTTATCCTTAAGTCAAAGCATGAAATTAGATAAGTTGCGTTACTGTGTTAGTTCTCCGTCTAAAGCTGTATTCATTATATTCTATTCTCTTTTTCTCTTATATATATATATATATATATATATATATATACACATATATGTCTTTATTTCCTTCTGTAGTGCCTTTTATTACGTTTTGTTATGTGCTATAATGCTGATCACGTTTATTATATATGGCACGCCATTCTATAGGTATATTCATCAAATATATACCTATAGAATAGCGTACCGTATATAATAAACGTGATCAGCATTATAGCACATAACAAAACGTAATAAAAGGCACTACAGAAGGAAATAAAGATAGCTAGTATATCATCAGTCATATACATACATATGTAAGTAAGAAGCCAATACTTCAGTTTATATATATGGGTTCAAAAGCAGGTAAAATAAAGGAAGAGCAAAATTCCTATTGCTAAAATGGTAGAGACGGAAATGGCAGGAGCCAACTATGTACAACGAGTCCAACTCGGGGTCCTGGTGGAGCTGCGGGTCAAGGAGCTCAACAAACAGAGTGGCCGTTGAGTCCATCACCAACGTCTGAGAATGATGCGAAAATGCAAAACGAGATGAGAATTTAAAGAAATTGTCAGTAGGGTTCACGTATAGTGTTTAACTGACGTCATATTCATTCACAGTTGCCTCGGTTTTTATTTAATTATAAAAACATGGGTTCAAGCTGAACTATCCATGTTTAATAAGTTTAAGAAAATGTCTGGTCTGAGGCAAGGTTCAATTTTGCTTAGAACAGTATAAGAAATAGAATAAAGTACTAATAGTAATACACAGAATAATGAGCATACGGCAGTAAGTAAATATGACAGACAAGCTGTAAACAACATAAAATGACTATTCAATGCAACCATACAAAATCTCATTCTTGAACTTGTCTTCACAAAATTTTCCATTACTTGGTCCCTTGGGAGTTTTTGGCTATTTAGACTCCTGGGTAATAGTTTGCTTTTCAGGATCAAGCTCGTTCCTATACAGGAATGCCGGGTTTACTTTCCCTGACCTCCCCACCGATCTATTCCTCTTAACTTTATTCTGGGGTTGGCCCAAGTATTATGGAACTTTCATCATAACATAACCTTTATGCTCATCATAACATAATCTTTATGAATTTCTTGAAAATGCACATGTATCTTACAATTCATACCTAGGTCTTACCGAAATTTCAGTGGCATAACGGAATGTGTCCGCTTTTCCATGAATAGTGCCAGTACTCAGTATACCAACTTATCAAAGAAATCATGACATTTCATTCATAATTCAACATTAACTTCATAGAAACATTAGTTACATTAAGATAGGGTTATTGTCTCAGCACAATCATTCAATCCGATTTTTGTAAATCAAGACAAAATTTCTATTTAACTCATCTGGACCTAAATTTTGGATATGTTAAAGTGTTATGTGTCTATTTCCTAACCTCTTTAGTCCCATCTAATTTTGATAAATATAGCTCAAGTTATTTAGGTTTTATCCCGGCCTGCCCTGTAGTTGGCCAGAATTACACACTTAAAAGTAAAAATCTACTAAAAATTGAAAACTAGTTCAAATCATACAAAATTGTATCATATTAAAGTTAACAAGACAAGCTTTTATTTTACAAAAAGTTCCATTTCATTTTCCTTAGTAGGACGCAAGTTATAAGTATCGAAATTTGACCTTCCTGAACTACCCTATTTTGGCCCAGTTTGGATATAGGATAACTTTCTTGGACAACTAGGAGCAAAAGGGACCTTATATAACTCTAAAATGTTTGTGGAATATTCTCCTATGTGTAAGCTTTCTAAAAAAGTTAGTTTCACTCAATTCCACGTAGTATAGCGCAATTTTTGCACTAAACAACCAAGTCTGCCCAGAATCAAACTCAAAAACCTAGGTTGAACTTCCAAAATTCATATCTCTCTCAATACTAACCCAATGGCCTTATATGATATATGTATGGAAAGCCCTAAATGTATAGTTTCATATAAAAATAGTTTCATCAAATTTAAATGGTGGTACACAGATCCATACACTCTGCCATACGGACTGCCGAGGGTTTTTAGTTTTCCAGCTCCTCACCTCTTCCTACTTTCATCCTTTCTTGCTTCCTAATCGATTTAATCATCACAAACGGCCAACAAACCAGTCAAATATCATCATATTCATTCAATTATCACATCAATAATTAAGAAAATAAAGCCACCATCAGCCACCCACAACCAGAATAGCAAGACAAAAATTAAACCTCTATCTCTTTGTATGTGATTTGGCTTGATTTTGGAGTTTGGATCAACAAAACCTTGTTGAGCTTAAACGTTTGATGGAGTTGGGTGAGTGAAGAAGAGAAGAAGAGGGCTGGAGCAAGGGGAGAAGGGGGCGTAGAATTGGGCTAAAGGAAAAGAAAGAAATGTGTTGTAAAGTGTTGATGAGGTTGTTGAAATCTTGCAATTTGATTGGTTGGAGTTTTTGTGGCTAAATTTCAACTAACACCCTCCTTCTTTATGGCCTTTCTTGCGCCACTTTCATGTGTCAAGTCTCAGCCACTTGAGGTAGGGTTATGGAGTGAAAAATCCTATTGGTTCGGTTCCGACAGTTTAAAATACCGTAATCTTACCGATTTCCTTTAAATCGGTAAATCGGTCTCAAGGAAATTTTTATGAAATCTTCTATACTTCTAACCTAATTCTCTCATATCTAAACTCAATTAGTTGCTAATCAATTGACCCTAAATAAATATTTAGTCAAATTTTAATTAATCTTAATTATTCGATAAAAATCGAACAATTGGACGAAAAACGATAAGAAAATTCCAGCGGATATTATAGAGAGTGATGTGATTTTGCTTCTTACAACAAGCAAGAGAGTGGGGGAAAACCTTGAGGCAAAAGAGTAAGTTGTGTTTCCTTTGAGTCTTGGCACTTAGGTAAAGACCATGTAATATTTTTCAAGTGGTTAAAGGCATGACCACTCTTGGGATTGGCTTGGGTGAATATGATCGCTCCAAGTGGCACAATCTTGATGGAGGGGAGTACATCTCTTGTCTTGACTCAAAGAATACTACTAATATAGACTCTTGATCTAATGGTACATGATGAGAAGGCAAATGGATTGTTGGATATCGCTCTTACTTTAAGTAAACTTCAAACAATAATCAAAGGGAAGTTTCTAAATTTTCACAATTGTTACAATTATCTAAATGCTAATTAATTCAATTGGGTCAATTACATCTTAACACATTTTCATTGAAAAGGATTTTCCTCATTAATTATGTATAGAAGGTGTGAGAGTTAATTTGTCATGTGTGATTAAGATGTAATGCTTGTCATGCACTTAGTTAATAAGGTTAGGTCACCTTGATTATATGTTCTAAATCATGAATTAACAAGGATTGGGCAATTAGGCTCTTAATTGTAACTTTTAATGCATTATGCTTCAATTGTTGAATTTTCTAATTAATCGTTGACTTTCAATTATCTTGTTGACTTGGCTTGAATTTACTAAGCCCTTACTCTCGAGATTAGTCGATTAGTTCTCAATTAATCGCTAACCCCTCTAATTAGCCGGAGTCACCGAGCTAATTAGCTTAAATGAAAACGGGGATGTTACACAACCTCTACTTAGATTATTTGGGGATGAGGTCTGGGAGAATATTTGTGATCTTCCAACAATTACTGAGGCTGGATCTTGTACATGGCCTGGCTTTGGTATTACTCATAATTGGACAAAACAAAGCATATTTTAGGAGTTACCATATTGGAAAACCAATTTAATAAGACATAATCTTGATGTGATGCATATTGAGAAAAATGTATTTGATAATGTCTTCAAGTGATGGACATCAAAGATAAAACCAAAGACAATGTCAAAGCAAGAATGGATTTGAAAGAATACTGTCGGCGAAAGAATTAGAATTGCAGCAATTACCTAATAGAAAGTATGTAAAGCTGAAAGCAAAATTCACCTTGTCCATGGAGCAAAAAATAGCTGTAGTAAATGGGTTAGTGAGCTCAAAATGCCTAATGGATATGCATCTAATTTGTAGAGACATGTGAATTTGAGGGAAGGGAAGGGAAGCTCTTTGGGATGAAAAGTCATGATTGCCATGTCTTCATGAAGTGTTTGCTTCCAATTGCTTTTGCTGCACTTCCGGATCAAGTGTGGAAGCTCGTAGCTGAGTTGAGCAAATTTTTCAAAGATTTGTACTCAACAATGTTGCGCACGGATAACTTATTGCTAATAGAGAAAAACGTTGTTACAATTATATGTAAATTAGAACGGATTTTTCCACTTGGATTCTTTAATTCTGTGGAGCATTTACCCATTCATCTATCGTATGAAGTAAGAGTAAGAGGTCCAGTCCAATATCGGTGGATGTATCAAGTTGAGGGGTAAAAGCTAATGATTTCAAATTTTTACATGCTAAACATTAATGCTCTTATCAATGCAATTATTACTTATTGATATCATGTTGTTATAGGCACTTAAATAGATTGAAATGCATGGTTAAAAATAAATCACGTGTCGAAGGGTCCATATGTGAGGCATATTTGTGTCAAGAGACCTCTCATTTTTACTCATATTATTTTGAATCTCATGTATAATCAATGAGAAATAATGTTGGTCGAAATGATGATGGGGGAGTTGTTAAGACAATTCGGCTAACTCTATCAATATTCAGCCATTTTGGTCATTCAGCTGGAACTTGTAAGAGCCAATATTTGAATGACAGAGAATTAGTTGCTGTGCACTTACATGTTCTATTTAATTGTGAAGAGGTTAAACCATATATTGAGTAAGTTCACTAATGACATAGTCTGGTAAATTATCTTTACATTTATTAGCATGTTTATGAAAGTTTTGTGAATTTTAGATATTTTGTGCAATAGTTGGAGGCAATTAATCCAAACATCAATTGCACTTATGTTGATAGTAGAATAACATTTGAATTTGCACTTTGGTTTTAGAGTTATGTAAGTTTATTAACACTTTCTATTCTTAAAGTGCATTATGTAACACATTAGTTATTATCATGAGTTTATTGTTGTTGTTGTTAGATTCACGATATAAAAAATTCGGTATCGAATCAATTTTTACACCACTTTGCATGGGGTCCCAAGAGAAAGGTTGATACTTGACTTGTTTACTTTGTGAATGGTTTTAAGTTCCATACAAAAGAATGGAGCATTGAAAATAAAACTATCAATCTGGAGTTTGTGTCAAGGGTGATGATGATGGGAGTGAAGAGAATTATTATTACAAGATCATTAAGGAAATTGTGCAAGTAGAATATCTTGGAGATCCACTGAAATAATTAGTATTGTTTAATTGTGAATGGTTTGATATTATACTTAATCTTGGAGTAAAGATTCAAAAATAATACGGTATTGTGGAGATTTGTTATACAAGACAATATTCAAAATATGATCCCTTCATATTTGGAAAAAATGCAATTCATGTGTATTATATTCCATATCCATGAAATATAAGAGAAAAAACTAATTGGTGTGTTGTAATCAAAACCAAAGCAAGAAGTATAGTTGATTATCGATATACGCTAGAGCTTGCATATCAAGATGAAACAACACTTGTTGATTTTGTGGTAAATGATGACCCACTAGAACCTTTGTGAGATGAAGAAGGTGAATGCGATGAGGTCCAAGTGAATGTAGGCCATGATCAAATCTATGAGGAAGATGATGACACTGAAGAGAATATAGATGATAAGGAAGAGGAATTTGATTTTGGCAATGAATTTGAAAGTGATAATGAAGAAATTCAATTGACTAGATTGTTGATGAAAATGAAGATGATGATGGGGATGATGATGATGATGATGATGATTACTAGTCTAATTTTTCATTTTATGTTTTAAAGGTAAATTTATTGCTTTATTATCTTATGCATATGTTAGTTTTATGTTAGATAATGACAATGTTAGTTTTATCTTATACTAATTAGTGTTACATTTAATTGCAGATGTCAGATAAAGACAAAGGGAAAGGAAAGATGTCTGCTTCTAAGAATAAAAAACTAGTTGATAGCTCTCAACAGTCACTTTCTTCACTTGCAGTAGATATTCCATCTCCTAGAGATACACCATCTCCAACACTCCCTACCAACGCATCTAATTCTCAATCAACCCCACCGCCATTAGTGCCAAGTGTAAATTCACCTAACACCTAATCACGTAGAGAACTTGCAAAAGGATTGATTTCTTCCCATGATTCCACAAACATTCAAACAAACAATGGCATTTACAATTTGATGGAGCTGGGTATTTGAAAAGCCTTTGAATAATTTAAATATACTCGATATATTTTAATTGATAACATGCAATGCTTGAAGATTTTTGCCCTCATACATTGCTGTTGGTGGGATTACTAAGGTTATCAAAGGGCATTACCTAGAACCATGGTCATCTTGGAAAAAAACACTAGTTGGTGTAAGGATTGTTGTTTGATGAATTCACGGTAAGATTCAAAATTTTATTTTGTGCAATTATTATGTGTTCAAACTTAAATCTTGATATTTGTTTTGGTTATTATAGACAAAGTTTGATTTTGAGCCCCCAAATTATGGTTGGGCTCAGAAGAATTTTGAAATGTGAGCTGCAGCTTTTATTAAAAAATATGCTCATGAAAGCCCGTGCCAAGTAGACCAAACCAAGATGGCTAGGAGAACAAGTTTGGGATAGACTTTGCAAGCATTGGGGAAGTGAGACATTCAAAAAGAAGAGTAGTAAGCCAAGATTAAATCAAGCATTTGATTGTGGGGAATTCGGAGTTTCTTTTCACACCAGTGGCTTAATTACCACTTCTTAGCATAGAGCAAATCTAGTTAAATTTTCAAATAACTTACTTTTTCCTTTTCAATCAACAGTGCATATTGTATTGACATATTACTTTCATATTAAGTTAATACATTATAATTTATATTATTATTGCATTTGTAGATAAAATTGCATAGGCGTGTTCCTACGCCATCATAGTTGTTTCGCCACACACATAGATGTAAGGATAACACTTGGGTGGATAGGAGATCATAGCACATAGATATAAGCAACTACTAATTTGTTTACTTTCTATTGCATTTGTATCTATTATATTAGAATTTAATGTATAGCTACATATTGTGTTAACTTATAATGTATGCTTTATTAATATGTCATGAGTATGACTAAGTTATTCAATGTGTATATTGAAGTCATATTGGTACTCACAGGCAGAATTTACACATGCCATGGATGAGGCAACTCAAAAGGCATTTGAGGAAGGAAGTTTTGAGCCCAGTGAGTTAGATGTGTGGCATGACATTGCTGGAACAAAAAAGGGGAGAATTTATGGTCTTGGCTTGGAGTCTACTGTGGTTAATAAAAGACCTTATTATTGCAGCTCTAGCTCTCAATCAATTGAGTGGGTACGAAGAGCATAGCACTAACAAGCACTAAAAAAAATGCAAGATGAAAATAGTGCACTTGTAACAAGGTTGGAGAGCACTAAGAGTCAAGTCCAATTTGTAACGTCCCCATTTTCGACCTCCGACCTCATCTCAGCGAAATGGTCAAATTCCCGACCTCCGGCTTCAACTCCAAATCCCAAATGAAATGGCTATTATTTCCGATTTCCGACCTAATTATACAAAGCATACAAGTTTCGACTTCATCGTTGATTGGTCAACCAAAATAAGACACGATTCCGGACCTACGGGTTAATGGACGTGAGACCGGATCTCTGAGTTGGTCTCCAAGTTCGACCAAAATTTATACAGGTTCCGATCTTATACTTTATTCCCAAGCTTCAAATAAAACGGATATGATTTTCGATCTCCGAATTTATGGCCAGGTCTCAAATAAGGTGAGCAAGAAGTCCGACATCCGACTTCACCTGCAAGTTTCCCATGATTTCCGACTTCATCTTCGAATTTCACATAGAATAGGATTATTTCTGACTTCCAAGTTCGTCTTTGAATTTCAGCATAATTTACCGACTTCCGGCTTAACATTCAAGTCCAAACAACGTGGACGTGATTCCCGATATCAGACTTTATGTCTCAAAGAAAATGTACCGGATTTTCGATCTCATAATTTATTTCCAAGTTTCAAGCAAGATGTACGCGAGCTCCACCTCAGACCTCATGTTTCAAAATAGTGTACATGATTTCCGACCTCTGAATTGATAGTTTAACACATTGGTTACAAGTACCGACCTCCGAGTTTAAGGTAACGAGTTTCGGCCTTAGAATTGAACTTAACTAGAATGGACATGAGTTCGGATCCTCGAGTTGATTTCCAAGCCATACACGAGTTCTGATCTCCGAGTTTATTCCCAAGAGCTTTTCATTTCCGTTGGTGTTCCCGAGTTTGAATGGAGAGTTCTGAGATTATGTGATTGTAAGCTGATAACTTCCGACATTCGACTTTGCTTACAAGTGTCGAATAAACAGACAAAATTTCCGATATCCGATTTCATCTCTGAGTGTCAAATACATGTCACGAGTTCCAACTTTAAGCAGAATTAAGACGAGTTCCGATTTCAGATAGAATGGAAGCGAGCTCTACTTTTGGGACGATGTGGAGAGCAATTTAGCCACAAAAGCAGGCGACATGGCCGAACTTCAATCACAAAACTTCAACCAATCAACAGTCACAATTCCAACTACCCTCATGTATTTAAGTCAGACTCTCCTCCTCATTTTGATCTGATTCACGTCTCCCTCTCTCCCTCTTGTTCCAGCCTTCTCTTCTCTTCTCTCAACCAACTCCATCACTCCTTCAAGTTTAACAAGGTTCTAACAATTCAAGCTTCAACACCGAGCAAAATCACACTCCAAAGAGGTAAGATTCCATTTTTGTTCTTGAATTCTTTGCACTATGGCTGTATGAAATCTTATTCTTCTTCATGTATTTGATGATATATTGTATCTTTATGATGGATTATGATTGGATTAATATGAAATCTTGAGTTGGAATTAAAGTTAGAAGTGGAAAAACTAGAAGAAATGGAGGATTAGGATGCTGTCTTGGTGAAGAGTTCACAGCAGTCTGGCTAGCGGAGTGTATGGCTCCACCTATAGCTGGTTAAATCTGATGAAACTATTTTTAGATGAAAGTAGACATTCAGAGCTTTCCATACATATATTATATAAGGTCATTGGATTAATATTGAAAGAGATATGCATTTTTGAAGGTTAACCTAGGAATCAGGACTTTTATTCGAGCAGTGTGACTTGAGGAGAGTATAACTCATCCTATACAACTCCAAATTGAGTGAAACCAACTTGATTAGAAATCTTACATATAAGAGAACATCCCACAATGAAATTTCGAGTTTGTTATGGTCCCAATTGTTCCCAGTGGTTAGAAGAAGTTACCTTATGTCCAAACCAGGCCAAAATAGGGTAGTTCAGGAAGGTTGAATTTCAGGACTTATAAATCGAGCTATACTAAGGCAAATGGAATGAAACTTGTTGCAAATGAAAACTGTCCTGTTAGCTTTGATATGACTCAATTTCGCATGATTTGGATATGCTTTCGATTTTTAGTGAATTTTTACTTTCAAGAGTGTAATTCAGACTAGTGACCGAATAGGCTGAGGCAAAGTTTAAATATCCTGAGCTATACAGATCAAAATGAGATGGGACCAATGAGGTTAGAAAATAGACACATAGGGCTATGACATATCCAAAATGCAGGTTTAAATGAGTTATATAGAAGTAAAGGTGGATTATGAAAAATTTGGGCAGAACTGAATAGAATTGGCAGAAATGACCAAATTGATGGTTTCACAAGTGTTAGTGAACATATAAGGCTTGAGATGATGATTGCAAGTTTTATATTGATAGGTATATTAGATTGATTATACTGCTATGACTGATTTGTTTGTGAGAACAGGCACTATTCATGGGAAAACAAATCTGATCCGTTATGCTGACGAATTTATGGCAGAAGTTTAGGAAACTATGAATGTTTATATGCAAAGATGAATTTCAATATGATATGAGTGAAGTATATGAAAGTAAATGACGAAGCATATGTATGAGTGTATTCAGCATGTCTATGCTAGATTATGCATGAGAACGAAAAGACATAAGTATATTAAATATGAATCCCTTCACTTGGAGGCGGTTGCACTTTGAATTCCTCCCTGTGAAGGTAGTTAAATAAGATAAGATGTGAATCCCTTCACTTGGAGGCAGTTGCACTTTGAATCCCTCCCTGTGAAGGCAGCTACCCTTTACCTTGGAGGCAAGTGGTCAGATGAGATCTCTCTACATTGAAGGCACGTAGTCAGATGAGATCCCTCAATTTTGAGGCACGTGACCAAAAGAGATTCCTTTAATTAGAGGCACGTGGCTAGAATGAGATCCCTCCAAGACTACAGGCACATGAATCCCCTTGTGGGTGAGTCGGCGTGACGACAGTCACGAGTTGAGCTGACGAGCTCGCTCCAAGGTTAGACTACCCAAGGGCAGTAAAGGCTAAAGACTAAAGACTAAATACTAAAGATTAAAGCATATGCAGACACCCCACTCACATGAGGCATGGCATCGACCCAGCTAGTGTGAGCATAGGGGACAGAACTTACATGAGGCATGGCATGACCCAGCTAGTGTAAGTACCAAATGAAGGTCCCATATTCCTAAGGGACATGACATGGCGATCACGCTCTGATGGGGTATGACATGGCGATCATACTCTAGAATGTGACATGTAAAGATTTTATGATGAAAAGGAAGATAAAGAAAGAAAAGTAAATTTTATGTATCTGTACAAATTCAAGTACAAGTAAAGTCATGTGCAGATTTGATGTGTTCAGCATATTTGTGCTATTGTATTTTATAATATGTGTAGTTATTATTCATAGTGTAGTTCATAAATTTGTTTGGTATGGACTCTCCCCAAATGACAAGTGTATGAATAAAATGAACTTTGCTTCGAATAATATATTTTTCGAACTGTAAAATCAAACAGTTTACATAACATGTTCACCTTTTTCTTAATAAATCGAAGCAAACTGGAGATGACAACGATGACATTATGTATGATAATTAGAGAATCTTACTGAGAATTTATAATTCTCACTCCTATTTCCGTGTTATCTCCAGATAGTTCAAGAAGTTCCGAAGACGGCTGAAGTTGCTATCAGATAAGGTCTGCTCAGGTAACAGTAACAACTCCAGGTTGTGGTACTATGACTTAAGCATAGTACTGTACTTGGGAGGGTGTTACACAATTCAATAACAAGCTACTATAAGAAATGATGAAGCAAATGAATTTTCAGCTTCCTGAATTTCAACCACTGACAGGAGATACAAATTAGATGGATGAGGAGCATGATGAAGAGGATGATGAGGATGACTAAAGGAGGACTTTGAGTTACTAACTTGTAAAAGGAGACTAAGAGTAGGTCTAGTATTAAGACTATAGTAGGACTAGTTATTTAGACTAGAGCAATACTAGTTATTAAGACTTAAATGGGACTATTTATTGAGACTTGAGTAGCATTAGATATTATCTAGCTTTCCATTATTGTAATTGAATAAATATTACTTGTTTTATTATTAGGAATTTAATACTTGTTTAGTATTAAGAGTTTATTTGGCTGGACTGATATATAAAATTTATATCTCTTTCTTGGTTAAATTGTCTGAATTTCAGGTACTTACAATTGGGATTTCAAAAAATGCAAAATCACTCATTAACAAACATCAGGCATTAGCGATCGATTTAGTGATTGAAATCTAAATTAGCAACCAAAATTGAGACTGGCTTAATATTAGGAAAGTCAATCATAACTTTAGTGACCGCTTTAGTGACCGATCTAGTGATCGATTTTGCGATTGATAAATCCATCAATAAATAGAAACTGATTTTGTGACCAAATTTGGTCCAGTCACAAATTAGAGACTGATTTAGTGACCGATCTAGTAATTGATATTGTGACCGATAAATTTGTCACTAAATAGAAAACAATTTTGTGACCGAAACTATTTCAGGCACAAATTAGAGACTAATTTAGTAACTGATTTAGTGATCGAAATATCAATCGCAAAATTAGAGACTGAATTTGTGACTGAAACTTATCGATTACAAATTAGCGATTGATTTGATCCGTCTCTAATTGAGTGACCGATTTATCGGTCACTAACACTTAACTAGGCAACTAATCAAAATTGGTTACCATGCTCTTAAATCGGTCACTAATTTGGTTTCTAATTTTAGTGACCGATTTTTCGGTTGTTAATTTATTTAGCAAGCAGCGTTTTAGCGACTAAAAATTTGGTTACCAAATCGATTGCTATCAGGTTTAGCGACCGATTTTCTTAATTTAGCTACTGAAAAATCGGCCACTATTTATTAATTTTCTTGTAGTGATCAGTATAGGTCCCTGAAATCAAAAACCCATTTTCACATGCCTATTTTCACAGATGTCCTAAATTGAACCCCTTCCTGTAAAATCAAAACAAAATTCTAACCAATTTGAAAACTTTATCACTTCAAATTGGAAACTCAAGAAATCAAAGAACCCAAAACTTTCCCAAAAATCCCAAATGAAAACCCTAGAAACCAAGTTTCCCCTTTCCAATTCTAGAACTTTATCAGTTCAATTTGAAACCCAATTTTAGTTAGAACCCACTGTGAAACTTTCAAAGGTTGAGAGAGAGAATCAGACGAAGGACTAGAGAACAAGAGAGAGATGCATGATTGACAATTTTGTTTAACAAGAACAGATCAACATCATCAACAATAGCAAGTCAACAACAACAACATATTATGTATCCAAAATTTTTTTAAAGAAGAGGTCAGATTAGTTTGAAGAACTTAGCGGCTGAATCCAACAACAACAACAAACAGGTGCAAATCTGAGAAAGGAGCAGCACAAATTTGGTGGTGGAGGAAAGAACTGTTGCAGTCACATAGGAGAAAGAGCTCTCGCAATTGCTATTCATAGGGGGTGTAGTGCGACGAAGGAAGAGGCATGACTGAGCTTTATTCGTGGTGTAGCGTGATGTCGATGAGAAAGAAGAGAGCACTGGTGGTGATGCATTGTTATGTTGTGAGGTTACTTACTACAAGGTCTTTTAGAGCTTGGATTGGCCGCTTCAACGTTTGATTAGAGAATGAAGATGAGTTAGGATTAAGAAATAGGGATTGGGTTTCAGCTTTTGATTAGAAAATAAAGATGAGTTACAGTTAGGAAATGGGGATTGGGTTTGGGCCATTGGTAGTCTCAGTTAGGTAGTTTTTAAATTTTTAAAACTAAATTAGCATGTATGATTTGACATAAAACTATAACACACACACACACACACACACACTTACACACACACACACAATATGGTGTATGTAATTTAAGGGTATTTTAGTACTTACATACATACGGGGTCGCCGCAGGGCGGGGAAAGTGATCCCCACCCTTGTCCTCGAATTTGTCTTAGGAGAATTTTTATACTTGTGCCCGTGGGGGAAAATCTTGGAACTTGGGGCCCAAAATGGGGCAATCCCCACTGGGATCCGCACCAGATGGGGAGTTTTGACATCCCTATGAAGATGCGAGAAGGGGAAATAGATAATATACCTTTCCTTATCCCAATTGTGCTATCAACATACTTGCTCACTACCTTTATAACTTATTGAACCTAGAGATATCTGTGATCCACTTGAATTCTCGGTAAGGCAAAGTAAATTTCACCATGAGAAAGTGATTTTACGGTTTAAAAAAATTGGTATGCTCAATGCAAAAAAAGTGAATATTTTGTGGATTTAATAATTTTAAGAGTGCTAAATGGTGATCAAGGTATCTCCAATGTTGATGTTGTGTACTATTCTGGTACTATTAGAGCTTCCTTCAGGTTCCTAACCAAACTGTTAAACAAACAAATAACAATAACGTGCATGGATATTCATGAACACACTTCTAAAAGCATATAGTTTGTTCCATACTTGGAAGTTTAAAATAATTTCACTGTCAAATCCCAAATCATATTTATTTTAAAAAAGAGTCTTAGTATACTAGCTTCTAGCAATAGATTCGTAGCAAGGAACTTAGGTTTAGTGATTTAGACGTTGTAATCTATTGATAATAATGACCATTTGGGAAACTTTTCGCAGCATGGTCATGTGAAAACTAGTGTCCTTTTTTAGAACAAAAGGAGTTATTATCGAGTTACTTGAATACTATATTTGGTCTAAGACAATTGTTCTTCTAAGCTTATGCAATATTCTTAACGTCCGAAAAATTTTATCGTTAATAACCGAGTTGTTCGGTTTTTATCGAATAAGTGGGTTTAATCGGAATTCGATTAAGCAATCACTTAAAACTAGTTAAGTGTGATTTAGAAGTGATTAGGCTTGATGGAATTAGATTAGGAACATAGAAAATCTCACAGAATTTTTCTAAGACCGGTTTACTGATTTAAGAGAAATCGGTAAGATTTCGATAATTTAAACTGTCGGAACGGGATTAATAGAAATTATACTGTGAGAACCCTAGGATGGATGGCCAAGATTTAGCCAACTTACCCATGCAAGTGGCGCCATCTCAGCCCTCCATATGGGCTGCCAAACCAAGTTGAATAACCAACACAAATCCACCAATCACATGCAACTTGTTTTAGAAATTTTAAAATTTTTCCTTTTCTGCCCTTGCAAATTTCGGTCCCTATATGCTGACCCCTCTCCATTCTTTTCTCCTTTATCTTGTGTCATCTCAACTCGTACCATCTTCGTCTCTCACAAACCTTCAAGCCACAATAAGATTTCTTCAACTCAAGCCACAAATCTAACAAGAATCACACCTAGAAAAGGTAGGAATCCAACTTCTCTTCTTGTTTTCTTGATTTGGGGCTATGTGGGAATCTTGTTTACCTCATGATATTGATGTGATTTGGAGTGATGATGATGGTTTATGATTTATTTTGCATGTGTGTTGTGATTAGAAGTGGAATTGGTATGAAAGAACTTGAAGAAAAGAGAGAACTCAAGAAGCTGTTAGGGTTTTTTCTCGGTGATCCGTACGGAAGAACGGCTCTGCCTACAGCCGTTTAAATTTCATGAATCTATTTTTACGTGAAACTAGACATTCTGAGCTTTCCATATATATATATATAATATAAGGCCATTGATTAGTATAGAATCAGTTATGAATTTTTGAAATTTGACCTAGAAATCTGGACTCTCATGTGGGCAGCGTAAGTTGAGAAGGGTGTAACTCACCCTACACAACTCCAAATTAAGTGAACCCAAAGTTGTAAGGGAACATCCCATAAAAATTTCAAGGTCAGATTCATTGCCAATTATTCCCAGCACATCAATGAAGTTGACCTATGCTCAAACCGGGCTGAAATAAGGTAGTCTAATAGGGTTAAGTTATAGGGCTTATAGCTCAAAATATACTTATGAAAATGACATGAAACTTATTTAATTTGAAAGCTTGTTCTGTTAGCTTTAATTTGATATAAATTTTGTATGATTTCACCTAGATTTCTATTTTTAGTGAATTTTCAATTATAAGGGTGCAATTCTGGCTAAGAATAGGGCAGCCTGAGATAAAATACTTATAACTTGAGTTATACAAATCAAAATGAAATGGGACCAAAAGGGTTGGAAACTAGACACATAACGCTATGGCATATCCAAAATTTAGATTTAAATGGGTTGAATTGAACTAAGGGTGGATTATACCAAAATTGGGCAGAATAGGAGAGAATAATCCGAAAACCCTATTGATGCTTGAATTGAACTTGATGAATGATGCTATGAAGATATATATAATTGCTGATCCATGTTGAATTGCAAGTTTGAATAATTGTACTGGTTGTCTGGCACTATTCATGGGGAAGCGGACTCGATCCGTTATGCTGCCGAAATTTCGGCAAGAAATTCATATGTTGTGTAAATTACAATGGCATGAACACATGATGTTTGAAAGAATAAAGTTAGTTGTGCATGCAATTCATGGATATTTGAAAGGATTCCATATTACTTGGGCCAGCCTCTGAACAAGTTTAAGGGGAATAGATCAATGGGAAGGTCAGGGAAAGTAAACCCGGCAATCCTATATAGGAACGAGCTCGATCCTGAAAAGCGGATTATTACCCAAGAGTATATGGCCAATAACTTCCAAGGGACCAAGGATGGAAAATAAGTTCTAAGAGGCGAAAGCCTTTAAGGATAAGATGCATTTTCCGGTTGCACATTAATATGTACAGTATGATAACCCTTAATTGATTGTTCTAGTTACCTGTTTATTTCTCTTGATATATTATTGTTTACTTATAGTTACTGTTTTAATTGCATTAGCATATCTGTTAACCAAAATTGAGTTTGTTTTGATGTATGTTTTATAATAAGAATTTAAGTTAAATATTATTGTTATGTCGTACTATTTTAAATTACGAATTGGGAATGACAGCGATGACAGATAGGTATAAACTAGGAATTTCTACTGAGAAATCTTTATTTCTCACCCTACTATATGTTTCCACGTCATTCTCAGATCATGGAGAACGTAGCCACGAGCGTCTTGTTCATTGAGTTTCCTGAACTTCATATCCACATTGATCCGTTTATAGACTCTGTGTATATATCTGGTAGATGTCAATTTCACCTTTATTTCTTTTTCGGTAGAGATTTCGCAGTCCCACTTTCTCACCCCCATTTTAACCCGTCCGCACCTTATATAGCTATCCCACTATACATGGCCCATCCTTTTCCACCTCCACCGGTAGCAGCAACAATAGCACCGGCAGCAGTAGCAGCTCCTATGGCTCCGCCTGCCTCTCCACCGCAGCAAATCCCTCTGCTTTAATGTCCGAGGAGGATTTGTCGGAGGCGACGAGTTCATCTTTCTCATCCTCAGTCCCAGGCGTGGACTACACTCTCACCGATGCCGGCATGGCGAATGGATTCCTTTCCTCGGAATCCATCTAGTTAGCACACATGTGGTAGAAGTAGGAGATGTACAGAGTGGCTCTCTTTTGATATTTTGGGTCACGGGTAGTAACCTAGGGGTTGATCAGTATGTGAAATGTCCCATGGGGACCAATTAAGGTACTGTTCATGGGGACAAGCTGGTTTATTTTGTTTTAAGCAGCCTCATTTTATTACCCTGTACTGCTTATGTATCTTCTGACAAACTTTGAAAACGACGTCTATGTATATATTTATGATGCAATTTGCAGTAGTTCTGTCTATTTTGCATTTTTATTTATGTTATGTTACTTCTGGTACAACCATTATCTAGTATTTATTCTACCATCAAACAGAAATTTGTTACATGAACAATCATCTTTATATGGGTAATTAATAATGAGACAGAAAATGGAATTTAATCAGCTCGCTACACGTAATCACTTATCAGATAATATATTATGACTCAAGCATAGTATTTTGTCTGGCAAGGTGTTACATTTTTCCTCTTAAAAATAGGACTAGCTTGGTGAAAGTATCATGTTAGGTCCTCCTTGAAATTCATAGCTTTGATGTTTTCCATTGCTAGCGATGCAACTTTTTAGCTATTACTATAAAGGATTTCGACTTTGTCTACTGCACTCAGTAATTAGTTTGGAATATTTAAATTTTATTAATATGTGTAAATTATTTTTGCTGAACTAGGGAATCATTTGAGAAATTTAGGAACTTTTAGTTTGAGAGTGTACATATATGACTAAATATCTGAGAATTGTTTTTTGAGATTTTAGTTCAAAAGTGGGGAAAAAAAAAGGGGATTTCTTCAAAGTTGAGGAATGCTTTACTAACACAAAGAGACACGACGATGAGCTCAAGGCATAAGGCAGACCCTTTGAAGCGGAAGGGCCATGAGGCTCTCAAGTTGCATGGGAGAACCATTAATTTGGCCCTCAAAAGGTCAAAATATTGATAATTTAGTTTTTAAATGATATTTTATTAGTCCATGATACCTAAATGATGAATTCTATTATTACTAATAGAATTTGTTAGTATTAACAAAAGACATTTTAGGTACTAAATCGCTAGCAAATTGATTTTTTAAAGACTAATTCGTTAGTGCATTAATTTTTTAGAGACTAATTTATTAGCACATTCATCATTGAGATATCACAGGAGAAAATAATATCTTTTGAGGGCTACATATTTTGATATTTCAAGGGCCGAATTGGTGGTTCTCCCGAAGTTACATAGATATTCTTGTACTATACTAGCCCTTTTTGTGGGCTTTAAATATTACTTTTATTGGTTATAGTCTTTTCTTTAAGATTTCAACACATGGAAACGTGTCTGCATAATAAATATGGTACTTTTTTATTTGAGATTTGTTAATAAAAGTATTTTATATAAATTAGTATACGTAAATATCATATTTACAAAAATTTAAAATAAATTAGATATTATAATAATTATAACATTTTATTATTGTAATTTAATACTAGTGATCACTTTCTTATTGGCACATTGTTAGCAAGTATTGCTTACTGGGGAGAATGTTCGCTCTTAGATATGGATTTATCATAATGGATATATTTAGCCAGTTTTGTTATTTATGTACAAGAGAAAAACCCTAATTACTAATCACCCTAATCCATAAACTAGTTTCACTGACATTAATGCAATAACACACTACTGTAAGATAAGAATAGTTCTTGCTCTTTCATATTAATTAGATGTTTGTGTTTGCTTTCAAGAATTCAACCGTGATACTTTAATCGCAATCTTTATAGTTTAATCGCAATCTTTACTAAGTATTCCTGTATTAAATTCTTTAATTGTTGTGTATATTATAATTTGGTTGAAATGATCATCTAACTTTGGATTAACAAGTTTTGGTTTTGAATATGAAATTCCATCAAGTGAAATTTTATCTTGACTATTGCTGAATGGAATTGAATATTACTTGAGATAATTCGGTTTCTCGTTGTTGCAATTCATGAATTTAATTTGAAACTCAACTAATTTTGATTTTCCTTTTATTTTTTTCTTAAAAAAGGATTTTGTAAGAATTATAAATGAGAATAAATATCAAATCACTACAAGGTTAGAAAAAAGACAACGCTTATTGAAAAAAAAGGCAATGCTTATAGTATGTTGCTTTTATTAGGAGAAAAGGCTACGCTTATAATATGTTGCTCTAGTTAGGAGAAAAGACAACGCTTATAATATGTGACTTTTATTAGGACCAAAGGCAACGCTTGTCTAGTGTTACTTGTATTAAGAGAATAGGCAACGCTTGAACACTATTGTCATAGAGTTTGGCAAGAAGCGTTGCCTTTTGTCACAAATAGGCAATGCTTGAAATGTGTTGCCACATATAGCGTCGTCTTTTCCTTCAAAAAGCGTTGCCTTAGAGAAAAGGTAACGGTCCTTTAGGCCACCCTCCAAAAAGCGTTCGCTTAGGTTGGAAAGCGTGGCCTTTGATTAAAACCAACGGTTTTTAGATTTTTAGGCAACGCTTTATAAGCGTTGTCTTAGACCTAAAATGTTGTAGTGAATTATTGAATATTAACAAATGAAAAATTATAGAACCTTAATTTCACATGGGCCTCATATCATATTGCATACAAATGTTTTGAATAATTTATGAAATTGACTTAGACTATGTCGGGATGGATGGATCAAGTGGGATGGTTTGTGATAAAGTGGAGTGGTGAAATTTGTTAAACTTATTGTTTGGAAGATTCTCGAATGATAGAGTAGACTATTAATTTGTTCTTGTTAAGGTGGTTGCTGATCTTATTGTAGGTAGATTCAATATAAAGTGACAAGTCTGTCGAAAACTCTCTTCTCTGTAAGAGCTCTCTTTCCTCCACGGAAAACCACTACCATAGGGTAGCTTAAACACTCTCAACCCACCCGCTTTCTTTGGAGATAGGTTTTCTCTTTACTTAAGCTCTCTAGCCTATAACTTAACTTGTTCAACCTTTCATCTATATACTGATATGGAAGGGACATCATCTGGGAAGGTTTTGGAGGAGATGGCTGAAGGCATAGAAGGACATATTCCTTTAAAGGATGACATTGTTCCTTCGGAGGATCGTGAGGAACGGAAAAGGCCTATCATTGTCTCCTATTTGGTTAGCAAGGTATGTTAGAAAACAGAGGAGATAAACGCAGCTGAATGATCAAACAAAATTTTAATCACATGAACACATTCATATAGGATCAAATAACACTCATAAAATCATATCTTATGAATTTGGTATCACTTCGTATTATTTAAACAACGTAAACACCTGGAAATATAAAAGGATTGTGTGAGACATTTACCTCTTGAAGCGATGTCCTATAGAAATTTGATGTTCATCTCACGAACAAACAATCGCACAATCGCACGACCTCTAGCTCGTCCACACGAACACGATCTGCCAAGAATCTCCTATTCTCAATCCAAGATCCGTTCCTTGTTGCCCTCTTGAAGAACAAGAATCTCAGATGACTTTTGGAGTGGGTGGTGGTGGCAGAGAGTTTTTCAACAAAAGAAAGAGTTTTGTATGTTGAAAGATTTCTATTTGCTTCCTCTGACCCTCAGCCTTCTCTCTCTATTTATTGTAATCAATAGTGGCCTTTCCTTTTCTTTTATCTAGGGTTACAATTTTGCAAAATAAGGGTTGACATTTATGCCATAATCAATTCCTAATTAATTCCCATAATAAACAAATAAACCATTTTAAACTAGAATTATTTTTCAAATAATTCTTATTTTAAATAGGCCAATTAATATATAAGTCATCTCATATCTTATATTAACCCAAAATTAGAAAAGACCAAAAACCCCTTGACATGAATTTCTAAAATGTGGACCTTCCATTTTATAGAAACTTTCCTTATGAGAATCCAACTTCACCCTGGACTTGACTTCAGGATGTGCTAGTAACCCTGCAATCGAATTGCAAGTCTAATCTAATAATTAAAATTCTAATTAACTATTATAATTAGAATTTATTCATTCTCGGCGAGTACATGTCCTATTGTGTGTGACTAACTAGGTTCATCTTTAATTGTTAATGAAATTATAAAATCAACCTTTTGATTTTATTGGAAACTTATTTTCGTACCTAAAGTAAAATTTCCAAAATACCCTCGGCTCTCATAAGTCATGGGTAACACCTAGCACAGCATGCCATGACCACCCAAATAGGGACGAATATATTAATTAAAATATTCTGATGAACCATCAATCATATTTGCTATGCACTTGAATCCTTTCATTATAGCATCTTGATCCAGCCAGGGTCATGGATAATGTCAAACCCTATAGCTTAGACCATGTGAACTTTCTAGGTTTCTATTCTTTGATTAATAGGACATGAAATAGAAACTCTTTTCATTTAAGTCCAAGTACCTTGGCCAAGGATTTCATGATCAAGAATAAACTTATATCCATAGGACCTATCCTTGTTTACTCAAGGTAATGAATTCCTTCTTGACTGTTCACCTATCTCCATACGTAACTAACTATAGCCACAAACTACCTAACGATAATACATAACATAAGTATATAAGCAGTAGCAAACTATAGTTACCTATGTACAAGATAACCGTGCCATCTCAGATCAGAGGATTATATGCACTAATATGATCTAGATAATGTTTCATTGACATTAGTAAAATACCATGTAAACATTATCTATACGTCACGTTCAACCCACTTATCATATAAGTGTCCACATATCTGTTTTGACATCTAATGTTATATAGCATGAGACTCACTATTCCATCTTCATTAGTACGTTCTACTAATTATGGAAACAGATAGAGGTGACAATCTTTCGAAATAATAGTGCCCAGTTAATATTCCTATGATAGTGAACTATTTAAAAGATCTTGTACTAGACTACTCCGTCACTTATATTCTCAACTCTTGAGAATGAAGTGTCTAACAAGTATCTAATGGACTTATTGTAATAAACATACACAAATTATGAATAAAAGAATAAAAAAACTGCCATTAATAGGAATTATTTATACATATATCAGCTCTAGGGCATACAACTAACAATCTCCCACTTGCACTAGAGCCATTTAATACAGTATTTAAGACCCATCTTTTCAAGATGTTTGTCCGATTCTTTGTCATCAGGTCATGGCTTTTGTGAGTGGATCAGCAACATTATCTGCTGAAGCTACCTTCTGCATGGCTATATCGCCTCGCCTGACTATTTCTCGGATAACATGAAATCTTCTTTCAATATGTTTGGATTTTTGGTGTGCTCTAGGTTCCTTTGCCTGAGCTATGGCTCCACTATTGTCACAATGGAGAGCAAGTGGTGACGATATGGAAGGAACTACACCAAGTTCTATTACATACTTTCTAATCCAAACTGCCTCTTTTGCCACATCTAATGCAGCAATATATTCAGCTTCTGTAGTGGAGTCTGCAGTTGTTGACTATTTGGAACTTTTCCAGCTAATTGCTCCTCCATTACAAGTGAATATATAACCCGAGATAAACTTTCTATCATCTACATCTGATTGGAAATCAGAGTCATCCAGTTTTAAGTCATATCCTCCATATACCATGATCAAGTCCTTAGTCCTTCTCAAGTATTTAAGGATGTTCTTGATAGTTACCCAATGTTCTAGTCTTGGGTCGGACTGAACTCTGCTAGTTATACTAACAGCATATGCGATATCCGGCCTTGTACACAACATTGCATACATAAGGCTATCGATGGCTAAAGCATAAGGTACTTTAGCCATCTTCTCCCTCTCTTCAGGTGTCTTAGGCGACATCGCTTTAGAGAGGTGAATACCGTGTCTCACAGGGAGTAAACCTCTCTTGGAATCAAGCATATTGAACCTTTTTAATACCTTGTCCAAGTAAAGACTTTGGGAAAGGCCTATCAATCTCTTTGATCTATCTCTATAGATCCGAATCCTTAGAATATAGGTTGCTTCTCCCAAATCTTTCATGGAGAAAGTCTTTGACAACCATACCTTTACAGTTGTAAGCATACCAACATCATTCTCAATTAGTAGAATGTCATCCACATAAAATACAAGAAAGACGATCTTGATCCCACTGACCTTTTTGTACATACATGGTTCATCTTCATTCTTGATGAAATCAAAGGACTTAATAGCCTCATCAAAACGAAGATTCCAGCTCCTCGAAGCTTGCTTAAGACCATAAATGGATCTCTTAAGCTTGTACACCTTAGACCTATCCTCATATTCAAAACCCTTGGGTTGATCCATGAATATATGTTCCTCAAGGTATCCAAGCGGTTTTAACATCCATTCTTCCTCATAATCATGGTGTGCTGCTATGGCTAGCAATATTCTAATGGATTTAAGCATGGCTACAGGCGAGAAACTCTCCTCATAGTCAACTCCCTCCCTTTGCCGATACCTTTTTGCCATTAGTCTTGCCTTAAAGGTCTTTACCTTTCCATCCGGACCAATATTTCTCTTATAGATCCATTTGTTCCTAATAGGTACTATACCCTCAGGTGGATCAACTAAATCCCAGACTTGATTCGAGTACATGGAATCCATTTCGGACTTCATGGCCTCTAGCCATTTTGAAGAATCTATGTCAGATATAGCTTCTTCATAAGTAGTAGGATCATCTCTATGATCATTATCTCCATGTATGAACAACTCTTGCACATTTTCATGAAGATCAAGGTATCTCACGGGAGTATGAATTACCCTACTTGACCTTCGAGGTTCCGTGACATTCTCATTCTGAATGAGCTCTTTCACTGGTTGATCAATATCCATTGGTTCGGACACTTGATCAATTTGTTCGGCCGATGACTCTTTATCTAGTTTTATTTCCCTTCCTATGCCTCCTTCTTGAACAAACTCTTTTTCAAGAAAAATAGCATCTCTACTGATAACAACTCTTTGTTCAGTAGGAAGATAGAAATAATATCCAAAGCTATCATTTGGACACCCAACAAACCTTTCTTTTAAGGACTGAGTTTCCAATTTGTCAGTGTTCAACTTCTTAATGAATGATGGACAGCCCCAAATCTTAACATGTTTAAGACTAGGCTTCCTACCCTTCCATATTTCGAATGGAGTAGTAGGGCCTGACTTAGATGGAATTCTATTAAGAATGTAGCAAGCAGTATACAACGCATATCCCCAAAACGAGATGGGAAGATCTGTATAACTCATCAGAGACCACACCATGTTTAATAAGGTACAGTTTCTCCTTTCAGAAACACCATTTAATTGTGGTGTTCCTGGAGGAGTGTGTTGCGAAATAATGCCATGTAATTTCATAAATTCATCAAATTCAGTACTTAAGTACTTTCCTCTGCGATTGGATCGAAGAATTTTGATGTTCTTTCCTATTTGTTTCTCTATTTCTGATTTGAATTCCTTAAACTTTTCAAAGGATTCATGTTTATTCTTCATAAGATAAACATACCCATATCTAGACAAATCATCAGTAAAGGTTATGAAGTAGTGATATCCATCTTTAGCCATTACACTGAATGGGCCACACACATCACTATGCACAAGCTCTAAAACTTCCTTGGCCCTTTCCATTTGTCCTACAAATGGAGATCGAGTCATTTTGCCTTGAAGACATGATTCACAAGTTGGAGTAGGTTCAAAACCCAAAGGAACTAATAATCCCATCTTCTCCAACTTGTTTATCCTATCTTCTGCAACATGACCTAATCTTAAGTGCCAAATTTGTTTAAGACTAGGGGTTGAATTAGTTATAGCATTCATTTTGACAATTCTAGGTGATGCTTTGTTTTCGGTGTTTAAGTAATAAAGCCCATCATGCAAGTAACCAATGCTAACAACATTATTACCAAAATAAATGTTGCAAACATTATCCTTAAAATCAAAATAATAACCTGTAACATCCCCCGGAAATTTTCTTATCGTTTTTCGCCTAATTGTTCGGTTTTTATCAAATAATTAAGATTAATTACAACTTGACTAAATATTTATTTAGGATCAATTAATTAGCAACTGATTGAGTTTAGATATGAGGGAATTAGGTTAGAAGTATAGAAGATTTCATAAGAATTTTCTCGAAACCGATTTACCGATTTAAAGGAAATCGGTAAGATTATGATATTTTAAACTGTCGGAACCGAACCAATAAAATTACAAGCCTCAAACCCTATAACCTAAGGCTGAATGCTCAGCCATTTATACCCTAAATGTGGCGCCACAAAGGCCACACAAATGAGGAGAATTGGCTGAATTTCAGCCTCTTATGCTTTAACCAATCAAAATCCTTCATTCTAACTACCTCCTCAAGCTTTTATAACACAATTCCTTTCCTTCCTTCAGCCAATTTTTTGCGCCACTCTTCTCCCTTGTTCAGATCTCTCCTTCTCTTCTCCACTCACCCAACTCCATTAAACCTTCAAGCTCAACAAGATTTTGATAGCCCAAACTCCAATATTAAGCCAAATTACACATAATAAGAGGTAGAGGTTTAATTCTTGTCTTGATTTTTTGATTGTGGGTGGCTGGTGGTGGTTTATTTTCTCAATTCTTGATGTGATGATTGAGTGAATATGATGATATTTGGCTGGTTTGTTGGTTGTTTGTGATGTTAAATTCGGATAGGAAGCAAGAAAGAATAAAAATAGGAAGAGCTGAAGGGCTGGAGAACCAAAAACTCTCGGCAGTCCATATAGCGGAGTGTACGGCTCCGCCTACCTCTATTTAAATTTGATGAAAATGTTTTTAAATGAAACTAGACATTCAGGACTTTCCATACATATATCATATAAGGCCATTGGATTAGTATTGAGAGAGATATGAATTTTGGAAGTTTGACCTAGGTTTTTGATTTGGATTCTAGGCAGACTGGGTTGTTCAGGGTAGAACTCGTCCTATACTACTTGGAATTGAGTGAAACTAACTTTGTTAGAAAGCTTACACATAGAAGAATATCCTAGAAAAATTTTAGAGTTAGATTAAGGTCTTGTTTGCTCCCAGTGGTTAGAGAAAGTTGCCCTATGTCCAAACCAAGCCAAAATAGGGTAGTTTAGGAAGGTCAAATTTCGGGGCTTATAACTCGAGCCCTACTAAGGAAAATGGAATGGAACATTTTGAAAATGAAAGCTTGTCCTGTTAGCTTTAATATGAGACCAATTTTGTATGATTTGAATCAGTTTTCGATTTTTAGTAGATTTTTACTTTTAAGTGTGTAATTCTAGCCGGCTACTGGGCAGGCCGGGATAAAACCTAAATAAGTTGAGCTATATTTATCAAAATTAGATGGAACCAAAGAGATTAGAAAATAGACACAACAATTTAACATATCCAAAATTCAGGCCTAGATGAGTTAAATAGAAATTTTGGCTTGAATTACAAAAACCGGGTTGAATGATTGTGCTAAGGCAGTAATTCTGTTCTAATGTAACTAATGCTCCTATGAGTTCAATATTTGAATTATGAATAGAATGTTATGACTTCTATAAGAAATTTGTGTTTTGAGTATTGGCAGTATTCATGGGGAAGTGGATACGTTCTATTATGCCGCTGAAATTTCGGTAAGACCTATGCATGAATTATAAGATACATGTGCATTTTCAAGAAATTCATAAAGGTTATATTATGATGAACATAAGGATTATGTTATGATGAAAGTTCCATGATACTTGGACCAGCCTCGGAATAAAGTTAAGGGGAATAGATCGATGGGGAGGTCAGGAAAAGCAAACCCGGCATTCTTGTATAGGAACGAGGTCGATCCTGAAAAGCAGACTATTACCCAGGAGTCTAAGATGGCCAAGAATTCCTAGGGGACCAAGTAATGGAAAAGTTTATGAAGAAAGGTTTAAGAACAAGTTTTGCATGACTACATTAAATGCATGATTACATTGAACAGTCATTACAAGTTGTTTACAGTTTGTCTGTTATATTCACTTACTGCTGTATGTTCATTTATTCTGCTCATTATTCTGTATTTTATTATTAGTAGTCTATTCTGTTTCTTATACTGTCTTAAGTAAAACCGAACCTTGCCTCAGACCAGACATTTTAATAAACTTATCGAACATAGATAGTTCAGTTTGATCCCATATTTTTATAATTAAATAAAAACTGAGGTAACTGGGAATGAATGTGACGTCAATAAAATACCGTACGCAAACCCTACTAAGAATTTCTTCAAATTCTCACCTCATTTTGCATTTCCACATCATTCTCAGACGTTGACAATGGATTCAATGGCCACCCTCTATATTGAGATTCTAGACTTGCAGCTCCATCATGATCCCGCAGTAGGCTTACTGTATATAGCCGACTCTTGCCATTTCCGTCTTTACCTTTTTAGTGATAGGAATTTTGCTGTCCTTTTGTTTCATCTTGCTTTGGACCCTGCTGCCTCGTATTTTGTGGTTCCTTTGCACGTGGCACACCCTCCTCTAGCACCTCCTGTACCCGCATCACCTGCAGCTCCTGCTGACCCTGCGCCAGAGTCACCCCCGTAGGTGGTACCCGACGTTCCGGTTAACTCCAAGAGCGACCCTTCGGAGGCCACCAGCTCATCATCCTCCTCCTCAAGACCCAGTGCAAACTACTCACCAGCCAGGCCTAGCATGGCCAATAGCTATCTGACTGAGTAGGTCAGCAGTAGATGACGTTGTACAGCGTGACCCTCTTTTGGTAGCATGCAGCTTTGGGTCATAGACTTAGTAGTAAATTTCGAAATGTCCTCTAAGGACCACAGAGGATCGTTTTGACTGAATGGGCCTTATGTCTTTTTGGTACATCGACCCCACTTATGTATTCTGTTTTGAAACTTGTACATAAACTGAAGCAGTGGCTTCCTATATATATATATATATATATATACACATATACAGTTGACGGTATATATGTTATTTATTCTTATCTTTTCTATTGTGATATATTAAACTCTGTCACGTTCATTATATATGGCGCTCCATTTCTTCTGTTAAAAAAAAAAAGTGATATGAAAAATGAAATGTAAGCAGAATATTAACACGGTAACACAATCTACTTAATTTCATATTATGACTTAAGCATAATATTAAATTAGTACGGTGTTACATTTTGGTATCGAAGCAGTTCGTCCTAGCTAAGGACTGAGGATTGGGCTGATTATGCTTCGTGCATATTCTGTATTTTTAATTGATAACATGCACTAGATCTTGCCTGTACGGTCGAGATATAGATGTGCATGTATATGAGGTGCCTGACCATGTGAGCTATTATTTAGTAGCACATTAGACTTAGTGTTGAGCCTAATCAACTCAATAACTTTTGTTTTGTGTGCTCAGAACTTAATGGCTTCCGGAAGGTGAGGTAGGCCACATGCAGAACCTGCTCAAGAGGATCCCGCTAACCTCATGGACACTGTACGAGAAATGGCTCAGGCGATGCGGGAACAGGCCGCAGCAGCTCACCAGATGATGGATCAATTAGGCAGGCGACCTGAGGCAAGCTGTGGAGGAAACCCACATGGCCCAGGAGCTGACTTGGACTACCTTAAGCTTGCTGAGTTCAGGAAGGCAATCCGCCCAGCTTTCGAGGGGCGTATGATCCTGATGAAGCTGATGAGTGGATCAAAGCCATGGAGAATATTTTCTCTGTCCTAGATTGCTCAGATCATCAGAAAGTGACCTTTGCCACCTACATGCTCGAAGCAGACACAAAGTTCTGGTGGAACGGCGTACGAAGACTATTTGAAGAGTCTCAGACAGCAGTCACTTGGATGGTGTTTAGAGATGTGTTTTACCAAAAATACTTTTCTGCTTCCGTTCAAAATGCCAAGGAACTCAAATTTATGCAGCTTCATCAAAGAAACCGGACGATATATGAATATATTGCCAGATTTGAAGAGTTGTGCAAATTTTCTACAATTTATCAGAGGAACCCAGATGAAGCCTGGAAGTGCGTCAAGTTCGAAGGAGGGTTACGAGAAGATATTCTTACCGCAATAGGGCCAATGGAGATTAGAGATTTCCCTACATTGGTAAATAAATGCCGACTTGTGGAAGCTTGCAATTTGAAACTAGCTGTTGCCAAGGCATCTAGTAATATTTTCAAGAAGGGGTTGGCCCCACAAGGCCCAAGATTTAAGCCTAACTTTCAACCACAGAGAGAGAAGGTTTCAACTGGTGGGCAACAAAGGCAAGCAGCCCCAAAGGCTTCTTTTGAATCCAACTTGCACGAAGTGTGGTAAGAACCATGGCGATCGGCCGTGTTTGGTAGGCCAGAATGTTTGCTATGGGTGTGGCAAGTCAGGCCACAAAAATTATGAGTGTCCAACCAGGAGCCCATCACTGTCGTCTCGACCACAACGTAAAGGACAGGTCTTCACAATGAATGCAGAGGAAGCTGACAAGTCCGAGGGACTAATCCAAGGTACTTGTAAAGTGGACGGTGAGACTCTAACTGTACTTTATGATTCGGGTGCCTCCCACTCATTTATTTCTCATGACTGTGTGGCTGTTTTGCGATTATCAATTTCTGAATTGCCTTATGATCTACTAGTTTCTACTCCTACCAATAAACCTGTTAAAACTAGTCAAATTTGCATCAATATTCCTCTTCAAATTGAGGGTAGAGCCTTTGTAGCCAATTTGATTTGCCTCCCTCTCTCTAGACTGGACATAATTATGGGCATGGACTGGTTTTTTGCCAATCGAGTTATGCTCAATTGTTTCGACAAGATGGTGGTACTCCCCTTTGTCTCATCTTCTGAATCCTAAGCCTCAACACTCCTCTATCTGAACTCTTTATTAGTAAACTATAGTGGGTCGAAGAGTCAGGGATACGTCCTCTTATCAGCTAATATGACGGAAGTTGAACAGAAACTAGAGGAGATCCCAGTTGTTAAGGAATATCCTGATGTTTTTCTAGAAGATATTCCTGAATTCCCTCCTGAGAGAGAAATTAAGTTCACCATCGAGTTAGTTCCAGGTGAGGGACCGATATCTATAGCTCCGTATCGGATGTCACCTTTGGAGCTGACATAACTAAAGGGACAAATCGAAGAGCTTTTGGAAAAACGATTCATACAGCCAAGCGCGTCACCATGGGGAGCTCCAATCTTGTTAGTCAAAAAGAAAGATGGGAGCATTCACTTATGCGTGGATTATAGGCAGTTGAATAAAGTGACAATTAAGAATAAATATCCACTGCCAAGGATTGATGATCTCATGGACCAGCTACAAGGTGTAATAGTATTTTCGAAGATCGATTTACGCTCCAAATATCATCAAATTTGAGTTCGAGAACAAGATATCCCTAAGACAGCTTTTCGAACTCGTTATGGGCACTACGAGTATACCGTGATGTCGTTTGGATTGACCAATGCACCAGCAGTATTCATGGATTATATGAATCGAATATTTCGCCCATATCTGGACAAGTTTGTAGTGGTTTTCATCGACGACATACTTGTCTACTCAAAGATGGAGTGAGAGCATGTGGAGCACTTGCGGCTAGTTCTGCAAATTTTAAGAGAAAAAAAACTTTATGCTAAGTTATCCAAATATGAATTTTGGATGAAAGAAGTAAAATTTCTCAGCCATGTAGTGTCCTATGGAGGAATTTCCGTAGACCCCAGCAAAGTAGAGGCAAGTACTAAATTGGGAAAGGCCGACCATAGTCATTGAAGTCAGGAGTTTTCTGGGCTTAGCTGGATATTACAAGCGATTCGTTAAGGATTTTTCTCGAATAGCTTTGCCCTTGACTAAGCTAACTAAGAAACATGTTCCATTTGAATGGATGCCGGAGTGTGAACAGAGTTTTCAAGACTTGAAGAGGAGGTTGACTACGACACCAGTGTTAGCCTTGCTGGACCCTCGTGGATCATTTGAGGTCTATTGTGATGCGTCCAAACAAGGATTAGAGTATGTGTTGATGCAAGCCAGAAATGTGGTCACATATGCCTCTAGGCAATTAAAGCCACATGAAAGGAATTATCCTACAAACGATCTCGAATTAGCTGCAGTAATGTTTGCCCTGAAGATATAGAGATGTCACCTGTATGGAGTGAGGTTCGAGGCCTTTTCTGATCATAAGAGTTTGAAGTACCTTTCCGATCAGAAAGAATTAAATATGAGGCAGCGAAGGTGGATGGAACTTCTTAAGGACTACGAATTTGAATTGAAGTACCACCTAGGTAAGGCAAACATTGTGGCGGACACTTTGAGTAGGAAATCTCTAACTGTAGTCTGGATGAAGATTAAAGAGACGGAGCTTATTGAGAGCTTCCGAAATCTTAATTTGGGAATCCTTATGACTCCTAAGGCCCTTCAATTGCACCAAATTAAGATAGCAAGCAGCTTTAAGGAATAGATTTGGCAAGCCCAATAGCAGGATGCTAATTTTCAACATACAATTCATCTTGTGTAATCAGGGAAATTGACGGATTTTGCTCAAGATAGAGGGGGCATATGGCGGTATCGTGACAGGGTGTGTGTACCCAAGGGAAATGATTTCCGGAGGAGAATCTTGGAGGAAGCACATAAGGGTGAATTTACTGTACATCCCGGCATTACTGAAATGTATCGAGATCTCAAGAAAATGTTTTGGTGGTCGGGCATGAAGTCAGACATGGCAAGCTTCATAAGCAAGTGTTTGGTCTGTCAGAAGGTGAAAGCGGAACATTAGAAACCCTCCGGGATACTACAACCTTTGGAAATCCTTGAGTGGAAGTGGGAGAGTATCTCTATGGATTTTGTAATGGGATTACCAAGAACGCCAACAGGATATGATGCCATATGGATCATTGTGGATAGACTGACCAAAACTGCTCACTTTTTACCCATTCGAGCAAATTATTCGTTGGAAAAATTAGCTCAACTGTATATTCAAGAGATTATCAGGCTACATGGGACCCCTTCAACCATCATCTCTGATCGGGATCCAAGATTTACCTCATAATTTTGGGGAGCTTTATAAAAGGCATTTGGTGCTAAGTTGTGTCTAAGCACTGCGTATCACCTGCAAACGGATGGTCTAACGGAAAGGACAATTCAAACCTTAGAAGATATGTTACGAGCCTATATAATGGAGTAATGCGAGAGTTGGGATCAATACTTACCGCTAGCTGAATTTGCATACAACAATAGCTATCACGCTAGCATCGGTATGGCTCCTTACGAAGCGTTGTACGGACGGAAGTGCCAATCTCGCCTATGTTGGTATGAAATAGGAGAATCAACTCTATTGGAGCCTAATTTAGTTGAGTAGACCACTGAGCAGATCAAGAAAATACGAAGTAAGATGCTTGCCACTCAAAGCCATGAAAAGAGTTATGCGGATACTAGGAGGAAATCTCTGGAATTTCAAGAAGGAGACCACGTATTTCTGAAGGTTACGCCTACAACAGGGATAGGTATAGCCATTAAGGTCAAGAAGCTAAATCCTCACTTTATTGGTCCCTTCCAAATCTTGAAGTGAATCGGAACAATTGCGTACCGAATTGCTTTACCTCCACATTTATCAAACCTTCATGATGTTTTCCATATTTCTCAACTTAGAAGATATCAACCTGACCCCACACACCTTCTAGAACCCGAATCAATACAATTAAAAGAGGACTTGACTTTCCACGTATAGCCAGCACGGATCGTAGACAGAAGTAGCAGCCAACTTCGAAACAAAACTGTGCAACTAGTAAAGGTAGCATGAGGAAAAGGAGATGCTGAAGACTACACTTGGGAACTGGAATCAGACATGAGGAAAGAGCATCGTGGACTATTCTCAGGTACTAAATTTTGAGGACAAATTTTTTTAAGGAGGGTGGTAATGTAACATCTCCCAGAAATTTTCTTATTGTTTTTCGCCTAATTTTTCGATTTTTATCGAATAATTAAGATTAATTACAATTCGACTAAATATTTATTTAGGATCAATTAATTAGCAACTAATTGAGTTTAGATATAAGGGAATTAGGTTAGAAGTATAGAAGATTTCATAAGAATTTTCTCGAAACTGATTTACCGATTTAAAAGAAATCGGTAAGATTACGGTATTTTAAACTGTCGGAACTGAACCAATAGAATTACAAGCTTAAAACCCTATAACCTAAGGCTGAATGCTTATCCATTTATACCCTAAATGTGGTGCCATAAAGGCCACACAAATGAGGAGAATTGGCTGAATTTTAGCCTCTTGTGCTTCAACCAATCAAAGTCCTTCATTCTAACTACCTCCTCAAGCTTTTATAACACAATTCCTTTCCTTCCTTTGGCCAATTTTCTGCGCCACTCTTCTCCCTTGTTCAGCTCTCTCCTTCTCTTCTCCACTCACCCAACTCCATTAAACCTTCAAGCTCAACAAGATTTTGTTAGCCCAAACTCCAAAATCAAGCCAAATCACACATAACAAGAGATAGAGGTTTAATTCTTGTCTTGATTTTCTGATTATGGGTGGCTGGTGGTGGTTTATTTTCTCAATTCTTGATGCGATGATTGAGTGAATATGATGATATTTGGCTGGTTTGTTGGTTGTTTGTGATGTTAAATTCTGATAGGAAGCAAGAAAGAATGAAAATAGGAAGAGCTAAGGGGCTAGAGAACCAAAAACCCTCGGTAGTTTGTACGGCGGAGTATACGGCCCACCTACTGCAGTTTAAATTTGATGAAACCATTTTTAAATGAAACTAGACATTCAGGAATTTCCATACATATATCATATAAGGCATTGGATTAATATTGAGAGAGATATGAATTTTGGAAGTTTGACCTAGGTTTTTGATTTTGATTCTGGGTAGACTGGGTTGTTCAAGGTAGAACTCGTCCTATACTACTTGAAATTGTGAAACTAACTTTTTTAGAAAGCTTACACTTAGGAGAATATTCGATAAAAATTTTAGAGTTAGATAAGGTACCGTTTGCTCCCAGTGATCCAAGAAAGTTGCTCTATGTCTAAACTGGGCCAAAACAGGGCAATTTAGAAAGGTCAAATTTCAGGGCTTATAACTCGAGCCCTATTAAGGCAAATACAATGGAACTTTTTGCAAATGAAAGGTTGTCCTGTTAGCTTTAATATGAGACCAATTTCATATGATTTGAATCAGTTTTCAATTTGTCGTGGGATTTTACTTTTAAGTGTGTAATTCTGGCCAGCTACAGGGTAGGCCGGGATAAAATCTAAATAACTTGAGCTATATTTATCAAAATTAGATGGGACCAAAGAGGTTAGAAAATAGACACTTTAACATATCCAAAATTCAGGTCCAGATGAGTTAAATAGAAATTTTGGCTTGAGTTATAAAAACCGGGTTGAATGATTGCGTTGGGGCAGTAATTCTGTTCTAATGTAACTAATTCTCCTATGAGTTCAATGTTTGAATTATGAATGGAATGTTATGACTTCTATGAGAAATTAGTGTTTTGAGTACTGGCATTATTCATGGGAAAGCGGAAACGTTCCGTTATGCCACCGAAATTTTGATAAGACCTATGCATGAATTATAAGATACATGTGCATTTTCAATAAATTCATAAAGGTTATATTATGATGAACATAAGGATTATATTATGATGAAAGTTCCGTGATACTTGGGCCAGCCCCGGAATAAAGTTAAGGGGAATAGATAGGTGGGGAGGTCGGGGAAAGCAAACTCGGCATTCCTGTATAGGAACAAGCTTGATCTTGAAAAGCAGACTATTACCCAGGAGTCTAAGATGGCCAAGAACTCCCAGGGGACCAAGTAATGGAAAAGTTTATGAAGAAAGGTTTAAGAACAAGTTTTGCATGACTACATTAAATGCATGATTACATTGAACAGTCATTACAAGTTGTTTACAGTTTGTCTGTTATATTCACTTACTGCTATATGTTCATTTATTTTGCTCATTATTCTGTATTTTATTATTAGTAGTCTATTCTGTTTCTTATGCTGTCTTAAGTAAAACCGAACCTTGCCTCAGACCATACGTTTTATTAAACTTATCGAACATAGATAGTTCAATTTGATCCCATATTTTTATAATTAAATAAAAGCTGAGGCAATTGGGAATGAATGTGACGTCAGTAAAATACCGTACGCAAACCCTACTGAGAATTTCTTCAAATTCTCACCTCATTTTGCATTTTCGCATCATTCTTAGACGTTGACGATGGATTCGACGGCCACCCTCTTTATTGAGATTCCAGACTTGCAGCTCCGTCATGATCCTGTAGTAGGCTCATTATATATAGCTGGCTCTTGCCATTTCTGTCTTTATCTTTTTAGAGATAGGAATTTTGCTGTCCCTTTGTTTCATCCTGCTTTCGACCTTGTTGCCCCGTACTTTGCGGTTCCTTTGCATGTGGCACACCTTCCTCCAGCACCTCCTGCACCCGCAAAGACTGCAGCCTCCCGCCGACCTGCACTGCAGTCACCCCCGCAGGTGGTACCCGACATTCCGCTTAGCTCCGAGAGCGACCCTTCGGAGGCCACCAGCTCATCATCCTCCTCCTTAGGACCTAGTGCAGACTACTTACCAACCGAGCCTGGCATGGCCAACGACTATCTGACTGAGTAGGTCCGCAGCAGATGACATTGTACAGCATGACCCTCTTTTGGCAGCCTGCAGCTTTGGGTCATAGACTTGTAGTAAATTTTCAAATGTCCTCTGAGGACCACATATGATCGTTTTGACTGACATAGGCCTTATGTCTTTTTGATACACCGACCCCATTTATGTATCCTATTTTGCAACTTGTACATAAACTGAAGCAGTGGCTTCCTATATATATATACACATATATAGTTGACAGTATATATGTTATTTGTTCTTATCTTTTCTATTGTGATATATTAAACTCTGTCACGTTCATTACATACAGCACTCCATTTCTTCTGTTAAAAAAAAAGTAATATGAAAAATGAAACATAAGTAGAGTATTAACACGGTAACACAATCTACTTAATTTCATGCTATGACTTAAGCATAACATTAAATTAGCAGGGTGTTACATAACCAACTTTAGTCAAACTAGAAATTGATATAATGTTTTGATAAGCATTTGGTAAAACCAATACATGATCCAAAAACATAACATGATTATTCATTAATAATAATGAAGTTGAACCCACAGCTTTGGCTGCAACACTTGCTCCATTGCCTATCTTCAAGGTCACTTCATTGCTCCTGTGGACCCTACTACTTGCTAGCTCCTGCATAGAGGTACAAATGTGAGAACTTGCACCCGTATCAAGAACCTATGCAGTATATGAGCTATATGGACCATTAGAATTAAAACAACAAGAAATAAACATACCTTCTGAAGGCACACCTTTTCCCTTGCTTGCCTTAATTCCTCTAAGTATTGAGGGCAATTTCTCTTCCAATGCCCATCTTTGCCACAATGGAAACATTTTCCTTTGTCTGCAACTTGTTTCTTCTTGCCCTTTTTCTTGGACACCCGAACTGATGACTTGGGAATAGAATTCTTCTTATTCGTCTTGTTCTTCTTAGTCTTACTAGAAGTAGAAGTTACAAGAAGCTTTTCTTTCCCTTTGCTGGTCATAGCCTTTTGGGCCGTGACCAACGTGTTGTGCAAGTTAGCAAGCATACATTCTATCTTGTTCATGTGGAAATTCACAATGAACTGAGAGAATGATTCTGGGAGTGACTGAAGGATCAAATCCAAATGGAGGTTAAAATCCATGTAGAACTCAAGATTCTCAAGCTGCTCAATCAACCTGATCATCCTTTGCACATGAGCTCCTACATCAGAGCCTTTCGGCATTTTAGCCTGGAACAAGTGCTTAGATATCTCATATCTTGCAAACCTGCTTTGCTCACCATATAACTCTTTAAGGTGCAGCAAAACCTCACTCGCTGTTTTCATGTTTTCATGTTGCTTTTGTAACTCATTAGTCATAGAAGCTAGCATGTAACATCGTGGTTGCATGTCATCAAACTGCCATTTATTATAAGTATCTATTTCCCGTTGCGTGGCTCTTTCCACCAACGGAGCAAGCTGTGGAGTGTCTAGAATGTATCCAATACATTCTGAATTTAGGACAATTTTCAAGTTGCGAAACCAGTCCGCAAAATTAGGCCCAGTAAGCCTATTCATATCGAGTATGCTAGCGAGGGGGTTCAAAGATTTCATATTTGATAATACTGCAGAAAATAACAAAATTAAATTAGTGCAATGGTATATGTATTTATCATAATGATCATGGCCTTATAATTAAAATGATCTCCCACTAATTTTTTGAATCCTACACTTCCAAAATAGGAAACGGGAATCTTTGTTGGGTTTGATTCCTAGTAGGTAATTGGATTCCTATAAAATACTAACCCTTCTTAGGTACGTCCATTCTTGGAGAATTAATATCCTATTAGTGAACAACTCTTGTTCAGTGCATCTTATGTACGACTCAATCTTATTGGGCTCCTAGTACTTTGGACCTTAGGTACATCCATTCTTGGCCCATTATACATAGTTAAGTCCAACCCACTAAACCTTAGTTATCAATTACCTCAGGTACATCCATTCTTGGTAATTGACTATCTATAAACATCTCATGTTTAAACATTAACTCAGAAATGAATTAACCAATATTCGCGCTCTTATGTTATCATAGCCAATGACGGAATCAGCTAAAATTCTTGATTAATGTTTTACTGGAGAGCCTAGACATAGTTTCCAAAACTATACCATTTTAGACTTAATATTTTATTTGGAAGATTTTCTTAGGGCAACCTAATTACTATTTTGGTTTCACTTTTCACATGCATATGTATTCAATATATCATACATCACATGCATTTATAATATCAAAATAGAAATATAAAAGGCATGATCATGGACTTTCTATGGGCCGAATCGTAGCCACAAGGATTGGGTAGGGCCGTTGGGGTAATATTGAAATTAAATAGTCTTCAAGCTCCCACTGGGCTCCATCTCTATGGACTTCCTTCTTGGGCTTTGGGCCTCCACCACTTTTTTTTCTCTTCTTTAATATCTCCTTCATTACAAGAAATTATCCTTGGCATACCAAGGTGAGAATAATTAAAAAAAATGGGCTTTCCAAAAGGCCTCTTAACTCAAATTTATAAAATTACATTCTAATGAATAATAATAATAATAATTAAAATAAATTACAACCCATTGCAAAATTAATTACATCCCATAAAATAAAAACCAATCACATCAGTTTCCTAGAGTCCATGATCAGCCTCTTGCAATAAAATCGAATAAGGAATCAAATAGTAAATAAGAAAATATTGATTTTATGCCTTCAATATGATTGTTTCAATTATCACATAATTAAAACTTGCATCTGATGTAATCTGTAACTGTTACAGAATATATCAATTATTCATATTTAATACTCGCCATTTAATACATAACTATTATAGGATGGCTGAATCCCATATTGAAACTTGCCAATTAATTATTGATTTGAAACTGACCATATTTGACATATCAAAAATGCCAATTTCAAAAAAAAAATTATCCATATCATAAACAAATATTATATTTTGAAACAAACCAAATCACGCATATTCGGTTACTAATTTCAAAACGTACTATCTTCAATAACATAGTTTATTTTTGAAACAAACAAATTACTTCATAAGTTAACAATTTCAAAAATATCCCATATTATATAAATAGTCTATTTTAGAGCAAATCCAATATAGCTGTACGCTATAATTACTACTTCCGGAAGGAGCTTACAAATGAAATATCATATACTCTATGTATGTTCTGAATATGAACCATATTTGCTAAAATTACTGAATATATAATATTTATTAACACAAGAACAATTCTTACAGATTGACATGGACGGAGGAATCACATCCAAAAACATTTTTTTTTTAAATATGGCAAGTATCATATATGACATCTCTTCATGATGGACTAAATATCTAATATTTAGTATGCCGTACAATCAAATTCTACGGTTATGGATTGATAAGAAAATTTTGAAAAACTTTGAACACCTATGAATAGGAAACAAAGTTTTTACCAATTCTTCGAACTTTTCAAAAAAAAAATTTCTCATCAAGCCAATGGCATATACAACATATCTAAATAATCACGAGGGTGGCTCTAATACCACTGTTAGAAAACAGAGGAGATAAACGCAGTGGAATGATCAAAAAAAATTTTAATCACATGAACATATTCATATAGGATCAAATAACACTCATGAAATCATATCTCATGAGTTTGGTATCACCTTGTATTATTTAAACAACGTAAACATCTGGAAATATAAAAGGATCGTATGAGACATTTAGCTCTTGAAGCGATGTCCCGTAGAAATTTGATGTTCATCTCACGAACAGACAATCGCACAATCGCACGACCTCTAGCTCATCCACACTAACACGATCCGCCAAGTAACTCCTCTTAATCCAAGATCTGTTCCTTGTTGCCCTCTTGAAGAACAAGAATCTCAGATGACTTTTGGAGTGGGTGGTGGTGTCAGAGAGTTTTTCAACAAAAGAAAGAGTTTTGTATGCTCAAAGTTTTCTATCTGCTCCCTCTGGCCCTCAACCTTCTCTTTCTATTTATTGTAATCAATAGTGGCCTTTCCTTTTCTTTTCTCTAGGGTTACAATTTTGCAAAATATGGGTTGACATTTATGCCATAATCAATTCCTAATTGATTCCCATAATAAACAAATAAACCATTTTAAACTAGAATTATTTCTCAAATAATTCTTATTTTAAATAGGCCAATTAATATATAAGTCATCTCATATCTTATATTAACCCAAAATTAGAAAAGATCAAAAACCCCTTGACATGAGTTTCTAAAATGTGGACCTTCCATTTTATAGAAACTTTCCTTATGAGGATCCACCTTCACCCTGGACTTGACTTCGGGATGTGCTAGTAACCCTGCAATCGAATTGCAAGTCTAATCCAATAATTAAAATTCTAATTAACTATTTTAATTAGAATTAATTCATTCTCGGCGAGTACATGTCCTATTGTGTGTGACTAACTAGGTTTATCTCTAATTGTTAATGAGATTATAAAATCAACCTTTTGATTTTATCGGAAACTTATTTCTGTACCTAAAGTAAAATTTCCAAAATACCCTCGGCTCCCATAAGTCATGGGTAACACCTAGCACAGCATGCCATGACCACCCAAATAGGGACGAATATATTAATTAAAATATTCTGATGAACCATCAATCATATTTGCCATGTACTTGAATCCTTTCATTACAGCATCCCGATCCAGCCAGGGTCATGGATAATGTAACATCCCTAATTTTTGTCTAAGCTAATTAGCTCAGTGATCTTGGCTAATTAGAGATGTTAACGATTAACTGAGGACTAATCGGCTAATCTCGATGAATAAGAGCTTAGTAAATTGAGTCAAGTCGATAATTGAATCATAATGCACTGAAGGTTTTAATTAAAACCTAATGATTCGAACCTCATTAGTTCATAACTTAGAAATATAATTAAGCTAATCCAATCTTATTAATTAAGTACAAGACAATTGTTCTACCTTAATTGATTTAGATAGATTAATTCTTACACCCTAATTACATAATTCATAAGATCAATTCTTTTAAGAGGAAAAATGTCTTAAAGATGTAATTAACCAAAATCGATTAAAGAGCAATTTAACTAATCAAATTAATTAACAACTTAAGTAATTCTCATAGCTTTGAAGATTTAAAAATTTTTCTTAATTGATACACCAAATCTTGGCCAAGGGCAAGAGCAAAATCCAACCATCCATTTGCCTTCTCATCATACACAATTAGATCAAGAGTCCATATTAGTAGATTCCTTGAGTCAAGACAAAAGATCTACTCTCCTCCATCAAGATTGTGACACTTGGAGTGATCACATCCACCCAAGCCAATTCCAAGAGTAGTCATGCTTTTAACCACTTGAGAAAACATGAAATGGTCTTTACCCAAGTGCCAAGACTCAAAGAAAATACAACCCACCCTTTTATCCCAAGGTTCCCAGCCCTTTTGCTTGAAAAAGAAGTAAGACTCACCTACTCTCTCTCGCTTGTTGGGGAAGCAAAGCAATCAGCCCCCCCTCACTCCATTTCTTGCGCAAAAACAGCCCCTCCCTCGCTCTCTCATTTGTGATTTCCATTCTTTCCCAAAGACACCAAGTAGCCACTCCTTTTCCTCTCAACCTCTCCTTGTTCTTCCTAGTTCTCTTCTTGTTCTTGTCACTTTTCCATCACCATCACCCTCATCTTCTATCATCACCTCACTAACTTATCAAGGATCACATTCTTTGGTCGTTAGTAGAGCAAAACAAACACTCATTTAGCCCCTATTTGCTAGCTCAAGAGGAAGGAGGCTATTTCCAACCATTCTCATTCTTCAAGCTTTCAAGAGATTCCTTGTGGTAGTGACTCTAACCCCTTTCTTTGCTATGTTTTTCAAGCTCTAGAACTCCTAAGTTCTCTATAGCTAGGTGGTTTTAGGACTTGCTTTAAAGGCCTCATGGCTATGCTCTTGTTATAAGTTGTGTGTGATTGTTGCTCTTCTCTTGGAAAATGACTTTGGATGTGCATTTTGTTTTATGTTGAACCCAACTTTTTAGAACTCAAAGTATTGATTTTTACCAAGATCTCAAAGCATAAAAGTGGTTTGGAAATTTAAAATGGTCACTTGAAGAAAAGACTTAATGTTCTTACAAGAAAACTCCTTGAAACCAAAACTGTGGAAGCTGGAAAATTCTGGCAGTTTGTATGGCATGATCAATAACTCTTTCAATATAACTCCAAATGGAACAAAACTAATTTTCGGTGAAAATAGGCTCATAGATATTTTTATACATATAAAATACGTGAAGTTTGGATTTAAAACGAGAGAGATATAAATTTTCAAAGTCTGCTGTCCTCATATGTGTTTCTGTTTGGGCAGTATGTAATAAAACGTGCATAACTCAAGTTATACAGAACATTTTTGAGTGGGACTAAGTTTTTTAGAAAGCTGAGACATATAGGAACATCCCCATAAAATAGTTTTGGCAGATTCCTTGTGAGGAGCTCGTAGTAAAGTTTAAAATTCTCTGTATCGAGAATAAACTTAAAAGCTGAGCAGTCAGAATAAAATTTGCAAATCTCAAGTTACAAAATGAATTTTTGAGTGGGATTTCTTTTGTTGAAAAATAGACTCAGAGAGGTATAACCATACCAAAATTTGAAACAAAAAAGTAAAAGATGAAATTATGGTGAATTTTTGAAGTTACTGCCCCACTATAAAAGTAAAACTGTATGGTTAAGTTTTAAAGGTTAATGAGAAATAAGCTCTAAGGCATTAAAACCTTTACACTAAGCATTGGAAAAACCCTCATAATTCAAATTAAAAGTTTCAAAAAGGATAATAGATGAAATTGGCCCTATGCCTAATAAAAGAATTTATACAAGAGGCAACCTCAATTAAAAGCTTGCACCAAATTTACTAAGCTAAGCTCATAAGACTTTGCGTGATATGTATGCCTCTATGTGTCAATATGATGACAATGATATGATGATTATGATAGTGACATGAGGATTATGATAGTGTTATGATGATGATAAGGATGATAATGATATGATGACAATATTATAATGAATCATGATGATATGAATATGATATGTTGATAATATGATGCTTAATGATATACATGAAAGGATTAATAAATATGAACACCTGGGGATAGCGATACGTAACGCCCGGAGGTGATTGATAAAGGAACCACATTTGGGGACGGCGATACGTAACACCTAAATGTGGAAAAGAATCAGAATAATTTTGCATTATAAGCCTTAATAAGAAGAGAAAGTTAACTAAGGGCATGATCCTTCAAAAAGGAAGGTGACCCAAAGTAAGCTCCCCTCACCCACGGCTCACATGAGACATGGCATGACCCAACTAGTGTGAGGATAGGGGATAGGTCTTACATGAGGCATGGCATGACCCAGTTAGTGTAAGTACCGAAATTCTATGGTGGTGACGGCCATGGTATGAGCTCATTACCACTTATGTTTAGTGGGTGAAAAGAAAAAGAAAAAGACATAAGATTAAGGTCAAGTAAAGAAAAGAAAGGGACTTTAGTCCAAGCCCTTGAAGGGAAGAAGTTGAGAAAAATTTATAGCATAGTCATGCATTTTTATATGATTATACTTATACCCATGTATGTTATGATATAAATGATTAGAGATTATGTTAAAATTGAATCCGCTTCGGATATCCATGTTTTCGAAAACCTAAGAATGAAACCTTACGAATGCTCACTATTTTCATTAATAAAACCGAAGTGGCTGGGACGATGACGATGATATTCTCGTGTCGGGTTCGAGTCCTACTGAGAAATTCCATTTCTCACCCTAGTTATTCTTCCGTATCGTCACCAGATCTCGATGGCACATCTGGTGGAGTGGAGTGTGGATCCCTCACACTGTGAGCGGACGTGTGATGTAGGATGCAAGACGCAGCTGTTTTGGGACTTGTAGTGACCATCGCTCTGCACCTTCGCATATTTCTTTTTGAGTTGGGCTTTGTCATTTAAATTTGTACTTAGTATTTAGTATTTGGATCATGGCCTGACCATGAGCCTCCTTCGATGTAATGCTGATATATATATATGTATATATATATATATATATATATATATATATATATTATGAACCCATATGAATGTAATGGTTAGTTATTTAATGCAATGTATTTGTGAATTATTATTTGTTTACCTTTCTCGTGTTTTATGATTTTGGGGTATATATTTTATGCGACATGCTCTTTCTCTAGCTATCTTCTCGTTCAAGGCTTTACTTTTCAAAATGCTGCAAAGCGACGATGTATTTCAAAAAAAAAAAAAAATCTTATCGTATTTTCCGCGTAACTTAATTTCAAGTGAAGTTTAGTTTTCCACGAGCATAAGTAACAACTAATAAAACGGCGTAATACAACTTAACCGTAGTATGGATTTATTAGGGTGTTACAGATAATGTCAAATCTTATAGCTTAGACCATATGGACTTTCTAGGTTTCTATTCTTTGATCAATTGGACATGACATAGAAACTCTTTTCATTTAATTCCAAGTACCTTGGCCAAGGATTTCATGATCAAGAATAACCTTATATCCATAGGACCTATCCTTGTTTACTCGAGGTAATGAATTCCTTCTTGACTGTTCACCTATCTCCATACGTAACTAACTATAGCCACAAATTGCCTAACAATAATACATAACATAAGTATATAAGCAGTAGCAAACTATAGTTACCTATGTACAAGATAACCGTGTCATCTTAGGTCAAAGGATTATATGCACTAATATTATCTAGATAATGTTTCATTGACATCAGTAAAATACCATGTAAACATTATCTATACGTCACACTCGACCCACTTATCACATAAGTGTCCACATATCTGTTTTGACATCTAATGTTATATAGCATGAGACTCACTATTCCATCTTCATTAGTACATTCTACTAATCATGGAAACAAATAGAGGTGACAATCTTCCGGAATAATAGTGCCCAGTTAATATTCCTATGATAGTGAACTATTTTAAAGATCATGTACTAGACTACTTCGTCACTCATATTCTCAACTCTTGAGAATGAAGTGTCTAACAAGTATCTAATGGACTTATTCTAATAAACATACACAAATTATAAATAAAAGAATAAAAAAAGTACCATTAATAGGAATTGTTTATACGTATATTAGCTCTAGGGCATACAGCTAACAAGGTAATCACAAATAAATCCATGAACAAAGGAGCTATGAAGCAGATTCTCTCAAGAGCTTGGGGTAAGCCTCCTACTATGATTGTAGTTGACATTGAGACAAACTGTTTCATATTCAACTTTGAGGAGGAAGAAACATCGAAAAGGATTATGCAAGAGGGCCCCTGGAATGTGATAGGACACTTAATCCTTGGTCGTTGATCACTAAAGATTCATATAATATGGTTCCCTTCTAGATACAAGCCCATAGAGTACCATTAGAGGCATTGATTGCCAGAGTAGTGGCGAAGATTGTTGGGAGATTAGGCTTGTTGATGGAAGTTGAAGAACCCATGGAAGAAGGCCACACCTGTAACATCCCTATTTTTCATAATATAGCATAGTAGAAATTTTGAATTAATTTGCTTAGACAGTATGAGAAATTTTCAAGTAACGCTATGCCATAACAATCCCCACACTTGGAATAATAAGGTAGTGTGACACTTTTGTTGAAATTACAGCACTGCCGTATACTAAAAATTAGAAAATGACAAAAATACCTTATAGTATAAATTTTTGTTATCTATAGAATTGTCCCAGGATTTTTAATAATTACATGTATACCCCATAAGTTGTTTCTGGTTTGGCCCTCTAACTTTTAAAAAGTGACATTTAGGTCACAATATCAATAGAATTAGCAGAAAAGGAGTTTAAGCAAAGCAGAGTAGCATAGCGAGTTTTAGAAACCTAAATCTTAGCCAATTGGGTCACGGAGGTATCCAAGTGTGAAATGATATAAGATGCCTTTGGACTTACTCAAAATTATGAAAATACCATTAGATATAGAAAATAGAAAATACAGATGATATTCCGATAGAAAATAGACAGAAAAACACTAAAGGGCTTACGGAAGGTCAAAAACTACCCGAAAGACCACGAAAAATTCCAAAAAAATTATAAATATATTTTTAATATATTTTTGAAGATAAATACCAATTTTTAGGAAATTTGAGCAATATTTACATAATTACACAAAATTAAAATCACTAGGGTGTAAAATGAGCCTTGAAAACCCTACACGACCACTTTAACTTGCAGTATGGCAAAGAATCAGTGGAGTTCCGGACCTGGACTTGATGGACCATGTCAATGGGCTGCCAAATGGGCTGCGAAAGTTGTTGAATTGGACTGCACAGTTTTTGAAACAATTATGGGCTTAATTACACCAAAAAGGCAAAAATTACTTCATAAAACCTAAATAAATTAAATAAAAAAATCAATTAAACCTAACCCTCAGCCCTAGGATGCCCCACAATAGCACTCCTGCCCTTGGTATCAGTTTTAAATAGAATGTGACAAAGGATTAGCAGAATTCTAACCAATATCATAACCAAGTCAATAATTCATTAATTAATTTTTACTAATTTACCTTGCTTTTTGACTTAACCATTTTCTAATAGATTTTGTCCCCTAAAATCTGATGCATAGGCGCAGACCATCACATGGATGTACCAGAAATTTTATTATTTTTTTATAGATAATTAATTATGTTAATTAACTCAAAATAGGCTTAATTAAGGTAAAGATACACTAAAAATACTAAAAATTGTAGAAAAAATTCTAAAAATTCAGAGATATCATCTAACACATATTTAAGCATGGATTTGATGATGGATTAAGGAAATTTAATTGTTTGCATTTATTTTGTTAATTAAAGCTTCAATTGTCTAATATAGTTTTAAGCAAAATTGCTAATTATGCAATAATTAAGCCTTAAATCACTTTAATCTTTTCTTAATTCTTATTCAACACATAAGATGAGTATTATAATATATCTAAATCAGTTTTAATTGGTGGATAAGTTAATTAATCATTGGTGGCATAATTAACTAACTAAAGTACCTAAATTAAGCTAAAACTAATCCTATGATCAACACTAACTAAATTTACCCTTTTTCTATAAATACACCCCCACTAACTGACCTCCCCACGCTTTAGACACACCAAGCTTCAGTCGCAAACACCCCTCTTGGCCGCGGCACCTCTCAAACTCTTCTACTTCCTTTTTCTCTCAAAAACTTCACTAAAACTCTATTAAAACACCTCCAAGTTCTTATCCTTTCTAACCATCCTCAAACACTATCAATCCTCAACCTTGAAACTCATATTCAAGCCCTCAAATAAAAGCAAGAAGCTCAATATAGCTGCTGCCTAGCCCTTGTCCACATTGAGTTTCAAGAGTTCAAAACAAGTAGGGTTTTTTCTTGACACTCTTTAGGCTTTGTACTTGTGTTCTTTGCAATCCTATGTGTTGTTTGAAGCTTATAATCTCTATTTTCAAAACATAAACTCATCTTTTAAGATTTTGAATGTTTGTTATTAGTTTGGCTTCTAATGGTTTCTTTTAAGGATTTGAGGTTCTAAACATGTACTCATGTGTTTTTAATGTGTAAGAACATGTTTCTTTGTGTTTCGTAGCTTAAAACCTTTTGGTTCTTCTTACACGAAGTTCACGACCTCTTCGGGTTCATAAGGGAAAATTATGAGTTGATGAATATTGATGAATGCATAAATTCATGTTCTTTTCATTATTCATAAGGTGTATGCTTGAGTTTACATGGATTTCCATCTTTTGAGCTTAAAATCCTCCCTTTTATATGTAGCTCATAGCCTCACCATGGTAGTGAATGTTCTTGGTGTTTTTCATGTGTTATGTGGTATATTAATGATGGATAAAAGTCTTAATATGCTGCACTCGACCTATGAAAACTTGATTCTTTGTTAGTTGTAATTTTCATTATGAAACTTGTGATTTTCTTATGTATATGTGTGCTGCCTTGTTTTGTGTGCAGTTTTCCAACATGTTTTCTCATATTTTAAAGTGTGTAAAATTGTTATTTTGATGTCACATAACCTATAGTTTAAAGCTATGTGCCTATATGTTGATTTTACATGAGATTGATGCATGCAACTTGTGTTTAAATTAGTTTTTGAAGGCTGCCCTATTTTGGATAGCACCTAAACTCTTTTTAACTTACTCATATTTTGCATTTAAATGGTTGATTTTATGTCTTAAATAATGAGTTTTCATTAGATTAAGCTTTTGAGTTAGTATGTGCAAGACATATGCTTATTTCCTTTAATTTATGTACTTGAACATGTGAACAAGTTTGATTTAATATTCTACCCCATTTTGGGTGTGACTCTTCAACATGGTTTTGAAGTATTTTATTGTTCTTAAATTGATGGTTTGATGCTTAAGAATCTATATTAACATATTATGTGCTTGATTACCAAGTTTCTTGTATTTTGAATTGGTTTATGAAGTAAAAGTTTAATTTTCAATTCTGCCTTGTTTTGGGCAGCAGGTTTTTCATTCCTATTTCTCTTGTTTCAATGTCTTATAAACTTAGTTTGATGCGATATATCATGTATTTTTAGTTGATTCAGCTTTGTGCACAAAGTTGAAAAGTTTTGAAGCAAAATACGTTATTTTTGGCTATTGCATAGGTTCGCTCATATACTTCTTTTTAACATGGAAATTGTTTTAAAATTTTTGGCTATGTTGAAATGTTTTCAAATCTTTGAGCATGCTTGAATTAGTGTAGTTTATGTGATAGTTTCTTTTGAAACTATTAAGACTTAATAAGACACTAAAACTCACTTAAAACTTAATAAAATGAACTATAACCTATGCTTGGAGTTTATGACTCTATGGACCTTGACCTATGTTATTGGACTTTGTATGAAGTTATTTGGACTATTATGAGACCTTGAGACTTGCTTGAACCTATTTGAGACCTTTTATGGTCATACCTATGCTTGGACATTGGATTATGGACTTTGGACTATACCTATGGACATTGGACTTAATCACTCTTTTAATCACACTAATAAACCTTAATCATGAAGATGTTAGTTAAAGGTCCCATTAGAAATGTCATATGAACTAGTTAGTTCCTTGCTTGAAGTGATTTTCTAAGTTTTAGTTTAAGAACAAGTGTTTTCTTGAACTATTCTTCGAGATTTGTTTTTGAAACTTTGGCTTGCATAAGAATATGTCTATTTTTATGAGTTTCAAATTTTATACATAAAAGTTTAGTTAAATTATATGTGTTCATTTGTTATCCTTGAAAGTTTAATTGAATTATGTGTTACTATATGTGTTCTTGTGGTATCCTATGTCTAAATGCCCTTAGGTTAAGCATGCAATGTAAATAGAATTTTCTTACCATGAATTGGGTGTGATATGAAATTGGTGAAATATGCACATGAATATGACCATGAATTTAATTTAGAGACTGATAACATGTGCTTTGATTATTGCTTGATGGCATTATAAATTGAATATGAAATTATGTGCACTCTGTGATATGGATGAAATTATGTGTGTGCACTTTGTGAGTGGCTGCTATATGAAAAGTTAATGAATAAGTGAGTGTGTGGGCTCCACCATGTAGTGGACAAGCCATACATTTCACTAAGTGACACCTTAGGCCCTGCCAAGCTAGCAGACTTGGACTTGGTGATCACTAAGTCTTGCAATAGATTAAAATGACACCTTGGCCCCACAAAGATAGCAAATGAGGATTTAGTGGTCGTTATGTGATGCCTTAGGCCTCGCCAAGATAGCGAATAAGGACTTGGCAATCACTGATCTGACTAGGGGACGCCCTATCAATGATAGCTCTCGCAGATCTAGATATTTGATGTAGACCCTATAGATTTCATGTAACATCCTCTATCATGTAAACCATGCTCGAGTCATGAGTTATATTAAGAGGTTGTTACTGTGTTAAGAGATCTTTAAAATACAGAAAGTATAATATATGGCCCTTTAACTGCATACTATATTACTGAATAATGGTTCATAAATTTCATCATTTTTGATACATATAGAATAAAATAATTACACTTTAACAAAAAGTTTTGTAGCTAACATTATACATAGAAACTACTTCCGCACTGCAGCTATCTCTCTCACTGACTTTAGTCGGTCTCCATAGTCTCCCGGGCCGACTTATGCCTAAGTCTTGCACGATGAATTCCCCAGGATTTTGCCTTGTTATTAAATTTTAGCCTTGGCACTGCTGCACTGGAATGTTTATGGAAAAGAAAAACATACAAGCACGCAGTGAGAACTTAAGGTTCTCAGTAGGTAAATTCGAACCATTACTCATATAGTGCCATTATAAACATTCCAACCGCTTCAATTTCTTATGAAAATGTGAGCACATATACGCAAGCAGTGGTTCAATTTTAACTTGAAAACATATTTCTCGAAGCAAGTTATATTTTAACAACCACTTGGCATATTATGTGACAGACATAGAAATAAGAATAGTATAACATACTTCAATAAGAATCATAATAACATTATGACATAATGAGAAAATTAGAGATGCACATGTAGATGCTTGTACTTGACTTAATTCATCTCTTTCTTTAACTTGCAACTTGATGTTACTCTTCTGTACTTGGTCCCACGGAGGTGAATGGCCTCTCTCACCCCTGGGTAATAGCCTGCTTTTCAGGTTCGAGCTCGTACCTATACATGAGTGATGGGTTTACTTTCCCCGACCCTCACACTAGTCTATTCCCCTTAAATTTGGTCAAGGGCTGGCCCAAGTCTTAGACAATATCGCTCTGGACCACGCTAGCTGGGTTTATGCCATGCCTCACGTGGTAGCCTGGTACGTCCTTCTTACAAGTCCTTATAATCTCTAACTGCCTCTTGGATATGATTATGCATGTGAGTGCTCTATGCGTTCATGCATATATCTCATATCACTCCTCAATCCTATTTGCATGCATGATTTTCATAGACATGACATTCATATGAACACATGTATCCTTATAATCTTAGCACAATCATTCTTAATATAAGTCCTCATAAACTCCTACCGAAAATTCGGCAGCATAACGGATCGAGTCCGCTTCCCCATGAATAGTGCCAGACTACCAGATGGATCAATCAAGCAACAAAACCAACATAGAGCATCAAGTTTTATAACAATAATATCAATCATATAATATGTCAACATAAATACATAACTTAGGTTTTCTGCTCATTCTACTCAATCCTGCCCAATTTTGTAAAATTCACCATAATTTCTATTCAATTCAGTTGGACCTAAATTTTGAATATGTTATAGTGCTATGTGTCTAGTTTCCAACCTTTTTAGTCCCATCTCATTTTGATTTATGTAGCTCAAGTTATTCAAAGTTTACTTCTGTCTGCCCTATAACTAGCCAGAATTGCACTCTTAGAAGTAAAGATTCACTAAAAATAGAAAACTAGGTGAAATCATACGAAACTTATACCAAATTAAAGCTAACAGGACAAGCTTTTATTTGAAATAAGTTGCATCTCATTTACATAAGTATAGCTTGAGTTATAAGCCCTATAACTATTCTAGACTGCCCTATTCTAGTCCGGTTTGGACTCAAGGTAACTTCATCGAATTACTAGGAATAATTGGCATCAAATTAACTCCAAAATTTTTATGGGATGCTTCCTATATGTTGGCTTTCAAAGCCAATTAGTTGCACTTAATTTAGAGTTTTTTAGGGTGAGTTACACCCTTCAAAACTCATACTGCCCAGAAGAGAACCCAAAATTTCATATTAAACTTCAAAAATTCATAACTAATTCTGTACTAATCCAATGGCCTTATATTTTATATGGTTGAAAAGCCCTAAGTGTCTAGTTTCACATAAAAATAGTTTCATTGAATTTAAGCAACTATAAGTGGAGCCATACACTTCACCGTATGGACTGCCGTAGGATCTCCCAGCTTATCATATTTTGGTTGTTCTCCTTTATGGATTTTCATGCAAGTTTCAACCAAAACCTAAGAGTTTCATGCCAAACCAGTCATGAATCATCATATGTATGCAATATATCATCTAATAAAGGGTGAAAATCCCAACCCTTATTAGCTACACACAAGAGAACTATGGGGATTATTGAACCCTACCTTCAATTTTTGATGCAAGACTAACTAGTTTTGAGCTCCTCTTGATGGGGAAGTGATGGACGCTTGAAGATGAGGTGAAATAAAGTGAAATGAAGGAAAAAATGGTGGAGAAGAAGCAGCTGAAGGGGCAGCATGAAAATGAAGGGATAAAGAAGGAAAATACTCACCTAAAAGCTAGATGAAGTGCTAGGCAAGTTTCATTCTTATTGGCTGAAATTTTTGTGGCTGAATTGCATCCAACTCCACTCAGTTTGGGCCTGATTTGCACCACCAATTGAGTGGTTATGTGGCTGTATATTTAGCCATTAAACATAGGGTTTAGGGTTGCAATTATATTGATTCAGTTCTGGTAGTTTTAAATATCGAAATCTTACTGATTTCCTTTATATCGGTAAATCGATTTTGGAAAAATCCTATGAAGTTTCCTATGCTTTCAATCTAATTCCCTTATATCTAATTTCTTTAAATGATACTTACTTGTCTCTAAGTAAATATTTAATCGAATGCTAATTAATCTCAAGTAGTTGATAAAGCCAAACAACTTGCTAAAAAAAACGATAGAATGTTTTTGGACATTATACTAAATAATTTCTCATAGTATTTTACATAACAATCTAAATTTCCTTTAGCTCTAGTATTTATAATTCATCCCTAATTACTCTTATTTTTCTGATAAATTGATTAGCAGTGCAAATCAATCACACCATTTCTTTGAACTATTATATTTTCGCTGTTTCATAAATCCTTTAGCATTTTCTGTTTGGTTTTCACAATTAATGGCATTTTCATAAATTTGAGCAAGTCTAGCGGCACTCCATGTCATTTCACACTTGACTACTCCCGTGGCTCGAACGGTCGAGACTTAAACTTCTATGGTTTCATCACGTGATTCTGCTCCGCTTAAAGCCCTATTCTGCTAACTCTATAGATGAAAGGACATAGATGTCATTTTCTAAAAAGATCTAGGTTCCTTATAGAAATATGCTTGTGGGATCAAAGTAAAATTTTTTAAAAGTCCTGGGCAACCCTACAAATAACAAAAGTTTGCTGGGGTATCTTTGTAGTTTTCTAATTTTTAACATATGGCAGCGTCATATTCTCAATGGCAGTGTTACGTTATCCTATAATTTTAAGTGTGAGGATTGTCAGGGTATAGCACTGCCTGAGAAATTCTCACATTGCCTAAGGGAAATAATTCAAGATTTCTATTATTCTTTATTTAAGAAGATGGGGATATTACACTTCAGCCATCAAAAAAGGAAATAAGAAGTAGTAAAAAGAATCAATAGTATACTTGCTATTATTTCCATTTATTACTTGATTATATTACTACTTTACTACTTTTATTATGATGCACTTCCACCTTACTTTACACTAATAAATAGCTGAGATGATAATTTATCTTTTATTATATGCCATTTTGCTGCTAAATGTTCTAATATTTTAATAGTGATTTGATTGATTGTATATTATGCATATTGTTGCATTCCCACCTTCATTCTTAGCATTTTTGGGATGATGCGGGACTTCCCTAGGAACACCACTCTATTGGGAGACTTCTCTCACCCCCTTTTTCTTTGGTGTTTCTAGATGGCGCGGATCATTCTCAACATTAAGATAGACATGGCCTTTGAGCTAGATTTGTTGAATAATAGGATTTTACTTCACATTGTGGATAAAGTCGTTACCATTACCATTATTAATGACTAGACTATAAATATGCTTTGATGTAGTATAGGATGCCCATTTTGGCATCTTCATCCTTCATGTATTACTTTAGAGTTTTGGTGGGCTGTACCTAGGTCGGGTAGGGATGGTTAGTAGTAGTCTAGGTGTCCTGTCCTCTTTCTATATATTGGATATGTATTATGGACCGATAAAACTTATGTTGTAGTATTAGTGATGTAAGTTTTCAGTATATGGAGGTTGTCTTTAACTGTGGAAAGTGCCAACTAGTATGTGGTAGTTTTATCTCCGCCCCATAAAATAATTAATTGATAACTGAAATTGGAAATAGTAATCAGCAAGAAAAATTTACTTTCATAAAATCAAGGTAGTAAGTTAAGTGACATTCTACGAGCTAATTATTATCTAAGTTAAATAAGCCAAATTAATCGGTAAGATAATAGTTAGTTAGTAAGGTATTACAACATCCTTAGAAGCTTCCTCTAGATCAAGGTCCTTATTGATATAAATGAACCCTTCACCATTGGCTTCTGGGTGCCCAGCAAGGAGAGGAACAAAGTATTGGTTATGTTGAAATAGGAAAGACTCCAGAACTATTGCTACAATTGTGGAAGAATTGGGCATAAAGCTAAAACATGCAGAGAAGAGCAATTGAAATTATTTCTCTACCCCAAATTAGGCCGCTTTGGTTGTGGACTAGGGTCCAATGACAAAATTGTTGGATAATATCAAGAAGGAAAATGCTTAGAAAAAGGACCAGCAACAAGATGGAGAAGGAAGGAAGGAAGCACGTAAGACTTACTTTACTGAAGCGATGAGTGAGGGACCCCATAACCAGAAAAGACAAAGTGACAGGGGTAAGGCAAGTTGACACCAACAAAATGTAAGCTTCAATACCCTTCAAATGCCACTAAGTGGTCTGAGTTATATTGAGCTAAGGGTTTTAATGGATAACAAATCAATTAATAAAATCTTTTGTGAAGACTAACAGTTTGTTCAATTGTTTGTTCTCATTTTGCACTAGATCACAATATACATAAGTTGAAGAGAATTGAATCATGTGAATTTCCTTCTTTAAACGAATTCTCTAAAATTTCTTATATATCTCATATATATAATCCTAAGGAAAGAACTTTTTCACAAGAGAATCTTTGATTCAAAAATTTCTCTCACAACAAAAAGCGAATCAAAAGCTTTAGAATGATGTATCTATGTCATCAGAAGGATATCAAGCCATTAGAAGGAGCATGAGCACATTAGAAGAATGATCTATCCAGAAGGCTCTATCCAAAAGGGTGATTTTTAAAAAGTTGATCTATATGAAGTACTTCACTCTCAAAAGCTTGCTTTGCACGATTCATGTATCACTCCTACAGGTCAAACTTGACAAGACAAGATCCAAAAAAAGCGTTGACATTTTGAAAAGCTGGTGGACCTAAATGGCTAGTTTCCTCTTTGATGATGTACTTATTTACTGAGAAAGAAAGCAACCAACTTCTCTATCCAATCTTAGACATGTGGGTAGAAAAGCTCTAGGCTCAAGGTCTGAAGTCACAATAGCTAAATTTTGAATTCTATATAAACCTTGAAGTCGAAGAAGATGGTGGAACTCTTCGCACTGAATATCCTATCATGCTTTCATCTTTTTCAACCTTTTGAACATCCAGAAAGTTACTTTCTACAACTTCTCTTGAAGAAAATCTTCTCATTCTCTTTGTAATAGCTAATATTCTCTTTGTGAGATTCGTGAGAAGTGACTCTACTCTGTACTTTATAGGTTTATACACCTTGAGTGATTTAGTGTGAGTGTTATTCAAATACAAACCATCAATCTATTGTTGGAACCTGACCTGTTAGTGGTCGTTATGAGCTTAGAGAGGTTAAGAAAAAATACTACTCGTCTTTTTAGCTTGGAGATACTAGGTTAATACTACTGTTTTGTTAGCTTGGAGAGGCTAGGAAAAACTACTCAGTTGTAAGCTTGGAGAAGCTTGTATTAAAGAATACTTGTCACTATAGATCTCAACTAGTTTGTTGGGGATAGGAAGTAGGCAAGTGGTTTGGCCGAGCTAGTATAAAATTTCTTCTTATGATCTTCTATCCCTTCCACTTTTATAGTTTTATAACATGTGTATGAAGTTGGAAGTGGCACGAGAATGGGGAGTTGAATTGTGCTTTTAAAAATTTGAGTTCCTGAAACTTTAAACAACTTTCTCAAATCTTTGGACTTGGAATGCGGGGGTGTTTTGACTTAGAAGCAGAAGTTATTGTTTTCACAATAACTTTGTTAGGTGACGAACAAAATAGGCCCATTATACAATACGCAAAATGTAAAAATTGCAAAGAGAGATAGGATAGAAGATCACACAAAGAAATTTTTATACTGGTTCAGCCAAACCACTGGCCTACATCCAGTCCCCAACAAATTAGTTGAGATTTTATAAACTTGAGTATTCTTTGTCCAAGTTTCTCCAAGTTTTTACAATTGAGTAGGTTTTCCTAGTCTCTCCAACCTAACTAGACGAGTAGTCTTTACAAAGCCTATCCAAGCTCACAATGACCACTACTAGGTCAGGTTACAATAATGAGTTAAAAAGGTTTGTGTTTGGATAACACTCACACGAAATCACTCAAAGGTGCATGGAAATAATCAAGTTTAGTGTGTAGTGACTTCTCAATAGTTTCACTGAGAGAGTATTGGCTATTACAAGCAAATAAGAAGATTTTCTTTGCGAAAAGTTATAATGAGTAACTTTCTGGACATTCAGAAGGTTGAGAAAGAAGAAAGCTTGATAGATATTCAAATACATAGAGTTCTTAATCTCTTCTTCATCATCTTCCAGGTTTATACAGGCTTCAAAATCTAGATGTTGAGACTTCAGACCTTGAGCCTAGAGCTTTTTGGTCCACTGGTCTAAGACTAGAGAGAGAAGTAGGTTGCTTTCTTTCTCAGCAAGTAAAAACATCACCAAAGAAAGAAACTAGCCATTTGAGTCCAACAACTTTACTAAGTTGTGAACGCTTCTTTTGGGTCTTGTCTTGTCAAGTTTGACATTTAAGAATGATCCATGATTCGTGCAGAATAAGCTTTGAGGGTGAGGTACTTCGTGTGAATCATCTTTTTAGAGGCCACCCTTCTGGTCAAAGCCTTTTGAACAATTCATCCTTCTGATGTGCTAATGATCCTTCTGATGGCTTGATATCCTTCTGATGATATAGATACATCGTTCTGATATGCTTTCTTGTGAGAGAAAATTTCGAATCATAAAGTATATTAAAAAAAAGTTCTTTCCTTTGGACTATACACGCGAGATATATAAGAACTTTTAAATTCATATGATTCCAATCTCATTAGCATGCGTATGTCGCGATCTAGTGCAAAAGATAACAAATACTTTGACAAACCATTAGTACACACAAAGATTTTATTAAGAATTGGTTTGTTGTTAATCAAAACTCAAAGCTCGATATAGCTTAGACCACTTAGTGGCTTCTAAAGGGTAATGGAGATTACAATCTTCCCTTTTTTGATGATGGCAAACCAATACTTAAGAAAAGATTTTGTTTTATAAAAAGAATTGTAAGCGTATAAGCATGCGGCTTATTGTTAGTTTCAATTTTTTGATTTGTAATTATACTTTCTAAAGTTGATAGCAAATAGTTGTTTTGTCCAGAAACTTCAAAAAGGAGAATAAGTAATCAGAGCAAATATTTAATCAAAAGTTATTCACCAAAAAGAATTGACCATAATGATATATAAAAGCAAGATGAGTCAAATCATCACTTCATAATAGTTTAAAAAAGTTCATGATTAATCAAAGCAAAAAATAAAGTACTAAAAGATTATAGCATATCAGAGCATAATATATGTGTAATTAGAGTAGTTGAAAACATTATAGATATGAAAATTATAACTTCACAAAGAGCACAATATGCATAATCAGAGCAATAACATGATCGGCAAAAATTTATGATAACTATTAGAGTTGAAATTTGGGATAACTATTCGAGTAGAATATGGAAAAAACAAATATCATAGATATCATAACATTAAATTATCAAAGCATAAATTATAGAGAATATTCTATGATAAATATTAGAGCAAAAAAATAAAATAAAATTAAGATAAGCATAAGAGAAAATAAAATATTCTAAGATAAGTATCAGAGCAGAAAAGTATTAAAGCAATAAATTAGTATAAATTATTAGAGCAAAATAATTATAATATCAAAGCAAAATAATAGTATAGGATCATAATATGAAATGTAATAAACCAAAATGAAATTGAAAATGTTCTGCAAATGCTATGAGAGTAAAATTAAGAAGCATGAAAATTATGCTAAGAAAAAAAAAATATGAAATGTAGTGTTGTGTAGCTCCTGCTCCCCTTCAATTAAAGCTTTTCTCTTCTTCTCCCCCTCAGCAAAAGATGAGTAGGGATCATAGAAGATTGACCATCACTGATTGCTTTTCTGGTTTCCTTTCTAAAGAGCCTTTAATGTTTTCATCATCAGACTTTCCATCTTATCCATTCTTCTCTCAAGTGCATGTTGATTGGCCATAATAGTGTGTTAATTGGCCAGAATAAGGTCTATCTGAACTTTAGTAGCATTTGGGAGGACATCTGTAGTGAATGGTTCTTCAGAAGGCATTTTCTCAATGTGTCCAGCTAAAGACTTTGCAGATTTAGAACCAGTTTCAGTTGCTATTCTGTCAAATCTTGGACATGTAGTCACCAATAGGAGAGTTTTGGTAGTAGATGGGTTAGTAGGAATGTCTTGGGAAGCAGTGGTAGTGGCTAGATCTAGCATAGGAGTAGATATGAGGGCAGCCTCAGATGTTGTAAAATCAGAAAGGAGAAGTCCAATATGTTGTAAAATCAGCTTGAGTTTCAAACACATGCACACATAAATCAAGAGGACTTTATTCAAGATTGTAATGGGGTCAAGGTAAGGGTAGGGAATTAGTAATGATATGCAAGGTAAAAACCAAAGAGAATAGAAGAACATTGGCAAAGACATGAGGTTAAAAATGTGAAGGCCCTCCTCAAAACCAAGCAATGCAACAAAAAACTCTTTTTTAACCCATTTCTTCACTTTCTTTTCCATTAAAATTGCCCCAATTTATTGACTATTTCTTTTTTTTTTTATCTATTTTTTTCATTTTTTCCTTTTTTCCTTTCTTTTTTTATTTTTTTTAATCTTTTCATTTCATTTCTTTTTCTCTTTTCACCACTTTACATCCCCCCACACTTAAAGTCTTACATGTCCTCATGCAAACCCCCACGTTTATGTGAATGCACATTGCTAATGGTAACCAATGGTCTCCTAATCCCTAAGGCTAGGTAGAATCATGGTTTTTTGCTTTAGGCTTGTAATGTGCTAAAAATAAAGAATAGGTAAAAAGGCTCAAAGGGGCTATGCAACGGGAAAAATGCAAGAGTGGCTATTTGGCTAAGTGGCTAATCACGAAATAAAATGCCTCAATCATGTTCATGTTTGCAAATGAATGGTGTAGCCTAAAAAAGAATCAAAGCAAGTTCTAGAGTGGCAAGTTCTATAAGGGAACAAAACACACAAGAAAAAAAGGAATAGCATGTAATGCAACTATCCTAAAAGAAGGCTCGAAGGCTCACATGGGTCATGTCCAACATACTTAATCGAAGCAATTGAAGATCAATATACCAAGCATGCAAAACATAAAGAAAGAGATGAAAAGTCAAGTATGTACAACTCAAAAGTCACCATGAAAAAGACAGAACTAAGTAGCACATAACTAGCATACAAAAACTAACACTAAACATACTTTATTCTATAAGTAGAATGCAAGATAGAAAATTAAAAAGGTAAAAAGTGGTGAGAACTCTCTCATGATGGCTTATGCTTGAATTGGTCCAGAAATTACCACCAAGGTTTGGATCTTTTGCCTCCACTAGGATCCCACAAAGGGGGTGTTCTGAAGAAGCAGAAATCTCCATGCATGTAGACACGGTCATATCCTTAGCACAAACAAGATCATGGGAAGTCTCCTCAAATAGCTCCTCATGTAGTGGCTCGCCTAAACCATCTTCCATATCAGAACTATCATCTGTGCTCTCATCTGGCTCATGTAAATGTGCATTTGGCAAGTTCACCACAAGAGAGGGAATGGTATGGTAAAATATTTGGGTGGACTCTAGGGTTTCAAATTGGTCCTTTTCAGGTCTAGTAGTTAGCTCAAGTAATGGCTCATCCGAAACATCCTCTTTAAGAATAGGAATAGTGTCAGAGAAGAGCCGAGCAGACTCTTAAGCATGCATTTGGCTCCATGTAGAGGTTAGCTGACTCAATTGTATTTGCAAGTCTTGAATGGCTGTATCATTCCTTTGCTACCATTGAATGCTACTCTCCTCTAATTGCTTTATTAAGTTCGGCAAAGAGCGCTCGGATGGAGTGGCCATTAGATTCTCTTACTATTGCATCATAGGTGGTGGCTGGAACTGTGGTTGTTGATATGATTGCTAGAATGGTTGTATGTTTTGCTAAAGCATAGGTGGCGATAACTGGAATTGTTGCCGGTGATATTGAGGTGGTGGCATGGGCGCATTGTCATATCCCAGGTTGAGATCATCATTCCACCCAACATGACATCTCTATGAGTAAGAATGACATCTCTACTGTGGCTACTCAATGGGCTTCTTCCTAGCCAATTGCTTCAACCAATATTCCAACTCGTCTAATCGACACTCTACTCATTGGTAATAACCACTAGAACCATAATCAATTACTACAGTTCCTGCAACATTCCAAGTACCATATATCTAGGAGCTAGGAGGTACGTTAGTAAACATAATGGGCAAAGTGGAAGTAACGAAAAAAAAAATGCAAAAAGAAACTAAGAAACAAAGGGAAACAAACAAAAGAAACTATGTAGAAAATGACAATACATCAAAATGAACACTAAAAATTAAAAATAAGTAAGCAAAAATGACTTAGAAAATGCAAAAATTGTATGAAATGATTTTTTTTCATTTTTTTTAACACCACACAAATAAAACTGCACCTTATTAAAACCCAAAAATGCAACAAGAAATTATTAAAACATTTGAAAAAGTGGTCAAAATAGCAGAATTTGGGCAAAATAGGGTAGGGCTCACTATAAAAGAGTCTTGCTTAAAATGTCGAAAATCTTTAGAGTGGAAAGTTTCAAGGTAATCCAAGCATGAATAGAATAGAATAGCACCCAAAATTAGCCTAAAAACACTAAAAACGACCAAAACTCACAAAATTCAAGCAAAAACAAGTAAACACAAATATTTAAAAACTAAATAGTAACAACATCCTAGCAACGGTGCCAAAATTTGGTAGCGAATGTCACAGCCCACTCCAAATTATAATTTTAAAATACTTATTTACACTAAATTTGAAGTATGGTATAACCAAGATCATCTTACAAGGATGTTGTTGTTATCTAGTTAAGTAACAAGGGATTTTGTGTAAACATGCAGTAAATAAGCTATAAAAGAAAATTAGTGAAATATAAAAAAAAAACACTAGTTCAAAGATTTCCTTAGGTATAAAGTGAATCAATCATCAACACACAATATATCAAACACATGGAGTGTTACTAATTTGAGCTATTAGAGAGATCTCTACTAATAACCCCATAATTCTACCTAGAGATCTCTAGGTATTCAATCAACATATAATTGATTAGATAATTGAGACCTCAACTCTAATTAACTTATGTTAACTTCTAGCCTCAATTGTAGTAGGGAGAGTGTTTATCTTAAATCCTATTTTCTATCAAAGTGTGTGCCTAAGGTTTCTGGATCTTTATATCCACAGGGTTCCACATTATTTGGTATTAGATCAAATTTAATTTAAATCTTAAAATACAAACTAATTCTATTCAAATCTAATTAAGTCAAAACAAATCTAGACACAATGTAAACATATCCTATCACATATTGGACTAGATAGTAGTTCCTCCAACATGATCAGATTGCTTGCTCCCCAAGTTACTTTAATTAAGCTTGATTTCTTGATCTTCAAGTAACTTGAAATAAGCTTATTTCCTTTGGCTCCAAGTTAACGCATTGCACTTGAAATAAGCTCTTGGGTTGCTTGATCTCCAAGGCAGAATCAACTTGCATGAAACAAGCTCTTTTCCAGTATTTGAACTTTCTTGAGCACGTATCAATTTTTGTTTTAATATTTCTAATATCTAATCATGCATAATCTATTACCCATCACAATTTTATTCCTCTGATATCTATCACAGTTTTGTTGATCGTTTTTATTGCTTTGATTTTGCACATTCTGTTCTTTGGGAAGTTATAATTCTCATATACTATGCTCTGATTGATACAATTCTCATATGTTATGTTCTTTAAGTATTTTACCTTTTGCTTTAGTTTAACCATGAACTACATATCTACTAAATTTTGTGGTTTGTGCAAAATCATAGTATGGTTCAAAATGTTCTAAATGACAAATAATTACCTATATATTTTTTTGAAGTTTTTGGGTAACAAAATGATTTATGATTAACTACAGAAAGTATGTTTTCGAATCAAAAAGATTGAAATTAACACAGACCATATGTATGCTTATGTGCTAGATTTTCAAGCCTATATAAACCTTGAATATGAACAAGAAGATGTTGGAACTTTGGGCATTGAATATCTTATCAAGCTTTCTTTTTTCCTAACCTTTTGAGCATCCAGATGACTCGAGTGCCGAACTCGATCAAATTTACAAACAAAATTGTAGTGTAATGTGCAATCTGAATCATCTCCCTAAGATGTCAATGCTATTTGATCATAGATGCAGGGGATTGTTTTCATCAAATAGTATGTCTATAGAATGAAATTGAAAGAGTAATTAAACGAAATAGAACAAATTGAATTAAAACATTAATTCAAGGATCAAGAAGGAACAATTGCATGCTCTATCACGAGATTTTAAATATAATTCAACAAACCATATCAGTGGCTAAACATGAATTTAAATGAAACCTCAATTTAAATTCAGCATTCAAATATGAACACTTTCATGCATTCAATTGATACATAATCAATGAAGTTTTGAAACCTCAAAAATCGAATTGATCTCTATTGATTCCAAACACCAATACAGTTAACCTTAGATTCAAATCAGAAATCTAATGTCTATTCATCACACAATTACATCACATTAATCAACCAAACAAATGAAGCAATCAGATCATTAATCATAAATCATAATTGAAAATCTTCAAATCCGAAAATGGATCAAAAAAAGAGGAAGAGAGTAGAAAACCGATCTCGGATTGTTGAATTTGGGATCACCAATCCTCAAGAACATCAATGATCACTTGATTACTTGAATTAGTTGAAGATCTACTCTTCTATTAATGGAGGAAAATGAAAATCTACAGAGAGAGAGAGAGAGAGGAGGGAAGAGAGAAAAAAATAGAAAATGTGTTTATTTCAAATTCTGCGTAAAATGATTCAAAAGGTTCCTCTAAATTCGGCCTTCCCCTATTTATACTTACAAATTAGTTCACTAATCTCTAATTATATTACTCCTCTCTCCTTAAGCTACATTTGGACACCTTATTTTCATAAATTAGAATTTTGGAGGGAAAATTATGACTAAAACATTCAATTGGGCTCCCTTAACCCATTAGTGGATTTCCACGTTATTTTTGGCTAAGAAGATGTTTGTTTGGCTCAATGCTTTGATGATGAATTGAAGCCTTGGATGTCAGCTTTCAAATGGCATTAGAATGCACTCAATTAGGCTCTTAAGGGCAGTGTTCTGGTCCAAACAATACACACTACCCAAGAATTGCAATTGCACCTCTTGACTGCACTTCCAAGCCGAATTTCAGCTCCAAAACTTTGGAATTGGCCTCTGGCCTCTGCATGAGAGTTGTAGGTCCAGTTCTCAACATTCCCACAAATGAAGAATCATAACCTATTGAGGTCTATAACTCAAGTTATGGTCCAAATACTAAAACAATGTTAGAATGAGCATAATGCTAGAAAAATTGGAGCAAGGCCCAACCAAATCCCAATCAACAAATATGATCCAAATCATCAATTATGCACAAAAGAGGGTTAATGCACTAAACATGAGGGAAAATAAATATATAAAAGTCCAATTCATCACCAGAAAGTTACTTTTTGTAACTTCTCTTGAAGAAAATCTTCTCATTTGCTTTGTAATAGCTAATATCCTCTTTGTGAGATTCATGAGAAGTCACTCCATTCTATACTATATAGGTTCATACACCTTGAATGATTTAGTATGAGTATTGCTCAAACACAAACAATCAATCTATCATTGTAACCTAACCCGTTAATGGTCATTGTGAGTTTAGAGAGGCTAGAAAAAAATATTACTCATCTTGTTAGCTTGAATAGGCCAGGTCAATACTACTTTGTTCTGTTAGCTTGAAGAGGTTAGAAAAAACCACTCGATTGTAAATTTGGAGGAGCTTGTACTAAAGGATACTTGTGGCGATAAATCTCAACTAGTTTGTTGGGGACTGGACGTAGGAAAATAGTTTAGCCAAACCAGTATAAAATTTCTATGTGTGAACTTTTATCCCTTACACTTTTATAGTTTTTATAACTTGTGCATTATTCTGTGTGTTTAATCCTTTTCACTGCCTGAAATAGTTATTGTGAATGCAATAACTTATGTATCTAACATAAAATGCTTCCGCATTCCAAGTCCAAAGACTTAAGAAAATTTGTTTAAGTTTTAAGGAATGAAAAAGTTTTTAAAAGCATGATTTAACCCCCTTTCTCATGCTATTTCCACCTTTACAAAATGCCACCTCCAAGGATGATTTGCCATATGCTAAGGTGTTGGAAGAGGTGGGTCCAATCATACATAATAATGGAGGATTGTCAAAGAAGTTGCCTAGCTATTGGGAGGTACAATTGACAAGTAGGCACCAACATTTAATGCTCAGTAAACAAGGAGAATCCTTTCACTATAATTTGAAGAATACTGATGCTCAGCAGGCTGAATAAAGTAGATTAAGTGGCCCAATGCTCTCTGAGGCCAAATCCCCCAAAAAAGAGGGCCCAAAGTTTCAAGGCTAAAATAGAGGTTATTGATTTAAGTGGCTTGGAACAACATCATCCTAATTCACAAAAAGTCCCAATTCCCTCCTAAATAGAATAAGATCTAGGATGTTAGTAACCCAAGTTAAGGAATGCATTCAAAGTAGGCCCCAGAAGCTAGCAACCCAGGCCATTGCCAGGGGGAGGATGGAGATCGTAATTGACCCAAATACTAACTTACTAGTCAAATGTAAGAGTCCTACTTTTCTTTCTAAAGATGCTTTAGTTGGAGAAAAAAATCAACCTTATTATGTCCAGCTTTTGGCTAAGGAGGAAGAATCAGTGGAGGGGGAAAGAAAATTAGTTTGGGGGTTATACAATCTTGTTTGGCCCTAGGTTTTGGCAAGTTTCTAAGTCTAAAGCATAATAAACAAGAGGAGAACTTACTAATGATTGATTATGCAGGTGAAGTGTGTACTAATGAGGAAACTAGCAAGAAAAGGAAGATGGAGTATGACAACTACTAGAAGGAGCTCATAGACACCCAAATACTATGGCTAAGGAGGTGGTTCTTATCATGCCCCCCTCAACCATGAGTTCATTAGTTGGTATCGCAGCCATCTCGATAGTTCATGAGCTCCAAGATCCATGTAAATAGGTCAAGTCTGCCCTCTTATTTCTTATAGAAACAAGAGTAAATACTAGTAGAATTGAAGGACAAAAGAGGACTCTTAAGTTTGATAAGTACTTTTGTGTTGAACGTAGAGGTATATCTGGAGGTTTATGTATATTGTGGAACAAGAAGTTTGTTGTGGAAAGGATGATCTATTTTTCTAGGATTGGACTTTCTAGTATGGAAACCTAAGTCCTCATGATAGAAGGAAACTTTGGGGCAGATTGAGTTCACTCTAGTTGCATCATAGTAATCCCTAGATCTGCATTGGGGATTTTAATGAAATTTTACATCAAGAAGAGAAATTGGTCTATGGCCTCAAAATTAGTCTCAGATTGAAGCTTTTAGGAGTTTTTCAAATGAGTTGGGGTTGATAGATATGCAAGTTAAAGGCTACATATTCACCTAGGTTAGTAATCCTAAGGATGGTCAACTGGCCAAGGAAAGGATAGATAGGATGGTGGCTAGTTGGGAATGTTGAAGAAAATTCCCAAATGCTTATACTACAACTGTCCTAGCAATCTCATCTAATCACTGCCCTCTTATTCTCAACTTAGACTAAAGGTTGGAAAAGCGAAAGTGTTTAAGTATAATATTTACTGGGATGACCATGTGGATTGTGGTAAAATTGTTACAAAAGGTTAGGAAGTAGGGTTGCCAAATTTAGATGTTAGGCAAAATTTTATTAACAAATCTAGAGCCTGCAAATGGGCATTGACTTCGTAGCACAAAGTCGCCTTCAAACATGCTCCCAGGGACATAGCAAAAAAGAAGAGAGAGCTTATGGAATTATTGAACAAACTAGATTCTATGCTTCATCTAAAATTGATAAATGGTGTCAAAGCTAAAATTAAAAGGTTATGGGATCAAGAGGAATAACACTAGTCCTAGAGGTCAAGAATCAAATGGCTTAAACGAGGTGATAGGAACTCAAAGTTTGTTCATGCTTCTACAGTTCAAAGAAGAGATAGAAACCGAATTCAGAGAATTAAGTCATTCTTAACCACTTTCAACATATTCTTACAGCTTCAAATACTCAAGTCGTTGATTCATGCCTTCATAAAACTGGTGTCAGATGAAATGAATAAGATGTTGTGTAGTCTAGTTACTGGTCTGAAAATTATTGTAGATAATCTGGGAGCCTTTAAAGCCTCGAAGGTGATGGTTTGAGTGGTTTCTCTTACAAACAACATTGGCAAGTAGTAGGGAAAGCTCTATGTATAGCAGTGTAGGATGTTTTCCAGGGGGCTGTATCCCTAAGTCTATCAATGAAACTCAAGTGATCCTGATTCCTAAGATTCAGAGACTAAAAGATATGGGCCAATTTAGACCCATAAGTTGTTGTAATTTTTTGTTCAAGGCTATTACTAGAATTGTAACATCCTCAATTTCATGTCGTGCAAAATTATCTCAGTAACCCGAGTAATTAGGTACTTAATGAGAAATTATGAGATTAAGGCTTAATTAAGGGGTTGACTCGGATGAGAAGAGTCAAGAGAATGCTTAATGAAGATTAGATAATCTTTAATTAAGCGAATCAGAGCCTTTATAGCTTAATTAAACACTAATCGCCCTTAATTAGCTTAATCGAGTTTAATTAAGGTTACTTAAGCTTAATCGCAAGATTCATTTTTGTTAATTGTGTTCTTGTGTGTTAATCACTAATCCTTGCTTAATCATCTTAATTAAGTTGTATGAGTACTTAATCACATGATTAAATTCAAATTTAGTCAACTAGATAATAAAGTAGAGAGTGATGTCACTAAAGCAAAAAGCATTAAACAAGACTATTTTATATAAGAGTTTGACCATGCTTTGTCTCCCCATCATCCCATTTGTCCCCTTAATCACAAATTAACACAAGATAACACAAAATTAAGTAAAATATCTCATCTCCTCCCTTTATGTTGGATACCACTTTCAAGCACACACACACACACACACTCACATTTTTCATTTTCACTCATCCTATTCTCTCTCTTCAAAGCCAAATCCTCAAACTTCTCTCTAAAACTCTCTTCATCTTCTTCTTCCTTTCACCACCACCACCACCCAAAACCACTTACTTAGCCCTTCAAAGACCTCATCTTTGGGTCTTTGGAGACAAGATCAAAACACTACAACCTCCATTTTCACAAGGTCTCAAGAGCTTCTCCTTCCGCCAAGCCAAACCGCCACCATCTATAAGGAAAGGAACCACCATCATCTTCTTCTTCCTCTCTAGGTTTTGTGCCATTTCAAAGAAAGGTAGTGATCTTAATCTTTTTCATTTTGTTTGCTCAAGAAAGCTTGGAGTTTGGTTCTTTCATGACTAAGATCTCTAAGTAAAAACTTGAGAAGATCCTTCATGCTCTTCAAGCGCAAAAGTTTCCATTTTTGGCAAAATATATTCTTGTTGTTCTTCAAGTGTTCTTAAGTTTCTACTTTTAGAAAAATATGTTCCTGATGTTCTTTAAGTGTTCTTAAGTTTCTACTTTTGGCAAAATATGTTCTTGAATGTTCTTGATGGTATCTTGCTTAAAGTTGTTCCTTTTCTTATGATGAGTTGATGATTAGAAAAGCTTTATCTTTTTATGTTTTCATGATTTGAAAAGACTATGAACATTCTAAAAGCTTTAAACTTTAAAAAGTTTGCTTCTTGATGGATAAAAAGTGGCGCAAGTTTTAATGCCATCATAAAGTCTTCTTTTGTTTATTTTGAAGACAAAGATACATGTAAAAGTCTAAGCTTTTTAGAATAACAAGCCTTTTTTAGTTATAAAATGATATCTTATCACTTTATGTCTTAGAAATCAAACCTTAAAGAAAAGACCTTTCATAAAGTTTCGAACTTTAGTCAAGAATGGGACCTTTAAGACATAAAAGTGTTGTTTTGCAACATTTAATTCATAGAATTTAGATCTTGAACCAAAACAATGCTAAAAGGTGTTAACTTTCATGAAGATCAAGACTTTTTAACCTTGAAATTAATGTTTCATATCACTAGTTGATAAAGTAGGAACCTTTTTAATATAGAGACAACTTTAAGTCATAAAGTTCAGACCTTGATGGTCTTAGAATAATTAAAAGAGTCAACTTTCATAAAGAACAAGACTTTTTAGTTAAAAAGCTAGTAACTTGTATCATTATTTCATGAAGATCTAATCTTTAAGATAAGAGCTTAATTTTAAAGGCACTTACTTTCATAAAAAAATAAAACTTTGTGACTACTCTATAACAATGATAACTTTTATAATACTTAAGGTAAAATCTTGTTATGTTAGTGATGAAAGCTTGAAACTTTGTAACTTGGTTAAGTTAAAAATCACCCTTGGCGGTTAATGAACATGGTGTTGTTGGGTTCATGATGTGGTTATGCGTTGTCATGACCTAAGGATTAGAGAGATCTCGAACTCCTTGGGAACAGAAGTATGATTAGAGCCTCTGAGCATACCATGAACCTAGGAATTACTAAGGGCACTATCTCAAGGAAAAGAAACAATCATTTAACTTAATTAATTTGAATAAGTGTTCCATAAGACATATACTAAAGTAAAGAATAATTTCATATGAGAGCTAAGTAACTAAAAGACCACATACACATATCTTAACTATATGATTCTCTCATGGGTAACCATGAGAAATCATATGGTGATTCATAATATTTTTCACAAAGAATAACACAACTATGAACCCCCTTTAGGGTATGAATGTATGATGCCATTCGGCATGATGAATGACAAGTTTGATTGAGCTTTGTCTTATGATTGAATGATGAGTGCGATGATATGATATAGATATGATGAACTGTTGGTTGAAAGTTTATGATTGGCATTTTAGGGAAGTTCTGGTCTAGCCGTTATGCTACCGGATTTCCGTCAAAATTATGGACTTAATCATATCATTGCATGTGTCTAGTCAAAGAAGAACTATGCATGTAAAGTATAATGATAAGAAAAGAAATCATGGGATATGACCCCTCGATCACTTCCAGGAAGTGAAAGATGGCAATCCACAAGGAACCTCTACGAGGAAGGCAAGGGTGACATGGAAAACCCTCCAACTTAGAGGTAACCAATATCGGCTTAGTCTGATTTGGTTAGTACTGTGTGACGACGGTCACGGAATGAGCTCATGTCCAAAAGCAGTCTATATCAAAGGAAAGTAAAGAACATTAAGCACATACTGTAAACGAAAGTAAAGTCAAGTATAACCATGGTTAAGTCTATGATGATGCATGTCTGTGCATGTATTTATATTGTCGATTTGCATTATGAATGTTTATTCTATGCTTTAGTATGTATGTTGAGTTAGGATGATGATATAGTTATGATATTAACTTTAAAATAACCCGTTTCGGGGTTTAAGTTTTCAAAATCATTAAAATTGAACTTATATCTGTCTACTATTTTTATAATTAAACTCGAAGTGTCTGGGATGATAACGATGACACAATGTTTGTCTAGTCGCGATCCTACTGAGAAATCTTGTATTTCTCACTCCTAAGTTTCCGTGTCGTCTTCAGATGGAGCCGATGGCATCCATGGTAGCACTTTTGACGGTACCTAACTGGATAAGATGAGGAGCTGCCATGTTTCTTCACCTAGCTAAGGAGGATCGAGATAGTAGCATAGCATTTTCATTTTCTCAAGAGCCCCAATTAGGCAGTTTATGTGTAATTAAAAGCATATAGGAAGTTATGCTGCTTAATTTGACCTATTACATATATGATATTTATTAAGTGTAATAATGACCTTGGTTATCTATGATGAAGTTCTTGGTTTAATGTGTTGTGTTACGTTGTTTCCATTTTGTCCTATATCTTATTAGCATCTCAGCGATATGAAGAACAACGTTCATATATATACAAGTAAGTAAGTGCTTAAAGGCTTAGTTTTCAAGCATAAAGGTTTTACAAAAAAAAATTTACATACTATTTTGTATATTACGCTAATTTCAATGATAAGGACTTCCGCTAGTTAAGAGTAACAACTAGTAATGCCATAAAATGACTTAAGAACAATATGGTATTATTAGGGTGTTACATTTTGGTATCAGAGCAGTTCGTCCTTGTAGAGCTTGGGGATGGACTGTCTATGCTTCTAAGCATACTCTATCATGTGTTAGAAATCATGCCATGGATCATACTGCTAAGGGTAAGATATAGGAATTAGGTAGGCATGACTGTCTGGTTGTGAATATGATTAGCTATTGCCACACTTAGCTCGGTATTAAGCCTGATCAACTCAGTATCTTTGTTTGTGTGTCCAGGAACTGATGACTTCTGACAGGCAGGATAGGTTGCGAGGTGAATCTGCCACCTTAGGTATGGCAAATGTGACAAATGTTTCCCCTACATTGATCTCAGCTGTAAGGGGACAAGTTACTGTAACTAATCAAGCATTAGGAGGAATAGCAGGAATTGAGGCTGACCCAGAGTACTTGAAGTTCGCTAAGTTTATGAAGACCAACCCATCGACTTTCCATGGAGACTTCGAGCCTAAGGAAGATGAGGGATGGATCGAGGCACTAGAAGGGACATTCTCTGTGTTAGGCTGCATAGGGTTATAGAAAGTAACATTTGCTACCTACATGCTAAAGGCTAGTGCTGAAGCCTAATGGGCCAATACTAGAAAGACGATTAAGAACTCCCAAACCTTCATTACCTGGGAAGTGTTCAAGGCTGTACTCTATGGTAAGTGCATCATGCCAAAGAAAGACACTTCTAGGAAAAGGACGGTTTTCCATCGCCGAAGGACTAGGCATAATTCGTACTGCAAGATATAACCGCAGTTCAGGAAGGACACGTGTGGTCAAGTACCAAAGCAAGTGGTGATCCCTTGATGCCCTAAGTGCGGCAAGAATCATGGAGGACGACCCTGTTTAGCAGGACAAATGGTTTGTTTCCGATGCGGAAAGCCTGGACATATGGCTAAGGATTGCACTATCAAGCTATTGCCCTATTCCAACAAGCCCCAACACTAACGAAGAGTCTTTGCCCTTAATGCTGAGGAAGCCACCCAGTCCAACAATCTGATCCAAGGTAAGTGCGAGATTAATGGTAGAATCTTAACTGTACTATATGATTCTGGAGCTACACACTCCTTTATTTCTCATGATTGTGTGCATAGACTGGGATTTTCTGTGTCTTAATTACCTTACATGTTAATTGTTTCTACTTTTGTTAAGAACCCATCTAAGACTTGTCATTGTTGTTTGAATTGTCAGATCCAAATTGATGGTAGGTCTTTCATAGCAAATTTGATTTGTTTGCCTTTGTCTGGTTTGGATTTGATTCTAGGCATCGATTGGCTCTTTGCTGACCATGCTACAATAAATTGTTCTGAGAAATCTATTGTTCTTCCTCCTATACCTGTTAAGCCTGTTGAACCTGTTAGTTTGTTTTTGAATTATGTTAAGATAGGGAGTAGTGAGTCTAGTAATCAGGGATATGTTCTCCTTATGGCAAGTAAAGTGGAACTCGAGTAGGTATTGGAAGAGATCCCTATGGTTAGGGAATACCCGGAAGTGTTTCTTGACGACATACCCGAATTTTCCCCGGAGAAGGAAATCGAGTTTTCTATAGAGTTGGTGCCGGGTATTGGGCCAATCTCTATAGGACCCTATAGGATGTCCCCAATGGAGTTGTCAGAGTTGAAGGGACAATTGGAAGAATTGTTGAAGAAGAAGTTCGTAAGACCAATTGCCTCACCTTGGGGAGCCCCGGTATTATTTGTGAAAAAGAAGGATGGTAGTAAGAGGTTGTGTGTGGATTATAGGCAATTAAACAAAGTTACTGTTAAAAACAAGTATCCATTGCCTAGGATAGATGACCTCATGGACCAACTACAAGGTGCAGCTATGTTCTCTAAGATTGATTTGAGGTCTGGGTATCATCAGATAAGGGTGAAGGAGGAGGATATACCCAAGATGGCTTTTAGTACAAGGTATGGGCATTATGAGTTTACAGTGATGCCATTTGGATTGACTAATACTCCTGCTGTTTTCATGGATTATATGAACAGGATCTTTAGACCTTATTTGGACAAGTTTGTAGTTGTTTTCATAGATGATATTCTCATCAATTCGAGAACAAAGGAGGAACATGAAGAACATTTGAGGGTTGTGTTAAGGATCTTGACGGAAAAGAAGCTTTATGCCAAGTTATCTAAGTATGAATTCTGGATGGAGGAAGTAAAGTTCTTAAGGCATGTAGTGTCACAAGGGGGTATTGCTGTGGACCCAAGTAAGGTTGAGGCTGTGATGAATTGTGAGAGGACTGAGATACAGAGTTTCTTGGGTTTAGCCGGTTACTACTACAAGTTTATAAAAGGATTTTCCCAGATATCTTTACCCGTAACCAAGTTGATGAGGAAGGATGCCCCGTTTGTGTGGACGATGGACAATAAGAAGAGCTTTCAAGAGCTAAAAGATAAGTTAACCTCAACCCCAGTATTAGTTTTGCCGGACCCTAATGGACTGTTTGAGGTTTACTGTGATGCCTCTGAGAGAGGTTTAGGTTGTGTCTTAATGCAGAATAGGAATGTGGTGGCTTATGGCTCTAGACAGTTGAAGCCTCACGAAGTGAACTACCCAACCCATGACTTGGAATTAGCGGCTGTAGTGTTTGCCCTGAAGATATGGAGGCATTATCTGTATGGTGTGAGGTTCGAGGTGTTCTTTGATCATAAGAGCTTGAAGTATCTCTTTGATCAAAAGGAGTTGAATATGAGGCAAAGAAGATGGATGGAGTTTCTAAAGGATTATGATTTTGGGTTGAACTATCATCCTGGGAAAGCCAATGTGGTGGCTAACGCGTTAAGTCAGAAATCCTTGCATGTGTCATGGGTGATGGTCAAGGAGGACGAGCTAATAAGGAGCTTTAGAGACCTTAACCTTGGAGTTATGTTGACCCCCCATAGTTTAAGATTGAATCAGCTTAGGGTGACGAGCAATTTCAAGAGTCAAATTGCTCAAGCCCAAGGTGAGGAAGAGGAGTACTTGAAAACCCTAGCATTGGTGAGAGAAGGAAAGTTGAAGGGTTTTGCTCGAGGTGCGAATGGACTGTGGAGATTCGAAGGAAGAGTCTATGTGCCCACAAGTGGTGACCTCCGAAGAAAGATTTTGGAGGAGGCTCACAAAAGCCATTTCACCATGCACCTTGATGTGACGAAGATGTACCAAGATGTTAAAAAGATGTTTTGGTGGTCGAGATTGAAGAGGGACATTGCGGAATTGGCAAGCAAGTGTTTAGTCTACCAAAAAGTGAAGATTGAGCACCAAAAGCCCTCAGGTATGTTGCAACCATTGGAGATCCCAGAATGGAAATGGGAAAGTATCTTTATGGACTTCGTGATGGGTTTACCCAAAACGCAAGCTGGTTTTGATATGATATGGGTAATTATTGACAGATTAACCAAGTCTGCTCTTTTTGCCCATTCGAGCTACTTATCCTTTGAAAAAGCTAGCCCAGCTGTATGTTCAGGAGATAGTAAGGTTGCATGGTGTGCCTTCAACTATAATCTCATATAGGGACCCGAGGTTTACCTCTAAATTCTGGGGAGTCTTGTAAAAGGCATTTGGGACGAGGCTTTGCCTAAGTACAGCTTATCACCCCCAGACAAATGGACAGTCGGAGAGGACTATCCAAACTTTGGAGGATATGTTGAGAGCTTGTGTATTGGACAACCGAGGAAGTTGGGACAAATACTTACCTTTGATTGAGTTTGCCTATAACAATAGTCATCATGCAAGTATTAGTATGACAACCTACGACGCTTTGTATGGAAGGAAGTGCCAATCTCCCCTGTGTTGGTTTGAACCATGTGAGCAAAGCCTATTAGGACCTGATCTTGTGGAGCAGACAATAGAGCAAATAAGAAGGATTAAGGATAGAATCCTTACGGCTCAGAGCCGTCAAAAGAGCATTATCGAGAAGAGGAGAAAGCCTCTAGAGTTCCAAGAAGGAGAACATGTGTTCCTGAAAATCACTCCTACGACCGGTATAGGTAGAGCCATGAAGGTCAAAAGGTTAAGCCCTCATTTCCTTGGCCCTTTTCAAATTTTAAAACGTGTCGGGTCAATTGCTTACTAAATGGCCTTACCTCCAAATTTGTCAAACCTTCACGATGTCTTCCATGTGTCTCAATTGAGAAAATACCACTCCGATCCTAGTCATCTACTTGAGCCTGAAAGTGTACAGTTAAGGGAGGACCTAACTTTCAATCTACCGCCATCTCGGATCGTGGGGCAAAACAGCTGAGGAGCAAGATAGTACCCTTGGTCAAGGTAGCTTAGGGTAAAGGAAATATGGAAGAGTATACGTAGGAGCTGGAGGCCGAAATGAAGAACGTGTATCCGAATTTGTTTATAGGTAACGAATTTTGAGGGCAAAATTCTTTTTAAAGGTGAGGAGAAATGTAACATCCTCAATTTCATGTCGTGTTAAATTACCTCAGTAACCCTGAGTAATTAAGCATTTAATGAGAAATTATAAGATTAAGGCTTAATTAAGGGGTTGACTCGGATGAGAAGAGTCAAGAGAATGCTTAATGAAGATTAGATAATTTCTAATTAAGCGAGTCAGAGCCTTTATAGCTTAATTAAGCACTAATCGCCCTTAATTAGCGTAATCGAGTTTAATTAAGGTTACTTAAGCTTAATCGCAAGATTCATTTTTGTTGATCGTGTTCTTGTGTATTAATCACTAATCCTTGCTTAATCATCTTAATTAAGTTGTATGAGCACTTAATCACATGATTAAATTCAAATTTAGTCAACTAGATAATAAAATAGAGAGTGCTGTCATTAAAGCAAAAAGCATTAAACAAGACTACTTTATGTAAGAGTTTGACCATGCTTTGTCTCCCCATCATCCCATTTGTCCCCTTAATCACAAATTAATACAAGATAACACAAAATTAAGCAAAATATCTCACTCTCCCCCCTTTATGTTGGACGCCACTTTCAAGCACACACACACACTCACATTTTCATTTTCACTCATCCTATTCTCTCTCGTCCAAGCCAAATCCTCAAACTTCTCTCTAAAACTCTCTTTATCTTCTTCATCTTCTTCTTCCTTTCACCACCACCACCACCCAAAACCACTCACTTAGCCCTTTAAAGACCTCATCTTTGGGTCTTTGGAGACAAGATCAAAACACTACAACCTCCATTTTCACAAGGTCTCAAGAGCTTCTCCTACCACGAAGCCAAACCGCCACCATCTACAAGGAAAAGAACCACCATCATCATCTTCTTCTTCTTCTTTAGTTTTTGCGCCATTTCTAAGAAAGGTAGTGATCTTCATCTTTTTCATTTTGTTTGCTCAAGAAATCTTGGAGCTTGGTTTTTTCATGACCAAGATCTCTAAGTGAAAACTTGAGAAGATCCTTCATGCTCTTCAAGAGCAAAAGTTTCCATTTTTAGCAAAATATGTTCTTGTTATTCTTCAAGTGTTCTTAAGTTTCTACTTTTAGAAAAATTGTTCTTCAAGTGTTCTTAAGTTTCTACTTTTGGCAAAATATGTTCTTGAATGTTCTTGATGATATCTTGCTTAAAGTTGTTCCTTTTCTTATGATGAGTTGATGATTAGAAAAGCTTTATCTTTTTATGTTTTCTTGATTTGATAGGACTATGAACATTTTAAAAGCTTTAAACTTTAAAAAGTTTGCTTCTTGATGCACAAAAAGTGGTGCAAGTTTTAGTGGCATCATAAAGTCTTCCTTTGTTTTATTTTGAAGACAAAGATACATGTAAAAGTCTAAACTTTTTAGAATAACAAGCCTTTTTGAATTATAAAATGATATTTTATCACTTTATGTCTTAGAAATCAAACCTTAAAGAAAAGACCTTTCATAAAGTTTCGAACCTTAGTCAAGAATGAGACCTTTAAGCCATAAAAGTGTTATTTTGTAAAATTTAATTCATAGAGTTTAGATCTTGAACCAAAACAATGCTAAAAGGTGTTAACTTTCATGAAGATTAAGACTTTTTAACCTTGAAATTAATGTTTCATATCACTAGTTGATAAAGTAGGAACCTTTTTAATGTAGAGACAACTTTAAATCATAAAGTTCAGACCTTGATGGTCTTAGAATAATTAAAAGAGTCAACTTTCATAAAGAACAAGACTTTTTAGTTAAAAAGCTAGTAACTTGTATCATTATTTCATGAAGATCTAATCTTTAAGATAAGAGCTTAATTTTAAAGGCACTTACTTTCATAAAGAATAAAACTTTGTGACTATTTTATAACAATGATAACTTTTATAGTACTTAAGGTAAGATCTTGTTATGTTAGTGATGAAAGCTTGAAACTTTGTAACTTGGTTAAGTTAAAAATCACCTTTGGCGGTTAATAAACATGGTGTTGCTGGGTTCATGATGTGGTTATGCATTGTCATGACCTAAGGATTAGAGGGATCTCGAACTCCTTGGGAACAGAAGTATGATTAGGGCCTCTGAGCATACCATGAACCTAGGAATCACTAAGGGCACTATCTCAAGGAAAGGAAACAATTATTTAACTTAATTAATTTGAATAAGTGCTCCACAAGACATAAACTAAGGTAAAGAATAATTTCATATGAGAGCTAAATAACTAAAAGACCACATAAACATATCTTAACTATGTGATTCCCTCATGGGTAACCATGAGAAATCATATGATGATTCATAATATTCTTCACAAAGAATAATACAACTAAGAACCCCTTTTAGGGTATGAATGTATGATGCCATTCGGCATGATGAATAACAAGTTTGATTGAGCTTTGTCTTATGATTGAATGATGAGTGCGATGATATGATATAGATATGATGAACTGTTGGTTGAATGTTTATGATTGGCATTTTAGGGAAGTTCTGGTCTAGCCGTTATGCTACCGGATTTCCGTCAAAATTATGGACTTAGTCATATCATTGCATGTGTCTAGTCAAAGAAGTACTATGCATATAAAGTTTAATGATAAGTTAAGAAACCATGGGATATGACCTCTCGATCACTTCCAGGAAGTGAAAGACGGCGATCCACAAGGAACCTCTATGAGGGAGGCAAGGGTGACATAGAGGACCCTCCAACTTATAGGTAACCAATATCAGCTTAGTCTGATTTGGTTAGTATTACGTGATGATGGTCACGGAATGAGCTCATGTCCAAAAGCAGTCTATTTCAAAGGAAAGTAAAGAACATTAAGCACGTGCTAAAAATGAAAGTAAAGTCAAGTATAACCATGGTTAAGTCTATGATGATGCATGTCTGTGCATGTATTTATATTGTCCATATGCATTATGAATGTTTATTCTATGCTTTAGTATGTATGTTTAGTTAGGATGATGTAGTTATGATGTTAACTTTAAAAGCAACCCGCTTCGGGATTTAAGTTTTCAAAATCATTAAAATTGAACTTATATCTGTCCACTATTTTTATAATTAAACTCGAAGTGCTTGGGATGATGATGATGACACAATGTTTATCTAGTCACAATCCTACTGAGAAATCTTGTATTTCTCACTCCTATGTTTCCGTGTCGTCTTCAGATGGAGCTGATGGCATCCATGGTAGCACTTTTGATGTTACCTAACTGCATAAGACAAGGAGCTGCCATGTTTCTTCACCTAGCTAAAGAGGATTGAGATAGTAGCATAGCATTTTCATTTTCTCAAGAGCCCCAGTTGGGCAGTTTATCTATAATTAAGAGCATATAAGAAGTTATGCTGCTTAATTTGACCTATTACATATGTGATATTTATTAAGTGTAATGATGACCTTGATTATCTATGATGAAGTTCTTGGTTTATTGTATTGTGTTACGTTGTTTCCATTTTGTCGTATATCTTATTAGTATCTCAGTGATATGAAGAACAACGTTCATATATATACGGGTAAGTAAGCGCTTAAAGGCTCAGTTTTCAAGCATAAAGGTTTTACAAAAAAAAAAGATTTACATGCTATTTTCGTATATTACGCTAATTTCAACGATAAGGACTTCCACTAGTTAAAAGTAACAACTAGTAATACCATAAAACGACTTAAGCACAATATGGTATTATTAGGGTGTTACAAGAATCGTTGTTGCAAGATTAAGAGATTTCGATGCCATAATCACCTCAAATTATAGTGCATTGATTAGTGGCAAGTTGATCCAAGTTAACATTGCTATAGCTCATGAAGTGTTCCATTGGTTGAAGAAAAAGGCTGGAAAAGAGAAAGATAGCTTTGTGGCTAAGCTAGACATGAGTAAAGCTTATGATTGTATTGAGTGGAGCTTCTTAGAGAGATGCCTTCTTGCTATGGTTTTTGCTAGAATTGGGTTAATTTGGTTATGAAATGTGTCATGGGGTTTACTTATGAATTCAAGGTTAATGGTTGATTATCCGAAGGCTTGTTCACCAAAGGGGCCTAAGATAAGTGAATCCCTTGTCTCCCTATCTTTTTACCCTTACAATAGATGCACTGCCCTATATGCTCTCAAATGCCCAAAAAAATGGTGAATTGCAAGGTATGAAACATTTATCTTTAGCTGATGATGTCACATTATTTCCTAAAGCTGACCCTCGAGAAGCCTATTTATTTTTTCTCTAGCCATAAAGCAAAGAATTAATCTTAACAAATTAGGTCTGATCTTTGGAGAAGGGCTTAATGCCCAAACCAAAAATTAGATCTCTCAAATCTTGTAGATTCAAGCTTGGGAGACTTTTGGAAAATACCTCGGTATCCTAGCACATTAAGGGAGATCTAGAAATGCAATACTAGCCTGGATTAGAAAATCAATTTTAAAGAAAATAGAGGGATGGAAGGAGAAGTTGCTCAACCCAGTAGGGAAAGAAACTCTCATTAAGGTTGTGCTTCAAGCTATTCCATCTTATGTGACAGCGGTGCTGAGGTTCACCGAGAATTTTTGAGTATATTTGCTCATCAATTGCTAAATTCTAGTGGAGCAAGAAAGGAAAGGAGTGTGGAATTCATTGGAGGAGTTGGAATATTTTGACTTTAAGTAAAAAAGAGGGTAGAATGGGCTTCAAAGAGTTCTATTATATGAATACAACCTTAGTCACTAAACAAGCTTGGAGATTGCTAAACTAACCTAAATCTCCTTAGGCAAGGTTCTTCAAAGCTATTTATTTTCCAAACCAAGAATTTCTCAAACTTAAGAATACAGGAGGGTTATCTTGGATTTGGTCGTGTATCTTTCAAGGATGAGAGCTTCTAGCTAAGGAAGGTAAATGGATTGTAGGGGACGGTAAATCTATCAAGATTTGGGAAGACAATTGGTTAATGAACCAAATTGGTCTCAGAACCTCACCTAGTAACGATGATCTTCTAGTCTTTTCCCTAATTAATGGAAGAACTAATAGATGGAATCTTAATAAAATTAGGGAGCTGTTACCACTACAAATGACTTATCAAGTTGCACAAATTCCCCTTATAATCCAAATAAGGATTACTCTACCAAGACAGTATATCATGTAGCAAAAAAGCTAGCCCATGCCTCTATCCCTAGACCCTCCCTTCAATTGTTCAAAATCCAATACTACAGAAATAAATTTGGAGGCTGCAGATACCACAAAAAATCAAGTAGTTTATATGGAGGTTATGCCATAATGCAGTACCAGTCATGGATAATCTTTACAAAAGGAAGATGACCAACTCACCTTTATGCTTTATTAGCCACCAGCATGCTAAGACTATTGAACATGCCCTCCTTTTGTGCTCATGGACAACACTAGTATGGTTTGGTTCTCAACTGGAGCTCCTGCTTAATGACCATAATGTAATAAGAATTAATGTACGGCTTGTGGAATGAATTGAAGAATGCTCTGGCATAGGGATTCTTACCACAAAGATTAGTGATGATTTCAAATCTGCTGTGGTCTACTTGGAAGAGTCACAATGAATTCTTATTTCAGAGTATGAGTTTGAATCCAATTTTCACTCTCCGCAGAGAAGTGACTCTTGCCAAAGAATGCTTCTCCATCATTGCTATAACACTCTCCAAACACGTATGCTATTCTCGAGTCATGGGTTATATCTAGAGGTTGTCATGGGTGCTATGAAAAGCTTTAAAATAAGAAAATATAGTATATATGGCCCATAAACTTCATAATTCTTTACTGAATAAAGATTCAGAAACCCAAATATTCGATACATATAAAGTAAAATAATTACAATTCAAAAGAAACTTAACTGATTTTATATATAACTTGCATCGGCTTGCGGTCTTCACTTTGTAGTTACTGGATGCCCACTTTCATTTCCGCTGTGCATTAGGCTTAAGTCCAAGTCCTGCATTGTGTATATGTCCCATGGCATTTGCTACAGACTTGAAATCCATCTATATACTGGAATGTTTACAAAAAACACACAAGCAAGTAGTGAGAACTTAAAGTCCTCAATAGGTATACTCAATTCACCGAACATATAGTGTGTCATCATAAACATTTTAGCCGCTTCAATTTATTATTAAAACGTGGACACATACACATAAGCACTGGTTCAATTTTAAGTTTGAAAATATATTTCTCGAAGCATTTTACTTCTTTTTAACAATCACTAGGCATATTTCATGTCATAATGGTAGTAATAACATAACATTTCAACCAAATTATATTAGTATAATAGCATAAAAAGATACTTAAATATGCATATGCTTATACACATACTTGACTTACACAAGTTCACTTGACTTTCTTATTTTCTTCTTTCTTTAACTTGCAACTTGATCTTTAGTACTTGGTCCCCTAGAAGTGAATGACCTCTCTCACCTTTGGGTAATAGCTTGATTCTCAAGACTGAGGTCATTCTTATACATGATTGCCAGGTTTAATTCCCTAACTGTCACACTGGTATATTCCCCTTGAATCTGTTCAGGGTTGACCTAAGTAATTCTCTTAGATAGTATCGCCCTGTCCCATTATGAGGTAGAGGCTCGATACGTTTCTTTGCAAGTTCTTGTTATCTTTTTCATTCTTGTACATAACCATGTATGAACATGCTATATGCACTTATGCGTATACTTCATATCTTGATTTCAAACATTCTTGCATGCATGATTTCTGTGAACATAATACATATAAATACTCATAGCATTCATATAATTCTGCCCAAAATTCAGCAGCATAATAGCTGAAACATGAGACTTCCCAATATATAAAGAATATAATTATAACCAGCCAGTCACAGTAATTAGATTCATCATATCAATATATCAATATCATATCATTTGTGATAAGAATTCCCTACATGACCCAGCCCTTTGGCTCTTTGTGGTCTATGGAGCTTCTAAACCTTGAAGCTTATCATGTTGTCTTGTTTTCTCAAATTTGTCTTGAAATTCTAAATTGCACTATAATTCCATTTTAACCTAGAAATTTAATAAATTGTATCCCTGTTAGTCTACTTTTAAACCTCTTTAGTTGCACTAAATTTTGAAGTGTATAACTTGAATTATTAAAGTTTTACTTAAGGCTACCCTGTTTCAGGATAAACTCGTACACTTAAACTTAGAAAATCACTAAAAATCCATTATTCATCATTTTTATCCGAAATTTATTCCTAAATGTAGCTATTGGGATCATCTTTGAAGCTCATAGCCATGGAGTTGTAGAAGAATAAAATGGAGATAAAGAGAAAATAGGGGAGAGTGGTTGAAAATTTCAAGGGCAAATGAGGAAGAAGTGTTGGCTTTCTTGCTAAGTTAGGTTGGCTTATTTCTTAAGCTTTGTGGGTTAAACCTCATTGGTGGGTTTGAAGCAAAAATCAAAATTTTCTAAGCTTGAATTTGAGTAGCTCATCTTTAGCCACTAAGAGGATTTGTGTGGTTAGTTTCTAGCCATATATTCTAGGGTTTTTAACTAATATTCATGCCCACAGATAGAATAGGAACTTTGAGGATTAATTCTAGGTGTTCGGCAGTCAATTCAGGTATTCTAAGTTACTCGAGATATTATAACATTGTGTTAGTAGTCCCACTCTTTTATTTAAAATTATGGACAGAAAATCTCAATTTAAAGTTACTAAAAGTAGTTTAGTTATCTACCAGTGTCATGGGGTCCATAAAACCTTTGAATCAAAAATTTTTCTGCGTATACACCTCTCGATAATCGTAATGCCTTAATTACAATTTTGTCCCTACTTTTGCTATGATTTATCTAATTACAATTTTGCCCTACCTCAGGCCCGAGCTTCCTTCTATCTCGGTCTACCCTCAGAGCTTGGGATATTACACACTATCCACCTTAAAAAAAATTTTGCCCTCAAAATTCAATACCCAAAAATGATTCAAGATAGTTCTTGCTCAAAATTTCAGTATGTTCTACCCTATAGGGGATACTCCCTCTTCAAGTTTGTGTCTCATTTGAAACTTGCTTGCCAATAACTCCCCTCCTTGTTCAATTTGCTTCTAAGAGTCCAGCCTTCTAAATTTCTAGGTGCCTTGGTTGAAATCCCCATTATTTTCTTGGAGAATTGTGAGGCATATAATAGGATCGATAAAAAATGTTGTCCCCTTATACTCTAAGGTCTGCCTATTAAATCCTTTTTATTATTGAAGTCATATCAAAATTCCTCATTTCTGATCTTGAGATCCAGAGAAATTTATAAGGGAACCTGTTGCCTTTACTAACGTCTCTAAATTTCCCTTATCTTGGTTTTTACAGGGTCTTTATAGGTGCGTGCAGTTGTTTATTCTTCTTATGTGCACTATATAGGTTAAGTCTTAAGACTTGTGGTCCTTCTTAACACTACTCTGGTGTTCCAAGGATTGGTATGCTATCTTGTACCAAGTCTCTTGTGAGGTTATTCTTTATTGGTGTATGATTACCTTATAGCAACAAATCCTTAGCCGCCTTGCCTAGTGACTTGAGTATTGAGCTCGATGAAATTATAAAACCGAATCACAATAACTTGTAGTTTAGGATGCAACTCAGGTCATCTCCCAAACAATGCTAATACTATATGATCAAAAATTTGGGGGAGGGGGTTTGTTTATAAATTGAAAATGGAGGAAACAGAAATACGAATGCAAGTTAACAAAAATTGGAGCTCCAATCCAAGAACCAAGAAAGACAATGGCTATTTTATTGCCGGATTCTAAAAATAATCATTCAAACCAAATCAGTGACTGAGACATCAAATCCAAATGAAACCTTAATTCGGATACAACATTGCACATGAAAACCTTCGTACATTCAATTAACAGATAAATTATTAAATTCAGAAACCTCTAAAACCTAACCAATTCGTGTTAATTTTCAAGCACCAATGTAGTCAATCTCAATTTCAGACTTGAAAATGATTCTACTCACCACATAATTGCATTACAACATTTGTCAACTGAATAATATGCAAGCAAGCAATCAAATATAATCAACCACAATTTTTAATCAAAAACCTTCAAACCCAAAATTGGATTAATAACAATGAAAGAAAATGGAGTAGAAAACTGATTTGAATTGATGAAGTTCGGTTGCACCAATCCTCAAAATAGCCAATGCTTCTTTAAATCCTTGGATTAGATAGAAGTCTACTCCTCCATGTATAGAGGAGAATGAAAATTCAGAGTTGAGGGGGGCGCAAAAGAGAGAGAGAGAGAGAGAAAGAAGAGAGAAAGCCAAAAAAATTCTATTCCAAATTCTGTCTAAGGGTTACAAAAGTTCTGACCTCCTTTTACTAGGCCAATACAAGAATAAAATTGTCTCAACTAAATTATTAATGGTTTGTTACATTAATCCCTTATTTCTTAGATGAATCTGGACACCATTTGCTTAATTTCGAATTATAGAAAGAAAGTTACACTAGAAACATGTAATTAAGTTCTCTAATTCAGTCGATAATGTTCTTCTGCATTTTTGGCCATGAAAATGCATCTATTTGGATTTGTGGTTTGAAAGTTGGATGTCAGTTTCAAAACGCTAGTAGAACAAGCTCAATTGGGCTTCTGTGGACTGAGATATGGCCTCTGCAATGCATGCTACTCAAGAATTGTGGCTACAATCAGGACTCTACATCTAGGCCCAATTCCAGCTCCAAGACTTCCGAATTTACCTCTGACCTCTTCATAAGAGTTGTAGGTCCATCTCTTAACTTTCCTACAAACAAAGATTATGATCAAATGAGCTCTATAACTTAAGATATGGCCCAAAAACCAAAGCAGTGTCAGAATTAGCCTAATGCTGGAAAAATTAAATCAAGCCCAACCAAAATCCAATAAACACAAATTAGTCCAAATCAATCCAATTAAGCATAAAAGATGTAACACCCTCCATTATATAAGCCATGCTCGAGTCATGGAGTTATATTAAGAGGTTGTCACTGTGCTAAGAGAATCTTTGAAATGTAAAAAATATAATACATGGCCCTTTAACTGCACCCTTTATTACCGAATAATAACTCATAAATTTCATCTCTGATACATAGAGAATAAAATAGTTACAATTTAAGAAACTTTTGTAACTAATGTTATACGTAGAAATTGCCTCTACATTGTCGCCATTTCTGAACTTCAACCAGCTTCTATAGTCTTCCGGGCTGACGTAAGCCTGAGTCTTGCATGATGAATGCCCCAGTATTCTGCCTCGTTCTTAAGTTTTAGCCTATGATTTGGAATGTTTATGTAAAGAAGAACATACAGGCAAGCAGTGAGAACCTAAGGTTCTCAGTAGGTAAACTCGAACCATATAGTGTCGTCATAAACAATCCAGCTGCTTCGGTTTCTTATAAAAACATGAGCACAATACACAACCAGTGGTTCAGTTTTAAGTTGAAAATATCTTCCTCGAAGTGGGTTATATTTTAACAATCACTTGTCATATTACGAATAGTATAATATGCTTCAACAAGAATCATAATAATATTATGACTTAATGAGATAATTGAATATGCACATAAAGATGCTTATATTGGACTGTATGCAAGTGCACTTGACTTAATTTATCTCTTTCTTCAACTTGCAACTTGATCTTGCTATTCTGTGATTGGTCCCCCAGAGGTGAATGGCCTCTCTCACCCCTGGGCAATAGCCTACTTTTCAGGCCTGAGCTCGTACCTATACATGAGTGACAGTTTACTTTCCCCGACCCTCACACCGGTCTATTCCCCTTAAATCAGGTCGAGGGCTGGCCCAAGTCTTAGACAGTACCACTCTGGCTCGTGTTAGCTGGGTCTATGCCATGCCTTACGTGGTAGCTTGGTACATCTTTCTTGCAAGTTCTTATAAATCTTATTCTTCTTTGAACATGATTATATATGCATATGCTACATGCATTTATTCATATACTTCATATGATACTTCAATCATTCTTGCATACATGAATCTTATGAGCATAACATATAAATGTCCATAACAGTCATATAATTCACATATTTCTGCTAGAATTTTGACAGCATAACGGATCGGGTCCGCTTCCTCATAAATAATGCCAAATTATCAGGGAATTTTTAATCAAATAGCAAACTCAATACAAAACATCATATTCATACCAAGAATATAACAATATCAATAACTGCAAGATTTAGAATCTTAAGTATCAATCTATCTTGCAAACTTTTAATTTCTATTAAGGTTCCCGAGTTCGACTTCCAAGATTTGGTGGGTTCCGAGTTTCGATCTTATATGAGTTCTAACCTCCATGGTTATGTTCGGTCACCCGAGGTTATTTAATTTCCGCCTTCCGGGTTGTGTTCGGTTTCCAATCTTACCCCACCATTGGTCTTTTGAGACTTTGATAAGCATGTTTCCTAAATTCCAAGTTTCCTATTTACTAAGTCCCTAGTTCAACATCAAATATTCCCGATCTAGCTCTCTCTCCACTAAGTTCTGAATTCAGCCTTAAACATTCCAGATATGGGTTCCTATTCACTAAGTCTGAGTTCAACATCAAATAAACCCGATCTAGCTCTCTCTCTACTAAGTTCTGAGTTCAACCTTAAACATTCCCGATATGGGTTCCTATTCACTAAGTCCGAGTTCATCCTTAAATATTCCTGACCTAGTCCTCTGTCTGCTAAGTTCCGAGGTCAACCTAAAGTATACCAGACCTAGCTCTCTATCTGCTGGATTTCTGAGTTCAATATCTCCGAGTTCAACTTAAGTTGATTGTATTTCATCCCAGATCGCCCTACTTCTAACCAGAATTGCACTCTTATAAGAGAAAATTCACCAAAAATAGAAGTCTAGGTGGAATCATATGAAATTTATATCTCTACAAAGCTAACAGGGCAAGCTTTCAAATGAAATAAATTGCATATTATTTGAATGAGTATATTTTGAGATATAAGCCCTCAATCTTCTTGAACTACCATGTTTTGGCTTAGTTTGGACATAGGGGCAACTTCCTCAAACCACTGGGAACAAATGGGATTGTAACAAACTTGAAATTTCATTATAAAATGTTTTCCTATGTGTAAGCTTTCTAACAAAGTTAGTTTCACTCAATTTAGAGTTGTATAGGGTGAGTTACACCCTTCTCAACTCATACTGCTCAGATGAAAGTTCTAATTTCTAGTTCAAATTTCAAAAATTCATAACTTCCTCTTTACTAATCCAATGGCCTTATATTATATATGTATGGAAAGCCCTGAATGTCTAGTTTCACATAAAAATATATTCATGGAGTTTAAATGGCTGTAGGTGGAGCTGTACACTCTGCCGTACAAATTACCGAGGAAAAACTCTAATAGCTTCTTGAGTTTTCTTTCTTTTCTACAAGCTCTTTCATACCAATTCTATTTCCAATCATAACACACATGCAAAATCAGCCATAAAATATCATCGTCACTCTACATATCATCAGTAGCACAAAGGATACAAGACCCACACACAACTCCAAACCAAGGAAAATAAGAAGAGGAGTAGAATTCCTACCTTATCTAGTTGAAATTTAGTTGATTTGGTGCCTTAGATGATAGCTACTCTTGATAAGACATGAAGAGAAGTTGAAGATGGAGTAGATAGGAGTATGAACGGAAGAGAAATGAAGGGGAGTCAACCCCTTATCTTGACCAAATTTCACAAGGGCAAAGAAGGAATTGGACACAAACTTGTGGAGTAAGGAGCTGTGTGATTGGTGGATTTGAGTAGGTTATTCAACTTGGTTTTGTGGGTGCTTCTTGGCTGAAAATGGTGCCACCTATGGGAATATTATGGCTGAATCCTAGCCATTCATTCTAGGGTTCTCACAATGATTCTTCTATTGGTCCAGTTCCGACAATTTAGAATACCGAAATCTTACCGATTTCTCTTAAATCGGTAAACCAGTTTTTCTTCTATTGTAAGGTTTCCTATGTTCCTAATCTTATTCCATCAAGTCTGATTACTCCTAAATCACACTTGATTGGCCTTAAGTATATGCTTAATCAAATTTCGATTAAACTCACTTATTCGATAAAAACCGAACAACTCGGTTACTAACGATAAAATTCTTCGGACGTTACATTACTACCCTCCTAAAAAAAAATTTTGTCCTCAAAATTTAGTACCTGAGAATAATTCAGGATACTCCCTCCTCATATCAGACTCTAGCTCCCATGTACAGTCCACTGAGTCTTCGTGTCCCCATGCCACCTTCACCAACTGTACGGCTTTATTCCGAAGGTGTTTGATGCTCCTGTCCACTATCCATGCTGGGGGTACATGAAAAGTCAAGTCATCCCTTAACTGGATTGATTCAGGTTCCAAGAACTGAGTAGGGTCAGGTTGGTATTTTTTTTTGAGTTGAGAGACATGAAAAACATAATGAAAATTTTATAGATGTGGAGGTAGGGCGACCCGATATGCTAATGGCCCGATTTGCTTCAAATTTTGAAAAGGACCTATAAAGCGAGGGCTTAGCTTTTTAACTTTAATGGCTCTACCTACTCCAATTGTTGGTGTGATTTTTAGAAACACATGGCCTTCTTCTTGGAACTCCAATGGTTTTCTCCTGATGTCCGAGTAGCTCTTCTAGCGACTCTGAGCTGTAAGTATCTTGCTACGGATCCTATTAATTTGCTCTGTAGTTTGCCTGACTAATTTCGATCCCAATAGGCTCTATTCTCCTTATTCATACCAACACAGGGGAGATTGACACTTTCGTCCATATAAAACCTGATATGGAGCCATGTCGATGCTAGCATGGTAACTGTTGTTGTATGCAAATTCGGCTAACGGTAAGTATCGATCCTAGCTTCTACGCTGTTTTAGAGCATATCTTCCAAAGTCTAAATAGTTTGTTCAGTTTGACCATCTATTTGCGGATGGTACGCAGTACTGAAACAAAGTCTAGTACCAAATGCCTTCTAGAGTGCTCCCTAAAGTACACTTTATCTTGACTATGACCTAATCCGTTAGCGAATTTGCCGAGAAAGTTACTTATCTTTCTTGCCATGTGTCTAACTACTATTGCATTGTGACTTCTGGTAAATTCTTCATTACTTATGTCGAGTCTTCGACACCAACTCTTAGCGGTTTCCTAGGTTTTGGTATACTTGACCACCTTTATTATATAAGCCATATCCAACTTTCACCTACCTAATCCTTTTTGATCAGTGATGAATCCCCTTCCATTAGATTTTAGGTGTAAGGCTAGAGCTTCCTTCTAAACTATAACTATAGTCCTTGCTTTGAAATCTCTCCTTGCTCTTGCGGACTTTATTCCATTTCCTATTATTTGCTAATTGGATCTTGTGTCGTTCTTGTTGAACTTCTCAGTGATTGTTGCGATATTTGTTCCCTCAAAATACGATCAGTTTCACGTAAGGAAATGATTGTGGGACAGCCGAAGTCCTTGCCACTCTTCTACTTTCTTCAATTGGTTAGCATGGAGATTCCTCGACTATTGTGTTGATGTCCACCTCCCACTTTTATGGGCACCAATATTACCAATTTCATTGGGGATTTGTCCTAATATAATATATAGAGGTATGTTAGTTTTAGTGGCTAAATCTCATATTACCCTAACTACTAAGCCTTCTAGCTATTTTTCATAATATCTTGCCCTTAGGATGTAATCCATTTGTTGTGAGAGATAAAAATGATGGTCTTGCTACCTTGTTGAAGTTACAATATGAGGACTTCCCAGAAGGTCACCCATCTTAATATTACTCCCATTCGAGCACGCTTCAGTACTGAACTCTGATGGAACCTAGTGCATTGGGGATGATCGCATTTAATTTAGTCCAAGGTGTGGAAACTCTTCTGACTGCCTCTAATTCCAATATCATAACCTTACCCCTCATAGGGCACGCTCCCAAGTCCTCTTTGATCTTACATTGGTGCATTATCCGGTCTTACTTAGGGTGCATTGGGTCTATTGCACTTATGACCAGTGCCAAGGCAACCCTGCTTGGTATTTCGTACATAATCTTATTTGCACCGTAATCTCATACTAGGTAGCTTTTCTTTCTTTAATGGGCCAATTAGAAATCCAAACTCCCCCTTTTCTTATCTCGTTCCTACTATGTTCTATTGTTCCTGCAGAAATTTGTCTGTTTTCATTTGTCGGGACTTATCTTGTGGTTGCTCCCTTGGTTTATCGGGATTAGTTGCACTCGTCGCTAGTGTTGAGGCAACCCAATTTTGTTACCTCCCGCAAGCTCTTGTTTATGTTGTAATTCCATACTAGATAGCATTTGGCCTTCTCAATGGGCCGTTTGGAATTAAAACTTTCTTTTCTTCTATTTCTTCTTTATAATATCTGTTGTCCCTATAAAAGTTTATCTTCATCTTAGTCCATTAGGACCTCCCACTTTAATATTATCTCAGGCTTCTGGAATCAACTACACATTTTAAGTCTTTGTCATCCTTGTTAGAATCTGAATACATTCCCTATCAAATTATTCTTTCCACAACATACACAATGGTGCCTAAAGGTGATCGTTAACCTTCACCTTCCTTCTATGAATAGCCGCATTCCTCTACTAACAACATGTTGAAGACAATCCTATCATCCAGTTTCTATGGTGGCTGAGGTTGACAAAATTCGAACATGACTGGATTTTTCTAGCACTCCCTTCATTCCTGAAAGGTAGGAAAATTTACACTTGGTTCGTATGCTACCTCTAATCTAAAAGTGTTTCTACTTCAGGTTAGTAGGAGATATACTACCCCTCTCTCTTGTTACACTTATAACTTCATTTGCTTTTCATACCGTGTATAACCGTATCTCCATCTTGATTCAATATACAGTTAAATGGGTCTCTTTACAATTTGCTCAACTGTTTCCCTTTCAAAGCCAAGATTCCACTTAGTATTCCCCCAATTTGCAATCGCTACAAGGTTAGTTCCCTATACTCTTGAGGGAGAAACCACTCCATCCTCTGGACAGGGACTTAAAAAGTTCTCCGGTATACCTGACCGAAGCTTCTACCCTTAGCTTCTTTCACTGATTCTCTGTTTCATTCATCCACTCTACAAATTTCTTAATGAAGGATCAGGTCTTTATAATGTGACATTACCACAATCCAAAATAAAACTATTGACTGAATTTGCTGGTGAGGTACCTTTGGGGTAATCTCATCTATGAAGAAAATAAGGGCACTATCCATACTACATAAGATAACCTCATCAGCGAATAATCACCTTACTCCTGTCATGTATTAAAGTTACAAAACCAGGTGGAAGAATCCCCTAGATTCAATCTAGAGAAGATAGTTTGGATTGGATAATTGCAATGAAGCTTGAAACAAGCCCTATCAGGGTGAAGAAGATTCTTACTCAGCTCTTCTCCAACTAAGATCCTACCCTTGATGATGGAAAATCTTCGGCTATCCGGAAACACTTTGCAAAAAACCTTTTTCGATATAACTAGGTTTACTATGTCCATAGCAAACCGTCCGACACAATTCCTTTGATTGAATCCCCAATTCTCTGCACTCCTCAACTTACTCAATTGTCTATCCCTTTATGCCTTTGTTACTTTCTAGGAGTCTTATCCCTAACAATTATGTACAGAAGGTCCCTAATAAGCCTGCTGGGTGTTTTAGGCTTCTATTTACACAAAACCTCATATTGAGGTGATCAAGCTTAACATTCAATTAAGTGCAATAGGTAGTCCACAACACTGACAACAAGGCTACCATGCATAATATTTCTATGTCCTCTTCACGCGAGGACCTAAAGCATGGTTTATCTAGATTCTCAGAGTATACATCAGAAGCATAATTAGTCTATCCACGGGCCTATACAAGACGAACTGCTCTGATACCAAAAATGTAACACCCTCCATTATATGAGCCATGCTTGAGTCATTGAGTTATATTAAGAGGTTGTCACTGTGCTAAGAGAATCTTTGAAATGTGGAAAATATAATACATGGCCCTTTAACTGCACCCTTTATTACCGAATAATAACTCATAAATTTCATCTCTGATATATAGAGAATAAAATAGTTACAATTTAAGAAACTTTTGTAACTAATATTATACGCAGAAACTACCTCTACATTATGGCTATCGCCATTTCTGAACTTTAACCGACTTCTATAGTCTTCCAGGCTAACGTAAGCCTACGTCTTGCATGATGAACGCCCCAGTATTCTACCTCATTCTTAAGTTTTAGCCTATGATTTGGAATGTTTATGGAAAGAAGAACATACAGGCAAGCAGTGAGAACCTAAGGTTCTCAGTAGGTAAACTCGAACCATATAGTGTCGTCATAAACAATCTAGCCGCTTCGGTTTCTTATAAAAACATGAGCACAATACACAACCAGTGGTTCAGTTTTAAGTTGAAAATATCTTCCTCGAAGTGGGTTATATTATAACAATCACTTGTCATATTATATGACAGACATAGAATTATGAAGAGTATAATATGCTTCAACAAGAATCATAATAATATTATGACTTAATGAGATAATTGAAGATGCACATAAAGATGCTTATACTGGACTGTATGCAAATGCACTTGACTTAGTTTATCTCTTTCTTCAACTTGCAACTTGATCTTGTTCTTCTGTGCTTGGTCCCCCGAAGGTGAATGGCCTCTCTCACTCCTGGGTAACTACTTTTCAGGTCCGAGCTCGTACCTATACATGAGTGATGGGTTTACTTTCCCTGACCTTCACACCGGTCTATTCCCCTTAAATCTGGTTGAGGACCGCTCTGGCCTACGCTAGCTGGGTCTATGCCATGCCTCGCATGGTAGCTTGGTACGTCTTTCTTGCAAGTTCTCATAGATCTTATTCTTCTTTGAACATGATTATACATGCATATGCTACATGCATTTATTCATATACTTCATATCATACTTAAATCATTCTTGCATATATGAATCTTATGAGCATAACATATAAATGTCCATAACAATCATATAATTCACATATTTCTGCTAGAATTTTGACAGCATAATGGATCGAGTCTGCTTTCCCATGAATAGTGCCAAACTACTAGGGAATTTTTAATCAAACAGCAAACTCAATACAAAATATCATATTCATACCAAGAATATAACAATATCAATAACTGCAAGATTTAGAATCTTAAGTATCAATCTATCTTGCAAACTTTTAATTTCTATTAAGGTTCCCGAGTTCGACTTCCAAGATTTGATGGGTTCCGAGTTCCGATCTTATACGAGTTCCGACCTCCGTGGTTGTGTTCGGTCTCCCAAGGTTATTTAATTTCCGACTTCTGAGTTGTGTTTGGTTTCCGATCTTACCCCACCATTGGTCTTCTGAGACTTTGATAAGCGTGTTTCCTAAATTCCAAGTTTCCTATTTACTAAGTCCCGAGTTCAACATCAAATATACCCAATCTAGCTCTCTCTCCGCTAAGTTCCGAATTCAGCCTTAAACATTCCCGATATGGGTTCCTATTCACTAAGTCTGAGTTTAACATCAAATATACTCGATCTAACTCTCTCTCTACTAAGTTCCGAGTTCAGCCTTATACATTCCCGATATGGGTCCCTATTCACTAAGTCCGAGTTCATCCTTAAATATTCCCGACCTAGTCCTCTGTCTACTAAGTTCTGAGGTCAACCTAAAGTATACCGAACCTAGCTCTCTATCTGCTAGATTTCCAAGTTCAATATCTCCGAGTTCAACTTAAGTTGATTGTATTTCATCCCAGACCGCCCTACTTCTAACTAGAATTGCACTCTTATAAGAGAAAATTCACCAAAAATAGAAATCTAGGTGGAATCATACGAAATTTATATCTCTACAAAGCTAACAGGGCAACCTTTCAAATGAAATAAATTGCATATTATTTGAATGAGTATATTTTGATATATAAGCCCTGAAACTCGACCTTCCTAAACTACCCTATTTTGGCCTAGTTTAGACATAAGGGCAACTTTCTCGAACCACTGGGAACAAATGGGATCATAACAAACTCGAAATTTCATTATAAAATGTTCCCCTATGTGTAAGCTTTCTAACAAAGTTGGTTTCACTCAATTTAAAGTTGTATAGGGTGAGTTACACCCTTCTTAACTCAAACTGCTCAGATGAAAATCCTGATTTCCAGTTCAAACTTAAAAAATTCATAACTTCCTCTTTACTAATCCAATGGCCCTATATTATATATGTATGGAAAGCCCTGAATGTCTAGTTTCACATAAAAATAGATTCATGGAGTTTAAATAGCTGTAGGCGGAGCCGTACACTCCGCCGTATGGATTGCTGAGGAAAAACTCTAACCGCATCTTGAGTTTTCTTTCTTTTCTACAAGCTTTTTCATACCAATTCTATTTCCAATCATTACACACATGCAAAATCAGCCATAAAACATCATCGTCACTCTACATATCATCAGTAGCACAAAGTATGCAAGACCCACACACAACTCCAAACCAAGGAAAATAAGAAGAGGAGTAGGATTCCTACTTTGTCTAGTTGAAATTTGGTTGATTTGGAGCCTTAGATGGAAGCTACTCTTGATAAGACATGAAGGGAAGTTGAAGATGAAGTAGATAGGAGTATGAACGGAAGAGAAATGAAGGGGAGTCAGCCCCTTATCTTGACCGAATTTCACTAGGGCAATAAAGGAATTGGACGCAAACTTGTGGAGCAAGGAGTTGTGTGATTGGTGGATTTGAGTAGGTTATTCAACTTGGTTTTGTGGATGCTTCTTGGCTGAAAATGGCGCCACCTATGGGAGTGTTGTGGCTGAATCCTAGCCATTCATTCTAGGGTTCTCACAATGATTCTTCTATTGGTCTGGTTCCGACAATTTAGAATACCGAAATCTTACAATTTCTCTTAAATCGGTAAACCAGTTTTTCTTCTATTGTGAGGTTTCCTATGTTCCTAATCTTATTCCATCAAGTCTGAATTACTCTTAAATCACACTTGATTGGCCTTAAGTATATGCTTAATCAAATTTTGATTAAACTCACTTATTCAATAAAAACCGAATAACTCGGTTACTAACGATAAAATTCTTCGGACATTACAAAAGAGGATTAATGAACTAAGTATGAGAGCAAATAAATATATAAAAATACAATTAATCACTTAGCAAGGTTAAACCAGGTTACTCACGCCTGTCTATTTTTACTTGAATGGTTCTTGCAATGTGTTTGTCGATCCATGGGTGATATGTGGCTGGAAAATTGTAGAGCTAAGTTATACAATTCTTGATGTAATCTTTCTTGGTTCACTGACCCATGCCAATTGTTGAGTATGAGAAGTTATGATTAGAACATTGGCTATTTCCGTGATTCTCCATTAACCATCCTTATTAAAAGTCTTGCTCGAGTAAGTTTCCTTTCTTTTGAATGCAGTTCCTCTTAGTCTTCTTCTTAGTCTAACTTCCTAAAATTCTGCCTACACATCGTCACTTTGAAGTATAATCACTTGAAGAGTTCACTCGACTTCATTACTGAATCCCTCAAGTTTTCATTTTCAATTTTTGATTATCAAGGTATAGGAAACTGAGGGTTTAACAATCTTACTTTCCTATCAAAATCGCAGAGCTTCATCACTCCATTTTTCTTACGAAGTGTTATTCTGGTATATGTGGAGAGTTCTCAAGGATTATGCTGGCACTTAAGTTCACCTTTTCTCAATAATGTCTTGATTATTCACTAAGTTCATCGAGAAAGTTCTTTATTTCCTCTTCCAGGTATTTGTCTATTCTTACTCTATGGTTGCTGTTAAGCCTCATACTACTTGTTCTTTGGACCAATATTAACTCAAAAGTTTTATGGTTAGTAAAGTTACCATTTACATTGATGGCCAGTGTTAATATGTAGTAGTCACAGTGGTCACATTCCATGTCGCTATCCCTAATGAACCTTTTGATGCCTATCGTGTTATCTTGTTCCCAAGATATGATCAATTCAGTGTGAAAAAAGGAAGTGATAGCCTCATTTCCTTGTTGGGGCTAGAAAGGTTTCACCATCACCAATTCCTTTTGATGTATTAATCTAGGTATATAGGCTCGTCTGCTGCATTGGCGCTCAACCTTCTCTTGGATAGATCACAACTCTATTCATCACTAATTTCCTTAGGGAGTCTTTATTCATCTTAGTTGCCATATATCTGGTCATCCTTCGATGGAGCAACGGGTCTTCGCATGCCATACTTAGTCTAGTCTCAAGAACAAAGACTTAACTACCTAAGGTTGCGAACCTGCTGATCCTGCATCCTGATCTTGGCCATCATGGGGCACAATTCCAGACTCTTTGATCGTATATTGGTGCGTCACCAAGTCCTTCTTGGAATGGCTCAAGCCGTCCCAAAGAGTTCTTCAGATTTAATAACATCATTACTGATGTCAGGACAAGCCAGCCCATTAACTTTGATAAACTCTTACTTGTACCCTACTTGTACATAACCATGCATGAACATGCTATATGCCCTTATTTGTATGCTTCATATCTTGCTTTCAAACATTCTTGCATGCATGATTTCCATGTACATAATATTGTAACATTGTGTGAGTAGTCCTACACTTTTATTTAAAACTATGGGTAGAAAATCTCAATTTAAAGTTACTACAAGTATTTTAGTTATCTACTGATGTTATAGGGCCCACAAAGTCTCCAAATCGAAAATTTTTCTACGAATGCCTATCTCGACAACCCTAAAGCGTTAATTATAATTTTGCTCTACCGTAGGCCTAAGCTTCCTTCTATCCTAGTTACCCTCAAAGCTCGAGATGTGACAGTTGCTAATGAAACTAGATCTAATTTGCCGAAGTCTCACAGAGAAGTCTACTCAATCTGGCATCCTCCACCCCTTAGAAAATTGAAGGTCAATGTAGATGCTGGTTTTGATGCGAATAGAATGATCGGGGTTATTGTGATTGTTCTTCATGATGAGAATGGGCACCTTATTACTGGTTGTGCCCGAAGATTCCCAGTGTCTTCGAGCCTAGCAACTGAAGCTATTGTAATTAGAGAAGCAATGGTTCTTGTAAGAAATTGTAATTTTGAGTTGATTATTATAGAGTCTAATTGTTTACTAGTAGCAGAAGCATGTAGAGGGGGAATTGCTAGGTGGGAAGTTTCTCGCATTGTCAAGGATGTCATCTCTATGAAGAATAGTTTCCTTCCTGCGATTTTCTTTGGACCTCTTCCAGCTACAAGCATTTTTATTTTGTTTTTGGTTTCTTCTAACAATGTTAGACTAGTTGTTGTCCAATTTGGGGCTCTTTTCCTTTCTCAACTTATGGGCTATCTCCTGTTATCTGTCTTTACCCACTTGTATGTTGGGCTTCCTATTTTAATGAAATTGTTCTTCACAACCAAAAGAATAAAAAAACCCAATTTAGGGGTTTCGAATAGAATACTAATTTTTGTCAGTAAAATATTATTTATAAATTTAACCTTGATAGGAACTTCTTTTTTTTAATTTTTCTTCTTTCTTTGCTGTCAGACATGTTTCCTCATTTGGTCCAAAATTAGGATAAGGAAATTTAATTAGAGATTCCATGGTAGTTGCTATGTGGAATGATTACATACATTAATAGTTTTTAAGGAAAATTCCACTTTATCTCCTTAACTATAGGTCATGTGCACTTTATTTCTTGAACAAAAAAAAAATGTGTTGTGTGATCCCCTGAACTTTCTTGAATGTGCACTTTAGTCCTTTTATTAAGTTTCTATCTATTGTTAATGGAAATATTACATGTCTAAAGTGATCCATTTATTGTCAACGATGAAAGAAACTTAGCAAAAGGACTAAAGTGCACAATTAGGAAAGTTCAAGGGTCAGGTTGCACATTTTTTCAATTCAAGGACTAAAGTACACATGGCTTATAGTTGAGGAGATAACGTAGGGTTTTCCCTATTTTAAATTCTTACATATTTGAATACAATGTTTACTTTTTAGTGTACTACTTTTATATGTATATATTTCTTTTTCATTTGAATTGAGATATGCTAAAACGCAAAAAACTAGCTATGTCATCATCTAAAATGTGCTTTTGGTTCTATGCTATGGGTGAGTGTCTTGTTAACAAAACATAAGAGATAGAGTGGGTGGAACTTTAACATGTACTATAGTTGTTAATATCGTGATAAAGCTAGAACAACGTTTTCTTAATAAGCAGGGCAAGATTCAAAAGCAAAAAATAAAGACCATGTGAAAAATCTAAAGAGCAAGTTTGCACCATGATTTGATCTATTTTGAAATGGCCTTGATGTGCTTTGGTTGGGATTCAAGTACAAATGTGTAGATTAAACCAAAACCACAGGATAAGTTAATTAAGGCATATGTTATAAATTATTCTAATTTGTTTGCTTGAGTTTGGGTAGATCCATGTCTGAGCTCCACATCATCAATAGGGATCTGCAAGGGATTTCGATGCCCAAGTCAATGTATATCAACTTTGGGTATTTAGAATGGGTGAATACTGTAACTATAGTAGATGTAGCCATTTGCATAAAATTGAAAAAAGAATCTAACCATTGCAAAAATTGGTGGCTTGATCTTGAGTATCTTAGGCTATTCCTAAGAATGAAGAAAATTCAAATTTGAGTTGCATGAGCTCCTTTCTAGCCTTAGGGGTAGGATTGCTAATAGTGATAGCTCAACCCAAACTTTTCTAAAAGATTTCGGGATATAGGCAACACGGGTTAAGCTTATGAGCTTCAGGAAATGGTTTGATTCATAACCCCAAACTTGGTCATTATCCAAGGATGATGTGCTTAGCTTATTTGAGCCAAGCCCATAACGGTTACTTAAATGCAACAATTCAACTGTTTCTTGGCTGTTGTTAGTAATTATAATCGTACACATGGCAAACTTCAAGTTGTCAACTATCATATCATGTCTACTGCAACAATCATAACATATACATGGTGCATTCTGAATTGTTGATCAAATGAATGAAGCCCCCAAGTGTAGAGATTAAAGTAATGACTAGTATTATTCTTCGTTTAGCGAAAAAGTTATAAACTGTTGGATCATCCAAATGGTTTTTCTAAGACATCAAGCTATATTTTCAATCTATTCACTTCTTCGCTTCATTCCACTTTGTGAAAAGTTTCTCAAAGTCTCTAAGTATACCATTGCTTTTTTTGCTCTCATTCTTCTTTCCAAGCTTGTGTGTAGACTTTTTCATTTTTTTCGAGCAAGTCCTCTCGTATTCTACCGTTTTCCATTTCATAAGGGTATCATTTTTGTTCTTTCATAATTTGAGCCCTAGGTTAGACGATTCTATCTAGTTTAGCTTAGCATTATGATTATTGAGATTTGTTGATAGTTTAGGTTCCATGGTCTGTTTCAATTTTCCTAATACCAATGGCTATAGGTAAATGGGCCATATATAAGAAAAATGGAAAAAAGAAAATTCCTAGGGAAGAACTAGCATCTAGAAACCATTAATAACAATAATATTCATGAACCTTTACAAATTTAGCTGCGGAAATCATTTGAAGAAGATTGATTGAAGCATGTTGAAGCAATCATTGAAGCTATTTAATATACTCAAAGTCAACCATTACCCTTCTGAACAAGTTTATGAAGTTATACTCTTTTGAACTCCTAAAAAAAGTATACTATCTCTACAAGCTTACTAGCAAGCACCCACTTTGAGAGATTTGTAGAGAAATAGTTCTCACATGAACTTTATTGTATTATGCACTCCTCAAGTGTGATTTTAGTGAGTGTTATGCAGAAACCCTTCCTTATCAAATCCTTGTAACCTAACCTAGTAGTAGTTAGAAAAGTTAGCTTGGAGAGGCAAGGATAATACTACTCAATTTTAGTTAGTTTGGAAAGGTCAGTACAATACCAGTCAGGTTATAAGCTTGGAAAGGTTTGTATAATAGTATTTAGATAATGAAAATCTCAACTTTGTGTTGGGGATTGGACATAGGCATATGGTTGTTTTTTGAGCAAGAAACAATCTTAAGAGCTTTTTAATCAAAACCAAGTTCTTAAAGATAAAATCGATCTTTTATTCTTTAACTCAAATGCTTCTACATTCTAGGTGCTAACATACTTGAGAAACTTGTTTGAGTTTTAAAGTTTGAAAAAGCAACTTGAAGGCATGATTCAACCCGTTTCTTATGCCAAATTCTATCCACAAACTCTAGTATGGTATCCTCCATCTTTTCCACTAGCTTTGAATTTAACATGCAAGCTTCTAAAGGAATAGCAATGGAAGTGGCCCTAAAGGAGGTAGCCCCCACATCATTAATGACATCTACTTTGAGATAGGAGTCAACTTCCAAAGGGAACTTTGTTACTTCAAACGCATTAAAGATGACCTTCTTATCTTGCACATACAACTCTAACTTGCCTTTTTGCACATTTATCAAGGTTTTCCCAATGGCTAAGAAAGGTCTCGCTAGAATGAGTAGGACTTCTCTATCTTTTTCCATGTTAAGCATAATGAAATCCAATGTGAAAATGAGCTTATCAACTTTTACCAACACGTCGTTAATGATGCCTCTAGATGCTTGATCTCCAACTTCAATCTTCCTGAAAATAGACAAAGACATCAAATTAATACTAACACCAATATCACAATGAGCTTTATTAAAATAAATGACACCAATAACACATGGACTTGTAAAACTCTATCGATCTTTGAATTTAGGAGGTAACTTATTTTGCAATATGGTACTACACTTCTTAATAAGCATCACAGTCTCATCATCTATGATCTTCCTCTTTTGAGAGAAGATCTCCTTCATAAACTTGGCAATGCTAGGCATTAGAGTGAGAGATTCAACAAATATGTCGATCTGCAGTTTATTAAATACCTCTAGGAATCTAGCAAACTACTTTTCTTACTTCTCCTTCTTCTATTGCCTTTCTCTCTAAGGATAAGGACTTAGAGTGTCATAAGTAGGAGGTGCCACATCTGTAGAAGTCTTATCATCTTCTTCAACATCTTTGTTGCACTTCATGGAAATCTCATATTTCTTCCCCTTGGGTGGTTTTGCCTCAACTTCATTAGAGATTTTTCTTCCTCTTTCATGGGTTCTACCAACTCTTTTCCACTCCTCAGGTGATTGGTTTTACATGTTCTCTTGGATTTGCAATTATGCTACCAAGCATTGTGTAACACCCTACTAGCTTAACTACTAACCTAATTATTATCAATTATGATTAATAACTAATCTAATACATGTCACACTGATTATCCCTTTTTTTAAATTATTTGATTTTTTTTTAAGTAACTAAGCGTGTTACTAACTCGTAAGTTTTCCCACTATTATACAAAAATCATTTTACCAAATTTTATTTTTCTTTTCCAAAATTAATGATGAGGACACTAAATCCATTATTCAAATCTTTTGATTAATCAAATTAAGAATGACTACTCCCATACTGATTAATATATAAGTCCAATTGTATAGTCACCGTGCTAACTAAGACATATGTAACGTCCGAGAGAAAATCTTATCGTTATTAATTGAGTTGTTCGGTTTTTATCGAGTAAATTGTGATTAATTATGATTTGATTTACTAATTCACTTTAGTCTAATTAATGTGGTATGGAATGATTAGGTATCATGGAATTAGATTAGAACCATAGGAAACTTCATAGGATTCTTCTAAAATCAGTTTACCGATTTAAGAGAAATCGGTAAGATTTCGGTATCTTAAACTGTTGGAACCAGATCAATAGAACTTATACTGTGAATGCCCTAGGATGAATGATTAGGATTCAGCCACAACACCCCCATAGGTGGCACCATTTTCAGCCAAGAAAGCAGCCACAAAACCAAGTTGAATTGGCCAACATAAATCCACCAATCATATTCAACTTGCTTTAGAAGATTTCTTTCTTTTCCTTTTCTGTCCTTATAATTTCAGCCCTTATCTATGCTGACCCCTCTTCATTCTTTTCTCCCTCACTTCATCTCATCTCATCTCATATCATCTTCATCTCCCACAAACATTCAAGTCATAACAATATTTCTTCAACTCAAACCACAAATCCAATAAGATTTCAACTAGGCAAGGTAGGAATCCAACTCTTCCTCTTGTTTTTCTTCATTTGGGGCAGTGTGGGGATCTTATTTTCCTCATGATATTAATGTGATTTGGAATCATGATGATGGTTTGTGATTGAATTTGCATGTGTGTTGTGATTAGAATTGAAATTTGTGTGAAAGAACTTGAAGAAAAGAGAAAACTCAAGAAGCTATTAGGGTTTTCCTCGGCAGTCCGTATAGCGGAGTGTACGGCTCTGGCTACAACTGTTTAAATTTCATGAATCTATCTTTATATAAAACTAGACATTCAGGGCTTTCCGTACATATAAAATATACTATCATTGGATTAGTATAGAATTAATTATGAATTTTTAAAGTTTGACCTAGAAATCTAGACTCTTATCTGGGCAATATGAGTGGAGAAGAGTGTAACTCACCTTACACAATTCCAAATTGAGTAAACCCAAAGTTGTTTGAAAGCTAACATGTAAGAAAACATCCCATAAAAATTTTAGGGCTAGATTCATTGCCATTTGTTCCCAGTACATCAATGAAGTTGACTTATGTTCAAACCGGGCTGAAACCAGGCGGTCCAGTAAGGTTAAGTTACGGGGTTTATATCTCAAATTATACTCATTTAAATGACATGCAACTTATTTAATTTGAATTGATATAAATTTTGCATAATTTTACCTAGATTTCTATTTTTGGTGAATTTTCTCTCATAAAAGTACAATTCTGGCTAGAAATAGGGCAGTATGGAATAAAATACAAATAACTTGAGTTATACAAATCAAAATGAGATGGGACTAAAAGGTTGGAAACTAGATACATGTAGTTATAACATATCCAAAATGCAGGCCTAAATAAATTAAGATGAATGTTTTATGGATCTTGTAACTTCCGGCAGAATTAGTGATAGCTCTAAATGATGGTGCATTAATATTGACATGTATGAATACTAGATTAAGTTTAGTTAATATCGGAACTCGGAACTTAGCAAGCAGAGAACTAGATCGGGTATACTTAATGTTGAACTCAAAACTTAGTGAATAGAAAACTAGATCGGGTATAGTTGATGTCAGAAACTCGGAACTTAGGGAACATATTCATAAAAGTCTTGGAAAACTAATTGTGGATTAATGTTGGAAATCGTAATCACACAACACATAATACTTTGAAATCGAAAAGTTAAGGATAAGACTATGAGACCTAAAATACTTAAACCCGAAAGTCGAGGATCTGTAACATAAGCTTGGAAATTGGTACCAAAATATGAAACCTTATACCCCTAATCTCGAAAGTCGAGAACTAGGACGCTTTAAAACTCTTATGCACGTAATTCCAAGACTCGGTATCTCATTAAACATATAACCTCGAAACTCGGTCAGAATCAATCTTGGAGATCAAACATAACCCCGGAAGTTGGGAATCAAAACATTAACCTTACATACATAACCCCAAAAGTCGAATCTTATATAATCTCGGAATTTGGACGCAATTCAATCTTGGAAGTCAGTCCTAAGCTCAAACTCGGGAACATTAATAGAAGTTAAAAGCTTGCAAGATAGATTAAGTCTTAAGATTTTAAACTTGTACCTAACTACCTAAGTTTTGCTCATAAGACTTTGTTGTGTGTGACAACTAATGAAGATATGACAATGAGTTCATATTTTGAAGGAACATGACATGGCGATTATACTCTGAAATGTGGCATAATTGATTAGAGTGGGCAGAAATCCCTTTTCTGTATCACTTGTTCATATTGTTATATTCTTGGTATGAATATAATGTTCTCTATTGGGTTTGCTGTTTCATTAAATTTCCTAGTTGTCTGGCACATTCATGGGGAAGCGGACATGATCCGTTATACTGCCGAAATTTCAGTAGAGATTGCAATTAATGTGAATCTACAAATTATGCATGCATTGGTCAAAGTATTAGAAAAGCAATGCTACCCTTATAAGAATGAGGAAGGATTTCCATATGACTTGGGCCAGCCTCTAAACAAAGTTAAGGGGAATAGATCAGTGGGAAGGTCGGGGAAAGTAAACCCGGCGATCCTGTATAGGAACAAGCTCGATCCTGAAAAGCGGACTATTACCCAGGAGTATATGGCCAATAATTCCCAGGGGACCAAGGATGGAAAATAAGTTTTAAAAGGCAAAAACCTTCAAGGATAAGATGCATTTTCTAGTTGCACATTAATATGTACAGTATGATAATCCTTAATTGATTGTTCTAGTTACCTGTTTATTTCTCTTGATGTATTATTGTTTACTTATAGTTACTACTTTAATTGCATTAGCATATTTGTTAACTAAAATTGAGTTTGTTTCAGTGTATGTTTTATAAATAAGAATTTAAGTTAAATATTACTATTATGTCGTACTATTTTAAATTATGGAAAAACTGAAACAACTGGGAATGACAGCGATGACAGATATGTATAAACTAGGAATTCCTACTGAGAAATCTTTATTTCTCATCCTACTATATATTTCCACGTCATTCTCAGATCATGGAGAACGCGGCCACTGGAGTCCTGCTCATTGAGTTCCCTGAGCTCCACATCCACTTGGACCCATTTCTAGACTATATATATGTATCCGGTAGATGTCAGTTCCATTTTAATTTCTTCTTTCGTAGAGATTTTGCTACTCATCCCCTCTTCGACCCCACCGCACCTTACATTGCTATCCCGCTATACATGGCCCATCCCTTTCCACCTCCACACGCAGCGGCAGCAGCACTGGCAGCAGCAACAGCTCCCATGGCTCCGCCCGCCTCACAACCGCAGCAAGTGCCCTCGGTCTCAATGTCGGAGGAGGATCCGTCTAAGGCAGCAAGTTCATTTTCCTCGTCCTCTACTCCGAGTGCGGACTACACTCCTGCGGATGCCAGCATGGCGAATGGATTCCTTCCTTCGGAATCCAGCTAGATAGTGTACATGTCGTAGCTATAGTAGATGTACAGGGTGGCCCTCTTTTGGCCGTCTGGGTCATGGACAGATGAGTAGGAGTTAGGAATTATACATCAAATGTCCCATGGGGACTAGTTAGGGTACTGTTCATAAAGACAAGCCGATTTATTTTGTGTTAGCGGCCATTTTACTACCCAGTACCGTTTTATGTATCGTTTGTCAACTTTGAGAATAGACATCTATATTTATGATGCAGTTTACAGTAGTTCTGTCTAGTTTACATTTTATTTATGTATGTTTTTTCCGGTACAACGATTGTCTAGTATTTATTCCGCCATCAAACAGAAAATTTGTTACGTGAATAGTCATCTCAATATGGGTAATTAATAATGAAACAGAAACCAGAATTTAATCAGCTCACTACACATAATCACTTATCAGATAATATATTATGATTTAAGCATAGTACTTTGTCTGGTAAGGTGTTACAATATACATATACAACTTTGTGGTCATGCCCACTAATCAAAATACATCAGAGAATTTTCTATACTATTCTACGGATATCGAGCATCCCAATGAACCCAAAGCTCGCTATCCTGTCAGGTACTTGCAAACACCAAGAAAATGGGGTGAGATACTAATCTCAATAGGGGGTTTGTCGTACACCCAAAAATCTCCCAAGTTTAGACAGGAAAGTATATAATTATTATAATACATAAGCAACACAGACAACATAAATAAGCCACTTTCACAAAATTAAAGCTTGGAAAACAGCTAAAAGGTATACAGAAAGTAGAGACATATAAATACATAAGATAATCCAAGATATAAGTGAAATAATTGAATGAATGTGTGAAACACTTATAATATCATGAGTAGGAATAGTAAATAGAAATTTATGAGGCAATTCCTCTCGTCAGGGCCGATGCACATCCAGCATCAAAGCTGATGGGCCCATACACCATCAAAACTGATGAACAAGCATCCATTAGGGTGGCAACCACATCTACCAGGACCTGTAATGCATTCTAATATATTTACAAAACCTCTAGTAAAGATCGTTATTATTATATTAAGAACCTTCTAAATATGATTAGTTTCTGAGCATGCATTCATAACACATGGATTCTTTTCCCTTAAGCTTGTGAAAGAGCTTAAAAGCTAAGATTGCAACATCCAAGTGTTTTCCCTTTTGAAGAAAGCATCTCAAGAGTAATTCAGAAAGATTAGTTGAGAACAGTTTGCAGATATAGTTCAAAAAGATCATTTCAGAATTGTCTACAAAATATGTTTAGACATATTAGTTAAGAATGATATACAAAAAACATCCAGAAAAGTGTGATCAGATTGGTTGAATCTGAAAGGTTAAACTATAAATGTGCTTCAAGTTTTAAATTCAAAAAGAAGATTTCTCTTAGAAAGATGACTCAAGCTTCTTATCAGAAAATTGAATATGAAGAGTCAAGGCAGTTTTGGCAATGTGGGTTGATTTTGTAACTTCCCATTATGCCACGTTGCCATGATTCAATGAAATGGAAAAGCCAAAAGCTATCCTCATATAAAAACATCATCATTTTAAACTCAAACTTTTCATATATCCTTAATCTTTGGTTATTTTCTTTAACCATCGAACCCATTTACTCTCTCTATTAACCCTTTCTTTCTCAAGTTATTGAAACCCCCTTACTGTTCATCACTGTTCATCTTACCTCAAGCTTCAAACTTTCACCTCTCCACCTTTACCTTCATCATCTTCCCAAACACATTTCCATCTTCTTTCAAGCATCAACATTTGGATTCTCTGAAATGGCTGACAAAGGTTACCAGAGCATCCCTTACATTTTCAGAGATGAATAAGTGCAAGCAACTTTCAAAATAACTTCTTTCGAAAGCCCATTGCCAAGGGAAGGAGCTTCTATTTGGAGAACTTCATTGCTCTTCCCAAAGCCTTCAACGATTTTGAGTTCCAAGGGTGGAATGACTTTTTGAGAATTCCATAAGACATCTACACTGGGATGATTCTTGTATTTTACAGTACCCTTGTACCCTCTAATGAAGACAACACCTCACTCTGGAGCATTGTTGGAAGCTTCGAGTTGTAAGTCCTACCTTTAGACATCCAGATAACCAACACACCTAACGACAATATCCTATGCCATGGTAGAGAAAGATGGTAGGAAGAACTTGGTGCCATAGAGGAAGAAGTTGCAGAGATCCTCACAAGGAAGAAAAGCATGAACATAAGAGATATTTGAACTTCTCATTTACTGTTCCTATTAGGGTTGTGTACTCTATGGCCCAACACACAGTGTTACTTAGGAATGGTAATACAGATGTCATGACTGAAGTAGATCAAATGGTGATATTCTACCTCATGTCTAGAAGAAGGATCAATTTGGTGAGGTAGATTCTGGATTTTATTCTTGCAGCTGTTAATGCTAAGAGGAGAAGACATGCCACTCTACCCTACAACATGTTTCTCACTATGGTATTTATTAAGGCTAAATTGTCTCTGAATAGGCACAAAGCTGACAGCAAAAAGACCCACCACCACCTTGAAAACTTTCTCTGCACTGGGGTTGAAACCACAAGGTCAAGACAAGCAGAAAGATAACAAAGACAAGAAGGAAAAAGATTCTTCTACTGCTGCTACTAAAGTGCCAAGCACCAAGAAGGAAAAATCCAAGCTTTCTGAACAAGGCAAAAAAAAAAAAAAAATAGAAGAAAAGAAAAGCAAAAAGCCTCTCACTAATTCCTGAGGAGCGAAAGCCAAGCAAGAGAAGAGTGATGTGACTTGTGAACAAACCTCTTCCTCCTCGAGGGCAGAAAATGAGGTCTTTATAATTGCTGCAAAACCTACCAACTTGGTAGACACTACGGCGAATACTATTGTCCCTCTTATTTCTCAAGCTATAAGACCTACTCTGAGAGGAATTGTGATAAAGGAACTCGTATCTCAAGAAGGACCTACACAGAAAGAGGTTCCAAAAGGAAAAAGGAAGAAGAAAGTCCCTACTACTCCTTCTAGAGAATCAATACCTTCTCCTTTTCGAAGAGTAAGAAGAGAGGCTAAAAAGATCAAGTTAGGAAAGCTGGCATGGCTTTAGAGACAGAGAAACCTAGCTACTGGATTTGAAGCATCAGAACCAGAAGCTTTTCTATTTCTTAGGAGGTAGAACAACATTTTGTGGTGATTAAAAAGGTAAACCCTTATTCTGAAATGAAAAGGGTAATTGTGCCTTCCAGGCAACAAGCTAGACATGCTGTATCTCAACTTCAGGACCTACAATTGATCTCGTTGGTCTAGAAAGAACTTTGGTTGAGAGAACTGAAACAAGAATAAAGGTTACTACACCAAAAGAAACTATGGTAGCAGAAGCTCAAATTGGTGTCGTCCATGCTTCTGAACCTACTATTATCTCAGCTCCTATGCAAAATCAAGGCACCTGCTACTACCCCTAAAGACATTCCTACAACCCTATCTACTAGCAAAACTCTTCGTTGTTGGCAACTAGTTCACAATTTGAGAGAATAGCAATTGAAGCTGTTTCTAACTTGAGAAAGTCATTAGCTGCCGACAAATAGAAACTGCCTTCCGAGGAAACATCCACTAAGATACTCTCCCAAATGCTACCAAATTTTAGATAGATCTTCTCTTGGCCAACCAACAGGCTATAATGGCCAATCAGCATGCTCTTGAGAGAAGAATGGACAAGATAGAGAATCTAATGATGCATCTATTAAAGGCTTTTTAGGAAGCAGACACAAATGGCAATTAGTGATGGTCTTCTATGATCCATACTCATCTTTTACTAATGTCAAACAGGGGAGAAGAAGAGAAAAGCTTTCGTTGAGGGGGCAACAGGAGCTACATTTCATAGCATTTTATTTCATATATATATATTTTTTTTTACATTCATAGCATTTGTAGAACAATTTCATAGCAATTAACAGTTTCTTTTGTTGGCTTTGATATTACAATATCCTTTAATTATCATATTTTTTATTTTGATCATTCTTTTTTCTTCTCTGATATTTATATTAGAACATTTTATTTTTTGCTCTGATATTTATCTTAGAATATCTTATTGTTTTGCTCTGATATTCATCTATTTCTATTGCTCTGACATTTCTTTTGAGCTATTCTTACTTTATTAATGCTTTGATAAGATTATGATTATTTATGCTCTGATAATTTAATGTTATTTCTAATTATGCATATTCTACTCTGTTGTACAGAACAATCTTATTGCTCTTTCTCTTTTCGTTTTTATCATAGCTTTATTAATCATTTTTATTACTCTGATTATGCATATCCTGCTCTTTGTTAAATCTTAATTATCATATATTATGCTTTGATTAATACATTTAAATTCTCATATGTTATGATCTTTAATTACTTTTTTTTTTCTTTACAAACAATGAACATTTTTTTAACCATACTGCGAAGTGATGACTTTGTTCAACTTGCTCTGATATATCATTATGCTCAAAATGTTTTTAATGGAGACTAATTTTTTATCAACATTTGCTCTAATTACCTATATTCTTTGAAGTTTTTGGCTAACACAATTTTTTTTTAAGAAAAAGTATATTTTCAAATCAGAAAGATCAAAACTAACACAAATAGTATGTTTATGCGCTTTCAATTCTTTACATAGAACAAAAGCTTTTCTTAAGTATTGATTAGCCATCATCAAAAAAGGGGAGATTATAAGCTCCAATACCCTTCAGAAGCCACCAAATGGTTTGAGTTATATTGAGCTAATGATTTTAATGGACAACAAATCAATTCTTAATAAAATCTTTTGTGTGGACTAATCGTTTGTTCAAGTGTTTGTTATCATTTACACTAGATCACGTTGTACGCACATTGATGAGAGTTGAATCATACAAATTTTCTTCATTAAACAATTTGTCTAAAAAGCTCTTGTATGTCTTATATATATATATATATATATATATATATATATATATATATATATATATATATATATATATATATATATATCCCAATGAAAGAACTTTTTTTAAAAAGAATCTATGATTTTAAACTTCTTTCTTACAAAAGGCATATCAGAAGCATCAAAAGGATCTCAAGCACATCAAAAGGATAATCTGTCTAGAAGGCTTTGACCAGAAGGGTGATCTTCAGAAAGATCATAAGGGTGATCTTCAGAAAGATCATCTTTATGAAGTACCTCACTCTCAAAGCCTGCTTTACATGATTCATATATCATTCCTAAAAGTCAAACTTGACATGACGAGATCAAAAAGAAGCATTGACAACTTTGAAAAGTTGGTGGACCCAAATGGCTAGGTTTCTTCTTTGGTGATATACTTGCTTGTTGAGAAAGAAAGTAACCTACTTCTCTCTCAAATCTTAGTTCGATGGACTGAAAAACTCTAAGCTCAAGGTCTGAAGTCTCAATGACTAGATTTTGAAGTCTATATAAACTTGGAAGATGATGAAGAAGAAGTTGGAACTCTGTGCATGTGAATATTATCACACTTCCATCTTTCTCAACCTTCTGAATGTCTAGGAAGTTACCTATTGTAACTTTTTGTGAAGAAAATCTTCTCTTTTGATTTGTGATAGCCAATATCCTCTTAGTGAGATTACTGAGAAGTCACTATACATTGAATTTGATTGTTTCATACACCTTTGAGTGATTTATTGTGAGTGTTGTTCAAACACAAACCTTTTAAACTTATCATTGTAACTTGACCTCGTAGTGGTTGTTGTGAGCTTGGAGAGGCTAGGATAAAATATTACTTGGTTTGTTAGCTTATAGAAGCTTGGACAAAGAATACTCGAGTTTATAAAATCCTAATTAATTTGTTGGGGACTGGATTTAGGCAAGTGGTTTGGCCGAACCAGTATAAAAATGTCTTTGTGTGATCTTTTATCATTATCACTCTTTACAGTTTTTATATTTTGTGTATTATTCTATGAGCTTATTTTGTTCATTATGAAACAAAGTTATTGTGAATATAATAACTTTTGTTTCTTACTCAAAATGCTTCCATATTTCAAGTCCAAAGACTTGAGAAAGTCTTTTTAAAGTTCTAGGAATGAAAAATTTTTAAGAAGCACAATTCAGCCCCCTCTTCTCGTGCTACTTCCACCTTCAGATGTGGTGATAAACTGGGAGGGTTTGGGATGGTTTCATTCCTTTCTAAGGCTCCACAGGGAGGTTTCTTGCAGCATATGCAAGCTTAGATTCGAGTATATCTTTCTTTTGCTATATAGTTTTAGGGCCACACATTTATGGCATGTATGATTTGTGGAAGTTGATCTTTGTATCTCTTTTAGTTTGGTACTCAAACCTTTTGTTGCTGTGGTTGTACTCATGGCCAAGTATGGTTTGTTGGTCCTTTGCTACTATTATATGACATATATATTTATTGCATATGATATATAACGCTTCGATTATGTATGCTTACAACACACTTATGGCTCATATTTTCAAAAGTTTATTTCTGCTATAGAACAAAAAAAAATTATTCCCCATTTTCAAGATAAAGTATATTAAAAATAAATAAATTAAGTTCCCTACAAAGCAAAAGTAACAACTAATAATTACTATAATATGACTTAAACATAGTATGGGATTATTAGAGTGTTACACTTTGGTATTAGTGTAGGTCATCCTTGAAGAGCTTGAGGATGGTCTAACTATGCTTCTAAGCATACGCTTTAGTAAGTCATGCCTTGAGTCTTGTCTGTATAATGGGATGTACGAATTAGATATAGATGACCGCCCATTTAGAATATAGTTAGTTGCTAGTTCCCTCAGCATAAGTATTGAGCCTGATCAACTCAAGGACTCTTGTTTTGTGTACAAGGAACTAATGGCATCGGGAGGGTGTGGTAGGCCCCACAACAAACCTAAAGGTCCTGAGAAAATTATGGGGATGCTCCGAGAAATGGATATTGCCATGAGGAAGCAAGCTGCTACTGCCCATCGAATGATGGAGCGGATGGAACAAAGGTCTAAAGAGAACTTGGAAGGACACAATGGTAAATTTGAGGTAGATCTAGAATACTTCATGTTTACTGAGTTCAGGAAGGCGAATTTGCCCAGCTTCAAAAGGACATAAAATCCTGATCAAGCTGATGAGTAGATTAAGGCCATTAAGAAGATCTTTACGATGTTGGCCTGCATCGAGGAGTAGAAGGTAGCCTTTGCTACGTACATGCTGGAAGTAGATGCTAAGTTCTAGTGGACAAGTATCAAGAGGTTGTTGGAAGCTACGTAGACCAACATCACATGGGAGAACTTCAAGATGCATTTAAACGAGAAGTATTTCCTTACTTCTTTGAGTAATACAAAGCAACTAGAGTTTATGAAGCTATAACAAGGGACCATGGGCATTGTTGAGTATACTACCAAGTTTGAGGAGCCATACAAGTTCTCGACAATCTATCAAAGGAACCCGGATGAGATTTGGAAATATGTCCAGCTTCAAGGAGGGCTGAGAGAAGACATCCTAGCATCGGTACGTCACATGGAGATCTATGACTATGCGACATTGATCAACAAAAGCCATTTAGTGTAGGATTGTAACTGGAAACTAACTATTGCAAAGTTAAAGGCAGACAAGAAAAAGTTAGCACCATAACGACAAAAGTTCAAGCAACAACCTCTAAAGAAGCCATTTTAAGGTGGAGGCTTCAAGGGCAAGCAGCGCTAGAAGTTGGTTGGAAACCCACGAAGGCCTGCTGAAGATTAAGCCTACCCCAAGTGCGGCAAGAACCATTGAAGTCATCCCTGCTTGGTTGGACAAAATGCTTGTTTCCAATGTGAAAACCCTAGACAAATCACCAAGGATTGCACTGTCAAGTTGCCACCCCCTGCCAACAAGGCCCAACATCAAGGAAGGGTCTTTGCCTTCAACGCTAAAGAAGCCACTCAGTTTGATGACCTAATCCAAGGTAAGTGCAAAGTTATCGATGGGACCTTAACTATACTGTTTGATTCTGGTGCTACATACTCCTTTATTCTCATGATTGTGTAGATAGATTGGGATTGCCTGTGTCTGGGTTACCTTACATGTTGGTAGTTTTTACTCCCACTGGGAAACCAATTAAAACTTCTCAATGTTGTTTAAAGTGTCATTTCCAAATTGATGGTAGGTTTTTTACAATAGATTTGAGTTGTCTTCCTTTGTTTGTTTTTAATTTGATTATAGGCATGGACTAGCTTTCAGCCAATCATGCTATGATAAATTATTTTGAAAAATCTATTATGCTTCCCCCTATGCTTATTAAGCCCGTTGAATATGTTTGTTTATTCTTAAACCCCGTAGAAGTAGGAAGTTGTGAGACAGATAATCAGGGATATGTTCTCCTTATGGCGAGTAATGTAGAACTCAAGCAGGTGCTAGATGAGATCCTTATAGTTCAAGAATACCCAAATGTATTCCTTGACGATATAGTCGAGTTTCCCTCGGAAAAGGTAAATTGAGTTCTCTATGGATTTGGTACTGGGAATAGGAGCAATCTCTATGGCACTTATAGAATGTCGCTAATGGACTTGGTAGAGTTGAGGAGCCGGATAGAAAAGTTACTGGATAAGAAGTTTGTGTGACCAAGTGCCTTACCATGGGGAGCCCTAGTGTTGTTCGTAAAGAAAAAGGATGGAAGCATGAGGCTATGTGTGGATTATAAGTAGCAGTTAAACAAAGTGATGGTTAAGAACAAGTATCCCTTGCCTAAGATAGATAACCTTATGAACCAACTGCAAGGATTAGCCGTGTTCTCAAAAATTGATCTGAGATCTGGATATCACGAGATAAGGTTGCAAGAGCAGGATATATCTAAGATGGCCTTTAGGACAATGTATGGGTATTATGAGTTCATGATGATATCATTTGGATTGATAAATGCCCCAGTAGTTTTTATGGGCAACATGAATAGGATCTTTAGACCCTACTTGGACAAGTTTGTAGTTGTTTTCATAGATGATATTCTCATATATTCGAAAACAAAGAGGAACACAAAGAGCATTCAAGGAGTAGATTTCCTTCTTTGGAGCAATCATTTGACACTTGGAATCATAAGGACTTTGGCTAGCCAATTTCAAGGTCTAGCACTCCTAGTAGGACCCTCTTAATAGATCAAGTAAAATTTCTGGTTTAGGCTATACTTGGCATATGGTCTTAAGATCAGAAAAAAACAATCATGCCAAGTCCACAACCACAAAAAAAATAAATAAATAAATAACCATAGGGCTGTAGGTACATAGGTGACCATTTCGACCGCACCTCGTAACCCTACGAAGGGTGTAAGTTAACAGCCAATGCAAGATGCCATGGCTCAGCCTGTGGTTAGCATGGCTACTTCCTCTTCACGTAATGCCCTAACACCTGATGGAAGAAGACAACAGCTGACTATTATGACTACGTCTTTCATTCATGAACAAATTGACATGGGGTTAAATGACATAATGATTGAGTTATCCAAACAATTAGCCTACATTATTAAGCCCATGGTTCATAATGAGATCCAAGTTGCTCAACAGCAAACTAATATTAAGGATAACTCTACGGTAGCTGCACCTTGGGAGAATATTACTAGTGGCAACGCCTCGACTAACCAGCCAGGGGGTAGCCAGCCTAATAGTCGAATTGGTAATATGGGCAACTAAGCATAATGCATAGGCCATCCAATGTTCCAGGAAGCATTGGATGGCTAGCAATGCCCATTAGCCCGAATGAGAAGGCATGGAACACAGCCCACGATCAACCTATAGTGGGCAATTACAGATTAAGTGGGGATGCAACCGCATATAATGGTTATTAAGTAACTCCACCATATTCAAAGGTGGTTAATAGTACTAACGTGCCATATTCCCAACAACTGCCAATAACTAGGATGCTATGTAACACCCTCCCAAGTATGGTACTATACTTAAGTCATAATACCTCACCTAGGAGTTGTTACTGTCACTTAATTGGACCTTGTCTGATAGCATCCTTCGACCACCTTCAATTTTACTAGTCAACTCCGCCTCGAAGGACCTTCTCTGGAACTACTAAACTATCTGGCGATAAAATGGAAATAAACATAGGAGTGAGAATTATAAATTCTCAGTAGGATTCATTAACTACCATATGCTGTGTCATCTTTATTATCTCTAGCTGTTTTGGTTTATTATGAAAACTGTGAGCATGTTAACTAGACTGTTCAGTTTTATAGTTTGAAAATATATTGTCCGAAGCAGAGTTCATTTTAGTCATACACTTGAGTCACATTGGCGATATTTCATATTTGGAAAAATAATCACAGCATAAGTAGATAGAACAGTCTCAGCATCAATAAAACAAGGGATATAATTATGCAAATACTCATACTTGAATTCTTGCAAATGCACTGGTGTTTTTTTTTTAACTTTCTTTGCTTTCTTTTCTTTAGTTTTTACTACCCTTGGGTAGTCTGATCTAGGAGTGAGCTCAACTCGTGACCATCGTCACATAGAACTGACCTAAAAGGGGATTCACGTGCCTGTAGTCTTGGAGGGATCTCTTTTTGGCTACGTGCGTCTAAATTGAAGAGATCTCTCTTGGTCACGTGCCTCAAGAATAGAGGGATCTCAGTTGACCACTTGCCTTCAATGTAGAGGGGTCTTATCTGACCATGGCCTTTAAATTAGAGGGATTTCATAGTTTTATACTACCTTCATAGGGAGGGATTCAATATGCAACTACCTCCATATGAAGGGATCCACATTTTATCTTATTTAATTACCTTCACAAGGAGGGATCTCATAACTGCCTAACAGTGCTATCCTCTTTTACACACTTCCAAGCACTATAGCGGTCAAAAGAGTTGAAATTTGGCCTCAGATAGCGATTGTAGATCTGTGAGAAGCTTTCCAATGCAATAAGAATCACCTCAATAAAAATTCTATAGCCCAACATACAGGTAAAAGAGTGATGAAAGGTCAGATTTGACAGTATCAGAGATAAGATGAGGCTTCAGTCTTGCTTCACCCTTTTTCTCCTAAAAGACTAGAGAACTGGAAAAAGTGTCCAACAACAAAGTTGAAGATCTTCTTCCCTTCTTTCCAGAGAATCTTGAATCATTATAATCCAACTTCTGGAGAGCTAGATATCGAATTTCCAATATGAAAAGGTTCTAATTTCATACAAGCTAGACTCTCTAATAGCTCCAAATTCCAACTTAAGTATTTGTATCTGATGACAATCAAAATAAGCCCAAAATAAGTATCCAAAATATAAGAAAATAACATAAAATAAAAATACCATCCAATCTTAACTACTTAACTAAAATAAAACAAAATCGTAACTAAACTAAACAACTACATCCCAAATTAAATAAAAACTAACTAAAAATATAACTCACCAAAGGGAGTTATCACAACCCCCAACTTAAGAACTTGTTTGTCCCTTGGTGAGTTATCACAACCCCCAACTTAAGAACTTGTTTGTCCCCAAGAAAGACTCAAATCAAAGACTTAAAGACTCAAAGACTCAAAAACAAAAATACAAAAGACTCAAACAAAAACACTTAAAACAAAAGGACTCACTAGACAAAATGATTAAGATAGAAGTTGTTGCCTGTGAAATTCCTCATCACTATTCCATAACTTAACTCAAAAGTTACCAAGGATCTAAGTCTAAGTATCAAGACTAACTAATTATGCAATCACATTGTCAAACAAATGGATCAAATGTGTGTGTACAAGAGAAAAGCAACAAAGAATTGATTCACCTTATGATTATGTAATGTTTAAGAAAAGACAAAAGCATTACATTGTCCACAATCCTTTCTCTCTATTTCTACATGAATGTCACTTAGCCAAAGATCAAAAGGACTTTTCTTAGCTTGTAATCGCAGGCCAAGGTAAGGGGTATGATGGAATAGTCATTTAAGCTGAATATTTCTCTCAACTTAAGGAACCCTCACCCCTAACTCATTCTCCTTGGGGTACCCCCAACTTAGTTGCTTGGCAACCATCATGCTTTTCTTATTCAACCTTGGCATTATATTTTCCTTGTATTGCCATTTTTTTCTTTCTTTTTCATTACTCCTTCATTCTTTCACCTTCTTTCTCTTTTTTTTTTTCTTTTCTCTTTCTTTTTTTTTTTCTCTCCACTTTTTGACTTTAGCTAGCATGAGGTTGTGGTAATGGAGGTATTACCGTGTTCAAATGAGTTTAGAAGCTAAAGCTTAAGGGTAAATATAGGATCAAAGAAGGAAAAGAAAATAAGGACATTAGGCTCATAATGTGATTCAATCCAAGAATAGGCTCTAAGGCTCAAATGAGGTGACTAAGGATCAATGACAAAAGGTGGACCAATAAGGCCTAAATACGGCTACCAAACATGGCCTAAATCACTTCCAAGGCTAAGATTCACCCATATATTTCAAGAGAGATTCACATGAACAATAATGTATGTCTCGACCTAAACAAAGCATAAAAGCATAAAGATCACCTAGCCTAAGTTGCTAACTCTTATCAAAGTGCAAGAAAATAATCCTTCTTAATTCAATAGTAAAAGCACAAGAAGATTTTTAAGACTCAAATTAGGATTCAAGTTACTTAAGAGTTAACAAACAGAGTAATATTTCATATCATAGGCACAGACAACAACAACCAATTAACCAACAAAAAAATAATTAAAAAAATTGGACTAAAAACTAAAATCTTTTTTTTTTTGGTTTTTTTTTCACATATAATCAAGAAAACTGACAACTAACAAAACTGACATAAAAGGAAACAGGAACAAATAAGAAAGTGCAATGATGGACTTTCCCAACCCCAACATAAATTTATGCATTATCCCTAATGCATGAAAATAATATCAAATGGGAAAGGAAAGGATAGTTACTCCCCAGCGCATGTATCTCTGATGCACACCCCATGTGGCTTCTTCCTCCATTTATGCACTTCCTAATTGCTCAAATAAACCTAAAAAGTAAAATAAACAAAATTAAATAAATTAAAATTAATCAAAACTAAAATTTTACCTAAATCAAAAGAAAAACAAACTAAAAGATCCTAAATAAGAAAAATTAAAATCAAAGAAAGGTTAGAAAAGTTAGGTGGTCTCCCAACAAGCACTTTGGTTTAACATCCCTAAATTAGACATAGTCCTGTCAGTCATGGTGGTTCTTTCGTCCCCTTATTTGGTGACTTATCACCAAGATAGTGGTTCTTCTTCTCAAAAATCAATGAGATAGAATTAGGCTCGAATAGCAAGTGGAGAGTTTCTGGCGGCTTCTCAGGTGGCTTAAGATCATCATCCCCTACCCTTTTTTTTTTCTTCCTTACTTTGATCTTCATCATTTGAGGCTGCCAAGGAGATGTGGCATGTGATGTAGAGACTGAAGTACACAAGTTAACTTCAACTACATCCACTTTATAGCATTGAGTTGTCTTTGTGGTAGAGTCTATTGCTTGGAAGACTTTGAACTTCACTTTATTATTCTGAAATCTCGGAGTTAGCTCCCCCTCTTCTACATCAATCAGGGCTCTGCTAGTGGCTAAGAATGGACGCCCAAGAATTAGAGGGAGATTGACATCTTCCTCCATATCAAGAATCAAAAAATCAGTGGAAACGAAGAAACGATCCACCTTCACCAAAACATCTTCAATAATACCGTAGAGAAGTTTGACAGATCTATCAGCCAACTGCAGAGATACCCTCGTAGGCTTCACTTTAGTAATGCCCAATTTATGCACAAGTGACAAAGGCATTAGATTGATACCTGCTCTAAGGTCACATAGTGCCTTGTCAATGCTCAAATCACCAATCGTGCATGGAATAGTGAAGCTCCCAGGGTTGTTCAATTTAGGTGGCAGTTTCCTTTGAATGATTGCTAAACACTCCTTAGTGCATGGTACAATCTCATCAGCATCCAATTTCTTTTTCTTAGAGAGTAACTCCTTCATGAACTTGGCATAATTTAGCATTCGCTCCAATGCCTCAGCAAACAAAATATTGATGCAGAGCTTCTTAAGCAGATCAAGAGCCTTATGAAATTGCTGCCCTTCTAGTTTCTTCTTTTGTTACTTCACCCTCTGAGGATAAGGAGTTGGAGGTTCATAAGCAGGGGATGCCACATATTTTTTCTCCTCAAGTGGTGCCATATTGGAATCTTTAGCAGGCTTTTCTTCTTCCCTTGCTTCTTCTTTTTCAGATTCAGCCAATTCTTTACCACTTCTCAGTATGATTACGTTCACATGCTCCCTTGGATTTTCAGTGGTATTGCTAGGTAAGGAACCTAGTGGCCTCTCAGTTAACTGTTTGGAAATTTGCCCCACTTGATGCTCTAGGTTTTTTATTGTAGCATCATGAGCTCTAAATTGAGCCTCTGTCCTCTCCATAAAAGCTTCAGTCTTCTTCATAAAAGACATTTGGCTCCTCATGAATTGCTGAAACATATCTTCCAAGTTGGGTTTATTCTCTTGTGGAGGTTGATTGAACTATTGCCCAGGAACATAGGTGTTGGAGTAGAAGTTATGCTTTTGGGCATTCATGTAGTTAACCTGCTCATCAGAAAAAGAAGCTGTAGTGCACTCTCTATTCGGATGGTTCCCATTGTAAAAATCACAATGCATGACATGTGTTGGTGAAGTAGTGCTGAGCAAGTCCAATTGCTTCTAAATGGCTGCATTTTGGACATAAAGGGCTTGTGTTTGGGCTAAGAGGGCAATGGTAGTGTCAACTTCTAGAATGCTCCTCTTATGGGTTCTCTTACTAGGCCTCTGCTAATTGATGCTAGCTAATACTTCAAATAACTTCCAAGACTGCTTAGGTGTCTTGTTGTTCAGAGAACCACCAGCTGCTGCATCAACCATACTCTATGTAGACATCAGGAGACCATTGTAGAATGTCTGGATTTGCATCCAGAGTGGGATGCCATGATGTGGACACTTAGCCAATAATTCCTTGTATCTCTCCCAAGACTTATAGAAGGATTCTCCATCCAGTTGGGTAAAAGAAGTGATGTCATTCCTCATCTTGGCAGACTTGGCAGGAGGAAAGTACTTTTCCAAGAATTTCCTGGCCACCATATCCAGGTAGTGAGCATTCCCTGCGGTAGAGACTTCAACCAGGCTTTTGCCTTATCCTTCAATGAGAAGTGAAACAATCTCAGCCAAATAACATCATCCATGGCACCATTAATTTTTATGGTGTCATCGATCTTCAGAAAGTTACTGAGATGCTCATTAGGGTCTTCACTAGGCAATCCAGCAAATTGGCAATTCTATTGTACGAATTGAATGAGTGAAGTCTTCAGCTCAAAGTTGTTTGCTTGGACAGGTGACCTCACAATGCTAGATGAGCACCTTTAAAGAGTAGGTGCCGAGTAATCCTTCATGGCTCTGTCATTCAGCGCATTTTCACCATCCATGGTAACTTCAGAAACTCTTTCAACTACTCTCTGTTCTCTTCTGAGTTGACGCAAAGAACGTTCAATCTTTGGATCAAAGAATAAATCTCCTGTATATTGACTCCTTCGCATAAACTGCAAAATAAAATACAAGAACAAGTGAAAGTAGGAATAAAATAAAATAAAATAAAAGCAAAATAAAATAAACAACAAAAAATAAATAAATAAATAAAATGAAAATAAATAATAAAAATATAAACAAGACAAAAATAAATATAAAATAAAATGAAATAAAAATAAAAATAAAAATAAAAAATCCAATCTAGTATTCCGTCAACTAAGAATGATATTGATACTATCCCCGGCAACGACACCAAAATAAACTATTTGGACAAAATGGAATTACTGATGAGGAAATTAAAATTTAAATAAAATAAAATAAATAAATAAAATAATAATGCAAAAAATTCTAATAGTGTGGATAAATGCAATGGGATGGTTGTTAAGGTTAATTAATTTCACCTATTGTAGACGCATTTACTATGAATTTCCGTTAATCAGTTTCTATCCTAATTGACTTACGATCAGTTCCCCTTAATTTATTCCTTGACTCTCTCGAGGTCAAGCAATACTCTTTATTCTAAACTAATTACCTAATCTCTTAACACAAACTAATCTCGGAAAAGGTTGAAGCTCTATGGGTTCCTATGTTGACCGTATGAACCGCGTTTGTCTATCTCTAGTTTTCACTTAGCTCACCGTGTTTATGTTAAGAGGCTTTATTCACAAACCCTCTCTTGAGTTATTGTAAATCCCTAAATCAATTAATTGGTGATCAAGCAATTAAAAGCTTTAAGCACAAACAAAAACGCTAAGCAATAAAGATAGAAAACAAGATTAACATTAATCCATGAGTAAACTTATCATACAAAAAGGCTCCATTAACACCCTAGCAAAAGAAAACTAGTTCATAACTAAAGAAAAGAAAATAATAGAAGAGTATGAAGATGAGAAGACAAAAGAACAAAAAGCCATAAAGGTTTCTAACTAGAGACAAGAGATTCAGAAGAATATGGATCTGTCCGTGTTGAACTTGAGCTCTAGAATCCTTGAATCTTCACCTTCAATCTCTCTAGAAGAAGTCATCTGTCTTAGGAAAGGTGTAGGAGTGTCTAAGGATGTGTTTTCGGACCTTAAGTGTTGCTTTTTATAGTACACAAATCCCTTTTCTCGAATTTTGGCCCGAACCAACAAATTGACGCAGATGGGGTCGCGCTATAGTGCATTTGCTTGACAGTGCTAACCAACTTTACACACTTCTAAGCACTGTAGCAGTTAGAATAGTTGGAATTTGGCCTCGGAGGTAGAGATAGCGATTGTAGATCTTTGAGTAAGCTTTCTAACACAACAAGAATCACCTTAATCAGAGCTCTTGATGAAAGGTCAAACTTGATAGCATCAGAGACAAGATGAAGCTTCAATCTTATTTTGCCTTTTTTCTCCTAGAAGACTCGAGAACTAGTAAAAGTGTCCAACAACAAAGTTGAAGATCTTCTTCCCTTCTTTCCAGAGAATCTTGAATCATCATAATCCAACTTCTAGAGAGCCAGATATCGAATTTCCAATGTTGAAAGGTTCTGATTTCATACATGCTAGACTCTCTCATAGCTCCAAATTCCAACTTAAATGCTTGTATCTGATGACAATCAAAATAAGCCCAAAATAAGTATTCAAAATATAAGAAAATAACTAAAAATAAAAATACCACCCAATCTCAACTACTTAACTAAAATAAAACAAAATAGTAACTAAACTAAGTTCTTAAGTTAGTGGTTGTGATAACTCCCTTTTGTGAGTTATATTCAAAATATTTTTATTTAATTTAACTAAAAATATAACTTACCAAAGGGAGTTATCAAACTAGTAAAGCTTCGGTTACCTATCAAAGAAGGGTACAAGCCACACAAGCAACCTGCAAGAAAGTTCAACCCAAAACTCTTGTCGAAGATCAGGGGGAAATTGAAAGGTTGCTCAAGGTAAGGTTTATAAGGACAGTTAGATATATAAATTGGTTGTCAAATATAGTTTCTGTAATTAAGAAAAATGGGCAAGTTAGGATTTGTATAGATTTTAGAAATTTAAAGTTAGTTACGCCCAAAGATGAGTATGTAATGCCTATAGCCGATATGCTACCTGATGTAGCGGCTAATAAAGGAATATTAACTTTTATAGATGGATATTCATGTTATAATCAAATTCATTTAGCTAAAGAAGATATTCATAAAACAACATTTCATTGTCCAGGATCCCTTGGGATTTTTGAGTGGGTTGTTATGCCGTTCAGATTAAAGAATGTAGGTGCAACCTATCAAAGGGCAATGAAATTGGTATTCCATGATTTGATAGGCAAAAATATGGAAGTATACATCGATGATGTAGTAGTTAAGTCAACAGACTTCTCACAACACTTAGCCGAGTTAGAATAGTCCTTCATAAGAATACGATGCCATTCCTTGAAGATGAATCTAGCTAAGTGTGCTTTTGGGGTTTCAGCAAGTAACTTCTTAGCTTTCCTAGTTCACAGACAAGGAATCGAGGTAGATAAGAATAAAACAAAGTCTTTATTGGAAGCAAGACCTCCTAGAAACAAGAAAGAGTTACAAAGCTTAATTGGTAAGGTAAACTTTCTAAGGAGGTTCATAGCTAACTCGGCTGGCAAGATGAAAGCTTTTTTGCCTCTATTAAGGTTGAAAATAGTCGAGGAATTTGTCTGGGGTGAAGAGAAGCAAAAGGCCTTTGACCAAATCAAAGAACACTTTGTAAATCATGCATGAGGTGCATGATAGCATCTGTAGAGCTCACAAATCAGGCCCAAAGATGAGATGCCTAATACATAGGTACGGGTACTATTGGCTTACCATCACAACTGATTATGCTACTTATGCTAAAGGGTGTGAAGCTTGCCAATTGCATGGATGGCTCCAAAGAGTGTCAACTGAGGAACTATACGCCATAGTAAAACCATGATCTTTTAGGGGTTAGGCTATGGATTTAATAGGCAAGATTTAGGGTATGATGTTCACTAGGGAAAAAATGAGGGCTTTTGCCAAAAGAGTTTGATTTTCGGCTAGTCTTTTCCTCCCCTTATTATGCTAAGGCTAATGGGCAAGCAAAGGCTACTAACAAAGTCTTGATTGATATGATAAAAAAAAAATATAGAAAATAAGCCAAGAAAATGGCATGAAATCTTGTCCGACGTCTTGTGGGCCTACAAGAGCTCCAAGAATAATGCCATTGGTTTAACTCCTTATCGGCTGACATATGGACAAGATGTTGTATTTGTAACATCCTCAATTTTCTTTTGTGCTAAATTACCTCAATAACCCTGAGTAATTAGGCGATTAATGAGAAATTAAAGGATTAAGGTCTAATTAAAGAGTTTATGAGGTAATTTTGAAGAGAAAAGCTATGAGAACACTTAATTAAGATTAGAGAATCTATAATTAAGCAAGTCAAACTCTTAATGGCTTAATCAAACACTAATTACTAATAATTACCTTAATCAATTTTAATTAAGGGTAATTAGGCTTAATTAAAAGCTTAATTTTTGTTAATCATATTCTTGTGAGTTAATCACTAATCCTTACTTAATCAAGTTAATTAAGTTGCAAGAGTACTTAATCATATCATTAAAATTCAAATTTATTCAACTAGACAATAAAGCATTTGATGATGTCATTAAAGCATAAAGCATGAGACAAAGTTGCTTTTTGTAAGAGTTAACCATGCTTTGTCTCCCCCATTCATCCAATTTGTCCTTTTAATCCTTAATTAAAACAAGATAACACAAATGACACAAAAATATCTCCCTCCCCCTTGCCTATATGCTACGGCCATGAACACACACACACACACACACACCCATTGTTCATTTTTCAACTTCTATTCTCTCTCTAGTTCTCAAACTTTCTAATCTCTCTCTGCATTTCTTCTTCCTCTTCTTCATCATTCTCCATCACCATAACCAAATCTTCTTTACTTAGCCCTCCAAAGATCACCTTTTGTTATCTTTGGAGACAATATCTACACATTACAAGCTTCATTTTCATAAGAACTCAAGAGCTCTTTCCTTTTCCATTCAAAACTGCCACTTTTGCCACATGGAGGAGCCATCATCTTCTTCATTTCCTCCTTCAAGAAGGTGTCATTTTCAACACTAGGTAGTGATCTTTCATTTCTTCTTTTTATTACACAAGAAAGCTTGAAGATTGGCTCACGCCATGGCCAAGAATTTCAAGTGACAACTTGAGAAAGAACTCCATGCTCTTCATGAGCAAAGTTTCCATTTTTAGTAAAGTTTGATTCTTTGAGTTGTTTCATGAGATCTTGTGTGTTCCTCTTCTTAAATGCTTCAAAAGTTATTGTTTTTCTCATATGATGCATGTGTTTTGATATTTTTGTGAATTGTGTAAAAGGAAATATGCTTTCTTGGTGGTGTTTATGCTTAAAGCTAGTTTCTTTCGTTATGAGGAGTTTATGGTTGAAAGATCCTCCTTTTACACCTTCTTTATGATTCTTGGTGTGATCAAGAACATTCTAAAGCATAAAACTTTAAAAAGTTTGCTTCTTGATGCACTAAAGGTGGCACTATGTCTCATATGTTTCATAAAGTTTTATTTTGTTTTTCTTGAAGACAAGAATATGTGTAAAGATCAAAACTTTCCCAAGATATAAAGCTTTCTCAACATAAAAATAAGAACTTGTCACTTGATGTCATAAATATTGAATATTGCAGATAAAACACTTCACAAAATTTCAAACTTTCTTTAAGAATGTAACTTTTGGTCATAAAAAGGTAAACTTGCAACTTTACCTTATGAAGATTAAATCTTGAGTTAAAAATATTGACTAAAGTGTTTAACTTTCTCCAAGAATTAATCTTTTAAGTCCTAGAGCAACTTTAAGTCATAAAGTTGGAATCTTAAATGTATAATATGATTAAAAGTTTCAACTTTTTTAAAGAATAAGACTTTTTAGCCATAAAGTTAGCATCTTGTATTATTATTGCATAGAGTTTGAATCTTGGAGACATGAATATAATACAAAGATTCATACCTTATTAAAGCATGAAACTTTATAATCATAAAGGTGAAATTGTGTCATTTTATTTAAATAAGATTGAATCTTATAATTTGTTGGAATAAAGATTTCTTTTTGATGACCAACAAACACATGGTACTGTTGGGTTCATGAGTATGGTTATGTGTTGTCATAACCCAAGGGACTAGAGGGATCTCAAAATCTTTTGGGAATAGAAGTATGATTAGGGCTTCTGAGCATATCATGAACCTAAGAATAACTAGTGTGCTTTCTTAAGGAAACTAAAAGATTGGAATGCAAAATGTGGGTTAAAACACAATATTAGGCTTCCACCACCTTAGAGAGGAAAAGAAAAATAAGTGTCAAACTTTGTTAACTTTAAGACACTACTCCATAAGATGTATACATAAGATTGTTATGAAATTATTTGGTAGAAATGAATCCCTGAGGCAAAAGGTGACTTCATTCAAGAATCAAATAACTAAAAGTTTACAATACACATTCGTATTGAACTATGTGGTTCTCTCATGTGCAAGCATGAAGAATCACATGATGATTCATAAAACTTCTTGCAGAGGGAAAATGCACCCATAGACACTCATTAGGGTATGAATGTATGATGCTACTAAGCATAATGTCTGATAAGCCTTATCGAGAATTCTACTCGTGATTGAGAATTATTGATGCTTGATAAGGTGATATGAAATGGATTTTTTTGTTGTTAGTTGAAATTTCCATGTTTGGCAAATTTTGGAGAAGCTTTGATCTAGCCGTTATGCTGCCAAATTTCTGTTAAAAATGTGGACTTAGAAATATTTCTTATGCATATGTAGCCTATTCTTGAGAAATGATGCATTGAAAATGAATGATGTAATGTCAAGTATCATGTTACGAGAATGACAAAAATGTTTGGACATAATCCTTCTTAAGGGAAGGTGATCCACTAAGACTTAAAAACCCTCTAATGTGGAGGCAAGGGGCAAAAAAGAGGACTCTCCAACTTAGAGGCATGTAAATGCACTTGTCAGCTTAGTCTGATTTTATATTAGTATTGTGTGGCGACGACAACGAAATGAGCTCATGTCCAATAGCAATATATTCTAAGGGAAAATAAAGAATGTTAAGAACATGCTAAGAATGAAAGTAAAGTTAATGAAAAACTCTAGTCAAGTCCATATGGTCACATGATAGTGCACACATCTTTATTTCCTCATATGCATGGTCATGACTATTGATGTTATGCTTAGTTCATATGATTCTATTCTATGTCCTTACGTTGCTTATGCCATTTTTATTAGATTAAATCTAAAAGAAAACCACTTCGGAAACTATGTTTTCAAAATCATTAAAATTGAATCTACACATGTTCAACGTTTTTATAAATAGACCCGAAGTGGTTGGGATGACGACGATGACACAGTAATTGTCTAGTCACGATCCTATTGAGAAATCTTGTATTTCTCATTCCTACATTTCCATGTCATCTTTCGAGGATGTCGGCGTTGAGCAATGTGGTGATTTACATTGAGTTTCCAATATGGTATTAGCACTTTAACCCAGTACCGAATGCCTCTGTGATAACTGCGAGAGCAGCAATGAGGGTCTACATCTTTCATAGCTGTCAATTTCGTGCACCTGTTATAGGTTCGTTCTTCCACCCTCGTAAGCTGCATCATGACATCACCTTGGATGAAATACGTCCATGTTTCCATCCTCCGAGATACCCCACTGATGGAGAGTCTGACTTGGACACGTGGTTGACACCAACTATTTTTGTGGAGTCCAACCCATCGGAGTCATCTTACCCGACCTACTCTATGGAGACTGACCCTTCGAAGCTATCGTACCCCTCGGTGATTCGCTTGACTTCGGATTCTTCTGCTTCTTCTACTAGCCCAGCTCCACCCCCAATTCGAGGACGTAGATTCATTCATACGCGTATTGTACCCCATGGCATAAGTGTGCCCATGGAGAGGGACATAGAGATGATGCACTCGGTGGTTTTAGGAACAGATACCTTCTGTTTAATGGTTGATATGGATGGCGCATGCTGAGCTGATCACGAGGATAGCCTTTTTTGTGGTAGTTATAAGGTTATCATTTTCTATATGGCATGTATAAGTGGTCGAGTATTTTCCTTTCATGATGTATATGGTTAGGTTATCTTGTAGGGCCAATAGTAGATATCGACCCCTAACTTATTATGTAGAGCTTGTCATGCTACTATTAACTATATCTAACTATGATGGATATGGAATGGTATTATAGTATTATGTTTATTCAAGATGTTTGTTCTTTATGATGCCTTATTTATTTTATAGCACTACATGTATGAGATATCGACGTTTGGTATTATACGTTCACAACCCGCTCATAGCTCTTATTGTTTTTGAAAGGTTTATTTCACTATTGCTCAAAAAAAAAAAATTACCCTTATTTTCAATATAAAGTAATTTCAAGCAATAAAGTTAATTCCGTGAGCAAATGTAAAAACTAGTAATTCCATAATCTTCTTGCTTAAGCATAGTATGGGACTATTAGAGTGTTACAGTGTTACCTCTAGAATTAGCTATGAAGTCATTCAGGGTACCAAAATAATATGAATTACAGCCAAAAGAGTATTCACAGGCTATGTTTCAAGATTTAGAATCAGCCAATGAAGATAGATTGATGGCTTTGGAAAATCTCCAAGCTAATAAAGCCAAGGTATCAAAAATATATAACAAGAAGGTTGGGTTAAAACATTTTTCCGAAGGTGATCTGGTGTGGAAGGTAATACTACCTATCGAAACTAGAAATGCTAAATTTGGCAAATGGTCACCCACTTGGGAGGGTCCTTTTATTGTTACCCAAGCTGTGTATGGTGGTGCATATAAACTATCTACTCTCAAAGGGAAAGAATTGACAAGAAGTATTAATGGGAAATATTTAAAAGGATATTATCTCATCATGGGTAATTCCATTAATATTCAAAAGGAATAAAGGGTCAGCCACAAGCTGACTAAGTAGCTATAAAGAATACATTACAAAAAGAAAAACAAAATCTAAGTTACTCAGGCTGTAATTCAGAGGGCTTGTCAAAAGAGTCATTTGTAGCAGGATCTTCTTCTGGTTGGCCTTGGCTAGCTTCGTCAGGATAAGCTGTCTTAGACTGGTTTTCACCATCAGTACTAGGTCGAGCTTGGAGAATTGGGGTTGAATTAGGCACGCTGTTAGAATCAATGGCCAAAACCTCTAATTGGGCTCGCTCGAGGGAGATAGACATTATGATTATGTCACTGATCATGGTGGCCACTGCTGCATTGGCCGCTTTCTTCTCAGCTAAAGCTAATAAATTTCCATATTCAGCCCAGGAGAGTTCTACTTCGACCAAGCCTCGAATGCCATCCTCCACCTTGTGCTGCAAAATTGGCTCCCTTTCTTCTAGGGTGTGGATCTCCCTAGCCAACACCTTAACCTGGTTATACAACTACAGCTTATGCTTGGAATCAGCCTTGAGATCAGTTATGACAGCAGAAAACTCAGGTTGCAACTAGTTGAGCTTTGCTTGTAGCCAAGCAATCACTTGGTGGATCTCTTCGATCTAGCCATGTACTACTTGTTGCCGCTGTTGTTTGGCTTTTTGATTGAGATTCACAATCTAAAATTGGCTTTGAAAGCTTTCTTTCTATGATCATAGGTCAGATAGCTGATGCAAGCCTTGAAGATTGGAAGACCTGCACTCTTCATGAACCTTGTACTAGAAGACCAGGGCCTCTAATTTCACAGCCAGATGTTGGGAAGCTTCCTTAACTTCGGTAGACACTGAAGGATCAATCGAGCTGGTAACCCTTAGAAGAGATTTCTATAAAATAGCCGAGATTGTAGGGTCTGTTAGGAACGTGCCCTGAAAATGCTCACGCATGGTTTCTAAATGGCACGAGATAGGAGAAGATGTTTGATCAACTACGGGAGATAAGAAATACCTATCTAACTCTTCGATCGACATGGTTATATCTTCTTCCTTGTCTGTTGTAACAATGGAGATAGGTCGGCTAGCTATAGTTACTAAGGCAAGGGAACTTCCAACCTTGTATCTTTTTCTTCTTCACCCTTTGATCCAAGAATCATCGCCCTTCGAAGTCGAGATCGGGCCTTGGTCTTCTTTGCTTTGACTACATGAGGAAGGAAGGTGGCTTTGGCTTTGCATTTTTTCTACAAAACAAGTAACAAAGATCATAAGAAATACATAGAAGGGATAGGTAAAAAAAAAATAGTCCACGAGACTTACCGCTCCAGATTCCGGTGCTGGGAGAGCCCTAGATAGAAGGGCCACCACATTCGGAAAAGCTATACTGATCGGTTGGGGAAAAAGGGGTTGTTGAGGACTCTTCCTAGATTTGTGAGCATTGTTGTCCTAGATGGTAGGTCTAATAGCCTCCACACCTTTGGATTTTTTAGAGGTTTCTGCAAGAAAGAAAAGATAATTAGTCATATGCCCAATAATAAAAAGTGTTGGAACAGGAAGGATGCTTTGTACCAACCCGACTTGCCAAGCCAAGCATTGAGGATTGTAAGGTTTGGCAGAGATGTGGTTGTATCTTTACCTTGGTTTCACTCCGTTGAGCAGATCATGCGATGTGAACATGCCTTTGTATAGCAAAGACAAGAAGAGAGCACCAAGATTAAGGTAGCTTTGGCTAAGGATAGCCAATACATATAGGGTGAATTCTGCTACCACAGCCACCGAGCTAATGCAGACAAAGAAATGACATATGCAAAAGAGAAGAAACGCCTAATGCTCTATGTCTCCTACTGGATCGCTATCCTTGTTGAAAGTATTAATGAAGGTGGAGTAGGCATTGTTCTTCTTATTGACTTGAAAGCCCAAGTTTGTGCCAAGAACATCATGGAGACATGACATCTCATCTCCATCTACTGGCAATCCAGTGATTGCTGCCACGTCATGCAATGTCGGACTCATCATCCCAAAGGGAAAGCAAAAAGCATTTGTCGACGTATTCTAGAATGCTAGGAAGCTGTAGAACAAGCCAAAGTTAGGAGGAAGCTCTTTCATTGACAAGAGGATTTTGTTGTAAATCCCAATTTTCTTCCACTCGTCCTCGTTCTCAACGACTACTCAGTCGAGCCATTGGATATACGAATCTGAGGTGCTAGCTAGGCCATTCAGTAAGCTTGGAAGGGCAGTTCTAGATGTGGTACCACGAGGTGGCCAAAGGTAGTTCATACCTAGGGGGAAAGATGAAATAGTCAACTTTGGCTGTGTTCTGGTCCGATGAATGTAGGATGGGCTCGAGAATGAATCTCTTATTCTCATCGTCAAAAACCCTAAGAGTGGAAAGGCTAAAGATTTTAGAAGAAGGTGCCATATTATTCTCTGGTGATGATCCTATGGACAAAAATGAGGAAGAAGAAGATAAAGAATCACACACTGAAGGTTCACGATCTCCAGAGATATTGGGGTTGGCCGAATTTGAAGAAGCTGAAGACATGGCTAATGTAGAAGTGTGATATATGTTAAAGGCATACACAGGTTAGTGAAGATAAAAGTGGGACAATGAATGTTTGCTGGGTAATTTTATATTCTTTAGGACTTCCTAACTAGTCGTTACTGTAGCAGGTAAATAGCTAACAATTATTTGGATTAGTAGGGAGTAGAAATCTAGCCGTTGCATTAAACCAACCTAAGCACCAAAGTCAGCTAACTTACTGTAGAGGCCAATATGTTAGCACCAAAAAATCATCTAGTGCCATTGGCTAAAGATAAAATTTGGCCAAATGAGGGTATAACGTATTCCCTAGCATTAGCTGAACCATCAACTTAGCATGGCTAAAAGAGTAATGGCCGAGGGAAATAATTAAAGCGTTACTCAGCCAAGTCCAAAGCCAAAGGGTTAATCAGCTTAGAAAGAGAAACTAGCTTACAATGCAAAGTGGGGGATTTAGAAATGGCAAGGCATGAGTAAAAGCCTCTAAGCCCAAGTCAACAAGCAAATATGTGGATAGTTTTTCCAGACTTCGCTTAGGAAAACCAAGGCAACCAAGGAGCACATGGTCAGAATGGTTACTCAAGAGCAGTTATGAAAGAGGACCTACCTATAAATAGAGCAAGACTTAGCCATTTAAAGGAGGATGCCCGGAATTAAGACCTTTACTTGTCAATTTATCTTATTTTACTTGTACCTTTATTTGGCTTTCCTTTACTAGAACTTTTATCTTTTCTAATTCTAGTCTTTTATCGACCTCTTGGGCTTAACACTTGTACCAAATCCTTTCCTCAAACTTTCCACATGGATTGGTCATGGGAGTTTAAGAAGGATCTAGTCCTTTCCTTTACATTCATTCATTTCTATAAGCTTTCCACATGGATTGGCCATGGAAACTTGAAAAGGATACTTTTTGTAATCGGTTAATGATTTAATATAAGTCTTGCCGAGTACAATCCATCCATCCTTTACTTGTGTTTTTGGTTACTTTTACATTTGATCTTAGCCAAGTGCTTTCTTTGAGTAACTTATGAACTTATATCCAAGCAGTAGATTTACCCCCTTAGAGCAATCATTTGACACTTGAAATTATAAGGACTTTGGCTAGCTGATTTCAAGGTTTGGCATGCCTAGCACACCTAAGAGCTGAGAAATAGCCCAAACAGTAATTCTTCAAGGTAATTAGTAATGCAAACATATAGATATATCTAAATTGACTTAAACGTTGACCATAAGCACATCATTCACTCATAATTAAGGCCCAAAGGTGGGAACTCAATTGGGTGTGACTCCGAACCAACAGGTAGATCTCTGGAAGTGTCTGAAGCTACAAAAGACACCAATCTAACATTAATATGCTTTTAGAAACTAAATTTAGTTTAAACTAACTCCTACACTCAAAATCCCTAATCTTATGATTTCTAACCCCTTCCTCAACATCTTACTTAAACTGTAAATCCATGGAAGAAATAACTAATCCATGATAAAGGAAGATATGCTCAAGAACTCACCTCAAAACATTGGAGAAGAAATTGGAGCGAGAGGAGAGTGGTGAGTCTACCTCAATCTTCACTTCCTCTTACTTCAAGAGGATAGAGAGATATATTTGAAGGAGAATATGATGTTAAAGGAGGGAAATAATGAATTTGGTAAAAAATCTAGAAGGGAAAACATAGAGGAGTAATGAACTTTTTAGGGGTGGAAAGAAACCTAAAAAGAAGCAAGAAGGAGAGAAATGGGAAGGGTTCTCCCTGTTTTGGGGCAGAGCCCCCTTTTTTATTTTTTTTTTCCACCGCCTTCTCTATGCTCGAGCATGACTTGCTACGCTCGAGCATAGTGGAGGCCCGGAATCCCCCTTGTCTTTGCATGGCAACATGCTTGAGCACAAGGTGTTGCACTCAAGCATGGCCCATAGCTAGGAATTCCCTTCGCTCTGCTTGGTAGCATGCTTAAGCACATGAAATGTATACCATGTATAGAGTATACTTAAATCAAGTAAGGATGCAAACACAGACCAAGCAAAAGGTTTAAGAACCAATAAAAGTGATAGTTTAAAAAAACTAAAAAATTCAAAACCAAAGCTTTTAGAAAATCACTTCAAGCAAGGAACAAACTAGTTTACGGGTAATTTCTAATGGACCTTAACATAACTCTTTATATTAAGTGTTTATTAGTGTGATTAAAGTGTGTATTAAGTCCAATAGTCCATAGCCGAAGTTCATGTCCATAGCAAAGATACTCCAAAGTATAGGGTAAGACCATAAAGGTCTCAAATAAGTCCATAGGAGTCACAAAGACTCAATATAGTCCATACGTAGTTCAAACAAGGTCCATAAGCATAGGTAATACATCCAATAGTCCGTGACTTCAAGAGCAAGGGTCATAGTTCATTTTATTAAGTCTTAAGTGTCTTAAAAGTTATTAAGTCTTAATGGTGCCAAAAAAAAAAATAAACACATAAACATAGCTAATTTAAACATGTCCAAAGGTTTGAAACATATGTTTGGTAACTCAGAAAACTCTTTAAGAAAATTACATATCACTTGATGGATAAAATCATCAAGAAAGCCTATTTAAAGAAACATTTCCATAAAAAGGCTTTCAAGAGTTTTCAAAACATCAAACAAATTATATGAAAACCAATAATAGCAAGAAAATAATTACATAGCTTATTTTAGAGGGATTGCTTAAACCACCCTTAAGTGAATATTAAAGATGTTTTGGTTCTTTAACATTATAGATTCAAGTTTCAATCAAGAATCATGAAACAAGCACTCAAATAAATATCATATACATAATAGGATTAATGTTTAATCACAAGACCAATTAAAGAAACTCACATGTTGGCTAAGAGAGTCATGGCTGAGGCTATAGATAAGCCAAGACCAAGGTTATTTCACCTTAAAACTTCACAAACATGCACACAAGGCTTCCTCACATGAAAGTACACTATTTGAAGTATCAAATCAACACTTTAAATTTGCTAAATTGGTGAGGCTAAATTATTTGAATGTTGTCCAAAATAGGGCAAATTTGAAACCTTAAAAGAAAAGGAGATTTAAGGTTCAAGAATTCAACTCTTTCAAGGATTAAGCTTCAATCATGCAAGATAAAGATATTAAGACATTAATCTTCACCTTTAAAAAATCTCCATAGAGAACACCTATAGACATAGCCATCCATGTGTTTACATATTATGGTGTAAGATTTATACATGGTCCTCAGCAACATAATTGGCATTTCTACTTTTAGTTGCAAGCAATGGTTTGAGAATCCAGTAAAACACTACTAGAAACAAGCAAAATTCTGACGGAATTACCGACAGAAAAGTTAGTGATAACAGTCGGTGACATTTTTACCGACGAAATCATCGATGAAAAAAATCTGTAGATAATTAGCGCGTCAGAAAAAAGAAAATCCAATATTACCGACGAATATTCATATTCGTCGATAATAATGATTATTATACTATCGGAATATGTCGTCGAAAAAAAAATTAAAAACGTCAGTAAATGAACTTCAAAAAGCGTCAAGGAGGCATTTATACCAACAAATTACTGATACTTACCGACGAAAAATCCATCACAAATTTTGGAAAATAATAATATTTATTCTAATTATTACAGACGAAAATTCCGCCGGCAAGCTAAAATTTTTTTTGGCTGTTTTGTTTTATTAAAAGTTGAAATTAGTAGTTAAAATTCTCAAATTATTGTATTAATTATCCATAAATTTATATAATTAAAAATATAATAAAATATAGAATGTATAAACTATCAATTAAATAAAAAATTTCAATAACAAAGAATAAAAGAAAACTATCAATGTACAATTCTAAATACATAAAAAACCATAAAAACTACGAATACTGATCAGCATTAGTATGTGAAATGTCCTTAGAGTCATTGGGCATGTAGTCATGTAGAGAATGCGGAGGCGGTGATGGTGGAGGTGCAGGTGATGGAAGCTGTGCACCAAACGACGAATAGCCACTCCACATATGCTCGAAATAGGAGTATATCGTCATCACCTTCTACTCCATGGGCTACAGTTGTTGGTTCCACTGCTCCTTTTCCTTCACGTGTTGCTCTTAGAGCTCCATATACCTCTTATTGGCCTCCTCGACCCACCCTTGCACTAATGCGTTCAATGCATGTCCTTGATTGCAAATGTCCTCCACATTAGCACTAGGAGGTACACCTCCTAACACAAGGCTGGAGAATAAGACCTGCTATATGTTATCCCGATACCGTAAATTCGACCCTTGTAGCGGCTACCAATTGTCTGCACCCATATGTCATCATCAGTAATAGGCAGGCTAACAACAGTGCTCCCATCCCCCTGCTGTGACTGTTGTGATCAAGCCTCGGTCAGTCGTTGGGTGAACTCATGCTATAATTGGAAAAAACAAAACAAATTAAATTAGACTTAAATAATAGAAAATAGGATAAATTAAAAGTATTGGAAACTAAAATTACAAGTACTTACGTACATGATCTCCGACCGAGTATTGACCCATTAGGACTTATCCTACTTCCAGGTGTGGGTCTCCATAATAACTCCCTTCGAATTGGCAGCCTATTCATCGTCTTCTCCTATATTTCAAACAATTTTAACATGATAACATAATATTTAATACAAAAATTATATAACTAAATAAGTGTAAAGATGATATTTACCATCCTCACCGCATGCCCTAAATGGTAATGGAGCCTTTAGTGTATAATGAGCCACCTTGAGCTAATCCTTTGCTTGCCTGAGCCTTCACCTGCTTTACCTTATACTCGGGCGAGTCCCAATATGCCCTGAGTGCTTGGAGGATGTCCTCAGTGAACTAGTGGGTGCTAGAATCATTCTCATGAATGACGTAAAACATATCGCAGAGCTGCTTGCCGGCCCTGGTCCTCCATGCCTTGTAGATCCAGGGCTCCTCGCGTGGATCAATAGTGAAGGAGCACTACACACAAGTAACACAATAATCAGCTCCCTTATAATAAATAAGCATGCATAAGAATTAAAAACAAATTTAATAATAAAAAATATTTATTTTACCATCTACTCTCTCCACCACATTTGCTGTGTAGCCTTAGGGTATATGGACCACAGAAGTTATCTTGGAACACCTGTGTAGGCCTGGAGCTAGTAGAATGCAATTGTATAAAAAATAATGGACTAAGTCAAGTATCTATTAATTAAATTTTCTATCACAATTAAAAATTCATAATAAATTGAAATTGGAAAATACTTGCCAGGACTTATCATCATATCTGAGCTCCATGTACTGGTTTGTGGAGCCCTGAAAGGGGGCGGATGATGAGGCCTGGGCACCTTGCGAACCAGGCTGGCTAGAGGTAGGAGAAGGAATGGAACCAAGTGCGGGTGATGTGCGATCCTCACCTCCTGGAGGTGGAGGTGGAGGTGGAGATAGAATAGGCTTAGGGGGAATGAAGGCTGAGATCTTGGCTTTATATACCCAGGGTTGGGTATCATAACAAACTCCTGGCCATGTTGAGGACGACCAGGAAAGGTAAATACAATAAGAGGGGTGGGAGTAATGGACATCAGTATAGTGGAGGTGGTGGATGGAGCTTGAGTGCCAGGGGCGTAGACCATGCTTCCTTGGTCTACCTCTGCCTCATCCAGAGCCCGATCCTTGTCCTGCCATAGATGACTTGTATAGTATCTTTGTAAATCAGTAAACGTATACAACAAACATAATATGTATATAAATATAAATGCAAAGAATTAAACTGTAACGCCGAATAGATATGCACAAAATTGAAAACGTAAAAGATATATTAACTAAATGAAGACACAACACACTTAGCACCCTTAGTTTGCATTTTATTACCATCCTCCAGTTAGATTTGCATCTTTTAGTATATGGTAGGTAATAAACTTGTCTTGCATTCTGGGCGATGATAAATAGATCAATTTTCCATATCTTTTAGTATGGTTAATCTTAATTATTTTACAATGATTATGTTTACATGTTCCCCTGGGACGTGTTGGATTATACCATTTGCAAACGAATAGCACAACCCTTTTAAGAGGTTCACCAAGGTACTCCAACTAAAGTATTTTATTAACCACTCCATGCTAGTCACTTTTTCCATCTCCACTATCTCCCCTAGCACAAACCCTAATGCTGTCAATTTTCTTTCCTCTTCCCTATTCCTTTGTATGAAATTTGTAACCATTAACATGGTTTATTAGCCAACTTGTAGCTATGGTTTTCGAACCCCAAGCCAAATTGTACAAATGAGGATTGGTTATATCATTCCTCTAATCATACACCTAAGTATAAATATTAGAATACCATTCACATAACACTACAAAAACAAAAATGTGAATAGTAAAATAAATTCACCATATGACATACAAATGATTTAAATCATTTGAAAAATTATTCAAGGGATTGTTGACCATATAATTGTTCAAAATACCTATAAACATTGAACAGAGTACAAGAGAAGACACATTGTCATAATTTATCATTATATAGGATTTGGGGAATTAGATAGCAAATAATACAAGAAAATAGTTTATAGTTACCTTCTAAATGACTCTACCTCATCACAGTTTAGCAAGATATGTAAATGTGCAGATTTCTATTCACTCCCAATCAACCATCGATCTTTACATTGTCCAGCAGCATGACCATGTTAGTTGAACACTGACAAAATTGGTTCGATTGAGCTTTTACCACCATCGTCATTCTTACCAACTCTGGTTCTCCTAGATTGGACATACGGCTAGGAGCAAAAGTTAGATGTCTCTTCGAAATGTATGCTTGCATATTGATCCCTCTACTTTAGCTCTATTCTTTATCGTTCTTTTGAACTGTCCTATTTCTTGATGAGAAAGTTTATTTGTACATGCAGTTAGGACGAATTTTTGATGCATTACCAACCTTTTTTTTCAATTACCAACTTTTTGAATTAAAGTTACTAACTTTTTTGACTGAGTTATCAACCAGTTGCAGCATACAAACATCAACATTTTTTCTTAATTACCAACTTTTCAAACTAAAATTACCAACTTATTTGACTGGGTTACCATCCAGTTGCATGCAAAATATCCTATAATATTATGCTATAACTAGTTGGTAACTCAGTCAAATAAGTTGGTAACTTTAGTTTAAAAAGTTAGTAACTGAAGAAAAAAGTTGGTAATGCATTGGATGTGTCCATTTTTGCACGTCCAAATAATACAACCTTTTCTTGATCGAATGGTTACATCCACCATATTGAACTGACCGACATGCCCATGCTTCATATGCCAAGTGTACAAGCAAGTGCTCCACAGAGTAAAAAAAAAAAAAAAAAACTAGGAGGAAAGATTCTCTCTAACTTACAAAGATTAATGGGAATGTTCTTCTCCATCACCAAGAGATTATAGATCCTAAGGGTCGATGAACACAAATCTTTGAAATACTCACTTAACTCAATTAATGGCCTCCAAACATGATCATACAGTTCTCTTAATACAATAGGCAGCAAACACTCCATAAATACATAACAATCGTGACTTTTCATGCCAAAAAACTTCCCTTGTGCAACATTTACACAAAGGTCAATGTATAACTAGGCTTAGGCTTAGACCAACTACCATCTCTTAAGGGTTGTAAATTTAACTCAGGGTGTCTACAATACTCCTCTAAATCCATTCTTACTTTCTCATTGTCTTTAGTTCAATCACTATTCATCACAGCATGGATGATATTATCAAATATATTCTTCTCAACATGCATCATATCTAAATAGTGACGAACTAAGTGATCCTTCCAATAGGATAATTCCCAGAATATACTTTGTTTGGTCCAGTTGTGTTCTACCGCATCTCGACAATCTAATGGATTTCCCAACTTCTATAATCTTTGAAAGTTGCATAACCCCAACCCAAATTTGCTGGTCGGTAAGTCTATTAAGAGCTTCCTCACTCTCTATAGTGTTCTTTCTAAATTCATACCTACTATGCCTATAAGTACTATCCATATCTAAAAACCTCCTACGATAGTCAAACCAAGAATCCTTTCCACCATACTTCAAAGTTAATGCTTTTGTGTCCTCCATACAAATTGGACATGTCAATTTTCACTACGTCATCTATCTAAACAACATCCCGTAAATTGGAAAACCATTAATGGCCCACATCAATGCTACCCGTAGCATAAAATTCTGCTTGGTTGAGATGTCATATGTCAAAACACCATCACACCATAACTCATTTAACTCGACAATTAAAGGTTAGAGATAGACATCAATATTGGCCTTGGGATTATCGGGATATCGGGATCGAGGATTATACAAGTTAAGAACAAGTAAAGATCTTTCATACACATTTCAGGTGAAAGATTATCAGGAGTAACAATCATAGGCCAATAAGAATATGGTTTACTAAATTGATTGTTAGGAGTAAAATAATAGGCACATAGCCCTAACCTAATATTGTATGGATCAGATGCAAAGTCGGGATAGGTTCGATCAAAATTTTGCCAAGCTTTACCATGAGAAGAATGTGTCATTATACCATCACTCCTTCAGTTGTCAAAGTGCCACCTTATGTAAGGTACTGAACTCATTGATGCATACAATCTTTTAAGTCTAGGGATTATAGGCAAATAGTACATTTTTTTATGTGGAACATCTTTATACATCACACTTCCCCTTTTTTTCAGCTTAAACCTAGGCTTTCCACAAAATTTACAATGAGTCAAGGCAGCATCATGTTTGTAATAAAAGCATATGCCCATTCAAATAGCAATCAATCTTTACTTCATTCAACCCAAGCTTAGAAACTAATCTTTTGGCTTGGTAAAAGTTCTTTTGGGTTGTTTCTGGATATGGACTAATCTCACTCAGTAATGAAGCCTCCTGATAAAAGGAACTTTGATTTTGTTTCGTCTCTAACTTATTACTCAATATTTTTACTATCAAAGACAACTGGGAATGCACATACCCTTCCCATAAAAGCCTATTCACTACCTTTGACAAACTACAAAATCTCTCATCATTTGAATTAGGAGCCTCTTCGAAAGGTGTTGAATACATTCCAAAGTTATGGATAGCAGCATCGAAAATTATTCCCTGATAATGACTACGATTATCCTCCCAAGTCACATTACCACCCTTTGTTACCTACATGGGCCCTAGTCGAACTACTTCCAACGTAACCCACACCAAATTGATTCTTTGGTGAAAGGATTTTCCCATATTCAGTCCAAACCCAGTAATCAAACTTAAATTTATCCTTGTATAAGTAATATCTAATAGACTCAATGTCTAAAAATCTCCTACATTTACATTTACAATAAGGACACCTAATTGTCCCTTCACGTGTAAACTACTCTATTTGAACACAGGCCATTATGAATTATTCAACCTCATCATAAAATTCAGGTTTAATCTCGCCCCAACCTGGGTGCAATCTATCATACATCCATGCTCGACAATGTCACACACCTGTAGACCAATATAATCACACATCAATCAAAAAATTTGGATAGAGTCTCTCTGTCAATTAGGAGTCCCCGCTTATTATTTATACAATAATTTTTCAGTCCATATTGATATTTTAATATTTCAGTCCACAATAACAATATTTATTTAATTGAAGTAGTATTGTAAGTGTTCAAAAGGATTTGGGCAGAGTCTCCCCTTAAATTAGGAGCCTCCACAAAAATTAATTCAGCAATTCAACACAAATAACAATTATTTATTATAAAATAATAATTATTTAATTTAAAGAATATTTTAAATGATAAAAAATATTTGGGTAGAGTCTCCCCTTAAATTAGGAGCCTCCACAATAATTAACTTAACATTTCAACACAAATAATAATTATTTAATGTATAACAATAATTACTTAATTCCAAGATTATTTTAAATGAACAAAAATATTTGGGTAGAGTCTCCCCTTAAATTAAGAGCCTCCATAAAAATTAATTCAGCATTTCAACACAAATAACAAACACATACAATCATGCAAATTAATCAATTAGTCCTAAATATTGTTCTAGAGCGCATCCCTTTACTTCACATAATGCAAGCACACTACACCATAGCACACAATTCAAACAATAGGAAGGAACTCTAAGCCTTCCTCCAGTCATACAATCCCATCCTCCTTCTTCCATTCTACAACTCTATCATAGAAAATTTAAGTCTCTAATATTTAAGAAAACACAGAGTTAAAAATTGAGTATCATGTACATACCTAATATGCCACAATACTCAAATCAATGAATGCACCACAATAGAAGCACTCCAAGTGCTCCAAATAAGATCTATAACAATCAACATAACACAATAAGTTAAGTAACTAACTAAGAAACTAAAAACCTTGAGTAAAGAAATGGAATTAAAAAAAGGCTAAATAAAAAAATAAACCAATTAAAATGCTCAAAAACATACCATGAACACAATGGCGGTCTCCAACGGTGAAATGGAAGCTTTGGCGGTGGAGAAATGGTCAATAGCCATATGCAAGGGTGAGAAAGAGAGAGAGAAATAGAAAGTAGACATAGAAAGAGTTAGAAGGAGGAAGAAGAAGAATGGGGATCGCATTTTAATATTCAGGGTTAAAATTAACGATTCATTTCATTAATTCAATATTAGGGACGGATTTTCCATCAGTAAAAAGCTAATGAAACAAATCATTTTATTAATCAACCATTACTAACGGATTTTCCATCGGTAATATGGAAACCGAAAAGACGGTGGCAGTTAGTCAAATTTTCAAATACCGACGGAAAAATCCATCAGTAATATTAAAGAAACAACAAAGATAATAAAATAATTACCGATGAATTATCCGTCGGTAACATCAGTATATTAATGTATTTACCGACAATTATTCCGTCGATAACATGTTTATGTTTTAAAGATTATATGTTGAATAAATAATTCCATACTAACGAACATTCCGTTGATAATTATTTAATTTACTGATAGATTTGCCATTAGTATATTTTCAAATTTAAAAAATATAAAATAAAAATTCAAAAAAAAATAAGCAACTGAATATCCGTCCGTAAAATAGTTGCACCATTACATGCAAACATTTACCGATGCCTTTACAAATGAATTATATTTCCATTAGTAAAATCTCACGTCAATTCTTGTTTTAAATTTTTTTTTACGATTTATCTGTCGATATTACCGACGAATCATTTCTATTAGTATTTTCCATCAATTGTTGGCTAGTTTCTAGTAGTGAAATTTAAAGTATTGAAAAAATTTTTAAGATACATAAGCTCCTCTTTCAACCATGTTATTGGTCGTTTTATCAATCTCATCTGAGCTTCAATATTATTTTAATTTGTTGGACCTTCAATCATGTCAAATATATGTAGCTACTTATTTCATTAACAATATTATTTAAATGAGTTAATATTAATATTTTCTCTAAGATATTCTTTATCTCGCATGCGTTGTTATAAATTTGAATATGTATTATCAACAATTTGTTTGACTAGATTATCAACAATGTTTGAATATGTATTATTTTTGTTTAATTTGTTATGTATTGTAACTTATTATGTCCACCTTAACATTACATATTACTATCTAATAAAATGCATCATGACCTTAACTTATTAAATAATTTAAAAGTAAAAAATATTTTATTTCTCCAATATAAAAATAAATTTAATTTCATATTTCTAAAAATCTTAGATAAATTAATCAAAATTAGAGTCACAAAAATTATTTTATTATGAGCTAACAAATTAGATTAAAGATTTGTTAACTAGAGGTCTCATGTTCGAGTCCTAGGTATGTAGCTGTATTAAAATTTGAAAGAGAGAGTTTTGCTATGCAAGTGGTCCTATCTGACTCAAGTAAAATTCCCTCTGGTAGGAGGATACCAATAGTTTCAATCAAAAAAATTAGATTAAAGATTAATGTTGTTATGTGAAACTAAAGAAAGTGTCACGTACAATTAATTTTACTTGAGGATGTTAAGGCCGCTTATTCCTTTAAAATTAAATGCTAAATAATTCTGAAGTAAAGTTATTTAATACATTAATATTTTGAAGATAAATTTAATTTTTCACTTTCTTAAAATTTAAAGCAAATTAATTCTTAAAATTAAAATCACAAAAAGTTTCAAAAATTATGTTATCATGAGCTAAAAAATTAATGTAATTTTTTTAACTCTATGAAATTCATAGATAAAACAAATTACATTATTTGAATCATATAATAATTGCAAACTGAAGTGAGTATTTATTATGAAGAGTACAAAAATTTACTCTCTCTCTCTCTCTCTCTCTCTCTATATATGTATATAAATTACTATTTGAATCACGTAGTAATTGTAAATTAGAGTAAATTTTTATTGCAAATGTAACAATTACGAATTAGAGTAAATATTAATTGCAAACTACAATAAGTTTTACTTCTACGCGCGTGCACACACACATATATTGAGAAATAGTATTTCATGGATAACAACTATTCATTTATTTTCTTTTCTTGTTTTCCTCTACTTTTCTCCTTAAATCAATTCCTCATAGTTTTCTTTGTATGTCTCCACACAAATACTGTTTAATGCATCTAACATTGTTTGATGAACTAAAAGCAGTATAACATAGAAAAAAATATTTGAAATGCTATTTGCTTAGGGTTGATTATGTACCATATAATGAATCAAATTTGATGTCGAAACATTTATCATTTAGATGGAATAATATTACATACATACTTTGTTTATAAGCAGTATGAGGATGGCGCAGCAAGAAGTTCTAATAAATGACATTAATTGATTGCATATGAACCTCAAAAGCTACATGCAAACTAGTAATCTAATTTAATTATTAGACAGGATGGTATTAATAATTTTTTTTAGGAACGTGATTCATGATGTTATCTATAATCATTTTATATATAATTATTGATTATTTTAGTTGCGGTTTCAAATTTCATAATTATTTTCAATATGATAGGTCATGCGTACTAGAATAATGCTATAGTACGTTAGTTCATGATGTTTGTCTACATGTATTGTCACCTTAATTTTCTTATTTTTTCTGGGTGGAAATTGCAAAATGTCACCTCTATTCTATATTTTTCTATTTGTATGTAGGACGAATATTCTTGTTCTCATATATGCATTTTCAATCTTGTTGTACATATTTATGGATTTTTTATCTTTTCCTTTTAAAGTGTTAATCGATTCAAACCCCACAAGGCCATACATGATTGAGACGACACCCTATTCGAACATTACAATATGAGCAACTCAATGTCTACTCCTAAGAAAATTTATATAATTTCAAAGTTAAGACCAAACGACGTTTGGACTTTTTTGTATATTGTGAGACATAAATCTTTGTCTTACTAAAGAGAATGAAAGTGATTTTTGTAAATAAAAAACTATAGTTTCACTTTTGTCAAGAGAGTATTGCTAGTTTTTCCCATACATATCATCTGCATGAGATGCGACGTTTCTTGCTCTGAGAGCTACGTATATGTCATTTCTTTGGGCTTTGTAAAGACTAAATTTCAAATCGCTAAGCTAATTGTTTTAAAATTTTCTTCTTGGCCTATTGTAGAACTGGGAGCAGAAGTTGCAGCCACTAATTGCACTAGCTAGTACGTTTGTGGTCATAGACCCGATCCGGCTGAATCATTATAATTTGAGAATAATTAGTTGATTGCGCTATATATTTGAGAAGTTGAAACAATAATGTTCATGCTAAATAATTTATTACTCAACTTTTGAAAGTCAGCCGAGACACAATGCTAAATGATTACATATGGATTGTGTCATTTTCACATGTATTGGAGAAGCTGAGTTAGATACAACTTAAAATACTCAGTAAAACAAACATATATATATATATATATATATATATATATATATATATATATATATATGAAACTTTCTGCTAATTTTAGACAGGATAAATATATATATTATAGTATATCAAGCCTTTACAATCATCCAAATATTAATTAAAATAATACAACGATTTAGATTTATTCAAATACATCTTACACATTAATTATAAGGATCCACTATAATTATCCCCTTTCTTCTTCTTCATTCTCCTTCACTGATCATTGCTGCCGCTACCTGGCCCCCTTCCGCCATCCCACAGCCCTCCGGCGCCACCCTGTTGCCGCTGCCACCACCAACCATTTCTTCCCCAATGGATTCCTCACTTACCCAACTTAAAAGCTTTTCTGGGTGAGTTTATCTCAAGATAATACAAAGCATTTCCATTCTTTTGTCTCAAATAAAAACCATCCCAACTTCTTGTTTTTCTTTCCCGTTTGTCCAATCCATAAAAACAATCAAATTCACAATTTTATTTAAAACCCAACTTGGAAAATAATTTCTAGCCACAATCCCCTAATTATGATATTGTTTGTAATTTTTGGTCTTATTACCTCTTGTTTTTTAATTACCTCTGGCCAAACTTGGTTATCGTTGCAGTGGCTATATATCTCACTAAATGTATAGATTCAAACGCTTTTTGTGGGATTATCTCCAAAAGCATGCGAAAATGGATGCTTATGAGAGTGGGCACTAACATGATGACCTAGTTAAGATTAAGATGCCCAGATCTAGTATTTTGGATGATAATCTAGTTAAGATTAAGAGGTTTTTAGAATAAATGATTTACAAACAAAAACCAAAACAAAAATGTAAGCAAGCAAGAATTTTTACAGAAATAATATAAACCCCTAAAAATTATTGAGCTCTGACCAAGCCTAAAAAATCAATACAAGTATAGGAGCTTGATGCAAATCTGATGTGGCGGGCCAAGGCCTGTGGATTTAGGAGGAGAGGGCGTGGGTGCAAGTGGATTCCCACATTGTTAAGGTGGAGAGAGGGAGCGTTGTGAGTGCCACGAGGGGATTCATCGATGGACTTCAAAGAGAAAGTTCTATGGTACATTACTAATAGAAAAACAAAAAAAAAATTGAAACATGAATGGTCCATGGACCAATGTAAATACTTCCGGATAAATAAGCTTGTAAGTTAACTTTTTCAACATATCACCAAACTTTACATTTTTATCTTTTGAGGGTGAACCGACAAATGTTGAGTACATTCCATTTTACTATGACGTGGGCTCTTTCTTCATCTCTTCTTGTCTTCCATTGTTGGGAAAAATAGTTTCTAGCTAGATGCATTTGTAACTTCGATTTTGGATTTATTTCCATGAACTGCAATTAAATTTGGACTCAAATAATGAAATCCATTATTTGAGTATGAATTAAAATAGATACTTCATCCGTTCTTTCTTTTTTTTTTTTGGTTAATTAGATAAAGATTCAACTCTTAAAAAGAGAGGAGTATACCATTGTGCATCTTTCTCTCAATACACAAAACAAAATTATCCACTTGACATAGCTGACAACACCTAGTAGCCAAGATACTCTCTTACACTATTTCTAAAATAACACCCAATAAAAATTAAACACGCCTTGAATAATGGGAATCCTTGCCATGCCCAATAAGACCTTACTTGAAAAAAGAACACAGCTCAAACATGGTTTGCAAGAACATAGACACACCTCGAACCAAGGACTAAATAATAGCACTAGCCAACTCATCAAAGAAAGCAAGGAAAAACGACCCTTTGACTCCCAATTCCAGCCACCGAAACAACTACTCTGTTTCTTTGGCAGTGACCTGATTGAAGCGGTGTCGGCGAAACCCAAACAGGAAAAATACAAAAATATGAAACCAAACACGAACACAAACACCTCGAGCCCGGCAATAAAGAGGATGAGTCCCGGGCAAACCCCTCAACCAGCACTACACCAAACCCAGGCACAACCTCCAAATGAACACTGATGGCAATTCATTGCTTACTAGTGCCGCTAAGAGCAACCCACTTTCGGGGACCACTGGCACCACTACCCCAAATGACTACATCGCTACCATTAGAAACTCGCACATGCAGGTGGAGGCCTATGGATGGCACGAAACACAAAAAGCTTGACATGGAGCATACGCAACACAATGGCGAAGAGCAGAGAACACCGGGTCCGCAATGGAATCAATTCGAAAGAGGCAAACTCGCAAAAGAACAAAGGACGAAAGGCGAAAGGGCAAGGCCGACAAGGGGAAAAAGGGCGAAAAGCAAATACCCCATTTTTCAAATACTCCTAATTAATTAAATAAAAAAAATATTTTTTATACTATTGGTAGATATTTTTGAACATCCAAAAAAAGAAAAGAAAAAAAAATATAAAAAAAATAAAATTAATAAAATAATTAATAAAAAAAAACAGTGAAAAGATGATGGAGATATCCATCTTTTGAGATGTATAAATAATATATCTATTAGACAAATGAAACACGCTGTATAACTAAAATCTCTCTTCCTTAACAATAATGTGCGAAAGCTCTCTTCCCAAGTTGGGCATTTTTTTTCTTTGGGTCGTGAAAAACAAAAAAGAAAAAAACATAGTCGAATGATCAGAAATTTGTCTGTATTTCTTTGTTGTTTGGGTCAATGAATCAGAGGGCCTAGAACTGCAAGATTGGGTTACGGATTCAGGTACACATAATAAAGGTAGTAGCTAGCTCGCTGTCTCATTTTGAGGGCCTGGGAGAACCCAATTCATCTATTTGTTATCCACTCTGACATGAATAAAGGTAAAAGCTATGTGTCTATTGTGTTTGTGTGTATGTGCTGTGTCTTGTTCTTCCCCTCTAATTCACCGCCCCGCATCTATCATTTTCATGCGTTACTTGCATCCAAAGTGAGACAGAGCCGAAGAGATATGAGAAATTAACCATGCAGCCGCTTACCAGTAACAATATTATCTTCTCTTTCTCTTCTACTTTTATGTAAAACGAAAATTTTTAACCTTGAAATTTCACAAGAAGAGCTTCAATTAATTTATTAATTACCACACAAATGGCCGAAAGGAATAAAAAAATAAGGAAAATAGTTTAATTGATTGTTGAGATATATTTGCTGCAGAGTATATTTTAAAAAGGATTATTTTAAAAAAAAATAATTACTCTTTATTTTATAAATTATTATATTATACATTTTTTTTAATGATTATAAATATTTTAAATAAAAATAAATTAATAAAACACATACATAATATACCAATGCTTGTTCAATACTTATTCATTTTAAATAAGGTTTTTAAGTTTGACTTTTGTAAATGTAAAAAATTAATAATAGAATAACTTTATAACTAATCAACTCTGTTCAAATTATATTAGTTAAAATTCAATAAATTTCAAATATCAATAATTAAAGAGAAAATAACCATTTTGGTCTTAAGAGTTTATAGTTAACATCAATTTAGTCCTGAAAAATATTTGACATTAATTTAGTCCTCATATTTTAAAATTTGACATCAATTTGGTCTGATGATCAAATCCCACTAACATCCATAAACCTCCATTAGTGTGTGAGTCTTTATTAAACTCAGAACTCAAAACTCAGAAATAAAAACTCTTACGTAAAATGACATGTCTCTGAGTTCTGAGTTCCAATTCACTTCTTCCTTGTTAAAGTTTTTGAGTTTTAAGTTTAGCAATAACACACACATTAACAGAGGTTTAAGGACTCTTACGTTGAGTAACGTGTTGAACTCAAAACTCATAAACTTGGATAAGTAAGAGGTGAACTCCCCGAGTTTCGAGTTTTGATTCACTTCTTCTTTGTCAAAGTTTTTGAGTACTAAGTTCCGAGTTCAACAACAGTACACTTACGTAAAGTGACATGTCTCTGAGTTCTTAGTTCCGATTCACTTCTTCATTATCAAATTTTCCGAGTTCAGAGTTTAGCAATGGCACCTACATTAACAGAGGTTTATGGACGAACTCTTACGTTAAATGCACGTTGAACTCAAAACTCAGAAACTTGGACAAGAAAGAAGTGAACTCCTCGAGTTCTGAGTTTCGATTCACTTCTTCCTTGTCAAAGTTTCCGAGTTTCAATTTCAACAATGGCACGTACACATTAACAGAGGTTTATGGACGTTAGTGAAATTTGACCATCAAATAAATTGATGTCAAATTTTAAAATGTGAGGACTAAATTATTGTCAAATATTTTTTCAGGAGTAAATTAATATCAACTATAAAATTTTAGGACTGAAAAGGTTATTTACTTATGATTAAAGTTTTGTAGTCAAATGCCCAGCCACAGTCACAATCACATAATTACCTTGGCTTGAGAGAACATGTGAGAGGGAAGGCCCAGTAGAAATAATTGGTGTAGAGTTGGAGTTTCTAATTCTACTTTATAAATTAATTTGCTTATTACTCATATTCTATGCCTAAGGAGGGAAAGAAAATCTTAGTGGGCATTTTATTTGCCAAAAGCATTCGCATTACGTTTGTAAAAACAGCACTAGAAGGGTTTTACCTTTAAAAATGTTTAGGGACACATCTTTTCAAACGCAATACAGGATGTATACGAAAAAAGTGAACAAAATAACAAAAAAGTTTGGGTAATAGATCCCACATAATATTGTTACTTTTGTTTAGTTTTTGTTTTTTTTTATCCAAAAACTTACCAGCGTTTGTCAACAATACGCTGGTAAGTTTTTTTTTTATGCAAAATTTACCAGCGTTTATGCAAAACTTACCAGCGTATTATTGAAAAATATTGATAATTTTTTTTTTTTTTTACAAAACTTTTCAGTATATTATTGAAAAACACTGGTAATTTCTTTTTATGCAAGACTTACCAGTATTTATACAAAATTTACTAGTGTTTATGCAAAACTTACCGGCATATTATACAATACTTATCAACGTGTGCACAATTTATGCTGGTAAGTTTTTTTTTTTTACAAAACAGGTTGGAAGTTTTTTTTTTTTTACAAAACTTACCAACTTGAACAGTGCACATACTGGTAAGTTTTGTGTATATTATATAAAACTTACCAGCGTGTGCACTACTCACGCTGGTAAGTTTTTGAAAAAAAAAATTTGAACAAAAATAGCAATGATTATATATGACTCATCATGCAAGTATTTTTTGTCATTTTCTCACTTTTCAATATGCATCACGTATATATTCACGATTTGTGCGTCCCTTGTCAGTTCTCTTTTACCTTTAACCTAATGAGAACATAATACTTCTTTTAAAAGAAGGAAGAAAAAAGGCACGAGAAATTAGGTAGGTTTTAGCTATTATTGATATGATTTATAGTGAAATCATAAATTATTTACTGATAGAAAATTTAAATTTAAACTTGAATCAAATTTATTAATTATAATAAAAAATTAATAAGATGAGTAAGCACTCGTTAGCAGTTATATATTATTAGTCTGTTTTCATTTGTACCCTGCCAATATCAGCTTAAAATTATTTGTTCTCAGCTCATTATTGCTTGGGGGATGTTTTCATTTGTATTAATAAACAAATTGTCAACTTAATCATATATACACTTATTTAACATAATAATTAGTTAAATAAGAAATTCTATATGCATTCGTCTCTTCACTTTGTACTTTTAATTCGTCTCTTCCTTTCTTTTCTTGTAATGCCTGCTAAACAAAGGATTTAAAATCATTTGGGCGTTGTCAAGTTTTATTTCCTTGCATTAATCAGCTAGGACTTTTCTTTTCAGCAGTAATACCTGCTTTTCAATAAGGTGGATCACGTGAAAGTATATATTATAAATTCAGCATCCGCGGGTGAATTTTTACTGCATAGCTGGATGTCGGAGCAAAATTCGGTTGGTGCCACTGCTGTGTTGGGTAACTAGTGCCACTTTTTTATGGACATGTGAAAGTGATGCTTAATTATTAAGGAAAATTACATGTTCAAATTATCCATCATAGCACCCACCGCCTGAGCTAAATTCATGACATTGTATGTAGTAATAACTAGTAATCACAGTGCCATCCATATCAACGTAGGAGCTGGAGAGCTATCCCCTACTGCTTACATGAAAAGATTGACTACAGTAATGGATATTCACTCATTGGTTCTTCAGGTTCCACGCGCAATTACTTTCCTTCAGGTTTCCAGCTCATTCACCTCTGACACCAAACTTCATGCATCGCTGTAAATTCAACTTTAAAAGCTACATTTAATTCTAGGATATTGAATTTGTATATTTATGAGACCTGCAGGATTGGATCTAATTAACAAGTTGCTCTTATATTAATGAGATCCTGCGAAAATTGAAGGTGGGTATTGTTATTATGTGAGTTGAATGTCTACGTCAATTGGGCGCGTTCTATGATGCGCTCGGAAAAACAAGATGCCTAATACACCTTATACAAGACACCAACTATTAGAAGTTGAATTTGGTAATTTCTTCCTTTTTTTTTTTTTCACTGTTCTTCTACCTTAGCCCGATTCCAGCATCTGAGTCGACTCAGCTCCATTCTTCCTTGGGGACTAACCACAAAGTCACAGACCCCAAGATCCCTTCCTCCAGAATTAGCAGCCATTCGAGCTTTGAATCACTTCCATATTCTTCTTCACATGGCTCCCCTTTCTCTTCACATATCTTTGACATAATGCTCTTAAACTCTCTCTCACGACATTCGCTCCACTGACTTAGGTGCCAAGTGAAACAAACACAAGAAGATTCAAGATTCCACTTCTCATTTTACATTGCTGAATTTAGGTATTTTATTTTCTTTTATTTTATTTTATTTCCTTTTTTCGCTGCATTCTTGCATGTGGTGCATGAGATTGTGATCATTCAATTTCCCCCTGCTTTTTCCTTACAACATCTTGTAGAGTCTTGCGGTGATGCTCAAAGTGAAATCTTGGATGATATGTTACTGTTTCATGTCCTAATGGTAATAGTATGGACTCATATTCAAATGAAGCAAGTGAAAAAAATTCTCTTGATGGGTTTTGGTCTAATTAGTGAAAGGATCTAAGGGCGAGAAGAAGAAGAGTAGCAGAGTCATTGACAACAGCCTGTGAGGAAGAAAAAGAGAAGCAGGAGGGCAGAAGAGGAGGTGAGATCTGGTACTGCAAGGAGGTGGGATAACAGGTTACCAGCAAAAAATCTAAATCATTAGAATATTTTATATATATATAGAAGGTTGAGATTTAATTATGATATAAGGTGCATCATACTCCTTGTTTTCCGAAGTGTATCATAAAACGCGCCACATCAATTGTGTCTATAGTCATGACAAAGCAGAATTATAAAAATAAAAAATAAAAAATGAAAGCTGAGTTTAAATATTTCTAGAGGATATTATATTCCAACAATGTCAAATATGGGTATTCTAATTTCAAGGATGCTTTAGCCCCTGATATCATATACTTGCGGGTTGACTTGATGTGTCCTTTAAGTAGCGTCATTGTTTTAAGGAGAATGAGAACGACATAACTGCAATTTTTTTAATCAGACGAGAATTTTTTTTTAATATATTAAAGATATTTCTTAAGTTTGTTTTAACTGTCTAATTAAATTTCTCAAAAAAGTTGAATAAAAATTAATCCATTTTTTTTTCTTTTTTAAAAGTAGATAGAGATCGCTTATTCTAATTTTTATGTGAATCAATAGAAGAGAAACCTACCTAAAATTCGATTTTTTTTTTAACAAAAAGCATTCTTACAATATTTTAAATAACACAATATTTACCATCCCACTTTCTTTTGTTTTCTTTAAATTTCAATATTTCTTCATATCAATAATGGATATTAATTTTCTTAAACTCATTTACGCTTATTACCATCTTGTCCAAAACAAAAATTAAAATTAAAAAAAAAAAAAAAGAAAGACAATTGCGGAATGAAACGTTATAAGTCTTCGTGTTGATTATTATTGGTAGCTTTTTTTTTTTAATTTTATCTTCGAATTGCTCGTAACTTTTTATTGATAAATATTAAAAATTAGGAAAAATTTTACTTTATGCACGTTAATTATAGGTTATGTATATTTTATTCTATATATATATATATATATATATATATATATATATCTCTCTCGCATGATCCCCAAATTTTTTTGAATGTACACTTTGGTTTTTTTATTAATTTTTCATTTATTGTTAATAAAAATAGTATATATTCAAGAAAGTTCATGAGATAGAGTTTCACTTGTTTTTTATTTTAGATATTTAAAGGGGTAATGATCTAAAATCCAAAGGGGTATATAAAATGCACTTATTTTCTATTAATAATGAACAAAAATTTAATAGAAGGATTAAAGTGTACATTTAAGAAAATTTAAAGAATCACTTTACACATTTTTTCAGTTCAAGAATAAAGTATATATAATCTATAATTAAAGAGGTAAAGTGGTATTTTCCCTAAAATGTATATAAATTAAGATAATATATGTATGGATAATATAAGTGAGTTAGAGTACTTTTTATATGTGAATCTAAGACATCTTTATCAAATATTTTTTTATTAATTTCAAAGTAATGTTTTTACTCACTATATATTTAATTATATTATTTTAATTAAAATAAATAATATAAAATAATTATGAACTTTTTCTTAAAAAGATTTTCCAGTGACATCTTTTTATAAATGATATTTCATATCCTCAATTATAATTTTATAAGAAAATGAATAATTTTGTATTTGTTATATCTAGACAACTTAGCAACTTTTGATTTTGATAAAAATTATTTTCATAATTATATCCAAATAGAAACATATTTCAAATTTCTACTTTGGCTTATGATTCTACTTTTGGTAAAGTTTAAGTTGAGAAAAAAACTCATTTCGGTCTAAATTTAAGACATGTCTCTGTATTTATCGAGCACTTATAGAAGTACTTATAAACTAACCACCAATAGGAGAACCCAAGAATCAAACCCAAAATCATAGTAATGCATGAGCTAGCATAAGGTCAACCAGATATGTCAACAAGGACTAATGGCAATGTCGCCGTGGCCATATTTCGTATTGCATAGATTGTTTATGGCAACGCTATTTCCTAGGTCAATAAAATATATATATATATATATATATATATATATATATATATATATTTATATATATATATATATATATATAAAAGTAAAATTCAGTTCATCTTGCAATTAGTGATTCGCAAATCCACTCCATCTTATAATTAATGGCTAACACATTTTTTTTAATTAAAATTTACTCTAATTTTTACTTCTTACATAATCCAGGTAGTAATATAATTTATAATTAAAATTCATTCTAATTTGTAATAGTTAAAAATAATATTTTTAAATATTGTGGTGCATATAAAAATATTAATCTTCTACTTTTGAATTTAATTATATTAAATTTAATATATTAGCTCATAATAACTTACTTAACTTATGTGATTTTTAATCTTTGAAATTAATTTTCTTAAAATTTTTAATTTTTTAAATTAATTTTATTTTAAAAATATTTTTACTTTTGAATTATTTAATGAGTGAATATTCATTTTGATCCTTAAAATTGTATGCGTACTTCACTTTATTCCCAAAAATTTTGAAATTAATGATTTAATACCTGAAATTGCAAAAAGTGATTTAAATTAATCCCTACAAAAGCCACCCTAGAGACTAACTTAAATAACTTTTTGCAACTATAGGGACTAACTCTTTAATTGCTTAATTTCAAGGATTAAAGTGAAGTATAATACAACTTCAAGGATCAAGAAGAACATTTATTTAATAGTAGTCAAGATTAAAGCAAGAAGTGATATTAACATCCTCAAAAAAATTTGTTTCATGTATCATTTTATTTAGGTTCACATAACAATATTAATTTTTTTTATCTTTGAATTTTATAATTTTAAATTCAAAATAATTACACTAGTATGTTAGCTTATGATAACATAAATTTTGTGATATAATTTTTGATAATTAATCTACTTAATATTTGTAAAAAAATGTAAGATTAAATTTATTTTTACATAAGAAAAATAAAATATTGTTTACTTCTAAATTATTGAATAGGTTTAGATTATATTGAAATTACTATTGTCTCTAATTTGCAATTGTTACATTACTCGTCACATTTTGTAATTAAAATTTACTCTAATTTGCAATAATTACATAACAATATTATTTAAAATTTTTTTATATAATAACATTATTCTTTTATCTATAAATTTAATTTACAATAAAGTTTAAATAATTATGTTATTATTTTAATCGATGATAACTATCACGACCTTAACCAAGTCGTGACCGGCGCATAGAGAACTTCCATTCCCTAACCAACCCGAACCCGCAATTTTACAAAAAAAATGGGCGGAGTTTCCTCTGAAATAATTAGGACATTTCCCAAGTAATCACAATCTATCAATTCTCAGCCAAACATTTCACAATGGTTCAAAATATATTTTGGCTAAGTTTAGTGGCTATACATGCACAAAATCTTTTAAGATAAAGTCATACATCAAATAAGTAAGTGCAGATAGACTATACAAGTCTAGTTCATTGTACATAAACTACCATGGAAGATAAATAACAAATCACAGCCCATAACACACGTCTGAACCCTGCCTATGTTTCATGGAGCTCTATATAGAATATAAGCCACACATGGCTGTACAAAAGAATTTTACAAAGAACAAACAAGCCCCTTCAAGTGGGCTTACCAAAAGAAGATCAACAAGATCCCTGCAGCATAAGAGGAGTAGGACTCATCTCTACAGCTAAATCTGAAATAGAGAAGAAAGCCACGGAGTGAATTATACAACTCGATAAGGAATAATATGCTCATAGTTAGCATGAGACAAGTTTAACTCAAAGTATGTCTGGAATTGTATGTATATAAGGATGAAGACGTTTCATAACATAAGCAAACAAATCCAAAACTTTCGAATGTGGCAATAGCCCTCAACATTAGCTTAATTGAAATTAAAATCATAATTAGAGCTTGAGGGAGGTCTCTAATCCAAAATTAGCTTCTTGATTGGTCAATTCGGACAACCTAATCCCAGCAGTATTAAATAACTACATGACTGAGCAACCCCGACAACCCGACTTCAACATGCTTAAATCTTCCGGACATGTTGGGCTAGCAACCACCCCTGCTAGCTAGGTATTCCGAGGTGCATCAAGACTAACACCTACTGCCATTAGCAAGCAATTTCTGTCAAAGGTTCCTTCCCTTCTGAAAACCATTATTTTATTCATAAAATCACTTTTCATCATAACTTTTCAAGTTTTGTAATATACAATTATCTTTTTATCTCAAATCATATGAATTCTCATCAATAGCTTCAAGAATAAAATAAAATCTTAAAAGAAATTCCATGAATTCATCAAATAAGAGAAAACATAGCTATTATGCCTTGTCTCATGGCCATAAAGCTTAATAACATTATGATACAATCTTCAACCTAGTAAACATGAGTTCTAAAAGCATAAATGCTTGAGGCAATTTACTAAAATCTTGAAAGACCAATTTAAACAATTCTTCAAAAGCAAATGGTAACATAAGCATATATATACATAAGTTCATTTAATAAATTAAACATAAGCACATCATTCACTCACAACCAAGACCCAAGGTGGGGATTCAATTGGGTGGTGCCTCCAAACCTAGGGGAAGATCCTTATAAGTATCCAAAGTTACAAAAGGCACCAATCTAACAATAATAAGCTTTTAGAAACTAAATCTAACTCAAACCAACTCTTAATTGCTAAATCCCCAAATTAGGAACCTTTGAGCCCTAAATCCTCCTTTAGTTTATTCAAACTTCAAATTTATGGAGAAATTAACTAACCCAAAGCAAGAGAAGATTATGAGCTCAAGAACTTATCTTAAGATGTAGAGGAAAAAAGCAGAGGAAGAGGGAAGGGTGGCACTCCACCAATACGTAGTTTCCCTCACTAGAGATAGAGATAGAGAGATATATATGAGGAAGAAGATGATGATGATAAAGGAGGAAATGGATGAGTCTGGTGATGAATTTTGAGGGAAAAGGTTGATGATTTTATGGTTTTGATAAAAGGGAAGAAAACTTAGAGAGAGAAGCATGAGAAAGAGAGATTTGAGAGAGAAATGATAAAAGGGTCGAAATCCCCCAAATTTAAGTCACAATGGGTGCTTAGGTAGCCACATCCAGGTGCCTGGGTGCCCAACCATTTGAAGCCAAGTTTCTGTTAGCGCAACCATGCCTAGGTGCCCAAATCTAGTGCTTAAGAGCTAGTCCCTTCTTTTTTTTAACAGCATTTTTTTAAGCCTTAATCATATTTCCAAGCATATTTTCACTCTAATAACTTCCAAATACTAAAAAATATAAATCTAAAAGATTACCCAAAAAAATCCATAATTCAAAGAAATTTGAAAAATATATCACATAAAACCTTATATCATCACATTCTCCTTTCTTTAGGAAATTTGGTCCTCCAAATTCCAATGTATATACCTTAAGTATGAAATAGATGTAGATACATGGAATGCATGCTATCCTTAGATTCCTAAGTGGCTTCCTCAACAGCGTAATTTCTCCATATCACCTTCACTGAAGCTACTTCTTTTGAACATAGCTTCTTCACTTGCTAATCCACTATAACTATCGGTTCTTCCTCATAGCACAAGTTGTCATCCAGTTGAACCGTCTTAGGTGCAAGGACGTGAGAAGGGCCGTGCATATATTTTCGAAGCATAGAAACATGGAAAACTGGGTGAATCATCGACAAGTTAGGTGCCAAGGCTAATCGATAAGCCATTGCACCAACACGCTTTAGAATTTCAAAAGGACCAATACAGTGTGGACTGAGTTTTCCTTTCTTAACAAATCTCATAACACCTTTCATGGGAGAAACTCAGAGGAATACATGATCTCCAATATAAAACTCTAAGTCTCATCTCTAGTTGTCAACCTACTCTTTTTGCCTGCTTTGAATAGCTAAAAGCTTTTCTCTTATCATGCGAACATTCGCCAAAGAGTTTTGCACTAGATCTAGCCCTAAAAGCTTGGCTTTTTCCGATTTCAAACTAGCCAATCAAGGATCGAAATGTCTTCCTTATAAAGCCTCAAAAGGTGCCATTTGAATGCTAAACTGATAGATGTTATTATAGGAAAATTCAATTAGAGGGCTCTAACTTCTGTCCAATTCAAGAGCACAAGCTCTTAGCATATCTTCTAGGATTTGGATAGTTTTCTCAGACTACCTATAACACCCTAATAATCTCATACTGCCTTAAGTCGTATTATGTATGATTATCAGTTGTTACTTATACTCGCGAAAACTCAAACTCTTTTGGAAAATATGGTACGCAAAAAATAGGGAATTTTTTTTTTTTACACATCGTCACTTTTGGTGCGATAAAAACTTGAGCCTCACGCATGAATAGAGAAGTCAGGTAAGCATGGCGCATAGAGATTCACATAAAAAATAATAAATAAAACATGAAGACAAAATGTAAAACATTAATACATAATAGGTTTTACACTTCCAATTCCACATGATTAAACTTATAGAGTTGAGAATTACATAGAAGATAACTCATGGCTATGCCATGATCTAGATACCTAATACAAACTAACATAGTAAGATTCAGAGCAAAATAAAAATACATGGGGATGTAGAACCACAACAACTACTAAAGCCAAACATAACCCTAGCTTCCATTTTCTGCAACACACCCCTTGATTCTATGGAAGTCACGACCTGGAGTGCCTACTCCTTCTGGCTCCTTGTCCTTGGGGCACAAAAGGCATGTGGATAATACGAGGATGCCTACTCAGCACCTTGATACGGTGCACACGGCGACTGAATTCGGCCTCGTGCAGAGTACAGTTGGCAGCAGAAGACTGCTTCTTAGACATTGGGGTTACACCCAGGTGGTACTCTAGGTATGGCAAAGAAGCGGTTGCAGTCCTAGGAATGGCCGTGGAGCTCAACTCTATAATCGGGATCGCTGGCTGAGGCTAAAGCTCGGCCGCTAGTAGCTCAGGGGACATAGGCTCCATCTCGATGTCCCATAATGGCTTTAGTGGAAAATCCTGGGGGCCCAGTAGTTGCCCAAGTGGTGCTCTAGGAATATTGGCAGGGACAGGTGTAACATCCACCGAAATTCTTTTATCGTTTTTCGTTTAATTGTTCGATTTTTATCGAATAATTGAGATTAATTAAAATTCGACTAAATATTTATTTAGGATTAATTGATTAGCAATTAATTGAGATTAGGTACAAGTTAATTAAGTTAGAAGTATAGAAGATTTCATAAGAATTTCACAAAAACTGATTTACCGATTTAAAGGAAATCAGTAAGATTACGGTATTTTAAACTGTCGGAACCGAACCAATAAAATTTTAACTCATCAACCCTACTTTGAGTGGCTGATAACTCAGCCACTTATCACCTGAAAATGGCGCAACAAAGGCCACAAAAACAAGGAGAGCTGGCTGAATTTCAGCCTCTTGGGTTCAACCAATCATAGCCTTGGAAGCCAACTACCCTTCCACTTCTTTAATCATATTTTTCCTCCCTGTTGCATCCATTCTAACTTGCGCTGCCTTTCTCCTCTCTTTCAGCTCTCTTCTTCTCTTTTTCACTCACCCAACTCCTCCAAACCATCAAGCCTAACCAAGTTTTGCTCATCCAAGTTCCAAAATCAAGCCAAATCATAACATAGCAAGAGATAGAGGTTTAATTCTTGTGTTAATTCTCTGATCTTGGATGGCTGGTGGTGACTTATTTTATCAATCTTTGATGTATTGATTGAATGATTATGAAGATATATGGCTGGTTTATTGGCTGTTTGTGAGGTTGAAACCGAATTGCAAGCAAGGAAGGATGAAATTAGGAAGAGCTGAAGGGCTAGGAAACCAAAAACTCTTGGCAGTCCGTACGGCGGAGTGTACGGCTCCGCTTATAGCCAATTAAATTTGATGAAACTAATTTTAAATGAAACTAAACATCCAGGGCTTTCCATACATATATCATATAAGGCCATTGGATTAGTATTGAGTGAGATATGAATTTTTGAAGTTCGACCTAGGTTTTTGATTTTGATTCTGGGTAGACTGGATTGTTCAAGGTAGAACTCGCCCTATGCTACTTGGAATTGAATGAAACTAACTTTGTTAGAAAGCTAACACATAGGAGAATTTCCCACAAAAATTTCAGAATTAGATAAGGTCCCGTTTGTTCCCAGTTATTCAAGAAATTTGCCCTATGTCCAAACTGGGCCAAAACAAGGCAATTCAGGAAGGTCAGATTTTGGGACTTATAACTCGAGCCCTACTAAGTCAAATGGAATGGAACGTTTTGCAAATGAAAGTTTGTCCTGTTATCCTTAATATGAGACCAATTTCGTATGATTTGAATCATTTTTTGATTTTTAGTAGATTTTTACTTCTAAGTGTACAATTCTGGCCAGTTGCTAGGTAGGCCGGGATAAAACCTAAATAATTTGAGTTATACTTATCTAAATTAGATGAGACTAAAGAGGTTAGAAAATAGACACATAACACTTTAACATATCCAAAATTGAGGTCCAGAAGAGTTAAATAGATTATGGCCTGATTTACAAAAACCGGGTTGAATGCAAGTAGTGAGGCAGAAAACCTATTTTAATTGCTACTTGTGCCTTGAATTTGATGATTGAAACATGAATGAAATATGTTACATTATGAATGGAATGATGTGATTTCATTGTTAAGTTGATATGCTGAATACTGGCACTATTCATGGAGAAGCGGACACGTTCCGTTATGCTACCAAAATTTCGGTAAGATCTGTACTTGAGTTATGATGTGCATGTTGATATATGTGCATTTACAAGAAAATTATAAAAGCTATGTTATGATAAACATAAGGATTATGTTATGATGAACGTTCCATGATACTTGGACCAGTCTCGGATAAAAAATTAAGGGGAATAGATCGGTGGGAAGCCGGGAAAAGTAAACCCGGCATTCCTGTATGAGAACGAGCTCGATCCTGAAAAGCAGACTATTACCCAGGAGTCTAAAATGGCCAAGAACTCCCAGGGGACCAAGTGATGGAAAATGATGGAAAGTTATGGGAAAAGTTTATAAAGAAAGGTTCAAGAATAAGTTTTGCATGATTACATTAAATGCATGATTACCTTGAGCAATTATTACATGTCATTTACAGTTCGTCTGTTATGTTTATTTACTGCCGAACATGCATTTATTCTGTTTATTATTCTATGTATCATTATTCGTAATTTATTCTGTTTCTTATACTGTCTTAAGTAAAACTGGACCTTACCTGGGATCAAACGTTTTCTTAAACTGATTAAATATGACTAGTTAGGGTTGATCTCATGTTTTTATAATTAAATAAAACCCGAGGCAACTGAGAATGAATGTGACGTCAGTTAAATGCCATACCCAAACCCTACTGAGAATTTTTGTAAATTCTCACTTCGTTTTGTATTTCTGCATCATTCTCAAATGCTGACGATGGACTCCACGGCCACTCTCTTCATTGAGATTCCAGATCTGCAGCTTCACCACGACCCTATCCTAGATTCTCTGTATATAGCCGGTTCTTGCCACTTTCGTCTTTACCTATTTAGTAATAGGAACTTTGCCGTCCCACTATTTCATCCTGCTTTTGACCCTGCTACTCCATATGTTGCGGTTCCACTGCACATGGCACACCCACCTCCAGCACCTCCCGCACCCGCAGCACCTGCAGCTCCTATTGATCCTGCACCAGAGTCACCCCCGCAAATGGTACCTGACATCCCGCTTAACTCCGAGAGCGACCCTTCGGAGGCCACCAGCTCACCATCTTCCTCCTCGGGACCCAGTGCAGACTACTCTCCGGCCGGGCCTGATATGGCCAACGGCTATTTGACTGAGTAGGATAGCAGCAGAGAACGTTGTATAGTATGACCCTCTTTTGATAGCACACAGCTTTGGGTCATAGACTTAGCAGTAGATCTAGCAGTAGGTTTGGAATGTCCTTTGAGGACTCCATAGGATCATTTTGACAAATACGAGCCTTACGTCTTTTTGGGGTACACCGGCCCCACTTATGTATCCTATTTTGAGATCTGTACATAAACTGAGCATTGGCTTCTGATATATATATATATATATATATATATATATATATATATATATATATATGCACGTATATGGTTGATGTTACTTTACTTATTCTTATCTTTTCGTCCCGCCTATTATATAGCAGTGTGCTATTTCGTTTGTTTACAAAAAAAAAAAAAAAATGAGATGTGATACGAATCACAAATGGTAAGCAGAACATTAACACATTAACACAGTTTTTTAATTTCATACTATGACTTAAGCATAACATTAAATTAATAAGGTGTTACATTTTTTATATCAGAGCAGTTCGTCCAAGCTAAGGCCTGAGGATTGGACTGACTATGCTTCGCGCATGTTTTGTATTTCCAGTTGATAACATGCACTAGATCTTGCCTGTACGGTTGAAATATAGGTGTGCATGTGTAAGAAGTGCCTAACCGTGTGAGCTGTTATTTACTAGCACATTAGACTTAGTGTTGAGCCTAATCAACTCAATAACTTTTGTTTTGTGTGCTTAGAACTTAATGGCTTCCGGAAGGCGAGGTAGGCCACGCACAGAACCTGCTCAAGAGGACTCATCTGATTTCATGGACACAATACGAGAGATGGCTCACGCAATGAGGGAGCAAGACGCGACAGCTCACCAAATGATGGATCAGCTAGGCAGGCGACCAGAGGTAAACTGTGGAGGAAACCCACATGGCCAGGGAGCTGATCTGGACTATCTTAAGTTCGCTGAGTTCAGGAAGGCGAATCCGCCCAGCTTCTGAGGGGCGTATGACCCTGATAAAGCAGATGAATAGATCAAAGCCATGGAGAAGATTTTCTCTGTCCTAGATTGCTCAGATCATCAGAAGGTGACCTTCGCCACCTATATGCTGAAGCGGACGAAGAGTTCTTGTGGAACGGGGTACGAAGATTATACGAAGAGTCTCAAACAACAGTCACCTGGATGGTGTTTAGAGACATCTTTTACAAAAAGTACTTTCCTCCCTCTGTTCGAAGTGCTAAGGAACTTGAATTTATGCAGCTGCATCAAGGAAATCGGACAGTATCCGAATATATTGCCATATTTGAAGAGCTATACAAATTTTCTACAATTTACCAGAGGAACCCAGACGAAACTTGGAAGTGTGTCAAGTTCGAAGGAGGATTACGAGAAGACATTCTTACCGCAATAGGGCCAATGGAGATCAGAGATTTTCCCACATTGGTAAATAAATGCCGACTTGTGGAGGATTACAACTTGAAACTGGCTGCAGCCAAGGCATCTGGTGGCAATTTCAAGAAGGGGTTGGCTCCGCAGGGCCCTAGATTCAAGCCCAACTTTCAGCCACAGAGAAGATTCCAACCGGTGGGCAACAAAGGCAAGCAGCCCCAGAGGCCTCTATCGAATCCAACTTGCACGAAGTGCGGTAAGAACCATGGTGACCGGCAGTGTTTGGGAGGCCAAAATATTTGCTATGGGTGTGGCAAGTCAGGCCACAAAATTTATGAGTGCCCAACTAGGAATCCATCACAGCCGACTTGACCCCAACATCAAGGATGGGTCTTCACGATGAATGCAGAGGAAGCTGACAAGTCTGAGGGACTTATTCAAGGTACCTGTGAAGTGAACGGTGAGACTCTAACAGTACTATATGATTCAGGTGCCTCACATTTGTTTATTTCTCATAATTGTGTGGTTGTTTTACAATTGCCAATTTCTGAATTACTTTATGATCTGCTGGTTTCTACTCCTACCAATAAACCTGTTAGAACTAGTCAAATATGCATCAATGTTCCTCTTCAATATCGTATGATTTGAATCAGATTTCGATTTTTAGTAGATTTTTACTTCTAAGTGTACAATTCTGGCTAGCTACTGGGTCGGCTGAGATAAAACCTAAATAATTTGAGTTATACTTATCTAAATTATATGGGATCAAAAAGGTTAGAAAATAGACACATAACACTTTAACATGTCGAAAATTGAGGTCTAGAGGAGTTAAATAGAGATCATGGCCTGATTTACAAAAATCGGGTTAAATACAAGTAGTGAGGCAGAAAACTTGTTTTAATTACAATACTTATGCCTTGAATTTGATGATTGAAACATGAATGAAATATGTTACATTATGAATGGAATGATGTGATTTCTTTGTTAAGTTGATATGCTGAATACTGGCACTATTCATGGGGAAGCGGACATGTTCCATTATGCTGCCAAAATTTCGGCAAGATCTGTACTTGAGTTATGATGTACATGTTGATATATGTGTATTTACAAGAAAATTATAAAAGCTATGTTATGATAAACATAAGGATTATATTATGATGAACGTTCCATGATACTTGGGCCAACCCCAGATAAAAAGTTAAGGGGAATAGATCGGTGGGAAGTCAGGGAAAGTAAACCCAGCATTTCTATATAGGAACGAGCTCGATCGTGAAAAGCAAACTATTACCCAGGAGTCTAAAATGGCCAAGAACTCCCAAGGGACCAAGTGATGGAAAGTTATGAGGAAAGTTTATGAAGAAAGATTCAAGAATAAGTTTTGCATGATTACATTAAATGCGTGATTACCTTAAGTAATTATTACATGTCGTTTACAGTTCGTCTGTTATGTTTATTTACTGCCGAACATGCATTTATTCTGTTTATTATTCTGTGTATCATTATTCGTAATTTATTCTGTTTCTTATACTGTCTTAAGTAAAACTAGACCTTACCTCGGATTAGACATTTTCTTAAACTGATTAAATATGAATAGTTAGGGTTGATCTCATATTTTTATAAGTAAATAAAATTCGAGGCAACTGAGAATGAATGTGATGTCAGTTAAATGCCATACCCAAACCCTACTGAGAATTTCTGTAAATTCTCACTTTGTTTTGCATTTATGCATTATTTTCAGACGTTGACGATGGATTCCAGGGCCATTCTCTTCATTGAGATTCCAGATCTGCAGCTTCACCATGACCCTATCCTAGATTCTCTGTATATAGCCGGTTTTTGCCACTTTCGTCTTTACCTATTTAGCAATAGGAACTTTGTCATCCCACTATTTCATCCTGCTTTTGACCCTGCTACTCCATATGTTGCAGTTCCATTGCACATGGCACACCCACCTCCAACACCTCCCGCACCCGCAGCACCTGCAGCTCCTGTTGACCCTGCACTAGAGTCACCCCCGCAGGTGGTACCTGACATCCCGCTCAGCTCCGAGAGCAACCCTTCGGAGGCCACCAGCTCACCATCTTCCTCCTCGGGACCTAGTCTGAGGACTACTCTCTCGGCCCGATATGGCCAGCTATTTGATCGAGTAGAAACGGCGAGAGGACATTGTACAGCATGACCCTCTTTTGATAGCACGCAGCTTTGGGTCATAGACTTAGCAGTAGGTCTAGCAGTAGGTTTGGAATGTCCTTTGAGGACCTCATAGGATTATTTTGACAAATACGGGCCTTACGTCTTTTTGGGTACATCGGCCCCACTTATGTATCCTATTTTGAGGTCTGTACATAAACTGAGCATTGGCTTCTGATATATATATATATATATATATATATATATATATATATATATATATATATATATATATATATATATGCATATGCACGTATACGGTTGATGTTACTTTACTTATTCTTATCTTTTGTGGCATTTCGTTCAATTTGCGTCCCGCCCATTATATAGCAGTGTGCCGTATCGTTTGTTTACAAAAAAAAAAAAAAACGAGATGTGATACGAATCACAAAAGGTAAGCAGAACATTAACGCGATAACACAGTTTTTTTAATTTCATGCTATGACTTAGGCATAACATTAAATTAGTAAGGTGTTACAACAGGCGGAATGTCGGGCTCTGCTTCCTCACGTACGTGACTAGGATAGAAGTAGATACAAACAACCGTGGTGGTCGTGGCCACAATTGCCTGTGCACCCTTATCATACAATCACTCACATTGGGGTAGATCCATGATCCATTCCACCGGTTGATCCATCAGGATTTGGTGATGATGCGCACAATAAACCAAGGTGAGAAATAATATTTCTCAATAGGACTCTAACTCAACACAAAAGTGTCATCGTCATCGTCCCAGCCACTTCGATTTTGTCAAGAAAATAGTAGGCATATATATGGTTCAGTTATTAGGTTTTTCAGAAACATCATTATCCGAAGTGGGTTCACTTGTAGACATACATTCTTTTCATGACAAATACATCAAACATGTGTATGACCAAATATATATATACAAAAAAACACATCATACATGAACATCTTAAAAATTTCTTGCTTTCCTTGTTCCTTTCCTTTCTTGGGTTGGACCAAAGTCTCTTCCTTTCATTAAGTTTGACTTTATTGTAAGACTTTTATTTACCACCCTCTAAACTTGAATAATAATGAGCTCATACCGTGGTCGTCGCCACAATTATTTCCCGGTACTTACACTAGCTGAGTCCTTTGCATGCCTCATGTAAGCCCTTGGGCGAAGGGGGAATCTTAGTGAGTCACCTTCCATTTCGAAGGATCATACTTTTAATACCATCTTTTCTTAATTAATACTTATAATTCCAACATTATACTAAGTTCATAAATTTTGTGGAAATCTAGCAGTGTAACAGCTAGACTGGAGCTTCCCAAAATTTTGCCAACAGAGAATTCCAATCACAAGACATTGTTATACATTTCATAACATCATATTCATCATGACAATCATTTCTAGCATATTCATCATAATCTTCCACATCATCATCATCACACTTGCACATAGAGATATACGTATATCACAAACAAAGTTTTATGAGTTCAACTTAGTAAATTAGATGCAAGCTTTTAGTTGGATTTTATCTTGTTCAATTCTTTCATTATTTCATGGGATAGGTTTCTTCTATTTTCTCCTTGAATCCTTGGAGTTGAAATGTAGAGTTCCAGTGTTTTAAGTTGAAGGTTTTGGTGTTTTTAAGTTTATTTTTCATTATCCCATAAAAATTGTCTTAACCAAATTTATATTTTGTTGTGGGGCAACAACATAATAAATTCACCATAATTTCATCTCTTATTATTTTAACTTGATTTTTTTTGTAGAATTATATTTCTCTATGTTCTCTTTTGAAAAAAGCAAGGCCCACGGAAAAACTTGAACTTTAACTTGAGTTATGCACTTTTTAACCTGACTGCTTGGTCTTTTAAGTTTATTTCGAAATAGTGACTTGTCAACTCTACTGGGAGTTCCTCACAAGGAATATGTTAGAACTATTTTTAGGAGTGTTCTATTATGTCTTAACTTTCTAACAAACTTGGTCTAACTCAAAAATATTTTGTATAGCTCGAGTTATAAGGGTTTTAATGCAGGTTGCTCGGTTAGAAACTTCACTAGATATATCCTATCTTAAAAATTCATATCTTGATTATTTTAAATCCAATGCTCACATATTTTATATTTATAGAAAGCTCTGTGAGTCTATTTTCATATAAAAAAATTTTTGTTACATTTTGAGTTATATAGCATGAGTTATCATCTTCGCAACCCAAACTGCCAGATTTACGAGCATAATCAGATTTCATTTTCTTGACTAGTTTGTACAAATATTGAAATTTCTCATCAAATGACCATTTTTATCTTTCATTTTTCTATCATATTTTGATATTTCAACAACAAATCAGTGTTTAGAGTGTAAATAAAGTGTAATACATGAAAGTGCTCATACAACATTATCGCAACTTAAGAGAACATTTTAACACAAGGCAAAGCTTCATGGAGACAAGGTGTGATCATGAGATCTTAGAACAAGCCCTAAAACCACCTAACTATAAAAAGCTTAGGAGTTTTAGTACTTGAAAACACATAGAAGAGAAGCGTTAAGAGTCACTACCAAGAGGAGCTTCTTGAAGAGTTTAAAGAGTGAAGAAGGTTGGAGATGGCCTCCCTCCTTTTGAGCTTGAAAATAGGGCTATGCGTGTGTTTAAGTGTGTTATTCAAAGACCAAAGGAGGTGGCCCTTGAAGAGCTTGTGAGAATGGTAGTGGAAATGAGGTTAGTTGGAGTAGGAAGGCAAAAAGAACAAGAAGAGTAGGAAGAACAAAGAGAGGTTTAGAGCGAGGTAAGAGCTTTAGTGTTTTGGCAAAGGAGTGAAGTTACAAAATGAGAGAGTGGGAGGAAGGGACTGTTTAGGCATCCCTTACCAAGGCATGGGCTAAGGTGATTTTGCCTCCTTCAACAATCAAAGGGTTAATGACCTTGGGGTGAAAGAATAATTGTGTTTCCTTTGAGTGTTGGTGCATAAGCAAGGACCCTTGTGTGCTTTCTCAAGTGGTTAAAGACAATATCCACACCATTTATGGAATTGCTCACTTGAGGGTTTATACCAAATATGGTATGATCCATATGAAGGATAGCCTTCTTTTGTTAATTTTACTAAAAGTGACATAACCAAAATAGGAGTTGATCTAAGATTTAGAAGCAAATGAATTGTGGATGATGGGGCTAGGGTTGGCCAATTTTTCATGCAAGATTAAGGTGAGAATTTTGAATTTTCATTGTTATTAGGATTATCTAAGTGTTAAGCAATTAGATTAGTTTAATTGCTCTTTAGGCAATTTTCGTTAATTTCACCTTTAAGACCCCCTTTTCAAAAAGGATGATTCTTAGTAATTATGTATTTAGTGTGTGAGAATTAATTTGTCATATTTGATTAAGGTAAAACATTTGTCATGTGCTTAATTAATAAGATTATATTACCTTAATTACGTTCTAGATCATGAATTAGTGAGATTTAAATGGTTAGGCTTTAATTAAAGCATTTAGCATTTTATGATTCACTAGTTGACTTTTAGTTGATTTGTCTCTAATTTACTAAGCTCTCATTGTTGAGATTAGCAGATTAATCCTTAATTAACCACTAACCCATCTAATTAGTTCAGTGACACTGAGCTAATTAGCTTAGGCAAAATTGGGGACGTTACACTATCCGTCCATCTGGGAATGAAAGGCGATTCAGAAATCCATGCCTGTTACTAAGGCCTCCTAAAAAGTTCTCCAAAAGTAGGATATGAATTGAGGCCACCAATCCAATATAACGGATACAAGTACCCCATGCAATCTGACTATTTCATCAATGTACATCTATGCATATTGAGCCATACTATAAGTGTTTTTCATTGGAAGAAAATGGGCAGATTTAGTTAATCAATCAATAGTTACCTAGATGGAATTGAATCCTCTAGATGTCTGTGGCAGCCTAGTAATGAAATCCGTAGTAATTTATTCCCAATTTCATTTTGGTATGTCTATCTATTAGTGAAGACTAGCTGGTCTTTGATGCTCTACTTAACTTGTTGGCATACCAAATATCAAGATACAAGATCACCAACATCCTTCTCCATGCCTTCCTACCAAGACAACTGCTTCAGGTCTTGGTACATTTTAGCCGAACCAGAATAGATGGTATATTTAGAATTATGAGCTTTCTTAAGGATAGGTCATCTAGGTTGGGTACACACAGGCGATTGCCAAACTTTGAGGCACCTTTCGAGTCTAAAGTGAAATAAGAATTCTTGCCATTTCACACATCCTTTATTAGCTTATTCAGCTTTGGATCCCTACTTTGAACTTCTTTAATCTACTCAACCAAAGATAAATGAGCTCTTATACAAGCCAAAAGTACCCCAGACTTACTCAGCTCAAGTTGCACACCTTCTGCCTCTAGTTTATGGATCTCTTCTATTAAAGGCCTCTTACTAGGAGTTATATGGGCCAAACTGCCCATTGACTTCTTATTCAAAGCATCTGCTACGACATTTGCCTAGATGGTACAATATGGTGCAGTCATAATCTTTCAGCAATTTTACTCACCTTCATTGCATGTATTTAAGACTTTTGTGATCGGTGTAGATCTTACAAGCCTCACCATATAAGTAATGCCTCCATATTTTCAAGGCAAAGACAACTACTGTCATTTCTAAATCATGTGTGGGGTAATTTTGCTCATGCTTCTTGAGTTGTCTGAAAGCAAAAGCAATTACCCGGCCATGCCGCATTAGAACACACCCAAGGCCTACCATTGAGGCATCATAATACACCGAGAATGCGCTTGAGCCGGAAAGCAAGATAAGAATAGGAGCTATAGTCAAGTAAGTCTTGAGCTTCTGAAAACTTTCCTCGCAAGCATCAGACGATTGGAACTTCATATTATTTTGTGTTAACTAAGTCAACGAGGCTGCAATCTTAGAGGAATCCTTAATGAAATGGTGACAATATCCCACCAAACCCAAGAAACTACGAATCTTTGTAATAGTTGTAGTCCTTGACCATTGCTGCATAGCTTCAACTTTCTTCAAGTCCACTATAATTCCTCCCTTGGACAGTATATGGCCCAAAAAAACTACCTTGTCTGACCATAACTTGCACTTTGAAAACTTGGCATACAATCGGTGATCTCTTAAAGTCTGAGGGATAATTCGCAAATCCTATTCATGCTCTTCCTAACTCTTTGAGTGCACCAGAATATCATCCATAAAGACGATCACAAAGTGATCCAAGAAAGGATTAAATATACGGTTCATCAAATCCATAAAAGCAGCTAGAGCATTAGTCAACTTGAAGAACATTACTAAAAACTCATAGTGCCTATAATAGGTATGAAAAACAGTCTTCAAAATATCTACTTGTTTAACCTTCAACTAGTAATATCCAAAATGAAGGTCTATCTTGGAAAACCAAGAAGCTTTTTGAAGTTGGTTAAATAAGTCATCGATGTGAGGCAAGAGATACTTATTATGTATAGTCACCTTTGTAAGTTGCCTATAATCCACACACAACCTCAGAGACCCATCTTTCTTCTTTACAAACAACACAAGAGTGCCCAATGGAGAGGTGCTTGGGAATAAAATCTGTATCTAACAAATCTTGTAACTACTCTTTCAGCTTTTTCAATTCAGTCGGTGTCATGCGGTAAAAAAGTATGGAAATAGGTTGGGTGTTCGGAAACAAATCTATGCAAAACTCAATTTCCTTGTTTGGAGGCATTCTAGGTAATTCTTTTGGAAATACATTTAGGAACTCCCTAACCATAGGGACTTACTCCAAGCTGGGCACTTTGGCCTCAATTTCCCCAACCATTGCAAGATATCCCTGACTTCCATTATTTATCAAGCATAAGGCATTAAAAGCATAAATCAAGCAGGCAAGGGTTATACAATTATTTCCTTTGTAGACGCATTGCAACCCTCCTAGAATCTCAAACCTCACCTCCTTCAAATGACAGTCCATTATAGCATGGTATAAAGCTAACCAATCCATGCCCATTATAACTTCAAAATCTATCATTTCCAAGAGCATCAAATCCACTATTGTATCAATGCCATATACACTAACTACACAAGATTTGAATACTAATTGGACCATTAATGATTGCCCTATGGTGGTACCAACCCAAAACGGACTATCTAACCTTGTTGGAGGCTCACTAAATTAGGAAGCAAGGTGTGAGGACATGTATGAATGCGTGGACCCTAGATCTAACAACACATGAGCATCAAGAGAACACACTTGAAGAATACGTGCCATTAGCAGTTTGGGCATCTTGTTGTGTCAGAGCAAAGAGACATGGCTGTCCTCTCCCATCTTGAACAACTCCTCTACCTCCAGTATTTTTTTCACCCATTCCTCTACCACCTACTCTAGAGGTAGCAGCTTGTGGCAGTGTTGAAAAGGTAGTGGATGAGGCAACTGGTACCACTGATCCTTGACTAGACCCTCTCAGCAAATGAGAGTAATCCTTCTTGAGATGGCCTATCTAGCTGCAAGCAAAACATGCTCTTGATCCTCTACGGTGTATCCTCGAATGAACTTTCCCGTAATTCTAACAAAATAGTAATGGTTGACCAGAGTGCTCGGGTCCCTATATGCTCTACCACGAAGCACTCCTTGAACGAGATGCCGTCGCGAAAACATTCGTTGGGTTGGGCCCTAATACCGCAGCCCCTCGCTGATGAGCCAGTTGCTGATGTTGGGGCCCATAACCTCCCCCTAAGCTAGAACCACCGAAAAAGGAACCCCGAGTTCTCTGCTTCTTTGTTGCTTCCTTGGAGACTCTCTCTATTTTACTTGATTTAATCAGTAATGCGGCATTCATTGCCTTGACATATGTCACCTTGTCAATTTGGGGCATTAGAGTGGTGAACAAGGGATCTGCTAACCCTCAAATGAATCTCTAGCCTTCAAGGTCTCTATGGCCACCAATTATGGAGCATAGTATGTAACACCCTCCTAAGTACAATATTATGCTTAAGTCATAACGTTGCACTTAGGAGTTGCTACTAATATGTTAGTGGACCTTGCTCTATTGTTGATTGTATTTTTGAGAAATTAGGGTGATATCTACTTTGTAATTTTGAGCAAAAGTAGACAAGCTAATAGGAAAACAGAAACTCTCTTACATACATAAATAGTTACATCATAGTTGCATTTATCAAGTAACATAACAAGACTTCTAGTCTCTCTTAACAACATGGCAAAATACATACAAGAGCTCCGTTAAGAGCTTCAACTGGCGTAATAGTCCTTTAGTACTAATAAATATGTCTGACAGTAATCTTCAGCAGCTACTCCCGTCTTGGATTGATTCTTCTTGGAAGGTCACCTTCAAGGTCCTCCAAGCTGTCTAGAGATGACACGGGAACACATAGAGTGCGAATATTACATTCCCAGTAGGTAGTTATAGACTAACATAAACAACGCCATCGTTGTTAGCCCAACCACTTCGATTTATCATAAAAAGTATGATCATATCAAGAAAAGTTTCATTTTACAAAGTTCCAAAATTGTCCTTCTAAAGTGGATTTCTTTTATCAAGCATTTAATCCAAATAACTTAATAGTTAATAAACCTTATTTATCATGGTTTAGAAATAAGGTAAAGATGCTTATGAAGACGAAATAATATTCGTTGACCTGTATGTCCCTATTCTCTTTACTTGTCTTGAACCTTCTTTGCTTAACACACCTAGGCCGTAGGGTGTCTACTATTTTCTTTCTTAGTCATCCTTACTTTCTTCACTTTAATACTTATTGTTAACTTATCGTGCCTTAACTTAAGTCAGACATGTTTATCTAACTTAAGCAAAAGGATCAAGTAAGTGGTCAAATTCACTCTCCTTGACAACAGCACACCTAAGCGTTACATCTCGTCGTCCCTAAGGTATCAATATGTATCTACACTTGAGTGCTATGTACTATCGTCCTCAAAGTATAGTCTTAGACATGTCTGAGCATTACGTGTCGCCATCCTCAAGATGCAATCTTCCTTACATGGTCGGGCATTTGGCTTTGCCGTTGCCAGAATAATAATTTATGCCTGCCTGAATATTATGTATTGCCTTGAAATCCCCAATAGGCAATCCTTTTTACATGATTGGGTGTTACGCTCCACCGTCCCTGAAATATTAACTTACGCTAGCTTAAGCGTTACATATTGCCATCCTCAGTAGGCAACTTCCATCATATGAGATCATGTCGTCCTATCCCACTATTTAGTGGAGGCCTGGCAAGTCACTTGTGATCGTATCATCCTAGCCCACTACTTGGTAGAGGCCCGACACGTCACTTAATTAACTTATGAAATTCTCATTTTCGTACTATATTCTTTTCATATAACTATATTCTCATATATTTATCTTATGTGCATAATTCATATGATGATGCTTGGTGCACTTATATTCATGCTTTACGACCTTACATCAAAGTATTCCTACCAAAAATTTGGTAGTATGATGGCTGAGATATCAAACTTCCCAAAATTTCTAATAGCCAATAACCAGCCAGCAAATCCAGACATACAATTCCATTGACACATATAACAAGATTTCATGACAAAAGTGATCATATTGTTCACAAACTCACATAGTTCAAGTAAATAACAACGACATATCTTATAGGCAAAGGTCATATAAAATCAATGCATCATACAAGGTTTTCCATTCAAATTTAGGTTGAAGTCCTTTGGGCACCTCTAGTTGGAATTATGGCTGCTTATATAACAAGTTAGGTGTAATTGCTCATTTCTGCCTAGAACTTCAAAAATGCACCAAGATGTCAAATTAACTCATTTTCATCTCAAATTTTATAGGAGTGATGCTCTACTAGTCTATTTTCAAATCTCTTTGGTTCCACTTGTAAGCTCCAATGCCCTTCAAAAACCATCTCGTGGTTTCAGCCATATCAAGCCATAAGGTTTTGATGAACAACAAATCAAGTTTTAACTCAAATCTTTTGCCAACTGACGATTTGTTATAATAAATGCATTCTTTTGTGAGCAAGATCATTCATTTCAAACTGAAACTATTTTATGACAAAACAGAGCACTTTACTCCTTCGTATTCCTCATGAATATACATCTCTTGGAATAAATACTTTGTGGTATATGTTATCTCTTGCTAAAAGAACAAATTAGAAAGTTTAAAAGGGTAGATTTACACTATTAGAAGGTAAAACAAGTCTCAGAAAGATACTAAGATCATTTAGAAGGTTGACACACCCAGAAGACTCTGTCCAGAAGGATGATCATCAGAAAGATGCTTCTCATAAAGTACCTCACCTTCAAAACTTCTTCAATACGATTCAAAGATCAGATTCAAAAACTCAAACATGATGTGACAAGATCCAAAAGAAACACTAACAAGTCTGAAAAGTGGTAAATTATCAAATGGCTAATTTTCCTTCTTTGCATTATTTTCAAAAGTTGAGAGAAGAACGCAACTTCTTCTCTATCCAGTCTTAGACCAGTGGACTAAGGAAGCACAAGACTCAAGATCTGCAAGCTTCATCGGTCATATTTTAAAGTCTATATAAAGCTGGAACTTGAAGAATGATCGGTTAGATTAATTTGAATATTTCTACCCTATCAAAGCTTTCATCCTCAAACCTTGCTAACTTTCTAAACTATCAAAAGGTTACACATTGTAACTTCTATTTAAAAAAAATTTTCTACTAATTTGTAATAGATAACATTCTCACACTGAGAATTCAAAGAAGTCATATACACCATAATTCATTGAATATACTCTATTGAGAGATTTAGTGTGAGTGTTTAAACAGAAAATCAAGTTACTGAATATTGTAACCTGACCCGTTAAAGATTATTATGAGCTTGGAGAGGCTAGGATCAAACACTACTCGGTTTAGCTTGGAGAGGCTTGGTAAAAACTACTCATTGTAAAGATTGGAAAGGCTTAAGAAATACTACTCTGTTGTAAAAGATTGGAGAGGCTTGGACAAAGAACACTTGGTATACAAAAATCTCAATGAAGATTTGGGGAATAGACATAGGCAAGTTGTTGGCCAAACCAATATAAAACCTTGATGTGTGATCTTTCTGTCCCTTCTACTTTTCATTGATTTACTTCATCACGTGATAAAATCTATGTGCTAAATATAGGATTGCAAAAACAAACTTTCTAAAAGAAAAACAATTTTTAGTTCTGACTAACTTGTTTTCGCATTCCAAGTCTCAAACTTGAGATGGTTGTTTTGCAAAAGTTTTTCAGGTTTTAAAAGTACTTTTGAAGCATGATTCAATCTCCTTTCTCGTGCTACCTCAACCTACAATTGGCATTAGAGCCTACCTCTAGCATTGAGCTTCCTAACGATTGTAGAGGATAAAGATCCAACAAATGGCACAACACATCAACCCTATTGCTGAGGGGCACTCTATCAACCGCCTTCCTTACTTCAATGGTGAAGACTATCCATACTAGAAGGATAGAATGAGACTCTTCATTGAGTCTATGAGTATTGACATGTGGGAGATCATAGAAAATGGTGACTATATACCTACTGTTGAGCAACCTATGCCTCAAGTGATGCTAATCCAGATCAACCTTCACTAGTAGTAGTCACTACCATACCAAGAAATCAATGGACTGATTAGCACAAAGCTAAAGTCCAAATGAATGCCAAGGCAAAGTATCTTCTTACTTATGCCTTGAGCAAGAATGAATATGACAAGATCATATCATGTGACTCTACTAAGGAGATTTAGGACAGACTCCAAGTTCTTAATGAAGGGACTGATAAAGTCAAGGAAACTAAAATTAGCATGCTAGTCCATCAATATGAAATATTCAAAATGTTAGAACATGGGAATATTGATGAGATAACAACCAAATTTATGCATATTATAAATCAGTTGAAGGCATTAGGCAAAAGATACTCAAATGCTGAAATGGTTAAAAAGATTTTAAGAGGTTTTTCTAAGACCTGGTGCCCTAAAGTAACAGTCATTCAAGAGACTAAGGACTTGAACGTACTCATCTTAGATGCACTCATTGGGTCTCTAAAGACTCATGATATTGAACTCAATGAAGCCTCTAAAGAGTAAAACAGAAAAAAAAAAAAAAAATCCATTGCACTGAAGTCCACTTAGAAAAGGACTAGCTCATCCAAGGCCATGAAAACTGTAGAAGGCTCAGATGAAGACGAAGAAGAGTCCTCTAAAAATGATGATGATGAAAAGGATGAGATTGCACATCTAGCAAGGAGGATATCAAAAGTATGGATTAAGAGAAAAAAGAAAGGCTTTGTTCCTAAAAGGGACAAAAAGGGCAAAGCAAAGCAAGATAAAGTCATTTGCTTTGAGTGCAAAGAGCTTAGACATGTCATATCAGAATGTCCAAGATTGAAGAAAGTTTCAAAGAAAAAGACTCTAAAGAAGAAGGGTATGATGGCCACTTGGGAAAATTTGGATGAAGAGCAAGAGAATACTAAATCACAAGAAAGGGAAGAGATAGTGACAAATCTCTATTTCATGGCTGATATATTTTCAGAGGAAGAAATTGAGGTATCTAACTTTGAACTTTAACTATCATTTGAAAATCTTCAAAAAGCTTATGATGAATTCTTAGGTGATTCTCAATCACTTGCTTCTCACTATGCCTTTCTAAATAAAAATTTTCAAAAATTGTCCCTTGAATTTGAAAACATCAAGAATGAGAATAACAAGTTTGGGTATGAAAAAACAAAATTGTTAAATGATAATATCCTTCCCTAGAAGGATATAATTGTCCTGAGAGATGAAGTTGCTAAAACTCGTCAGAAAGCATTTTCTAATGTTTCTAAACTTCAAAAAACTGCCAAGCTTCTCAAATCAGATCTTGAGAAGATGGTAAATGCCTCCTAAAATCTGGATATGATGCTTGGTGGCCAAAAACTATATCTTGATAAAGACTAGACTTGGCTTTGAGAAGGAAAATGATGAGAAATCATCCAAAGAGTCCCAAAATAATATTCCTACATGTATTTATTGTTTCAAAAAGGGACACACTTTTGAAAAATGCTTCTCCAGAAGGAAAGCTAAAATGCAGAAAGTGAAAATGCCCAAGAAGACAACTAATCCAAAAGAACCCAAGAAATATGGGTACCTAAAGTAAAGATTATTTTTTATGCAAGTGTGTCTTAAATCATATCACCAGAAGGAAATAATGTGGTATCTAGATAGTGGATGCTCCATACACATGATTGGAAACAAATCTTGGTTCAGAAACCTCAGACCCAAAGATGGTGGAATTGTAAAATTTGCTGATGGCATCAAGTCCAAAATTGTGGGAACATGTAATGTTGGTAAGAATGATTTTGACTTGATTACTAATGTTATGTTAGTTGAAGGATTATCACATAACCTTATGAGCATTAGCCAATTTTGTGACCAAGGCTACAGAGTTGTGTTTGAACCTTCTCATTGTATCATTAAAGATTCCACATATGATAAAATTATTCTCACAGCTATAAGGCATGATAATACCTATGTATTGTATCTAGATGACATTCTAAATCAAAATGTAAAATGTTTAGCATCCTTTGTGGATGAAAAGTGGTTGTGGCATAAGAAACTTGGTCATGCTCATATGAGATTAAAATTTGAAATTTCTCAAAAAGAGCTAGTCAAAGGTTTACCTAAGATTAGTTTTGACAATGATTCAACCTGTAAATACTGTCAAAGAGGTAAATAGACTAAGAGCTTTTTCCACAGCAAAAATATAGTCTTCACTACTAGATCACTTGAGCTTTTACATATTGATCTGTTTAGACCAGTTAGAACTACCAGTCTAGTAGTATGAAATATGGTCTAGTCATTGTGGATGACTTCTCTAGATTTATATGGATTATATTTCTGATCCATAAGGATGAAGCTTGTGAGGCCTTTAAAATATTTTCAGAAAGAGTTCAAAATGAAAAAGGCTTTAACATTACCTCCATCAGATCATATCATGGTGGTGAATTTGAAAATCATTCTTTTGAAAATTTTTGTAATGAAAATGACAATTCTTATAATTTCTCTTTTTCTAGAACTCCTCAACAAAATGGGGTTGTTTAAAGAAAGAATAGATCCTTACAAGAGATGGTTAGAACCATGCTTTTAGAAAGTGGTTTATTAAAAAGTTTTTGGGCAGAATTTGTAAACACTGTCAGCTACATTCAAAATCATGTTTTCTTGAGGCCAATACTCAAGAAAAATCGCCTATGAATGATGGAAAGGGAGAAAACATCTTATACTTTCATATCTTTTGATCTGATTGCTTTATTCTTAACACCAAGGACAAACTATCAAAGTTTGATCCAAAGTCTGATATTAGTATATTCCTAGGATATTCTTCTATCTCTAAAGCTTACAAGGTTTACAACAAAAAGACTCAGTTTGTAGAAGAAACCATGCGCATAACTTTCAAAAAAAGGAAGAAAGATATAGATCAAAAAGTTGCAGAACTAGAGGAAGAAATGGAGAATCTGTCTCTAAATAATAATACTCACAATCATCAAGACCTTCAAGTAGCCACAAGGAACGAGGATGATGTTTCTGAACTTCTTATTCATCAACATGTTTCTAATGATATATTAGAAGAACTAGGAGAATCACCTATTAAAAGAAGATACACTCGAGCAAGAGATTTGAGAGTTGTCTCTCAAAATCAAATTATTGGTAAACCTTCTCAAGGAGTTAAAACTAGATTCTCTCTCAGAATAGAATCCAACTTAGCCCTGACCTCATAAATTCAACCAGAATGTGTTGATGAAGCTCTGCAAGACAAAAGCTGGATTGATACAATGAAAGAAGAATTAAATCAGTTTGAAAAGAGCAAAGTTTGGACTCTAGTGCCTTTACCAAAGGGACATTCAGTAATAGGCACTAAATGGGTGTTCAAAAACAAACTTCATAAAGGTGGCAAAGTGATCAAAAACAAGGCAAGACTAGTGGCTCAAGGATACAATCAACAAGACAACATTGATTATGATGAGACATTTGCTCCTGTAGCAAGACTTGAAGCTCTCAGAATGTTGCTTGCCTACGCAGCATATAAAGGGTTTGTTTTATATCAGATGGATCTAAAATATGCATTTCTAAATGGTTTCATTTCCAAGGAAGTTTATGTTAAACAACCTCGTGGTTTTGAAAATGAAAACTTTCCTCATCATATTGTCAAGCTTTCAAAAGCTTTATATGGCCTAAAACAAGCTCCAAGAGCTTGGTATGAAAAGACTCGGTTCTTTTCTTCTTAAAAATGGTTTTAAGAGAGGAAAAGTTGACACTACGTTGTTCATCATGCATATGAAACATGATCTTTTAATTGTATAAATTTACATAGATGATATAATATTTGGTGCTACTAATTAGAATTTGTGCAAGAATTTTTATAGGCTTATGCAAGGAGAATTTGAGATGAGCATGATGGGAGAACTAAAGTACTTTATGGGACTGCAAATCAAGTAACAGAAGGATGTGATCCTTATTCATCAAGAGAAATATGCTAAGGATCTGCTCAGAGGTTTGACATGGACAAAACCAAGAGCATTAGTACTCCCATGCACCCTTCTCAAGTTCTGGAAGCTGATGAAGATGGAGTGAAAGTCTCTAATAAACTTTACAGAGGTATCATTAGATCATTGCTCTATCTTATAGCTAGTAAACCAAACTTGCAATTAAGTGTGAGAATTTGTAGTAGATTCCAATCTAACCCAAAACAATCACACTTGAATGCTATCAAAAGAATTTTGAGATATTTAGTAAGTACTACTAATCTTGGTCTCTGGCACGAGAAAGATACTACTTGTGATTTTACAGGTTATTGCAATGTTGATTTTGCTGGAGACAGAGTTGAAAGGAAAAGAACTAGTGGCTGCTGCTATTTTCTTGGAAAATCCTTGATTAGTTGGTCAAGCAAGAAGTAGAACACAATTGCTCTTTCAATTGTTGAAGCTAAATATCTATCTGTAGCAAATTGCTGTGCTCAAATTTTGTGGATAAAGCATCAATTGGAAGACTTTAACTTGAGGTATACCAAGATCCCTATCTTGTGTGACAATACTAGTGCCATCAATCTTGCCAAAAATCTCATTCAGCATTCTAGATCAAAGCATATAGATATTAAGCATCACTTCATAAGAGAACATATTCAGCAATTAGATGTTGAGCTAAGTTTTGTTAATACTGAAGTTGATGACATTTTCACAAAACCTTTAGCTGAAGATCTTTTTCGTTACATAAAGAAGCTTCTGAACATGACAAATTTCTGAAAATGCATTCAAATTGCATATGTATTGCCCCCTTTCAAGCTAAAGCTTGAAGCTGAGATTGCTCCACACAAGTGGATTTATTTTCTAAAGAAAGATTCTCGAAGAATGACCTCAAAACAAGTTCAGAAATATCAACTCAGAATCGACTCACAAAGGCTAGGTCAGTGTGAACTACAGAATGTGTTAAGAAAGATGAATTCAAAACGGTTCAAACAGATTAATTCATAAGGGTATGAAGATCAGTTGAGAAAAATGGGTTCAACTTTGATTCAAAAAGATTAAGAAAGAAGAGTACAGAATGTTTTAGTCAGAGAAAGGACTTATATCATGAATTCAAAAAGCGGTAACTCATAAAAAAGGTGATAATAGTCTTTGATTAGAGATAGTGAAGAGTTGTGATCATTTTGAAACGTGGGACAATTTGGTAACTCCCCACTATGCCAAGTTGCTATCTCCATACGAAGCGGGAAAACCAAAAGCCTCACTTAAAACTTTTCACTATCATTTACCATCAAATCACCTTTTCACTTTAAAACTTTTCATCTTTCAAGTTATAAGAAATCCATACATTATTCATCTTCTTCGTCCAACCTTCACTTTCCATTCACATTCACTCCCCATACACATTAGCTTCTCTTGTTCTAAGCCTCAACCTTTGCATCAACATGTCTAGATAGGGTAACTCAAGTATTCCTTACATTTTTTATGATGAAGAAATGCAAACAAATTTCCAAAGAAATGCTGCCTTCTGATATTGAACAAATCACCAACATGCCGAATAAAGGTATTCTTTCTAGAGATGGTGCTAAGTGGTAGGAAGAGCTTGAAGCCACCGAAGATGAAGTTGCTGCTGTTCTTATTGGAAACCATCACATGCTAGTTATAGAAATCAAAACCTCTTATTTGCTCATTTCAGTTAGGGCTGTGTATTCTGTTATTCAACACACTATGCTACCAAGGATGGATAACATAGATGTAATGATAGAGGTGGATCAAACGGTCATGTTCTGCCTCATGACCAAGAGAAGGATCAATTTAGTGAGATTAATCCTTGACTTCACTTTGTTTGCTATGGATATTGCAAGAAGAAGTCATGCCGCTCTACCTTGCTGCATGTTTCTTACATCCTTTTGATGGTCACAGGGCTGATAACAAATGCCCCACCACTACCATGAAGACATTCTCAACGTTAGGGATGAAGCCATAAACTCCTGAGAAGGAGAAAGAGAAAAAAAAAAAGGAAAAGAAGAAGGACAAGAAAAAGAAATATTCATCTATCCAGAAAGATGTTGCTTCTATTGTTCAAAAGGTTAGAACCAAGCCTTCTGAAGAAAAAAAGAAAAGAAGAGACCAGAAAAATGTCTCTCACTAATTTCAGAGGAAAGAGAGTAAGCAAGAGAAGATTATTGAAAATTGCTGAAGAAACCTCTTCCTCATCCAAGTGCAGAAGATGAGACATCTGCAATTGCAGTAGAGCCCATGAATGCTATTACTCCTATTGCAAAGCCTCCAACTAGACCTTCTAAACCCATTTAAAGGGGTATTGTGATCAGGGAGCCCATTTCTCGAGCATAACAAGAAACACAAACTGAAGCAGAGGCCTCAAACAAAAATAAGGACCCCAAATACAAAAGAAAGAGGAAGAAGAAACTGAAAAAGGTTCCGACAAAAGCTTCCAGAGACTCTACTCCCTCACCTCTAAGGAGAGCCATGAAAGAAGCTACTGAGAATAAGTTCAAAAAAGAGGCTTGGCTACAAAGACAAAGAAATATGGCTACTGGAGTTAGTGCTTTAGAACCAAGGAGCTCATCTATCTCTCAAGAGGTAGAATAACATTGTGTAGTCATTTAGGAAGTGAATCCTCCCTCATAAATGAGAAGGGTAGTTCTACCCTCTGAACTTCATCAAGAACAACCTATTGCTCAAACATCAAGCTTACCATTGGTGACCCTAAATCAAGAAGGAACCATTGGTGTAAGAGCACAACTTGCACCAAAAAGCACAAAATCAGAAAGGACAATCACTTAGTGACACATCCTGAAGCTATAATGGTTGTTTCTAAACCAGGGACTGCACCTCCTACGACTCCAATGCCCATTCAAACCTCTGTCATTGCCTCCCAAGACATTGCTGCTGCCCTAACAACTACCAAACTCTGCTACTGCTGACTTCTAGGCCTCGATTTGATAGCATAAAAACACCAACCTATATTTTGAGCATGCCAAGTCTTTTGCTAGTCAGAGTCATCACACTGCCAAGCTTCTAGAGCACCTTCACATACAAATGCATTTCCAGAACCTTCTGAGATTCAGTTGGACTTAATTCGCCAATCAACATACACTTATGGCCAATCAATGCAATCTGAACAGAAGGATGGACAAACTAGAGAACCTAATGTTGCAATTGTTGAAGGCTCTTCAAAAATGAAAAGGCAATCAATGATGGTCCTTCTATAATCCCACATCATTATTTTGTTTTGATGATGTCAAAAAAGAAGAAGATTGAAGAAAAGCACTATTAAGGAGGAGCATGTATTTAGGGGGAGAAATAGCTTAGAATGCATTCATATAGTTCATTCATTTAGAATTAGTTTTTATCTTTTTGCCATCATTTCTTATTGAAGTTATAGTTATTATTGTTGAACAGGATATATTATAGTGTATCTCAAAACCTATTATATCTATTGCCAAAATTTCATTATTCTTGCTTTGATATAATGCTTATTTTGAGATTATTAACAATATTAGTTTATTGCTCTGTTACATTTATATTGCTCTAAGTATATCTGCTCTATAATGCTTTGATATTATTGCTAGTATTTAGAACATACTATTCTAATACAATTACTCATTGCTCTAATACAATTGTCCTGAATTATTATTGTTCTAATGTATCTATTCTGCACTATTGACATAATTACTATGTATTGAACTGCTCTATTGTGTATATGATGTATTCACAATTTCCTCTAATGATAACAATATGCTTATTCGTTTATTCTGATCTATCAAGAATCTTTTGTAATTATCTCCATTTGAAAAAAGATGAAACATTTCTGCTTTGATACATGAATATCTTTTTGGTTTAGAAAATATCAAATCAACCTTATTTAGGTTTTAAAATGATTTCATAGGAATCATTCTGGATGTTTCTAACTACTACTGAAGTTTCTGGCAAACATGTTATTCTTCACTCACTTCAGAAAGGAAGTTTTTATGTAAAATCATAAAGCTGAAACAAATAGCAAATCATATGTTTATGAACTTATCGACAAATGCTTTTTTTAAATATTGTTTTACCATCATCAAAAATGGGGAAATTGTAAGCTCTAATGCCCTTCAGAAACCATCGCGTGGTTTAAGCCATATCGAGCCTTAAGGTTTTGATGAACAACGAATCAAGCTTCAAGTCAAATCTTTTGCCAACTGATGATTTGTTATAACAAATGCATTCTTTTGTGAGCAAGATCATTCATTTCAAACTGAAAACTATTTTTTTACAGAACAAAGCATTTTACTTCTTTGTATTTCTCATGAATATTCATCTCTTAGAGTAAATACTCTGTGGTATATGTGATCTCTTACTAAAGAAATAGATTAGAAAGTTTAGATGGATAGATTTACATTATCAGAAGGTAAAACAAGCCTCAGAAAGATACTTAGACAATTCAGAAGGTTGATACATCTAGAAGGCTCTATCTAGAAGGATAATCATCAAAAAAATGTGTCTCATGAAGTACCTCACCTTTAAAACTTTTTCAACATGATTCAAAGATCATATTCAAAAAGTCAAACATGATATAACAAGATCCAAAAAAAGTGCTAACAAGTTTGAAAAGTGGTGAACCATCAACTGGCTAATTTTTGCCTTTTGCATTATTCTTAAAGGCTAAGAAAAGAAAGCAACTTCTTCTCTGTCCAGTCTTAGACTAGTGGATCAAGGAAACATAAGGCTCAAGATCTGCAAGCTTCAATGGTCATATTTTAAAGTCTATATAATGCTGGAACTCAAAGAAGGATGAGTTAGACTGATTTGAATATTTCTACGCTATCAAAGCTTTCATCCTCCAACCTTCTGAACTATCAGAAAGTTACACGTTGTAACTTCTGTTTAAAAAATCTTCTCTACTGATTTATAATAGATAACATTCTCACATTCAGAATTCAGAGAAGTTACAAACACTATAATTCATTGAATATACTCTATTAAGAGATTTAGTGTAAGTGTTTAAACACAAGCTCAAATTATGAATATTGTAACCTGACCCGTTAAAGGTCATTGCGAGCTTGGAGAGTCTAGGATCAAACACTACTTAGTTTAGCTTGGAGAGACTTAGTAAAAACTACTCATTGCAAAGCTTGGAAAGGCTTGAGAAATACTACTCTGCTATAAAAGCTTAGAGAAGCTTGGACAAAGAGCACTCCGTATATGAAAATTTCAACGAAGAGTTAAGCACTAGATGTAGGCAAGTTGTTGGCCGAACCAGTATAAAACCTTGCTATGTGATCTTTCTATCCCTTCTACTTTTCATTAATTTACTTCATCACGTGATAAATTTTGTGTGCTAAATATAGTACTGCAAAAAAAAAAAAAAAAACTTTCTAAAAGAAAAAAATTTTTTAACTCTAACTAACTCGCTTCCGTATTCCAAGTCTCAGACTTGAGAAAGTTGTTTTGCAAAAGCTTTTCAAATTTTAAAACTACTTTTAAAACATGATTCAACCCCTCTTCTTGTGCTACCTCAACCTACACCACTAACTTTTGAAGTGTAACTTAACTTATTCAAGTTTTCCCCACTACTATCCAGTTATAGGACAAACTTGAGCAACTAAAAGTAAAAAATCACTAAAAATTCATCTTTCATTATTTTGCTCTGAAATTTTAAATGCTAACCTTCTTTCAAACAAACTAAGTCCCACTTAATTTGACTAAGTAGAACTTAAGTTATAAGCTCTACATTATGGCTACCCTATTTCAACACTTTTACAAAGCATAAGTAACTTCATTGAATTACTAGGAGCAACTCATTAAGAGTTTGAATTTATAATATTTTTGTTTAGGCTATTTCTTGGCTACTAGGTGAATTGATGTGCTAAGCATGCCATACTTTAAAATCGGCTAGCCAAAGCCCTTTGACTCCGAAAGTCAAACAATTACTTCAAGGAGGGAAATCTACTCCTTGAATATGAGTTCCAAAGTTACTCAAAGAAAGTACTTGGCCAAGATCGAGTGTCAATGTAACCAAAAATACACGTAAAGATGGATATAATGCAATCGGCAAAACTTTTGTTAAACCTCTAACCAATTACAATGGGTATCCTTCTTAAGCTTCCATGGCCAATCCATGTGAATAGCGTAAAGAGGGGAATGAGTACAGTTGTGGGGATAAAAGGCTATAAACAAGACTATAACTAAAAATAAAAAAGGTAAAGGTACAAGAAAAGTAAAATGAAATAAATAAGACAGGTTTTGTTGATGATTTAGAATTCTTTGAAATGGCTAAGTCTTGCTCTATTATAGGCAAGGATTCTTCCATAACTGCTCTTGGATAACGGCTATGGCGAGCCATAGCGTGGAGAGGTTTACATGTGTTTGCTTATTCAGCATTTGCATCCTAAGCATTGTACTTAGGGGCCTTTTTACCTAGGCCTCAGCTCTTTCAGATCCACTATCTTGGATTCCATATTGGTTTTTTGTCTAAGTCGATCAGCTATGTAAGTCTATGCTCAGTCGATTAGTGCTTTGGCTCTATCCTTGGCCATCATCTTCCTCGGCCATGCCAACTTATGGCTCGACTAATGTTAGGGGTAGTGTCAAAACCTTACTTGGCTAAGGGCACTTAACAAATTTTTGGTGCCAACATATTGCCCCTTTGCATTGGGCTAGCTGATTTTATCGTTGAGGCTAGTTTAATGCAACAGCCAGTTAACTATTTATAAAACAGGCCGGTAAACATTCTTTATTCTACTTTTGCTTCTGTCAAACCTTTAGCATTAATTCCTTTGCCTCACACTAATCGTTTCATATTCACCATGTCCTCTACTTCTTCAGACTCTGCAAACCCCTACATTTATGAAGATCTTGAACATTTAATACATGAGTCTTCTCCTTCCTCTTCTTCTTCTTCCTCTTCCTTGGAGCTTTCACCAGGCAAGACCATGGCTTCTTCATCTAAAATCTCCAACCCTTCCACTGTTAGGGTTTTTGACGAAGAGAACCAAAGATTCATTCTTGACCCCACCCTACCTTCCTTGGACCATGGGATGGCTAAGGCTAATACTTTCATTTCCCTGTCTGGGCATGAACTGCCATTGGCTACCTCATGGTTCCATATCCACAATTGCCTTTTCGAGCTTACTATGTGACCTAGCCCCTCAGACTCATATAATTAATGGCTCGACAGAATGGTTACTAAGAAGTGGGAAGAATGGAAGAAAATACGGATTTATGACATGATCCTTCTCTCTAAGAAGGAGATGCCTCCCAACTTTGGGTTGTTGTATGGCTTCCTCGATTTTTGGAATTTGTTAGCAAATGCCTTGTGCTTACCATTCCGCAAGATAAGCCCCACACCATATGATGTGGTGGCTATTACTAGCCTACCAGTTGATAGAGATAAGATGCTATGTCGTTCTCGGCACTAACTTGGGCTTCCAAGTCAACAAAAAGAACAACGCTTACACCATCTTCATTAACACCTTCAATAGGGGACATGCCCCTATAAGTGAGGTAGAGCATAAGGCATTTCACCTATTCTAGATTTGTTCTTTCTTCGTCTACACTAGCTCAGTGGCTATGGTAGTAGAGTTCGCTCTTTATGTGTCGGCCATCCTTAGTCAGAGTTACCTCAACATTGGTGCACTTTTCCTGTCTGTTATACAAGGGCATGTCCACCCTTTTGCATCGATTGAAGAAAGAAGAGTTAGTGAAGATCGTATTTGACCCTTTCTAGTTCTTGTAACTCTAGGTCCAATAGTATTTCCCAGAGTTGCTTGCTAAAGCCACTTTCATCCGCACCATCCAATCAGTTGTGTATGAGGATTTCTATACACGGTTTCCCTTCTTGTCCTTCACAGCATATGAAGTAGCCAAACTTCTCATTAAGATGAGTGTCTGGACTTTCCTTTAGCTATACCCGTATCAAGATCAAGGGTGCAGTCCTGCCTAGATTCGGCAGCGACTTCTTTTAGCTACTGATTCAAAACCCTCTAAGGTTACTCTTCAGTGGAGTAACATGCTCATGACTAATGATCTCCTTAATGGGATAAAGCTGAGGCCAAGGCAAAATTACACCTCCTTTAAGCTTTACAATCCATAATGTTCAGCTCGACAATTTGGCTTGGTATAGGGTATCCCCCTTCCCTATGAGTTATTCACCAAATTCGATGAAAGGGCCAACCTGTATGCCAATGAACTAGCCGACTGGGAGTTGAATAGCAATGAGAAGATCAACAACTTTTGTTTCAAGAAATTTAGAATTGTTCCCTCAGCTACATCGAAGTTTGCCTCATGGTGGCATGCAATGTTCAAGAAGCTGTTGGGCCAACTTTCCATTATTCTCCTACCTAATCTCAACCAGATGGGGGCTTTTTCTTTAGCTTTGCACTCATCACCACCAACCGGCAGAAAGGCAATCGACCATTCTGCCTCTGCTAAGGCAGCTGCTGCTAAAGAGGCTTTGACTTCCAAAAGTAAGTCTTCTCTTCGCTTTTGTCTTCTGATACCTTTTATTATTGGATTCATAATTGATTGCCTCTCATTCCTCTTTGCAGAAGCTTCCAAAATATCCAAAGATACAAAAACTAGCCAGCCTACTATCTAAGAAAGTAGTGCCCACAAATCGAGGAAGAGCCCTCGACAGCCCATGTTTCCCCAATCAATTAAAGTGGCTTCTCTAGAGGTGGTAGTCTCCCCCTGGCCTATACTCTCTTACCACCCGAATAAGCTAGCACGGTAAGTTAGATGAACTATTTTTTCATCAAACTTCTTAGATCTACCACCATATTTCCTTTGACTTAGGTTCTGTTTCTCCTTCAATAAAAGAAATGCAAGTCAAAAGCGACTATTTTTCCTTTTCAATAGACTAAGACCAAAAAAGTTATAAAGTCCAATCTCCACCACGAAGGGTGATAATCCTCCAATCGGAATGTGAAAAAGAATAAACAGGGCAGCGTGCTTCATTGATTCAACCAACATTGGAAGATTTCATACCAATAGCAACTGCAACTCGGCCGACCCCCGCTATTGTGAGAGAAGAAGAGGAAAGAATGACTGTGCCTGCTGAGAAGCTAGAGAGGTACTTCCTTTCTTCTTTAACTAGTTCAACTTCCTCCTCCATCTCCAAGCATCTGGAGACCATGCACAAACATCTTAGTGGGACATTCCCCTCGGATCCTACAATGTCTACACAACTGCGGAAGTCTCTCCTAAGAATTGTCAAGTCAGTTGACCTTTTAGTGGCTTTTGAGGTTAAGGAAACTTGACAATACTTGGCCGTGAAGTTGGAGACTCTGGTCTTTGACTACAAAGTAACTAGCCTCAAGAGCCTGAGTCAACTAACTGAACTGCGGGCACAAAAAAAAGACCTTTGAGGCCAATTCCATGCTGTAGATCTCGACCAGAAAACTAGGCAACAATGGCAGCTAGTCATACAAGGTGGCAGCAAGTCATACAAGGCTGCATTGAGTAAATCCATGTAAAGATTGCTCGACTTCAAGCAGAGCTTAACAAACTATATCTTGAATTATCTGTTGACATGGCTAATTCAAAGCATAAACTATACCTATACAACCAAGCCAAGCACTGGATAGGGAGATCCATATTCGAGAAGAGTAGGAGTTCATCTTGCACCACGAGGTCGAGAGTGGCGTGCATGACTTAGCTGAAGTAGAACTATCTTGGGCAGAGTGTAGGAACCTAATGGCCTCAGCCGAGAAGAAAGCTGCTGATGTTGCAGTGACCTTGGTGGTGAGTGATATGATCATAGCTTCTGTCACCCTAGAGTAGACCTGAGTGGACACTTCTACTGTTTAGTGAGAGATTGTACCCGATCCCACCCCTATTCTATAAGGGTTGACCTCAAGGTGCTGAAAGGGGAAACTAATCTCAGGAAGCTCAGCCTGAAAGGGTTAGCCAAAGAACTCCTGTAGAAGACACTACTACAGAAAGCCACTCTAATGAGCCTTATGGAGCATAGCCTGAATAGCTTAAGTTTTCCTCATTTTCTTTCATTTTATATTTTCCTTAGCTACTCGGTCGACTTATGGCTGACACTTTGTTCCCCTTAATGATAATGGAATTCCCTATCATGGGGTAATATCTCTTAACATATTTTCCATTTATACTTCTTGTTAACTCCCCTTCAAAAGTAAATAATTTGTATGCACCACCATAAATAACTTACATAACAATAAAAGGGCCTTCCCAATAAGGTAACTATTTGCCGAACTTAGTAGTTCTGGCTCCAATAGGTAATATCACCTTCCATACTAGATCCTCTACGACAAAACATTTTAACCTGACCTTTTTTATTGTATAACTTTGACATCTTAGCCTTGTTAGCTTGGAACATAACTTGCGAATACTCTTTTGGCTGTAGCCTATGTTGCTTTGCTACCATAAACGAGTTTGCGGCTAATTCTAGATGTAACACAGCATCTTGCCTATATGTCAGCCAATAAGGAGTCGAACTAGTGGCATTACTCTTAGAATTCCTATAAGCCCATAAGCCTTCAGACAAGACTTCATGCCATCTTCTTGGTCTATCTTCTACTGTCTTCTTGATCATGTCGATTAAGACTTTGTTAGTTGCCTCGGCCTATCCATTAGCTTGAGTGTAATAAGAAGAAGAATGTATTAGCTGAAAACCAAATTGTTAAGCAAAAGCTTTCATCTTTTCCCCAATGAACATAGTACCCTAATCCATAGTTATGGTTTCAGTGACTCTAAACCAGTGTATGATTTGGTTTTTAATAAACCTGATCATATCGACTTAAGTCAAGTTTACTAATGGCTAAGCTTCTACCCATTTAGTGAAATAGTGGGTGGCTACTATAATAAATACATGAAGTTCGGATGATGAAGGATGAATCTTACCAATTAAATCCTTGGCCTAACCCCTGAGTGGTAAAGATTTCACAATTGCATGTAATTCCTCGACTAGCACCCTCTGGAGTGATCCAAGCATTTGGCAAGCCTCCCATCCTCTTACATAGGCAGCACAATCGGCTGTAATGGTAAGCCAATAAAATCCATTTCTATAGATTAGCCATCTCATTTTTGGGCCTGACTTATGTGCTTAACAAATGCCTTCAAGCACTTCATACATGATTCTTTTGGCTTCAATGTCATCTATGCATTTTAGCAATATCCTTTCTTGGCTCCTTTTGAAGAATTCATTGTCAACCACTACATATTTAAAAGCTTTTTGGTTCAGTTTGTATTTAGTCTATGATGAAGGATTGCTCAAATATTGCTTGAGTTCTAATCTCCAATTCTTACTTTCCTCTGGCTATGTCTCGGCTATATCTATATTATTCATTTCATTCAATCCTAGTTGAAACCCAACAACTTGTTGGGCTAGCTCATTAGCCACCTCATTATCACTCTAAGGGACATGAGAGATTGTTACTATAACATCCTCCTGAAATGTTGTACTATATTTAAGTCATACTACCACACTCTGGAGTTGTTACTGTCACTTAATCGAACCTTGTCTAGCAGCAACTTTCGGCCACCTTCAATATTACTAGTCAACTCCGTCTCGGAGGACATCCTTCAGAACTTCTAAACTATCTGGAGATAACACAGAAAGAAATATGGGAATAAGAATTATAAATTCTCAATAAGATTCATTAACTATCATAAATACTATCATCATCGTTGTCATCTCCAGTTGCTTTAGTTTATTATGAAAAGGGTGAACGTGTTATGTAAACTGTTTAATTTTATAGTTCGAAAATATATTATCCGAAGCAAAATTTATTTTACTCATACACTTGGCATTTGGGAGAGCCCATACAAAAAATATTTATGAATTTTACAATGAATAATAACTGCAACATATTCAAATACGATAGCATCAAAATATACTGGAGACATAACATCTACACATGCCTTTAGTTGTACTTGAATTTATGCAGATATATAAAATTTACTTTTCTTTCTTTGTCTTCCTATAATATTTATCTTTATTTTCTTCATTCGACACACCTAGACGTTAAGTATCACCGTCCCTAGGATGTCTGCATTTGCCTACACTTGAGCGTTACGTATCGCCGTTCTCAAGCACAGCATTACTCATCTTCCCTTACTTGTCATACATATCCTAGAGTACGATCACCATATCATACTCCATCCGGATGTGATCATTATGTCACACTCCTTAGGAATATGTTCTTCCTGCCACGTCCCAGAGTATGATCGCCATGTCATACTTTATCAAGTGTGATCGCCATATCACACCTCTTAGGGTATGGAATCATTATGCCACATTCGAGAGTATGATTACCATGTCATACCCCATTAGAGTGTGATCGTCATGTCACGTCTTTCAGAATATGGACTCATCATCATACCTTTCATCATAGAATCTTTATATGCTACACTCTAGAGTATGATCGCCATGTCATACCCCATCAGAGCGTGATTGTCATGTCATGTTCCTTAAGAGGTACTTATCATGCCATATCCTAGAGTATGATCGCCATGTCATACCCCATCAAAGCGTGATCGTCATGTCACGTCCTTTAGGAATATGGGACCTTCATTTTATCTTTTAACTACCTTCACAGAGAAGGATCCAATGTGTAACTGCCTCCGAGTGAAGGGACCCACATCTTTATCCCTTAACTGCCTTCACCTGGAGGGATCCAAATAACTGCCTCTAAGTAAAGGGATCTCATATATTCTTCCTTCATTCATATGCAGATATGCATGATCTCATAAGAATAATTCATGATCATGTCATCGTAATATATATTCATAATTTTATAGACTTCTGCCAAAAATTCGGCAGCATAACAGATCAAGTCCGCTTCCCCATGAATAGTGCCAGTTTATTGAGACGATCCACAAGAAGAGATCAAATATAATGCATTAATCTTCCAAGCACCAATATGGAATTTTAACACTTAGACTTTACTTAAACTCATGTGAATTAAGGTGCAAAATCCTTTAACTTTGGAAATCCTGCTCATATTCTTCAACTCTACCCATTTTTAGAAATTAAGCCTTAAATTCATTTTAACTCATTTGGACCTGAATTTCAGATATGTCAAAGTATTATGTGTCTATTTTCTAACCTCTTTAGTCCCATCTAATTTTAATAAATATAACTCAAGTTATTTAGGTTTTATCCTGGCCTACCCTATGGCTGGCCAGAATTACACACCTAAAAATAAAAATAAAAAAAAAGTCCAAATCATAAGAAATTGGTGTCATATCAAAGCTAATAGGACAAGCTTTCATTTACAACAAGTTTGATTTCATTTGCTTTAGTAGAGCTCGAGTTATAAGTCCTGAAATTCAACCTTCCTAAACTATCCTGTTTTGGCCTAATTTGGACATAGGACAACTTCTTCGAACCACTGAGAACAAATGGGATCATAACAAACTCGAAATTTCATTATGGGATATTCCCCTATGTGTAATCTTTCTAACAAGACTAGTTTCATTCAATTTGGAGTTGTGTAGAGTGAGTTACACCCTTCTCAATTCATACTGCCCAGATGAAAGTCCTGATTCCAAGGTCAAACCTCAAAAATTCATATCTCTCTCAATACTAATCCAATAGCCTCATATGATATATGTATGAAAAGCTCTGAATGTCTAATTTCACATAAAATTAGTTTCATCGGATTTAATCAACTGTAGGCGGAGCCATACACTCCGCCATACGGACTGCCATGGGGCTTCTCATTTAGGTAGCATCCCAATCCTCCACTTTTCCTAGTTTTCTTCTTCTAACTTTAATTCCAACTCAAGATTTCATATTAATTCAACCATAATCCATCATATATATCCAATATATCATCAAATACATGAAGAAGAATAAAACTTTATATAGCCACAGTTTAGAGAAATTAAGGACAAAATTTGAATCCTACCTCTTAGTATGTGATTTTGCTAAGTTTTGGAGTTTGGATGGAATCTTGTCAAGCTTGGAGGTTTGATGGAGTAAGTTAAGAGGAGAAGAGAAAAAAAAAAGAAGAAGGCTGAAACCATATGAGAATGAGACGCTAGTCAATAGGGAGAAGAGAAAAATCTGATTTAAGCATTGAAGAGGCAGTTGGCTTGGTGTATTTTGATTGGTTGAAATTTTGTGATTGAAGTTCAGTCATATCTCCCTCTTTTGTGGCTAAATTATTCTCCACATCGCCTAAAAATGGAACTCGCTTCCATTGTATCTGAAATCAGAACACGTCTCGATTCTGCTTAAAGTCGAAACTCGTGCCCATCTATTTGAAACTTGGAGATAAAATCGGATATCGGAAATATTTTTGGTTTATTCGAAATTTGGAAGCAAAGTTGTATGTCAGAAATCATGCATAACTTATTTGAAACATAAGGTCGGAAGTCAGAGATCATACAACACACAATCACCTTAAAATCGAAAGTCAAAGACAAGAATGTGAAACCTAAAATACTTAAACCCGGAAGTCGGGGATGTTAACATAAACTTGGAAGTCGAGAACTAGGACGCTTTAAAACTCTTATTATACGAAATTTTAAAACTCGGTCCAGGATCAATCTCGGAGATCGATTCTAAGCATAACACCGAAAATCAGGAATCAAAACCTTAACTTATATAATCTTGGAACTCCTAATTCAATCTCGGAAGTTGGTCATAGGCAAACTCGGGAACACTAATAGAAATGAAAAGCTCTTGGGAATAAACTCGGAGATCGGAACTCATGTAAAATTTTGATCGAACTGGGAGATCAACTCAAAGATCTGAACTCGTGTCCATTTTAGTTGAGTTCAACTCTAAGGTCGGAACTCGTTATATTCAACTCAGAGGTCGGTACTTGTGACCATTCTGTTAAATTATCAACTAGGAGGTCGAAAACTATGTACACTTTATTTTGAACCATGAAGTCGGAAGTAGGAAATTATGTACAATATATTTGAAACTTAAAGTCGAAGTTTGGAACTCAGAAACCACTCCATTTAATTTGAAACTCGAAGATGAAGTCAGAAATCGGAACTCGTGGTAGATGTTACAGTTTCCTCGACAAACTGTTGTAATAACATCCCCAACTCTGGGGATAGTCCGGTATAGAAGGAAATTCGGACCTGAGGTAAGCGCAAAATAATAAATAGGCAAATCGTAGTAAAAGAAGGGGCAGAATTGTAATTGTGAGACCATAATGATAAACTTGTAAATAATGAATTACAATTGTCAGGAGAGGTATTAGAAAAAAAACCTCAATTTCCAAGAATATGCATGCCCCACGATACTAGTAGATAACTAAAATGCATGTAATAACTTTATAACTAATATTTTCTACACCCAGTTTTAAATAAAAATGTGGGATTACTCACAAAGTACATAATATCTCTGGTGGGTACATCTTGAATTAATCCTCAAGGGTCCATGTAGGTACATCTTCGTAGAATTTTGGATCAAAATAATGTAAATGAATTTTTAGTCATTTTCTAAGTTTAGGTGTGCAAGTTTGTCCTGAAATAAGACAGCCTTGAGTAAAACCTTAATAACTTAAGTTATACACTTTAAAATTTAGTGAAACTAAAGATCTTTAAAAGTAGACTAACAGGGCTACATTCTATTAAAGTTTTATATTAAAATGAAATTTTGGTATCATTTATAAGTTTATGGTAGAGTTAAGGAGAGTAGGACAACTTGAAAACTTCATAATTTAAATGTTCCATAATCCATGAGGAATCAAATGAATTGAATTATTTATGCAATTACATACCAAAATAATGTTATGTCAACATATTATTGATGATGATCATGATCTCTATGACTCCATGCATTGTTGACTATGTTGTCTATTTTGAGAAAACTTTATATTATAGTTGTCATGCTGCCAGATTTCTGGCATAAGTAAGTTGCAAATGAGTTATGTAGCATGATTATGAGCATTACATGTTCATATGACTATGTCATCTAAATGAAGAACTACATATGAATCTATGAATTAGAAAGTATATGAACAGATAAAATAACATTCCCTCACATAGAGGTAGTTATGAAATCCCTCCTTGTGAAGAGTCCCTTTATCACCTAAAGGTAGTTACAAGATCCCTCTTTATGATGAGTGTAACATCCTCAATTTCGTGTCGTGCTAAATTACCTCAGTAACCCTGAATAATTAGGCACTTAAAGAGAAATTATGAGATTAAGACTTAATTAAGGGATCAACGAAGATTTCATGAGTTAACTCTGATGAGAAAAGTCAAGAGAACGCTTAATTGAGATTAGATAGTCTCTAATTAAGTAAATCAGACCCTTAATAGCTTAATTAAGCATTAATCACCCTTAATTAGCTTAATCAAATTTAATTAAAGATAATTAAGCTTAATCACAAGGTTAATTTTTTGTTAATTATGTTCTTGTGTGTTAATCACTGATCATTGCTTAATCATTTTAATTAAGTTGCAAAAGTACTTAATCACATGATTAAATTCAAATTTAATCAATTAGACAATAAAGCATTGATGACATCACCAAAATAGAAACGTAAAAGACAACGATGCTTTATGTAAGAAAAGCATTGGGATTTGCCTAAAGTAAACCCCTTAATTAACCATTTTGTCCCCTTAATTACAACAAAAGAAAAATATCTCCTCCCCCCTAAATGAAAGAAGCCTACAGCCAAACACACCAAATGCACACACTCACTTCATTTTTTTTCAAACTCACAATATCTCTCTAACCTTCTTTCTTCTAAGAAGCACTCATCATCATCTTCTTCCTCTTTTTCAAAGACGCCATTTTCAAGCATAGATAGTGATCTTCACTCTTTTATTTTGTTTACTCAAGAAAGCTTAAAACTTGGTTCTTCTCATGATCAAAATTTTTAAGTGAAAACTTGAGAAAATCTTTCATGCTCTTCATGAGCAAAAGTTTCTATTTTTGGTTAAATATGTTCTTTAAATATGTTCTTGCTCTTCTTCAAGTGTTCTTTATGTTTCTACTTTTGGAAAGATATGTTCATGCTCTTATTCTTGAATGTTCTTGATGTTCTTAGTTGTATTTTGCTTAAAGTTACTCTTCTTCTTATGATGAGTTTATGATTAGAAAAGTTTTATCTTTATATATTTTTCATGATTTGATAGGACTATGAACATCCTAAAAGCTTAAAGCTTTAAAAAGTTTGCTTCTTGATGCACAAAAAGTGGCGCAAGTTTGGTGCCTTCATAAAAGTCTTATTTTGTTTTGTTTTGAGGACAAGACTACGTATAAAAGTTTAAGCTTTTTGAAATATTAAGCCTTTTTGAGTTATAAAAATGGTATTTTGTCACTTTATGTTGTAAAGATTGATTCTTAGATGTAAATCCTTTCATAAAGTTTTAAACTTTAATCAAGAAGGTGACTTTAAGTCATAAAGTTATAAGCTTGCACACTAAGTCTTGTAAAGGTGGAACCTTGAGATGAATATATTTGTAAAATTCCAAACTTTAAGCAAAAATAGCACTTTTGAGTCATAAAAGTGTTCACCTTCATAAAGATCAAGACTTTATAACTCTAAAGTTAATGCCTTATATCTCTAGTTCATAAAGTAGGAATCTTTTAGAGTTTAAAACAACTTTAAATCATAAAGTTGAGACCTTGATAGTCTTAGAATAACTAAAAATGTCAACTTTCATAAAGAATATGACTTTTTAGTTCAAAAGCTAGTATCTTGTATCATTATTTCACAAAGATTCAATCTTTAAGGCCAGAGTATAATTTTAGAGGCACTTATTTTCATAAAAGATAAAACTTTATGACTACCTTATAAAGAATGGTAACTTTTATAATGTGCAAAATAAGACCTTGTTATGTTAATAATAAAAGCTTAAAACTCTGTAACTTGAATAAGTTAAAAATCACCCTTGGTGGTTAGTGCACATAGTGTTGCTGAGTTCATGAGTGTGGTTATGCGTTATCATGACCCAAAGACTAGAGGGATCTCGAACTCCTTGGGAACAGAAGTATGATTAGGGCCTCTGAGCATACCAAAAACTTAAGCATCACTAAGTACACTATCTCAAGGAAAGGAAACAATCACCCAACTTAATTAATTTGAATAAATGTTCCATAAGACATGCACTTGATTAAAGAATAAGTTTACATGAGAACTAAGTAATTAAAAGACTATATGTACATATATCTTAACTATATGATTCTCTCATGGGTAGCCACGGGAAATCATATAACGATTCATAAGATTCTTCACAAAGAATAATACAACTATGAACCCCTCTAGGGTGTGAATGTATGATGCTATTCGGCATGATGAATGAAAAGTTTGATTGAGTTTTATGTCATGATTAAATGATATAGATGTGATGGACTGTTAGTTGAAAGTTATGATTGACATTTTGGGGAAGCTCCGGTCTAGCTGTTATGCTGCCGGATTTCCGTCAAAATTATGAACTCAATCATATCATTGCATGTGTCTAGTCAAAAAAGTATTATACATATAAAGTATAATGATAAGGAATGAAAAAATGGGATATGACCCCTCGATCACTTCCGAGAAGTGAAAGACGGTGATCCACAAAAACTCAAAGAACCTCTATGGAGGAGGCAAGGGTGATATAGAAGACACTCCAACTTAGAGGTAACCAATATCGGCTTAGTCTGATTTGATTAGTACTGTGTGACGACGGTCACAGAATAAACTTATGTCCAAAAGCAGTCGATTTCAAAGGAAAAGTAAAGAATGTTAAGCACGTACTAAAAATGAAAATAAAGTCAAAGTAGAAACATGGTCAAGTTGATGAGTTGCATAGTCATGCATGTTTCTACATTTCTCATGCGTATTATGAATGTTTATACCATGTTCTCACATGTATATGCTCTTATATGGTAGCTTTGAGTGTCTTTATATTATATTTATATGGGAAAGATTAAAAGAAACCCATTTCGGAAACCTATGTTTTCAAACCCTTTAAAAATAGAACTTATGCATGCTTACTATCTTCATAATTAAACCTGAGTGGTTGGGACGACGACGATGACATATTAATGGTCTAGTTGGAATCCTACTGAGAAATCTTGTATTTCTCACTCCTACGTTTCCGTGTCGTCTTAAGACGGAGCTAATGACATCCATGGAAACACTAGTGACGATACCTAACTGGATACGAAGAAGAGCTGCCATGTTTCTTCTCCTAACTAAGGAAGATCGAGATAATACGATAGTATTTTCATTTTCTTAAGAGCCCTAATTGAGTAGTTTATATGTAATTAAGAGCATATAGGAAGTCATGCTACTTAATTTGACCTATTACATATGTAGTACTTATTAAGGGTAATGATGACTCTTGAGTATCTATGATTACATTCTTAGCTTATGGCATTGTGTTATGCTGTTTCAATTTTATCATACGTCTTATTATGTAACCCAGTAATATGAAGAATAACGTCCATGTGTATACGAGTAAGTAAGCGCTTAAAGGCTCAGTTTTCAAGCAAAAAGGTTTTACAAAAAAAAAATTTCATGCTATTTTCGTATATTATGCTAATTTCAACGATAAGAACTTTCGCTAGTTAAGAGTAACAACTAATGATGCCATAAAATGACTTAAACATAGTATAGTATTACTAGGGTATTACAATGAGTCCCTCTACCTTCGAGGTGTAACGTCCTCAATTTTCTTTCATGCTAAATTATTTCAATAACCCTGAGTAATTATATGCTTAATGAGAAATTAAAGGATTGAGACCTAATCAAAGAGTATGAGGTAATTTTGAAGAGAAAAGATATGAGAACGCTTAATTAAGATTAGAGAAACTCTAATTAAGCAAGTCAAACTCTTAATTTAGACACTGATTACCGATAATTAGCTTAATCAAGTTTAATAAAGGGTAATTAAGCTTAATTAAAAGTTTAATTTTTGTTAATCATATTCTTGTGAGTTAATCACTAATCCTTGCTTAATCAAGTTAATTAAGTTGCAAGATCACTTAATCACATCATTAAAATTCAAATTTAATCAACTAGATAATAAAGCATTTAATGATGTCATTAAAGTAAAAGCATGAGACAAAGTTGATTTTTGTAAGAGTTGACCATGCTTGTCTCCTTCATCATCCAATTTGTCCCCTTAATCCTTAATTAACTCAAAATCAAGCAAAATATCTCCCTCCCCAAAGCCACCTATAAGCTACGGCTAGCAACACACACACACACACACCCATTCACTTCATTTTTCAACTTCATATTCTCTCTCTAGTTCTCAAACTTTCTAACTTCTCTCTACATTTCTTCTTCATCTTTTTCATCTTCTTCCTTTCTCCATCACCTCCATAACTAAACCTTCACTACTAAACCCTTCAGAGACCACATCTTTTGGTCTTTAAAGACAAGATCTACATACCACAAGCCTCATTTTCATAAGAACTCAATAGCTCTCTCCTTCTCCATTCAAAATTGCCACCTTCACCACTTGGAGAAGCCATCATCTTCTTGATTTTCTCCTTCAAGAAGATGCCATTCATGACCCTAGGTAGTGATCTTTCATTTCTTCTTTTTGTTACTTAAGAAAGCTTGAAGCTTAGCTCTCACCATGGCTAAGAACTTCAAGTGATAACTTGAGAAAGAACTCTATGCTCTTCATAAGCAAAGTTACCATTTTTAGTAAAGTTTGATCCTTGGAGTTGTTTCATGAGATCTAGTGTTTTTCTCTTTTTGAATGCTTCAAATGTTTTTATTTTTCCCATACGATGCATGTGTTCTGATACTTTTGTGAGTTGTTTAAAAGGAAATATGCTTTCTTGGTGGTGTTTATGCTTAAAGTTGTTTTCTTTTTTTATGAGGAGTTTATGGTTGAAAGATCCTCTTTTTACACCTTCTTTATGATTCTTGATGTGACCAAGAACATTATAAAGTATAAAACTTTAAAACGTTTGCTTCTTGATGCACTAAAAGTGGCACTATATCTCATATGTTTCATAAAGTTTCATTTTGTTTTTCTTGAAGACAAGAAAGATCCAAACTTTACCAAGGTATAGAGCTTTCTAGTCATAAAAATAAGGACTTGTCACTTTATGCCACAAAAATTGAATCTTGAAGACAAAAAATATCATAAAGTTTCAAACTTTCTTTAAGAATATAACTTTTTGTCATAAAAATGTAAACTTGCAACTTTATCTTGTAAAGAGTGAATCTTGAGTTAAAAATGTTAAGTAAAGCATTAAACTTCCTTTAAGAATGAATCTTTCAAGTCTTAGAGCAATTTTAAGTCATAAAGTTGGAATCTTGAAAGTATAATATGATTAAAAATTTTAACTTTCTTAAAGAATAAAACTTTTTAGCCAAAAAGTTAGCATCTTGTATTATTATTTCATAAAGGTTGAATCTTGGAGACATGAATATAATGCAAAGGTTCATACTTTATTAAAGAATGAAACCTTATAATCATAAAGGTGAAATCTTGTCATTTTATATAAATAAGATTGAATTTTGTTATTTGTTGGAATAAAAGTTTCTTCTTGATGATTAGTGAACACATGATGTTGTTGGAGTCATAAGTGTGGTTATGCGTTGTCATAATCCAAGGGACTAGAGGGATCTCGAAATCCTTTTGGAATAGAAGTATGATTAAAGCTTCTGAGCATACCATGAACTTAGGAATCACTAATATGCTATCTTAAGGAAACTAAAAGATTTAAGTGAAACATGTTAGTTAAAATACCATGTAGGCTTCAGCCATAATGAATCAAGACAAGAGATAAATAAGTGTTTAACTTTTAACTTTAAGAATGAGTTTCTTAGGATATGAAAATGAAGAATCTATTAAGTTATATGGTGAAAATGAATTCTTAATGTAAAGTATAGTCTTACTTGAGGAGTTATTGATTAAAAGTTTATAACATATATTCACTTTAAGTTATATAATTCTCCCATGAGAAACATGAGGAGTCCTACCACGATTCATAAAATTAGGGGTGTGCACGGGTACGGGTCGACCCGCGAACCAAATGACCCGACCTGACCCGACCCATGTGCAAAACAATCAGTTTGGGTCGAGTAATTGGGTCTCTTCGGTTAAAACTCGATTGACCCGTCCAATATTCGGTTCGGGTAACTTGACCCGAACCCAAACCCAACTTCTTTTTTTTTTTAAATAATAACTCATTTATTTATATATTAATATACAAAAATATAATCATAAATATTAACTTTTAGACTCTGTTAATATATTAGTGTTTAATTAAATTTATTGATGATTGATATTGTATAATGTATGATATATAATATATTTCATGGTTATGATTATGGAATTATCAATTATGTATGAAATTTTTTTTAAATATATTTGATTATATTAAAATTTCAAAAACACAATTTAAAGGTTTCAAAATGTCACAAAATAGTGTGTTTTAATATATTTTTTACCAAAAAAAAAAAAAAATAAAGAAGTTGGTTGCCTACCCGAATACCCGACCCGATCCAACCCGAAAGTGTTCTGGTGGGGGGTAAAAAAAGCCAAAAACCTGACCTGACCTGACCCAACTCGACGATATTTGATTGGTTTGGATATTTTTTCCTTCTAAACCCGACCCATGCACACCCCTACATAAGATGTTACACAAAGTGCAATGAAATCCTAGATACCAAATAGGGTATAAGTGTATATCAATCTTATGAAATTAAGGCTTAATCAAGGGGTTAACGAAGAGTTTATAAGTTAACTCGGACAAGAAAAATCAAGGGAATGCTTAATCTAGACTAGATAATATCTAATTAAGCAAGCCAGAGCCTTTATAGCTTAATTAAGCACTAATCCCCCTTAGTTAGCTTAATCGAGTTTAATTAAAATTAATTAAGCTTAATTACAAGATTAATTTTTGTTAATCATGTTCTTGTGTATTAATCACTAATCCTTACTTAATCATCTTAATTAAGTTGCATGAGCACTTAATCACATAATTAAATTCAAATTTAGTCAACTAGACAATAAAGTAAAGAGCGATATCATTAAAGCATAAAATATAAGACAAGTGATAACTCTCTTTGGTGAATTATATTTTTAGTTAGTTTTTATTTAATTTAGAACGTAGTTGTTTAGTTTTGTTGCTATTTTATTTTATTTTAGTTAAGTAGTTTAGATTAGGTGGTATTCTTATTTTCTATTATTTTCTTATATTTTGGATACTTATTTTGGGCTTATTTTTACTATCATTAGGTAGAAGCACTCAAATTGGAATTTGGAGCTATAAGAAAGCTTATCTTGAATAAAATCAAGATCTTTCAGCATTGGAAATTCAATATCTAGCTCTCTAGAAGTCAGATTATGATGGTTCAAGATTCTTTGGAAAGAAGGGAAAAATATCTTCAACTTTGTTGTTGGACACCTTTTCTAGTTCTCGAGTCTTCTAGAAGATAAAGGCAAAACAAGATTGAAGCTTTATCTTATTTCTGATCCTGTCAAGTCTGACCTTTCATCACTCTTTCACTTGTATCTTGAGTTGCAGAACTCCGATTAAGGTGATTTTTGTTGCGTTGGGAAGCTTACTTAAAGATCTACAATTGCTATTTCTAGCTCCGAGGCCAAATTCCAACTATTCTGACCGCTACAGAACTTGGAAGCATATAAAAATGGTTAGCACTGCCAGGCGTGTATCAAGACGCCTTGCGCTATAGCTGGTGATTTCACAAGTTCTTTGGTTCAGGCCACAATTCGAGAAAAGGATCCGTAAACTATAAAAGGCAACACATAAGGTCAAAAAAAAATCCCTAGACACTCCCATATACTTTCCAAGATAGAAGACCTCTCCAGAGAGATTGAACACGAAGATTCAAGGATTTCCAAGCTTAACGTCAACACGGAGAGATCCACACCTTCCGAATCTCTCATCTCTAGCTTTAATACTTTATGGCTTTTGTTTCTTCTATCTTCTCATCTTCATATTCTTCCGTTGTTTTCTTTTCTTCAGTTATGAACTAAGTTTCTCTTATTAGGGCGTTAATGGACCATTTTTGTTTGACAATTTTACTTATAGATTAATGTTAATCTTGTTTTCTATCTCTATTACTTAGTGTTTTTGCTCGTACTTAATGCTTTTAATTACTTGATCACCAATTAATTGATTAGGGGATTAACAATAACTCGAGAGAGAGTTTGTGAATAGAGCCTCTTAACATAAATATCGTGAGCTGAGCAAAAACTAAAGATAGATAAACACGGTTCATGCAGTTATCATAGGAACTTATATAGCTTCAACCTTTATCTAGATTAGTTTGTACTAAGAGATTAGGCAATTAATTTAGGATAAAGAGTATTGCTTGACCTCGAGAAAGACTAAGAATAAATTAAGGGAAACTGATCGTAAGTCAATTAGGATAGAAACTAATTAGCAGAAATTCATAGTAAATGCGTCTACAATAGGTGAAATTAATTAGCCCTAGCATCCATTTCATCGCATTTGTTTACCTAATTAGCATCCGTCTACATTATTAATTTTCTTATTTATTTTATTTTGTTTGAATTTTAATTTCTTTATCTGTGAATTCATTCCATCCAAATAGTCATCCCTTAAACTATCCGGTATTTGATTTATCCTTGTGGGAACGATACTTTACTTATCACTTTATTACTTGTATGACTCGGTATACTTACCGAGGCCGCATCAAGTTTTTGGCGCCGTTACCGGGGATAGTATCAATATCATTATTAATTGACGGGATACTAGATTGGATTTTTTTTATTTTTATTTTTATTTTTATTTTTATTTTTATTTTTGTCTTGTTTATTTTTTTATTATTTATTTTTCTTTTTATTTTCTTTTTCTTTTGTTATTTATTTTATTAAATTTTGTTTTATTTTATTTTATTCCTACTTTTACTTATTTTTGCGTTTTATTTTGCAGTTTATGCGAAGAAATCAATCCATCGAAGATTTATTCTTTGATCTAGAAATTGAGCATTCTTTGCGTCAGCTTAGAAAAGAACGAAGAGCAATTGAAAGAGTCTCAAAAGCTACCATGGCAAATGAAAACAAGTAAAATGACAAGGCCATGAAGGATTATTTGGCACCCACTCTTCAAGGGTGTTCATCCAGCATTATGAGGCCACTCGTCCAAGCAAACAACTTTGAACTGAAGACGTCACTCATTCAGTTCGTCCAACAAAATTACCAATTTGCTGGACTGCCTAGTGAAGACCCTAATAAGCATCTCAGCAATTTTCTAGAGATATGTGACACCATAAAAATCAATGGTGTCACGGATGATGCTATTCGATTGAGATTGTTTCACTTCTCATTAAGGGACAAGGCCAGAGCCTGGTTGAAGTCTCTACCATAGGAGACATTCACTACCTGGGATATGGTGACTAAGAAATTCTTGGAGAAATACTTTCCTCCTGCCAAGTCTGCCAAGATGAAGAATGACATCACCTCCTTCACCCAAGCAGATGGTGAATCTTTTTTATGAATCATGGGAGAGGTACAAGGAGCTGTTAGCTAAGTGCCCACATTATGGAATCCCACTTTAGATGCAAATTCAGACATTCTACAATGGTCTCCTTATGTCCACTCAAATCATGGTTGATGCAGCAGCTGGTGGTTCTTTGAACAATAAGACACTTGAGCAGTCTTGGGAGTTATTTGAAGTATTGGCTAACAACAATTACCAGAAGCCTAGTGAGAACCCAAAAGGGGAGTTTTGGAAGTTGATACTACCATTGCCCTCTTAGCCTAGATGCAAGCCTTTTCTGTCCAAAATGCATCCATTCAGAAGCAATTGGACTTGCTCAGCACCACTTCACCAACACATGTCATGCATTGTGATTTCTGCCATGGAAACCATTCGAATGGAGAGTGCACTACACCTCCTTCTTATGATGAGCAGGTTAACTACATGAATACCTAGAAGCACAACTTCTACTCCAACACCTATGCTCTTAGGCAACAGTTCAATCAACCTCCACAAGAGAAGAAGCCCAACCTGGAAGACATGTTTCAACAGTTCATGAAAAGCCACATGTCTTTTGTGGGGAAGACTGAAGCTTTTATGGAGAGGACAGAGGCTCAATTTAGATCTCATGATGTCTCAATAAAAAAACCTAGAGCATCAAGTGGGGCAAATTTCCAAGCAGTTAGCTGAAAAGCTACCGGGTTCCTTACCTAGCAATACTACTGAGAATCCAAAGGAGCATTTGAATGCAATCATACTGAGAAGTGGTAAAAAATTGGCTGAATCTGAAAAAGAAGAAGTAAGAATAGAAGAAAAGCCTACTAAATATTTCAATATGGCACTACCTGAGGAGAAAGGATATGTAGCACCTCTTGCTTATGAACCTCCAATTCCTTATCTTTGAGAGTAAAGTAACAAAAGAAGGAACTAGAAGGGTAGCAATTTCTTAAGGTTCTTGATGTGCTTAAAAAGCTCCACATCAATATTTCGTTTGCTGAGACGTTGGAGCAAATGCCAAACTATGCCAAGTTTATGAAGGAACTACTCTCTAAAAAAAGGAAACTGAATATTGATGAGACTGTACCACTTACTGAGGAGTGCTCAGCAATCATTCAGAGAAAACTGCCACCTAAGTTAAAGGACCCTAGGACCTTCACTATTCCATGCACCATCGGTAATTTGAGGATTGACAAGGCACTATGTGACCTTGGAGCAAGTATCAATCTAATGCCTTTATCACTTGTGCATAGATTCGGTATTACTGAAGTGAAGCCTACAAGGGTATCTCTGCAATTGGCTGATAAATCTGTCAAACTTCCCTATGGTATTATTAAATATGTTTTGGTGAAAGTGGACCGTTTCTTCATTCCCACTGATTTTTTTATTCTTGATATGGAGGAAGATGTCAATCTCTCTCTAATTCTTGGGCGTCCATTCTTGGCCACTAGCAGAACCTTGATTGATGTAGAAGAAGGGAAGCTAACTCTGAGATTTCAAAATAATAAAGTGAAGTTCAAAGTGTTCCAAGCAATGGACTCTACCACAAAGACAGCTCAATGCTATAAAATGGATGTACTAGAAGCTAACTTGAATACTTCAGTACCTGTATCACATGCCACACCTCCTTGGGAGCCTATATTAAGGAAGAGTGAAACAAAAAAGAAAAAGAAAATGATAGGGGATGATGATCTTAAACCACCTGAGAAACCGATAGAAGCTCTCCACTTGTCATTCAAGCCTAATTCTATCTCATTGATTTTTGGGAAGAAGAACCACCATCTTGGTGACAAGTCACCAAAGAAGGGGAGGAAGGAACTACCATGAGTGACAGGACTATGTCTAACTTAAGGACATTAAACCAAAGTGCTTATTGGGAGACAACCCAACTTTTCTAACCTTTCTTTGATTTTAATTTTTCTTATTTAGGATCTTTTTAGTTTTTTTTTATTTAGATAAAATTTTAGTTTTGATTAATTTTAATTTGTTTAATTTTATTTTGTAGGTTTATTAGAGCAATTAGAAAGTGCATAATTGGAGGAAAAAGCCACATGGGACGTGCAGCAGAGATACATGTGCTGGAAAGTAACTTTCCTTTTCTTTCCCTCTTGATTTTATTTTCATGCATTAAGGACAATACATAATTTTAAGTTCGGTTGAGAAAATCCATTCTTGCACTTTCTTATTTGTTCCTATTTCCTTTTGTTGGTTTTGTTAATTAGATTGTTAGTGTTTTTTGTTAAAATAAAACCCAAAAAAAAATTGTCTTTTTTTTGTATTTTTTATTTTGGTCAATTGGTTGTTGTTGCCTATGCCTATAATATGAAATATTGCTCTATTTGTTAACTCTTAAGTAACTTTGGATCCGGATTTAAGTCTTGAAAATCTTCTTGTGCTTTTACTATTGAATTGAGAAGAATTATCTTCTTGTACTTTGATAAGAATTAGCAACTTAGGATAGATGACCTTTATGCTTTTTATGCTTTATTTAGGTTCAGACATGCATTCTTATCATATGGATCTCTCTTGAAATATATATGAGTGAATCTTAGCCTTAGAAGTGATTTAGGCCATGTTTGGTAGCCATAATTGAGCCTCATTGCCCACCCTTGGTCATTGATCCTTAGTCACCCTATTAGAGCCTTAAAGTCTATTCTTGGATTGAACCAAGTTATGAACCTAATGCTCTTCCTTGCTTTTCCTTTTTGATCCCATGGTTTACCCTCAAGCCTTAACTTCTAAACTCATTTGAATAAAGTAATACCTCCACTACACCAACCTCATGCTTTTTAATGTCAAAAGTGGAGTAGGTGAATATTTGAAAAAAATAAAAAAAAAGAAAAGGGAAGGAGGAATGAAGAAAAGAAAAAAAAAAAGAAAAGAAAAAAAATAGACAAAAGTTGGCAATACAAGAAAAATATAATGCCAAGGTTCAACAAGAAAAGCATGATAGTTGCCAAGCAACTAAGTTGGGGGTACCCCAAGGAGAATGAATTAGGGATGAGAGTTCCTTAAGTTGAGGGGATTAATTGAGCTTAAATGACTATTCCATCATACCCTTTACCTTGGCCTACCGTTACAAGCTAAGAGAAGTCCTTTTGATCTTTGGCTAAGTGACATTTGTAACATATACCACGAGTTCCGATTTCCGACTTCATCTTCAAGTTTCAAATAAAATGGATTATTTCCGATTTCCGACTTCATCTTCAAGTTTCAAATTAAATGGAGTGGTTTCCGAGTTCCAACCTCCGACTTCGAGTTTTACATAATTTCTTACTTCCGACTTCATGGTTCAAAATAAAGTGTACATGGTTTCCGACCTCTGAGTTGATAGTTTAATAGAATGGTCACAAATACCCATCTCTGGGTTTAATGTAACGAGTTCCGATCTTAGAGTTGAACTCAACTACAACGGACACAAGTTCAGATCTTTGAATTGATCTCCAAGTTCAATCAAAATTTACGCGAGTTCCGATCTCCTACTTTATTCCCAAGCTTCAAATAAAACGGACATGATTTCCGATCTCCAAGTTCAAATAAAATGGATGCGGGCTCCGACTTTACATAAAATAGAGACAAGTTCCGATTTCAGATAGAATGGAAGCGAGTTCCACTTTTTAGGCGATGTGGAGAATAATTTAGCCACAAAAGAGGGAGATATGGTTGAACTTCAATCACAAAATTTCAACCAATCAAAACACACAAAGCCAACTACCTCTTCAATGCTTAAATCAGACTTTTCTCTCTTATTCCCATACTGACTATGCCACTTTCTCTTCTGATTTCAGCCTTCTTCTTCTCTTCTCCTCTCGACAAACTCCATCACTCCTTCAAGTTTAACAAGGTTCTATCAATTCAAACTTCAACACTTAGCTCAACACCTTGCAAAATTACACTCCAAAGAGGTAGAGGTTCAATTCAGTTCTTATTATTCTGATTATGGATTGTTGCTTTTGATTTTATCTTCTCACTTCTTGATGTGATTAATGAATGAATATGATAATTTATGGCTGGTTTATTAAGTATTTAGAGGGATTGAGATTGAATCTTGCATGGAACATAAGATAGAGAGCAAACCAAAAACTGAAAACCTAGGAAAACCTACGGCGGTCCGTACGGCAGAGTGTACGGCTCCGCCTACAACCGTTGAAACAAAATGAAACTAATTTTATGTGAAACTAGACATTCAGGGCTTTCCATACATATATTATATAAGACCATTAGATTAGTATTGAGAGAGATATGAATTTTTGAAATTTAACCTAAAAATCAAAACTTTCAACCGGGCAGTGTAAATTGAGAAGAGTGTAACTCACCCTACACAACTCCAAATTGAGTGAAACCAACTTTGTTAGAAAACTTACACATAGGGGAACATTTCATAATGAAATTTCGAGTTTGTTACGATCCCATTTGTTCCCAGTGGTTCGAGGAAATTGCCCTATGTCCAAACCTAGAAAACTAACATGCTTGCCTTTTTTATGCATTTGTGTCTTGCTTGTTGGAATTTTGGTGCTTTTGTGCACTCTTTGTCTTTTGGCTTGCATCTTTTGAAAATCCTTTGGAAATTGTGTTTTTCCTTTGGTTTTAGGTATGTGTCAACTTAGGGATAATTGTCATGAGAAGTGGTCTTAGCTTAAGCTTATTGGTGAAGTTTCTTAGGATTTTGCATGAGGACATATAAAACGTTAAGTGTGGGGGAATTTAATGAGTTGAATTTAGATACTAACTTTATTCCTCACATTTAGTGTTTTAGTCCTCTTTATTGCATGTTTGCTTTCTAATTATAAGAATTTCATAGTTCGATACTAATTTGCCTCTTTTGCCAATTCTTGTATAAACATGCCTTTTTCCTTGATTTTGTGTTTTCATGCATTCCAAGAGTTTTGGATCCTTATATATGTTGTTTCTGACTTGTAGGAACCTAACTTGGAGGGATTTGAGGATTAGAAGTGATTGGAAGCTCAATTTCAATATTGCTGAAATTTCAACTTGAACATGATGCAAAGATCGAGTCATAACTCTCTTATCTCAAATCCAAATAAAGCAAATGAGGTGTCCATTTTGAAGGCAAGAGAAAGATCTACAATTTTCATGCAAACACTGAGAGCTAATTTGGAGGTTTTGGGACTGAAATTAAGCATGAAAGTGACTAGAACATGTAATTTTGCATAATTACTGTCAAGAGTATGATGCAAAGATCGCCATGATAACCACAAGTCGGAGACACTGATGCGTCTCAACCACCATGACTTCAGCTTCAGGCCCAAATTGATAAGCTGCACCTAAACATGAGGAGCACACAGACCACTCTCTAGAACAGAGCGAGCAGGCAGTATTCCTCTATTTATAGAGGCATCCAGGGTCTAGAGGCACTTATGAGGCAGCAACTGTCGCCAGAGCTCCTCCAACAGCTACCACCTCTACCTCTAGCAGATCCAGAGCTTAAACATCTCACTAATGAGGAGGCCTTTGCATAGGAGGAGTCAGAGAAAGAAGCAGAAGATGCAGCTGAGGAGTCTGAGGAAGACTAGAATTGGGAGTTCCTTTCCTTTCCTTTCCCTTTTTGATTCTATTTTATTGCATTAGGGACTATGCACAATTTTTAAGCTGGGGGTTAGGAAAGTCCATGAATATACTTTTGCTTTTTGTTCCTGCTTATTTTTCTTTAGTTATTATTAGTTTTCTAATATTCTAGTTGTCTTTGTTGCTTTTCTCTTGTACACACACACTTGATCCATTCTTTTGACAATTTGGAGGCACAATTGGATGGTCTTGGTACTCAAACTTGGACTCTTGGTGAGTTTTAAGTTAAGCTATGGAACAGTGATGAGGAAGTTCATAAGTAATAACGAAGTTCATAAGTAATAACGTCTATTCTGACTGTTTTGTTTAGTGAATCCCTTTGTTTTAAGTGTTTTTGTTTAAGTCTTCTATTTTTTTTTTTCTGTTGTTAGTCCTTGTTTTGAGTCTTGCTTGGGGACAAGCAAGTTCTTAAATTGGGGGTTATGATAACTGCATTTGATGAGTCATATTTTTAGTTAGTGTTGTTGAATTTGAGTTATAGTTGTTTGATTTATCTTTTGTTTTTGTTGCATTTTAGTATATAGTTGGGTTAATTCATAATTTTAGCCTTTTATTATTTTCTGTTATTTGTTTGGATGCTTATTTTGGATTTATTTGATTTATTGTAGGTGCAAGTGGACCCAAAATAAATTGAAAGAGGCTAAGCCATGAATTCAGACTTAGCACCTTGCGCTATAGCGCAAGCTTGATGCTTCTGATGCCTTCTTAGTGTAACATCCTCCCAAGTACAGTACTATGCTTAAATCATAGTACCACACCTTGGAGTTATTCTGATTACTGAAACGGACCTTATCGTGACAAAGAACTTCATTGCGCTTACTCTGATACCTCTTGAACTTTCTGGAGACAACACGGAAAAATAGGAGTGAGAATTATAAATTCTCAGTAGGATTCTCTATGATACACATGTAATGTTATCGTTGCCATCTCCAGTTTGCTTCGGTTTATTATGAAAAAGGTGAACATGCTGCACAAACTGTTTAATTTTACATTTCAAAAAAATGTCTTATCCGAAGCAAAGTTCATTTTTATTCATATACTGGTCATTTGGGGAAGTCTACACAAGATTAATTCATGAATAATACCATGGATAATAACTTCAACATATAAAGCGCACATAGCATTAATCTACTGGGAATATAACCTCTGTACATAGCTTAACTTGCACTTGAATTCATACATATACATAAAATTTTACTTTTCTTTTATTCGACACACCTAGGCGTTACGTATCGTCGTCCCTAGGGTGCTTGCATCTGCCTACACTTGAGCGTTACGTATCGCCGTCCTCAAGTGCAGCATCATACCAGATCCCAGAGTATGATCGCCATGTCATACCCCATCAGAGCGTGATCGCCATGTCACGTTCCTTAGGAATATGGTATCCTCATGCTATATCCCAGAGTATGATCGCCATGTCATATCCGTCGAGGCGTAATCGCCATGTCACGTTCCTTAGGAATATAGACTCATCATCATATCTTTGCATGCCACATTCCAGAGTATGATCGCCATGTCATACCCCGTCGGAGCGTGATCGCCATGTCACGTTCCTTAGGAATATGGGATCTTCATGCTATATTCCAGAGTATGATCGCCATGTCATACCCCATTAGAACGTGATCGCCATGTCACGTTCCTTAGGAATATAGGACCTTCATTCGATACTTACACTAGCTGGGTCATGCCATGCCTCATGTAAGTCCTACCCCCCATATACTCACACTAGCTGGGTCGAGGCCATGCCTGATGTGAGTGGGGCATATACTTAATTCTTTGGTCTTTAAGTCTTTACTCTTTAACTTTTACTGCCCTTGGGTAGCCTGGCCTTGGAATGAGCTTGTCAGCTCAACTCGTGACCATTGTCACACCGACTCACCCACAAGGGAATTCACATCTTAATATTCACATTTAATATACTTATATCTTTTCATTCTCATGCGTTGTCAAGCATAGTCATGCTAAATGTACTCGTACATATGCTTCATCAGTATTTCTCATATATCTCATATCATACTGCTTTTTGATTTAGTCTCATATATCTCATATCACCCTTATATCATTCTTGCATATAAATATCCCTAGATTCATAAACTTCTGCCATAAAATCGGCAGCATAACAGATCATATTCGTTTCCCCATAAATAGTGCCAGTTCTCACGGACAAACCAGCCATAGCAACATAAATCAACTTAACACACATATATATCAATGTCAAACTGGCAATCCTCAACTTAAACTTTTTACGTTTCCATAATACTTGTGAAATCTTCAATTGGGTCGCTTTGTGAAACTATCACTTTGGCCATTTTGATACCTTCTATTCGGTTCTACCCGAATTTCATATGATCTACTTTTATTTCTATTCAACTCATTTAAATCTGAAATTTTGATATATCATAGCTCTATATGTCTACTTTCTAACCCCTTTAGTCCCATACCATTTTGATTTATATAACTCCTGATATTTAACTTTTACCTCAGCCTATTCAGTCTCTAACTCGAATTACACTCCTGGAATTATAAATTCACTAAAAATCGAAACTAAACTCAAATCATACGAAATTGGTCTCATATTGAAGCTAACAGGACAACCTTTCATTTGCCACAAGTTTCATTCCATTTACGTAAGTATGCCTCGAGTTATAAGTCCTGAAAGTCGACCTTCCTGAATTACTCTATTTTGGCCTGGTTTGGACATAGGGTAACTTCCTCGAATCACTGGGGACAATTAGGACCATAGCAAACTCGGAATTTCATATTGGGATGTTCCCCTATGTGTAAGCTTTCTAACAAATTTGGTTTCACTCAATTTGGAGTTGTATAGGGTGAGTTATACCCTCCTCATGTCACCCTGCCCGGATGAAAATCCTGAACCCTAGGTCAAACTTCAAAAATTCGTATCTCCTTCAATACTAATCCAATAACCTTATATGATATATCTATGAAAAGCCCTGAATGTCTACTTTCATCTAAAAATGGTTTTATCGGATTTGACCGATTGTAGGCGGAGCCGTACACTCCGCCGTACGGACTGCCGTGAAATTCTTCATCCAGACAGCATACTGGTTCTTCTCTCCTTCTAATTTTCTCTTCTAACCATAATTTTAACTCAAGATTTCCTATTAATCCTATCATACACATCCAATATATCATCAAATAATCATAAAAAAGTAATCTTTCATGCATCCTTAGTTTAGAGAAATTAATATTAGAGATTGAATCCTACCTCTTTGAAGTATGACTTTGCTGAATTTGAGTTTGGATTGATGGAACTTTGCCAAAGCTTGGAGATTTGATGGAGTTGGATTTGAGAGAGAAAGGGAAGACGAAGGCTGGAGCAAAGAGGAGAGGGAGACGTAAATCAGCTGGGAATGAAGAGAGAAGTCTGACTTAAATAGATGAAAGTTGTGGTGTTGATTGGCTGAAGTTTTGCGGTTGAAATTTGGTCATGTCTCTCATTTTTGTGGCCAAATTGCTCTCCACGTCACCTAAAAGTGGAACTTGTTTCCACTGCATTCTGAAATCAAAACTCATCTCTTTTCTGCCTAAAGTCGGAGCTCGTGCTATTTTACACTGCTTGAAGCCGAAGCCGTATGTCGGAACTCGTACCACGTTGTTTGTGACTTGAGGAAATATTGTTTACTTTGAGTCTTGAAGTCAAAGTCGGAAGTCGGAAGTCATGCAGCCGACAATGTCAATGCTGGATGTAAAATAGGAGATCGGAACTCGAGAATTCGAATCACATGGCCAAACCCAAGTACTTAAACCCGGAAGTCGGAATTTATATACAGTGTGGTTGATGAGATCGGAAACCGGGTATATTTGTCCTTGAAACATGAAGTCGGAGCTCACATGTATTTTATTTGAAACTTGGAGATAAGTTATGAGATCGGAAATGGGTCCGTTTTTCTCTGATGTGAAATCAGATATCGGAAATCACCTAACGTTGTTCGGACTCGAATGTTAGACTCGGAAGTTGTAGAAATAGTCCAGATTAAGTCGGAAGTCATGGACATAGGTGAGACGAACTCGGAAATCGGAGAATATCATAGGATGAAGTCGGAAATCATGTACTTACGTAAGACGAACTCGGAACTCGGAATTTATCCACTTTGTGTAGAATTCGAAGATGAAGTCAGGAATTGAAATTGATCAGTCCTGAGGGCGAAGTCGGATCTCGGAAATCGGGACGTTACATGCCGCATAAGAAAGAAATTGCCACATTCATGTTGTGCTATAGCGCAACCAAGCACGCTATAGCCCGCTGCCGTGTTCGCAGACTTTGTCAACAATTTTTGTTGCGCTATAGCGCAACCCAGCGCACTATAACGCGCCACCGTATTTCGCAAATAAGCCAAGAATTGAGGCTTGTGCTATTTGCAGCAAATTATCTATTCGAGCTGAGAGTTAAAAGAGGGATCTATGCGCTATAAAAAGGAGGTCACACAGATCACAAAAGGATCCAGAGACACTCACACACCCTTCCCAAGACAGAAGACTTCTTCCATAGAAATTGAAGGTGAAGATTCAAGGATTTCAGAACTCAAGTTCAACACGGAGAGATCCAAATTTTCCTGAATTCCTTATTTCTAGCCAAAATTCTCCATAGCTTTTTGTTTTTCTATTTCCTCGTCTTTATACTCTGTTATTGTTTTCTTCTCTTTAGACATGAACTAAATTTTTCTTGCTAGGGCGTTAATGGACCCTTTTGTATGACAAATTTCTTTATGGATTAATGTTAATTTTGTTTTTATTTTAATTACTTAGGGTTTTTGTTTGTGCTTAATGCTTTGGAGTGATTGGCCACCATTCAATTGATTCATTGGTTTGCAATAACTAGAGATAGGGTTTGTAAAAAAAGCTTCTTAACATAGATACCGTGAGCTGAGCGAAAACTAGAGATAGACAAACGCAGTTCATGCAGTCAACATAGGAACCCATAGAACTTCAACCTTTTCCGAGATTAGTTTGTGCTAAGAGATTAAGCAATCAGTTTAGGATAAAGAGTATTGCTTGACCTTGAGAGAGGCTAGGAATAAATTAAGGGGAACCGACCGTGAGTCAATTAAGATAGAATGAATTAATAGAAATTCATAGGCAAGGCGTCTACAATAGGTGAAATCAATTAGCCCTAGCGTTCATTCCATTACATTTAGTTAACCTTTCTTGCATCTGTCCTAGTTACTATTTTTCGTATTTATTAAACTCTTATTTTTTTGATTTTAAAGTTCCCTACTTCCATAATTTCATTCCTTCCAAATAGTCATCCCTTAAACTATTCGGTATTTGATTTATCATCGTGGGAACGATACTTTTCTTATCACTTTATTACTTGTACCATCCGGTATATTTGCTGGAGTTGCATCAATTATCTGTGTTTCTAAGAATAGGTTTCTTAAGGGGTTTAGTAAGGAAGGTGTTTACTCTAGAGTTTGTTCCTTATCAAAGTGTGTGCCGAGGGTTTTGGGATCATTATATCCTTGAGGTTTTGCATCATTTGGTATCAATAGCAAGCTGTAGATAAATTCCATTTATCTGTGTATTTGTGGTTTGCGTTTTTATAAAAGAACGAAAAGCCAAAAAAAAAGGAGAAAAGAAAGAAAGAAAGAACAAAACAGAACAGAAAATGAAAATTGCATAGCTTTAAAGTGCACTAGAATCACCTTTGGTAATTATTGTTGATCTTGTGAATTCCTTTGGTCAAATTCTTGCATAATTTGTTGTTTTGTCACATTCTTGTTCCTAATCTGCACCCAGTTCTTTTTGTGTGTTATTGTCCCTTTTCTTACTTGTCTCATGTTTTCTTTGGTCCTAAACTTGAGATTTCTTTTGCTAGGTTTCGTATTACTGTTCTAATCTAAATATTACTTGTAGATTTGCCTTTGTTTGAGTTTGTTTCATTTTGGAAGTGCAATAACCAAAAGAAGTCAAAAGTGGCAAAAGGCAAGAGGTAACAGTGGTGAGTACAAAAGAGGATAAAAACTAGAATTAAGTGCAAACATGAGTGTAAACAATCTCGAGTGAAACATGTGAGGGAGTGATTTGTGAGATTGTTTCTGCGGACATTTTTTACATGTTGTTAAAATGGCTAATAACACATCAAGGATGGAAGGAAAAGAAACTAATGATGAGGAAGTTGTTATGACACTTGATATGAAGACGATGTACAAGGCCTTCAGTACTCAATTTCAGAAATTGAATAGTAAACTTGATGAGATGGAAGAGTGGAGAAAGGAGGTGACACAAGCTATATCTGAAAGTAGAAAATGGGTTTATGTGAGGAATAGACATCACAATGACTTCAACTAAGAGCTATCTAAGGAGGAGTTTGATGAAGTTGATTTAGTTAGGAATGGGAGGCCTGGAAATAGAGGAAGAAGGGATAGCAACCTTAATGCTATCAAAATACAGATACGTCTATTCAAAATACAAATAACTTAATGCTATCAAAATACAGAACCTCACCTTCCTCCATATCTAGGGAATCCTAATGCAATCATAAATGACACAACTGTACAAAAGAAAAGTAATCTTGTGAAAAAAATGCCTATGCATACAGCAACATATAAGGTGGCAAAACTCATTCTCAAACTCAAATTGGGTGTGAAATATAAATTCATATTTGCTTAAAAACTAAACTGCAATAAATATCTATCCAATGAACTCCACAACACTATTGTCATCCATCCAGAGGTAAATCCAAATATAAACCTGAATTCAAAAGCCACACTTTAGTGTTATGATAATTGATATAATCTATCCAAGAACAAGTTTTTTTTCCCCTCCTTTTTGGCTCAAGGAAAAGATTTATGCCAGCTTGAAATGCTTCTCGTGGTAACTAAATATAAGTAACCCACAATTATTGCCCAAAACTGAAATCAAATTGTATATCCTAAAAGCCACTTCCAATGCTAATAAGTCATATAAATGTTGTGAAAGTTATGATAAAACATTTATAAATCAAATTGTATATCCACCGTCACTTCTGATCCAACTAAAATTATAAATTTTGCTATTATATAAAAATGTTTTATCGTAACTTTCACAATATTTGTATGTGCTCAAAGAGATATGCTAATCTATCATATATTATTAATAATTTCTTATATATCTTGGATGACAACTCTGTGTACCCACAAAAAAGAGAGAGAATGAAGGCAGAAGAAGACAAAAATGAAAGATCATGAAATATAGAGCTCTTCTATATTTCTCTGCATATGCATGCTTTAGTACTCAAAGACTATCTAAAACACTAGATTTGGCAACTCAAAGATGACATATTCCGAAACCAGTCTGTCAAAGAACAAAAATATTTACATTGTCAATGATAAAGTATGAGATTGATGGGACATACCTGTCCATAGACAAGTTCATTTAGTTCACTTAGAGATGGTGTCCTCTCCAACAAAGATGCCTGTAAATCAACATTTAATAAATGAAACAGTTAGGGGGCACATAATGGTAAATTTATAACATAAATAGATCTACGGTTCATCAGAAGTGTTACAATTTTCAACTTATGAAACAACATGTGAAGTTCACTGGAAATATAATATCTATGAAGCACTTATTTTATAGAGCTTAATCTCAAGAAATTGAAGTTAGGAAGCTTATTCAATGATATAAGTTTACCAACTTAATCAAATGCAGCAAATGTTTGCTTCAAATATTACGTTTATCCTCTTTCTCTTGTATTGCTTAAGACAAATAAAATAACTAACATTTAAGACATTAACTTTTCCACTCTTACTTTCCGATAACTATGTTAGACAACTGGTAACAGAGAATGTAAAAGAGTGGAATAAGCAGTATAATCAGGAGGAAGAAGATACCAGTGTGATATCAACTCCCCTGGGTATGTGTATTATTCACAGTATGAAAGAAGGATAACAAGCTAAGTTTTCGAGAGACCTGGCACTCTCCTACAGTTTCCTTACAATCTGGAATACCCCCCTCAGCATTCCTCCCCAAGGCTTATATGGCCTTTCCCACCTTGTACATATTTTCTCTCTTGCTAGTTATAAGTCCTACCCCCGGTGTTAGGACCACAAGCCCCTGCCACATCACTCCCTTCCTTTTTATTCTTCCTCACATAAACCTTAGCATAGGGTGAAATAGTGTTACCTGAGGTAACCTCACTAACAGCATTAGGACTATTAGAGTCATTGAGAATGTTACCCATATTACCACCATTACCATTGACAGTCCTAACAAATTATTGGAGGTACAGTCATCCTATTGCTGTAGTGAGGGAACAACTATAGAACTATAGGTGTCTGAGTATCCATTGCAACTAATCATTCCTCCCTTTGAAGATTTAGATTTCATGGACTATGTCTGCAGATTTCTAGAAAACATGGATTAAAATTGATGCATTAAGGCTTGAATTCGAATATGTAAAAAAAAGTTGTTATTTGGCCATAAACTAGTAGATATACCTTTAGACTTCGTGTATTTGTTTTTCTTTTCGTCTCTATAAGCCTACTATGAAGTCAAACATAAAAAAAGCCCATTGAATAGAAGTTAAGAAGCTAGAGATCACAAACTAATTTAATAAAAATTGGCGCAACGTACAATTATATACCATTAGGAAATTGAGACAATAGCGACTGAGTCTTGTGAAAGTTACAAATGGGACCATTGAAAGTGGATTAACCTGATAGCATTCCTCCAAAAGCCAAAATATTGAATAAGCATCTGCATACCTGCACTTAAGATAAAGGAATTAAAAAAACCATTTTTTTTAAACAAACAATGAAACGTGGGTTACAACAGTGGTCTAAAACATGAAGAGTGGGGGGAGATAGAAGCACAATCATAAAACCAACCTCAATCTTATAGCTGGAGCAAACAAAGATGAGTTGTGGAATCCTGTCTGTGGCATGCAGTTCTGTAGTTAAAAGAAAAATTCCCTCTTTATGTTAAAACAAAAATAAACATACATATAGCACTTAATAGAAAATGAAGCACCAATATGTCCAGACAGTTTGCCGCAAGTTTTTGTTGCCATGTTAGGTGAATTTGCATTATAATTTGGAACTTGTTTCACCAGATACAAAAGATAGAGTGTAAATAGCAAAAACTCCAGAGAAATTAGCATTGCAACAAAACTAACAACCATGTAATAATATATGATCATGACAAAATATACGATGATGTAATAATCACACTATGACAGTCTTGCCATGCCTAGTAAAAATAGAACCTGTGCACTAAAGCCAATTTCCAATAAAGTTGGTCGAAAAGTTTTGTATTGTTTTGATGTACCCTTCTGATCTATTTCCACTGGACATATAAAACAAACACTTAATTTGAATAGAGGGGGTCACCAAACAATTAAAGAAACTAAATTTGCAATCAACAAAGTTTGTAAAATAATGCCTATTTCACTTCTCTTGTTAGTGGATGAGGTTTCTGTGAGCTTACCGCCATGACAACTCCCACTGGTAGCATCTGATGATATGGTGTTAGGAATCAGCCCAAATCAAAAATTGGGTATCTGAAATTGGGCCTTAGTTGTAATTGCTAAGTATATGAGATGAGAGAAAATGATGGGCACTCGTGTAACAAACTGCTGAGTCAGCAGTTAGGTAGTGGGGGTGGCAAATACCATGTGATTCTATTATGATGTGTGGGAATTGGGGGGAAAATACTGATATATATACTATGTTAGAGACCAAGTCCCTAAGAGGTTCAAGGGTAGTATTGGGAAACAAAATAGTGAGCTGGGTGTGAATATTGTGGGGTCCACTATGCAAACTAACTTGCTGAATATATGGTAGGGGAGTGAGGGAATGGGGAGGCTATCATTTGGTTTAGGCTTGGAGAGTGCGAGCTGCTTAGTGCTCCATATCGGTTCTCTCTATTTCTATTATACTTTTCCATTTTCATCTCCTTCCTAATCTGATATCACGCTAATATAAGTGATAGGTTGTGAATAATACATACATTCTTCATTTTCTTGCTTGTTCCCTCTGTGGTTCCTTACATACTACTAGTGGGAATGTGGTGGGGTTAGGCTAGAATTGGGACTAGGCTTTTGGGAGAGTCTAAGCCTCTCTAATGCTCAGGAACTTCTTCAATTTCATGCTAGCTTTGTACTTTCTTCTTCTGTGTTAATATTACACTCGATTTCTTTAATTTTATGGTTCCTATTTGTGGTCTCTATCAATTGGCATCAGAGCCTCAGTCTTGGAGGCTATGGAGGCCAACTGTTAAAGCTACCATGGAAGCTAGGATAAAGAATCTGGAGAGGAAGATAGATGAGGTCAAGCAGCAATTGAGAGGACGATATCAAACTTGAACCAGAGGGCAATCTCCACCACAGAGAGAGTGTCAAAGGATTGAGATGGAGGATTGGGATGGGGGAATCCAGAGGACTAAGGAGCGATATTCTACTCCTTATGCTTAGGGTGGATTTTCGAGGCACAAAGAAGAATTCTTTCAGGGGAGTAGGCTACCTAACTCTTCTTAGGACCGTAGGCTACCACGGCGTCACGACGGAGGGCGAGAAACAGTTAATGATGGTGGCCATCAAACAGAGAAGGCGAGAACGTGCGATTCATTGCATGACGAAGGTGCCGGAGAGATGGCGACCACAGCCATTGGTGGCTAAAGAACAAGTTTCCACTTGCAGCAACAGGAATGGACGGAAGCTGAAATGGAGGGCAAACTGGGAAATCTGCCAAGAGAGACCATTCTTTACCTTATTGGGCCGAGCCCAAATAAGAAAGGAAAAGAATAAGGTCTGATGAAGGAAAATTGGATATGAAGTTATTGGGCCAAGCCTAATTCAAAGAAGAGAAGGATTGGGATGCTTTTGAAGAGAGCTTTGTCTTGGAACTAATGGCTCAGGCCCAAAAGTTTGAAGACATCCCAATCTCTCACCATCTCGCTGGACACCAACCCAATTGCACTGCTACTGGGTTTCATCCTACTATTGTTATGAGTCATAATGCTGCATCAGGGGTTGGAGATAACTTCTCAACCCAAGAGCATCTTCGTATGGGTTTCTTTGGGGTGCTTCAGCTGGGACTCATTGATCAACCACTTGTAAGTCTCGATTTTGGTGGATTTGCTGAAAATGTTACACTTAGGCTTCAAATTGGAAGTGCAAATGATGTGAAAGGGGAGGAGACAGCCATAGATGTGAACTTCTCCGGATGGCCTTTGAAAACAGCAGACTTTCAAACCATCATCAGATAACACGGCAACATGGGGTATTAAACTGTGAGACAAGACTTCCAAGATCTTTTTTAAGATCGAGGGTTGATAAAGAATGGGTTGCACCTACAACTGAAGGGTTTGTTAGCTATGGTAGAGGAGGTATCATAATCTCACATCACTTCATTACAATTAATTTTGTTTCAGTTGCATTTGACTTGTATATCAAACTCCAAACATCCTACTCTGATGAGTTTTACCTTGAAAGGGATGAGTTAGATGGGGTTGACTTACATTTGCGAATAGGAGGGATTGAACGCTTTAGTTTGGTTTCTACTTATCCTTGGAATTTTCTGAGGCCTTTACAGAAGCTAGGAGAATCAAACCTCAAGGAAGGGTTTTAGAAATTAGTAGCATTATTATTGAACAGTACTTTAACAAGTGCAGGCAGCAGGTGGAAAGGTGGGAGGAACGTTCTTTATCATGTTCAAGGGATCTTCAAAATTCTTGTCTACTTGATGGTTGCAAATTGTTTAGGCAAGACTTGCAAATACAGTCAAACTCAGAAGCAGCCCAGCAATGGATTCTGAATGGGAGATGGTATCCCCTCCAAAACAAATATATCCTTGAATGTTTTGTATCAAACACAATATTTTGGGGACATTGTCCCTGCTGAAGTTAACTGGGGTGAGTTTGGAAGCGTTTTAAAGGTGGAACTACTACAATGGTAGCCAGTTGAGGCCCTTACAAAGATGATATATTACTGGGTTGTTGTGTTGGTCCCATACTTCAGCCTGACAAAGGCTTCAACATCAGACAATTTGAGGAAGAACACTTCAATGGAATGTGCACTTTCATATGGATTTAGTGTGGCTGCTGGTATGGAGCTTAAATCAGATGAAGAGCAAGTAATTGATGGGCTTAGTGGAACACGGTTGAAAAGGAAGGAGGGTGAGATAGCGTTGTTGACTACTGCCTTTGAGTTTGCTTTCGGTTCAAAGTCCCAGTAGGAAATGGCATGGGTTCCTCCTGATTCGCCAGTGCATTATCAAGATGAGCTACTCTCATTTGGGAAGGATAAGCAGTCTTGGTATATTAAAACTCAAGAAAGAATCGAAGGTTAGGAGGCAAGGTCGGCTATTGCTAATAGACTCGCTACAATATGGGTTTTGTCCCTTCTGCTAGCTAGTGTTTTGGGTGCTATTGGTATATATGAACAATTAGCAACATATTTGAGGAAGCTACCACTAGAAGAAAATTCCATGACAATTCTGCTGGAAATCTCAAAGTGGTCTTGATAGATGCTGCAATCCATGCTGTTGACTTTAGTGGAACAAATGGATCAAGTTGGAAGGTTGCTTTAGACCAGGTCAAAGCTTTTGGCATCATAAAGCCACATGACAGAGTTGTTATTTGCCAAAGAGATGCTGAAGACTATCTGACAATGCAGCAGGGATTATCTATTTTAGAAGAAAGCGTGTTCCTTAAGCACTAGGACCCCGGTGGATGTTACTATGCTAAAAGCATATTTTCTTCCTCTTTCAAGGTTTGGGACCCAGGCATAAGTCTTCTTCAGCAGCATTGTTTTGCTTTTCAAACCATCACCTCGAGGACAAGGTGATTCTTTAGGGGAGGAGTATTGTTAGGAACCAGCCCAAATCAGAAATTGGGTATCTGAAATTGGGCCTTAATTGTAATTGTAATTGCTAAGAATGTAAGATGAGAGAGAATGATGGGCACTAACTGCTGAGTCAGCAATTAGATAGTGGGGGAGGCAGATACCATGTGATTCTATTATGAGGTGTGGGAATTGGGGGGAAAATACTGATATATATACCACTAGTGGGAATGCGATGGGGGTTAGGCTAGAATTGGGACTAGAATTTTGGGAGAGTCTGAGCCTCTCTAATGCTCAGGAACTTCTTCAATCTCATGATAGCTTTGTATTTTCTTCTTCTGTGTCAATATTACACTCAGTTTCTTTAATTTTCTGGTTCCTATTTGTGGTCTTTATCATATGGCTCTAAGGTCACATTGACTGGGGGAACTGGAGACAAATCCTGCAGAGTTTACACCATTCAAAAGAAATCTCAAAAGCAAGACAAAATTGTAGAATTACACACACACCTAGAGCTTCTAGTTACTTATATTAGCTCCAGATATTACTTAATAAAAACATTATTCATCCTGAATTTGTTTATTGCATCAACTATCAAGAGACTTTCAAAGTTTCCTGCATGCTATGTTCAATTCTAAATTCCTAATAAGGCTTCCAAGTAAAAAGTCATAGACTCAACTAATCAAAGCCTAGAAAATTTTAAGTTTTTAACCAATGTCCAACATAAAAATAGCAAAGCACAAATAGTCCCCCATAACAAATTGAACACAAATAAACATCATTAGAGTGAAATCAAAACAATCCAAACCCGCCACCACCTTCATGTCATGTAACAATTACCAACAAAGAAAAGCATAACACAGATTACAGAGCCTATATCCAAAGAGCACAAAGTTGGTCCAATTTCCAATAAAGTAGGTCCAAAACTTGACGGAACCAATCACAATCGGTTGTCCACCCACCGACTTAAAGGCACGAACAGGAGAGTTGACGCCTCCAGGCATCAATTCCTGACAATAAAAGAAGAATGGATGAACTGAAATTCATGAGAATTTTCATAGTTGGAAGCAGGGAATAGAAGAAATATGAGGAAAGGGGGGAATTCGGGGAACCCTGGCAGCAGTGAAAGCTTGTTGGGACTTGCGGAGACTTCTTGGTCTTCTTTTCAACGGATACAGCCATTTTGACCGAAGGAGTCAGAGTTCGCACGGAAAAGGTGGAAAGGCCTACCCCAGAGATGGCCGCAATAGCCATTTCTGTGTTCTGTGTTTGTGGGAATGATGAAAATCAGAATTAAAGGAAAGGCGAAGAACAGATGATAAGAGAATACAGATTGCCAAGTGCTAACCTCAGCCTCTCAATCAGATTCAGACACACACCCCACCACGTCTACATATTGTTTCTCACAGAGACAGTGACTCTCAATCCGCTGCTCGACGACGACGCCATCCCCTCCCTCGATCAATTCGATTTAGGATTTTCCAATCGGTGACTAGTGGCAGCGACCGACGCAGAACTCGCCATCGGTCGGAAAAGGGGGAGAAGAAGAGGGAGAGGCCGAGAGGGAGAGAGCGAAGGGTTTTTGGAACTGGGTGAAGAGGGAAAGTGAACGGTTTGAATTAGGGGGCTTGATTTTTTTTTTTTTTTAAGGGGGTTTGATATTGAAAATGTTGCAAAATAAAAAATAAATGTTATAAGTTAATTAAATGAGTTTAATTACTATGTATTAATATTGTAATTTTTATATTATTATCTAATAAAATATTTTTATTTATAAGATTTTTAAAATAATAAATAATTAAATTAAATATTTTTATTTATATGGTAATTTATGATTAAATATTTATGTAAAAAATATTTTACATTGAGAATGTATATATATTAAGAATTTAATTTAAATATATTGATAGTATAAAATAGTTTTACATTGTCAAACAATAGAAATAATAGAAAATATCAACTTATATAAATAATCATCCGTTATAATGAGGGGTCCATACATAATTTCTCACTTTTCAATAATTCTGTTAGTTGACAATATTAAATTATTTTATATTGTCAATACATATTAATTAAACTCATAAATTAAATCCTAATTACATTTATGGGAGTTTAAAAAAGTGCCATAGATAAAATGAATAGTGGAGTCATTTTAAAACGCCACAATTGAAATGCCACAAGCTTATAATGTGTTTGTTTGTGATTTTTTTGGTAAAAAATTAATTTTTATATAGTTGGATAAATTTTAAAAAAATAATCAGAATTTAAAAAAAATCTATTTTCATCTTTTTTATAAAAGCTTAAAAGAATAACTTCTGAAAAAAAAAAATAATTTTCATCTTTTTTAGCAATATATAAAATTTAAATTTTAAAATTATTTTTTTTTAAAGTTAAAACAAATGCACACTTAAACACATATGCTCCTTGAAAATTTATGAAAAAAAAGTTCATAATACTTGCTAAAATATTTTTAAAAAAAATAATTCAATAGAAATATTTTCACCAATTTACCAAAAAAATAAAATAAAATATACCATAAAAAAAATACTTTCCCCAATATTCCTTAAATTATCTTTAATAATTTAAAAGAAAATAAAATTTTATAGCAAAATTCACAGCTATATACCTAATAAATAATCTGCAGCAATTTTCGCATAAAAATATTCACAAAATAATTCACAAGAAAAGATTTACAAGTAAATTTGCAACAAAAAATGCATGAAAAAGGTCGCAGCTGCTGCAAATATCTGTAACTAAATTCATAAATATAGTTTCATGTAGATTTCGCTACAAAAATAGTGTTGACCAAAATTTTTGACATTTTTCCTCCAACTACTTGCGAAATTATGTGCGGAGATGTTCTCGGTGAAATTTACTTGTGAATTTTTCTCCCAAATTTGGAATTTGTATCAAAATTTTAACTGCCTTACTCGAAAACAAAAGTTTGTAGCAAAATCTATAGCTATTACCTAGAAATAAAATCTGCAGAAAAATTCCATAGTTAATCTACAATTTTTTAGTAGTGACAACACCCAAAAAACTTCAATTTAGCTCCCTTAGTATGATTTTAGTTTAAAGTTTGTAAATTAGGGTTTGCATTAAGTTAATTTTATTAGAATTGATTTTGATTAGAGGTGATGTGAAATCAACGTGAGTTGTATTTAAAAACCTTCATGTCAAAATTGATTATGATAAAATGAATATCGTTTAGGTAATATAAATCAAAATCACTTTTGGATAAAAAATTATCAAAAGGGCATGAGTTATATACTATAATTTTAATATTATCCTTTTTACTTCATTTATTGTTTTTAATACAATTGAGTAAACTATGTTAATATTATTGTAAAAAAAATTATATAAATATTATTTTAAGATATTATATAATAATTGTAAATAAAATATTATAATTATTATAAAAAATTATATCAATATTATTATAAATAAATATAATTTTTTAAAATTCTTGAATAATTTTTTTGTGCAAGTATTAAATTAAAAATAAAAAATTTACAGCTAAATGTATAAAGGAAAATGCATAAAAAAGAGTAATTAAATTAAAATTTCAACTAATAAAATTGTAAAATATATGTCAAGATGAAAAATATATTAATAGGAATATATAAAGGCAACTAAGCTTTAATATATGAAGACAAATGAATTTTTAAAAATTAAAGTGCAAATAGCAATAAAAGTACATAAAGGAGAACATTAAAATGTAATAAAAATTTAAATATAAATACACTACTAATTAAGATGCAAATGTTCTATAATTTGATCTTGAATTGAGTCTCGAGCACAATCCATTTCTGAGGAAAAAGCAATAGTTAAAGTTGGAGATGAAACATCACGAACATGGTTATCGTCTTCGTCTCCAACAATATTTCAATCTTCAAACCGCCTAAACTCAGAATCTATTTCAAAATTTCATCTAATAAAGTTATGTATAGCCGTTGGTACACTAATTATTTGAACTTGAGTTTCCATCTTGAACTTTGGCATGCGACACAAAATTGCAAATCTATTCTTCCATACCCCAAAATTCCTTGCTATTGTGCTTCATAAACTTGAGTGATAATAATTAAACACCTCATAATGGTTTGCAAATGCAGATGAACGCCTGAAATCTAGAAGATAATAGCATTCACATTTACATGGACCAATATATTCAATTGGTTTTGGATACCTCGCGTCTGTCAAATAATATTTTTCTAAAAAACAATGAATACTTTGTCATATAAATCATAAAATTAATGTAAATGTAAATCATTTGTAATTGTGAGAAAGAATATACCTTGAGGACGATATGGAAAGTTCATGCTAGGCATTGCAAGAGCATTGTAAAACACATGAGCATCATGAGCCGTGCCTTCTCATCCAAGCAATACAAAAGTGTAGCACATGTTCCAATCACATGCAACTATTACATTTTGTGTTGGATATCCCTTTCTTCCAATGAATTTGGGTTGTTCAAAAGGGCTAACCACACATAGGATATATGTAACACCTTACTAGACAAAGTACTATACTTAAGTCATAATAACTTATCTGATAAGAGATTACGTGTAATACTGATTAAATTTCTCTCACTGCATTGGTGTTAATTTCTCGCATAAGAATACTTGACCTCTTAACAAATTTTTCTGCGTGATGGCGGAATAAATACTAATCAATCGGTAACTGTAAATAACTTAACATAAATAAAAATACAATAAGAACAGAATAACTGCAAACGGCATCATAGACATGTACATAGATATCTGATTTTAAAGTTTGACAAAAAGTACAAGGTGTCAAAATGAGGCCGCTAATACAAAATGAAACGGCCAGTATCTATGAACAGCACCCTAACTGGTCCCCATGGGACATTTCAAGTACATCCCCAATATCTACCCATCCAACCATGACCCAAACTGCCAAAAGAGGGTCATCCTATACACCTACTACCACTGTGGTACGCCCACTATCTAACCAGAATCTGAAGAAAGAAACCCATTCTCCATGGGTGCATCTGCGGGAGGGTGGCCCGTGCTGGGAGCAGAGGATGAGGAGGAACTCGCTGCCTCTTATGGGTCCTCCTCTGATGTCGAGGCAGAAAGCATCGGATGTGGTGGTGAAGCAGGAGGAGCAATAGGAGCGGGGTTGCATGTGGTCTTCTTGGTGCTATCACGCAGGTGGAGGTGGAAACGGATAGGCCATATGAAGTGGAATGGCAATGTATGGGACAGCGGGATCAAACAGTGGGTGCATCAAGGGTACTGCGAAGTCTCTCTGGAAGAAGAAATATAAACGAAACTAGCACCTGCCAGATATATATACAGAGTCTAAAAACGGGTCAAGGTGTATGTGAAGCTTGGGGAACTCAATGAAGAGAACTCCTGTCGCTGCGTGCTCCATAGTCTGAGAATGACGCAGAATATATACTATGGTGAGAAATGAATATTTCTCAGTAGAAAATCCTAACTTCTATACATCTGTCATCGCTGTCATTCCCAGTTGTTTCGGTCATGCAAGATTTTCAGATAGTACAGTAAAATGATAATATTTAACTTAAATACTCATTTGTAAAGCATACACCGAAACAAGTTCAATTTTAATTAACAGATATACTAATGTACTCAAACAGTAATCACAGCGGAACAATAGCATATTATGAATAATAAACAGAGATCTAGAACAATTAATAGAAAAGTATTACACTGTACATATGCATGTGCAATGAGCGGATGCATGTTATTCTTGGAGGCTTTTGCCTTTTATAACTTATTTCCATCCTTGGTCCCCTGGGAGTCATTGGCCATATACTCCTGGGTAATAGTCCGCTTTTCAGGACCAAGCTCGTTCCTATACAGGATGGCCGGGTTTACTTTCCCCGACCTTTCCACTGATCTATTCCCCTTAATTTATTCCGGGGCTAGCCCAAGTGATGTGGAATTCTTTATAATGTCATGAAATGAATGCACATCTAACTTGTCTCTTTACATATGATGTACTCAAGTTGTCATAAATTTCATAACATATGAATTTCTTACCGAATCCGCTTCCCCGTGAATAGTGCCAGACAACTAGTACATTTATACACTTACAACTTCAGTATAGAGTAACAATTATACACGTGCATTCATAACATCAATCAACAATCTCAATTATACATGTACATTCGTAATCTCAATCAACAATTTGAATTTAAACATCAATAGAGTTTCAATTTAACCCCCCCTGTTCTGCTCGAATTTGGTGTGTCTCATTCCTCATTCAGTTCAACTCATTTAAATCAAATTTTTGAATATGTTATAGCCTTGTATGTCTAGTTTCTACTCTCTTTAGTCCTATCTCATTTTGAGTTGTATAGCTCTAGATATAAACATTTTATCTCAACATGTCCTGTTCTTAGCTAGAATTGGGTGCCTATAGAAGAAAATTCATTAAAAATCGAAAACTTGATGAAATCATGCAAATTTTATATCAAAATGAAGCTAACACAACAAGCTTTAGAATGAATTAAGTTTCATGTCATTTTCCTAAGTAGATTTTGAGTTATGAGTCTCGAAACATTACCCTACTGGGCTGTCCTGTTCTAGTCCGGTTTAAACCTAAGCCAACTTCATTGATGTGCTGGAAATAAATGACAACGAATTAAATTCTGAAATTTTTATGGGATGTTCTCTCATGTGTTAGCTTTCAAACATCTTTGGTTGCACTCAATTTGAGTTGTATAGGGTGAGATACACCCCTCTCAACCTATGCTGCCCGGGTGAGAACCCAGATTTCTAGGTCTAACTTCAAAAATTCATAACTAATTCTATACTAATCCAATGGCCTATTATGATATATGTATGGAAATCCCTAAATGTCTAGTTTCATTTAAAAATTGTTTCATCCAATTTAAACGGTGGTAGGCGGAGCCGTACACTCCGCCGTACGGTCCGCCGAGGGAAATCCTATCTTGTTTCTAGGTTTGTCTCCTCCCTTCAAGCTATTTGCTCCCAAATCCGATTTTAATCACAACACATATGCAAAATCAGTCATAAAACATCATCATCACTCCATAAAACATCTAAATCTCAGATTAAGCATGCTCCTCATACAGCCCCAAATCAGAAAGAATAAAAGAAGAAGTAGGATTTCCTACCTTGTCTTGAGTGATTTAGGCTGATTTTGTGTCTTGGATGGTGGTGGCTTGGGATGAGGCTTGAAGATGGATGAGAATGGAGTAGAAATGAGAGTAAGGAGAATAGAAAGAGAGAAGCTTCAGCTGCTGAAAGAGCTCGAAAATTCTGATGGAAAAAGAGAGAAAAAGTGAGATATTTGAATCTATTTTGGTTTTGATTGGTGGATCCAAGTCTAACATTGATTTTGGTTGAGCTTCCCACCATCAAGGGCTCCCAAGGCGCCACTTGGTGGGTTGTTTGGCTAAATCTTAGCCGTTGATTCTAGGGCACTCATAGAAAAATTCTACTGGTTCGGTTCCGACAGGTGGAAATACCGAAATCCTACCGATTTCCTTTAAATCGGTAAATTGGTTTGAACTTGTTCTGTGAAGTTTTCTATGTTCCTAATCTAATTCTATCTAGCCTAATCCTTCTAAATCACACTTAATTGGCTTCGAGTAAATGTTTAATCAAGTTCTGATTAAACTCACTTATTTGATTAAAAACTGAATAATTCAGTCATTAACGATAAAAATTTTCGGATGTTACAATATAAGTACCATCAATTGTTCCTATAGCTTTCTTAAAAAATGGCTAATATCATCGATCATTTCGTATTTTTGTTTGAACATTATGAAACGTAGGATCTAATGGCTTGATGTATTTGAAGGATAACCTCAAGTAAGCAACTAATATTTTATGAAAATGCTTACTTACAATCTCTCCTGAATGTTGAAACCTTGCTTGTATTATCCTATTACCTACCCTATGACCAACCATATTTAAGAACATTGCAACCATCTCAGGAACCCCCATTTGTTTCGTGCCTTTCAAACCATATTCAACTAATTCGGTGCAAAATTGATAAAAGACATATTTTTCCATTCGAAACATTTCATAACAACGAATTGGATGCCTTGCAAAATTTCCTGTACCCATGAATGACATGTTTGCTCACTAGTTCTACGTGGCTCTTTACATATATATTCCATTGCATATTCACCAATTACTGCACTCACTTCTTCATCTTCCTTCATATCATCTTCTACAATGGAAAGTACTTTAAATTCATCATTCCATTCTTTCCCATATTCTTTATTGTAATCCTCCATTGATCTTAATTTTAAACTTGTAAAATATATAGTACGAGCTAATTTAATTGGAAAAACAAATTATGTAATTGTTGCACAATGAATTTAAGGCTATGCTATTTTTTGAAGAAGTTTATGAATGCAACTTATCAAAAGGAATGCAAATATTTGAGGAGTTCAACAAGCTAATTTATGAGTCCTATTTCTAGAGTAATAATGTAGAATATATTAAGTTAAGAGGCTTGTTATATAGGTGCTATTGTTGCAAGAGGATAAATGGAGAATATATTATGTTTGAGGAGTTTAGCAAGCTAATATATGAGTCCTAAGCATCCAAACAAGCATGGAAATAAATTTGAGGACATACTTATTCAACTCAAATTTCAAATGATTTATATTTCATATGCATAGACAAATCATGCCAACTTGGAGAAAATAGAGTTGTGAAAGGATCAAAAACCTTGGAAGTTAAAGATAATTTAAATATCATACAAACTACATGATTCTTAGTAAAAGCTATATGGGATATATTGAGGTGTAAAACTTAAATTGTCCTAAAAAATTTGCATAACTAGGTAACACCCATTTGGCTATGTCCCATGTAGCAAGATATATTGAGGCTAGGTCTACACACTCAGAAGGGACAGATCCATGACAAGGGAATTATAAAGCATTGCATACATAATCGGAAGGGCAGAACAAAGGTGCCTAAAATCATTAAAGCTATACAGGATATATTGGCATATTATGCTAGCATAATTACACAATTCTTCATAGAAGCTATATAGGATATATGGCAACAAAACAAAGCAAAAACATAAGACACTAGACACCTAAAGTAATTAAAAGTCATACACTGTATGTAACATCCCCACTTTCGTAAGCAAAACGTAATGGGAATTTTGAATTATTTCTTGAGCAAGTGGAGAATTTCTCGAGCTTACGCCATGACGATTCTCACACTAATTATAGGGTAGTGTAAATTGTTATTGAGAATACATTTGCCATATGTTTAAAAATTAAGAAATGACAAAAGTGCCCCTGCAAACTTTTGTTAATCGTAGTGATACCCTGAAATTTTTAGAAATTGTGTTTTGACCCCAAAGAATTATTTCCACAACAACCCTTGAACTTTTTATAAATGACTCTGTGGTTCACCCCATAACTTTTCATAAAATGACCCTTATGCCCCCACATCTATAGGATTAGCAAATAGCGCTTTTAAATGCAGAGATCGCGCATGAAAGCTAGGTTTAAATCTCGCCTGATCGGCCATGGAGACAAATGGGTGTGAAATGACGTGGGGGTGCCCTGACTTGCTCAAAATTACTTAAAATGCCATTAGAAAATTGAAAATAGAAAGGCTCTGGTTTACTTAAAATGTCTAATTTACTACGTTAATTCACTTATTCCCAATAGTTATGTAAGGACAATTAGAAGTTAATTAGATATCAATCAAGAGCTAATTAGATATTAGTTAGGAGATTAGGCTTAAGATAAATTAAAATGAATATGTAGATATCTTACAAACTATTAAGTAACGATTTACCTATTTGGAGGAAATCGGTAACTATTCTGCTCTAAATCACAGTAATCAGTAGAATTTACACTGATAACCTTAGGTTGAATGGCTGAAATTCAGCCACTCCACCACCATAGATGGTGCCATATGGCAGCCACATGATGAGAAATTTGGCCAAATCATGACCATTGAACCTAAATATCTCAAGTCATCCTTATCTAGTCATAAAGCCTAAAAAAAAAAATCTCACCCACCTCCTCATTTTTTGTGCCTCCACCAATGCTTCAGCCTTCTCTCATTTCTTCTCCTTCTTCTTCCTTTCTTTCCTTACCTCCATGACCAGAACCTAAGCTCAAGGTGGAAGCCTTTTGACCTCAAATCCTCTTGCTCCTTTTATGAAAATTGATCCTCACCTCCTTCTCTACAAAACCCTCTAAAAATTTCATGATTAAGCACCAAATAGAACCTCCCCACATTCATATGAGCTGCTGCCATGCTGAAGAAAGAAGGCTAGGAGTTGGTTCTTGGCCTCCTTGCTTCCATAGCTTCAAGGATTTCAAGGTAGGTAGCTCAAATCCTGAGTTGTTTGATGTATTATATGACTATGTGGCTGCTATGTTCCTCTCATGCCATATTTGTATGAGGGTGCCTTGATGTTCTTCTAATGTTTTGAGGTGAGGAAACTTGGGTTAAGTTGAAGAATTTATCAAAAAACTCAAAGGGGAGCTGGACAGAATCTGTCTTGTGAGAAAACCCTACGGCGTCCGTACTGGCGGAGTGTACGGCTCCGCCTACAACCGTAGGAAGTGGATGAATATATTTTTATATGAAACTAGACATTCAGGGCTTTCCATACATATAAAATATAAGGCCATTGGATTAGTATAGAATTAGTTATGAATTTTTGAAGTTAGACCTAGAAATCTGGGTTCTCACCCGGGCAGCATGGGTTGAGAAGGGTGTAACTCACCCTATACAACTTCAAATTGAGTGCAACTAAAGGTTTTTGAAAGCTAACACATGACATAACATCCCATAAAAATTTTAGAATTTAATTCGTTGTCATTTGTTCCCAGCACATCAATGAAGTTGGCTTAAGTTTAAACTGGCCTAGAACAGGACAGCCCAATAGGGAAATGTTTCGAGACTTATAACTCAAAATCTACTTAGGCAAATGACATGAAACTTAACTCATTTTAAAGCTTGTTGTGTTAGCTTTAGTTTGATATAAAATTTGCATGATTTCACCTAGTTTTCAATTTTTAGTGAATTTTCTTCTATAGGAACCCAATTCTGGCTAAGAACAGGACATGCTAAGATAAAATGTTTATATCTTGAGTTATACAACTCAAAATGAGATGGGACTAAAGGGATTAGAAACTAGGCATATAAGGCTGTAACATATCCAAAAATGAGATTTAAATGAGTTGAATTGGATAAAAATTGGGGCATGCCAAATTCGGGCAGAACAGGAAGGGACAAACTGAAACCTTAATAATGCTTGATTTGGAATTATTGAATGATGCTATGAATATATGTATGTAGTTGCTGGTCTATTATGAAATTGCAAGCTGGTTGCCTGGCACTATTCATGTGGGGTTGACTCGATCCGTTATGTTTTAAATTCGACAAGGATTTATGAGAACTTATGCTATGAATGATTATGCTTTGAGTGTATTTATGTTTACATGTCATATTCTATGAACATCATGCATGCAAGTATATGCTTAGAACATGATATGATGTATAAAGTATGAGACATACTCATGAATGCACCAAGCGTGCATGCATGACAAGATATGAAAAGGAAAAGATAATAAGAACTTGCAAAGAAAGACGCACAAGCTACCACGCGAGGCATGGCATAGACCCAGCCTGGGCGGGCCGAGTGCATCGTTGTCTAAGACTGGGCCACCACCGATTTAAGTGAATAGACCTGTGAGGGTCGGGAAAGTAAACCACACTCATGTATAGCACGATCTGAGCTCGGTAAAAGCATGCTATCACCCGGGTGAGTGAGGCCATTCACCAGGGGACCAAGTAATAAGAGCAAGGTTAAATTGTGTTAAAGAGAGAAATGAATTAAGTCAAGTGCACTTGCATACAATCAAATACAAGCATTTATATGTGCATTTTCTAATCATCTCATTATGTCATGATGCTATTATGACTCTTACTGGAGCATATTGTACTATCTCAGATATCTCTATGTCACCATATGAAATGGCAAATGGTTGTTAAAATATGACCCGCTTGAGAACAGTGTTTTCAACTTAAAATTGAACCACCGTGGTGTTTATATGTGCTCATATTTTTCATAAGAAACCATTGAATGTTTATGATGGCATTATAAGATCTGTTTTGAGTTACCCATCGAGAACCTTAGGGTTCTCACCGCCGCTTGTATGTTTTTTCTTTTTCCGTAAACATTCCAGCACCCAAGTTGGAAACCAAGTACAAAGCAGAGTACAAGGCCATTCATGGAGTAAGTATCGGGCGTAAGCCAGATCAAGAGATCATTAAAGCTAGTAACGACTAGTCAGAAGTAGACGTTGTGTATTATCCCAGTCACAGTTTCTTTTAAAGTGTAATTATTTTATATTTTTCCATGTATCAAAGACTATTACATTGAATGAAGCAAGCGATTAAAGGGCCATGTATTATATTTTCCATATTTTAAAGTTTTCTTAAGATGTTGACAACCTCTTAATATAACTCCATGACTCGAGCATGGCTTATATAATAGAGGGTGTTACACTGTACATGATATATTAGTAGGCACAATAGAAGTATAGAGTATATACTTAAAAGATCCAAAGCATACATATTAGTAGGCATCTAAAATAGTTCGCAGCCATATACTAGTAGTACATAGATGTATTAATGTTTTATCCAAACAAAATAGAAAAACATAACCTAAACTTTAGCTAAATACAATAGTGGTCCAACTAATCTTTCTTAGGATAAGCTTCAAACTTAAGCCAATTTATTAGACTTTTCTCATGTCCTTTCAAAGCTACAAAAATTTCCCTTGCATTCTTTTTCATCATTAGTTGACAACATCAAGCATGCCAATTAGGAACACTTGTAATAACTTCCATATTTTGAATCTCATCCATCACTTCACCAATACATGCAATAAGAACTACAAGTGTGTTTACAATAGCTACGCGTGACTCAGATGCAAACACAATTCTACTTACTGCATCTGCAATTTGTTTCAACGTAGGAACTTGGACCCCTTTTTTTTCCTTTCAACCATTTCACAAACTCCGACTCTTTTTCTCTTTCCACTACTTATTTGACTACCGTTGTCTTGGAAGGAACTTAAGTTTATATTTCTCACTTTACCACTAACTCTCAAACTAGCACCAACACTTGCCTTTAAACACTCTTCACTGTCCCCCAATCCTTCCTCCAGATCTACATAGCCACCCTCAAAGAAAGGACGATACACAACATCTTATTTATACCATTAAGCAATACCCCAAATGAGGGTGCCCAAGCAAATTTTCTAGTAGCCACAACATCTTTGAATAATGAGGTTAATTCATTAGCAAAAGGAAGTCCTTTTGGCCTTAATTTTCCAAATAGAGGATTTTCCTGCATGTACACAACTTATTAACACAACACATTACATGAAATAAATCTAAAACTCATAACTTAACATTAATCTATTACATACCAATTGCATTTTCTCCCACCATTCTTTTAGTGCATCTATGGTATGCCTTGTCTGTCCTATCCCAAACCTGTCTCTTTAGCAAATAGCTTGTACCACACTACCTATTCTTTCTTAAGGTTATCCCACTAATTCTTTAATTAACCCTTGTCATACTTCCTTTGAGTTATCTCATTAAATTGAGATATAACAGCTTTCCAACCTTTTTTTTTTTTTTTGTAAGGGTGATTCCATTCTATTTCCCTTTATAGACTTGATCCAAGCATGTTTGTATAAATTATCTCTATATCCCATGAAGCCTTTGGCTTTTGAGGCTCATTATCTATTGAAGAACTATCCATAGTGGCTTTTTTCTAGTTATTCATTATTCTATTACAAAAGCAATATTAGTTTCACTTAGCAGAACATTTAAGATTTTTTCCCAAATTGATCATATTGCAAGACATATTTCAAAACATATTCCATTATGTATTTACAATTTTAACAGGGAAAAAAAGGGGAAAAAACTCATAATATTAGATTGAAAAAAAAATCACAAACAGAACAATCAATTACAACAAAAAAATGTAACTAAAAAAAATTACAATAGAAAAAAAGGAGAGGGGGAGGAGTTCGTACCATAGGAGAGGAGGAGGAGTTCATACCGTAGCCCACTTGGTACATGTTATTTACATTGATTAAGATAGTTTATACTAGTGTCCATTTCATAACAATAATGCATTTTATTCTCAAGTGTAAGAGTAGGGTCTGTTAAGTGTTGTGGCTAGTCCACTAAAAATAAAGGGAAAGGAGCTAATGTAAGGAAAATGATAAATGAGAGCTGCATACCAGCAACTAATTTATACTTGAGAGATTTTTATATCACTAATGTGCTAAAAACCAAACATGTGAATAGAAACCTAAAGTCTTCTTTGTCAGTCAAAATATAAGTATGTAGAGGTCCCTAAATTAAACAATATTCTATATAGAATATCATCTAAATGAGATTTAGCCATAAGATAATTAAGAATGCTAAGGAAGAACCTAAACTTCAAAAAGTGTTGGAATTAACTTGTTAGGAAATTTATGTGTAATAAACCACACTCCCTCGCTATATCCCTGCAATAACATTCTGCTATATAAACCAACAATAATTGACATTCCAAACAAGGATCACTTCAATGTATACAATTATAGGGCAAAGTAATAGAACTTTGGCATGTATCCATTGCAAACGCAGAAATGCTAGAAGTCAATTATTCATTACATGAAAATTAAGTTCACTATACACATTATACATCCACATAAGTTATAGTCAATCTAAAAAGGATTTTTTTTCCCACTAATAGCTTAAAAATGGAATTACATGACTAACCTCAGTCCTTATGCAGCCCTTATTATATATCATACTTTAACAATACTATATAGTTAGGTAACATATAATAGGTAGTATAGAACATTTTTGTTTCCAACATCTAAAATTCTCTTAATTTGATCTTATTAGACGTGTTATGTTCTTCATCAAGCAAAGGCTCAATCAAACAATCACAAATTATACACAACCTTTCTTGAAAGCATTTAAACCATAGTTTATGTTTTTACTCTACTCCCTTTTTTGAGATTAAAAAATCTCAGACACATAACCTTTATTTCCATTATATTGCCAAAAGAGACTAGACCATCACTATATATATATGTGTGTGTGTGTGTGTGTGTGTGTGTGTATGCCGCAGCCTAGAAAGATTCTCTAGTAGAACTGGTATAGGACAATGGCTTATATACAATACTTATTATCCACTCAAGGATAAGGCTAATTAATGAATTGTGATCTTCAACTTAGATCCCAAGCTACAAGAAAGGAAAAGGGAAAAAGACTCCCTTTGATTTAACTTCTAAATCGTTCACTAGCTTCCTAGTATGGATTTTGATATTGATCTTAACTTGCAAGATATGATTAGTAAGCTAATATATTCCAGAACTTCCATCAAGACACTGATAATGATTTTTTACCTTTTTTTTTTTATAATAAGTTCATAATCTCCAAATCCTTCAATAGAAGGAGAGTAAAAGTAAAGGTACATCAGTTTAAAAACACAAGCTAAACAACAAGAAAATTCAAAAACCAAAACAGGACCTCAATTTAACCATAAGGGACCCAAACCAAGATAATACTACCAGCTAACAACTCTACAAAATAACACCTCTAAAACTTATTTGTATCTATAGAAAAAGAACACCTAGATTCTTTAAGCCTTCAAAGAAAGAACACTTGTAATCCCACTTGCCCAAATAACACCATGATTCTGCCATTTGCAATAGCCACACCAACATGCACACACCAACCTTAATTTATAAACAAAACCAATACTCATGGCCGCTAGAAATCTAACGAGAAGCCATCGCGCACTACGCCCAAAGATAAATGAAAACAATTGAGATTTTTCTACTCACCACACAAAACAATGATTTTTCACTTTGTCAAATCACTTTCAAGTAACCACATCCAAACATAGCATATATCAAACCATATTTACAATTTTTAAAAAGAAAAGTAAACAAAAAAAATGAAGGGACCACGAAAGAACAATAAACCATGAGAAAAAAAAAATAGAAGGGGGAGTAGAGATTGATACCATGGATTGGAAGGGCCAGAGAGAAAGAGGGACCACAAGGTGGACAATATTCAGATTAGGGAACCCATAACACTGCAGCTTGATCGTATGCTGTATTCATTTTTAAAGATCAGAGAGCAAGGTTAAAGATGGTAGTTGAAAAATTAAATTTGACCTTTAATGCTCCAACGACCAAAATCCAATGTAAAAGCGATAAATTTTCGCTTTGGGCTCAACTAAGGTTGGGGATCAAAATCATGTCAATGGAGATGAAATGGGAAAATAGCCAAACGAGTTATTTTCATGTTCGAGGAGATTGAATGTGCATTTGGTGTGGCAAATGCCAAAACAAACACACCCTTACTCTCCATTTGCTAAGATTGTGCAAATTTGACTTCAAATCCTCATTTTGCACCTAAAAATCATCCAGGAAAAATAATTACAAGGAGTAAACCAATTTCTAAGAATTTACACTTTCAGTGGCCAATTAAATCATGGAAACCATTGAAAACCATGTCAAAACTAGTGAAGGATGTAAGTCTTTTTTACACACATCAAACACCCCCAAACTTAAGTCATTGTTTGTCCTCAAGCAATAAAAAAATCAAACATTATGAAACCTGGGTGAAATCTTTATCCTAAAATAAAAAAACATTATAGTGTAAGACTTTGGAGAGCCTACAAAGGAAATCCTCATGATTCAAACAGACGTTAATTAGGTTATTAAAAGCTCATCAGGTACACTCATTTAATAAAGGGCAAATAATTCAAACCAATGCATTCTTATAAAACAAAATCATAAATCTATTTATACCTAGATGAGTCTATGCACAGCTAATAACGGCAGCTAACCCAGTGCATGAATGATATGTGTATATGATGTAAATGTGAACATGAATATACCAATATCCATATGCAAAACTGCTACCCTTATCTCCACTAATATAGTGCACACTTTGAAAGAATCAAAAGTTCTTTATAAGGCTTGTAACATGGCTATGAGTTAAGGGCTAAAAGAAATATTAGGTAAAAAGGAATGCAAATATGATAGGATTATGATGGGAAAGTTGAATCTCATTGGGATATATAATATAGGCTATCAAGGGGAATCACTTTTATTTGTAGGCTACATCTTCTTTCTTTCACTTCTTTTCTCTTTTGCTACTTTATTTTCTTTTGATCTTTTGGCTCTTGTAGCTATTTCTTTTTCATTTTCTTCCATCCCCAAATGTGTTTTCATTTAAGGTTCTTGGGTGGTATTTCTTTTTAACTACCTAGCCTTCAACTTTTCTTTTCTTGACACACTTTGGATTCCCCTAATGTTGGAATATTCCTGATTAAGCTCCTATTTGCACACTTACACTCCCTCTCACTACATTTTGGGTAGGTAAGTGTTTAAGTCATGGGCTAGGATCCAAGTGTGGGTTAATGAAAGAAAATATGGGGATATGATAGGTTCAAAGGGGTAAGCAAAGGATTCTAATGTAATAAGGGTGGTCTAAGGCTATGATAAGGTTCAAGAACAAAATGCCTTAATTATCTCCTTTTAGGTACACACTGGGATTTCGGCTCGATAGGGAATAGAGGGATTGTTCTAGAATTGGCGGGGTCACTATAAGTCACTTCGGCACACATAGGCCTTCTCTAAGCACTTATAAATTCAATCAAAAGTCACTCAAAGTTGATATGTCGTTAAACTACCAAATTAAAAACCTTTGCTTGGTTTAGGAAAAATTAGTTTAGTAATGAGCAAAGGGTCGAACCACGAGGAATTGAATTAATTTAATTATTTAGCTTCTTTTAGATTCTGATTCTAATAAACTCTAAAAAGACAAAGTAACACAAAATGGGGGGTGGCTTGTTGTTTCTATAATTCAAAGAAAAATTGTATAAAAAAATTACACGAAAATAAAAAAATAAACAAGAGCAAATGATGTTGTTTTGTTGAAATCAATTAAAACTGGTTATAGGATCCCTTTTCCCCACCAAATTATATCATGCAATTAGTTCTCAATTTCAGCCTCCAATTCTCCTTTTATAGTTACCAATCTTAGGCAATGAAACATTCTATTACCTACTTTCTTTTAAATAGATTAAGAAACATCCATTAACCTATTCTAATCACTAATTGACATAGGGAACATCCACTAAGTTCAATTAACAATTGCAACTAGAAGGACAGATTGATCTAAGTTTTGGTCTCTAATATAGGACTAAGTGACTTAGGTTATATTCTCCCTTGCATACAATCAAAACTTGACCATTAAGTTTGCACACAAGTTACTACATATGGATAAAGGATAATGAACATCATAATCCTAAATCTAGCAATCAGCCATAACATGAAATATAAGAGTGGCCAATCCAAACATGTCACATTACTACCATAATCATGAAGTGAGTAGGAGAATATAATCAACTCTTCAGGAAAATAGAGGTCTGAAAATCAATTAATTACATGATAATTTAGGGTTCAAAGTTCACCCATAACCATGAAAATAACTTAGCCTAACATTCTAAAGAAAACCATATCACAAATTGAAGAATACATGACATGAGTTAAGAAAAAAAGAAAACATGTGCAGACTAAAGGGTGAAAGCAAAGTTGCCCAAACTCTAATCTTCAGCACCTATCTCTTCTTCTTGTCCTCAATTAAATCCCTAAAGAGCAACAAAAAGTGATGTCTACAGCTATAAGCTTGGTGAAAATGTCACTTCTCCAACTCCAATATTGTAACTATGATTTCTAAGGATGAGTGGCTGAAACCTCCTTCTCTCTCCACGAGAATTTCTCTCTCTAGAAAGAGACAAAATGCTCCTCTATTTTTCCTCTTTTTGGCTGCTGGTCTCTTGTCAAAATGTAATCTCAGCCATCCAAATTGTAACTGCTCCAATTGTAACTCCACATTAAACTAGCTTCATAGGTTACATTCTCACAAAGCCTTGGTGATTATTAGAAATAATTCTGATACTTAAGTTTCTAACAGCCTATAATTAGACAATGAAAACCCACAAATGAATTGAACTCAATTGGCCCACCATTCATTAATCAAAATTGACAGTTTCGATTTTTTCTGGCAGCTCTACTTCACACGTAAATTTCATTGACCAAATGGACTTGGATGAGAGTAATTCGACCACCATTGGAAAGTTAACATCTTGGGCTTCATTTTTGGCTCTGGAATCATCCCATTTGGGCTTATATCAAGGGAGAACTGAATTGAGCAAAACTGCATCAAATGCAGTGACGGGTCAGCGCCAGGCCCAACTTTGGCAGCTTCAATCTCTTTGGTCCGTTGGACTTTTTGAGTGATCTTGGTGTCAAATTAAAGCTCTGGATGTCTACTTTCATTTCCAAGTGGAATCATGTCATTTTGACTTTGGACCAAAAAGTTATGCCCTTGGAAAGACATACTGCTCATGCTGTCCAGCACTCAATTCTTAGCATTTTCTTGAATTAGCTCCAAATTTGGTCATTTTACTCTTGTTCAGCTCAAAAATCATCCTTAAGCTTTATTTTCCTACAAAACACAAAGAGTAAAATAAAAGCATTATATTTACAAGATTAAAGCTATGAACAAGCATAGAAAAGAATATAAAATAAGTGAATAAAATGCACTTATCAAAAGTCTACATGGTAAGATGCCCTAACCTAAATATGTATAACTATCACGAGCAAATGCAATTAAACCCAAAAAGTACATTATCATGATTAAATCCTAACAGACTCTCTATTTATCTCACAAATAATGCTTCTCCTTTCATTCTCAAAATTTAATCTTGCTTGAATTAACATGATAATGATAATGATAATCATGTGAATTGGGTTATGAAATTTAAAAAAAAAATAAAGACAAAAAAAAAAGCAAAGTAGAAATAAAATAAAGTAGGGAAATAAAAAATCTTTTTGTGTGGCCAACAACTATGTACAATCCCCTACAAAATTTGCGAAACTCACTGAGGCACTTAAGCTAACTAAACACTACTCTTCGAAACAAAAAGTAGAAAATGTGTGATAGAGAAATAAAGAAAATAAAATAAAATAAAGAAAATTCTAACTAAGACAAACAAATATTAGAAAAATCAAAACAGAAACATCTCAAACCCAAAACTATTCCTAACATAAGCGTAAACTAACTCATTTTCGGAATTTTATTAAGCTCGGAGCTTTATTTCATGATGTTCTTAATCATTAGTATTTCTCACTTATGTCATTTGATAGTGTTTTGAAGGTTTAATACCCAACTTCAATGGAAGGGATCATCTTTAGTTTTTAGTTTGGGATTTCAACTTGATTGTGACTACCAATGAGGTTATGTTGGCATTGAAAAGGACTATGAACATCATAACATTTCGATTTAATTGTGATCATAAATAATACTATTAGGGGTAGAAATGTCCCTTAAACTCAGCAATTGAATAGTGGAAGTTAGATATCAAGGCATTATATAACCATAACTAGTGGTCTTCGCCCTCCAAGTTAAAGATGAACAAAAATCGGGACTTCATGCCGTCAGATCGGAAACCATAACTCTTAACTCGGAGTCTAAGGAGGAAGGAGTAACCACCTCCATTAAGCGATAGTATAAACCTGAAGATTGGGAACTCAAGAGGAAGTCGTAACTTAGAGATTGGGTATTGGACAGGAAGACGTAAACTAGATCTCATAAACTAGGGATGGAAGAGGTCAACCTTCTCCCTTTCAAGGAAAAAGTTAGGCATAGAGACCTAGGAGGGAAGTGCTAAGATAGGAACCTAAAGGCTTAAGGTCAGAACTTGAAAATCTAGGAAGAAAGTGCCAAGATAGGAATCCAAAGATTTATGAGAGGAGTCTTGAGGTTAGAACTGAAAGAACTAGGAGGGAAGTGTTAAAGTCGGGACCTGAAGACCTAATAAGGAAGTGTAAAGGTTGGAACTCAGAACTTGGGGATAGGGGATAAATGAACCTTCCTACAATTAAGTGGCACCTTGCACTCAAAATTAGGAACTCGAGGAGCTGGGACGAGTGGAAAGGTTCATCTTGGAACTCGAAAAGTTGGACAAGGAAGGGGCAAGCTCTTTTATGTTAAGTAACACATTAAACACGGAACTCGGGACCGTCATCAAGAGTTAAGCAAAGAAGAAAAGGGGGCTGAGGACTTTCAAAGGCCAAAGAGCTAAATAACTATATTACGAACTTTATACTCATGTGACTTAATATGATATGTGGTTACAAAATTAACCATGTAGTTAGAAGGTAGAATTAGTGGCAAAATAATTCACCACACAGCTAGGAAATAAGATTAAATATGAACCATACATTAAACCTAACCACTATACTATCAACCTATCATAAAATCTACTCAAAAGAAAATAATACAAACTCTCTCATTTCCTCTCCTTTCAGCCGTAGCCTTCCCCTCATTTCCTCCTTCCATTTTTCATCCTTACTCCTCCATCCTCTCATTCCTTCTTACATCTAAGAACACTACGTCCATCTTAGCCACTATTCCTTTCATAAGGCACAAGATTTAAGCCAAACACCCTTCCTTTTAGCCAACTACAATTTCGACTAAGCCAAAAACTAGAAGGACTAACCATATTTTGGGTAGGTTGAAGGTGATTAGAGCTTCAAGGAAATTAAGCTAGGAGGCTACAAACACTAGAAATGAGGTTGAAAATCCTAAGACTTGAGTTGTTTGCATATGTATTTTGTTGCTTAGGTCTCATTATTTTCTTGATGGGAATGTTAGGGTAGGGATTAGAGAGATTCATTCTGGGGCCTTTAATGCCCTAAAATGGTTAGATTTTTAATTATTGATAAGTGGCTATTATTGTGTGTGATTAAAAAGAATTAAGAACTGAATTTGATATGAGAGGAAATCTGGATAGTTAACAAATCAACCTCCATAACTAAAGCTAGGAAACTCAAGATGGATTGAGACTAATTTTAATGAAAGTTAATTTAGAGATGAGTTTATTCATATAAAATATAAGTCTATATGAGCTATATAGAGAAAGTTATGATTTTTGGAAGTAGTCCTTATTTTAGAAAGGAAACAACCAAACAACTTAGGGTTAAAACTTAATATCTTGAGCTATATATATCATTTTTGAGTGAAACTAATTTTGTTAGAAAGCTAAGACATAGAAGAATAAGTTTGTAGAATATCATGACTAGATTCCCTTTGTAGATATCCCAGTAATTAAATGAAGTGATTGTTATCATATTAGCGCCTAAAATAGAATAGATGTAATGCGAGACTTATAATTTAGGCTTGGATTCGAATTTTCAAATAGGGTTTCTTTTGTTTTAAAAGGGGTTCATTAAGCTATAACTCCATAAAATTTTTGGGCAGGATAATAAGAAATAGAATTTTGGTGATTTTCCTGAAGTAGGTAAAATTTATCCTGCAAGAAAAACATGCACACTTAATTCATACTAACTCAAAATTGAGTATGACCAAAGAAATTTGAAATTAGACTATGGGGGATATTTCCTTGTGAAATTTGACCTAAATTGACTTAAAATAGAATTTTAGTGAATTTTTCTAAATCCTAGATAGATTTTAGGTGTTATGTAATTCATGTTTACAAATGAGTTATCTTGAGACGATTTATATCCTCTCACCGTCTTTCTCATTTTCCATTTGACATTTGAAGCATGAGATTGCAATGTTCACACTAACATGATCATATTCTGTCAATGATGAATTACTTGCATGAGAATGTAAGTGCACATGATTACTCATTTGCCTAAGAAAGAGTAAAGTTAATGCTATGCTTGGGCCAGAGAGAATGAATCCGACAGTCGGAGAGAGTGAATCCAAACTTTTTATGATATGTCAGGGAGAGTGAACCTGACTAGAGATAGATCTACATGAGTGTCAGAGAGAGTGAATCTGGCAATTACGTACAGGAATGAGTTCAATCCTGCAAAATGGACTATCATTCACATTACCTAGATGCCATTTGAAGTCAAGGGATTAATAAGCTAAGCACATTTTAACTCGAAGACAAGAAAAGGAAGTTAAGCAACAATGTATCTCATGTATGTCTACATATATATATGCTTCATATAATGCATGATCTATCTTATTATGATATTGATACTGTTCTTTATGTTGATCATGATTTCATAATTAAAATGAATTTGCTTTGGAAAAGTTTTATTATTTGAAAGTTAAACCTATGCTACTTAATCGTTGAGAATATGTTTTACCATATTAACCTGAAGCAGTTGGGGATGATTATGATGACACCACCTATAGTAGTCTAGGATTTTTCCTACTGAGAATTTAAAATTCTCACGTCTATTTTCCATATCATGCGTAAACTCTACCGGTGGTGCCCATATTGATTTTTGAGACACTTGACTGGATCTAACACCATGGAAAATGGATTTTATACCCCTAATGGAAGCATGACAGCTTATTGACCCTTCATGTATGTTCTATAATCTCTTGAAATGGTTGTGGGCTGTAGATATAGTTAAGGGCTCTTAGTTACACTTGTGATACAAATTGTACTAATATTTTGGTTTATTACAAACAAGGCTATAATGCCTACGAATTTCTGTTGTACGTATCGCTATGAGAGTAATTTCAATATTATGAACCCATGTTGTGCTACATGAGGTTATTTTACTATATAAACACATATAGGCAATGAGCAGCATCTTCTAATTATAATATTATGAACTAGGCATGATATTGTGATTAGAAGGATGTTACAAACATGAAGCAAGCACATGTGTCTTGAAGTGATATGAAGACATATGAGATAGGAACTATTTTAATCTGCAATTACTAAAATGTTGGGTTGGTTTTAATGTTGGTTGCCTTGAATTTCATTTTTATTCAAGGCTTGCCATGATCTTTTAAGTATATCCATGGGCAAGAGGATGACATTTGCATGCATATGTAGTGCATCTTTTCAATCTAGATTATAATTTTGCTTTGTAAAGTATTATTATTTTTCAGTGTCGATCCTAACTTTGCTTATTTGACATTAGCATGGGGAAGATAAAGATTTAGGCTTTTAGAAATAAGAAAGGATCAAAACTTTTAAAGTGAAAGTATAATATTGATATCTTTGGTAAGTAAAGCCACTACTTGCAATAACCCCCTCCCATCGCGATTGTGTTAGATTAGTACCTCAGGAAAATGAATATTAAGAAACATTTGAATTTTTCTAATGCTTTGCATTTAAATATATTTGATTATGATTTTTGATTAAGCGTTAATTTACATGATGAAAGAAGGTACATAGAGTTCTAGGATTACTAAATTTTGCAAGCTCTTTTGACAATTTTTTTTCCCATTACAGATTAGGTTGATTTGTGGCTCAATTACAGAAGATATCTAAATTGGTTTTAATATGCACTACATTGGATGAAAATCAATATTTTACATGAAGAAGACAACAGCTCTGATTGGAACCAAGCTAATAGATCTATTAGATTACTTGGCACAATGTTTTGTGATGGTTCTTGGTTCTATTGGGATTTCCTTTTTCTTTTGTGACTAGAAGATGGTTTTTAATAGAAAAGTACTTTTCTTAGGTAAATCCATTTATTAAAATTATTGTGTAGATATAAAGCTGTGTCAACTGATGGTGTCTCCAAGCTAAATTGAGGATGTATGGACATGCTATGGGCATTCTGGCGTGATAATAAGTAGAGGTGCTGTCTATATGTAATAGTATAGATGCCTAAATATATCTGACGGACAAGCTATTTAGTTCTTATTATTGATAAGTTCTACATCTAATGTGTGAAGATGGGATCTAATTTTGTAATAAATGGAATCAGATTTAAATCTTAGTTGGGTGAATGTTGGTTACAACTTTATGCAATTTGGTTAAGACTAGGTGTATCATAACTTTCTATATCTTATTATATGTGGCTTTTGATATATTGGTTTATAATGTGACTTAAGTAATAGGCAATGTTTTGTCTTTCTTCTCAATTATTTGGCAGGAAATGTCAGTGCTTTGTGAGTCTTGAGCCATTCTGTCAATCTAATTCTCGGAAAAAGAAAAAAGGATTGTTGGAGAATTTGATGTCTTGATCTACTTATAGGTGAAGTGTGGAATTCATTAATACCATTATGCGTATAAAAATTGACTTATAATAATGCAAAATGTGTACTTTACATGTGGCCTAAAATTGGCAAGCCGAAATAATTCCTTTATGAAATTAAATATTTAAAACTTTTTATAATCTAAAAAGATAATAAATATATGAAGTACAAATCCATGCATAACATAGCTTATAACCAATCATATATTTCTTGGGCAATTACAAGAAAGGCATTGTATGTTTTATTTAAATAGATTACAGATGATTAACAAAAAAAACTCAATTAATTTATTAAACATGTATATAATTATATTGCATTGATGCTCATTATTAAGTTGATTCATATTAGATCTATTAGACTATTAGGTTAGATAACTAATATAAGTTTTAATAAACAATGTTATTCACTTCTGCATTAAGGAAAAAAAAATCATGGACTTACATTATTACACATGTAATGACCTGCACATATTATAATTATTATCAATTTATATTAATTTTAATTCAAAAAATATGTTGATATATTTTAAATCTTATAATAAATAATGTTTCTAAGTTTGATAAGAAAATATAAATAATTAGAAGTATTATTAATTAGTATTTTAACCGTACAACACTATAAAATTAAAAGTATATCTTTTACAATAAGCAATATTATCTACACTTTAATTAATACAAATATCATGGATTTAATAAGTTAAAAAAGCAACTATTGAATAATTTTATAAGGTATTTGAAACTTATGCTACAAATTCATATTATTTTAGATAATGATGCTAGTATGCCAAAAATAATTAGTCATAGAATGATTTTTTTTTACTATTATTATATCTCAAATGATATAGAGCAATATTATCTACACTTTTATTAGTACAAACATCATGGACTTAATGAGAGACCCACATCCCTCACCGCTCTATTTTTGCATCTTTCTTCCTGTATCCTTGCTTTGTTATGCATTTTTCTCACCTCACCCCTCTCTGTTTTGCGTCTTTCTTACCCATCCTCATTTCCCCTTCTGATAACGCCCATGTTGAGGAGGCCCGAGGAGACGGAGAAACCCAAAATGGGCAGGAAGAATGTGAGCCCAGTAACTCACCAAGAGTGCCAATAGTGGTAAGACCCAAGAGAGAAGCACGCAGACCATGGTTCTGGGATGAGTACGCGCATGGTTAGAGCCAGCTATCATCAGTAGTGGGACCCAGGAATATTACCCAAATGATTAGCTAATGATGACTGTTACCTTTCTTTTCATTTTGTTCCTTGTTTTGCGGAAATGGCCTAATGGCTCTTGTATTTATCCTTTGCTGCTGAATGAATGAACACAGAGAAGTATTATTCAGTAGCTTTCTTTTCTGTATACCTAGCGTAGCCTAAGATTTTGGTGCTCTCGTTTTCGACCTCTCTTCCCCACCATGTCCGACGAACCTACAGCCACCAACTCCCACCATGCTTCCTCCTCCCCTACAGTCGACGCTGCATTAACCGCCCCTGCTACTCGCCTTGATGAAGTTGTTCAACGCCTAGCCTCCATCGAAAATCGTACAACCTCTTCCAACTTTCCACCCCCACCCCTCCCCCTCCCCCTCCCCCTCCATATCCTCCCGGTTTTCCTCCAGGCTTTTCGCCAGCCGTCGCTCTTTGTCACTCCTTACATCTTGATGTTCCCCGTTTTGATGGCTCAAATCGCATGGGGTGGTTGTTCAAGATCTCCTAGTTCTTTGACTTCTACCACACCCCCCTCGACCAACGCATCACAATCGCTTCTTACTACCTAGATGGTGAAGCTCTTGCATGGTACCAGTGGATGCATGCCAACCAACAACTTACTTCTTGGCCTCAGTTTATTATGGCTGAGCAAGCTCGTTTTGCTCCTTCGGTCTATGACGACCCTGGGGGTGCTTTATTTAAACTTCGACAGGTTGGCTCAGTTCGGGACTATCAGACCGAGTTCGACGCCCTTGCAAATCGGGTAATGGGGTTGCCTCCTCAGTTTTTTTTTTGAGCTGCTTTATTTCCGGCTTGAAGCCCGAAATTTGTCGTGAAGTTCAAGCCATGTTGCCTACATCCCTTCCACAGGCCATTGGGTTGGCCAAATTACAAGAAGATAAATTCCACGACCTCCACCGTCGATCTCCATTGCCCACAACCTCGGTTTCTCTTCTACCGAAGGTCCAAACTTCAGTGGGTGCTCCCACAAGACCGTCTATTCCTTTACCAGTAAAGCGACTCACCCGTACCCAGATGCAAGCTCGACGTGAAAAAGGCCTCTGCTACAACTGCGGCGAGCGTTTCCACCCTAGTCACCACTGCAAGCCCAAATTTCTCTTGTTACTGGCTGATCCTGGACCTGAATTAGAGGAGCAACTCTCGATGGAGAACACGATCACGCATGGAGACCCTGACCCAACCGCAGCAGAGCCATCAACCCATATCAGCTTGCATGCTCTGGAAGGACGCACACAACCGCAAACCCTTCGCATCAAAGAGGTCATAGCGAACTCAATGGTCCAAGTACTTGTCGATGGAGGTAGCACCCACAACTTTTTCCGAGAAAGAGTAGCACGATTTTTAGGCTTACCCATGTCCCCAGCCTCAGAGTTCAAGGTAATGGTGGGAAACGGGGATGAGATTCCATGCGCATCCGTGTGTAAGAGGGTACCCATCAAACTCCGGTCTAATTCCTTTGAGGTGGACCTTTATGTAATGCCTTTGAGTGGGGCAGATGTCATTTTGGGCGTACAATGGTTGAAGACCCTAGGTCCAGTCTTGACGGATTATGACGACCTCACTATGAAATTTATCTCAGATGGCAAGTTGATTACTATCAATGCGAATGTGAGTTTGGCAGCCTCTGAGATCTCTCTGCATCAGCTTAAAAGAGTTATAGCCACCGCAAGTGCAGCAGCATTTTTTTACCTCAGCCTCAACCTCCTCCAACCGCCTTCGCCTCCTACAAACCAACTCCCTGCCAACTTGACCACTATACTCACTAACTTTCAGCATCTCTTCGAAGAACCCACTACCTTGCCCCTTCTCAGAAGCCATGATCATAGCATTCATCTCAAACCCTCATCCAGACCAATCCATGTTAAGCCTTACCGTTATCCGTACTTCTAGAAATAGGAGATTGAGTCGCAGATTCAAGCAATGCTGCGCCAAGGGATTATTCGGCCAAGTATTAGCGCATTCTCTTCACTAGTACTCTTGGTGCGTAAGAAAGATGGTTCTTGGCATTTTTGCGTGGATTATCGAGCACTAAACGCGATCACCATTAAGGATCAATTTCCAATCCCCACAATTGATGAGCTCTTGGATGAATTGGCCACTGCTCGTTGCTTTTCGAAATTGGATTTACGAGCTGTTTACCATCAAATTCGTATGAAACCTCAAGACATTCACAAGATAGCTTTTCACACGCATGAAGGTCATTACGAATTTCGTGTCATGCCGCTCGGTCTTTGTAATGCTCCGGTGACCTTCCAATCAACCATGAATGACCTATTCAGACCTTATCTTTGTAAGTTTGTCATCATTTTTTTCGATGATATACTCATATACAGTAACACCATGCGAGAACATGGTTAGCACCTTGAGTTGGTGTTTAAGATTCTCAGAGAGGCCCAACTTTACTTGAAGCGGTCTAAATGCTTATTTGGGCAGTCCACCATTAAATACTTGGGCCATATTATTTCGGAGCGATGGGTTGCCCCTGATCCGTCCAAAGTCTAGGCCATGCGAGATTGGCCCAACCTATCCTCGATTCGAGAGTTACGTGCCTTCCTTAGGCTCACTGGGTTCTACTGAAAACTCATTAAAGGCTACGCAACTATTGCAAGCCCACTAACTGATCTTCTGAGGAAAGATAAATTCTTATGGTCTATGGAGGCCCACTCAGCTTTTGACCAACTAAAGACTGCTATTCCTATTGCTCCAATCTTGGCTCTGCCGCAGTTTGATCAACCATTTCAGCTTTACTCCGATGCCTCGGGGATAGGTATGGGTGCAGTACTCATGCAATCAGGGCACCCACTTGCTTTTTTTTTAGCAAGAAATTTTGTCCTCGATTGCAAAGAGCTTTAACTTACGTCAAGGAATTACACGCCATTACGTGTGCAGTCAAGAAGTGGTGACACTATCTTCTTGGGTTGCACTTTGACATATACACAGACCACGAGTATTAAGGAACTAATGAGCCAAATCATTCAAACCCTGGAGCAACAATTCTACCTAGCCAAATTGATGGGCTATGACTACTCTATTCACTATAAACCGGGTTCTCAGAATGCCATGGCTGATGCTTTGTCAAGATCTCCTAACGTAGAAACAGGGCAGTATTTGGTTCTCACAGTGCCCTAATTCACAATCATGGACGACATAAGGAAGGAAATAGCCAACTTACAGGATATGGTTCTCAAGACATCCTGAAGGCTCCCGAATCCTTTCCATATTTTGCGGTTCAAGGGGGCTTGATTCTTTATAAAGGCAGAATAGTGTTGAGCAAGGAATCCTAACTCAAAGAAGCCTTACTCATGGAACATCATGCGCCCCTACAAGGGGGACATGTCAGCGTTGCCAAAACAGTAAACCGAATTATGCAAGGCTTTTGGTGGAAAGGATTACGAGATGACGTTAGATGTTTTGTGTAGTCTTGTTCGATTTGTCAACAAGTGAAGTACGAGACCAAAGGTCTAGGGGGACTATTGCAACCAATTCCTCCACCAGAAAGAGTGTGGGAAGATCTCTCGCTTGACTTCATTGTGAGGTTACCTGTGTCTCAAGGATGTGCAGCAATCTTGGTGGTAGTAGATCGACTCTCAAAGGCAGCTCATTTTTGTCCCTTACCTAAGAAATTCACGGCTATGCAAGTAGCAGAAATTTTTGTCAAATCGATATGCAGGTTGCATGGGATTCCTAGGAGTCTAATATCTGATCGTGATCCTATATTTCTTAGCAAATTCTGGAGGGAACTATTTAGGCTTAGCGGCACTCAATTACGCATCAGCACGGTGTACCATCCTCAGCCGGACGGCCAAACAGAGGTGGTCAACCGAGTACTATAGTAGTATCTTTGAGCGTTTACTCATGCCAAGCCAGCTAGTTGGGGAAAGTATCTACACTGGGCAGAATGGAGTTACAAAACCGTTGTACACTCTGCGACTGGAGTAGCACCATTTGAAGCGGTCTATGGAAGGCCTCCCCCGAGCTTGCCTCAGTATGTGAATGGGTCTACCTTGGTGGAAGCTGTTGATTATTCACTCTGTGAAAGGGAGGAAATCTTGAAGCAACTAAAGGCGAAACTTCTCAAGGCGCAACAACAAATGAAAGTGACAGCAGACAAGAAACATCGAGACATAGAATTTAAGCTAGGGGATTGGGTTTACGTAAAGCTCCGCCGATACCGCTAGAGGTCCTTATTCTAAACCAAGACCCCTAAATTGGCCAAACGCTATTTTGGGCCCTTTCAAGTGACAGAACAAATCGGGGAGTTGGCCTACCGTCTTGCCCTTCTGGAGGATTCAAAGATACATCCAGTTTTTCACTGCTCATTACTAAAGAAACATTATGGCAACCCTCCAGGGAGCCAACCAGAGCTACCTCCACCCCTACAAGGCACCCAACAACCTCTCATTACACCTTTGGTAGTGTTCGACATGCAAGAAAGCAAACAAGGGGACCTGCAGCAGACTCAAGTATTAGTCCAATGGCGTGGGCTTGCTCCTGAAGACTCAACCTGGGAGAACTTGGCCTGCTTACTTCAGGATTACCTGAACATGCACCTTGAGGACAAGGTGTTTGTTATGGGTGATAGTGATGATAACACCCATGTTGAGGAGGCCCAAGGAGAAGGAGAAACCCAAAATGGGCAGGAAGACTGCCAGCCCAGTAACTCACCAGGAGTGCCAATAGTGGGAAGACCCAAGAGCGAAGCACGCAGACCATGGTTCTGGGATGAGTACGCGCATGGTTGGAGCTAGGGATGTCAAAAAAAATCCACCCCATGGATACCCGTGGATAATACCCACAATGGAGCAGATATAAGGGGAAGATTTTGTACCCGCGGGTAATAGGGATGGGGATTTTAAATACTCGCATATTAAACGGGGTGGGGGCAGAGATCACTATCCTCATATCCGCGGATATCTGATATAAAATTACTATTTTACCCTTAAATTATTAACTTAGTTAGGCTAATATTGTTGTTATTTAAATTGTTTGGATTATGTTTAAATTTAGAAGTTGAATTTATTTGTACTTATTATATGTTAGACTAATAGTTAGATTACTATTATGTGTTTATTTTTATTTTAATTTGTTGAAATTTAGATTGAAAAATTAGATTATTGTGCTTATTTTATGTTTATTTTGTGTTTATTTTTATTTTAAATATATTAAGTTGTTAGAATTCAAATTGTAGAATTAGCTTAGTATTTGTGCTTATTTTAAGTATTTCATAATATTAGAATTTTTATATTTAATTTAAATTTTTTGAATTTTTTACATTCTAACGGGTATCCATGGATATCCACGAATACCTATAAACCCGCAGGAAATTCAAAAGCGAGTACCCGTACGAATACGGGACGGGGACAGGGGCAGGTATTCATCCACTGGGCAGCCCCTGCTCCCGCCCCGCCGCGCCCCATTTACATCCTTAGTTAGAGCCAGCTGTCATCGAGTAGTGGGACCCAGGAATATTACCCAAATGATTAGCTCATGATGAGCTGTTACCTTTCTTTTCATTTTGTTCCTTGTTTTGCGGAAATGGCCTGACGGCTCTTGTATTTATCCTTTGGTGCTGAATGAATGAACACAGAGAAGTATTATTCAGTAGCTTTCTTTTCCGTATACCTAGCGTAGCCCAGCACCTTTTCTTATATCTTATGAAAGTTCTGAGTTTTGATTACAGTTTATTAAATTCTCGTATGTGACTTTCTTCCTCCGTGATATAAAACTTGCTCAATTACCTAAAGTTTACTTTTTCTCTTGGCATAAAACTACATGAGTACTGCCTCTTTCTCAAATGCAAAGATAACTTCTAGGGATGAGTTGAATTTCTTGTTGGTAACTTGTTGGTAAATAATGTCCATGCCCATTCTTACAATACAATAGGTTATGTACTTGTGATTCACAAAGATGATTAGTTCACTTAGCGTTCAGTAGTAGTCTATCATTGCTGTTTCACCATGCCACCATTGCAACTTCATGTTTGTAGGTAACCACAAGTAGCTTGTTGTGTAACATCCCTATATGGCGAAACAGGACATGATGAAAACGTCCTTGGGTAAACTTTTATTTTTATAGCCTTGCCCCCTGAACATTTTTAAAAATGACATTTAGGTCCTTATATCAATCGAATTAGCAAAACAAGATTTTAAACGAAGTAGAACCACGTAACGGAAACGTAGAAACCTAAACCTCGGTTGATTGAGCCACGGAGGTATCCATATGTGCAATGACATGGAATTGTTCAAAATTACGGAAATGCCATTAGCTATGGAAAACAGAAAATAGAAAGGCTTTAAATTTGCAAAACGTTTAATTTACGTCATTAGTCAATTTATTCAATTTTTATTAACTAAGTAAGGTTAATTGAAAAGTAATTAAAGGTTAATTAGGAGTTAATTAAGTGTTAATTAGAGAAACTAGACTTGAGGGAATTAGGATAGACACAGAAACTTTCACAAAAAGTTTCCCAAACTAGTTTGCCGATTTAAAGGAAATTGGCAAGATTTCGGTATTTCAAACTGTCGGAACCGAATCAATGGAAATTATACTGTGAAAATCCTAGGATGGATGGCCAAGATTCAGCCACCACACCCATGCATGTGGCGCCACCATCAGCCCCAAAAAGGGCAGCTACATCAAGTTGAATGATCAATACAAATCCACCAATCAAACGAAACTTGCTTTAAAAGTTTTCACTTTTTTTCCTTTCCTACCCCTTTCCATTTTCGGCCAACATAAGGGACAGACCTCTCTTCATTTCTCTTCCATTCACACTCATCTCAACTCCATCTTCATCCCCTCTTCAAGTCTCATCCAAAGTTTCTTCAATCTAAGACATCAAACCAACAAGGTTTCCACTAGACAAGGTAGGAATTCCAACTTCTTTTCTTGTTTTCTTTGAATTGGGCTAATTGGGACTCCACTTTCTTCCCACTTTCTTGCATGATTATGATGTTATCTTGAGTGATGATGATGAATTAAGATTGGTTTAAGTTGTATATATGAGTTTGAATTGAAGATTAGATGGATTGATTTAAGGAGAACATGAATCCAAGAAGAATTCAAGAAGCTGTTAGGGTTTTTCACCCGATGATCCGTGCGGTAGAGTGTACAGCTCTGCCTACAGCCATTTAAATTTGATGGATCAATTTTTATATAAAACTAGACATTCAAGGCTCTCCATACATATAAAATATAAGGCCATTTGATTAGTATAGAATTAGTTACGAATTTTTGAAGTTTAACCTAGAAATCTGGATTCTCATCTGGGTAGTATGAATTGAGAAGGATGTAACTCACCCTACACAACTCTAAATTGAGTGCAACCAACACTGTTTGAAAGCTAACATATAAGGAAATATCTCATAAAAATTTTAGAGTCAGATTCGTTGCCATTTATTCCCAGAACATCAATGAAGTTACCTTAAGTTCAAATTGGGCTGGAATAGGATAGTCCAGTAAGGTTAAGTTATGGGGCCTTATCTCAAAATGTACTCATGCAAATGATATGAAACTTATTTTATTTGAAATCTTGTTCTGTTAGCTTTAGTTTGATATAAATTTCGTATAATTTCACCCAGATTTCTATTTTTAGTGAATTTTCACTTATAAGAGTACGCTTCTGGCTAAGTACAAGGCAGTCTGAGGTAAAATGCTAATAACTTGAGCTATACAAATCAAAATGAGATGGGCCAAAAAAAGTTGAAAACTAGACACATAGAGCTATGACATATCCAAAATTCAGGTCTAAATGAGTTGAATAAAAGTAAAGATGGATTTTACAAAATTCGGGCAAAAGAGGGCAGAGTGAGCAAAAAATTCTATTGATATGTCTATTGATTTTGACATACTATATGGTCAATAATGTTGTTGTAACTTGCTATTTTACATTGAATTGCATACTTAATTGATTGTACTGGTAGTCTGGCACTATTTACGGGGAAGCAGACTTGATCCGTCATACTGCCGAAATTTTGGCAAAGCCTATGCATAGGTTATGAAATACACTTTGATACATATGCATTCATGATTATGTTGAAAGCTATAATAAAGATTCTATGATGAAAGACATGATGATGAGTCCATATTCCGAAAGACGTGACATAGTGATCACGCTCTGATAGGGTATGACATGGCGACCATACTCTGAAATGTGGCATAATGATCCCACACCCTAAGGGATGTGACATGGCGATCACACCCCGAGGGAGTATGATATGGCGATCATACTCTGGGATGTGGCAGGATGAATATATTCCTAAGGAGTGCGACATAGTGATCACACCCTTACGGAGTATGACATGGTGATCGTACTCTAGAATATGTATGACAAGTAAAAGAAGACAAAGAAAGAACAGAAAATTTATGTGTATCTGCATAAATTCAAGTGCAAGTAAGGCCATATGCAGATTTCAAGTTTCCAATATATTGGTGCTATTATATTTTAATACGTTGCAGTTATTATTCATAGTATAATTATGAATTTATTTTGTATTGGCTCTAAAAAATGACAAGTGTATGAATAAAATGAATTTTACTTCGAATAATATGTTTTCGAACTATAAAATTAAACAGTTTGTATAACATGTTCACCTTTCTCATAATACACCGAAGCAATTGGAGATGACAACGATGATATTACATATGATAGTTAGAGAATCCTATTGAGAATTCAAAAATTCTCACTCTTATTTCCGTGTTATCTCCAGATAGTTTGAGAAGGTTCAAAGACGACTGAAGTTGCTATCAGATAAGGTCCACTCAGGTAACAGTAATAACTCTTAAGTGTGGTACTATGACTTAAGCATAGTACTATATCAAGGGGGACGTTACATGTTGCACGAAAAATAACATTCCTCGTGTCAACCATCTAGAGTCCATACCTTTAGAGGAAATTCAGATTACTCTATTCTTCTCCTTTTTCTTTTCTTTATTTTTTTTAAACAACAAGAAAAAAAAAAAGAAAAGACGCCAGCAGAGAAATATGCAAAACAGAGAGCCTGTAGAGAAGGAGAGACGCAAATGAGAATGGTGAGGGAGCCAGAGAGATGGAGTCGCAAGAAAAGAGGGGGTGAGAATGACCACATGAGTGCTTAAATGAATAAGTCTAGGGTGTAGATTCTTTTATGAAATTAACGGATGATATGTGGTGTAACTTTCAGTGTGGTTTGAACCTAGCTATATATAGGTTATGATTAAATTATATCTGTGTAATTTTAAATAATTATTATATCATTGAATAACTTTTTGTTAGTATAATTTTTTACCAAATCTACCATTTATATCCTATAGATTATCTTTATAAAATTTTACATTAATGTAAAATTATTTGATATATTTTTTATATATATAAAAATTAACATAATTTATATATTTAAAATATATATAAAAAACTATTTAATTACATTCTTATTGATGTTTAATTTTTATAAATTTTGGCACATTATATATATATATATATATATATATATATATATATATATATATATATATATATATATATATATATATATATATATATATATATATAACTTTGTAGATGAAGTGATCCAAAGAAAACAAAAAAAATACTATGTAGATGAAAAATGAAATTTCAAGGCAAAATTTGAAAATTCTATAGTCCATTCATGATTGACCAATGTTTTCAGATGCTACAAGTTCACACTAAAATCTTTTTTAAACTAATGATGCTTTTATGACAAAAGAAAAAATAAAAAAAATCATAAAATTATTTTCTTACTAATTTTAATACCGCAAATGAGTGATACCAAACATATACTTTGTATAGTAGACATAACATGTACATTATTACACATGTAATGACCTACATATATTATAATTATTATCAATTTATATTAATTTTAATTAATAAATTCTGTTGATATATTTTAAATCTTATAATAAATAATGTTTCTAACTTTGATAAAAAAAATAAACAATTAAAATTATTATTAATTAGTTTTTTAATCTTAAAATACTCTAGTTGTATAATATTATCTATATTTTAATTAATAAAATTATCATTGATTTAATAAGTTGAAAAAGCAACTATAAAATAATTTTATAAAGTATTTATAACTTATGATAGAAATTCATATTATTTTAAATAATGATGCTAATATGACAAAATAATTAGTTACAGAATAATTTTTTACTAATATTATATATCAATTTAATATTTTTTTTAATTTTAATTTTATGTTATTTCCGTGCATTGTATGAGTTACTACACTAGTTGATAGATGTTACTATACTAGCTGATGTGTTTATATATATATATATATATATATGTGTGTGTATATATGTATGTATAATGACTAATTTCTATAACAATACTATGTAGATGAAGTGATCCAAAGAAAAAAAAAATACTGTGTAGATGAAAAATGAAATTTCAAGGAAAATTTTGAAAATTTTGTAGTCCATTCTATTAGTTGTATACCCTAGAGCTAATATATGTACAAATAATTTTTTTCAATGGTAGTTTATTATTTTTTTATTCATAATTTGTGTATATTTATTAGAATAAGTCCGTAAGATACTTGTTAAATACTTCATTCTCAAGAGTTGAGAATATGAGTGACGGAGTAGTTTATTACAAGATCTTTAAAATAGTTCACTATCATTGGAATATTAACTGGACATTATTATTCTTGAAGATTGTCACCTCTATCTATTTCCATAATTAGTAGAACGTACTAATGAAGATGGAATAGTGAGTTTCATACTATACAACATTTGATGTCAAAACAGATATGTAGACACTTATATGATAAGTGGGTCGAACGTGACGTATCGATAATGTTTACATAGTATTTGACTAATGCCAATGAAACATTTTCTAGATTATATTAGCGCATATAATCCTTAAACCTGAGATGACATAGTTATCTTGTACATAGATAACTATAGTTTGTTATTGCTTATATACTAGTACCATGCATTAGTATTAGACAATTTGTGGCTATAGTTAGTTATGTATGGAGATAGGTGAATAGTAAGGAAGGAATTCATTACCTCAAGTAAACAATGATAGGTCTTATGGATATAGAGTTATTTTTTATCATGAAATCCTTGGCCAAGGTATTTGGACTTAAATGAAAGAGTTTCTATTTCATGTCCTATTGATTGAAGAATAGAAACCTAGAGAAGCCATATAGTCTAAGCTATAGGGTTTGACATTATCCATGACCTTAGCTGGATTGGGATGCTATAATAAAAGGATTCGAGTGTATGGTAAATATGATCATTGGTTTATCAGAATATTCTAATTGATATATTCGTCCCTATTTGGGTGGTCATGACATGTTGTGCTAGGTGTTACCCATGATTTATGAGAGCCGAGGGTAGTTTGGAAATTTTATTTTAGGTACGGAAATGAGGTTCCAATAAAATCAAAATGTTGACTTTATAATCTCATTATCAATTAGAGATGAACCTAGTTAGTCACATACAATAGGACATGTACTCGCCAAGAATGAATTAATTCTAATTAAAATAGTTAATTAGAATTTAATTATTAGATTAGACTTGTAATTTGATTGGAGGGTTGCTAGCATATCCCGAAGTTAAGTTTAGGGTGAAGGTGGATCCTCATAAGGAAAGTTTCTATAAATGGAAAGTCCACATTTTAGAAACTCATGCCAAGGGAATTTTGGTCTTTTCTAATTTTGGGGTAATGTAAGACATGAGATGACTTATATATTAATAAATGTTAATTTTTGGTAAATATAAAAAATTACATTGACCTATTTAAAATAAGAATTATTTGAGAATTAATTATATTTTAAAATAATTTTTGTTTACTATATCAATTGGGAATTGATTATGGCATAAATGCCAACCCATATTTTGCAAAAATGTAACCCTAGAGAGAAGAAAAGGAAAGGCCTCTATAGATTACAATAAATAGAGAGGATGCCAAGGGCCAAAAGGGATGAGATAGAAATCTTTGAACATAAAAGCTTCTCTCTTTTTGTTGAAAAATTCTCTGACACCACCACCTATTTCAAAAGTCATATGAGGGTTTTGTTTTTCAAGAGGGCAACAAGGAATGGAACTTGGATTGAGAAGAAGAGTTCCTTGGTGGATCGTGTTCGTGTGGATGAGCCAAAGGTCATGCGGTTGTGCGTCTGTGTGATCGTGAGACAAACATCAATTTTCTATGAGATATTGCTTCAAGAGGTAAATGTCTCATACAATCCTTTTATAATTTCGGGTGTTTATGTTGTTTAAATAACATGAAGTGATACCAAACTCAAGAATATGATTTCATGTGTGTTATTTGATCTTATATGAATATGTTCATGTGATTAAAAAAATTTTGTTTATTCATTCCATTTCGTTTATCTCTTATTTTTCTAACACATTCACGATTGACCAATGTTTTCAAATGCTACAAGTTTATATTAAAATCTTTTTTAAACTAATGATGCTTTCATGACAAAGGAAAAAATAAAAAAAACTATGAAATTATTTTCTTACTAATATTAATACTGTAAATGAGCGATATCAAACATATACTTTGCACAATAGATATATAATATGTGCATTATTACACATGTAATGGCCTACATATATTATAATTATTATCAATTTATATTAATTTTAATTAATAAATTCTGTTTATATATTTTAAATCTTATAATAAATAATGTTTGTAACTTTGATAAAAAAAATAAATTATTAATTAGTTTTTTCATCTTGCAATACTCTAGTCTTGCAATACTCTAGTTATATAGTATTATCTATATTTTAATTAATAAAAATATCATTGATTTAATACGTTGAAAAAGCAACTATGAAATAATTTTATAAAGTATTTATAACTTATGATATAAATTCATACTATTTGAAATAATGATGCTAGTATGACAAAAATAATTAGTTATAGAATAATTTTTTACTAATATTATATATCAATTTATATTAAGCATAAATTAGTAAATTATATTTATTATCTAAATTATTATTTCTCCTTTAATGTCGCTCAAATTTTTTTTTTAATTTTAATTCTATGTTATTTGCGAGCATTGTATGAGTTGCTATACTAGTTGATATATGTTACTATACTAGCTGATATATATTAAAAAAAAATGTATAGATCTACATAATAATTAAGAAAAATGTTTAGGGGATGCATCTTTTAGGACGTAATACGAGACATATATGAAAAAAGTGAGTAAAATGACAAAAAAATTTGGATAATGGATCCCATATAATCATTGTTACTTTTGTTCAGTTTTTTTATCCAAAAATTTACCGGCATTTGTCAACAATACGTTGGTAAGTTTTATATAAATGTTAGTAAGTTTTGCATTTTGAATGTAAAATTTACTAGCGTTTATGCAAAATTTACCAGCATTTATATAAAACTTACTTATATATAACTGAAAAATGCTGGTAAATTTTTTTTTTAATGCAAAACTTATCAGGGTTTACGCAAAACTTACTAGCGTATTACACAAAACTTACCATAATATTGTTAAAAAATATTGGTAAAGTTTTTTTTTTTTTTATACAAAACTTAGCAGTATTTATATAAAACTTACCAGTATTTATGCAAAACTTACCAATTTATTGTTAAAAAATATTAATAAATTTTTTTTTTTATAAAACTTACAAGTGTTTATGCAAAACTTACTAGCATTTGTGCAAAACTTACTAGCATATTATACAAAACTTACCGGCATATATACTATTCATGCTAATAATTTTTTTTTTCTAACAAAACACACTGAAAGTTTTTTTTTTTCAAAATTTGTCAGCATATACACTGCTTATATTGATAAGTTTTTGAAAAAAAACTTAAACAAAAATAATAATAATTGTATAAAACTCGTTATACAAATATTTTTATTATTCTCTCTCTCTCTATATATATATATATATATTATTTGTACCTCCCCTATGCGTTCTCAATGGCTAATTTCTATAACTATACTGTGTGGATGAAGTGACTCCCCCAAACCTAAAAAAATAAAAAAAATAAAAATCTGTGTAGATGTAAAATGAAATTTCAAGGAAAAAATTGAAAATTCTTCGGTCCATTCGCGACTGACCAATGTTTTTTCAGATAAAAGAGGAAGCCAAAAGGATGAGAAAATGCAAAGCAAAACACGTAAACGGAAAGTGATTCGAATTCATTTCCGTTCATGTCACACCCAATCGGAATTCAACCCAACCCCAAAAGTGAAGGATAAACCTGCATCTGTTTCTCTTTCCTTTGCTTCCTATTCCTCCTCAAGGGAAGGGACAAGAAGAAAAGCGAATTCCCCTTCTGAAACTCAAGCTCACTGTTCTTCCCGCCAAAACCGATGCTCCCTCTTCGGCTTCACCTTCAGCTTCAGCTTCGTCATCACAATCACCAACCTTGTCTTCCCAACTCGATAATTCCCAAACCCTTTACTCTACCCATTCCTTCTCTTCCTCAATCAGTTCCTCGAATCGTTTCTGGGCTGCGGGCGAGTTTTTTGGCTCGCTCCGGTTCGGGTTCGCCGGTTTTCTCGTCGCCGGAGGATGAGTTCGACGTGGAGCTGGGGAGGCTGCTGGCGCTGTTGCCGGAGGAGATGCGGCGGCGGGTCGGCGACCACCCGGAGCTGCACCAGTTGATGGAGGTGGTCATGGACTTGGGTCGGAAACCACTGGCTAGGTTTCCGTCCGGTGATTTCGTGATATCGGAGTATCCGATAACGGTTCAGGATATCGAGCACGCTAAGGCTCAGGTATTGGAAGACGATGCCCTGCACCTGTTTGACATATTGTTTTTGTTGATTGACTTTTGTTAGTTTTTTCCTTTATTGTTTTTTTCGGAGATCGTGTCCTGGAATGAGGAGGGAAAAAAAAAAAAAAAAATCTTGTGTGGACATCATACAGTGCACTCTCTCATATGCACTAATGTGGGTGTGGAGTTGTAGACGGAAGTTAATTTAGTGGTGTTTGTAATTGAATCAAACCGATTTAAGTAGAAGAATAAACGAATTAAAAACTGAAAACTGAACTAATCTGATTAATTTTGGTTTTGTTTATTTTTTATTTTAACTAAAAATTGATGGGTTCGGTTGGTCTGCAGTCTTCATTTTTAAATGCAAACCAAATCAAAATGAAGCCATAAAAAAATCTATATATGTATAAAAAATCTATATATGTATAATTTACGGACATTTCATTTTGTTGTGATTTCGATGAAATTTTTTTTGGTCAATTTGTTGTTCTGTCTTTTGATATTTCTGTGAGGCTTTTAGGCTAATTTGATGTTAATTGGGCAAGAAAGCTTAAAAGTGAAGTTATAACGCATAAGAAAAAAAAGTGTTTGGTCAAAAACTAATTGGATCCAGCCTATTGAAGGTAAATCAATCGGTTTCCAACGTAGGAAATTCAGTCGGTTTGGTTCTGATTACTTAAATTTTCCCTCAATCTAAATCTTGAACACCCCTAGACAATATTGTACGGATTTATATTATCTCATTTTCCTTAAAAAATATGACCATATCCTATTTTGAAAGAGAAAGGCATAAACTACCTTTGTGTAGGTAATGTTTGGTTCCTTCACGGAAAGAATTGTGTTTCTCAATTCTCAGTCAGAACAAGACCGGTCACACTTTCATGTTTAATTAGTTTATCTTATATCAGTAATCCCATCATGTGTCGCCTACTTGTAGTTGGGTGTGTGGGAATTTGATTAAAGTCCCAAGTTCAAGTCATGGTAATAACTTCTTTCAGCAAGTTGTGGTAATAACTCTCAATAAAACAAAAAATAACAACCGAGTCTTTTCAACTAGGTGGGGTCTGGTATATGGATTAAAAGATGCCATTATGTTCTATCATAAATCATGTTTATAGATAAACCATTAAAATTTATGTCCTTTTTAACGGTTTCATCCACGGTCTTTCTTGGTCCCACTCTTCCTTTACTTATTTTGGCTACCCTCCATCTGAACTATTCTTCTTAATGGGCTTCTATAGGTCTTTTCCTCATTTTGATCAAACTACCTAAGGTGAAATTCTATTATCTTTTCCACAATAGGTATGATCCTAACTTTCTTTTTGATGTATTCATTCTTAATCCTATCTTCTCTAGCGTGTTTACTCATCTAATGCAGCATCCTTATTTATGCAATATTGGGGATTGAGCTTATTCTCTTGTTGACTTTTTACTGCCCAACATGCAATCCCATACATCTTATAGTTGTGCAATAGAATTATCTTATAAACTTGAGTGGTAACAACTCTAAATGTATCCATAAAAAAATGCTGTTGTCTATTGTTGCTTAGAAGCATGGAAGTGGAAAGTTAAAGAGATAGGTTTTTCTGGTTTGGACTAGGACTATAAGATCCTAACTTTTAATTGATCATGGAAAGGTATAATTACAACTGCCAATTCACAAGAGAGCCACCTTATGCAGGTTGGTGACTTTGCCATTGACAATCGAGCTGGAATCAGCCGGACATTACATCGGATCAGTGCTATCAGAAACCGCAAGGGTGCAATTATTGGTCTAACTTGCCGAGTTGGCCGGGCAATTTCTGGAAGTGCTAAATTGTTGCAAGATTTGGTTCAAGATGGGGCTTCTTTGTTGCTCATTGGGCCTCCTGGGGTAGGAAAAACGACAATTATTAGGTCAGTGAGTCCTTTATCTTATGCTAAAAGTCAAGCTAGATATGAATGGAAGTGACCTCCCTAAAGTGTAGTGTTGCCATGCTTCCTTCCTTTTCTTGGTGGTTGTTGGAATATTCTTGGTTCTATCTACTATCAAAGCTCCACTTTGTTAGCAAATGATAAATTTAGAAAGCACACACTTTCTTGTAGAATATAATGCTATATTGTTGTTAGCTTATGGTATCTAATTTGGAAGTACAATCTCTCTATCTCTCTCTTTCTCTCTCCCCCCCACCCTTTCTGTTTTGTGTGCTAGCATGTTTAGTCAAAGTCAAGGCCCTGACTTCTGTTGTTCTCCATTCCTTGGAGGTCATGATCTCTTTTGGTCTAACAAATATAGATAATTAGGAGTCCTATTTATGGTAATGCTTTAATTATGTGCTTGTGGACTCCATAAAAATAGGGAACTGTTGGGATGCATACTTCGCTCATTTTTGTTTGATTACATAATTACACAATTATTATTGTTTATTGAATTACGAATCCCCAACAATGTGTTAGGAACCCTAGAATTGGGAAGAAGATACAATAGAGGAAACTCATGCAAATGAGGGAATTGTAGAGCCCTCACTTTCTCCTGAAATAACTAAAATGAACTCAACTAACTACTTTCCTTTCTCCCACTACCTTTTATTTGCCTCGACAACTACTTTTCGTGCCTAAATCCTCTTCACCAACTAACTAATTCCCTTCTTTGCCTGTGCTATTTCTGAATTGTTTACAACTGGGCCTATGATCTGGCGCATACCCGTGTCATGCCTATTTCTTCTAGCATAGACCTGCCCAATCTTTGGCTCCTAACACTTACCCCCCACCAATAGAACCACCTTGTCCTCAAGGTGGGAATCTGGGAACTGCAGCTTCAGAGCATTGATGGGTTCTGAAGAGTTCTCACAACCTGGTAAGTTAAGCCACTTGACCAAAACTTCAGTGTCACTAGAGGAGTAGGTGTGGATATCCAGCAGCTGGTCCAGTTTGGCCTGCAGGACGCCTTCTTCCGAAAGCCCCGCAGGCAGCTCTTGCGGCTGCTGTTGTGGGGGAATAGCTCTCTTCAACCTGCTGACATGAAGTATTGGGTGTAAATTGCAAGTTGGAGGAAGCGCCAGCCTATAAGCCACTGATCCAACCTTCTCAATAATCTGTTAAGGCCTGTAGAACCTAGGACTCAGCTTTTCGTTAGGTTTCTGAGCCAGGGATCTCATTCTTTAGGGCTGAAACTTCAAAAAGACCTAATCCCCCAATTCAAACATCACCTCCTTGCGATGTCGATTAGCAAAATATTTTATATGCTGCTGAGCCATACACAAATGGTCCTTGAGCTTGGCCAACACCTCATCGCGGGTGGCCACAAGGGCTTGGACCTCTGGGACCTTAGATGGGTATGTTTCTCCTCGAAAAAGAATGGGGGGAGGTTTGCTATATGTAACACCGTAATAATTCTATTCTATACTTAAGTCATATTGTGGAATTACTAGTTGTTACGTTTGCTCACAGAACTAACATTACCTTTTTGAAATTATTTTACCTGAAAATAGGGGTAAATTTTTTTTTGAACAATAATCAAATAAACTGTTTGAAAATCGAGAGCCATGAGCGCATCGTGAACGTGTAGTACAAATGTTACTATCTCATACATATATCGCATTTAATATAAATAGAAGTAATAAGAATAACCACAATCTTAGATAAAGATAACATTCATTTCACGACCATTCATAATAATATAATAATAGTCATACCAGAGTCATACATAAGATAATAATGAGTTCGATATCTACTGTCGGCCTTATACAAGAAGCCTACTAAATACATGATAAAAGAAAATATATTAGAAAATTTTACTGCCTAAGCATGTCATATAACAGAATGATAACCCTATAACTACAACCAAAAGGGGCTATCCTCGTGCTCAGCTCCGCATGCAATCATCACATCACGCATCAGGCGGGAGAAAACCGTTCCCATATCTACCAGAGAAACATCACCACGTCCTCCAATGAAGCAGAAGAATTGGAAGATAGGCGAATCACCGAATGCTGCGACGAACCCAAACGGTGAGATCCTCCAGAATGAGTTGGATAAAAGGGCTCAGAGGGGTCAGTTTCCACATAGTAGCTTGGATAAAACGGCTCCAAGGGATCAAAATCCAATGAAACAGTCGGAGTCAAACGGGTATCCGAGTCAGTCTCATCATCGTCGGTGGGATATCTCGATGGCTGAAAGTAGTGGCGGATGTCATCCATAGTAACTTCGCTGAATGGCTGATGCCGTCAGAAAAATGGGCTCATCACGGGAGTCTGAAACTGGCGGTCGTGGAAGATGTAGACCTTCATCGCTACGTTTGCAGACAGCACGGAGGCATTCAGCACCGGGTCAAAGCGCCAACGCCACACCAGGAACTCAACGTAGATCACTATCGTACCCGACGTTGACATCCTCTGAAGACGACACGGAAGTATAAGAGTAAGAAATACTAAATTTCTCAGTAGGATCACGATTAGACAAACTCTGTGTCATCGTCATTGTCCCAACCATTTCGGGTTTAATTATAAAAATAGTAAATAGATATAAGTTCAATTTTAATGGTTTTGAAAACTTAAACCCCGAAGCAGGTTGCTTTTAAACTTAATGTTATAACTACATCATCATAACTAACATACATACTGAAACGTAGAATGAACATTCATAATGCAAATGGACAATATAATTACATGCAAAGACATGCATAATCATAGACTAAATCATGGTTATATTTTGATTTTATTTTCGTTTTTAGCACGTGTTTAACATTCTTTACTTTCCTTTCAAATAGACTGTTTTTGGACATGAGCTTATTTCGTGACTGTCGTCGCGCAGTACTAAACCAAATCAGAGTAAGCCGATATTAGTTACCCCTAAGTTGGAGGGTCCTCCATGTCACCCTTGCCTCCCTCATAGAGGTTCCTTGTCGATCACTGTCTTTCACTTCCAGGAAGTGATCGAGGGGTCATTCCATGGTTTCTTTTATTATTATCATACTTTACATGCATAGTACTTCTTTGATTAGACATATGTAATGATATGACTAAATCTATAATTTTGACGAAAATTTGGTAGCATAACGGCTAGATCAGAGTTTCCCCCAAAATGCCAATCATAAGCTTCCAATCAATATTTTATCATATTACAATAATTAATCAATCATGAGATAAAGTTCAATCAAACTTATCATTTATCATGCCGAATGACATCATGCATTCATACCCTAAAGGGGGTTCATAGTTGTGTTATTCTTTATGAAGAATATTATGAATCATCATATGATTTCTCGTGGTTGCCCATGAGAGAATTACACAGTTAAGATATGTGTATGTGGTCTTTTTGTTACTTAGCTCTCATATAAAATTATTCTTTACTTTAGTTTATGTTTTATGAAATATTTATTCAAATTAATTAAGTGATTGTTTTCTTTATTTGAGATAGTGCCTTTAGTGATTCCTAGGTTTATGGTATGCTTAGAGGCCCTAATCATACTTCTGTTCCCAAGAAGTTCGATATCCCTCTAATCCTTGGGTCATGACAACGCATAACCACATCATGAACCCAACAACACCATGTTCACTAATTACCAAGGGTGATTTTTAACTTAACCAAGTTATATTATTTCAAACTTTTGTCATTAACATAATAATATCTTACCTTAAGTATTATAAAAGTTATCATTCTTATAAAGTAATCATAAAGTTTTATTCTTTATGAAAGTAAGTATCTTTAAAATTAAGCTCTTATCTTAAATATTAGATCTTTATGAAATAATGATACAAGTTACTAGCTTTTTAACTAAAAAATCTTGTTCCTTATGAAAGTTGGCTCTTTTATTTATTCTAAGACTATCAAGGTCTCAACTTTATGATCTAAAGTTGTCTCTACATTAAAAAGATTCCTACTTTAACAACTAGTGATATAAGACATTAATTTTAAAGTTATAAAGTTTTGATCTTTATAAAAGTTAACACCTTTAAGCATTGTTTTGATTCAAGATCTAAACTTTATGAATTAAATGTTACAAAACAACACTTTTATGACTTAAAGGTTTTATTCTTGACTAAAGTTTGAAACTTTATGAATGGTCTTGTCTTCAAAACAAAACAAGATAAGACTTTATGAAAGCTTAAAATTTGTGCCACTTTTAAGGAATCAAGAAGCAAACTTTTTAAAATTTTAAGTTTTTAGGATATTCATACTCTTATTAAATCATAAAAAATATAAAAAAATGAAACTTTTTTAATTATCAACTCATCATAAGAAAAGGAACAACTTTAAGTAAGATACCATCAAGAATACTCAATAATAAGAATATATTTTTCCAAAAGTAAAAACATTAAGAGCCTATTTTGCCAAAAAGGGAAACATCAAGAATACTTGAAGAACAACTAGAACATATTTTTTCAAAAGTAGAAATATAACGAACACTTGAAGAGCAACAAAAATATATTTTTTCAAAAGTAAAAACATCAAGAATATTTAAAAAACAACAAGAACAAATTTTGCTAAAAAGGAAAACTTTTGCTCATGAAGAGTATGGAGGATCTTCTCAAGTTTTCATTTAAAGATATTGGTCATGAAAAGAACCAAACTTCAAACTTTCTTGAGCAAACAACTCTTTTTGAAGATGGCGCAAAAACAAGAGAAGAGAAAGAAGATGACGGTGGTTCCTTTCCTTGAAGATGGTGGCTGTTTGGCTTGGTGGAAGAAGACGCTCTTGAGAACTTGTGAAAATAAAGGTTATAGTGTTTAGATTTTGTCTTCAAAGACCCAAAGATGAGGTTTTTGAAGGGCTAAGTGAGTGGTTTTGGTGGTGGTAATAAAGAAAGGAAGAAGATGAAGAAGATGAAGTGTTTAGAGAGAAGTTGGAGGATTTGGCTTTGAAGAGAGAGAACAGGACAAGTAAAAATGAAAATGGATGGGGTAAAAGAGAGAGAAAGTGGCGTCCTCATCATAAAGGGAAGGAGGGAGATATTTTCTTAATTTTGTGTTAATTAAGGTTTAGGGGGACAAAATGGATGATGGGAGAATAAAGCATGTACTAACTTTTACATAAAACACTCTTGTTTTATACTTTATGTTTTTATGACATCATTTTTTATTTAATTGTCTAATTGACTAAATTTGAATTTAATCATGTGATTAAGTGCTCATACAACTTAATTAAGATGATTAAGTAAGGATTAGTGATTAACACATAATAATATGATTAACAAAAATTAACCTTGTGATTAAGTTTAATTGACTTTAATTAAATTTGATTAAGTTAATTAAGGGTGATTAGTGCTTAATTAAGCTATAAAGGATCAGACTTGCTTAATTAGAGATTAGATAATCTCTAATTAAGCATTCTCTTGATTTTTCTCATCTGAGTTAACTCATAAACTCTTCGTTAACCTCTTATTTAAGCCTTAATCTCATAATTTCTCATTAAATGCCTAATTACTCACGGGTGCTGAGATAATTTAACATGACAAAAAATTGAGGATGCTACACCATACAAGGCCTGAAATGGGGAGACCTGAGTTCAGGCATTGAGCGAGGTGTTGAATCAATATTCTGCCCAAGTTAGCTATTCTATCCACTGTTTGGGATTGTTGCAAACAAAACAACGGAGATACGTCTCCAAGCAATGGTTGGTGACTTCTGTTTGACCATTGGTTTGCGGATGGTAGGAAGTACTATACTTGAGCTTAGTACCAGCTTGATGAAACAACTCTGACCAAAAGTGGTTTAGAAACATTGGGTCACGGTTAGATGGTCCTCACCAAATAACTCTGACCAAAAGTGGCTCAGCTGGTCCTCACCAAATAACCGTTGTTCAGTCAAAAACTTAAGGCTGCGTTGGTCAGTCATTGTAATAATGTGCCGCCCCAGCAGTTAGTGTTTCCATTTCTGCATAGCAAGCACAATTGCCATAAGTTCCCTTTCATAAACGGACTTCTTTTGAGCCCAAGGTGATAAAGCTTGGCTAAGATATGCTATAGGGCGACCATTTTGTGACAAAAAACAGCCCCCAGCCCCTAGTTTGAAGCATCAGTTTCAAGGACAAAGGGCTGTGAAAAATCCGGGACAGCCAACACGGGGAGCTCAGCCATTGCGTTCTTTAATTGCTCAAAAGCTTGTTGAGAAGCATTAGTCCAAAGGAAAGCATCCTTCCTGGTAAGATCGGTTAGTGGTTTGGCAATGAGTCCATAATTCTTGACAAATTGCCAGTAGTGCCCAGTTAAGCCAAGGAAACCCCAAAGGCCCTTCAAATCCTTTAGAACCGGCCACATCCTCATAGCCTCAGTCTTCTTAAGATCAGCAGCCATGCCCCCTGCAGAAACAATGTGGCCCAAGTATTCCACTTACGGTACAGCAAAATCACATTTTGTCCTATTTAGGACCAAGCTATGTTCCTTCAACAAATCAAAAACAGATTGCAAGTGTGCTGCGTGTGTCTTCACATCCCTGCTATAGACAAGGATATCATCAAAGAAAACCAAAACAAACTTTCTGGGATAGGGCTGCAGAATATCATTTATCAAAGCTTGAAATGTAGAGTGAGCATTCGTGAGGTCAAAGGGCATGACGAGACATTCGTAATGCCCTTCATGTGTTCGAAAGGCTGTCTTCCTTATATCCTCCTCCACCACATGGATTTGATGATATTTGGACTTGAGGTCCAATTTGGAAAAGGTTGTGGCACCTGCTAATTCGTCAAGGAGTTCATCAATAACGGGAATTGGAAACTTGTTTGGAACGGTGATCTTGTTAAAGGCATGGTAATCGACGCAAAATCGCCAACTACCATCCTTCTTTATAACAAGAATGATGGGGCTCGCAAGAGGGCTGATGCTTAGTCTAATAATACCTGCTGTCAACATTTCACTCACTAGTTTTTCTATCTCATTTTTCTGTTAGTAAGGATAGCAGTAAGGCCTCAGATTTGGAATATCAGCCCCCTTTTTCAGGGTAATGGCATGGTCATGTCGCCGATGAGGAGGTAACCCTGGGAGGGTCTGAAACACCACCTCATTAGCTGCCAAAACCTAAGAAATCTCCTCTGGCATGCTGCTGCCCTTTGCACCCTGCTGCTGAACAGGCCATAACTAGACCAGAAATCCCTTGCCCTGCTCTTGTAAGACCCTCATAGTAGATTGGAGAGCCATTTCCCCATAACACAACTCTGGGTCCCTTTGTAACACCACCCTAGCAGCTTGAGATCCCACAATGAGCCTGGATTCTCTGAAATTTGCAATTACATCCCCCAAGGTATCCAACCACTCCAAGCCCAACACTACTTCGGATCCTTCCAAAGGAAATACGTAAAAATTCTGGTGTATGACCAGATTGGGGATTTCCACCCGAACCTAATGACATCTTCCCGTGCTGGTTATTTGCTCCCCATTCCCCACTTTTTCTACAAAATCAGTAGTGGGGCACACTACTAAACTAGCCTCCTGTACCAACCTAGGGCAAATGAAATTGTGAGAAGCTCCCGTATCAATGAGTACTTGCACTCTTTGGTTAGCAACCTGACCCCACAGCCTAAGAGAGTGAGATGTCCTCTGTCCCGCCATGCTCCGATAGTATAATTGCAGTTGGGGCCCCCCCTCCCGCAATTCCTCCTCTGCATAATGCCAAATCTGGTCCCCTAACCCCTCAGGTTCTTCCTTAATTATCATGAACCTGAAGTTCTTATTTTTACACATATGTTCAAGGGTGAATCTCTCCTTACAAAAGAAACACAACCCCTTCAATCTTTTCTCTTTGTATTCCTCATTGGACAAGTGCTTCAGCCCCTTACCGCTGCCCATCATGCCTCCATCCTTGATCTCCTCTTTCCGGTTTGTCATGCCACCACTCCCATCAAGACCCCTTGGGGTACCTCTGCCCACACTCTCACTACCATTAGAACCCCAAGTATATCTATTCAAAGGTTTACTAGAACATTTTAGTAACATCAAATTGTAGCTCTCTACCAATTCGGCATGATCCATGGCCTCATCTAAAGTATGAAAAGATTGAAGTTTCAATTTAGCCCTTACCTCATCTTTGAGACCATTGTGGAAAAGTCCGAGGAGGTAGCGGTGTTCACTGACCTTGAGGAGGCATGAATACATCTCAAACTTCTCCCTAAAATCTCTTACTAAACCCTCTTGGCACATTCCCAGCAACAGCTCAAAAGGCTTTTGCACTAGTTCGGGTTGGAAAAGCTTAACAATGGCATTCTTGAAAGGGGCCCAAGATTGGAAGGCGGTGTTTTCATCCCACCCACGAAACCAAGTAAGCGCCTTGCGCTCCATAGCCACCTTAGTTGCATATAGCCATTGGTCCTCTGGAATACCTCGGACCTCAAAGTACCTCTCCATCCTATCAACCCAAGAAAACGCATTCTCACCGTGAAAAGGTGGAAGATCCAGCTTCCTCCACTGGTCCACTGTGTTCCCGCTCCACGCGCCCAAGATCGCATCATCACCACCACCGAACCCTATCGGCAGCCCTCGCAGCTGCGTTCGTGGCGGTTTCCGCAGTTGAAGGTTGCCGGTGACCCTTTCGGTTGTCCTTCACGGCGGTTCTGGTCGTGATTTGCTTCCATACCATCCAAACGTCCTTCCAACTGGTGTAGAGCTTTTGTGAGGGGAGCAATGGAAGATGTGAGCGGAGAGGAACCCTCGCCGTCTTCCTTGCATTGCTTCTGCAACCCGGACACCATGGATTCTAGAGCATCAAGCTTTTTCTCCATTCTGTTGTTGACCATGGAATAATCGCCCAAGATTAGAGAAGGCTCTGGATACCAAATGTTAGGCACTCGATATGATGAATGTAGGAAGTGTTATTGAATTAGGAATCACCAACGTGTTAGGAACCCTAGAATTGGGAAGAAGATACAATAAAGGAAACTAACTACTTTCCTTTTTCCCACTACCTTTTATTTGCCTCTACAACTGCTTTTCCTGCCAAAATCCCTCTTCACCAACTAACTAACTCCCTTCTCCACCTATGCTATTTCTGAATTATTTACAACTTGGCCTATATTCTGGCCCATAGCCCTGTCACGCCTATTTCTTCTAGCATAGAACTGCCCAAACCTTTGGCTCCTAACATTTTCTATAGTGTGCCTTCCCCCTTCTTCTTTAAATCAAAACATATTTTGTATTTTATTCTATGTTTTCAGGGAAGTAGCTCGGATGTTGGCAAATGATTATAAGAAGCGCGTGATGATTGTTGACACCTCCAATGAGATTGGTGGTGATGGTGATATACCTCATGCTGGAATAGGCAGTGCTCGACGTATGCAAGTCCCTAACTCTGATATGCAACATAAGGTATTAGGCTGTTTAGCTGTTATTGCAAGAGCTTAACTTGTTGTTTAGTTATATGAAAAGTGTAGCTGTATTATTGGTGGTGACTGCGAAAATTTTGGGGATGGATTGGAGCTCATTCTGATGTTCATTTCAAGCTTTTAATGTTATTATAGAATGATTCAACGAAATTTCATTGTCATCTCAAATGTAACTCTTCCAATATGTTTCCAGATTCTTTCATTTCCTACTTATACAGTGATATATGTTTTATTCGAGAAATCAGCTGCAATTTTTTATTTTGTAGGTTGGGGTTTTACTTGGGTAAAATTATAATACCATGCCATTTGGGCTTATACCAATTACAGTGAGTTTAATATTTTCCTGAAGACGAGTAATAGTTGGAAGTTCAAGTTAGTTTAAGAGCTTGTTTGGTCACCACTTCATAGTTAGTTCTGAACTTCAAAAGTAGCTTTGCCATCTTTACACCAATTACCAAAATTACATTTGGGCTAACATTCCCAAAAATAAAACTCATTCTTCCAAAAGTATTTATTTCAAAATTAATTATTCCTTATTATATTCCACTCATGTAGTTTTACATCAATTATCCAAACATGCATGAAGAAAGATTTCCAAACCATGTAATATATGACAAAATGTATTCAGTGGGATGTAACCAAACAACATAATGATTGGCCAGAGTTCTCTAGGGAGTCCTTTCATTGCATCCCTCAAATGTTTCAATTCCTGCTTGTTTCCATTGTGCTTCTTAGATGTTTATTGTATTATATTGTTCAGGTATTGATAGAAGCAGTTGAAAACCATATGCCACAAGTGATTGTAATTGATGAAATTGGTACAAAACTTGAAGCAATGGCTGCTAGTACTATTGCACAACGTGGAATCCAGCTTGTTGCCACTGCTCATGGAGTCACAATTGAGAACCTAATAATGAATCCTTCACTAGAGATGCTTGTTGGAGGAATACAGGTGAGGTATAATACTCTACCTACATCTAAAGCGAGTTGCCACATGGCAAGTTGATTTGTGACATTTGTCACATGCATCAATTCAAACACAACAATTTAAGTTTTTGGGAGAAATGGATCTTGACATGGTCCAGAGTTCTTTCTTTGCCACTCCCTTCTAAATAAAAGTTGAATTTCAGCACATAGTAGAGATGGGCTTGTGTATTATACACATTTAAAGCCCAAAGGACTCTTTGTTTTTTGGGGGGGGGGGGTGTTAGAGACATAGTAAAAACCATTCATGTTCCTAATTCTCCTAATAGCTTAATTTTTTGGGAGAGATGGTTCATGACTTGAAGCATGGCCCAAGATAATGAGTTTATGTTTTTCTTTCCGCTTCATGTGCTAATAAAAAATTCATTTACAATCACCATGAGCGTCGAAAATTATGGGCATATATTTATTCTTTTTGGTTACATTAGCTCTACTATCATTTTTTAGAGCGTGACACTGGGGGACGAAGAGGCCAGCCGCAGGGGTGTTCAGAAGACTGTACTGGAGAGGAAAGGCCCATCAACATTTAGTTGTGGAGTGGAGATTATTTCGAAGACAGAGTTGCGGATTCATCGTAGCCTTGAAGCAACTGTGGATGCTATTCTTTCCGGTAACCTGCCTTGCTGGCAGAATAAGTGGTTGTAGTGGATTGATTTATAACTTCAGGCTGTTTGGCTATTGGTGTAGGCCGTCTTCCAAATGTTGAAGTGCGCAAAATGAAGTCTCAAGAGCAGGAAGAGATTTCACAGAAGGGATCTACTATTTACAGTTCCCTTGAAAAGAATGCTGAAATTATGTACGAAAATGCACCAGAGAGGGCTGATGGCCAACCCAACCAAAATGAATCACCTTCGCCGTTGCCTATTGATATGGCGGAGGATTCCTGGGAGCAGAAATTGCCACTTCGCCTGTTTTGTTATGGGGTAAGACATCATTACCCAACAGCTATGACAATGCATGAAATCAACATTGGAACTATTGCTAAGTTAACTGCTGTTTTGCTTACTTGTTAGCTGTGTTCTCCTCAATTCTTTTAATGCTATTTATAATGATGATATAAGTTTTAAGTTTTTTATCCCTAGAAAGAAAATTTGAGATTGAAGTTAAATGACAAGGATATTGACACAGATGAGATGCAACGAATTGGTGGATCAGTTTTTCCCTCAGAAAAAATGGATTAAAATTCTTTGATTTCTGCACTTACAAATTGCTTTCCTGTTGCCATTTTTCCCACTAACCCGCCCCAATATGAGCTTATTTGTAGTGATCTATTATCTGCTTTTTTAGTGACGAACTAGCATTTTAAGGGAAACAGATATTAAATGGACGAGTGTCATCCCATTTGTTCTCAAATGTAGATTGATATTACTACAGTTGTTTCTACCTTAAATAACATGTATCATTCTATATTTAGCTTTATATTTTTTTCCCTTCCCTCATTATGGACGCCATTGAGGTCAATTCGTTTTTAAAATTTGTGAACACTTTGGGTGAAACTGTAATTCCTTAGCTATATGACCATTTTCTGCCTCTTAGAAAAATAAATAATAAACAAGGAAAGAAAGAAGAAAAAGGAAAAGAAAAAAGAAAGGTATAGAATGTCAGGGAGATCTTACCTCTTAGAAAATGAATAGATAACTTAAGAATAAATATCGAAGGATTTGGTGTGAATTAGCTTGAGGAAGCCTCCTCAGCAGCTGAATATATCTACAACCGAAAAACATTGAGTAATATATATACAAAAATATCTGCAGTAATCTCAACACTCAAATTGGAGCATACATATCAAGTGTGCCATATAGTCGCTTCGGGAACCTTTAAGAGACTTAGTGAAGACACAAGCTAATTGATACTTGAGTTAACAGACTCAGTGACAATGTCCATATAGATCTTTCTCTCTGATAAAATGACAATCTATTTTTATGTGCTTAGTTCTCTCATGAAACATTGATTTGGAAGCAATCGAAGAGCAGATCAATTATCACAATATAGCTTCATTTGTTCAACATTTTCAAACTTCAATTCTTGAAGCAAATGCTGATCCATATTATCTTGCAAGGCTAATGCCATGGACCGACTTAGCCTCTGCACTAGACCGTGCAACATCATTCTACTTCTTGCTCTTATGAGACACAACGTTACTGTCAAAATCTGTAATTAGGATAATTAAGATGTCAAATCATATATTTAGGGAAATGGTATATTCTTGTATATCTGTGAATATCTTTGTCTGTATTTATTATTCAGTGCCTATATAATCTAGCCTTTGCCGTGCAGTTGAAACACATGGTTTTCATAAGTCTTTCTCTTCCCTTTCTTCCTCACAACAGTTACCACCAACAAAGACATAGTACCTTGAGGTTGATTTCTATCAATAGGGGAACCATCCCAATCTCCATCACAGTATCCAACAATTTGAGTATTACCCTTATCCTCGTTCGGGGAAAAGCATGTGTCTCTGCATGCTTTGAATATTACCGACAACTTCATTGGAGGCATCATAATCAATTATCAAGGACTTTGACTATTACCATAATGAAATACAAAGATTGTAGAATTACCTGTTTAAGCAACGATGGTTATGGGAGCTTGAGTTTGTCTAGCTGCCTTTAATTGGAGGTACTCCTGCAACTCAGCATTAGATAGAGCAATGGTCTGTTTTCCTAATAAAACTTTAGACCTTCTCTCATCTTTTTGACCAGGTTTGGACTAAATAATATTACAACCTGGTTGCTTACAATAAGAACACTTGGTGGGGATGAGCTCTGCGACCGCTCAACCTCATCAACCTCCATGTCCACCATGAGACCCCTAGGTGGTCACATTGGTTGATGCATCAATTGTGTTTGAGCAGGAAGGAGCCAGAAGCTTTAGGTGGAGGGACCTCAGAAGACAAGTGATCAAGTCCTCCGTCGTGGGGACTGTTGGCCTATAAGAATTCGGTCACAGATGTGCTCAAAGTTAGGGTGCATCACACTCTGTACCATATACACATTATCCAATGCAGTTAACAATGCTTGATGGTTATCAGCCTGTGAGAACATTTTCAATTCTTCTACAGGCATTTGTGCCTCAGTAACAAACACCATTTTATCATGATCCAAATGCTTAAGAGAGGCTAACTTTTGAGCTGAACCATTTAGTCGTTGAATATCGTTAGCAAATAGACTTAGTTTTATTCCAAAAGGTAGAACATGTTTTAAAGGTTATTAGATTAACCAACATTGCTGGCTCATTAACTGCCATAACCAGACACATGATAATCAAACTTTTCCCACTTACTTTGATTTCTTGGGGAATATAAGAGACTGATTTCATAAGATTATCTGAAAGTACCTGACTAGAAACCTATGTTTATTCAGGGCTGACCAAGCTAAAATTCTTACATTATACTTATCTGAAAGGACTTTGATTTTGTCTAGGGTTTAGGGTTTAAATATAAGAAATATCTACAATAATGACAAGATAAATACCAAACACAAGAAGAAAAATGAAAAAGGCAATAATGATTTTTTCTGGGGGGGTGAAAATACAATGTGATAGAGAGAGAGAGCGAGACATTGCTTTCTTTTATATAATTTTGAAACAAAGCAGTGAAAAATGCACTTTATTTTTATGTTTATATTTTGTTATTTTCTGTTTAACTTACGGAACGATCAGTAATTCTAGATTTTAGAGGCCACTGTTATGCAAGGGATTAAGCAGTTGAAAATGAATGATGCGGCCCTTCGATTGACTGATAATATTAGTGAGGCAAATGCTTTCCTTGCTTTGCAAGCAAAGCTTAAGAAGAATCCAAGGATCCAAGCTGCTGCTAAATCTCATGATATTCCCATTTATGTAACAAAGGTAGCAATTACCTAAAATTGCTTTGTTAGTTAAACAGCTACCCTTTGTCTTAGATTTTTGCTTAACATTATTTTTCCCCTCTTTCTATCTAGACAAGTACATTGGACCAAGTAACAAAAGCCATACGAGCATTAGTAAGTGATCACGAAGATGGTTTAAAGGATTTTGTATCAATGGATAAGATAAAGCTATCTGAGAAGGTTGATGCTTTGGAGGTAATATAAATATTGTAGTTTTGATATGGTTCTTACTTCCATGTTCTTTTGGTTTCAGTTTGTTTTTTGAGGGAACAAAGTAATACTCAAAATCATTAAGCTCTTTGAGAAATACATGGCTCAAGTCCTGTATTAAGCTTTAGACTTATGGAAATGGATTGAGAAACAAAACTATTTTAACTGTCTGGACTCTGAAGTCAGCATTAGATCCTGGTATTGTGGCATAACCATGAGATCTTTGCTTGCCTTGTTTTTGGTTCATTCCATAAGCTGTGGTGTTTGTTACCTAGAACTATAGTGGATATATTCCCTCTTCCAATTTATCTATTTATTCAATCCCGACTTCCCTCACAGCCTTTCCCGGCCCAAACTATCTATTCAGTCTAACTACTCTTATTATTTACCTACGATATGGGCTCTACTTATCCCCGAGCCACCCCTGTTCCCCTCCTTACATTTACTTTCTTTACAACTGGTTGTCTATCACTATTCACTACACTTTTTCAGAAGTATCTTGTGATGACAGGCAAAAAGTGGACAAGAGTGAATATTCAGTTTGCAAATGTAAAGTTATCAGTGAAATTGTAGCAATGAAAAATTGCTTGACATGACATGACATGAGGATGCCCTAGACGTAAAGAGTAAGAATTTCATTGTGGCCTGAGAGGAATACTAATAATTTACTGAATGCTACTGAATGCTGAGTTGCAGTACAGGTGAGTTGAATATAGAAATGGAGTAAAGAAAATTGAGTGAAATGGTGATAACAGATGTAGCAGGACCAATGTAATTGCGGTGAAGGTGAGGGTGAGAGTGATGGCAAAACCGTGTAGCATGGTGTTATTGCTGTGTTTAATTGAGTTAATTGCCATGGTGGCATCGGGTGAGAGTGATGGCAAAACCGTGTAGCATGGCCGTGTTTAATTGAGTTAATTGCCATGGTGGCATCAATGACAATAAATGCTAATTGCCAATGCTAATCATATTGGCGAGATGATTATGAGGTAATCATGGTAATCTTTGGCTCATAGTTTAGGACTCTTCAATCTTCATTGTGTAATCTCATCTATCCTAACCAATACGAAATAAAACTGACTCCGAGTGCATTGGTTGTCACTTATTGGTGAGTTTACTTGAGGACATGAGATTGGGACTTTTCAATTCCGCCCCTCCTTCTCCCCCTTCTATCTTCTTTCGTTCTTTTTTTTTTTTTTTTTTTTTTAAGTTCTTGAGTTTCACGTAATCTGTTCCACCCATATTTGATGATTGATATCGATATTCTTACTTTTAGGAAGTAGAAATAAATAAATACCATTGCCTAAGTGTTTTCTACATTCTTCGACTAGGACTATGAAACACGTGAGACTTTACAACTGAAATTCGATATATTTCAGTTAATGAGACTCATGACTTGGCACAATATCTTTTTCATCTTTCAGGAGGCAAGAATGGCGATAGAGCACATAGTAATTCCGAAGGGAGAACCAGTGGATCTACTCCCAAGGTCATCGCACATATTGTCTCTTCAGCTGGACGTCGTTCGTAAATACCAACTAGAAGCAAGGAGAATCACTGGAGAGTCAGATGTGCATCTGCGGATTCTTCCATCCCATTATAGGACAGATGAAGAAGTAAAAACTAGTGAAACTTCTGCGTTTGATGGTGGATTTGATGATTTTGCCTCTTCCAATGGCAGTGCCAATGGCTCATCCTACAGCTTGGACAGATTGCCCCTGCTTCCTGAGTAGTAAATAGGTTTACTTAACTGTATATATTGTATTCGCACATCATGTATACAAGTGATTTGTGAAGAATCTGTTGCCCTGTAAAGCCTTCATAATTTGTGTTATTGTGCCTTCCTTATCATAATTGGAGAATAAGATGTGGACTCCTATAAGAGAAAATGGATCACCGGTGACCCTAAACTTTTGATAATTGTCTAAGACATGGATAATCAGCATGACAGAATGTTTTAAACAAATAAAATTCATAATTAGTGGGGTAGCTCATGTTAAGAAAATTTTAGATGTTTTATGTAACATCTTATTAATTAATTATTAATTTAATGAACAAATTCCATTGATATCGGGGATGTATTTGTACTACAGGATACTAGCCGGAGAATAGACATATGACATGCATCCATAACAGTTAACATATCATCAGATAACCAAGTCCACAAGATAAGTTCTAGTCAAGTCTAACAGTAGTTAGTTTGTACAGTTATCCTAAAAAAAGGCATGACTAGTCATGTCAAGGCATTCCCTGCTTCATATATGTACAGATTAAAATGAGGATAATGAAGTATTTGTTTATTCATCAAGTTGGATTCAAAAGGGCCATGGTCATATCTGCATAATAAAATGCTAAAGTGCAGTAGTCTCCATGAAGCGAGTGGACGTTCTGCAACACCAAGATCCACTAATCGGTGATCGGGTCATACACAATGGACACCTACACCTCGAGAATGATGATCACTCGCGTCACCAGTTTGTGCCTTTGAAAGCACCAAGAAAATTGGGATGAGATTATAATCTGAGTAGGAGACGGTGCTTTCAGGCCGGACATCCAACTCCTAGGTTTTAAATAGGTAGTTTATATCTCATAACAAACATCCAAAAGAGCAGTTTAAACAGAGCAGGAATTAAGCAATGTAATAATGACCGAACATAAATAAAACAATCCACAGAGTAAGAAAATTGAGCAAACTATTTAAACAAGTAATCATAGAGATGATTATGCATGAAATTAACAAAAGAACTTATGCCAATTGCCATGATGCAAAAATGTTTCAGAAGAGGAAGGAGATGGCTTTGCTTCTCTCGTAATTCATCAAGGCCACCTATACGTATGGTAAACCTAACTTACTATTCGGCATTTTTTTTAAGAAAAATAAAAATGAAATTAAATTCTAAAACTTAATCGCCAAGTTGTCTCCTCCTTGCACCATTTGTCTTGATCAATGGACAAGATTTCATCTAATTTTATGACACGTAGTCTTATTTATTATTTAATTAGTTATTAATTTAATTAATCTATTGCATTGAAAAAATTTAATTAATCTAATTTAGTGGGTTTTAGTTGCTAAACAATTGAGCTTAAAGCCCAATTAATTCCAAAAAATTATTTTGAACTTGTCCCACTAATTTTTGTGAGCCTAAATCATTATCTTACATTATTCTAAATTTTTATAATATTAATTTCCATAATTTCTAATAAATTTTCATCCTTAATTACCCAAAACCATTGAATAATTAGTCAATTTACACTAATAACTTCTAAAATGATTATAACTTATTGTACACATCAATTATGTGTCAAATAGTCAATTTATAATTTTATTGGGATTTTTCTAAAATTTTTTCTTAGGCTTTTTGGGCATTCTTACGCTTAAAGGGCTTGAAATGCTTGTTAATTAATTAGTTAATTAATGTAATTTATTTCATAATTATTATTATGAATTTTGGGGAGGTTACATCCTCCCTATTGAGACTCCAATGCCCAGTCCATCATGATCAACAACACCTCATAATGATGAACCTAAGGAACAATCGCCCACATATGAGGAAAGACTTGAAAGGATGGTGGCTCAGAAGTTAGGAGAAATACTTACATGGTCCGGAAGTACCACGTGATTATGCTCCCGGTCAATCATGTAAGTGTATTTTACATGAGATTGTATGTTAGTGGTGGGTCTCATATAAAATACACTTACATGATTGGTCTGAGAGCACAACCACATGATGCTTCCGGACCATGCAAGTATTTTTCCGGAAGTTAGTGCCTATAGATATACCTTCTCCTGACAAAGATCATGAGTTAGTGTACCAGGAATTAGTCTTTAAGCCTAAGCAGCAATTTAGAATACTTCTCTATCTATTTATCCGTCTATTTCGACAACTTGGTTCATTTTTAAATCAATGTATTTTTAAAACCACCCAAAACACCCAATTCAGTTCTCACCCCTAATTTCTAGCCCCAAGACGTTTTCTTCAAACTTTATTTTCTTCTCATCATCATTGTTCACCCCCTCCTTGTCCGAGCTCCCATTGCCACCACCAACTGTCCGAGCTCCCATCACCACTGTCTGTCGCGAGCTCTTTGCCACCACCGCCGTCTGTTGTGCACACTTTCTCGCTCCTTGCGAAGTTCTCTGCCGCCGCCACAACCGTTTATTGTGTGCTCTCTATTGCCCATCATATTGCCTCTTCGTGGTGGCTGGGCGGTCTCCAACCTCCAAGGAGGCCAACCCTTTGGTGAGTGCCTTTTCCCCTGTTTTGGTTTAGTTTCCTCTAGAAATTTGAATGTTTTGTCTTCTTCTACTTCAGTCCCTCCCATAACGAAGAAGAGGCCACTCGAATCTAACTCTGATGATGCCCACTCAAACTTCTTGAAGATTTGTGCCGTTATTGGAGACCTTCGTCCCCATTTCATCGAGGTATCCCCATTCCCAAAAAATCACGAAAATAGATTTTGATTTTGCTTATTCATATTCTGTATAATCATTTTCAAAGAATTAGATTCAATTGGATATGGTGTTGTTAATTATTATTATGTGGAAAGCTTATGGTCTAAATTGGAATAATTTTCTGGTTCCATTAATTGTTTGGAGCTAAAGTATTCAGGGGTCTTAGAGTGGCTTCCATTGCATGCCAGGCATTGGGCTTAGATTTGGTGGTAGTTGAACCTTGCATTTCATGTGTTGGATGAGCGTTAGCTTTTAGTTGGTTTAATTTAATATTTGTCTTGGTTTTGGTTCTATTTCATTGATAATTTTGTTTCTCTTTTTGGGTTAATTTGATTGCTAGAATGTGAGTGATGGGATGGATTTTGTTTTTCCTTTGTAAATGTCTTTTGTGGATTCTATTTTTCCTTGCCTTTCACTGTGTGTTTTGTTATCTTCCTTTTCAAGTTACAGAGGCTTCATATTCTGGTTTGATCTCTTTCTAGTTTGTTTCTTGCATTCCACTTGTGTGTTGTAGGTTGGACATTGCTGTATTGAGGTCCAATTTATTTCAAGGCTTAGATGCATCTCTAATAAAAGTGTAGATTTTTAAAAAAAAAAAACAAAAATTGCTCCTTGGTTCATGTTAACCATCTTATAACACTATTAAGTCTATAAGTTAGGATATTTATTAGTTCTTTACAATTCCTTGTCAGCTTGTGTTACACCAGAAAAGCTTAACTAGAACTGGTGTTTTGGAGTTTGGTGCTGTGGCACAACTTCAATGAAGTGTTGGTCTAGGAATGCCCTATCAAATACATTTTTATGTTTGTGAATACTTTAACAACTCTCTTATTTTAATTTCTTCTGCATAGCCACACTTTAACTTCTATTTTTACATTTTTTAGACTCAATTCACTTGAGTAGCTTGCTGATCTTCACAACCAGGCATGTGCGTCTTGTTCTTTTCTTCATTAGTAGGCCCTGATATCGTCCTAGCTATTCTTTGCTGTGACCTTGGTTTTTATTAGCTTGGTTTTTATATTTGTATTATCACTCAGAAATTCTTGAGTAGGAAGTTCTTATCTTAAGCAGTTGAGCCTAAGTCCTAGAACCATTAAATTTAATTCACGTTGATTTCATTGAGCCTGAGTAGGAAGTTCACATTGATTTCACTGAATGTATCAGCAAGTTGAATGTCTATGTTGCTTCTAGTCATTGTTGAAGTTATCTAGCTGTTGAAAAGTATCAGCAAGAGAATACGAGCATCCCTCTTAGCCAACTCATTCTTTGCACCAAAAATGATGTCTTCTTCATTGCAAAAAGCTGATTAATTATTAGCTCTTGTTAGCTTTCGAAGTCACCCGCTAAAGTGGTCTAATTAGTGGCAATTCTAGCTCTATTTGGTACTTTTGTAACATCGGCTATAAGAGAGAAACTAGTATTAGAGTAAGAAATATATAGTAATAGAGAATTCAATGTACCAGAGACTCATAGTAGTGAGTTATTGTTTGCCATCTTATTTTAGCATCTTTAATCATTTCCAGTTGCACTACTTGTATATCTTTTATTTATAACAAAAATTCGCTGACCATTTCATCCTCAACTATATCCATGTCTTAGCATGGCATCTTTCGGGAAATCATGAGCTTGATATATTGCTAGAAAGATTGACATAATATTTTCTTTAGTGAGACTAATTATGAGCACAAGTGATCATTCATCAATGAAATGAAAATATGATCTATCAACATAATTCAATTATACTGTCCTTTTAGTGTTTTTTGTGAGAGAGTACCACTGAATCCTTAAAACATCATCCCAATAGCTTTAAACAGAAAATTTCTGCCCTGCAGATAGCATACAACAAATGTAGTACAGTAGTAGAATGGATCAAATTTATAGACTTCATGAAATTATTTTGTGACTTATGTTTTAGGTGTACTTCTGCGTTTGAAATTCATGAGGTGGAAGATGAGGTCTTGTCCATGTTGGCATTTGCAAATCTCAAAGATATGGGAATCAAAGTTGTCAGGTCAAGAAGGAAATTTAGAAGCTTGGAAAGGGATTCTCATGTTTTCTTGCTTTCCTTTTTTGGTTTTTGGTTTTTTTTTTCTAGTTTACATTATGTAGTATAAGAAGAGAACTTCGGTGTCTATTGATATATTAGCTTTAGATTGGTATATTTTATTCTCTTGCAAATGAAATTTGATAGTGTTGGTCTCTTTTTCAATTAATTAAAGTATGTTTTCATGTGTTTTGCTATGAGAAAATTACATTATAGCTTTCTTTTCATTTTGTTGAGTTCACTTTTTTTTTTTTTTGCAAATATAAATTAATAGAGTAGATATATTGTATTATTACTCATTAATAAATTAATAGAGTTCATTTTCATTTTCATTCTTTGAAATTTTTTTTCCAACTTACTCTTTCTTTGAATTTTAAATTTGGATTTCATGTGTTTCTTTCTTCTGATTTTTTTTCTTTGTTCCATATTGTGTGGATAGAGGTCTGTCCTTTGGTTAAGGTTATACCTATAGTGTTATTAGTTGAGTTATTATTTGCTTAGATTTGATTGATAAGATTTGATTGATTGAACTATGGCGGTGTTCTGAATATGAATATTGATATTCCTTTTACTTTTGATCTATCTTATTTTCAATTGATTCCTTGTTGTTTTGAGTTTGTTATAAGTTATATATATTTAAACTTCTCATGTATCTTTTTGGTTAGCATTAATTTTTTTTTTTAAAGTTTATGCTGTTTAACTTAATATAATTATTCTTTTTCAGTTCTAGACTTTAATTGAGTCATCCAGTCAATATAGTTATTCTTTTTTAGTTGCAGAATTAATATAGTTATTTTTTTTCTTAAGGTGAGAATGGTTTGACTTATGTTGCTGAATTTTGCTTGCATGTAACTGATTTGAAGTTTGATGTTTACCATGGATGTGTATGTGCGGTTGATAAGGTCTTGACAAAAGTTTATGCTGCTAGTATGGTTAAAAGAGCTTAAAGTTATAGTTCATAAATCTCTTCTTAAGTTTGATAGAAGATTAAACTAAATGGATACTCTCTCTCTCTAACTTCAATTTTTTATTTTGTTACTTTATATTGGTTGTGTTGATGTTATTCAGTTTTTGCCTTATATGCGTTGATTGTGGAATAAAGAGAAAACTATATCTTTGTTTCCTATTTATGTTTAGATCTATGTGGTAATATTCTCCACATCATAGGACTTTGTTTCTTGTTCTCTGTTGCCATGCTTCATAGTTTTTTTTCTTTGTCTAATTTCTCAATAGAAAATAAAAATTTCAAAAGGCAAAAAAAAAAAAAAAAAAACAAAGAAGGTTGTGTTTGTAAGGATTTTTATTTTTTGAATTTGAATTTTGAAGTCGTATGGAATTGTGATTGTATGGAAATGAGGCAAAAATCACTAGAGGTTACAATTCATAGATTTCTTCCTGAGTTTGATAGAAGATTAAACTAAATGGATACTAACCGATTTTATTTGATGAGTTATCTGAACCAATAAAACTGGTTCAGTTTTAAACTATTTTAGAAAAAATCGATTTTTAATGAGAAGATTTGGATTAGTTTAAGGTTTGGTTTGGTTTAGTGGTTTTTTTTAACATCCCTAATGTTAGTATTTTTTTTTCATATTGCTTTTGTTTTGAGACTTTGTAAGCTAGCTATTCTCTTGAAAGTCCTAAGTCTTATCATTAATAAATCTACTAGAAAAAAAGGAAATTTTAAAATGTTATTGCATAGTTATTTTTAACAATAATGTAAATTCATAAAAGTACATAAACAATTAACTTACTTTAACTGTGTATACATTTATCTCATAACTGTCTATATTATATGTTGCAAATTGAGCTAATATTGCACATGCAACACAAAGAGGCTAGAAGAAGGAATATGCAGGACAAAACTTGCAATGGATATAATTATTTTATTTAACTTCATGACTAAATGTATTTTGTTTACTTATATACATTTTGGTTTGAATTGCTGCTTGATAATATGTATTTGGAACTAAGCATATTAATTGTTACATACGTGAGATGACCTTTTTACTTAATTAATTAATAGCAATGATTTTACTTTATTTATGAAGTTAAGTTGATTAAATATAAAATTAAAAATAACAAAAATTAAATTTGAATATAAATAAGGTTGATTTATATTTTTATTAATTTAATAAAATTTTGTTATTTTATTAATTTAATTAAATTTGAAAAATTGTAGCAACAACTTTAATAAGATCATGTTTAAATATAAGCAAATGTCATGTTTTCAAGATAGGTAATGTTGCTGCAATTGGAAAAAAGACAACATTTATATGTTGTTACCTACTTTGAAAGAAAAGGCAACGCTTATCATATGTTGTTTTTATTAGGAGAAAAGGCAACGCTTGATTAGTGTTATGTATATTCAAGGAATAGACAACGCTTATTGTATGTTGCTTTTATCAGGAAAAAAGACAACACTTATAAGCTGTTATCTATATTGACAGGAAAGACAACGCTTATCATGTGTTGCTTTTATGACTAGAAGTGGCAACGCTTGGATACCGTTGTCTTAGAGGCTGGCAACAAGCGTTGCCTTTGGTCATGAATAGGCAACGCTTGAGAAGTGTTGCGAAAAATAGCATTGTCTTTTCCTCCCAAAAGCGTTGCCTTAGAGAAAAAGTAACGGTTCTTTAGGCTACCCCCTAGAAAGCGTTTCCTTAGGTGTGAAAGCGCGACCTTTGATCAAGGGCAACGGTTTTCATATTTTTAGGCAATGCTTCATAAGCGTTGCCTTAAACCTAAAATATTGTAGTGCTTGTTTTGTCAAATTCATGATGAAATCGCTTTGATTAAACGGAATGTTGCAACAATGTTGTAAAAGATTGTCCTTTTGACATAGGGGTGTGTAATTATTTTGACAAAGAGTAAGGGACATGATTATTTATGGCGCCTTGACCAAGTTGAACCATTAGTTAAAATAATTCGACATAGAGATGCAAGTCAGATTACAAGTCCATGTTCAACACTTGAAATGTGAAGAAACTTGAAGATGATGAAGGTTTTGACTTTAGTCAAAAGGGGTGTTATGTTGAGTATGAAAATGTGCATTGACCCACATTTGAACGTGTTTGAGAAAGTAGGAATGATTACCAAGCACGTCCACGGTGGTTATCAATCACGTCAAGGAGTATCGATACGTGGCAAGGTGGCTACCAAGTGCAACATCCACCGAAATTCTTTTATCGTTTTTTCGTTCAATTGTTCGATTTTTATCGAATAATTGAGATTAATTAAAATTCGGTTAAATAATTATTTAGAATCAATTGATTAGCAATTACTTGAGTTTAGATATGAGAGAATTAAGTTAGAAATATAGAAGATTTCATAAGAATATTCACGAAACCGATTTACCGATTTAAAGGAAATCGGTAAGTTTACGGTATTTTAAACTGTCGGAACCGAACCAATACAATTTTAACTCATCAACCCTACTTTGAGTGGCTGATAACTCAGCCACTTAATCCCTCAAAATGGCGCCACTTTGGCCACAAGAAAGGAGGCAAGCTTGGCTGAATTTCAGCAATGCAAAACCAACCAATCACAAGCCAAAGAAAGTCAATTAATACCACTCATATAATCAGAATTTTTCCACCCATTCAGACCATATTCCAGCGCCACTTCCTCCTCTTCTTTCAGCTCTCTTCTTCTCTCTTCTACTCGCATAACTCCAGCCAACATCAAGCCAAATCAAGCTTTGCTCATCCAAGCCTTCAAAATCCAGCAAAATCACTTGGAACAAAGGTAGGAGTTCTATTCTTGCATCAATTTTGTGGGCTTGACTGGTTGAGCTTGGATTATTTTCATGATCTTTGAGGTGTTAAATGAATGATTATGATGATATGTGATTGGTTTTGGGCTGTTGGTTTGGTTAAAACCGAATTGGAATCAAGAAAGAGTGAAAATAGGAAGAGTTGATGGGTGGTAGAACCAAAAACCCTCGGCAGTCCGTACGGCAGAGTGTACGGCTCCGCCTACAACCGATTAAATTTGATGAAATCAATTTTAAATGAAACTAGACATCTAGGGCTTTCCACACATATATCATATAAGGCTTTTGGATTAGTATTGAGAGAGATATGATTTTTTGAATTTCGACCTAAGATTTTGACTCTGATTCTGGGCAGACTGGGTTGTTCAAGGTAGAACTCGTCCTATACTACTTGAAAATGAGTGAAACCACTTTGTTAGAAAGCTTACACATAGAAGAATGTCCCATAAAAATTTCAAAATTAGATGAGGTCCCGTTACCTCCCAGTGATCCAAGAAAGTTATCCTATGTCCAAACTGGGCCAGAATAGGGCAGTTTAGAAAGGTCAGAATTCAGGGCTTATAACTTGAGCCCTACTAAGTCAATTGGAATGGAATCTTTTGTAAATGAAACTTTACCCTGTTAGCTTTAATATGAGCCCAATTTCGTAGCATTTGAGTCAGTTTTCGATTTTTAGTGGATTTTTACTTTTAGGTGTCTGATTCTGGCTAGCCACTGGGCAGGCCGAAGTAAAATCTAAATATCTTAAGCTATAGATATCGAAATTAGATGGGACCAAAGAGGTTAGAAAATAGATACATAACACTTTAACATACTCAAATTTGAGATCCAAATGAGTTAAATAGAAATTATGGCTTGAATTATAAAAATCGGGTTGGTTGACTATGCTGAGGCAGAAACTCTACCTTGCTGAGTTTAAGGTTATTATGAGTTCAATATTGATATATGTGTGTAATGTTGTGATCTTTATAATGAATTAATGTTCTGATACTGGCACTATTCATGGAAAAGCGGACTCGTTCTGTTATACTGCCAAAATTTCAGCAGAACCCATGCACAAGTTATGAATTACATGTTAATGCATATGCAATTTCAAGTAAGTCCTGAAAGTTATGATAAGGATTATGTCACTATGAAAGTTTCATGCTACTTGGGCCAGCCCCGGATAAGAAGTTAAGGGGAATAGATCGGTGGGGAGGTCGGGAAAAGTAAACCTGGCATTCCTGTATAGGAACGAGCTCGATCCTGATAAGCAGACTATTACCCAGGAGTTTAAATGGCCAAGAACTCCCAGGGGACTAAGAGATGGAAAATGATGAAAAGTAATGGAAAGACTTATGAAGAAAGGTTCATGATTAAGTTTGCATGATTACATGAATGCATGGTTACATGAAATAATTATGTCAAGATGGATGCAGTGTCTATTAAGTTTATTTACTGCCGTTTATTTATTTATTCTGTTCACTATTCTGTGAAACCTTATTAGTAAATCTGTCTGTTTCTTGTGCCTTCTAAAGTAAAACTGGATCTTGTCTCGGACCAGACATTTCCTTAAACTCAATAAAATGGATAACTAGTTTGAACACATGTTTTATAATTAAATAAAACCCGAGGCAATTGAGAATGAATGTGACGTCAGATGAACGCTATACACGAACTCTACTGAGGATTTTCTTAAATTATCACCTCGTGTTGTATTTCCGCACCATTCTCAGACGCTGGCGAATGGCTCAACGGCCACTTTTTTCCTTGAGATCCCAATCCTGCAACTTCACCATGACTCCGAGTTGGACTCGTTGAACACAGCTTGCTCCTGCTAGTCCGCCTTTGCTTTTTAGCAATAGGAATTTTGCTGTTCCTTTACTTCAGCTGCTTTTAATATATATATATTTATTTATATATAGACTGAAGCGTTGGCTTCCAACCTACATATGTACGTATACAGTTGGTAATATATCACTTATTCGTATCACTGAGGATTGGACTGACTATGCTTCGCGCACATTTTGTACTTTTAGCTGATAATATGCACCAGATCTTGGCTGTATGGTTGGGATATAGTTGTGCATATGTATGAAGTGTCTGACCGTGTGAGCTGTTATTTACTAGCACATTAGACTTAGTATTGAGCCTGATCAATTCAATAACTTTTGTTTTGTGTGCTCAAAACTTAATGGCTTCCGGAAGGCGAGGCAGACCACGTGCGAAATCTGCTCCAGAGGACCCGACTGATTTTATGGCCACAATGCGAGAAATGACCCATGTGATGCGGGAGCAAGCCGCGGTGGCTCATCAGATGATGGATCAGCTAGGCAGACGACCTGAGGCAAGTTATGGAGGGAACCCTCACGGCCCAGGATTGACCTGGACTATCTCAAGTTTGCTGAGTTCAGAAAGGCAAATCCACCAAGTTGCCGAGGGGCGTATGATTCGGATAAAGTTGACGAATGGATCAAAGCCATGGAGAAGATTTTCTCTGTCTTGGATTGTTCGGATCATCAAAAGGTGACCTTCGCCACTTATATGCTCGAAGCAGACGCCGAGTTTTGGTGGAACGGCGTACGAAGATTGTTCGAAGAATCTCAGATGGTAGTCACCTGGGCGATGTTTAAGGATGTATTTTACCAGAAGTACTTTCCGGCTTCCGTTCAAAATGCCAAGGAACTTGAGTTTATGCAGCTTCGTTAGGGAAACCGGACGATATCGGAATACATTGCCAAGTTCGAAGAGCTATGCAAATTTTCCACATTTTACCAGAGGAATCTAGATGAAGCTTGGAAGTGCATCAAATTTGAAGGAGGGTTACGAGAAGACATTCTTACTGCGATAGGGCCAATGGAGATTAGGGACTTCCCTACTTGGTGAACAAATGCCGACTTGTGGAGGATTGCAACATGAAGTTAGTTGCAGCCCGGGCATCTGGTGGAAATTTCAAGAGGGGGTTAGCCCCACAGGGCCCAAGATTCAAGCCCAACGTGCAACAACAGCGGAGATTTCCACCGGCAGGTAACAAGGGCAAGCAGCCCCAAAGGCCTTTTCCAAATCCAACTTGCACAAAATGCGGTAAGAATCATGGCGATCGGCCGTGTTTGGCAGGCTAGAATGTCTGCTATGGATGTGGCAAGCTAGGCCACAAAATTTATGAGTGTCCAACCAGAAATCCATCACAGCCGCCTCGACCCTAACGACAATGACGGGTCTTTACAATGAGCGCGGAAGAAGCTGACCAGTCAGAAGGACTAATCCAAGGCACCTGTAACGTGGACGGTGAGACTCTAACTGTACTCTATTTTTCGGGTGCTTCACATTCATTTATTTTTCATAGCTGTGTAGCTGCTTTGCAATTGCCAATTTTTGAATTACCTTATAATTTATTGGTTTCTACTCCTACCAACGGACCTGTTAGAACTAGTCAAGTATGCATCAATGTTCCTCTCCAAATTGAGGGTAGGACCTTTGCTGCTAATTTGATTTGCCTCCTTCTGTCTGGTCTTGACATAATTCTGGGCATAGATTGGCTTTCTGCCCATCGAGTCGTACTCAATTGCTCTGATAAGATAGTGGTACTCCCCTCCGTCTCACTTTCTGAATCCCAGACCGCAACACTCTTCTATCTGAACTCTTTTGGGCTGAAGAATCAAGGGTATATCCTCTTGTCAACTAATGTGACAGAAGCTGAGCAGGAACTAGAGGAGATTCCGGTTGTTAAGGAATATCCGGATATTTTTCCAGAGGATATTCCTGAATTTCCTCCAGAGAGAGAGATTGAGTTTACCATTGAGTTGGTTCCAGGTGCGGGACCAATATCTATAACTCCATATCGAATGTCACCTATGGAGCTGACGGAACTAAAAAGACAGATCGAAGAGCTTTTAGAAAAAGGATTTATACGGCCAAGCGCGTCGCCATGGGGAGCTCCAGTCTTGTTGGTCAAGAAGAAAGATGGAAGCATGCGCTTATACCTGGATTATAGGCAGTTGAACAAAGTGACAATTAAGAATAAATATCCACTGCCAAGGATTGACGATCTCATAGACCAACTACAAGGTGCAACGGTATTCTCCAAGATCGACTTGCGTTCTGGATACCACCAAATTCGAGTTTGAGAACAAGACATCCCTAAGATAGCTTTTCGAACTCGTTACGAACACTATGAGTATACCGTGATGTCATTCGGATTGACGAACGCACCAGCAATATTCAGGGATTACATGAATCGAATATTCCGTCCATATCTAGACAAGTTTGTAGTGGTCTTCATCGACGATATACTTGTCTATTCGAAGACAGAGCAAGAGCATGCGGAACACTTACAGCTAGTTTTGCAAATTTTAAGAGAAAAGAAACTCTATGCCAAACTATCCAAATGTGAATTTTGGATGAAGGAGGTAAAATTTCTCGGCCACGTAGTATCATATGGAGGAATCTCTGTAGACCCCAGCAAAGTAGAAGCAGTTCTAAACTGGGAAAGGCCGACCACAGTCTCTGAAGTTAGGAGTTTTCTGGGCTTAGCTGGATATTACAGGCGATTCATTAAGAATTTTTCTCGAATAGCTTTGCCCTTAACCAAGCTAACCAGAAAGAATGTTCCATTTGAGTGGATGCCAAAGTGCGAACAGAGTTTTCAAAATTTGAAGAAGAGGTTGACTACGACACCAGTCCTAGCCTTACCAGATCCTCATGGACCATTTGAGGTCTATTGTGATGCTTCCAAACAAGGGTTAGGGTGCGTGTTGATGCAAACCAGAAAGGTGATCGCGTATGCCTCCAGGCAATTGAAGCCACACGAAAGGAACTATCCTACTCATGATCTTGAATTAGCAGCAGTAGTGTTTGCTTTGAAGATATGGAGACATCACCTGTACGGAGTGAGGTTCGAGGTCTTTTCTGATCATAAGAGTTTGAAATATCTCTTTGATCAGAAGGAATTAAACATGAGGCAGCGGAGATGGATGGAACTCTTTAAAGACTACAAATTTGAATTGAAATACCACCCAGGTAAGGCAAACATCGTGGCGGATGCGTTGAGCAGGAAATCATTAACCATAGCCTGGATGATGATTAAAGAGACGGAGCTTATTGAAAGCTTCCGAAATCTTAATTTGGGAATCCTTGCAACTCCCGAGACTCTTCAGTTGCACCAAATTAAGATAATCAGTAGCTTTAAGAACCAGATTCGACAAGCACAACAGCAAGATGCTAATTTTCAACATACGATTAATCTCGTGCAGTCAGGGAAACTAACGGGATTTGCCCAAGATAAAGAGGGCCTCTAGCGGTGTCACGACAGAGTATGTGTTCCCGAAAGGAACGATCTCCGAAGAAGAATCTTAGAAGAAGCACATAAAGGTGAATTCGCCGTACATCCTGGCATAACCAAAATGTATCAAGACCTCAAGAAAATGTTTTGGTGGCCAGGCATGAAGTCAGATGTAGCAAGCTTCGTGGGCAGATGCTTGATTTGTCAGAAGGTGAAAGTGGAACATCAGAAACCTTCTAGGATGTTACAACCCTTGGAAATCCCTGAGTGGAAGTGGGAGAGCATCTCCATGGATTTTATAATGGGGTTACCAAGGACGTCAACGGGATATGATGCTATATGGGTCGTTGTGGATAGATTAACCAAATCTGCTCATTTCCTACCCATTCGAGCAAATTACCCGTTGGAGAAATTGGCGCAATTGTATATTCAAGAAATTATCAGGCTACATGGTACCCCTTCAACTATTATCTCTGATCGAGACCCGAGGTTTACCTCACGATTCTGGGGAGCTCTACAGAAGGCGTTTGGCGCGAAGTTGTGTTTAAGCACTGCGTATCATCCGCAAACAGATGGCCAAACTGAAAGGACAATTCAAACCTTGGAAGATATGCTATGAGCTTATGTACTAGAGCAACGCGGGAATTGGGATCGATACTTACCATTGGCCGAATTCACATACAACAATAGCTATCACGCTAGCATCGGCATGGCTCCTTACGAAGTATTGTATGGACGAAAGTGCCAATCTCCTTTATGCTGGTATGAGACAGGAGAATCAACTCTACTGGGGCCTGATTTAGTCGAGCAGACCACCAAGCAGATCAAGAAAATACGGAGCAAGATGGTTGCCGCTCAGAGTCGCCAGAAGAGTTACGCAGATACCAGGAGGAAACCTCTGGAATTTCAAGAAGGAGACCACGTGTTTTTGAAGGTTACTCCTACAACAGGGATTGGTAGAGCAGTCAAAGTCAAGAAGCTAAATCCTCGTTTTATTGGTCCATTCCAAATTTTGAAGTGAATCGGATCAGTTGCATACCGAGTCGCTTTGCCTCCACATCTATCAAACTTCCATGATGTTTTTCATGTCTCCCAACTCAGAAAATATCAACCTAACCCTACCCACTCCCTAGAACCCGAATCAATACAGTTAAAAGAGGACCTAACTTTCTGCTTACAACCAGCACGGATCGTAGATAGCAGTAGTAGACAACTTCGGAACAAGATGGTACAGCTAGTAAAGGTAGCATGGGGAAAAGCAGATGCTGAAGACTACACTTGGGAGCTGGAATCAGATATGAGGAAAGAGTATCCTAAACTATTTTCAGATACTAAATTTTGAGGACAAAATTTATTTTTAAGGAGGGTGGTAATGTAACATCCACCGAAATTTTTTTATCGTTTTTTCGTTCAATTGTTCGGTTTTTATCGAATAATTTAGATTAATTAAAATTCGGTTAAATAATTATTTAGAATCAATTAATTAGCAATTACTTGAGTTTAGATATGAGGGAATTAAGTTAGAAATATAGAAGATTTCATAAGAATTTTCACGGAACCGATTTACCGATTTAAAGGAAATCGGTAAGTTTACGGTATTTTAAACTGTCGAAACCGAGCCAATACAATTTTAACTCATCAATCCTACTTTGAGTGGCTGATAACTCAGCCACTTAACCCTCAAAATGGTGCCACTTTGGCCACAAGAAAGGAGGCAAGCTTGGCTGAATTTCAGCAATGCAAAACCAACCAATCACAAGCCAAAGAAAGTCAACTAATACCACTCATATAATCAGAATTTTTCCACCCATTCAGACCACATTCCAGCGCCACTTTCTCCTCTTCTTTCAGTGCTCTTCTCCTCTCTTCTACTCACATAACTCCAGCCAACATCAAGCCAAATCAAGCTTTGTTCATCCAAGCCTTCAAAATCCAGCAAAATCACTTGGAACAAAGGTAGGAGTTCTATTCTTGCATCAATTTTGTGGGCTTGACTGGTGGAGCTTGGATTATTTTCATGATCTTTGAGGTGTTAAATGAATGATTATGATGATATGTGATTGGTTTTGGGCTGTTGGTTTGGTTAAAACCGAATTGGAATCAAGAAAGAGTGAAAATAGGAAGAGCTGATGGGTGGTAGAACCAAAAATCCTCAGCAGTCCGTACGGCGGAGTGTATGGCTCCGCCTACAATAGATTAAATTTGATGAAACCAATTTTAAATGAAACTAGACATCTAGGGCTTTCCACACATATATCATATAAGGCTTTTGGATTAGTATTGAGAGAGATATAATTTTTTGAATTTTGACCTAGGGTTTTGACTCGGATTCTGGGCAGACTGGGTTGTTCAGAGTAGAACTCATCCTATACTACTTGAAAATGAGTAAAACCAACTTTGTTAGAAAGTTTACACATAAACGAATGTTCCATAAAAATTTTCCAATTAGATGAGGTTTCGTTTGCTTCCAATGATCCAAGAAACTTATCCTATATCCAAACCGAGCCAGAACAGGGCAGTTTAGAAAGGTCAGAATTCGGGAATTATAACTCGAGCCCTACTAAGTCAATTGGAATGGAACTTTTTGTAAATGAAACTTTACCCTGTTAGCTTTAATATGAGCCCAATTTTTCGTATCATTTGAGTCCGTTTTCGATTTTTAATGGATTTTTACTTTTAGGTGTCTGATTTTGGCTAGCCACTGGGCAGACCAAAGTAAAATCTAAATATCTTAAGCTATAGATATCGAAATTAGATGGGACCAAAGAGGTTAGAAAATAGATACATAAAAAATTAACATACTTAAATTTGAGATCCAAATGAGTTAAATAGAAATTATGGCTTGAATTATAAAAATCAGGTTGGTTGACTATCTTTGGCGTAAACTACATCTTGCTGAGTTTAAGGTTATTATGAGTTCAATATTGATATATGTGTGTAATGTTGTGATCTTTATAATGAATTAATGTTCTGATGTACTGGCACTATTCATGAAAAAGCGGACTCGTTCTGTTATGCTGCCAAAATTTCGGCAGAACCCATGCACAAGTTATGAATTACATGTTAATGCATATGCAATTTCAAGTAAGTCCTGAAAGTTATGATAAGGATTATGTTACTATGAAAGTTCCATGCTACTTGGGCCAGCCTCGGATAAGAAGTTAAGGGGAATAGATCGGTGGGGAGGTCAGGGAAAGTAAACCCGGCATTCCTGTATAGGAACAAGCTCAATCCTGATAAGCAGACTATTACCCAGGAGTTTAAATGGCCAAGAACTCCCAGGGGACCAAGAGATGGAAAATGATGAAAAGTAATGGAAAGACTTATGAAGAAAGGTTCATGATTAAGTTTGCATGATTACATGAATGCATGGTTACATGAAATAATTATATCAAGATGGATGCAATGTTTATTAAGTTTATTTACTGCCGTTTATTTATTTATTCTGTTTACTATTCTGTGAAACCTTATTAGTAAATCTGTCTATTTCTTGTGCCTTCTAAAGTAAAACTGGATGTTACCTCGGACCAGACATTTTCTAAAACTCAATAAAATGGATAACTAGTTTGAACACATGTTTTTATAATTAAATAAAACCCGAGACAACTGAGAATGAATGTGACGTCAGATGAACGCTATACACAAACTCTACTGAGGATTTTCTTAAATTCTCACCCTGTGTTGTATTTCCACACCATTCTCAGACGCTGGCGAAGGGCTCAACGGCCACTCTTTTCCTTGAGATCCTAATCCTGCAGCTTCACCATGACTTCGAGTTGGACTCGTTGAACACAGCCTGCTCTTGCTAGTCCGCCTCTACTTTTTAGCAATAGGAATTTTGCTGTACCTTTACTTCATCTGCTTTTAATATATATATATATATATATATATATATATATATATATATATATATAGACTGAAGCATTGGCTTCCAACCTACATATGTACGTATACAGTTGGTAATATATCACTTATTCCTATCTTTTCTGTCATGTTATATTAGACTTTATTACGTTTTATAAGGCAATTCACGTATATTAAATAACAGCGCGCCGTTTCAACCGTTTTTTGATACTAATCATGAAAAATTAAGCAGAATGATAATACGGTAACACAGACTACCAAATTTCATGCTATGACTTAAGCATAACATTAAATTAGTAGGGTGTTACACCAAGCACATCGAAGAGTGTCAAAATATGGTGGATATCATGGCCAGAATGCTGAGGGAGGCTGAGAGCTTGCAAGCCATGTCGAAGAGATGAGATTGTGCCACTCATTAGATCAATTTTTGATAGTTTAGCTAGAATTTGTCTATAAATAAAACCTCAGGTCATTTAGTTTAGGTATGATTAAACACTCATAAGTATCTTTCAGCCTTTAAGTCACCATGACGGCGGAGCTATAGAGAAGTATTGAGTAAACACCATCCCTCTTAGTCTAATTGATTTTCTTTTCTTTTCATTTTTATTTAGTCATGTCCTTTTTTCATTTGTTTCTTGTTATTTCTTTTTCATTTCATTTCATTTACATTCTAGTAATTTACTTTACATTCAGTTTAATCAATTTTATCAAGTTCATCAATTGCAAATCCTTGTCTTTGATATTTGACTTGATGAGTAAGTCATATCTTGCCAGTCAAATAATAAACATCACATAAACATTGCGTCTTTTTAAAAAAAGTGATTGCATTCCCAAATTAAAGATCTGGAATAAAAGCTAAGCGGTCAAATACTTTTTTGACGACAGTTTCTGCTACAAACGCACCACTTGCTATAGAAATCAAAAGAAGTGCGCTTTTATTATTGTGCACTAGAGCTAGGCGAACTGTACTCCAATTACCAAGGCGTTGATGGAAGTTGAAGATTAGGTCGTGCACTCGTGCATGCCCGGCCCTGACCCAAATTATGGCGCCATCTTGTGTTGCTTACTTCGGAATTCATGATTCTCAAATTGGTGCTTATTGCGAAAATTCTAATTTGTATGTTGAATAATGTAAATATGAAAAAATTAACGTTATTATGACATAGAATAAATATGAAAAATTCTAAGATTAGTTTAAAAAAAATTAACGGTCCTACGAGGATTACTTGATCTTTTGACGATCAAATTATATCTGAGTTGTTGATCGACACCTCACAGTATCCCTAGCGGTCATTATCAAATAAGATTAACAAATAACTGACTTTTAGAACAAAGCACTAGTGTACATTGAACTTTTTCATCTTTTGTAAAGTAAAACTACTTATTTTTTGACACTAGAAATTGTGGGTACATAATGAATCGAAAATTTGGAGTTTTACTTGGAATTGAGGAATAAAACAAGAAGCATATTTGTTAGTTGTGAGCCAGAATCCTACCTTAACAAAGTTCAGATAGAGTCACCATGGCACTTGATAATATGCATAAATAAAAAAATTTATGCCCTAATTTTTAATTTTAACTTTTGACTTAAGCAGTAATCTAATCCAACAATATCAGAGCCTCTTTATTCATGTTGGAATCCAGGTAAGGGAGAAGTTTAAAATAAATAATTCCTTAAATATATTATGCCTTTTCAAAGTTAATCATGATATGTGATTTTGCATCCAAGTTAGACTCATGAGATTCATATTAATTCCTCTATTTGAATGTGGGGCGAGAGAATCTGTACGGTCTCGTTTTCTATAGATAATTTGATTTTTTTTCTTTTTTTTTTTTTTAGGAATTACTTTTGCAATTTTAGGTTGGAGGTGGTAATTAGCTAAAATCCTCCTAGAATGGTAACTCTAGAATTTAAACTCTACCTTGTAGATAGAATTCGCCTAAGATCACAGATTAATTTCACCATGACCAATTAGTTCTAGGTTTTGATAAATAATTTTAAAGTTTCTTGTACTGAGAATTTCTTTTTAAAATTTTTTGATTTATAAATTTTAGTGTGAGGGGAAAACTCGCCATAGTTCAAAGCTAGAGTATGCCTTGGGATTTATTGAAAGCTTACACATGTAAATAGATCACTCACTAATGAGGGAATCAGAGAATCGGAATCAAGTTATGACGATACATAAGCGGAAGATTGACTAGATAAGTAAACCCTTGTTGACTCTAGGAAATATGAATATAGTTGTCTATGATGGACTCATGTTTGCTATACATGGGATCTATAATATGATCGATATATGTTTATTTTAATCACTGGTCGTTGACATTATTAAACCATGATAGAAAGTAATATTCCAATTGAATCTTTATAGATTACTTTAATAGTTTGGGAAGAAGATGAACATCACGATGTGTTTTTGCACCTATTAATTTAGGTTCTGTCTCTTTGCACAGACTTATCTTGATACCGTTTTTTTATTCATTTACTACAAAATTATGTGTACGATTTTATTTTATTTGTTTTTGCTTTGCAATATGGGCTATTATTATAGTTTTGGTAAAGACTAAGAAAGCGAATAAATAATGGCAATGCACGTAAAGGACATTGGTGTGAGTGTTATATAGTTGGAAAGTGTTATACCATTAAGAGAATTCGTGCTATTTGAGGGTTATGAATTCAAAATGTAACATCCACCCCGAGTTCTGACTTTATCTTCAAGTTTGATTATTTACGATTTCCGACTTCATCTTCTAGTTTCAAATTAAATGGAGTGGCTTCCAAGTTTCAACCTCCGACTTCGAGTTTCAAATATATTATACATAATTTCCGACATTAATCCATATTGGTCTTCCAAGTTATGAATGTTTCCTAATTCCCGAGTTTCGACCTTAACCATACCCAATATTCAGTCATTTCCGACTTCCGACTTCCGACTTCATGTTTCAAAATAAATTGTACAGGGTTTCCGACCTACGAGTTGATAGTTTAAGAGAATGGTCACAAGTACCGACCTCCGAGTTGAATGCAACGAGCTCCGACCTTAGAGTTGAACTCAACTAGAATGGACACGAGTTCAGATCTTTGAGTTGATCTCTAAGTTCGATCAAAACTTACATGATTTCTGATCTCCTACTTTATTCCCAAGCTTAAAATAAAGCGGACATGATCCGTTATGCTGCCCAGTTTTCAGTAGAATAGTAAAGAGGCTATGAGCCTTTATATGTTATGAATATGTATGTGAAAATCATGTATGGAAGGATATATGGAAATAAATGATGAAGCATATGTATGAGTGCATTTAGCATGTCTATGCTTGATTATGTATGAGAATGAAAGGATATGAATATATTAAATGTGGATCCCTTCACTTGGAGGCAGTTGTACATTGAATCCCTCCCTGTGAAGGCAGTTAAATAAGATAAGATGTGGGTCCCTTCACTTGGAGGCAGTTGCACATTGAATCCCTCCTTGTGAAGGCAGCTAAAACTTTTGGGTCCCCCTATGTTGGAGGCAGATGGCCAACTGAGTCCCTCCAACTTAGAGGCACGTGGGTCCCTTTATGGGTCAGTATTGTGTGACGACGGTCACGAGTTGAGCTCATTGTTAGATCAGACTACCCAAGGGCAGTAAAGAATAAAGAATAGAGATTAAAGCATATGCAAGCACTCCACTCACATGAGGCATGTAACACCCTCTATCATATAAACCATGCTCGAGTCATGGAATTACATAAAAAGGTTGTCACAGTGCTGAAAAATTCTTTAAAATAGGGAAAATATAATACATGGCCCTTTTATTGTCCACTTTATTATTAACTACTAAACTCTAATATATAGAGAATAAAATAATTACACTTTAAAGGCAAATTGTGACCGACAGAGTAAACAGTGTGTACTTCCGACTAATCATTAGCTAGCTTCGATGGTCTCTTGATCTGGCTAGCGCCTGAGTCGTGCTCAATGAGCGGCCCTGCATTCCGTCTTGCACTGGATGTCCAACTTAGGTACTGGAATGTTTACGGAAAAGAAGAACATACAAGTAGGCAGTGAGAACCTAGGGTTCTCAGTAGGTAAATTTGAACAAAACTTATGATGTCATCATAAATATTCCAGCCGCTTCGGTTTACTATGAAAATATGAGCATATATAAACAAATGGTGGTTCAATTTTAAGTTGGAAATACGTTTCTCGAAGCGGGTTATGTTTTAACCATCACTTACCATATTATATTACAGACATAGAAATATGATTAGTATGATATGCTTCAACCAGAATCATGATAATAATAATATGACTTAATGAGATAACCAAGGATGCGCTTATAGATGCTTATGCTTGACTGTATGCAAGTGCACTTGACTTATTTCATATCTTTCTTTAGCTTGCAACTTGATCTTACTTTTCTGTGCTTGGTCCCCCGGAGGTGAATGGCCTTTCTCACCCCTGGGCAATAGCCTGCTTTTCAGGTCCGAGCTCGTACCTATACATGAGTGACGGGTTTACTTTCCCCGACCCTCACACCGGTCTATTCCCACTAATCTGGTCGAGGGCTGGCCCAAGTCTTAGACAGTACCGCTCTGGCCCACGCTAGCTGGGTCTATGCCATGCCTGGCATGGTAGCTTAGTACGTCCCTCTTGAAAGTTCTTATCATCTTTCCTTTCTATATCTTATCATGCGTACAGATGCTTTGTGCATACATGAATATGCCTCATGTCTTATTTCTCATATCATATTCTAATTATACTTGCATGCATGGCATACATGAACATAACATGTGAATGTAATATATTCAAGGTATAACCTCTCATAGCAAAAGCTTTCATAACTCATATCATGCCTAAAATTCATCCTTGATAACTCATATCATCTTCAAATTCATCCTTGCGTGTACACATTTCCTAGTTTCCTAGACTTCTGCCGTAAATTTGGCAGCATAACGGATTAGCTCCGTTTCCCCATGAATAGTGCCAGTTCTCACAGACAATTTAATCATAGCAATATAATCAATTTAACACACATATATATCAATGTCAAACTGGCAATTCTCAACTCAAACCTTATATGTTTTACTAACACTTGTGAAATCATCAATTGGGTCACCTTTGCCCATCTATTCAGATCTGCCCGAATTTCATATGATCCACCTCTATTTCTATTCAACTCATTTAAATCTGAAATTTTGATATGTCATAGCTCTATATGTCTACTTCCTAACCTCTTTGGCCCCATATCATTTTGATCCATATAACTCAAGATATTCAAATCTTACCTCAACCTGTTCAGTCACTAGCCCGAATTACACTCCTGGAAGTATAAATTCACTAAAAATCGAAACTAAGCTCAAATCATACGAAATTGGTCTCATATTGAAGCTGACAGGACAAACTTTCATTTGCCAGAAGTTTCATTCCATTTGTGTAAGTATACCTCGAGTTATAAGTCCTGAAAGTCTACCTTCCTGAACTACTCTGTTTTGGCCTGGATTGGACATAGGACAACTTCCTCAAATCACTGGGAACTATTGGGACCATAACAAACTCGGAATCTCATATTGGGATGTTCCCCTATGTGTAAGCTTTCTAACAAAGTTAGTTTCACTCGATTTGGAGTTGTATAGGGTGAGTTATACCCTCCTCATGTCACCCTGCCCGAATGAAAATCCTAAACCCTAGGTCAAACTTCAAAAATTCATATCTCTCTCAATACTACTTCAATAAACTTATATGATATATCTATGGAAATCCCTGAATGTCTACTTTCATCTAAAAATGATTTTATCGGATTTGACCAATTGTAGGCGGCGCCGTACACTCTGTCGTATGGACTGCCGTGGAATTCTCACTCAGGTAGCATCCCAACCCATCCATTTCTTCTAATTTTCTCCTTCTAATCATAATTCTAATTCAAAATCTACTATGAATTTAATCATAATTCATCATAATACATCCAATAATTCATCAAATACACAAAGAAGAGTTCAATCTCATGCAATCATAGGGCAAGGAATTCAAGAGTAGAAGTAGAATCCTACCTCTTTGGAGTGTGATCTTGAGTTAAGTGTTGAAGCTTGAATTATTAGGACCTGGCCAAGCTTGAAGGAGTGATGGAGTTGGGTGAGTGGAGAAGAGAATAGAGAGCTGAAGTGAAGAAGGAGTTACGTAGAAGGGGTCTGAATCAGAGGAGGAGAGAGTGTTATATAGGCATGAGTGGGAGTTAACTTGGAAGGTTTTGATTGGCTTCAAAACATAAGGCTGAGTTTCAGCCAACCTTGCTTTCCACGTCGTCTTATTTGTGTGGTAGAATTGCTCTCCACGTCGCCTAAAGTGGGACTAGTTTCCAGTATATTCTGAAGATGAAATCGGAACTCGTACTCTCTCTAAAGTCGGAGCTCGTGAACATCCTGCATATGAAGTCGGAACTCATAAAACATATCCAGTTTAGTCGAAACTTGAAAGCAGAGCCTAATGTGAAGCCAAGCACTTAAAGTCGGAAGTCGGGAAATTAGGCAAAACGGATCAATTGTAAACAAAATTCCGGAGGTCGGAATTTACAACATTAATCCGTGTACCAGGAAATCGGGAATCATAGGATCTCGATATCGGAACTCGTACATTGTGAACATAATGTTGGAAATCGGAATGTAATCAGTTCATTTGAGCTTTAGAGACGAAGTCGGAATTCGGAAAATGCAAGGCAATCCGTCTGACCCCTCCTAAGGTCGGAAATCGTAAATTGGGCTGAAAACTGAAGACAAACTCGGAAATCGGAAATTGTTCCATTTCATGTGAAATTCGAGTACAAAGTCGAAAATCATAAAACTAATGAACTCGGAACTCGGAACTCATTGTGGAGGTAAAATGGAATAATTTAGCGCAAAGAAAATTGGGATGTTACAAGGCATGGCATCGACCCAGCTAGTGTGAGTATAGGGGATAGGGCTTACATGAGGCATGGCATGACCCAGCTAGTCTAAGTACCGAAAATTTATGGTGGCATATAAATATTCACGATAAAGGATATGATGAAGGTCCCATATTCCTAAGGAACGTGACATGGTGATCACGCTCTGATGGGGTATGACATGGCGATCATACTTTGGAATGTGGCATGTAAAGATTTTATGATGAAAAGGAAGATGAAGAAAGAAAAGTAAATTTTATGTATCTGCATAAATTCAAGTATAAGTAAAGGCATGTGCAGATGTTATGTCTCCAGTATATTGATGCTATGTGTATTTTAATATGTTGCAGTTATTATTCATAGTATCAATCATGAATTGACCTTGTATGTGCTCTACCAAATGCCAAGTGTATGAATAAAATGAACTTTGTTTCGGAAAATATATTTTCGAACTATAAAATTAAGCAGTTTACATAACATGTTCACCTCTTTCATAACAAACGAAGCAAACTAGAGATGACAACAATGACACAGTATATGGTAGTTTATTGAATTCTACTGAGAATTTATAATTCTTACTCCTATTTTTGTGTTATCTCCAAATAGTTTGAGAAGTTGCAAAGACGGCTGAAGTTGCTGTCAGTTAAGGTCCGCTCAGGTAATCGTAACAACTCCTGAGTGTGGGTACTATGACTTAAGCATAGTACTGCACAAAGGAGGACGTTGCACAAAACCCATTTGTCCCACTATATGGGGTGAGGAGACGATGTGAGCGTGCGTTATTGGTAAAAGTGCTGTTAATATGTGATCCAATTAGCACGGGGAAGGGATTTTTATGTGTTTAAAAGTAGGCATTCCCTATGGTCCTCCCAAACAGGACAAAGGATCCGATACTCCCAATGCTATAAAAAAGGGAGTTGCACTATTTTGTGTAAAAGTTGATATAAGGGGAATTTATGTAGAGTTTTTGGGGGATTTACAGTTATATAAGTGTTGAGATATTTTTAGCAAAGTTGGTGTTAAATTAGGTGTTAGGCGTGCCAGACCTTGAAATCGGCTAGTATAGAATTAGCCCTTTTCAATTCCAAGAGTCAAATGATTACTTTAAGGAAGGAAATCTACTCCTTAGATATGGGTTTTCAAGTTCCTTAATGATAAGCACTTGGCCAAGACCAATTAAAGGTATCCAAGACCAAAGATAAAATGGGAAGAATGTAATCAGCTGAATTCTATTGATATTTGGACAATAGAAATCCTATGGGATCCAATTACAATTCAAGTAGGAACAGTATTGATATGCTGGAAAAGTAAACAAAACACTAAAAGGAGTAAAAAGGCTAGAGAAAAGTGAAATAAAGTAAAGAAACAAATAACAAGTAAAGTGTGTTGTCTGTTGTGTTTGAGGATTGTCTGCAATTGGTGGATCTTCTCCTATTTATAGGCAACTATCCTCTCCAATGGGACTTCCTATAACTGCTTATAACTGCCCTTGGCTTGGTCTTTGAACCTTGGGGTTACTTCCCGTATTAAGAACTTCTCATTGGTGCTGCCACGTGTGCATTGATCATGAACTGAACGTCAAGTCTCATCTAGTGACTTAATACCTGAAACCTTTTCCCTTGGCTGCCAACATAGTACATTATAACTTAGCCAAGAAAAGAGTTATGGTCTTGTCCGTCCTTGGCTATGAGTTAAGAATATAAGGACTTACCCAATTTTGGTGCCAACATATTAACTTCCTACATTATGCTAGCCGAATGATTGCTATTGGGGCTAGGGTAATCTAATGGCTTAATTTTACCATTTACTTCCTTTTACTAGCTGTTAGTATAAATTTGCTATAACTTAGCTACTATAACGACTAATTCGATTTTTGCAATGAGTATAAAACTTTGCCGGTAAATAACAGCCATTTTACTTGCTTCTTTCCTCCCTGCTTGACATTTCTCTTTGCTTTCTATCTTCCTATATTTACCATTCTCTTGCCACTGTCATGTCTTCTACTTCTTTCTTTACACAAAACCCCAACATTTTGCTTGGTAATGCTAACTCTTCGACTAGCTCATCTTCTTTTTCTTTTGCTCACATTTCCCTGGCCAATGAAATGGCTTCTTCTTCCTCTGTCTCCAATACCATGACACTTAGGGTTTTTGACGAGGAGAATAATAGATTCATCCTCAACCCCACCTCACAAGACCTAGACCAAGGGTAAAAGATCATAGATTCTTTCTTCTCGCCCTTGGTACCACATTTCGAGATGTCCCTCGGAGCACTCTACTTAGGGAAGCCTTCTTCCTAGTACATTAAGTGGCTCGATTAATCACAAATGAGAAAACTAAAGAGTGGAAGCGAATGGGGATCTCTGACATGATCTTTTAGTTAAAAATGGAGATTCCCTCAAATTTTGACTTGTTATATGACTTCCTTAGCTTTTGGGATACTTCTATCAAAGCCTTTGCTCTTCTCTTTGGCATAATGAGCTCGACCTTATATGACATTGCTGCCATCATGGTTTGCCGATTAATGGAGATGAGATTCCTTTTCTTCATGACCTGGTCAGCAATGATCTTGGCTTCCAAGTCACCAAGAAGAACACAACCTATTCCACTTTCATTACCTTGCTCAACAAAGGAAGTGGCCCAGCCAAAAATACTGAGCACAAGGCTTTCTTACTATTCTGGGTTTGCCAATTCTTCATCTGCACAAGTTCGGTTGCCATGGGGGGATAGTTTGCTTTGTATGTCAATGTTATTGTCGATAGGAGCTATCTCAACATTGGCACTCCCTTCTTCTTTCTCCTCTACAAGAGTCTTTTTACAATGGTTTCTCACTGAAGAAGGGCAAATCGGCTAATTCTGTCTTCGGCCTGCTTTGGTTTCTCCAGCTTAGGATTCAACAATATTTCCTAGAGCCTTTTGCTGAAGCTTACTTCATCCACATGATCTAGCCTTCCATCTATGGAGATCTCTACATGCAATTCCCTTTTCTCTTGCTTTCTGCTTGTGAGGTGGCCAATACCTTAGTCAAGATGCGGGTTAGGACCCTCTACCAGCTATGTCCCTATCAAGATCAGGATTGCAAGCCAGCCTAGATATGGTAGCGTCTTGTCTTGGCTACTGATTTGAGGCTTTCTTGGGTGACTCTACAGTGGAGCAATCTCCTTACGGCTCGTGATCTCCTTAATGGAGTGAAGCAAAACTCAAGGTGCAACAAAACTTTTGTCGAGCCATATAATCCTCAATGTTTGGCTTGATAGTTTAGCTTGATTTAAGGATTTCCTAACATCCCCACTTTCTGAAAATAGCATAAAAGAAACTTTGAATTATTTCCCTTAGACAGTGTGAGAATTTCTCAGGTAGTGCTATGCTTGACGATCCTCACACTTAGAACTATAGGGTAGCGTAATACTACCATTGAAAATATGGCGCTGTCATAGGACAAAAATTGAAAATGATGAAAATGCCCTTGTATAAACTTTTGTTATTTATAGTTTTACCCCGAAACTTTTATTAATTACATATTGACCCCAAAGATTCTTTCCAGAATTATCTCTAAAATTTTTAGAATGACATTTAGGTCCCTACATCAACAGAATTGGTAGAATAAGATTTTAAATAAAATAGAATCACGTAGCGAAAACGTAGAAACCTAATTTTTGGCCAATTGGGTCACGGAGGTGTGCATATGAGAAATGATGTGGGATGCCCTTAGTCTTGTCCAAAATTATGAAAATGCCATTAGCCGTAAAAAACAGAAAATCGAAAGGCTCTGAATTTGCAAAATGATTAACTTACGTTATTAATCGATTTATTTAGTATCGATAGTCATATAAGAGCAACTAGAAGTTAATTAGAGAGATTAGTCTTAAGAACAATTAGAACAAAGATATAGAAAATCTCACAAAATTATTTACTAATGTTCTGCTGATTAGAAGAAAATCATAAAGACTTGGTATTTTATACTATCAGAACCAAATCGGTAGAATTTCACATTGACAACCCTAATTTGAGTGGTTAAAATTCGGCCACTCCAACCCCCTAAGAGTGGCGCCAATTAGCTGCCCAAATGGAGGAGAAGCTTGGCCAAACCACCACCATGCAAGCCTCCACCAATCACATACAAACTTCATGTTTTAAAACACCAAAATCCCCTCTAAACCCCCCTCATTTTTGTGCTTTTCTTTCAGTTCATTCTTCGTCTTCCTCAAATCTCCAAGCTCCACCCATTTCCTCTACCAAGAGCTTAAATCTAGCTAGTTTCTACATCAATTTGGAGGATAAATTCAATATTTACTTCACACATTTTTTATACTTTTATGTGTAATATTATTTAAAATATATATGAAAAGAAGATTTGATAAATTTTTTATGAGATTAATTTCTATGCACTGACGATATAAAATAATTTTACACTGTCAACTAATAGAATTGCAAAAAAGTGACAAATGATGGTAGATAGCTATTATAACAGGTAGTTATTCACTATAATTTGTTACTTTCTTACAACTCTATTGGTTGATAATGTGAAATTTGTTTTATATTGTTAGTGCATAAAAATTATTCTCGATTTTCATTAACACATCAAATTTTAAATTCAAAAGGATAGTGTTTAATACCTTAACAATTGAATAATCATAAAATTAATAAAATAATTTAGATGCCACTTATAATTATTATCATAATAATAAAAATAGTTGGATGCTAATTCAATCCTTATGTCACATATTTTTCAAAGATATAATTTTTTTTTGATAATTAAGATATAATATTTTTTATACTTTATATTGTAATAAAACTTAAAAAATATATAAGAAAAATATTTGATAAATTTTTATTTATATATCAAATTTTGAATTCAAAAGAAATGTTTATAGTAACCACATATATTATAAGAATCTCTAATATGTTTTAAGGATTTAAAAGTAAAACTTAATATCATGTTAACTTGGTACTTAAGGTTTAAATTTATATTAAATAAGTAAATTTATAAATTTATAAAATATTTAGTTGTTTGAAAAATTAAAAATCAAGAGCGATAATAAGAAATTAAAAGAATGTTAAGAATTTAAATAAAATTAGGAGTTATAATAAAAATAATTTTAAATAATTAGATTAATTATCGAATAAAGAAGATTATTTTAGAGAAATTAAATAAAGTTTAATTTAATAGGAATGATAATAGACAAATAGGAATAACAATTGACCCTCCTTAAAAGTATAAAAAAATTATTTTATATCAAAAAATATGAAGTAAAGATTGATTCCAAACTATTTTCATAATCATGATAATAAATATAGGCCACTTCTAAATTATGTTATTATTTTTTGTTACTTAAAAATTTAATATAATCACTACTAGAATTTGATGGAAATGCGACAGATTTTGGGACCAATTTTTTCGGTCACAAAAAAAAGGCTTTTGCGACCGATTTGAGTAAAATAGGAACAGATTCACGCTAAAAAAATTAGTCGCAAAATCAGTCACAAATTCTTAATTTTGCTACCGATTCTGTAAATGGAAGCAAAATAAATTTTGAAAAAATTCGGTCGCAAAATCAGTTGCAAAACTAAATTTTGCGACCAATGTGTAAGGTCAATGATAGAAAAGTAATTAGTTAGTTTAGGTCGCAAAATTGGTGGCAAAATTAAGAATTTGCAACCGATTTTGTGATCGATTTATAAGCATATATTAATTGAGTCTGAACACAAAATCAGTTGCAAAATCGGTCGTAAAACTTTGAATTTGTGACCGATTTTTCAATATAGAGGAATTATATATGGAGGCAAAATCAGTCGCAAATTTCGAGTTTTGCAACCGAATTTGCGACCGATTTTTCAATGTAGAGGATTTATGTAATAATCTCTATCATATAAGCCATGTTCGAGTCATGGAGTTATATTAAAAGATTGTCACTGTGCTAAGAAATCTTTAAAATATGGAAAATATAATACATGGCCCTTTAACTACTCACTTTATTATTGACTAATAGTTCATAAGTTTCGTCATCTTTGATACTAAAGAATAAAATAATTACAATTTAAAAGAAATTGTGACTGACATAACACATAGCGTTTGCTTCCGACTAGTCAATAACTAGCTTCAATAGTCTTTTGGTCTGGTTTACGCCCGGGTCTTGCTCAGTGAATGGCCCTGTACTCGGCCTCGCACTTGATTTCCAACTTGGGTACTGGAATGTTTACGGAAAAGAAAAACATATAAGCAGGCAGTGAGAACCTAAGGTTCTTAGTAGATAAACTCAAACCAATCTTATAGTGTTATCATAAACATTCCAGCCGCTTCGATTTATTATGAAAATATGAGCACATATATGCAAATAGTGGTTCAATTTTAAGTTGAAAACATCTTTCTCGAAGCGGGTTATATTTTAACAGCCACTTGCCATATCATATGACAGACATAGAAATACGAATAGTATAATATGCTCCAACAAGAATCATAATAGAATTATGACTTAACAAGATAATTGAAAATGCACATATAGATGCTTATACTTGACTTATGCAAGTGCACTTGACTTAATTCGTATCTTTCTTTAACTTGCAACTTAACCTTGCTCTTCTGTACTTGGTCCCCCGGAGGTGAATGGCCTCTCTCACCCCTAGGTAATAGCCTGCTTTTTAGGTCCGAGCTCGTACCTATACATGAGTGATGGGTTTACTTTCCCCGACCCTCACACCGGTCTATTCCCATTAAATCTGGTTGAGGGCTAGCCCAAGTCTTAGACAATACCGTTCTAGTCCACGCTAGTTGGGTCTATGCTAGGCCTCACGTGGTAGCTTAGTACGTCCCTCTTGCAAGTTCTTATTATCTTTTTCCTTTCCATATCTTATCATGCATGCGGATGCTTTGTACATTCATAGATATGTCTCACACCTTACTGCTCATATCATATTCTAATTATGCTTGCATGCATGACGTACATGAACATAACATGTAAACGTAAATATATCCAAAGCATAATCACCCATAGCATAAGTTCTGATAAACTCCCGTCGAAAATTCGGCAGCATAATGGATAGAGTCTGCTTCCCCATGAATAGTGGCAGACTACCAGTAAAATCATTCAAACATGCAAATCAATATGGAACAGCAATTATATATTCACAATATCATTCATTAAATTCAATACAACCCTCAATAGAGTTTTTTGCTTACTTCATCCTATTCTATCCGAATTTTGCATAATCCACCTTTAGTCTAATTCAACTCATTCAAAACCTGAATTTTGGATATGTCATGCCTCTATGTGTCAGTTTCCAACTCTTTTGGTCCCATCTCATTTTGATTTGTATAACTCAAGTTATTAATATTTTACCTCAGACTACTCTATAGTTTGCTAGAAATGCACCCTTATAAGTGAAAATTCACTAAAAATAGAAAGCTAATAAAACAAGCTTTCAAATGAAAGAAGCTGCATATCATTTTCATGAGTATATTTTGAGATATAAGCCCCGTAACTTGACCCTACTGGACTACCCTATTCCAACCCGGTTTGAACTTAAGGTAACTTCATTAATGTGCTGGGAATAACTGGCAATAAATCTGACTCTGAAATTTTTATCGGATGTTTCCTTATTTGTTAGCTTTCAAACAACATTAGTTTCACTCAATTTAGAGTTGTGTAGGGTAAGTTACACCCTTCTTAACTCATACTGCCCAGATGAGAATCCAGATTTCTAGGTCAAATTTTAAAAATTCATAACTAACTCTATCCTAATCCAATGGCCTTATATTTTATATTTATGGAAAGTTCTGAATGTCTAGTTTCATATAAAATTAGTTTCATTTTGTTTCAACGGCTGTAGGCGGAGATATACGGACCGCCGTAGGTTCTCCTAGGTTTTCAGATAATGGTTTGCTCTCTATCTTATGTTCCATGCAAGATTCAATCTCAATCCCTCCAAATACTTAATAAACCAGCCATAAACCATCACACACATCAAGTATATCATCAAAGAAGTGGAGAGAGTTGAACTCTCATATAGCTTTAATACATGAAAACAAGAAGTAGAAAATAGAAATCCTACCTTTATTTGGATGCAAAACTAGCTAGTCTTGAGTTCTAGTGAAAGATATGGGTACAAGAGACTCGAGGGCAGATGAAAATGGAAGAAGGAGATGAAGAAGATGAAGAGAAGAAGGAGAGAAGCCTACTGGAAGAGGAGGACGAAAATGGGTGCAGAAAAAGAATTAAAGCAAGCAAAATTTTGGGGTAGTTGGAAGGAAAGCACCCCATTGGTCCTTAGCATAAGTGGCTGAGAAGGAGCCAACTCTCTTCCACTCTTGTGGCTGTCTTGCACCCCTCTTAATGGGTTAAGTGGCTGAGTTTTAAGTCACTTGATTTAGGGTTTTGAGTGTATAATTCTATTGATTCGGTTCTAATAGTTTAAAATACTGAATCTTTACCGATTTCCTTCAAATCGGCAAAATGATTTTGAAGAATTTTGTGAGGTTTCCTATGTTTCTATTCTAGTTGTTTCTAATCCTAATCTCTCTAATTAATACCAAATTGGCTTTAATTAAATGCTTAATTGATTTCTAATTAATCTCACTTATGCGATAAAATCGAATAAATCAATTAACGTCATAATTTAAACATTTTGCAAATTTAGAATTTTTCTGTTTTTTGTTTTCCATAGCTAATGGCATTTCCGTAATTCTAAGCAAGTCTAGGGGCACCCCACATCATTTCACACCAGACAGCCTCCATGGCCCAATCGGTAGAGATTTAAACTTCTACGGTTACACCACGCGATTCTGCTCTGTTTAAAATCTCATTCTGTTAATTCTACAGATGTGGGGACATGAAGGTCATTTCGTGAAAAGTTCTAGGGTTATTATGAGAATAAGTCTTTGGGGTCAAAATATAATTTCTAAAAATCTTGGGCATCACTGCAATTAACAAAAGTTTATAGGGGCACTTTTATTATTTTCTAATTTTTAACATATGGTAGTGCCATATTTTTAACGGTAGTGTTACACTACCCAATAATTCCAAGTGTGAGGATCGTCATGGCATAGCGCTGCCTAAAAAATTCTCACACTGCCTAAGGGAAATAATTCAAAGTTTTCATTACATTCTATTTACAAAAGTACGGATGTTACAATTTATGTGCGAAAGCAATCAGTAGCAAAATCAGTCGCAAAACTTGAAATTTGTGACCGATTTTGCCTGATTTTTCAATATAGAGGATTTATGTGTGAAGGCAAAATCGGTCACAAAACTTGAAATTTGCAACCGATTTTGCGACCGAATTTTCAATAAAGAGGATTTATATGTGAAGGCAAAATCGGTCACAAATTTCAAGTTTTGCAACCGATTTGTCAATGTAGAGGATTTATGGGTAAAGGCAAAAGCTTGAAATTTGCGACTGATTTGGCGATCGATTTTGCAACGTACACAAAAAGAAATAAGACTAAATCAGTCGCTAAATCGGTCACAAATTCAAAATTCAAATTTTAGTTATTTGTAACCGATTTTGTGATTGAAAAATCAGTCACAAATTCTAACGTCTTTAAAATGCAAAATCCCCAAATCAGTACCATTTCTTCCCCTTTCTTCTTCCTTGTTCTTTCCTAACCTTTCCCTTTCCCCCACCTCTCTTTACCATCTCCACCACTCCACCCGTTTCTTCTTCCTTCTTCTTTCTTAACCTCTCCTATTCCCCCATCTCTCTCTACCATCTCCACCACTCCACTCCCGCCGCCGCCGTCGCCGCTGTAACACCTTCTATCATATAAGCCATGCTTGAGTCATAGAGCTATAGTAAGAGATGGTCACTGTGCTAAGAAAATCTTTAAGCGAAAAATACAATACATAGCCCTTTAACTACACACTTTATTACTGAATACAGTTCATAAATTTCATCATCTCTGATACATAGAGAATAAAATTCTAAAAAAAATTATAACCAATATTATACATAGAAATCAAGCTTCTACATTGCGTTGCCGCTTCTATCGAACTTCAACCGGCCTCCATAGTCTTCCGGGCTGACTTAAGTCTAAGTCTTGAATGATGAACATCCCAAGTTTCTGCTTTGTTCTTAAGTTTTAGCCTAGGATCTGGAATGTTTACGGAAAAGAAAAATATACAAGCAAGCAGCGAGAACCTAAGGTTCTCAGTAGGTAAGCTCGAACCATCACGCATACAATATCATCATAAACATTCCAGCCACTCCGGTTTCTTATGAAAATGCGAGCACACACACACAAGCAGTGGTTCAATTTTAAGTTGAAAACATCTTTCTCAAAGCAGGTTATATTTTAACAACCACTTGGCATATTATATGACAGACATAGAAACACGAATAGTGTAATATACTTCAGTAAGAATCATAATAACATCATGACATAATGAGATAGTTAGAGATGGACATGTAGATGCTTGTACTTGATTGAATGCAAGTGCACTTGACTTGATTCATTTCTTTCTTTAATTTGCAACTTGATCTTACTTTTCTGTACTTGGTCCCTCAGAGGTGAATGGCCTCTCTCACCCCTGGGTAATAGCCTGCTTTTCAGGTATGAGCTCGTACCTATGCATGAGTGACGGGTTTACTTTCCCTGACCCTTACACCGGTCTATTCCCCTTAAATCTGGTCGAGGGCTGGCTCAAGTCTTAGACAGTACCGCTCTGGTCCATGTTAGCTGGGTCTATGCCATGCCTCATGTGGTAGGTTGGTACGTCCTTCTTGTAAGTCCTTATAATCTTTTACTACCTCTTGGATATAATTATGCACGTGAATGCTCTATGCATTCATACATATATCTCATGTCATTCCTCAATCCTATTTGCATGCATGATTTTCATAGACATGGCATTCATATGAATACATGTATCCTTCTAATCTTAGCACAATTATTCATAATATAAGTCCTCATAAACTCTTGCCGAAAATTCGGCAACATAATAGATCGAGTCCGCTTCCCCATGAATAGTGCCAGGCTATTAGAAGGATCAATCAAGCAACAAAACCAACATAGAGCATCAAGTTTTATAACAACAATATCAATCATATAATATGTCAACATAAATACATAACTTAGGTTTTCCGCTCATTCTACTCAATTCTGCCCGATTTTCTAAAATTCACCATAATTTCTATTCAATTCAGTTGGACCTAAATTTTGAATATGTTATAGTGCTATATGTCTAGTTTCCAACCCTTTTAGTCTCATCTCATTTTGATTTATGTAGCTCAAGTTATTCAAAGTTTACTTCTGTCTGCCCTACAACTAGTCAGAATTGCACTCTTGGAAATAAAAATTCACTAAAAATAGGAAACTAGGTTGAATCGTATGAAATTTATATCAAATTAAAGCTAAAAGAATAGCTTTCAAACAAAATAAGTTGCATATCATTTGCATGAGTATATTTTGAGATATAAGCCCCGTAACTTGACCCTACTAGACTACCTTGTTCCAACCCGATTTGAACTTAAGATAACTTCATTGATGTTCTAGGAATAAATAGCAATGAATCTGACTCTGAAATTTTTATGGGATGTTCCCTTATATGTTAGCTTTCAAAAACCTTTAGTTTCACTCAATTTAGATTGTGTAGGGTGATTTATACCCTTCTCAACTCATACTGCCCAGATGATAATCCAGATTTCTAGGTCAAACTTAAAAAATTCATAACTAACTCTATACTAATACAATGGCCTTATATTTTATATGTATGGAAAGCCCTGAATGTCTAGTTTCATATAAAGAGGGACTCATCAAATTCAAATGGCTGTAGGTAGAGCTGTACACTCCGCTGTACGGACCATCGAGGGGAAAACCCTAAGAGCTTCTTGAATTCTTCTTGGATTCATGTTTTCCTTAAATCAATCCATCCAATCTTCAATTCAAACTCATATATACACCTTAAACCAGCCTTAATTCATCATCCCTACCTATCACAACATCAGAATCATGGATGAACAAGGGACCCTAGGCAGCCCCAATTTAAAGAAAAGAAGGAGAATGTTGAGATTCCTACCTTGGTGGTGTAAATCTTGATGGAACTTAATCTTGGAGTGAAGTTGATGGTTGGAGATTGAGCTTGGGGATGAGAGGAAGTGGAAGAAGATGAAGGAAAGTGGGAAAATGAGGTTGGTCTACATCTATTGTGGGGAGGCTGAAAATTTAAGGGGAGAAGGAAGAAAAAAAAAATGAAAACTTATGAAGGAAGTTAGCTTTTGATTGGTGGACTTCAATCGTCATTCAAACTTGGCTTGGCTTCCCTCTTCATGTCTGTTGGTGGCACCACTTGTTAGGGTGTGGTGGCTGAATCTTGGTCATCCATCCTAGGGTTTTCATGTTATAATTTCTATTGGTCTAATTCCGACAGTTTAAAATACCGAAATCTTATCGATTTTCTCCAAACCAGTGAAATGTTACTAAATAACTTTGTAAGATTTTCTATATGTCTATTCTAATTTTCTTAAGCCTAATATCTCTAATTAATATCCAATTAACTCCTAATTATCATTTAATTACTTTCCAATTAAGCTTACTTAGTTAATAAAAATTGAATAAATCGACCAACAACGTAAATTAAACGTTTTGCAAATTTAGAACCTTTCTATTTTCTGTTTTCCATAGCTAATGGCATTTCGATAATTTTGAGAAAGTCCAGGGACACCCCATGTTATTTCACACCAGACTACCTCCATGGCCTAATCGGCAGAGATTTAAACTTCTACGATTTCACCACGTGATTTTGCTCTGTTTAAAATCCCATTATGCTAATTCTACAGATGTGGGGACATAAGCGTCATTTCATGAAAAATTCTAGGGTTATTGTGGGGATAAGTCTTTGGGGTCAAAATATAATTTCTAAAAATTTTGGGCATCACTGCAATTAACAAAAGTTTATAGGGACACTTTTATCATTTCCTAATTTTTAACATATGGCAATGCCATATTTTCAATGGCAGTGTTACAGTATCCTATAATTCTGAGTGTGAAGATCGTTATGGCATAACGCTACCTGAAAAATTCTCATACTGCCTAAGGGAAATAATTCAAGGTTTCCATTACATTTTATTTACGAAAGTAGGGATGTTACATTCTACCCACCTTAAAAACAATTTTGTCTTCAAAATTCTAGGGCTAAGAATATTTAGGAGTATTTTCTTAGCTTATTGGGGTAATATCTTCTTCGGGTTCGTGTATCATCCTAAAATTGATTGTCGGTAATTACAGGGTATTGTTTCAGTACGTGCAAAGAACCTTTAAAAATTGTGTGGGTGCCCGAGTTTATCTCATATCAATGATGTCTTGAACCTTCATTAGGTTCATTAGAGACTTTCCTCATCTCCTTTGCTTTGAACTTAATTACTTTAACTTAGTAATAACTACTAAATCTTTTGTTCCTTACGCTTGAGACCTTATATATCGATCCTTGAAGATTCGCGATTATAAGGATTACCAGCGGTTGTCATGATCGATGTTAATGTATAATAATGAAAATGGTTGCATCGAAATTTTAGGAGGCTCATACAAATTTTTCCAAGATTCTTAGTCACGTGAATACCCTTAGTCCAAAAATAAATTTTCTCCATTAAAATCCTTTAGAAATATGGGCTTAGGTCTCTTCTCAGAATTATAGCTAAAAGCTTTGCCTTAAAACTCCTTTTCCTTATAAACTTCACCTCGTTCTCGATTACTTATGGGAAGATCTCAAGTCACTCCCACTGTATAGTTAAAGTTTATAAGATTCATAGCTCTTCTTATTACCATCCTCTTGTTCTCCTTGATTTTTAGCTATCAAGGTATACGTAATTTGTCGTAGAAATAGGGGTTAATAGCCATATTTCCTTAGCAAAGTTGCAAACTCTTCCTTATCCCATTTCTTTTCTACGAGATACCTTCCTAACACGTCAAGAGTCCCCTTATATTGTATGACCGCCCGAGGTACACTTTATCTTGACGATGGTTTGATCTGTTACCCAGAAAGTTACTTATTTTTCTGCCATGTGTCTGACTACTATTGAATTGTGATTTCTGGTAAACTCTTCATTACTTGTGTCTTGAGTCTTCGACAAACTCGAAAAGTTCTATCGTTACCACGACTATTGTCTATAGCAGCAATTAATTTCGACAAGTAGTGGTTATAGGGGCCCTATCAAAGTTTTTGGGAAATCGATTTAGCGGTTTCCAAGGTTTTGGTCCACTTGACCACTCTTGATTAGTGTTAAGTCTAGAGTATAGGACTAGAATATTTTCATAAATTGTAACTATAGGCCTTGCTGTGAAATCTCTCCTCTCCTTATGGGCTCTATTCCATTTTTCTCATTATTTGCTAGTCGGATTTCGTGTCATCCTTGTTGAGCTTCTTAATGACTATTGCAATATCTTTCCCCCAGAATATGATCAATTCAATATGAGAAAAAGGATTGTTGAGCTGAAAAGATTCCATCACTCTCATATCTTCCTCAATTTGGTAGTGAGGAGATTCCTCGTTTATTATGTTGACATCCGCCTTCTTCTAAACTTTAAATACCAACTTAAGGAATCTCGTGGTTACCAGCACTACATTTCTCATTCATGGTCAATCCTAGTATAATATATCAAGTTTATGGTTAAACTTAACATTACTCTCACTACTGAGCCTTCTGGTTATTTCTTGTAACACCTTGCCCCTAGGATGTAATCCATTTGCTATGAGAGATGGAAATGATGGTCTTACTACCCTGTTGAAGTTACAATATGAGGACTTCCCAAAAGGTCACCCATCTTAATATTACTCTTGTCCGATCATGCTTAACTATGGAACTCTGATGGAACCCAGTGCGTTAGTAATGATTGCATTTAATCTAGCCCAAGGTATGGAAACTCTTCGAACTGCCTCTAATTCCGATATCGTAACCTTACCCTTCATGGGGCATGCTTCCAAACCCTTTTTGATCTTATATTTGTGCATCATCTGGTCATGCTTAGGGTGCATTGGGTCTGCTGCACTTTTGATCGGAGCCAAGGCAACCGTGCTTGGTATTTCATACACAATCTTATTTGTACCGTAATCTCATACTAGGTAGCTTTTCTCTTTTTAATGGGCTAGTCAGAAATTCAAACTTCCTCTTTTCCTACCTCATTCCTACTATGTTCTATTCTTCCTACCTTGCTATTGCTCCCTTGGTCTATCGGGATCAGTTGAATACTTTAAGTCTTTATTACTCTCGCCTGAATCTGAATACATTCCTTATCGAGTTACTCCACCCATAGCATATATAATGGTACCTAAAGGCAATTGTTAGACTTTGCCTTTCTTCTTTGAATAACCTCATTCCTCTACTAATAACATGTTGAAGATGATTCTATGATCCAGTTCTTGTGGTGGCTGAGGTTAGAATTTGAACATGACTAGATTTCTAGCACTTCCTTTATCCTTGAAAGGTAGGAAAAATTACACTTGGTTCGTATGCCACCTCTAGTCTGAAAGTGTTCCTACTTCAGGTTAGTAGGAGATATATTGCCTCTCTCTCTTGTTACACTTATAACTTCATCTGCTTTCCATACCGTGTATAACCATATCTCTATCTTGATTCATTGTACAGTTGATAGGTCTCTTTACAGTTTGCTCAACTATTTCCTTTTTGAAGCCAAGACTCCACTTAGTACTCTTTCAATTTGCAATCTCTACAAGGTTAGATCCTAATACCTTTGAGGAAGAAACCACTCTATCCTCTGGACGGGGACTTAGAAAGGTCTCCCATATACCTAACTGAAGTTTCTACCCTTAGCTTCTTTCACTAATTCTCTGCTTCATTCGTCCACTCTACAAATTTCTTAATTAAGGGTCAGGTCTTTATAATGTGGTATTACCACAATCCAAAATAAAAACCATTGACTAAATTTGCTGGCGAGGTACCTTCGGGGTAATCTCATCTATGAAGAAAATTAGGGCACTATCCATGCCACATAAGGTAACCTCATCAGTGGGTAATCACCTTACTCCTATCGAGTATAAAAGTTACAAAACCAGGTAGAAGAATCCCCTAGATTCAAGCTAGAGAAGATAGTCTGGATTGGGTAATCGCAATGAAGCTTGAAACAAGCCCCATCAAGTTGAAGAAGATTCTTACTCAGCTCGTCTCCAACTAAGATCTTGCCCTTGATGAAGGGAAATCTTCAGCTACTGGGCAACACTTTACAAATAACCTTTTTCGATATAACTAGGTTTACTATATCCATAGCAAACCGTCCGACACAATTCCTTTGATTGAATCCCCAATTCTCTGCATTCCTTAACTTGCTTAATTGTCTACCCCTTTATGCCATCGCTACTTTCTACGAGTTTTGCCCCTCATAATTATGTTTAGAAGGTTCCTAATAAGCCTGCTCGGTGTTTTAGGCTTTTATTTACACAAAACCTTATATTGAGGTGATTAGGCTAAACATTCATTGAAGTGCAATAGATAGTCCACAACACTCACAACAAAGCTACCATGCATAATATTTCTATGTCCTCTTTACGCGAGGACCTAAAGCATGGTTTATCTAGATTCTCAGAGTATGCATCAGAAGCATAATCAATCCATCCACGAGCCTATACAAGACAAACTGCTCTGATACCAATAAATGTAACACCCTCTATCATATAAGCCATGCTCGAGTCATGGTGTTATAGTAAGAGGTTGTCATTGTGCTAAGAGAATCTTTAAAATACGAAAAAGACAATATATGGCTCTTTAACTGCATACTTTATTACTGAACACAGTTTATAAATTTCGTCATCTCTAATGCATAGAGAATAAAATTCTAAAAAAAATTATAACCAATATTATATGTAAATCAAGCTTTCTACATTGCTTTGTCACGCCCTTATTGAACTTCAACCGGCCTCTATAGTCTTCCAGGCTAACTTAAGCCTGAGTCTTGAATGATGAACATCCCAGGTTTCTGCCTTGTTCTTAAGTTTTAGCCTAGGATCTGGAATATTTACGGAAAAGAAAAATATATAAGCAAGCAGTGAGAACCTAAGGTTCTCAATAGTTAAACTCGAATCATCACACATACAGTGTCATCATAAACATTCCAGCCACTTCGGTTTCTTATGAAAATGCGAACACACATACACAAGCAGTGGTTCAATTTTAAGTTGAAAACATTTTTCTTGAAGCGAGTTATATTTTAACAACCACTTGATATATTATATGATAGATATAGAAATACGAATAGTGTAATATGCTTTAGTAAGAATGATAATAACATCATGACATAATGAGATAGTTAGAGATGCACATATAAATGCTTGTACTTGACGGAATACAAGTGCACTTGACTTAATTTATTTCTTTCTTTAATTTGCAATTTGATCTTGCTTTTCTGTACTTGGTCTCCCAGAGGTGAATGGCCTCTTTTATCCCTAGGTAATAGCCTGCTTTTTAGGTCTGAGCTCGTACCTATACATGAGTGATGGGTTTACTTTCCCTGACCCTCACACTGGTCTATTCCCCTTAAATCTGGTCTAGGGCTGGCCCAAGTCTTAGACAGTACTGCTTTGACACACGCTAGCTGGGTCTATGCCATGCCTCACGTGGTAGCTTGGTACGTCCCTCTTGTAAGTCCTTATAATTTTTTACTACCTCTTGGATATAATTATGCATGTGAATGCTCTATGCGTTTATACATATATCTCATATCATTCCTCAATCCTATTTGCATGCATGATTTTCATAGACATGGCATTCATATGAATACATGTATCCTTATAATCTTAGCACAATTATTCATAATATAAGTCCTCATAAACTCCTGCCAAAAATTCGGCAGCATAACGGATTGAGTTCGCTTTCCCATGAATAGTGCCAAGCTACCAGAAGGATCAATCAAGCAACAAAACCAACATAGAGCATCAAGTTTTATGACAATAATATCAATTATATAATATGTCAATATAAATACATAACTTAGGTTTTCTGCTCATTCTACTCAACTCTGCCCGATTTTCTAAAATTCACCATAATTTCTATTCAATTTAGTTGGACCTAAATTTTGAATATGCTATAGTGCTATGTGTCTAGTTTCCAACCCTTTTGGTCCTATCTCATTTTGATATATGCAGCTCAAGTTATTCAAAGTTTACTTCTGTCTGCCCTACAACTAGACAGAATTGCACTCTTGGAAGTAAAAATTCACTAAAAATAGGAACTAGGTAAAATCATATGAAATTTATATCAAATTAAAGTTAATAGAACAAGCTTTCAAATGAAATAGGTTTCATATCATTTTCATGAGTATATTTCGAGATATAAGCCCTGTAACTTAACCCTACTAGACTACCTTGTTCCAGCCTAGTTTGAACTTAAGGTAACTTTATTAATGTGCTGAGAATAATTGGCAATAAATCTAACTTCAAAATTTTTATGGGATGTTTCCTTATATGTTAGCTTTCAAACAACATTAGTTTCACTCAATTTAGAGTTATGTAGGGTGAGTTACACCCTTCTCAACTCATACTTCCTAGATAAGATTCCAGATTTCTAAGTCAAATTTCAAAAATTCATAACTAACTCTATATTAATCCAATGACCTTATATTTTATATATATGGAAAGCCGTCTAGTTTCATATAAATATGGATTCATCAAATTTAAATGGCCATAGGCAGAGCTATACACTCCGCCGTATGGACCGTGAAGGGAAAAACCCTAACAGCTTCTTGAATTCTTCTTGGATTTATGTTTTCCTTAAATCAATCCATCCAATCTTCAATTCAAACTCATATATACACCTTAAACCAGCCTTAATTCATCATCCCCACCCATCATAACATTAGAATCATGGATGAACAAGAGACCCTAGGTAGCCCCAATTCAAAGAAAAGAAGGAGAATGTTGAGATTCCTACTTTGGTGGTGTGAAATCTTGGTGAAACTTGATCTTGGAGTGAAGTTGATGGTTGAAGCTTGAGCTTGGGGATGAGAGGAACTGGAAGAAGACGAAGGAAAGTGGGAAAATGAGGTTGGTTTGCATCTATTGTGGGGAGGCCGAAAATTTAAGGGGAGAAGGAAGAAAAAAAAATGAAAACTTATGGAGGAAGTTAGCTTTTGATTGGTGGACTTCAATCATCATTCAAACTTGGCTTGGCTTCCCTCTTCATGGCTGTTGGTGGCGCCACTTGTGAGGGTGTAGTGGCTAAATCTTGGCCATCCATCCTAGGGTTTTCACAGTATAATTTTTATTGGCTCGGTTCCGACAGTTTAAAATACCGAAATCTTATCGATTTTCTCCAAACTAGTGAAACGTTACTAAATAACTTTGTAAGATTTTCTATATGTCTATTCTAATTTTCTTAAGGCTAATATATCTAATTAATATCCAATTAACTCCTAATTATCATTCAATTACTTTCCAATTAAGCTTACTTAGTTAATAAAAATTGAATAAATCGACCAATGCCGTAAATTAAATATTTTGCAAATTTAGAACCTTTCTATTTTCTGTTTTCTATAGCTAATGGCATTTCCATAATTTTGAGCAAGTCTTGGGATACCCCATGTCATTTTACACCAGATTGCCTCCATGGCCCAATCGGTAGAGATTTAAACTTTTACAGTTTCATCACGTGATTTTGCTATGTTTAAAATCCCATTATGCTAATTCTACAGATATAGGGATATAAAGGTCATTTCATAAAAAGTTCTAGGGATATTATGGGGATAAGTCTTTGGAGTCAAAATATAATTTTTAAAAATTTTGAGCATCATTGCAATTAACAAAAGTTTATATGGGTACTTTTGTTATTTCATAATTTTTAACATATGGCAGTGCCATATTTTTAATGACAGTGTTACACTACCTTATAATTGTGAGTGTGAAGCTTGAGAAATTCTCATACTGTTTAAGGGAAATAATTCAAGGTTTCCATTATATTTTGTTTACAAAAGTAGGGATGAAGGAAATCCCCTAACTTGTGTGGAAGTTGAAGACTCAATATTTGTTGACAATGGCTTCGATGTCAATTAGAAATAAAGGAAGATAGAAGAAGTTGGAAGAGTTCTCAAGGGTCCAAGACCTACTTTGACGCTGACAATAGCTTGATGACACCCAAGTGTGGATAAGGAAAATAATTAGTGATCAAGGACTATACATGAAACCGATCGAGGGCAATCCACCAAGGAAGCTCATTTATGGTTGACCAAAACCAAGCGTCGATGGAAATTAAGAAGTAAATAAAGAACATGGATAGCAATTGAAGAACATAGGTAGTTTCCTTGCATGGACGCAAGGCCTGATCGCTAAGCTACCAGTTATTGAAAAAGTGGCCTTGAACGTGGGTAGAACGAGAACATACGAGTGGTTGCACTCACTAAGTGTCAAATAATTGTAACTTTGACACGTGTCCCATTTCTTGGTCCTAACCATTGTCAATTAATAGGACTAGTAGGATAGGGAGAAGTGGGTTTTGAAAACACTAGAAACACTTCAGAACATCTTACTAGTCGCTATGAAACTTAAGGATTCACGAGAAACTTAAGTAACATCCCCATCTCTCTCTTTTGTTTTTCTTTTGTACTTGTTAAATTTCATTTCATGTTAATTTCTGTACAGTTGCGTTAGTATACAATTTTACTACTTTGAGCATTCATTTCAATTAATACAAGTTGCTAGTTCGTCATTGTTTTTAACATTATTTGCAATATTGCAACTTGAATATTTGTCCTTCAACAACTGCTTTCCTGTGTACATTGACATTACAGAAGCGCCTAGAAAACCAAAAGAACCTTTGCTAGTAACTAAATTAAGGACTTTTTTATGAACAAATCTTCTATAAATCAAAGTCATTAAAGGAATGATCTGCTATTAGCCAAATGACATATTTATTCCAGTAATGCATGGGCGGCATTTAAGCCAAATAAACTGCTCGTTGGCCTGAGCCATTTGCGGTGTGGCCAGGTGATTGTGGAGTCAGCACAATAAAAGCTTTTAATGCCATATCCCCATTGATATGATACTAAGACTATGAGCGTGGACCAGAGGTTATTTTGTCTTTACTGCTTTTCGAAGTTTTATACTCAACCGTGTCTATAATATAAGGCTTAGATTGAACAAGACAAATCTAAGATGAATAGATTTTGTTTGGACGGCTTAGTTATTCATTAATGAGAGGAAGAAGTAGCCAAATCTGAAAAATCCATAGCGGATAATAACAACATTCAATAGCTGATTTGCAGCAAAAAGTTGTATTTGTTTAAGAGGCCAAAAGTGAAATACGACAATTGGATGCTTGGATGACAGTTATCTGCTTGCACGATAATCCAATAGGACTCTTTTGACCAACTTCTAAAGGTTTGAGAAATTCTTAAATACTAATTGAGTCCTATGTGGATATATTTAAAGTCAATAATAAAATAATATTATAAGATAGGATCTATCATTATCTAAAATATTATTTTATTATTATCTGTGAATACAATCTATATAATATTTTATGAGCATATAAAAATTTCTTCTAAAGGTTCTCCCCTTCGTTTGCTTCCAACCGTGCATGTGTATAAATAGATAGCTGTTGTTATACTATGGGCTACTACACTCAAGTAACGTATCCTTAAGCATTTGAACTAGCTACTTGTTTTTCTTGCCATTAGAGTTCTTGTAAGAACATGGCTACTTCAATGAAGTCAAGGCCGTTTGTTCTCCTCCTAATTACTCTGACATTGCTTGTAATGAGTTCAGAGGCAAGAGTTGTCCTTGAGTTCTCAACAATGGACAAAAAGATTAACAGTAAGCTTGTCTTGCGTGAATTAATCAACAATGTACGTCATAGCAAGTGGCACCCAAAGAGGTCAATGCTAGGAGCAAGATTAGAGAGAGTCTCACCCGAAGGGCCAGATACTCAACATCACTAGCTATATCAAATGGGTGTTAGGAGACATATCTGTTTCCACTAGTGGATCAGTCCAAACAAAATAAAACACTGTTTCTCTTCTTGGTATGAGTCTACATATGATAATAAGTTGAAACTTGTTTTGACAAGCATGTACCCATTTTGGCTTGCAATAAGGCTGTGTTTAGGAGAACCGAAAATCAAAAGATGGAGTGTATGAAGCAATTTGCTGATAATTGTCATCTCATTTTCACTCTATTCTATTTTCAAACTCTGCAAACCACATTTCAGGTTCGCTTATGTAATGATTAGACCTTGACATATTTGAGTTTCGCTTTGCTTTAATCTTTGTTGTTATTCTCTTGCAATTATACTTTTGCTTATTATAAGAAAGCAGGCTTGTCACCAACAAAATGCACTTCTATGTGATGGTTACATCGTGTACGAGGCCAATAACCATCCACTAGTTATTAGCATTTTATGTTCCAACAATTAGTACTTATATGAATAAGTACAAAGAAATAAACTGGACTGCAGGGTTATCTGCGCTATTAACTGCATAATGCAACATCCTAGTTCCTAGATGTATCATAACTAATCCATACTGGTAAAATTGATACTATAGTGTGGATCCATCAATTTTGATAATGAAAGTATCAAAATAGTACATTTCATAGCATTTCCTTCTTTCACAGTACTCTCTTTTCCGCACACTGTAGCGTAATTGGCATAAATGCACATGTAATTGTTTACTTATATTTGAGAAACATGGAAATGTCTTGCCTCTGAACTGATTACGGGTATGCAAGAACAACCAGCGGAGAACTCAATTTGCAGGGTTTTGGTCATTGAGAACAGGACTGCCACATGCCAATAGGATGAATATGTGTACGCTTGTTGTTGAAAGTCACTCAAATCCCTTGTTTTCTTCAATTTGTTGACAGGAGTTGCTTTGGCTGACTTCTCAGATTCTTCTCAACGACAATCTGGACTTTCTGTTGCTGATTTGAAGCAACGTGGACCCTTCCTTTACAAACACTTAAATTTTGTAGCAGATTACATATCAAATGTGGACATCCTCTTAAACTAGAAGGCTACGTATATTTTGTGGTTGGTTTTACGGTAGGGCTATTATCTTTGGGTTCACTGTGGATCAAATTATCCTTCCACTTTGTCAACATCCACAACCAAACCACCACCATTATTATGACACCACCGCTATCCTCACCACACCTTCACCTTCACGAACACCACCAAATACTGTGTCGGAGCTCCACTGCCCACGGTCAACTGTCAAAGACTGATCTTGATTGAATATCTTACCTCACAAGGCTTGTTTTAAGACGGGTTCCATCCACATAGTGAATTACAAAATTACCCTCACTGATTTTCCCCTATCTTACCTCATGTCTTCTTCATCTCGACCTCTTACTGCTCCCTCTACCAAACGCAAACCCTGCTCATGAATTGGAACTATCAGGTCGTTGAATATTTCATTTGCTTGTCCATTTTGCTTTTCTACCTCTCTAATACCTTATTTTCTTTCTTCGGTCATGGCTTCATCGAGGGAGGGCTCAGAATCGAAAAAAGCATTTCCGGTTTGCTTTTCTATTTGTTTCAGGCTTTTCCTTATATGCTATACGGAGGTGTTTGCCGAGATGCCAGAGCATATACAAATAATCAGTTAATCACCTAGAATTAACTTGCATATGAGTTTGTTTCTCGTTGAGCTTGGGTATCTTTCATTGAGATATTTGTTTTTTCTTCCTCTTCTTCTTCTTCTTTTTTTTTGGGGCTAGTAAGATGAATTGCCAAGGTAGGTCTGTAAAAAACATTAAAGCTTTTCCTCAAGTGATCCTTTTTTCTCTTCCAATACTTTTAATCTTAGAGATCTTGATATTACTCAATGTTTAACTTCCTAAAAATTGGTTCAATGACAATAAACATTCCAACCAAAAATTTTTCATGCCAAAGAAGGACATAACAGCGAAAATTCATCGTACCAGCGAAGCATGGCCATGAGGCCTTGAAACAAGTCTAGAACCACCTGGCTATAGAGAGCTTGGGAGTTAAGGGCCAGAAGAACACATAAAGAAAGAAGGTTAAAATTAAACAAATGGGATTCTTGAGGAGTAAGAAAGAGTTGATGGGTTGGAGATGATCTTCCTACTCGGCAGGCTTGATGATGGGGCTAAGTGAGTGTTTGTTTGACTTTACCAAAGACCAAAGAATGTGATCCTTGATAAGTTAGTGAGGTGATGATAGAAGATGAGGGTGCTAGTGATAGAAAAGTGACAAGAATAAGAAGAGAACTAGGAAGAACAAGGAGAGGTTGAGAGGAAAAGGAGTGGCTTCTTAATTGTCTTTAGAAGGAAGAATGAAATCACAAATGAGAAAAAGAGTGAGGGAGAGGGACTTAGTTGGGCGCCAAAGGGGGTGAGAGGCTGATTGGTTTGGCTTCTCTGTGAAAACAGGGGAAGTAGGTGAGTTTAACTATCACTTCAAGCAAGAAAATTTAGGGGCAGAGGTAAAGGGTGGGTTGTGTTTTCTTTGAGTCTTGGCGTTTGGGTAAAGACCATTTAGTGTTTTCTCAAGTGGTTAAAGGCATGACCACTCTTGGGATTGGCTTGGGTGAATATGATCACTCCAAGTGGCATAATCTAAGGGAGGAAGGTACATCTCTTGTCTTATTCTAAGAGACCTCTTAACCTAGACTCTTGATCTAATGGTGCATGATGAGGAAGATAAATGGATGGTTTGGATTTTGCTCTTGCCCTTGGCCAAAATTTGGTGTATCATTAGGGAAAATTTTTAAATCTTCAAAGCCATTAGAATTACTAGGATGTTAATCAATTCGATTAGTTAAATTGCTCTTCTTGGAGTTTGATTAATTACATCTTTCAAGAGCGTTTTTCTCTTAAAAGGGTGAATACATATGAATTATGTAATTAGGGTTTAGAATTAGTCTATCTGATTGGTAAGGTAGAACAATTTATCTTGTACTTAATTAATAAGATTAGGATTAGCTTAATTATATTTCTAGTTACAATTAATGAGGTTCGAATAATTAGGTTTTAATTAAACCATTTAGTGCATTATGATTCAGCTATTGACTTATTTCAGTTACTAAGCTCTTGTAGGAGGTTAGCCGATTAGTCCTTAGTTAATCGTTAACCTCTCTAATTAGCCAGGATCACTGAGCTAATTAGCTTAGACAAAAATTGGGGATGTTACAGATGGAGCTTTATCATGAGGATACGAGCTGATCGTTATAGCGTTTTCCGCATATAGTATTGCTTAAATTAAAGCGAAGTACCACACTCAGGAGTTATTACTATTACCTGAGTGAACCTTATCTGATAGCAACTTCAGCCGTCTTCGAAACTTCTCGAACTATCTAGAGATAACATGGAAACAGGAGTGAGAATAGTAAATTCCCAGTAGGATTCATAAGAAATTTTGTATCGTGTCATCGTTATTATCTCTAGATGCTTCGATTTATTATGAAAAAGGTGAACATATTATATAAATTATTTAATTTTATAGTTTGAAAATATATTGTCCGAAGCAGAGTCCATTTTATTCCTACACTTGTCATTTGGGAGAGCCAATACAAAATAAAGTCATGAATCTTACTATGAATAACATCTGCAATGTATTAAACTATAATAACACCAATATATTGGAAGCATAAAATTTACACATGCCTTTACTTGTACTTGAAGTTATGTATATACACATAATTTTCTTTTCTTTCTTTGTATTCCTTTACTTGTCATACGTATTCCAGAGTACGATTGCCATGTCATACTCCATTGGGGTGTGATCACCATGTCACCCTCCTTAAAAATATGTTCATCCTGCCATGTCCCTGAGTATGATCGCCATGTCATATTCCTTAGGGTGTGAGATCATTATGTCATATTCCAAAGTATGATCGCCATGTCATACCCCATCAGAGTGTGATTGCCATGTACGTTCCTTCTGAATATGGACTCATCATCATATCTTTCATCATAGAATCATAAATACATAGCTTCATACATTATTCTCAAATGATAATACTTGCATGGTATTCATACACGTCGCATAATAGCATTAACCCACAAAAATTTAGAACTATCACTAATTTATGCCAAAAATTCAGCAGCATAACGGATGAGTCCCGACTTCTCGAGAATAGGGTCATTTGGGCAAATAACTTGACCAAGTACGGCACCCAGTATAGCACATTAAACTTGGCAATCAACGTGGAATAGTAATAGTTGGGTTTAATTGAGATCACATGCCTTAGAGTTCACCCAAAGGGTTCATCAATTTGGAAGTGCCTTTATGATCGCAATGATGTTTGGTCTTGTAAAATCTGCCATAAATTCTAGTAAACTTTGTTGGACTTAAATTTTGGCTATGTTGGAGTGTAAAGCCCAAGTTATTGGGAGTTTAGCTCAACCTGTCATGTAACTAGGTAGAAATGCACACCTAAAAGTATAAATTCACTAAAAATCAAAACTTAGATGAATTCCCAAAAAAACTATGTCGTTTTAAAGCTTATGAGGCAATTTTCCATCTCCAAAAAGTTTCATCTTATTTGACTAAGTATAACTCGAGTTACAAGCTACTAAAATTGGTTGTTTTAGGCTGCTCTGTTCCAACCTGAGTTGGACTTATGGCAACTCATTGAATTACTAGGAGCGATTGGGATAGAATATGACACTAAAATTTTTATGGGATATTTCTTTGTGTCTTAGCTTTCTAATAAAATTAGTTGCACTCGATTTGAAGGTGTGGAGGGTGAGTTATGTCTCTCGAATTCTAGTCTGCTCGGAATCAGGGACAGAATTCTAGGGTTAAATTAAAAAATTCATATCTTATTCAATACTAATCTAATGACCTTATATTTTATATGGTTGGAAAGCCCCAGATGTCTAGTTTCAGTAAAAATAGTGTCATCAAGTTTTGTATTTGTAGGCCCAAACCGTCTGGCTCCACCCAGTCTGGACCTTGTGAGAACTCCAGGTTTCAGTTTCTATTTTGCATCCCTTTTTGAATTCTCACCCAAGTTCTCATCCAAACTCAACATTTGTAGATTAATCCAGCAATAAGAATTCATATAAACACCATATATCATCAATCTAATGGAAAGAATAGGAATTCTACTCAGCCACAATACTTTTGATAATAGAAGAAATTGAAGAATCCTACTCAAATTGATCACGAGAAACTAGCTAGATTTGAGCTCTTGGTGTAAAGTGATTGGAGCTTAGAGATTTGAGGAAGAGGAAGTGAGAAGAAGAGAAGAAATGAAGGAGAAGTTAGCATGAAGAGAGCACAAAATGAGGGAGTTGGAGGATTTTAGAGTGCTTAAAGCATGACAAATGAGTGGTGATTGTTGGAGCTTGGATGATGTACATTGAGCCAAGTTTCTCCCTCTTTGGGCAGCCGCGGTGCCACTTGGAGGTGGGGAATGGTGGCTGAATTTTGCTCCACTCTTTCTACAGTTTCTAGTGTAGAATTCTATTGGTCGATTAGTGGTTGAAAATATGAGATCTTTACTGATTTCCTTCGAATCGGCAAAACGGTTTTTGAAGAATTTTGTGAGGTTTTCTATGCTTCTATTCTAATTGCTTCTAATCCTAATCTCTCTAATTAACTTCTAATTACCTTTTAATTAACCTCTAATTAATTTTTTGAATATTTAATTACTCTTACATATCTAATAAAATTGAATAAGTCAGCTAACAGCGCAATTTATATGTATTGCAAATTTCGGGATGTTACAATCGTGGCACAACCACCATGGCTGTTCACACCTACTTTCATCTTGGTCGCATGCACAAGGTGGTAGAGCCAGACCCTCCATTAGCCCCAGTCGTCATACCCGAGGCATCCCCTGCTCAGCCTTTAGCCTCTTAGGATTTTGCAATGTTTCCTTTGTTGAACGTCGAGATGGAGCGTATTGTTAGCTCAGCGCCTTCTGAAAACAAATTATGGTTGGCTTGAGAATGAATTAGATTTGATGAATACCAAATCAGAATTTAAGCTAATCTTGCTATATATATAAACAAATTGTTTCTAAAAGTGTTTCTTTGTTAATCATGTGCATTATATGCTTGAGAATCATCAAAGTCTGGTTATCCCTTGGTACTTTAAATTAAATATACTTGATATAGAATATATGCTTTGTAGACTTCTCAAATTATCACAAAAGAAACAAGAAAGAAAGTTCAGAAGGATAAAACTGCAACATCAGAAGGAAAAATAGTGCCTCAAGAGCGAATACTACTCATTCTGAAAGATGACTTTGTCCAGAAGGGAAAATATCCGAGACATGCTTCTCATGAAGTGACCCATGACTTCAAGCTTCCTACATACATGATAGACAAATTCAAAAAATCAAAAAGGTGATTTGACAAGATGTAGAAGAGAATGATGCAAATGGTTAGCAAACCAACAAACAGGCTATTTTCAAAAACACTGTATAAGTTTTGAAAGAGCATTGAAAAAGGAAGGAAATTTCTTCTCTATCCAGTCGTAGACCAGCAAATCAAAAAGATCCCAAGGATCAAGGCCTGCGAGCTTCAACATTCATATTTCAAAGTCTATATAAGGCTGGAAATTGAAAAAAGAAGAGTTAGACTGTTTAAATATTTTTTATGTAAAAAGAGCTTCCTTGCTTCATCCTTCTCAAGTTTCTAAAGCACAAAAAAGTTACTTATCATAACTTTAGGATATAAGAAAATTTTCTCTTCTGGTCTATAATAGATAGTATTCTCTCTTTGAGAATTTAGAGAAGTCTCACACATAATACATCATTGTCCAAATCTCTGTTGAGAAAGTTAGTGTGAGTATTCAAACAAAACATATCATTCACATCATTTGTATCCGGACCTAGTAGTGGTCAGTAAGAAGCTTGGAGAGGCTAGGAAAATACTACTCGTTTGTAAAGCTTGGAGAGGCTAGAAAAAGACTACTCACTTGTAAGAAGTTTGGAGAAGCTTGAACAAAGAATACTCAAAGTATAAAATCTCAGCAAAGATTTGGAGACTGGAAATAAGCAAGTGGTTTAGCCGAATCAGTATAAAAATCTCTGGTATGATTATCTCTATCTCTAATCTTGTTATTTGAATTTATCACATAGGTTCAACCTTGTTTAAACTCTATCTAAAACAAAGTTTATTTCTATTTTACATATAACTAAAAGATTTTGTAAACTAACACAATTGCTTCCGCAATCCAAGTTTGAACTTGAGATAGATCATTTTGATGAAAATTTTCAGATATTAAAATCTCTTAAAAGCATGATTCGACCCCCTTCTTGTGTTATCCCATCCAACACCTATGTTCCTTGGTTTACCTTCTATGGAGATATTGCCTCAGACTGCCATCCCAGTGATTGAATTGAGTTCCACCACCACCTCGGTCCTGATGGTAGCCTCACCTTTGATTCTTGAGTACCATCCAGACACCAGTCCCATCGATGAGGAAGACCTTTTGGAGGAGGCATCCACCGCGGTAAGTCACGCCGCAGACATTGCTGGTCCTAGCCGTACCCATCAAGTGGAGGTGATTAGTAGGCATCCGCACATTATTCGTGCTTCCCATGTTCCTCGAGTGTGAGGAGCTCATGGGCGCGCAATCGTTCCAAACCTCGATACTCTTAGGGCGAGGAGACGAGATTGAGGATGATGATCGCCACGATTATGTTCAGTGCTAGGCTAGTTGTTCAGTTTACTTTTCTGCTATCCTGTGCATTGTATTTTACCTTCTGTTGTTCTTTTGAGACTTAGTCGTATGTAGCTGTTGAACATGGTATAGCCATGTACCTTATAACATTATGACTTATGAAATGTGGTGTGCTTGTTTTGTCCTTACTAAGTATTGGTATTCTCTCTTGACCGCCCTTATGTTTTATTGCTTCGCTTTGAGACTCGTCTATGCAACACTTATACAATATTTCTTTCACACGCGAGGCTCAAGTTTTTAATACTCTAATAGCATCTATGTATTTAAAAAAAAAAAAAAACATTACCCTATTTTCCATGTAAAATTTATTTTTTGAAAGAGTGAAGTTTTCCATAAGTATGAGTAACAACTAATAATCGAGCATAATACGACTTAAGTGTAGTATGAGATTATTAGGGTGTTACAATGTTAGCTTAAGGCTTGGATTTTGATGGAAACAAAGTCAAAATCACTGTTAGCTAAGTTTTATCATCGGCTGAGGGCATTTATCAATTTTTAGGTACTAACATATTGCCCCCTATATTAGGTTAGCCAATTGTTTATGTGAAGGTTAGTGTAATGCAATAGTTCAATTTTAACCACTTGCTTATTTTAAAAAATCGTTAGCTACTTACCCACTATAAACAAGCTACAGTAATGGATATATGGCTATACAAACGGCAAGTATAAAATTAGCTAGTTGACATTTCTCATTTTTACTTTCACTCTCTACACATTTTACACTTCTGAACTTATTCTAAGTTAACCTTGCTTACATTTACCATGTCTTCTTCATCTTTCTTTGACTCTATAAACCCCAACTTTTCTCACGAACCTACAGTGTGTGAATCCTCTTCTTCCTTATCTTCTTCGTCATCCTCTATTGAGCTTTCTTCATCAAGAGATATGGCTTCTTATTCTAAAATTTCTAGGCCTTCTACCTTCAAGGTTTTCGACGAAGAAAATCGATGATTCATCCTTGACCCCATTCTCCATGACTTGGACCATGGCTCAGTCACAACTAATTCGTTCATTCAACCATAAGGCTTTGAATTGCCTCTGCCCCCCCTGGTTCCATATCTCTAAGTGCCCTTCTAAGCTCTCTGCTTAGCTGAGCCCCTCAGACTCATACATTCAGTAGCTCAATAGGGTGGTTAGTGGAAAGGTGAAAAGTGGAAGAAGATAGGGTCCATAATATGATCTTTCTCTCCAAGAAGGAGATCCCTCCTAACTTTGGGTTGCTGTACGACTTCTTGAGCTTTTAGAACATAGTTGTTAATGCCTTCATCCTACCATTTGGCATTATGAGCCCCGCATTACACGATGTGATAGCTATTGTCAACTTGCTTGTGGACAAGGATGAGATACCTTTCCTCCACTATGTTCTTGGCAATGACTTGGGTTTTCAAGTCAATAAGAAGAACATGTATTCAACCTTCATTAGCACTTTCAATAGGGGAAGCGGCCTCATGGGTGAGATTGAGCACAACATTTTTACTCTTTTGGATTTATCATTTCTTCGTGTGCACCAGTTCGATAGCGGTGGTGGGTAAGTTCACACCCTATGTGCTGGCTATTCTTAATTGGAGCTACCTTAACATTAGAGCACTCTTCCTATCTCTGCTTTATAAGGGCATTTTTGCCATCATGTCCCATATGAAGAACAGGGAGTCAATCAAATCTATGTTTGAGCCATTTTAGTTTCTGCAACTCTAGATTCAACATTACTTTCCAGACTTCTTTGCTAAAGCTACCCTAACTCACATAATTCAATTGGCCATATATGGCTATTGCTACACGAAATTCCCCTTCTTGTCTCTTTCAACATATAAAGTGGCCAACATCCTCGTTATGATGAAGGGCCGAACATTCACTTCATTCTGCCCATACCAGGACCAAGGATACGGGCCAACGTGGATCTGACAAAGGGTTCTCTCAGCCACTGATTCAGAGCTATCTTAGGTCATTCTATAGTGGAGCCATGTGCTTGTAGCTTATGATCTCCTCAATAGAGTGAAGCTGAGGTCAAGGTACAACCACATCTCTTCCAAGCCTTATAATCCTCATTGTTTGGCTCAGCAATTCAGCTTGGTGCAAGGGATTCCCTTTCCCTATGATTTATTAGCCAAATTAATTAGCGAGCCAATCCTACCCTAATAAGTTGGTCGACTAGAAGTTGAGTAGTAATGAGAAGATCAATAACTTCTGTTTTGAGAAGTTCAAGAGGGCTCCCTTGGCTACACTATAATTTGCCTCAAGGTGGGAGGTAATGTTCAACAAGTTGCTGGTTCAGCCCCCAAATATTCTCTTGCCAAAGTTGAACTAAGTAGGCATTCCTGCCGCCCTTTGGCATCAACCACCACCTACCAATGTGGAAGTAACTGATGTCTCTGCCCTTGCTAAAACGGGGTCTATTAAGGAAGCCTCGGCTTCAAAGAGTAAGTGTTCTTCTCATACCATACTTCCTTATGCCTTTTTCCCTTGAATATTTACTTATTATCTCCACTATTCTTCCTTTATTGCAGAAACTTCTAAGAAACCCAAGGGTACGGGGACTAGTAAGCCTGTAGTTCAAGAAGATAGTGCCCATAAGTTGAGGATAAGCCCTCGGCAATTGATTTACCTTCAGCCAATTAGTATGGCATCTCTAGAGGTCATCAGCTCTTCAGCTAGGATTCTTCCAACTATGGAGCAAGCTGGCATGGTAAAATATTTATCCTAATTCATTAAACAAAATAATGTATCATTGTCCTTCCTTAACTTGAACTTTGCCCTTTTCGCAGAAAAAATGGAAGTTGAAGATTGAAACCTCTTCTCCGTAGCTTGTCTAGCCCAAAAAGGTAAGGCTCATTCTCCTCAATGGAAGGTTATGATCTTCCTTTCTAAGGATGAGTAGGAAGAAACGAGGCCATAAACTTGAGCCTTAGGTCATGATTGAGGATCCAACATCGGCTGCACCTGTCATTTAACCAAACCTTACTATTATAGAGGAGGAAAACATGGAAGTGCTTGTTGAAGAACTAGATAAGTACTTCTTTTTACCCTTAACGAAATTGGCATCTACTTCAATTTCTAAGCATGTGGAGGCAATGCATGAGCACCTCAATAGGTCATTCTTATCAAACTTTGTGGCATCAACTCAACTGCAGAAGTTCTTTTTGAAGATTGCAAAATCGACAGCTCCCGAGGTCAAGGAGGCTTGTCAACAATTTGCCATTAAGTTGGAGACCCTAGCCTCCAACTATTATGAAGAATGTAGGTTGTAACATCCCAAGATTTGAGAGTAGATCGGGATAGAAGGAAGCATGCCCGAAGTAAGGGCAAAACTATAAATAAGTAGTAGAAAAATGAAGGGCAAAATTATAATTTTTAGATTATAATGACAAAATTGTAAATAATGATTTATGGTTGTTAGGAGGGGCAATAGCAGAAAAATCCTAATTCTGAGATTATGTGGGTTCCACGACACTAGTAGACAACTAAAATACATGTAATAACTCTATAACTGATATTTTCTACACTTGACTTTAAATAAAAGTGTAATATTACTTACACTATATGTATATTATCTCCGATAACTCAGAGTACCCAAATTAATACCCAGACACCTTGAATTAATCCTCAAGGGTCCTATGTTATCTCTAGGTATGACAAACATAGGGGAATAAATCCCGGAGGATTAGATAGACCTATCAGAGGGATAGCCAGAGCATGTGGCAAGAGGCGAGCCACACCAGTGCTCTAGGTGGACGGACTAGGACCACCCAAAACTCAAGTGTAAGTGAATTTAAATTTTGTTCCAAACCCACCAATGAAATTTCACCCACAAAGCTTGATGAGCAACCCAAGCCAACTTAATAAAGAAGGCACCATTCCTTCCCTTTTTGCCCTTCCTAATTTTGGCCACCTTTTCCCATACATCCATCTCCATTTTTCTTCTCCATCTTCATATCCTTTTTGCCACCTTCATGGTTATGAGCTTCAAGCTTAAAGATGAAGGCCTTCTCGGTCTCATCCTTTTACTCTTTTTACGAAAATTGATCCTCACCTTCTCCTCTACAAAAGCCCTCCATCAATTTGATGTTCAACTATCAAGTGGAGTTTTTCTACCTCCCTATGAGCTGCTGCCATGATCAAGAAAGAAGGCTAGGAGTTGCTATTGTCTTCCTTATTTACATGGTTTCAAGGATGTCGAGGTAGGTAGCTCAAATCCTTAGTATTTGATGAGTTGTGTGGTTGTGTGGCTAATGATATTTCTGTGTTATCATGTATTTAATCTTGTATGATGTCTATATGACCCTTTTTTAGTGATTTAAGATATGAAGTATTGTTTTAGATTAAAGATTAGATCAAAAGACCAAAAGGAACATAAAACAGAAAACTGTTAGAAGGAACCCCAAGGCACGTCCATATGGCAGAACCCCTAACTCAACCTATAAAAGTAAGCTTAAAATGAAACTAATTTTAAATGAAATTAGACTTCAAGAGCAATCCAACCATATAAATTATAAGATCATTGGATTTAAAATAGATTAGTTATGAGTTAAATTTCACTCTTTGTCCTGACCAGAGTGTGATGTAAAGGGCAAAACTCGCCCTATATAACTTCAAATTAAGTGAAATTAATTTTATTAGAAAACTAAGACATGGGGAATTATGTCATAAACATTTCAGAATAAGATAAAATAGATTTTACCTAATAATTCTTGAAATTTGACCTATGCTCTATTCGAGTTGAAACAAGGGCAGTCCACTTGAGGAGCTTATAAGTTAAGGTCTAGTTACCCAATTGGAGTGAAACTTGTGAGGATTATAGCTAGACATTAGTATAAACTTAGGTGTGCAAGTCTATCTTGAAATAGGGCAGTCTTAAGTAAAATTTTAATAACTAAAGTTTTACATATCAAAATTTATTGAAACTAAAGAGGTTTAAAAATAGACTAATAGGGCTACAATCCATAAAATTTCTAGATTAAAATAAATTAAAATGGAATTATGGTATAATTTAGAAATATAAGGCAGATTTAAGGTCAAGAGGAATAACTTGAACATGTCTTGATTTAAGGGTCCCATAAGCCATGGAAGATTTAAAGGCATAAGTTTTATGCAACTTCACACTAAAATGATGTTATATTGATATATTATTTATGATGAATGTAACACTCTCTATCATATAAGATATGCTTGAGTCATGGAGTTATACTGAGAGGTTGCTACGACGTTATGAATTATTTAGAATGCAAAAAATATAGTATATGACCCTTTAACGATACACTTTACTGCTAATCCAAGGTACGTAATGTAACACCCTACTAATTTAATGTTATGCTTAAGTCATAGCATAAAATTAAGTAGATTGTGTTACCGTGTTAATATGCTGCCTACGTTTCGTTTATCCGTATCTTTATTTATTTATTTATTTGAAGAAATGGAACGCTGTATAAAGAATGTGACAGAGTTTAATTTATCACAATAGAAAGATAAGAACAATTAACACCTATGTCGTCAACTGTATATATACATATATATATATATATAAGCCACTGTTTCAGATTATGTACAAGTTTCAAAATAGGATACATGAGTGGGGCCGTGTACCAAAAAGACATAAGGCCCATGTCGGTCAATCTGATCCTATGTAGTCCTCAGAGGACATTCCAAAACCTACCACTAGGTCTATGACCCATAGCTGCATGCTGCCAAAAGAGGGTCATGCTGTACAACATTGCCTGTGGCTGACCTACTCAACAGTAGCCGCTTGGCCATACCTTACCTGGTGAGTAGTCAATATTGGGTCCTGAGGAGGAGGATGCTGAGTTGGTGGCCTCTGAAGGGTCGCTATCGGAGCTGAGCGGGATGTCAGGTATGACCTGTGGAGGTGACTCTGGTGCAAGATTGGCAGGAGCTGCGGGTGCTACAAGTGCAGGGGGTGCTGGCGGAGGGTGTGCCACATGTAGTGGGACCTCAAAGTAAGGGGTGGTAGGATCAAAAGCGGGATGGTGCAAAGGGACGGCGAAGTTCCTATCACTAAAAAGGTAAAGACAGAACTGGCAAGAGCCGGCTATGTACAAATGAGCTCATACCGCAGGTCATGGTGGAGCTACAGATCTAGGACCTCAATGAAGAGGGTAGCTGTCGTGTCCATCGTCCACATCTGAGAATGAGGCGGAAATGCAAAACGAGGTGAGAATTTAAGGAAATTCTCAGTAGGGTCGTGCATGACGTTTAACTGACGTCGCTTTTATTCTCAGTTGCCTCGAGTTTCATTTAATTATGAAAACATGAGATCAAATTTAACCATTCATATTTAATAAGGTTAAGAAAATGTCTGGTCCGAGGCAAGGTCCAGTTTTACTTTAAACAAAGATAAGAAACCGTCTAAACTACTAACAGTAATACACAGAATAATGAGCAGAATAAGTGAACAGATGCTGTAAGTAAACATAATAGTTAAACTATAAATAACTTGTAATCATGCATTTAATGCAATCATGAAAAACTTGCTCTTGAACTTTCCTTCATAAACTTTTCCTTTGCTCATATACTTTCTTCATTACTCATAAACTTTTCCATTACTTGGTCCCCTGGGAGTTCTTGGCCATTTTAGACTCCTGGGTAATAGTCTGCTTTTCAGGATCGAGCTCGTTCCTATACAGGGATTGCCGGGTTTACTTTCCCCGACGTCCCCACCGATCTATTCCCCTTAACTGTTTATCCGGGGCTAGCCCAAGTATCATGGAACTTTCATCATAACATATTCTTGGGGTCATCATAACATGAGTTTCATAGCTTTCTTGAGAATGCACATGCATCTACATGTATCTCATGACTCATGCATATACCTTACTGCAATTTTGGTGGCATAACGGAATGTGTCTGCTTCCCCATGAATAGTACCAGTACATCAGAATGCCAATTTCTCATAGCAATTACAATATTGCATGCACAATTCATCATGGAGCTCATAGGAACATTAGTTTTCTCAAGACAGAGTTACAGCCTCACATAAATCATTCAACCCGGTATTTGTAAATCATGCCATAATTTATATTTAACTCCTTTGGACCTCAATTTTGGATATGTTAAAGTGTTATGTGTCTATTTTCTAACCTCTTTGGTCCCATCTGATTCTGATAATCATAACTCATGTTACTCAGGTTTTATCCCGGCCTGCCCTGTGGCTGGCTAGAATTGCTCACTCAAACATAAAAATCTACTAAAGTTCGAAAACTGGCTCAAATGATACGAAATTGGCCTCATATTAAAGCTGATAGAACCATCTTTCATTTGCAAAAAGTCCCATTCCATTTGACTCAATAGGGCTCGAGTTATAAGCCCCGAAACTTAACCTTCCTGAACTGCTCTGTTTTGGCTCGGTTTGGACATAGGTTAACTTCTTCAGATCACTGGCAACAAATAGGACAGTAATAAACTCGGAATTTCTGAGTAGGATGTTCTCCTTTGTGTAAGCTTTCTAACAAAATTAGTTTCACTCAATTTGGAGTTGTATAGGGTGAGTTACACCCTTTTTAACCCGCACTGCCCGGGTGGATGTCCTGATTCCTAGGTCGAACTTCAAAAATTCATATCTCTCTCAATATTACTCCAATGGTCTTATATGATATATGTGTAGAAAGCCCTAGATGTCTAATTTTGCATAAAAATGGTTGCATTAATTTTAAATGGCGGGAGGCAGAGCCGTACACTCCGCCGTACGAACTGCCGAGGGTTTTGAGTTTTCCAGCCTCTCAACTTCTTCATATCTTCATCCTTTCTTGTTTCCAATTCAATTTTAATCTCACAAACAGCCAATAAACCAGCCACAATTCATCATGATCACTCAGTCAATATATCAGAATTGAAGAATTAAACCACCAATAATCATCCAAGAATCAGAAAAATCAAGACAAGAATTAGAACCTCTACCTCTTGCTTGAGTTTGGAAATAGGGCTTGGTTGATCTTGAAGGCTGAATGGAGTGGGTGAGTGGAGAAAAGAAAAGAGAGCTGAAGTGAGGAAGAGAGGGCAACGTAAGGAATGAGCTGAAGAGGCAGGAGGGGAATATATATAGGTAAGGCTTTGAGGTGGTAGTTAGAATGAGTGGCTTTGATTGGGTGAAATTTCTGTGGGCAAAGTTCATCCATGTCTTCCTCTTTTGTGACAAAATTGCTCTCCACGTCGCCTGAGAAGTGAAACTTGCTTCCAGCCAGATCTCGAACATGACATCGAACTCGTGTATTTCCTAAAGTCGGAATTCGTGCACGATGAAGTCGGAACTCGGAATAATCGTCTTGATTTATTCAAAACTCGAGAGTAAAGTCGGACGTCGGAATCGTACGGTACAATCACCTTCCAATCGAAGGACAAGGGCCAGAATGTGAAACCAAAATACTCAAACCCGGAAGTCGGGAGACATAAGTAAACTTGAATCGATTCTAAGGATGACACCGGATATCGGGATTCAAAACATTAATCAAGTGTACCAAGAAATCGGAACTCATAGGATCTCGGCACTCTAACTCGATCTTGGAACTCGGGAGTTAGAGAAATGAAAAGCTCCTGCTAATAAACTCGAGGTCGAAACTCAACACTTAATCTCGGAAATTTGAAAAATATAGAAATGAAAAGCTCTTGGCAATAGCCTCGAATTTGGAAGTCGTGAAAATTTTGGCCGAACTTGGAGACCAATTCAGATAAACTCGGAAGTCGGATATCGTATACATTCTAATTCACCATAAGGTCGGAAATAGGAAAATCCAAGCCATTCCATTTGAGCATAGTAAGATCAGAAATCGGGATATATTACTGATGAGGTCGGAATTCTTACATGCTTACATAAGGTCGGAAATCGGAAAATCCAAGGCAATCCGTTTGAGCCTTCCTAAGGTCGGAAATCGGATTCAGAAATCGCATATTACGTGCATAAGGTCGTAAATCGGAAAATACAGCCAATCCTTTTGAGCCTTGGAGACGAAGTCGGAAATCAAAACTTTGACATTGTATTACTAAGGTCGGAAATCGAAAATTTCAACCTTAAGTGATAAGATCGGAATTCGGAAATCGAGACGTTACACGTAAGTTACAAATCTGTGTTACGTATAGAATAAAATAATTGTAACTTCAGAAGTCGTCACTAGTACCATGTGTAGAACTTGCTGCGGGACTGCAGTTGTCGCTTTCACTGTGCACCCCCTGCTTACATAAGGCTCTCAGACTGGACTCATGTTTGGGTCTTGCGTGAAGTGTGCTCCAGAAATTCGCCCCATACTTGAAACATAATGTAAGTACTGGAATCTTTATGGGAACAACAAAAGAGTAGGGAGTAAGAACCTAAGGTATCCAGTAGGTTCAGACATAAGGTGATGTCATAAATATTCCAACCGCTTCGATTTATTGTAAGAAAATGTGAATGCACATTAGAACAGGTTCACTTTTGAGTTCAAAATAACCTTCTCGAAGCGGGTTATATTTTAGCAAACACTTAATATTTCATGATAGATAAGGAAATAAAAATAGAGTAATAACAAAAATAGAGTAATCTATCACACCAAACCATAAAACATGCTGATGTCATGAGATGCTTCAATATATTCATGAATGTAAAGTGCACTTGGCTTTATGTGTTTCTTTCCTCAACTTGCGACTTGATCTTGCTCTTCTGTACTTGGTCCTCTGGAGGTGAATGGCCTCTCTCACCCCTGCGAAATAGCCTGCTTCTCAGGTCCGAGCTCGTACCTGTACATGAGTGACAAGTTTACTTTCCCCGATCCTCACATCGGTCTATTCCCCTTAAATATGGTCGAGGGTTGGCCTAAGTTTTAGACAGTGCCGCTCTAGCCCACGCTAGCTAGGTCTACGCCATACCTCATGTGATAGCTTAATACGTCCCTCTTGCAAGTTCTTATAATCTTTTACTATTTCTTGGATATAAGGATGCATGTGAATGCTCTATGCATTACGCATATGTCTCATATCATTCCTCAATCCTATTTGCATGAATGTTTTCATAGACATGGCATACATATAAACACATGTATCCTCATAATCATAGCATAATCATTCATAATATAAGTCCCCATAAACTCCTGCCGAAGATTCGGTAGCATAATAGATCAGGTCCGCTTCCTCGTGAATAGTGCCAGCTCTCATAGACAAACCAATCATAAGAGCATAGTTGACATAATGTTCTCATATTTTAATAGTTTGGTAAAGGTTTTGATCAAAGAAACTAGCTAAACGTAAAAATTGGAGTTCAAGCGTTTGCAAATTCTTAGAGTTTTCTTATTCTATTTTATGCCCTTGATCCAGCTTTGTTTTGTAAATTCTGTCATAAATTCATTTTAACTCCATTAGACCTGAATTTTGAATATGTTGAAGTGTTATTTGTCTAGTTTCTAATTTCTTTGGTCCCATCAAGTTTTGATATGTATAACTCAAGTTATTAAAGATTTACCTAGGCCTGTCCTGTTAGGCAGATTTAAGCCTTATAAAGTAAAAATTCAATAAAAATGGAAAACTAGATGAAACTATATGGTTTTAAAAGTAACTGAACAAATTTTCATTTGCCACAAGTTTCATCCTTTTTGAATAAGCAGAACTCAAGTTATGAGCTCTTGAAGTTGGCTAACTTAAACTACCCTGTTCTAGGCCAATTAGGACTTAGGGCAACTTTTATGAATCACTAAGAATGATAGAGATTGAATTTGAGTCTAAAATTTTTATGGAATGTTGTCCTATGTCTTAGCTTTCTAAAAAAATTTGTTGCTCTCAATTTGATAGAGTATGGGGCAACTTATGCCCTGCTCAACCTACTCTGGTCAGGTCTAGACATAGCGATTTAGGGCAAACTTCAAAAAATCATATCTCCCTCAATACTAATCCAATGACCTTATAATTTATATTTTTGGAAAGATCCAAATGTATAGTTTCAATAAAAATGTATTCATCAGGTTTTGGTGGTCGTAGGCAGAGCCGTACAATCTGCCTATACGGAGCCCATAGGGTTTTTCATTGGAATCAATTTTGTTTCACTCTTCTATTGCTTTCCTTACCCCAAGTCAATCCAAACCCAATGAATTCATGATAATCCAATCATAAGAGATCATATAAACATCAATCAGGAGAGTGACCATAATATAGTCATCAGCCATCATATCTCAAGCAACAAGGAAGATTAAGAACCTAACCTTTAGTTTGATGTAGAAATCTAGCTAGTTTTGTGTTTGGAAGACTAAGGGCTATGGAAGGCAAAGATGGAGAGAAGACGAATCAAGTTGGAAGAAAATGAAGAGAGGAAGTGGGTAGTAGAATGGCGTCCCAAATGAGGGACTTGAAGGGCATTTTTGGGGCTTTATAATGCAAGGAAGTAGTTGGTTTCAAGGCTTCCTATTGGTTGCCAATTTGGGTGGTTGCAAGGCGCCATTCTTAGTGGGTGAAATGGCTGAGTTTGTTGCCACAAATCTTAGGGTTTTTAATGTGTAATTCTATTGATTTGGTTCCAGTGGTTTAAAATACTGAATCTTTACCGATTTCTTTCAAATCGGCAAATCATGATTGAATAGTTTATAAGATTTTCTATAGGCCTATTCTAATTTTCTTTAGTCTAATCTCTCTAACTATGATCTAGTATATATATATATATGTGGGACCTCTGATTCAGGAATTTACAATTTTCTGGATCGAAGGCCGAGAGAAGTTTGGGATTCTTCTTGAACCAATCTTTTATCTTTTGAGGACTAATCCAAGAAGTATCAAATTTTGCCCACCATTTGACAAAAGCCTGTCTAAAGGGCAATAAATTTTGGTTTTCATGTTTTCCAAAAACATATCGCTAAGAGAAAATCCAAGCTAATGAAAATTTGGAATAAAAATGGAGATCTACTGGAAGGGATCTCCTGATAAATTAATCATTTTTGAAAAAGTTTGAATAACAAGAAATAAAAGAAAGCCAATAGATCTTTATTTTGCACAGCATGTAAATAGGAGTCCACCTCCTCCCCTTTTCACCACCCTTGTGATCCCTTCCACCCTTTCAGGCTCCCCGGCTCTATGGTATCAAAGCCTGAGGGGGAAGTAGGGGATTATGGTTTGAATTAATTAATATTTTATCTGGATGAACTTTATACTAATATTCTTTATGCTGATCCACTCCCTATTTTGGTTAGAAAAGAAACTTTAATAGTTCTTGATAATTTAGAAGCATGCAGTAAGCCCCGTATTGAGTGAAGGGCAGTAAGTTAGTGGCTGGGATTTAAAAAAACTATTTGAAAGTTGCTTTAAAATAGGATTAAATAAATTATCAGCAGTAGAAGAATATTAATATTCAGTTTAGCAGATAAAATATTTTATTAAATCTTATCATAATTCTTTGTTGAACCTAAAGGAACTGGTATCAGTAGGGGAATCAAAAATTAATGTTTTTCCGTTCTCTTTCTCGTTGATTTTCTACCGGCTCTTCTTCATCTTCTTCTTCCAATGATTATGAAAATGATCATTAAACAAAAAACAAGACAAACAATATCTTCAAAAAGGAAATCCGATTTGAGAATATCAACGACGAGGATCTAGGAACTTGGAAAATGCCTAGATTCTTGAAACTCAACTTTACAAAATTGAAAAGAAGACTTTTTTCTCCAAATCTGACTATATTGTTAGAACTGTAGAAGAAGTCATTCCCTTGGACGAAATAAAGAAAACTTTTCAACTTTTCTCAAACAAATCAATCAAAAAACACAAAGAAGAATTTAATTTTCTTCACATAGGGTGCGTTCAAGTCTCTCTCAAACCAACCATCAGATTACGTATGAACACCTCTGTCCTAATCTATCTTAGTGATGCTAGACATAATCAGTTTCATGATTCTCTTCTTGGAACTGTTGAAACTAGTATCTGTGCTGGGCCTATTTACTTTAATAGCTTCCTAGACCTTACTGTTAGTCTTGCTGATAGAAATATCATTGATGTACTAACTCTCAATCTTTTAATATCTGGACTTGATATGAAGTCTGGTTCCGTTCCTATAAACTTAATTTACAGGGTCCAATATAAGGTCATGAACTCTATGATCTCTAGAGTCTTCAAACCAAAACAGAACGGTGAGAGCACTCTATTCCTCACCGATACAACTAAAGCCAAGGTCACTGTGCCAAAGGCTATTCAATGGAGTGAAATAAATTTTCCTCAAAAATAGACACTTGACAGAGTTGTTCCAGCCAAACCTAAGCCTACTCCTGACTCCCAGGATATTAGGCAATATGATACTAGAATAGTTGAGTTATTCTTTGATAGAAGAAACTCATTCCACTTTGGAGCTTCTTCCATATCTGAGGCTTTTGAGGATTTTAAGACATCTGCTTTGGCTATGTCTAGAAAATCCTTCTCTACGGCCTCACAAATTGAAATTCTAAATATCCGACTTCGAGGGTTGGATATGTCTTCTGATCTTCCTAGACCTGTTTATCAAAAGGAAGACGAAGACCAAAAATCAATTCAATCTCCAACCTATTCCTCTATGAATGAACCTTATGATGTCTAAGTTCACCATAGATAAAGAAGCCCTTAAGAAAAACTTTTACTCTGAGGATTTGGCCCCTCAAAGAAATTGGTTTTTTCAAAATTATTAGGGTAAAAACAAGAATGACATTCAAGAAAATTTTTATGATTTTCTTAACAGGGTCAAACAAAATATATTCTTCTTTAACTGGTTTCATACTTACTCTGTTAAAAATAAGGTTGATTACCCTTGGAAAACAGAATTAAGTGAAAAAACTTTAGATGTCCTTTGGCATCTCAAAAACAATGAAACTGCTCAATCTAAACTACCTCCAAACACAAAATTTCAACTCCCAGGCATCCAAGATGATAACGGAAAACCATTCATGGCTTCTCCTTTCAAAACCAGGAAAGAAGATGAGGCCTTAAATCCTAGAGACATCAAAAGTCTCATGGAACAATCAAATTATATAAACAAATATCTTCAGACTTTAGATCAAAAGATTTTGACAAAAAAATATTCTCAGGTCAAAATTAAGTCTTCTTCTCAAGTTGTCTCAAAAACTTTTGAAGTTAAACATTTTTTCAAACCATTTAAAGCTAATAAGGCGCTTAGTCTTCAACCCAAAGCTGTTTCTTCTCAAGAAGAATTTTTAAACAAAATCAATGAAAAATTCAAACTTTTGGAAACTATTGTTCCTGATACTCCACTCCAAGGGACTTCTAGATCAAGAATCATTAGTGCTCTTGAAAAAACAAATGAATTTTTGGAAAATTCTGAAGATCAAAAAATTGAGCAGGTTACTGCTCAAAATTGGAAAAAACCTTCAAAACTTTATTACCAAAGCGCTACTCCTCCAGATTTATTACTTGAAGAGAAATCTTTGAGTATTAAGTCTTTTAGCACTAATAACATCTATGAATGGAACATAGATGGTCAAATTGAATACCAGGTTATGAATACTTTGCAACATATGACTATGGTTACAACTGCTTATTCTACAACCCTTAAATTGTTCGGAGGAAACAATTGTTGAAATTCTGGTTGCTGGCTTTTCTGGTCAGTTGAAAGGTTGGTGGGATAATTATCTTACTGACTCTGAAAAATAAAAAATTCTTTATGCAATTAAAACAGAACCTGATGAAACACAAATCACCAGTAATGGGGACCTTATCGCTGATGCTATTAATACTTTAATTTTTACAATTGTTCAGCATTTTATTGGTGATCCTACCCTTTGAAAGGATAGATCAGTTGAATTATTGTCCAATCTCAAGTGTAAAACACTTGGAAACTTCCGCTGGTATAGGGATACTTTCCTTACCAGTGTCTTCACTAGAGAAAATAGTCAACAACCTTTCTGGAAAGAAACATTTTTGGTTGGTCTTCCAAAATCACTTGGAGATAAGGTTAGGGAGAAAATTCGTAACCAGTCTCCTGACGGAAACATACACTATGAGTAGTTAAGTTATGATCAACTTATTGCTTATATTCAAAAAGTAGCCTTAAAAATCTGCCAAGATGATAAGATTCAAAATCAGTTGGTCAAAGAAAAAACTCTGAATAGGAGGGAAATGGGCACTTTTTGCGAACAATTTGGTTTGCCTTGCCCAAAAAAGAGGTCCAAACCCAAAGATAAACATAAGCCTCCTCCTAGGCCCAAACCACCCAAAAAAGTTAAACCTCCAACGAGGAAACCCAAAACTCACCCACAGCCAAACTACACTGGCAAGCCTATTACATGTTTCAAATGTGATAAAGCAGGCCATATAGCTAGGAACTATAGGCTTAAAGAAAAAATAAAGGCTCTAAATCTTGAGCCCAACATCGAGGAACAGATTAATAATCTCCTTGTTGAAAGTTCTAAAGAGGAACATGAAACGTCCTCTGAAGAATCTGTTGTGCCAGATGATAATGAAGTAGTATCTTTAGAAGATACTACTGAAGAATCATCTATAAACGTTCTTACTAGAGAACAAGAGCTTATTTTTGAAGCCATAAATGCTATTCCTGATCCGGATGAAAAGAGAATTTATCTCAACAAACTCAAAGCTACTTTAGAGGCTAGTTTTTCTAAAGTCAAACCTTCAATTCAGGCTAATAAATTTAGTCTAAGTGAAACCCTTAAAAGGCTTGAGAAAAAATCTATAAAACCTGTTACTATTTGTAATGTCCCCCCGATTTTCGACCTCCGACCTAATTAGTAAAATGTTAAAATTCCCGACCTCTGACTTCATCTCCAAGTCTCAAATGGACTGGCTATGATTTTCTGATTTCTGACATACACGAGTTCTGACCTTAGGCTTGATTTAGAATGGACACGAAATACGACATCCAAGTTGATCTCTGAATTGGTTTCCAAGTTCGACCAAAATTTACACTTTCCGATCTCCGAATTTATTCCCAAGAGCCTTTTATTTCTATCGATGTTCCCGAGTTTGCCTATAGCAGACTTCCGTGATTAAATTTAGAGTCCCGAGATTCTATAAGTTCCAATTTCCTGGTACATAAGATTGATGTTTTGATTTCCGATCTCTGGTGTTATGCTTTCAATCGATTCAAGTTAACGTAACGTCCTCGACTTCCAGGTTTAAGTATTTTGGTTTCATATTCTTGTCCTTGACTTTCGATTTTAAGATGATTGGGTACTGTATGATTTCCGACATCCGACTTTGATTTCAAGTTTCGAATAAACAGACAATATTTCCGAGTTTTGACTTTAAGTATAGTACGAGTTCCGATCTCATATACAATGAAGCGAGTTCCACTTTCTAGGCAACGTGGAGAATGATTTTTCCACAAAAGAGGGAGACATGGCTGAACTTCACTCACAAAATTTCAGCCAATCAAAACTCACAAAGCCAACTACCACCTCAAGCTTATATGACTCATTTCTTTCCTTCCTTCAGCCCCATTTCTGTGCTGCCTTCTCCCCCCTTTCAGTTTTCTTCTTCTCTTCTCCACTCACCCAACTCCGTCCAATCTTCAAGCTCAATCAAGTTTCATTGATTCAAACTCCAAACTCAAGCCTAATCACATAACAAGAGGTAGAGGTTCAATATAGTTCTTGTTATTCTGATTGTGGATGGTTGCTTTTGATTTTATTTCCTTACTTCTTAATGTAATTAGTGAATGAAAATGATAATCTTTGGCTGGTTGTTGGCTGTTTTGTGTTTAAAATTGATTAAGGAATAGGAAAGGGTGAGGAGAGGAAGACCAATTTTCTTCGGCAGTTCGTACGGCGGAGTGTACGGCTCCGCCTACAGCCGGTTAAATCTAATGAGACTATTTTTCTATGAAACTAGACGTTCAGGGATTTCCATACATATATCATTTAAGGCCGTTGGATTAATATTGAGAGAGATATGAATTTTTGAAGTTTGACCTAGGAATCAGGACATTCACCCGGGCAGTGTGAGTTGAAAAGGGTGTAACTCACCCTACACAACTCCAAATTGAGTGAGACCAACTTTGTTAGAAAGCTTATACATAGGAGAACATCCTACAGAGAAATTATGAGTTTGTTACTATTCCCTTTGCTCCCAGTAATTTGAATAAGTTGCCCTATGTCCAAACCAGGCCAAAATAGGGCAGTTCAGGAAGGTCAAATTTTGGGGCGTATAATCGAGCCCTACTAAGGCAAATGGAATGAAACTTTTTGCAAATGAAAGGTTGTCCTGTAAGCTTTAATATGAGACCAATTTCATATGATTTGAATCAGTTTTCGATTTTTAGTGAATTTTTACTTTTAAGTGTGTAATTCTGGCCAACTGCAGGGCAGGCCGGGATAAAACCTAAATAACTTGAGTTATATTTATTAAAATTAGATGGGACGAAAGAGGTTAGAAAATAGACACATAACACTTTAACATATCCAAAATTCATGTGCAGATGAGTTAAATAGAAATTTTGGCTTGAGTTACAAAAATCGGGTTGAATGATTATGTTGAGGCAGTAACTCTGTCCTAATGTAACTAATGCTCTTATGAGTTCAATGTTTGAAGTATTAATGAAATGTTATGTCTTCTATGATAAATTGGTGTTTTGAGTACTAGCACTATTCATGAGAAAGCGGACACGTTCCGTTATGCTACCGAAATTTCAGTAAAGTATATGCATGAGTTATGATATACATGTAGATACATGTGCATTTTCAAGAAAGTTATGAAAGTCATGTTATGATGATCCTAAAGATTATGTTATGATGAAAGTTCCATGATACTTGGGCTAGCCCCATAATAAAGTTAAGGGGAATAGATTGGTGGGGAGATCGGGGAAAGCAAACTCGGCATTCCTGTATAGGAACGAGCTCGATCCTGAAAAGCAGACTATTACCCAGGAGTTTAAAGTGGCCAAGAACTCCCAGGGGACCAAGTAATGGAAAAGTTTATGAAGAAAGGTTCAAGAATAAGTTTTGCATGATTACATTAAATGCATGATTACATTGAATGGTCATTACAAGTTATTTACAGTTTGTCTATTATATTCACTTACTGCCGTATGTTCATTTATTCTGCTCATTATTCTATGTATTACTGTTAGTAGTTTATTTTGTTTCTTATGCTGTCTTAAGTAAAACTGAACCTTACCTCAGACCAGATGTTTTCTTAAACTTAGAATATGGATAGTTCAGTTTGATCCCATGTTTTTATAATTAAATAAAAATCGAGGCAACTGAGAATGAATGTGACGTCAGCTAAACACCGTACGTGAGCCTTACTGAGAATTTCTTCAAATTCTCAGCTCGTTTTACATCTCTGCATCATTCTCAGACGCTGACGATGGACTCGACAGCCACTCTCTTTATTGAGGTTCCAGACCTGCAGCTCCACCATGATCCCGCAGTGGGTTCACTATATATAGCCGGCTCCTATCACTTCCGTCTTTACCTTTTTAGTGATAGGAACTTTGCCATTCCCTTATTCCATCCTGCTTTTGATCCTGCTGCCCCTTACTTTGCGGTCTCACTGCACGTGGCACACCCTCTACCAGCACCTCCCGCACCCGTAGCACCTGCTAATCCTGTGCCAGAGTCACCTCCGTAGGTGGTACTAGATGTACCGCTCAGTTTTGAGAGTGACCCTTCTGAGGCCACTAGCTCATCACCCTCCTCATCCTCGAGACCCAGTGCCGACTACTCTCCAGCCGGGCCTAGCATGGCCAACGGCTATCTGATTGAGTAGGTCAGCCGCGGATGGCGTTGTACAGCATGACTCTCTTTTGACAGTATGCAGTTTTGGGTCATAGACTTAGTAGTAGGTTTAGCAGTAGGTTGAAATGTTCTCTGAGGACCCCATAGGATCGTTTTGACTGATACGGGCCTTATGTCTTTTTGGTACATCGGGCCCACTTATGTATCTTGTTTTGAAACTTGTACATAAACTGAAGCAATGACTTTCTATATATATACACATATACAGTTGATGACATATATGTTATTTGTTCTTATCTTTTCTGTTGTGATATATTAAACTCTGTCATGTTCATTATATACAATGCTCCGTTTCTTTTGTTAACAAAAAAAAAAAAAAAAGTGATATGGAAAAGTAAATGTAAGCAGAGTATTAACACGATAACACAATCTGCTTAATTTCATACTATGACTTAAGCATAATATTAAATTAGTAGGGTGTTACACTATTCATGAGATTCAGAATCTCAAAATTAAGGACAAAACTCTTAAAGATAAATAAGATTCTCAGCAAGAAATCATTGATGCCCTGTTAAATAATCAAAAGATTGATGCTGTCTCTGATGATAGTGGTTCTCAAAATCCTCCAAATGATGATGAATTTCTTGGATTGATTAACATGTTAAAAATCCAAAAATTTTACATCAACATCAAAATAGGAATAAAAGATTTTATTCTTGAAACTGTTAGATTATTCGATACTAGTGCAGATTCAAATTGCATACAGGAAGGACTTATTTCGACAAAATATTTTGAAAAAACTTCTGAACAACTAGCACTGCTAGTGGTTCAAAATGAACGCAATATCAGTTAAACACCATATGCGAACCCTACTGAGAATTTCTTTAAATTCTCACCTCGTTTTGCATTTCCGCCTCATTCTCAGACGTGGACGATAGACTCAATGGCTACCCTCTTCATTGAGATTCCAGACTTGTAGCTCTACCACGAACCCGCAGTGGGCTCACTGAACATAGCTGGCTCCTGCCATTTCTGTCTTTACCTTTTCAGCAATAGGAGTTTTGCTGTTTCTTTATTTTACCCGCTTTTGAACCCATATATATATATATATATATATAAACATAAACGGAAGCATTGGCTTCTAACTCACATATGTATGTATACAACTAATGGTATACTATCTGTTTTCTTTTCTATAGTGCTTTTGTTCAATTCTGTTACGTTCTACAATACTGATCATGTTTATTTTATACAGCACGCCATTTCGTAGATATTTTTGTCATATATATATGCATATGTCAAAGAAAAAGAAAACATAATATAATGAATACAGCTATAAACGAAGAACTAAAATGGTAATGCAACCTATCTAATTTCATGCTATGACTTAAGCATAACATAAGTTGGTAGGGTGTTACATTTTTGGTATCAGAGCCTGGTTCGTCCTAGCTTAAGGCCTGAGGATTGGACTGACTATGCTTCGCGTATATTCTATAATTTTAGCTAATAACATGCACTAGATCTTGCCTGTACGGTCGAGATATAGATGTGTATGTGTATGAGGTGCCTCACCGTATGAGCTGTTATTTACTGGCATATTGGACTTAGTGTTGAGCCTGATCAACTCAATAACTTTTGTTTTGTGTGCTCAGGACTTAATGGCTTTCGGAAGGCGAGGTAGACCATGCGCAAAACCTGCTCAAGAGGACCCCGCTAACCTTATGGACACAGTATGAGAAATGGCTCATGCGATGTGGGAACAGGCAGCAGCAGCTCACCAGATGATGGATCAACTAGGCAGGCGACTTGAGGCAAGCTATGGAGGAAACCCACATGGCCCAGAAGCTAATTTGGACTATCTTAAGTTCGCTAAGCTTAGGAAGGCAAATCCGCCTAGCTTTTGAGGGGCGTATGACCCTGATAAAGCCGATGAATGGATCAAAGTCATGGAGAAGATTTTCTCTGTCCTAGATTGCTCGGATCATGAAAAGGTGACCTTTGCCACCTACATGCTCGAGGCAGATGCCGATTTTTGGTGGAACGGCGTATGAAGACTATTTGAAGAATCTCAAACAGCAGTCACTTGGATGGTGTTTAGAGATATGTTTTACAAAAAGTACTTTCCTGCCTCTATTTGAAATACCAAGGAACTCGAATTTATGCGGATGCGCCAGGGAAACCGGACGATATCCGAATATATTGCCAAGTTTGAAGAGCTGTGCAAATTTTCTACAATTTATCAGAGGAACCCAGATGAAGCCTGGAAGTGCGTCAAGTTCGAAGGAGGGTTACGGGAAAATATTCTTACTGCAATAGGGCTAATGGAGATTAGAGATTTCCCCACGTTAGTGAATAAATACCGACTTGTGGAAGATTGCAATTTGAAACTAGCTGCAGCTAAGGCATCTGGTGGTGGTTTCAGGAAGGGATTGGCCCCGCAGGGCTCAAGATTCAAGCCCAACTTACAACAGCAAAGGAGATTCCCGCCGACAAGTAGTAAAGGCAAGCAGGCTCAGAGGCCTCTTCCAAATCCAACTTGCATGAAGTGCGGTAAGAATCATGGCGATCGGCCATGTTTGGCAAGCCAAAATGTCTGCTATGGGTGTGGCAAGCCAGGCCACAAAATTTATGAGTGTCTGACCAGAAATCTACCACAGCCGTCTCGATCTCAACGTCAAGGACGGGTTTTTACAATAAATGTAGAGGAAGCTGACAAGTCCGAGGGACTAATCCAAGGTACTTGTGAAGTGGACGGTGAGACTCTAACTGTACTTTATGATTCGGGTGCCTCCCACTCATTTATTTCTCATGATTGTGTGGTTGTTTTGCGATTATCAATTTCTGAATTGCCTTATGATCTACTGGTTTCTACTCCTACCAATGAACCTGTTAAAACTAGTCAAATTTGCATCAATGTTTCTCTTTAAATTGAGGGTAGAACCTTTGCAGCCAATTTGATTTGCCTCCCTCTCTCTGGACTTGATATAATTCTGGGCATGGAGTGGCTTTCTGTTAATCGAGTCATGCTCAATTGCTCCAATAAGACGCTGCTATTCCCCTCTGTCTCATCTTCTGAATCCCAAGCCTCAACACTCCTCTGTTTGAACTCTTCATTAGTAAACTATAGTGGGTCGAAGAGTCAAGGATACATCCTCTTGTCAGCTAATGTGACGGAAGTTGAGCAAAAACTAGAGGAGATCCCAGTTGTTAAGGAATATCCTGATGTTTTTCCAAAAGATATTCCTGAATTTCCTCCTGAGAGAGAAATTGAGTTCACTATCGAATTAGTTCCAGGTGCAGGACCAATATCTATAGCTCCGTATCGAATGTCACATTTGGAGCTGACAAAACTAAAGAGACAGATGGAGGAGCTTTTGGAAAAAAGATTCATACGGCCAAGCGTGTTGCCTTGGGGAGCTCTAGTCTTGTTGATCAAGAAGAAAGATAGGAGCATGCACCTATGCGTGGATTATAGACAGTTGAATAAAGTGACGATTAAAAATAAATATCCACTGCCAAGGATTGATGATCTCATGGACCAACTACAAGGTGCAATGGTATTTTCCAAGATCGACTTACATTCCGAATATCATCAAATTCGAGTCCAGGAACAAGATATCCCTAAGACAGCCTTTTGAACTCATTACGGACATTATGAGTACACTATAATATCGTTCGAACTGACCAACGCACCAGCAGTATTCATGGATTACATGAATCAAATATTCTACCCATATTTGGACAAGTTTGTAGTGGTGTTCATTGACAACATACTTGTCTACTCAAAGACGGAGCAAGAGCATACAGAACATTTGCGTTTGGTTCTGCAAATTTTAAGAAAAAAGAAACTCTATACTAAGTTATCCAAATGTGAATTTTGGATGAAAGAAGTGAAATTTCTCGGCTATGTAGTATCCTATGAAGAAATCTCCGTAGACCCCAGCAAAGTAGAAGCAGTAATAAATTGGGAAAGGCCGACCACAGTCACTGAAGTTAGGAGTTTTCTGAGCTTAGCTGGATATTACAGGCGATTCGTTAAGGATTTCTCTCGTATAGCCTTGCTCTTGACCAAGCTAACCAGGAAGGATGCTCTATTTGAATGGATGCCGGAGTGCAAACAGAGTTTTCAAGACTTGAAGAGAAGATTGACTACGACCCCGATATTAGCCTTGCCAGACTCTCGTGGACCATTTGAAGTCTATTGTGATGCGTCCAAACAAGGATTAGGGTGCGTGTTGATGCAAACCGGAAACGTAGTCGCTTATGCCTCCCGATAATTAAAGCCACATGAAAGGAATTACCCTACACACGATCTCGAATTAGCAGCAGTAGTATTTGCCTTAAAGATATGGAGACATCACCTGTATGGTGTAAGGTTCGAGGTCTTTTCTGATCATAAGAGTTTGAAGTACCTCTTTGATTAGAAGGAATTAAATATGAGGCAGCGGAGGTGGATGGAACTTCTTAAGGACTACGAATTTGAATTAAAATACCACGTAGGTAAGGCAAACATTGTGGCAGATGCTTTAAGCAGGAAATCATTGACCAAAGCTTGGATGATGATTAAAGAGACAGAGCTTATTGAAAGCTTCCGAAATCTTAATTTGGAAATCTTTATGACTCCCAAGACCCTTCAACTACATCAAATTAAGATAGCCAGTAGCTTTAAGGAACAGATTCGGCAAGCACAATAGCAGGACGCTAATTTTCAACATACAACTCATCTTGTGCAATCAGGGAAATTGATGAATTTTGCTCAAGATAAAGAGGGCATTTGGCGGTGTCGTGATAGGGTGTGTGTACCCGAGGGAAATGATCGCCGGAGGAGAATCTTGGAGGAAGCACATAAGGGTGAATTTACTGTATATCCCGGCATTACCAAAATGTATCAAGACCTCAAGAAGATGTTTTGGTGGCCAGGCATGAAGTCAGACGTGGCAAGCTTCGTGAGAAAGTGCTTGACCTGTCAGAAAGTGAAAGCGGAACATCAAAAACCCTCTGGTATATTGCAGCCCTCGAAAATCCCTGAGTGGAAGTGGGAGAGTATCTCTATAGATTTTGTAATGGGATTACCAAGAACGCCAACAGGATATGATGCCATATGGGTTATTGTGGATAGATTAACCAAATCTGCTCACTTTTTACCCATTTGAGCAAATTATCCGTTGGAAAAATTAGCTCAACTGTATATTCAAGAGATTATCAGGCTGCATGGGACCCCTTCAACCATCGTCTCCGATCGGGATCCAAGGTTTACTTCACGATTTTGGGGAGCCTTACAAAAGGCATTTGGTGCTAAGTTGTGCTTGAGCACTGCATATCATCCGCAAACAGATGGTCAAACAGAAAGGACAATTCAAACCTTAGAAGATATGTTACGAGCTTATATAATGGAGCAACGTGGGAATTGGGATCGATACTTACCGCTAGCCGAATTCGCATACAACAAATAGCTATCACGCCAGCATCAGCATGGCTCCTTATGAAGCATTGTACGGACGAAAGTGCCAATCTCCCCTGTGTTGGTATGAAACAGGAGAATCAACTCTATTGGGGCCTGAGTTAGTTGAGCAGACCACTGAGCAGATCAAAAGAATTCGAAGTAAGATGCTTGCTACTCAAAGTCGTCAGAAAAGTTATGTGGATACCAAGAGGAAACCTCTAGAATTTTATGAAGGAGACCACGTATTTCTGAAGGTTACATCCACGACCGGGATAGGTAGAGCCATTAAGGTCAAGAAGCTAAATCCTCGCTTTATTGGTCCCTTCCAAATCTTGAAGCGAATCGGATCAGTTGCGTACCGAATCGCTTTACCTCCACATTTGTCAAACCTTCATGACATTTTTCATGTTTCTCAACTTAGAAAGTATCACCCTGACTCTACACACCTTTTAGAACCCGAATCAATACAATTAAAGGAAGACTTGACTTTTCATGTACAGCCAGCATGGATTGTAGATAGAAGCAGCAGACAACTTCGAAACAAAATCGTACAATTAGTGAAGGTAGCATGGGGAAAATAAGATACTGAAGACTACACTTGGGAACTGGAATCATACATGAGGAAAGAGTATCCTGGATTATTCTCAAATACTAAATTTTGAGGACAAAATTTTTTTTTAAAAGGGTGGTAATGTAACGTTCGCGAACTTCGACCTCCGACCTCCAGCGAAATGGTTGGATTCCCGACCTACGACTTCCGACTTCATCCCTAAGGCTCCAATGGACTGGTTATATTTTCTGATTTCCTGGTACATAAGATTAATATTTTGATTCCCGATCTCCGGTGTTATGCTTAGAATTGATTCAAGTTCACATAATCTCCCCGACTTCTGGGTTTAAGTGTTTAGTTTCACATTCTTGTCCTTGACTTTAATTTTAAGGTGATTGGGTGCTGTAAGATTTCCGACATCCGACTTTGCTTTCAAGTTTCGAATAATCCAGACAATATTTCCGAGTTCCGATTTCATCTCCAAATTTCAAATAGATTTGGATGAGTTCCAACTTTAAGGAGAGTGCGAGTTCTGATGTCATTTTCAGATACAATGGAAGCGAGTTCCACTTTTTAGGCGACGTGGAGAGCAATTTTGTCACAAATAAGGGAGATATGGCTGAACTTTACCCACAAAATTTCAACCAATCAAAACTCACAAAGCCAACTACCACCTCAAGCTTATATAACTCATTTCTTTCTCTCCTTCAGCCCCATTTCTATGCTGCCTTCTCCCTTGTTCAGCTCTCTTTTTCTCTTCTCCACTCACCCAACTCCACCCAACCTTCAAGTTCAACCAAGTTCTATTTCCAAACTCAAGCCTAATCACATAACAAGAGGTAGAGGTTTAATTCTTGTCTTGATTTTTTGATCTTGGATGGCTGGTGGTGGTTTATTTTCTCAATTTTTGATGTATTGATTGAATGATTATGATAATATATGGATGGTTTATTGGCTGTTTGTGAGATTAAATTCGAATTGGAAGCAAGAAAGGATGAAATTAGGAAGAGTTGAGGGGCTGGAGAACCAAAAACCCTCGACAGTCCGTACGGTGGAGTGTACGGCTCTGCCTACAGCCAGTTAAATCTAATGAGACTATTTTTCTATGAAACTAGATATTTAGGGCTTTCTATACATATATCATATAAGGTCATTGGATTAATATTGAGAGAGATATGAATTATTGAAGTTTGACCTAGGAATCAAGACATTAACCCGGGCAGTGTGAGTTGAAAAGGGTGTAACTCACCATACACAACTCCAAATTGAGTGAAACTAACTTTGTTAGAAAGCTTATACATAGGATAAAATCCTACAAAGAAATTTTGAGTTTGTTACTATCCCCTTTGTTCCTAGTGATATGAAGAAGTTGCCCTATGTCCAAACCAAGCCAAAATAAAGCAGTTCAGGAAGGTTAAATTTCGGGCATATAACTTGAGCCCTACTAAGTCAAATGGAACGAAACTTTTTGTAAATGAAAGGTTGTCCTGTTAGCTTTAATATGAGACCAATCTCGTATGATTTGAGCTAGTTTTCAATTTTTAGTAGATTTTTACTTTTAGGTGTGCAATTCTGGCCAGCCACAGAGTAGGCTGGGATAAAACTTAAATAACTTGAGTTATAGTTATCAAAATTAGATGGGACCAAAGAGGTTAGAATGTAACACCCTAATAAACCCATACTATGCTTAAGTCGTATTACAGCATTTTATTAGTTATTACTTATGCTCGTAGAAAACTAAACTTCACTTGAAATTAATTTACGCGGAAAATATAGTAAAATTTTTTTTTTGAAATACGTCGTCACTTTTGGAAAGTAAAGCCTTGCGCGAGAAGATAGCAATAAACGAGCGTATCGCAAAGATTTCAGTATAAATTAAAGAAACCGGGGATAAATCAAGATACCATGCATTCAAATTACTACAACAACCACATAAATATAATTAGTCTCATAATATCCAACAAATACATAAAAAGGGAACTCATGGTCATGCCATGGCCCCAAAAGATCAAAGGTACACAAGTCTGACAAGGTCCAATACAAAATGAAATACAAAAGATAAGGAGCAATAATGGAATAAGCCCACGTAGACATAGGCTAGCTTCTCTGCCCCTTCCACGCCCTTTAATCGGATGGACTCAGGTTCTCGAGTGCCTGGTCCCCCTCGCTCCTCGGCCTCGGGGAACATGAGGAGTGCGGATGATGCGAGGGTGCTTGCTGATCACCTCAACGCGACGGATGCGACGACCAGGAGTATAGTTGGCGACCGAAGAACATTCCTCAGAGGGATCTTCCTCAGACGCGGCAGGGTGATACTCGGGGAGCAGCGGCGAAGTGGCCCTAGGAGTGGCCGTCGAACTCACATCTATCATAGGGATCTCCGGCGGTGGCACGGGCTCGGCTGCAGGTAGACCCGGAGACATTAGCTTTATCTCGATTTCTGGCAATAGCTCAGGCGGGAAATCCCAAGGACCTAGCTGCGATCCAAGGTGAGCCGATGAAACGTCTCACCGGGCGGGACTTCGGCTCCTCTTGCTCAAAAATTCGACCCAGATAGAAATATGCGGACTCTTTGTGGTGGTCGTGGCCACAATAGCATGAGTATCCCCATCGTAGGCCCACTCATGGTGGGGAGGGTCCACGCTCCACTCCACGGGGTGAGCCATGAGTATCTGGTGACAAGACGGAAAAAAAAACAACTAGGGTGAGAAATAAGATTTCTCAGTAGGACTCGACCCTGACACATAAGTGTCATCGTCATCGTCCCAGCCACTTCGGTTTTATAAATGAAAACAGTGAGCATTCAATAAGTTCAATTCTTAGGTTTTCGAAAATATCAATGCCCGAAGTGGTTTCCATTTTAAGTATGTATTTCTCATATGCTAACATCATGGTATACATAGGAACGTGTATGACAATTTGTATCATGCATGCACATCTTATGAGTTTCATTCTCTACTTGGGTCGGACCGAGGTCCCTTTCTTTTCTTAGCTTGACTTTCTCTTAAGTCCTTTTCTTTTCACCCACTAAACATAAGTGGTAATGAGCTCATACCGTAGCCGTCGCCACCATAACATTTCGGTACTTACACTAGCTGGGTCATGCCATGCCTCATGTAAGCCCTATCCCCTATACTCACACTAGCTGGGTCATGCCATGCCTCATGTGAGTCGTGGTTGAGGGGAAACTTAAATTAGGTCACCTTCCCTTTTGAAGGATCACTTACTTGAATTAAATTTCTTCTTATTAAAGCTTATGATGCAAAATATTTCTAAGTCCATAATTTTTACAAAATTTCTAAGAAGATAACTAGGCCAGAAAGCTTCCTAAAATTTTGCCAAACAGAGAAACCAATATCATATAACATTAAGCATCATGTCATCAACATATCATGTTCATATCGTCATCATATCATTATCATAATCATCATCATCATATCATATCATCATAGCATCATGCTTGCACATAAACATAGGCATATTCTCAAGTAATATTTTATGAACTTAGCTTAATAAATTTGATGCAAGCTTTTAATTGAGATTGTCTCTTGTGTAAACTTCTTTTATTGGGCATAGTGCCAATTTCATCTATTATCCTTTTTGACACTTTTAAGTTGAATTATAAAGGTTTTTCCAATGCTTAATGTAGGGGTATTAATGTTTTAGAGCTTATTCCTCCTTATTCTTTAACTTTTACCATAACCAGTTTTTACTTTTACAGTGGGGCAGTAACTTTGAAAATTTACCATAATTTGATATTTTACTCTTTTGTTTCGAATTTTTGTGTGGATATACTTCTCTGAGTCTATTTTTAAACAAAATAAGCCCCACTTAAAAATTCATTTTGTAGCTTGAGTTATGCACATTTTATTCTGACTGTTCAGACTTGAAAGTTCAACTCGGGTAAGTGGCTTGTCCACTTCACTGGGAGTTCCTCACATGGAATCTGACAAAACTGTTTTATGGGAGTGTTCTTCTATGTCCTAGCTTTCTAAAAAACTTAGTCCCACTCAAAAATGTTATGTATAACTTGAGTTATGCATGTTTTATTACCCACTGCCCGGACAGAAACCCATCCAGGAACAGCAAACTTTGAAAATTTATATCTCTCTTGTTTTAAGGCAAATCTCACATATTTTACATGTATGAAAATCTCTTTGAGTCTATTTTCACAGAAAATTAGTTTCATTGCATTTTGAGTTTTTTGGAGTGAGTTATACTGTACGCTTTATAGACTGCCAGAATTCCCGATTTACTAGTTTCTATGTTTTACATGTTAAACTTATGGAGATGTTGTTATACCACTTCAAATCACCATTTTTATATTTTATCTCACCATCATATTCAATATTTTAGTTATCAAATCAGTACTTTAAAACAAAATAAAGCAAGATACATAAAACCATCATGCCACATATTCTCACTTCAAGGCAACATTTTTCAACAAGATAGGAAAACTCATAGAACAAGAAATGGTCATGAGACCTTGAAACAAGTCCTAAAACCACCTAGCTATGAAGAGCTTAGGAGTTCTAGAGCTTGAAAAATACATGAAAAAGAGAAGGTTAGAGTCACTACCAAATGTGTTTCTCTTGAAAGCTTGAAGGATGAAGATGATTGGAGATGGCCTCCTTCTCCTTGAGCTTGATATTGGGGCTTGTGTATGAGTGGCTTTGTTTCTCCAAGGACCAAAATGGTAGTCCTTGAAGGGATTGTGAGTGTGGTGATGGAGATGAGGTAGGAAGTAGTAAGAAGGTTGGAAGAAGAATAAGAAAGATGGGGAGAACAAAAGAGTAGGATGAGACTTGGAGAGAGGAGAGAGCTTTTTGGTGTTTTATTGAGAAAATGAAATGAGGGGAGAGATAGGGGGCTGAAGTAGCGCAAAAATGAGGGAGAAGAATGATGTGATTTTGCTTCTTACAACAAGCAAGATAGTGGAAAAACCTTGGGGCAAAAGAGGGAGTTGTGTTTCCTTTGAGTCTTGGCACTTGGGTAAAGGCTTGTAGTGTTTCTTTTCAAGTGGTTAAAAGCACGATCTATCCTAGGATTGGCATTGGATGATTGTGATGACTCCAAGTGTCACAATCTTGATGGAGGAGAGTAGATCTTTTGTCATGACTCAAGGAATCTACTAACATGGACTCTTGATCTTGTGGTGTATGATGAGAAAGCAAATGGATGGTTGGATATGGCTCTTGTTTTGACCAAACTTTCAAATAATAATTAAAGGGAAGTTTCTAAATTTTTACAATTGTTATAATTATCTAAATGCTAATTAATTCAATTGGTTTAAATTACACATTAGCACATTTTAATTGAGAAGGATTTTCCTCATTAATTTTGTAAGAAGATGTGAGGGTTAATGTGATTAAGATGTGATACTTATATGCTCCTAGTTAATAAGGTTAGATCACCTTGATTTTTTGTTCTAAATCATGGATTAATAAGGATTGGGCAATTAGGCTTTTAATTGTAACTTTTAATGCATTATGTCTTAATTGTTGACTTGCCTTTAATTTACTAAGCCCTTGCTCTCGAGATTAGCCGATTAGTTCTTAATTAATTGCTAACCTCTCTAATTAGCCGGAGACACCGAGCTAATTAGCTTAGATAAAAATGGGGATGTTACATAGAAAATAGACACATAACACTTTAACATATTCAAAATTGAGGTCCAGATGAGTGAAGTAGAGATTATGGCCTGATTTACAAAAATCGGGTTGAATGCAAGTATTGAGACAGCAACCATGTTTTAATTTCAATAATTGTGCCATGAATTGATGTTTGAAATATGAATGAACTAAGTTGATTCCTATGAGAAATTGGCTTTGAGTACTCACACTATTCATGGGGAAGCGGATACGTTCCGTTATGCGGCCGAAATTTCGGTAAAGTATATGCATGAGTTATGATATACATGTAGATGCATATGTATTTTCAAGAAAGCTATGAAAGTCATGTTATGAGGAACCTAAAGATTATATTATGATGAAAGTTCCATGATACTTGGGCCAGCTCTGGAATAAAGTTAAGGGGAATAGATCGGTGGGGAGGTCGGGGAAAGCAAAGCCGGCATTCCTGTATAGGAACGAGCTCGATCCTGAAAAGTAGACTATTACCTAGGAGTCTAAAGTGGCCAAGAACTCCCAGGGGACCAAGTAATGGAAAAGTTTATGAGGAATGGAAAAGTTTATAAAGGAAAATTCAAGAATAAGTTTTGCATGATTACATTAAATGCATGGTTACATTGAACAGTCATTACAAGTTATTTATGGTTTGTCTGTTATATTTATTTACTGCCGTATGTGCATTTATTCTGCTCATTATTTTGTGTATTACTGTTAGTTGCTTACTCTGCTTCTTATGCTGTCTTAAGTAATACTGAACCTTGCCTTAGACTAGACGTTTTCTTAAACTTATTGAATATGAATAGTTTAGTTTGATCCCATGTTTTTATAATTAAATAAAAATCGAGGCAACTGAGAATGAACGCGACGTCAGTTAAACACCATACGCGAACCCTATTGAAAATTTCTTCAAATTCTCACCTCGTTTTGCATTTCTACCTCATTCTCAGACATGGACGATGGACTCGATGGCTACCCTCTTCATTGAGATTCCAGACTTGCAGCTCCACCACGACCTCGCAGTGGACTCACTATACATAGCTGGCTCCTGCCATTTCTATCTCTACCTTTTCAGCAATAGGAGTTTTGCTGTTTCTTTATTTTACCCGCTTTTGAACCCATATATATATATATATATATATATATATAAACGGAAGCGTTGGCTTCTAACTCACATATGTATGTATACAACTAATGGTATACTATCTGTTTTCTTTTCTGTAGTGCTTTTGTTCAATTCTGTTACGTTCTGCAATACTGATCATGTTTATTTTATACAGCACGCCATTTTGTAGGTATTTTCATCATATATATATACATATGTCTAAGAAAAAGAAAACATAATATAATGAATACAGCTATAAACGAAGAACTAAAACGGTAACGTAACCTATCCAATTTCATGCTATGACTTAAGCATAACATAAATTGGTAGGGTGTTACAACATGCATGTAAAATTAGCCATAAACCTTCATCATCACTCCACATAACATCAATATCACAGGTTACACCAGACCCCCATACAGCCCCAAACCTAAGAAAGTAAGAAGAGAAGTAGGGTTTCCTACCTTCTCTAGTTGAAATCTAGTTGGTTTGGTGCCTTAGATGGGAGCAACCTTTGGTGAGACTTGAAGAGGGGATGAAGATGGAGTAAAGAGGAAAGTGAATAGAAGAGAAATGAGGAGAGTTCCAACAACTAGGTTGGTCGAATGTTTCAAGGAGAGAAGGAAAGAAAAAGGTGAAGATTTTTGAAGCAACTTCACTTTGATTAGTGGACTTCACCTTACCTTCTAATTTGGCTTGGCTTCCCATCCTTCAATGGCTGATCAAGGCACCACACAAGGAGGTGGTTTGGCTAAATCTTAGCTATTCATCCTAGGGTACTCATATAAAAATTTCTATTTGTCCGGTTTCGACAATTTAAAATACCGAAATCTTACCGATTTCTCTTAAATCGGTAAACCGGTTTTAGAAAAATTCTATGAGGTTTCCTATGTTCATAATCTAATTCCATCAAGCCTAATCACTTCTAAATCACACTTAATTGGCTTCAAGTGACTACTTAATCGAATTCCGATTAAACCCACTTATTCAATAAAAACCGAACAACTCGGTTACTAATGATAAAATTCTTCGGACGTTACACTCTTAACCTGGGTTTAACTAACCTGTTATCTCTTTTATATTGGCCAAGATTATAGTCTAATGTTGATTATTCTAATTTGTACAATGTATGTGAAAGTTCATTTTGTGCAAATTGTTATTCATTGCTTGAGTGATGTAACCTTATGAAGTGTTTCATGGTGTGTTTCTTGGGAAACATGTTTTAAGGAAATTTATATATGGCAGTTGAAAATGGTTTAATGGATTGGATTATCATTTCCAATTTGGAGTCCACTTACACATATGGATGTTTATCACTACAGTGACTCATTCATGAAGTTAGTAGAGCGACCTGTTAATTTGGGGATGGTTTTGTTGCTCAGACCAATTAGTGTATTGATCTACCCACAGGTGGTCTCCTGTATGAGTTGGTTCAAAAAGGTAGTGAAAATTTGGGATTAGTTGACAGTTAAAATTCTTCTGCCCATAGGTGTTGAATTTTCTGAGATTGTTGTGTATGGTATAGTCTCCATCCACAGGCGAGTTTATATTCATGTTTTTAAATCCCTATTATGGTGACAATTGTCACTGATGTTGTCCATTGGATTAACTGAAGGTTGATTGTATTTATTTTTCAACTTCATATCGTATTTTCCTTCAATAAAGTAATTAGACTACAATGTTGCAATCTTTGACTAGGTTCTGAAAGGATGAAAATTGTATATAGTAATGGTATTTGGGCATGTGGAAATGTAAATTTATCCATGAAATTATGCTTGAATTTGTATTTAAGTAGATTTCCTTCTTGAAGAAAATGTTGAGTATTTTAATGAGTGGGAGCTATAGTATGTGTTGTGCATTTTGCCCATAGGTGATTATACAATCATATGCTTAGCCTCCCACGAAAGATATGAATATGCCCAATTAATTATTATTTTTAATCATATTCTTGTATTTATGCAATTAGATAATTGCATAAGGTTGGTGGGAGCTAGTTGTTTGATTCTATTTGCATACTATATATGATTTCCGAAGTCTTTGACGACAATCAAAGTTGTAATGACTATATTAGCATTGAGGAAGTGCTTGCTGACTTCTTAACTGAATGACTTAGACCCATGATATTTATGAAATATGTTGAGAATATGGGTCTTGTAAGGTCTTTTGATGTACTGGGTTTGTGGGAGTTGTTATATATTCATTTGATTGCATTGAATTTATGTAATCTAGTTGATGAACTCATGTTCACGTCATGATATTTATTTTGGTACCATTTTTATATCTCAAGATATGGATGTTTTCTTTTGAAAACAATGGTCTTTCATGAGAAAGATGTTATTCCCTTATGGGAATGGTGTTTTGTAAGAAACATGTTATGATCTCCTTATGGGAGATTGGTTGTGTCTTCTTAGGAAGGCACAATGAAGATCCATACACAGTAGCAATAGAAGGATCACATGTTATGCTATGATATGTATATTTATACCTTGCGCACTCATGTTTTGGATCATTGTTGATGAGGTTATTTGGTTATGTGGTTATGGGTGAACTAGACTCTTTATAGTTTATTATTCGCCTATGGCTCTTAGCTAGTGGCCTTGTTAACGGGAGTGATCTGGTTTTGTAGTGATTATTTTCAGGCTATATTTTGTGGCCATAGTTGTTCAACCCGAGAGTCATTTTTTAAAAATGTTTTAAAATTAAATAAAACCCAATCAATATTGCCCAAGTGGGAGAATGTTAGAATTTTCTAGGTTTTGAACTTCTATTGATTGGTGGGCTTTTATTTTATTAAAATGGGTTGAATGGATAGCTTGATGTTTTCCTTGGAGACCCATGTTATTTTCTGCGAGCATAAGTAACAACTAATAAAATGCTGTAATAAGACTTAAGCAAAGTATGGGTTTATTAGGGTGTTACAAAGGACGTAATTAGATAGGTAGGGGACAGCCCCGTATATATGCCTTGACCTAATTCGTGACATTGGTCTATAGATCTTGCTAAATATGTGTGAATGGCATAAACATTTTGGCTAATTTGATGGTTTTAAACATGATTGATTTCGATGTCATCTTAAGGAGAGATTGGCTAGCTTCATGCCCTGCCACTGCAGATTGCATTAGAAGATAATCCAATTTTAGCTTCTAGGTGAATCACCCCTGGTCTTCCAGGGTGGTAGGCATCTAGCTCCCACTAGTTTGGTATCCTCTTTGAGTGCCATGCACTTACTACGTAAAGGTTGTCAAGGGTTTTTGGCTGTGGTTAAGAGGATTGATGCTAAAGTATTTACCATAGCACAAGTTCTTGTGGTCAATAAGTTCCTGAATATTTTTCCAGAGGAGCTACCTAGTATGCATCCAGATAAGGAAATGGAGTTTTGTATAGACTTGATTTCTGACACCCAGCCTATCTCTATTCCTTCGTACCATATAGTGCCAATCGAATTGAAGGAGCTAAAGGAGCAACTCAAAGACTTGCTAGATAAACGTTTTATTTGTCCCAATATTTCTCCGTGGAATGCCCCACTGTTGTTTGTGAAGAAGAAAGATGGTACCCTAAGATTTTGTGTAGATTACAGGTAGCTCAATATGGTGACAGTGTGAAATAAGTATCCTTTACCTTGTGTTGATGATCTGTTTGATAAGCTTCAAGGATCTTCTCATTTCTCTAAGATTGATCTTTGGTCTGGTTACCATCAATTGAGAGTCAGGGAGGAAGATATTTCTAAAATGGCATTTCACACCTGTTATAAGCATTATGAGTTTTTGGTGATGTCCTTTGGTTTAACGAATGCACGAACTACATTCATGGACTTGATTAATCGAGTATTCAAGCCATTCTTAGATCGTTTTGTAATTGTCTTTATTGATGATACTTTGGCATATTCCAACAGCAAGGAAGAACATGAGCATCATCTAAGAATAGTTTTGTAGACCTTGAGAGACCATAGACTTTATGCAAAGTTCTCTAAATATGAGTTCTAGCTTGAGCAAGTTCATTTTCTAGGTCATGTGGCATCTAAAGAAGTAATCATGATTAATCCTAAGAAAGTAAAAGCCATCCAACAGTGGCCAAGGCCTACAACTGTGACTAAAATTTAAACTTCTTAGGGTTAGCTAGTTATTATCAGCGATTTGTAAAGGACTTATTGAAGATTTCTACCCTTTTGGCCAACTAATTGAAAGGAATGTTAAGTTTCAATGGTTAGATGCTTGTAAAGAAAGCTTTCGAAAGCTTAAAAATTGTTTAACTACCACTCCTGTTCTTCTCCTACCTTCCAGGTCGAGTGAATTTTCTATGTATTGTGATGCCTCAAGGGTAGGCATTGGATGTGTTCTGATGTAGCATGACTAGGTTATTGCTTTTGCTACCAAGCAACTCAAGAAGCACAAGCAGAATTATCCCACACATGACTTAGAAATGGCAGCTGTGATATTTGCTTTGAAAGTATGGAGGCATTATTTGTACGAGGAGACTTGTGAGATTTATATTGATCAGAAGAGTTTGAAGTATATTTTTTAAAAGAAGGATTTAAATCTAAGGCAGCAACGATGGATAAAGTTACTTAAGGACTACAATTGCACCATTCTATACCATGCAAGTAAAGCCAATGTGGTAGTTGATGCTTTAAGTAGAAAATCAATGGGCAGTTTGGCCCATATAGCTCCTATGAGGGGACCTTTGGTGTTAAAGGGTATGTGTAACACCCTAATAATACCATACTATGCTTAAGTCATTTTATGGCATTACTAGTTGTTGCTCTTAACTAGCGGAAGTTCTTATAGTTGAAATTAGCGTAATATACGAAAATAGCATGTAATTTTTAATTTTTTTGTAAAACCTTTATGCTTGAAAACTGAGCCTTTAAGCGCTTACTTACTTGCATACATATAGACGTTGTTCTTCGTATCATGCAATTACTAGAAAAACATATGATAAAATTGAAATAAAATAACACGATACCTTAAGCCAATAATGTAATCATAGATTAAGAGTCATCATTACACTTAATAATTATCACATATATAATAAGTCAAATTAAGTAGCATGACTTCCCACATGCTCTTAATTACACATAAATTGCCCAACTAGGGCTCTTAAGAAAGTGAAAACACTATGCTACTATCTCGATCCTCCTTAGCTAGGGGAAGAAACATGGCAGTTCTTCGTCTAATCCAACAGGTACCATCGGCAATGCTGTCAAGGATGCCATCAGCTTTGTCTGGAGACGACACAGAAATGTAGGAGTGAGAAATACAAGATTTCTTAGTAGGATCTCGACTAGACCAATAATGCATCATCGTCATCGTCCTATCCACTTCGGGTTTAATTATGAAAATTGTGAGCATGCATAAACTCCATTTTTACAGGGTTTGAAAACATAGGTTCCCGAAGCAAGTTTCTTTTAATCTTTCTCATATAAACGTAATATAAAGGAACTGGAAGCTACAATATAAGAGCATATACATGTGAGAGTATATAAACATTCATGACCATACGAATGAGAAAATGAAGATGCATGCACGTTTATGTAACTTCTTAGACTAGACCAAAGTCTTTCTTTAAATTTACTTTCATATTTAGCACATGCTTAACATTCTTTACTTTTCCTTTGAAATAGACTGCTTTTGGACATGAGCTCATTCCGTGACCATCGTCACACAGTACTAACTAAATCAAACTAAGCTGATAATGGTTACCTCTAAGTTGGAGGGTCCTCCATGTCACCCTTACCTCCCCCATAGAGGTTCCTTGAGTCTTTGTGAATCACGGTCTCTCACTTCCCTTAAAAAGTGATCGAAGGCCATATCTTATTCTTTCTTTTCTTTCGTTATGACCACATCTTACATGCATTACAATCATTAACAAGACACATGCGAACATGCGATAGTATGACTATGTCCATAATTTTGACAGAAATCCGGTAGCATGACGACTAGGCTGGAGCTTCCCCAAAATGCCAATCATAAAACTCTCAACTAACAGTCCATCATATCCATATCATATCATCATTCTAATCATTCAATTATGAGACAAAGCTCAATCAAACTTGTCATTCATCATGCCGAATGGAATCATACATTCATACCCTAAAGGGGCTTATACTTGTGTTATTCTTTGTGAGACGTCTTATGAGTCATTATATGATTTCCCGTGGTTACCCATGAGATAATCACATAGTTAAAATGAATGTGTGTGAAATCTTTTAGTTACTTAGTCCTTATAGGAATTTACTTTTTACTTGGATACATGTTTTATGGAACATTTGTTCAAATTAACTAAGTTAGCTGATTATTTCCTTTCATTGAAATAGTGCACTTAGTGATTCCTCAGCTTATGGTATGCTTAGAAGCCCTAATCATAATTCTGTTCCCAAGGAGTTCGAGATCCCTCTAATCCTTGGGTCATGACAACACATAACCACACTCATGATCCCAACAACACCATATTCACTAATCACCAAGGGTGATTTTTAACTTATCCAAGTTGCAAAGTTTCAAGTTTTTATCATCATTAACATGACAATATCTTACCTTAAATGTTATAAAAGTTATCATTCTTTAAGAAAGCATGTGCCTCTAAAATTATGCTCTTGCCTTAAAGATTCATTCTTTATGAAATAATGATGCAAGATATTAACTTTAGAACTAAAAGGTCTTGTTCTTTAAAAGTTAACACTTTTAATTATTCTAAGACCCTCAAGGTTTCAACTTTATGACTTAGAGTTGTCTTAAGGTTTAAAAGATTCCTACTTTATGAAATAATGATACTAGACATTAACTTTAGAGTTAGAAAGTCTTGTTCTTTATAAAAGTTGACACTTTATACATTAATTTGACTCAAGATACAAGCTTTACAAATTAAAAGTTGCAATTCCACACTTTTATGATTAAAAAGTGACATTCTTGAAGAAAGCTTATAACTTTACTCAACATTTTCATCTCAAGGTTCAACTTTTACAAGATTAAAGTGCAAATCTACAACTTTATGACTTAAAAGTTACATTCTCGATTAAAGTTTGAAACTTTATAAAAGGTCTTGTCTTCAAAATTCAATCTTTAAAACATAAAGTGACAAGTTCTCATTTTTATGACTTAAAAAGCTTCATGTTCCAAAAAGTTTAGACTTTTACACATATTCTTGTCTTCAAGAAGAACAAAATGAAACCTTATGAAACACATAAAAATAGCACAACTTTTAAGTATCAAGAAGCAAATCTTTTAAAGTTTTAATCTTGTAGGATGTTCATAGTCTTATCAAACCATGAAAAATATGTAAAGGTGAAACTTTTCTAATCATAAGCTCATCATAAGAAAAGGAACAAACTTTAAACAAAATACCACCAAGAACATCATTCTTTTTCAAACAACTCACAAGAAACTTCAAAATCTCATGCATCAAGAAAGAAAAATAGAAACATAGAGGCATTCAAGAAGCAAATTTTCACATAACCAAGAACATCTCATAAAGAAGAATATGAACACTTTTTGCTAAAAAAGGAAACTTTTGCTCATGAAGAGCATGAGAGTCTTTCTCAAGCTTTCACTTGAAGATCTTGGTCATGGAAGAAACCAAGCTTCAAGCTTTCTTGAGTAAACAAAAGAGAAAAGTAAAGATCACTACCTAGAGTGAAAGGTGGCGCCCTAGCAAGAGAAGAAGAAGAAGATGAAGACTCCTCCTTGGTGGATGATGGTGGCAGTTTGGCTTGGTGAAGGTGAGAGCTCTTGAGATCTTATGAAAATGGAGGTTGTAGTGTATAGATTTTTTCTCCGAAGACCAAAAGATGTGGTCTTTGAAGGGCTTAGTGAGAGTTTTTGGTTATGGTGGTGGTAGAGAAAGGAAGAAGAAGATGAAGGAGAAGAAGAAGAAGATGAGAGCTTCTTGGAAGAGGGAAGGTTAGAGAGATATTGTGAGTTTGAAAAAAATGAAGTGAGTGTGTGCATTTGTGTGTGTTTGGCCGTAGGCTTCTTTCATTTAGGAGGAGGAGATATTTTTCTTTTGTTGTAATTAAGGGGACAAAATGGTTAATTAAGGGGTTTACTTTAGACAAACCCTAATGCTTTTCTTACATAAAGCATCCTTGTCTTTTACTTTTCTACTTTAGTGATGTTGTAACACCCTAATAGTCCCATATATGCTTAAGTCATATTATGGAATTACTAGTTGTTACTTTTGCTCGCAAAACTAACATTACTATTTGAAAATACTTTGTAATGAAAATAAGGGGTAATTTTTTTTTTAACAATAACGAATGAAATATTTGGAAAGCCAGGAGCCATAAGCACATCGCGAACGCATAATATAAACATCGCTATCTCATACATACAGTGCGAATAAAAATAAATAGATGCGACAAGAATAACAATAACTTAGATAAACATAACATTCATTCCATAGCCATTCATAGTTAATGTAATAATACCAAGAGTCATACATAGTGATATAATGGGTTCGATACCTATTGTCGGCCCTACAAATAAACCTAACAAATACATTTGCGAAGGAAATACATAAGAAATCCTATCTACCCATACATGCCAAAAGAAAATGATAACCATAACTACAACCAAAAGGGGGCTATCTTCGTGCTCAACTCCACATGCAAACACCACATCACTCATTTGGCGGGAGGAAACCGTTCCTGAATCCACCGGGAGCAACATCACCACGTCTTCCTTCTCGAGGACGGCCATGCCTACAAGGCACGATATAGGTGCGAATGAACTCGCGACCACGAAGTGGGGGTGGAGCTGGGCCAGCAGATGAAGTAGAAGAATCGGAAGATAGGTGAATCACTGAAGGCTGAGATGGATCCGAACTGTAAGATCCCACGGAATAAGTCGAATATGATGACTCAGAAGGATCCGTCTCTATCGAAGTAGTCGGCGTCAACAGAGCGTCAGAGTTGGAATCCTCATCCGTCGGGTACCTCAGAGGATGAAAAGGCAGATGGACGTCATCCATGGTAATGTCCTTGAATGGCTCGTGAGGGCAGAAAAATGGACTCATCACAAGTGCTCAGAACTAGCGGCTATGGATCATGTAGAACCGCATCACTGCTTGAGCAGTCAGTACAAATGCGTTCAGCACCGGGTCGAAGTGCTAATGCATCATCGGGAACTTAACGAAAATCACCACCGTGCCTAACGCTGGCATCCTCTGAAGACGACACGGAAATGTAAGAGGGAGAAATACTAAATTTCTCAATAGGATCACGACTAGACAAACAGTGTGTCATCGTTATCATCCTAGCCACTTCGGGTTTAGTTATGAAATCAGTGGTCATGTATAGGTTCAATTTTAATGATTTGAAAACTTAAGCCCTGAAGCGGATTGCTTTTAAACTTAACTTCATAACTATATCATCATAACTAAACATACATGCGAAAGCATAAAATAAACATTCATAATGCATACGGACAATATAAACACATGCAATGATATGCAACCTCATATACTTAACCATGGTTATACTTTTGACTTTACTTTCGTTTTTAGCACGTGCTTAACTTTCTTTACTTTCCTTTTGAAATAAACTGCTTTTGGACATGAGCTTATTTCGTGACCATCGCCACGCAGTACTAACCAAAGAGGTTCCTTTGAGTCTTTGTGGATCACCATCTTTCACTTCCTTGAAGTGATTGAGGGGTCATATCCCATTATTTCTTTTCTTATCATTATACTTTACATGCATAATACTTCCTTGACTAGACACATGCAATGATATGACTAAGTTCATAATTTTGACGGAAATCCGGTAGCATAACGGCTAGACCGGAGCTTTCCCCAAAATGCCAATCATAAAATTTTCAACAAACGGTCCATCATATCTATATCATATCATCATACTAATCATTCAATCATGAGACAAAGGTCAATCAAACTTGTCATTCATGCGAAAATCACATAGTTAAAACATATGTATGTGGTCTTTTAGTTACTTAGTTCTCATATGAAATTATTCTTTACTTGAGTACATGTCTTATGGAACACTTGTTCAATTTAATTAAGTTAAATGATTGTTTCTTTTCCTTGAGATAGTGCACTTAATGATTCCTAGGTTCATGGTATGCTCAAAGGCCCTAATCATACTTCTGTTCTCAAGGAGTTTGAGATCCCTCTAATCCTTGGGTCATGACAATGCATAACCACACTCATGAACCCAACAACACCATGTTCGCTAATCACCAAGGGTGATTTCTTAACTTATCCAAGTTGCAAAGTTTCAAGCTTTTATTATTATCATGACAAGATCTTACCTTAAATATTATAAAAGTTATCATTCTTTATAAAGTAGTCATAAAGTTTTATTCTTTATGAAAGTAAGTGCCTTTAAAATTATATTCTTGTCTTAAAGATTAAACTTTATGAAATAATGATACAAGATACTAGCTTTTGAGCTAAAAAGTCTTGTTCTTTATGAAAGTTGACACTTTTATTTATTCTAGGACCATCAAGGTCTCAACTTTATAAAGATTCCTACTTTATGAACTAGGAATCTAAAACATTAACTTTAAAGTTAAAAAGTCTTGATCTTTATAAAAGTTGACACTTTTAAGCATTGTTTTAACTCAAAATCTAAACTTTATGAATTAAAGGTTGCAAAACAACACTTTTATGACTTAAAGATTTCATTCTTGACTAAAGTTTGAAACTTTATGAAAGGTCTTATCTTCAAGTTTTGATTTTCTAAGACATAAAGTGACAAGATATCATTTTTATAACTTAAGAAAGCTTCATATTTCAAAAAAGCTTAAACTTTTACATGTAGTCTTGTCTTCAAAACAAAACAAAATAAAACTTTATAAAGGCACCAAAACTTGCGCCACTTTTCATGCATCAAGAAGCAAACTTTTAGAGCTTTATGCTCTTGGGATGTTCATAGTCTTATCAAATTATGAAAAATATGTAAAGATGAAACTTTTCAAATCATAAACTCATCATAAGAAAAGGAACAAACTTTAAACAAAATACCACTGAGAACATCATTCTTTTTCAAGCAATTCACAAGAAACATCAAGATCTCATGCATCAAGAATGAAAAGTAGAAACTTTGAAGCACTTATAGAAAGGAACTTTTCAAAAACTCAAGAACACTTATGAACAAGAACATGAACATATTTTACCCAAAATAGAAACTTTTGCTCATGAAGAGCATCAAAGATCTTCTCAAGTTTTCACTTGAAGATCATGGTCATGAGAAGAACCAAGCTTCAAGCTGTCTTGAGTAAACAAAATAAAAGAGTGAAGATCACTACCTAAGCTTTGAAAATGGCATGTTCTTGAAGGAGAAATGAAGAAGATGATGGCTCCTCCTTGATGTTGATGGTGGCGGTTTTGGATGAACCAAGAGGGAACTCTTGAGTTCTTTTGAAAATGAAGCTTGTAGTGTTTGAATCTCTTCTTCAAAGAGCAAAAGATGTGGTCTTTAAAGTGCTAAATGAAGAAAGTTTGGTTATGGAGGTAAAGAATGGAAGAAGAAGAAGAAGAGAGAATTTTAAAGAGAAGTTGGAGGAGTAGGAAACTTAGAGAAAGAATAGAAGTTGAAAAATGAAAAGTGAATATGTGTGTTTGTGTGTGTTGGCGTAGCCTTTAGTGGGTAGGGGGAGAAGATATTTGCTTAATTTTGTGTTAATTAAGGTTTAGGGGACAAATTGGATGATAGGGAAACAAATCAAGTACTTACTCTCACATAAAGCACTCTTTTCTTATGTTTTATGCTTTAGTGACATCACTCTTTACTTTATTGTCTAGTTGACTAAATTTGAATTTAATCATGTGATTAAGTGCTCTTGCAACTTAATTAACATGATTAAGCAAGAATTAGTGATTAACACACAAGAATATGATTAACAAAAATTAATCTTGCGATTAAGCTTAATTATCCTTAATTAAACTCGATTAAGCTAATTAAAGGCAATTAGTGCTTAATTAAGCTATTAAGGCTCTGATTTGCTTAATTAGAGATTTCTAATCTCGATTAAGCATTTTTTGGACTTTTCTCATCCGAGTTGACTCATAAACTCTTCGTTAATTCCTTAATTAAGCCTTAATCTCATAATTCCTCATTAAGTGCCTAATTACTCAGAGTCACTGAGGTAATTTAGCATGACAAGAAATTGAGGATATTACAGATATCATCAATGCTTTATTATCTAGTTGACCAAATTTGAATTTTAATGATGTAATTAAGTGCTCTTGCAACTTAGTTAGCATGATTAAGCAAGGATTAGTGATTAACATACAAAAATATGATTAATAAAAATTAATCTTGCGATTAAGCTTAATTATCCTTAATTAAACTCGATTAAGCTAGTTATGTGTGATTAGTACTTAATTAAGCTATTAAGGGTTTGACTTGCTTAATTAGAGATTATCTAATCTCGATTAAGCATTTTCTTGACTTTTCTCCTCATAATTAGCTTATAATCACTCTGTTGGTCCTTAATTAAGCCTTAATCTCATAATTTCTCATTAAGTGCCTAGTTACTCAGGGTTACTAAGTTAATTTAGCACAATAGGAAATTGAGGATGTTATAGTATGCACTTTGACCTAGGGAAAAGTGGGATACTCTTGGCTCAAATAAAAGCCTAATCCTCTCTAGTTAAGCAAATCAAAGCCTCTCAATGAAGAGATCTAAGACTAAGCAAGCTAATGGAAGATGTGAAAAGTGGCAAAATCTCTGAGTTTTTGCTAGATCTAGAAGATGTCTTACATTGTGGCAATCACTTATGTGTGCCTGCCCTTGGTGATTTTTGTAACATCCTCAATTTCTTATTGTGTTAAACTACCTCAATAACCTTGAGTAATTAGGCACTTCATGAGAAATTATGAGATTAAGGCTTAATTAAGGGGTTAACTGTAACACCCTACTAATTTGATGTTATGCTTAAGTCATAGCATGAAATTAGGTAGATTGTGTTACCGTATTAACACTATAGTTACTGTAACACCCTACTAATTTAATGTTATACTTAAGTCATAGCATGAAATTAAGTAGATTGTGTTACTGTGTTAATGCTCCCTTTACGTTCCTTTTTTTTTTTTTTGAAACAAATGAAACGACGCGCTACTTATGCTAAAAGTGAAACGAATTCAACGGAATACCATAAAGATGAGATTAATACAATAACATTACTGAACATGTGCCCCTATATATATTTATGTATAAATTTATATATATGTGAGAAGCCTCTGCTTTAGTTTATATACAAAGTATCATAATAGGATACATGAGTGGGGCCGTGTACCAAAAAGACATAAGGCCCATGCAAGTTAACCTGATCCTATGTGGTCCTCAGAGGACATTTCAAAAAGTCTACCACTAGGCCTATGACCCAAGGCTGCATGCTACCAAAAGAGGGTCATGCTATACAATGCTGCCTGTGGCTGACCTACTCTGTCAGGTAGCCATTGGCCATATTAGGCCCGGCTGGCGAGTAGTCAGTACTGGGTCCTGAGGAGAAGGAGGACAATGAGCCGGTGGCGTCTGACGGGTCACTCTCGGAGCTGAGTGGGATGTCGGGTACTACCTGGGGAGGTGACTCTGGCGCAGGATCGGCAGGGGCTGCAGGTGCTGCGGGTGCAGGAGGTGCTGGGGGAGGGTGTGCCGCATACAATGGAACCGCAAAGTAAGGGGAAGCAGGATCAAAAGCGGGATGGTGCAAAGGGACGGCGAAATTCCTATCACTAAAAAGGTAGAGACGGAACTGGCAAGAGTTGGCTATATACAGCGAACCCACTGCAGGGTCATGGTGGAGCTGCAAGTCTGGCACCTCAATGAAGAGGGTAGCTGTCGTGTCCATCGTCGACGTCTGAGAATGAGGCGGAAATGCAAACGAGGTGAGAATTTAAGGAAATTCTCAGTAGGGTCGTGCATGGCGTTTAACTGACGTCGCTTTCATTCTCAGTTGCCTCGGGTTTCATTTAATTATGAAAACATGAGATCAAATTTAACCATTCATATTTAATAAGGTTAAGAAAATGTCTGGTCCGAGGCAAGGTCCAGTTTTACTTTAAACAGCATAAGAAATCGTCTAAACTACTAACAGTAATACACAGAATAATGGGCAGGATAAGTGAACACATGCTGCAAGTAAGCATAGTAATTAAATTGTAAATAACTTGTAATCATGCACTTAATATAATCATGAAAAACTTGCTCTTGAACTTTCCTTCATAAACTTTTCCTTTGCTCATATACTTTCTTTATTACTCATAAACTTTTCCATTACTTGGTCCCCTGGGAGTTCTTGGCCATTTTAGACTCCTGGGTAATAGTCTGCTTATCAGGATCGAGCTCGTTCCTATACAGGAATTGCCGGGTTTACTTTCCCCGACGTTCCCACCGATCTATTCCCCTTAACTTCTTATCCGGGGCTGGCCCAAGTAGCATGGAACTTTCATAGTGGCATAACCCTTTTCATAACTTTCATAACTTTCTTAAGAATGCACATGCATTAACATGGAATTCATAACTTGTGCATGGGTTCTACCGGAATTTCGGCAGCATAACGGAACGTGTCCGCTTCCCCATGAATAGTGCCAGCCAACCAATACATTTATACAATTTGCAATTTCAGTATAGAGCAGCAATTATACACATACATTCATAAATTCATTCATTAGTTTCAACAAGCTTTAATAGGCTTTTGGCTGATTCTGCCTCATTCTGCCCGGTTACGGTATATCCCACCTTTATTTCAATTTAACTCCTTTAAACCTGATTTTTGGATATGTTGTAGCTTTATGTGTCTAGTTTCTAACATTTTTGGTCCCATCTAATTTCGACAACTATAACTTAGGTTATTCAGGTTTTATCCCGGCCTGCCCAGCAGCTAGCCAGAATTGCACACTTAAAAGTAAAAATCTACTAAAAATCGAAAACTGGTTCAGAGGATACGAAATTGGTCTCATATTAAAGCTAATAGAATCATCTTTCATTTGCAAAAAGTCCCATTCCATTTGACTCAGTAGGGCTCGAGTTATAAGCCCCGAAACTTAACCTTCCTGACCTATTCTGTTTTGGCCTGGTTTGGACATAGGTTAAATTCTTCAAATCACTGGGAACAAATAGGATAGTAACAAACTCGAAATTTCTGGGTAGGATGTTCTCCTATGTGTAAGCTTTCCAACAAAATTAGTTTCACTCAATTTGGAGTTGCTAGGGTGAGTTACACCCTTTTCAACCCATACTGCCCGGGTGGATGTCCTGATTCCTAGGTCGAACTTCAAAAATTCATATCTCCCTCAACATTACTCCAACGGTCTTATATGATATATGTGTAGAAAGCCCTAGATGTCTAGTTTTACATAAAAATGGTTTCATTAATTTTAAACGGCGGGAGGCGGAGCCGTATACCCCGTCGTACGGACTATCGAGGGTTTTGAGTTTCCCAGCCTCTCAACTTCTCCAAATCTACATCCTTTCTCATTTCCAATTCAACTTTAATTGCACAAACAGTCAATAAACCAGCCACAGTTCATTATGAATCACTCAGTCAATATATCATAATCGAAGAATCAAACCACCAATAATCATTCAAAATCAGAAAAACCAAAACAGGAATTAAAACCTCTACCTCTTGCTTTGAGTTTGAAAATAGAGCTGAGCTGAACTTGAAGGCTGTATAGAGTGGGAGAGTTGAGAAGAGGAAAGAGAGCTGAAGTGAGGAAGGAAAAACAACGTAGGAAAATGAGTTGAAGAAGCAGGAGAAGGATATATATAGACAAGGCTTCGAAGTGGTAGTTAAAATGAGTGGCTTTGATTGGGTGAAATTTTGTGGGCAAAGTTCAGCCATGTTTCTCTCTTCTGTGTCAAAATTGCTCTCCACGTCGCCAGAGAAGTGAAACTCGCTTCCTGCGTATCTGAGCATGAAGTCGGAACTCGCACTCTTAAGGTCGGAATTCATGCCTATCTATTCAGATGAAATCGGAACTCAGAAATATTGCCTTAGTTTATTCAAAACTTGAAAGCAAAGCCTGATGTGAAACCAAGCACTTAAAGTCGTAAATCGGGAATTCATGGATCTCTATCTCGGAAATCGGGAGGATAGAGAAATGAGAAGCTCCTGCTAATAAACTCGAGATCGGAACTCAAAACTTAATATCGGAAATCGGAAGCATAAGCCACTACATTTGAACTAACGAAATCAGAAATCGAGATACCGTGTTTATTCTAACTTGAGCATAAGGTCGGAAATCGCATATTTACGTGCATAAGGTCGGAAATCGGAAATTTATTACTGATGAGGTCGGAATTCATACATGCTTTCATAAGGTCGGAAATCGGAAATTTAGAATTCACTGAGGTCGGAAATCGGAAATCCTTGTCTGTCCAGCCTTGAAGATGAATTCGGAGGTCGGGAATAGTGATGGCTCGGAAGTCGGAAGTCGCGGACGTTACAATACCACCCCCCTTAAAAAAATTTTGTCCTCAAAATTTAGTGCTGGAGAATAGTCCAGGATACTCTTTCCTCATGTCCGATTCCAGTTCCCAAGTATAGTTCTCAGCATCTTCCTTTCCCCATGCTACCTTTACTAGCTGAACGGATTTGTTTCGAAATTGTCTGTTGCTCCTGTCTACAATCCGAGCTGGTTGTACATGGAAAGTCAGGTCCTCCTTCAACTTTATTGATTCAGGCTGTAGCACATGCGTAGGGTCAGGCTGATATCTTCTAAGTTGAGAAACATGAAACACATCATGAAGGTTTGACAATTGTGGAGGCAAAGTAACTTGATATGCAACTGATCCGATTCGCCTCAAGATCTGGAAGGGACCAATAAAGCGAGGATTTAACTTCTTGACTTTAATGGCTCTTCCTATCCCCGTTGTAGGCGTAACCTTCAAAAATACATGGTCTCCTTCTTGAAACTCTAGAGGCTTCCTCCTGGTATCCGCGTAACTCTTTTGGCGGCTTTGAGCGGCAAGCATTTTGCTCTGTATTTTCTTGATTTACTCAGTGGTCTGCTCAACTAAATCAGGCCCCAATAGAGTTGATTCTCCTGTCTCATACCAACACAGGGGAGATTGGCACTTCCGTCCATACAATGCTTCATAAGGAGCCATACCGATGCTGGCGTGATAGCTATTGTTGTATGCGAACTCGGCTAACGGTAAATATCGATCCCAATTTCCGCGTTGCTCCAGTATATAGGCTCACAGCATATCTTCCAAGGTTTGAATTGTCCTCTTTGTTTGACCATCCATCTGTGGATGATATGCAGTGCTTAGACACAACTTAGCACCGAACGCCTTTTGTAAGGCTCCCCAAAACCGTGAAGTAAACCTTGGGTCCCGATCAGAGATAATGCTTGAAGGGGTTCCGTGCAGCATTATAATCTCTTGAATGTACAGTTGTGCCAATTTTTCTAACGGATAATTTGCTCGTATGGGTAGAAAATGGGCAGATTTGGTCAATCTATCCACAACGACCCATATAGCATCATATCCTGTTGATGTCCTTGGTAATCCCATCACAAAATCCATGGAGATACTTTCCCACTTCCACTCAGGGATTTCCAAGGGTTGAAGCATCCCGGAGGGTTTCTGATGTTCGGCTTTCACCTTTTGACAGACTAAGCATTTACTCCCGAAGCCTGCTATGTCTGACTTCATGCCTGGCCACCAAAACATCTTCTTAAGATCTTGATACATCTTAGTAATGCCAGGATGCACGGTGAATTCACCCTTATGTGCTTCCTCCAGAATTCTTTTCCGGAGATCATTTCCTTCAGGTACACACACCCTATCACGACACCGCCATATGCCCTCTTTATCTTGGGCAAACTCCGGCAATTTCCCTGATCGCACAAGATGAAGTGTATGTTGAAAATTAGCATCCCGTCTTTGTGCTTGCTGAATCTGCTCCTTAAAACTACTGGCTATCTTAATTTAATGTAGCTGAAGGGTCTTGGGAGTCATAAGGATTCCCAAATTAAGATTTCGAAAGCTTTCAATAAGTTCCATATCTTTGATCATCATCCAAGCTACAGTCAAAGATTTCCTACTTAAAGCATCCGCCACAACATTTGCCTTGCCTGGGTGGTACTTCAATTCAAATTCGTAGTCCTTAAGAAGTTCCATCCACCTCCGCTGCCTCATATTTAATTCCTTCTGATCAAAGAGGTATTTCAAACTCTTGTGATCAGAAAAGACCTCAAACCTTACACCATACAGGTGATGTCTCCATATCTTCAAGGCAAATACTACTGCATCTAATTCAAGATCGTGCGTGGGATAATTCTTTTCGTGCGGCTTTAATTGTCTGGACGCGTAAGCGACCACGTTTCCGGCTTGCATCAACACACATCCTAATCCTTGCTTGGATGCATCGCAGTAGACTTCAAATGGTCCTCGAGGGTTCGGTAAGGCCAACACTGGTGTCGTAGTTAACCTTCTCTTTAGGTCTTGAAAACTCTGTTCGCATTCCGGTGTCCACTTGAATGAGACATTCTTCCTGGTTAGTTTGGTCAGGGGCAAGGCTATACGGGAGAAATCCTTAACGAATCACCTGTAATATCCAGCTAAGCCCAGAAAACTCCTGACTTCAGTGACTGTGGTCGGCCTTTCCCAATTTAGAACTGCTTCTACTTTGCTGGGATCTACAGAGATTCCTCCAGATGACACTACGTGGCCGAGAAATTTTACCTCCTTCATCCAAAATTCGCATTTGGATAGTTTAGCATAGAGTTTCTTTTCTCTTAAAATTTGCAGAACTAGCCGTAAATGTTCCGCATGCTCTTGCTCCGTCTTCGAATAGATAAATATATCGTCGATGAAGACCACTACAAACGTGTCCAGATATAGACGGAATATCCGATTCATGTAATCCATGAATACTGCTGGTGCATTGGTCAGTCCAAACGACATTACGGTATACTCATAGTGTCCGTAACGAGTTCGAAAGGCTATCTTAGGGATATCTTGTTCCCGAACTCGAATCTGGTGATATCCGGAACGCAAATCGATCTTAGAGAATACTGTGGCACCTTGTAGCTGGTCCATGAGATCATCAATCCTTGGCAAAGGATATTTGTTCTTAATCGTCACCTTATTCAACTGCCTATAATCCACGCATAGGCGCATGCTCCCATCTTTCTTCTTGACCAACAAGACTGGAGCTCCCCAAGGTGATGCACTTGGTCGTATGAATCCTTTTTCCAAAAGCTCTTCGATCTGTCTTTTTAGCTCTGTTAGCTCCAAAGGTGACATTCGATACGGAGCTATAGATATTGGTCCTGCACCTGGAATCAATTCGATGGTGAACTCGATCTCCCTTTTAGGAGGGAATTCAGGAATATCCTCTGGAAAAACGTCAGGATATTCCTTAACAACCGGGATCTCCTCTAGTTTTTATTCAACTTCCGTTAAATTAGCTGTCAAGAGGATATATCCTTGACTCTTCGACCCACTATAGTTTACTAATAAAGAGTTCAGATAGAAGAGTGTTGAGGCTTGGGATTCAGAGGATGAGACAGAGGGGAATACCACCGTCTTATCAGAACAATTGAGCATGACTCGATTGGCAGAAAGCCAGTCCATGCCTAGGATTATGTCCAGTCCAGAGAGAGGGAGGCAAATCAAATTAGCTGCAAAGGCTCTACCCTCAATTTGAAGAGGAACATTGATACAAACTTGACTAGTTTTAACAGGTTCATTAGTGGGAGTAGAAACCAGTAAATCATAAGGCAATTCAGAAATTTGCAATTGCAAAACAACCACACAGTCATGAGAAATAAATGAGTGTGAGGCACCCGAATCATAGAGTATAGTCAGGGTCTCACCGTCCACTTCACAGGTACCTTGGATAAGTCCCTCGGATTTATCAGCTTCCTCCGCATCCATGGTAAAAACCCTTCCTTGACGTTGAGGTCGAAACGGCTGTGATGGATTCCTGGTTGGGCACTCATAAATCTTGTGGCCTGGCTTGCCACACCCAAAGCAGACATTCTGGCCTGCCAAGCACGGCCGATCGCCATGATTCCTACCGCACTTCGTGCAAGTTGGATTCGGAAGAGGCCTTTGAGGCTGCTTGCCTTTGTTGCTCACCGACGGAAATCTCCTTTGCTGTTGAAAGTTGGGCTTGAATCTTGGGCCCTGCGGGGCCCACCTCTTCTTGAAACGATCGCCAGATGTCCTGGCTGCCACTAGTTTCGAGTTGCAATCTTCCATAAGTCATCATTTATTTACCAAAGTGGGAAAATCTCTAATCTCCATTGGCCCAATTGCGGTGAGAATATCTGCTCGTAACCCTCCTTCAAACTTGATGCACTTCCAGGCTTCATCTGGATTCCTCTGATAAATTGTAGAGAATTTGCACAGCTCTTCAAATCTGGCAATGTATTCGGATACCGTCCGGTTTTCTTGGCGAAGCTGCATAAACTCGAGTTCCTTGGCATTCCGAACGGAAGCAGGAAAGTACTTCTGGTAGAATACATCCTTAAACATCGCCCAGGTGACTATGGTTTGAGATTCTTCAAACAGTCTTCGCACGCCGTTCCACCAGAACTCGGCGTCTGCGTCGAGCATATAGGTGGCAAAAGTCACCTTCTGATGATCTGAACAATCTAGAACAGAGAAAATCTTCTCCATGACTTTGATCCACTCATCGGCTTTATCAGGGTTATACGCCCCTCGGAAGCTGGGCGGATTCACCTTTCTGAACTCGGCAAATTTGAGATATTCCAGGTTAGCCTCGGGGCCATGTGGGTTCCCTTCACAGCTTGCTGCAGGTCGCCTGCCTAGCTGTTCCATCATCTGGTGAGCTGCCGTGGCTTGCTCCCGCATCGCGTGAGCCATTTCTCGCATTGTGGCCATTAGGTCGTTCGGGTCCTCTCGAGCTGGTTCTGCACGTGGTCTGCCCCCCCTACCGAAAGCCATTAAGTTTTGAACACATAAAACAAAAGCTATTGAGTTGATCAGGCTCAATACTAAGTCTAATGTGCTAGTACATAATAGCTAACACGGTCAGGCACTTCATACACACGCACAACTATATCTCAACCATACAGGCAAGATCTAGTGCATGTCATCAGCTAAAAACACAGAATATGCGCGAAGCATAGTCAGTCCAATCCTCAGGCCTTAGCTAGGACGAACTGCTCTGATAACAAAAATGTAACACCTTACTAATTTAATGTTATGCTTAAGTCATAGCATGAAATTAAGTAGATTGTGTTACTGTGTTAATGCTCCCTTTACGTTCTTTTTTTTTTTTTTGCAACAAATGAAACGGCACGCTACTTATGCTAAAAGTGAAACGAATTCAACGGAATACCATAAAGATGAGATTAATACAATAACATTACTGAATATGTGCCCCTATATATATTTATGTATATATTTATATGTATGTGAGAAGCCTCTGCTTTAGTTTATATACAAAGTATCATAATAGGATACATGAGTGGGGCCATGTACCAAAAAGACATAAGGCCCATGCAAGTCAACTTGATCCTATGTGGTCCTCAGAGGACATTTCAAAAAGTCTACCACTAGGCCTATGACCCAAGGCTGCATGCTACCAAAAGAGGGTCATGCTATACAATCTCGCCTGGTCGACCTACTCTGTCAGGTAGCCGTTGGCCATATCAGGCCCGGCTGGCGAGTAGTCAGTACTGGGTCCTGAGGAGGAGAAGGACGATGAGCTAGTGGCCTCTGACGGGTCGCTCTCGGAGCTGAGTGGGATGTCGGGTACTACCTGCGGAGGTGACTCTGGCGCAGGATCGGCAGGGGCTGCAGATGCTGCGAGTGCAGGAGGTACTGGGGGAGGGTGTGCCGCATACAATGGAACCACAAAGTAAGGGGAAGCAGGATCAAAAGCGGGATAGTGCAAAGGGACGGCGAAATTCCTATCACTAAAAAGGTAGAGAGCAGGCGGCAAAGAGTCGGCTATATCAATGAACCCACCGCAGGTCATGGTGGAGCCGCAAGTCCGGCACCTCAATGAAGAGGGTAGGCCCATCGTGGTCCATCGTCGACGTCTGAGAATGAGGCGGAAATGCAAACGAGGTGAGAATTTAAGGAAATTCTCAGTAGGGTCGTGCATGGCGTTTAACTGACGTCGCTTTCATTCTCGATTCTGCCTCGGGTTTCATTTAATTATGAAAACATGAGATCAAATTTAACCATTCATATTTAATAAGGTTAAGAAAATGTCTGGTCCGAGGCAAGGTCCGCTTTACTTTAAACAAAGATAAGAAATCGTCTAAACTACTAACAGTAATACACAGAATAATGGGCAGGATAAGTGAACACATGCTGCAAGTAAGCATAGTAATTAAATTGTAAATAACTTGTAATCATGCACTTAATATAATCATGAAAAACTTGCTCTTGAACTTTCCTTCATAAACTTTTCCTTTGCTCATATACTTTCTTTATTACTCATAAACTTTTCCATTACTTGGTCCCCTGGGAGTTCGTGGCCATTTTAGACTCCTGGGTAATAGTCTGCTTATCAGGATCAAGCTCGTTCCTATACAGGAATTGCCGGGTTTACTTTCCCTGACATTCCCACCGATCTATTCCCCTTAACTTCTTATCCGGGACTGGCCCAAGTAGCATGGAACTTTCATAGTGGCATAACCCTTTTCATAACTTTCATAACTTTCTTAAGAATGCACATGCATTAACATGGAATTCATAACTTGTGCATGGGTTCTACCGGAATTTCGGCAGCATAACGGAACGTGTCTGCTTCCCCATGAATAGTGCAAGCCAACCAATACATTTATACAATTTGCAATTTCAGTATAGAGCAGCAATTATACACATACATTCATAAATTCATTCATTAGTTTCAACAAGCTTCAATAGGCTTTTGGCTGATTCTGCCTCATTCTACCCGGTTACGGTATATCCCACCTTTATTTCAATTTAACTCCTTTAAACCTGATTTTTGGATATGTTGTAGCTTTATGTGTCTAGTTTCTAACATTTTTAGTCCCATCTAATTTTGACAACTATAACTTAGGTTATTCAGGTTTTATCCCGGCTTGCCCAGCAGCTAGCTAGAATTGCATACTTAAAAGTAAAAATCTACTAAAAATCGAAAACTGGTTCAGAGGATACGAAATTGGTCTCATATTAAAGCTGATAGAACCATCATTCATTTTCAAAAGGTCCCATTCCATTTGACTCAGTAGGGCTCGAGTTATAAGCCCCGAAACTTAACCTTCTTGACCTGTTCTATTTTGGCCCGGTTTGGACATAGGTTAAATTCTTCAAATCACTGGGAACAAATAGGATAGTAACAAACTCGGAATTTCTGGGTAGGATGTTCTCCTATGTGTAAGCTTTCCAACAAAATTAGTTTTACTCAATTTGGAGTTGTATAGGGTGAGTTACACCCTTTTCAACCCATACTGCCCGGGTGGATGTCCTGATTCCTAGGTCGAACTTCAAAAATTCATATCTCCTTCAACATTACTCCAACGGTCTTATATGATATATGTGTAGAAAGCCCTAGATGTCTAGTTTTACATAAAAATGGTTTCATTAATTTTAAACGGCGGGAGGCAGAGCCGTATACCCCGTCGTACGGACTGTCGAGGGTTTTGAGTTTCCCAGCCTCTCAACTTCTCCAAATCTGCATCCTTTCTCATTTCCAATTCAACTTTAATTGCACAAACAGTCAATAAACCAGCCACAGTTCATTATGAATCACTCAGTCAATATATCATAATCGAAGAATCAAACCACCGATAATCATTCAAAATCAGAAAAACCAAAACAGGAATTAAAACCTCTACCTCTTGTTTTGAGTTTGAAATTAGAAAGTGAATGAACTTGAAGGCTGTATAGAGTGGGAGAGTTGAGAAGAGGAAAGAGAGCTGAAGTGAGGAAGGAAAAACAACGTAGGAAAATGAGCTGAAGAGGCAGGAGAAGGATATATATAGACAAGGCTTCGAAGTGGTAGTTAAAATGAGTGGCTTTAATTGGGTGAAATTTTGTGGGCAAAGTTCAGCCATGTTTCTCTCTTCTGTGTCAAAATTGCTCTCCACGTCGCCAGAGAAGTGAAACTCGCTTCCTGCGTATCTGAGCATGAAGTCGGAACTCGCACTCTTAAGGTCGGAATTCGTGCCTATCTATTCAGATGAAATCGGAACTCGGAAATATTGCCTTGGTTTATTCTAAACTTGAAAGCAAAGCCTGATGTGAAACCAAGCCCTTAAAGTCGTAAATCGGGAATTCATGGATCTCTATCTCGGAAATCGGGAGGATAGAGAAATGAGAAGCTCCTGCTAATAAACTCGAGATCGGAACTCAAAACTTAATATCGGAAATCGGAAGCATAAGCCACTACATTTGAACTAACGAAATCGGAAATCGGGATACCATGTTTATTCTAACTTGAGCATAAGGTCGGAAATCGGAAATTTATTACTGATGAGGTCGGAATTCATACATGCTTTCATAAGGTCGGAAATCGGAAATTTAGAATTCACTGAGGTTGGAAATCGGAAATCCTTGTCTGTCCAGCCTTGAAGATGAATTCGGAGGTCGGGAATAGTGATGGCTCGGAAGTCGGAAGTCGCGGACATTACAGTTACCTTTCCTGATTTATTCTTTTTTAACTGTCATTTTTTTTTTTTTGAACAAACAAACGAAACAGCGTGCTGCTATACTAAAAGCGAAACGAATTTAGCAAAATATCACCAAAGATGAGAATAGTAATATAGCGTTACTGTATACGTGTAGATATATGTATATATCAGGAGCCTCTGCTTCAGTTTAAGTACAAAGTTTCAAGAAAAATACGTAAGCGGGCTGGTATACTAAAAAGACAATAATGCCCGTATCAGTCTGAACATCCTATGGTCCTTAGAGGACATTTTGCAACCTACTGCTAATCCGACAGTCAAGTCTATGACCCAGAGCTACGTGCTGTCCAAAAGAGGGTCATACTGTACAACATCTCCTGCTGCTAAGCTACTCCGTCAGATAGCCGTTCGCCATGCCAGGCTCGGCTGGTGAGTAGTCTGCGCTGGGTCCCGAGGAGGAAGAGGGTGACGAGTCGGTGGCCTCTGTGGGGTCACTCTCTAAACTTAGTGGAACGTCTGGGACTGCCTGCGGTGGTGACTCAGGTGCAGGGTCAGCTGGTAAGGCCTGTGCTACGGGTGCAGGAGGAGCTAGAGGTGGGTGCGCCATGTGCAACGGGACGGTAATGTAAGGACTAGCAGGGTCGAAAATGGGATGATGTAAAGGAACATCAAAGTTCCTATTGTTGAAGAGGTAGAGACGGAAGTTACACGAGCCGGCTATATACAGGGAATCCAACTCTGGGTCGTGGTAAAGCTGTAAAGCTAGAATCTCAATGAAGAGGGTAGCGGTGGAGTCCATCGCCAGTGTCTGAGAATGATGCGGAAGATACAAAACGGGGTGAGAATTTCAAGAAATTCTCAGTAGGGTTCGGGTATACTAGTTAACTGATGTCACATATATTCTTAGTTGTCTCGGGTTTTATTTAATTATAAAAACATGTTTTCAAACTGAAATATCCATTTTAATGAGTTCGGGAAAATACCTGGTCCGAGGCAAGGTTCATTTTTACTTTAGATGGCATAAGAAACAAGATGGATTGCTAATAATAATGCATAGAATAATAGACAGAGCAATTAATAAATAGCAGTAAGTAAACGTAATAGACAACTGTAAGCATTTTGACATAATTATTCCATGTAACCATGCAGTCATGTGATCATGCAGACTTCATCATAAACCTTTCTTCATATGCCTTTTGCAATCACTTTTCATCATTTTCCATCTTTTGGTCCCTTGGGAGTTCTTGGCCATTTAGACTCCTGGGTAATAGTCAGGATCGAGCTTGTTTCTATATAGGAATGCCGGGTTTACTTTCCCCAACCTCCCCACCGATCTATTCCCCTTAACTTCTTATCCGGGGCTAGCCCAAGTAGCATGAAACTTTCATAGTGACATAACCTTTATCAAAACTTTCATGACTTACTTGAAGTTGCATATGCATTAACATGTAACTCATAACTTGTGCATGGATTCTACCGAAATTTTGGCAGCATAACGGAACGTGTCCGCTTCCCCATGAATAGTGCCAGCATACCAGAACATCAATTTATAACAAAGAACCCAACATCACATACATATTCCAATATTGAACTCATATCAACATCAAATTCATTAAGGCAGAGTTTCTGCCCCAGCATAATCAACCAATCCGGTTTTTATAATTCAAGCCATTATTTCTATTTAACTCATTTGGACCTCAAATTTGGGTATGTTAAAGTGTTATGTGTCTAGTTTCTAAATCTTTAATCCCACCTAATTTCAATATCTATAGCTCAAAATATTCAAATTTTACTTCGGCCTGCCTAGTGGCTAGACAGAATCAGACACCTAAAAATAAAGATCCACTAAAAATCGAAAATTGATTTAAATGATATGAAATTGGACTCATATTAAATTTAACAGGGTAAAGTTTCATTTACAAAAAGTTCCATTTCATTTGACTTAGTAGGGCTCGAGTAATGAGCCTCGAAACTTAACCTTCCTGAACTACTCTATTTTGGCTCGGTATGGACATAAGGTAACTTCTCTGAATCACTGGGGACAAATAGTATGGTAACAAACTCGGAATTTCTGGGTAGGATGTTCTCCTAAGTGTAAGCTTTCCAACAAAATTAGTTTCACTCAATTTGGAGTTGTATAGGGCGAGTTATACCCTTCTCAACCTATACTGCCCGAGTGAATGTCTTGATTCCTAGGTTGAACTTCAAAAATTCATATCTCTCTCAATACTACTCCAATGGTCTTATATGATATATGTATAGAAAGCCGTAGATGTCTAGTTTCACATAAAAATGGTCTCATTAATTTTAAACAGCGGAAGGCGGAGCCGTACACTTCGCCGTACGGACTGCTGAGGGTTTTGAGTTTTCCAGCCTCTCAACTTCTTCATATCTTCATCCTTTCTCACTTCCAATTCAAATTTTAACCTCATAAACAGCCCATAACCCAGCTATAATTCATCATAATCATTTAATCAACATATCAAAATTAAGAAATTAGACCACCATCAATCCTTCAAGAATCAGAAAATCAAGTAAGAATTTAGAACCTCTACCTCTTACTATGAATGATTTGGCTTAAGTTTGTAGCTAGAACTTGGTGGAATTTCAAAGTGTGGTGGAGTTGGGTGAGTGAAGAAAAGAAAAGAGAGAGCTGGAGTGAAGTAGGCAACGTGAGAGAAGAGTCTGAAGAGGAGGAGGAGAATGTGTTATATAAGCATGAGTGGTAGTTAACTTGGAAGGTTTTGATTGGCCCCAAAACATAAGGCTGAGTTTCAGCCAACCTTGCTCTCTTTTTGTGACCAAAATGCTCTCCACGTCGCCTAAAGTGGGACTAGTTCCCAGTATATTCTATAAATGAAATCGGAACTCGTACTCTTTATAAAGTTGGAACTTGTCCACATCTTGCATATGAAGTCGGAACCCGGGAAACATATCCAGTTTATTCGAAACTTGAAAGCAAAGCCTGATGTGAAGCCAAGCACTTAAAGTCGGAAGTCGGGAATTATAGGACCTCGATCTCGGAACTCGAGAGGATAGAGAAATGAGAGCTCTTGGTATTAAACTCGAGATCGGAACTCGCGAAAATTTGACTCGGACTTGGAGACAAGTTCAAAAATCTGATCTCGCGTCCATTTCTGGTTGAGATAAAATCGGACGTCGGATTTCATGTTAAGTCGGAAATCTTAAGATCGAAAATTGGAAACATCAGCCACTTGAAATGAAATTGGAAATCGGAATTTATTACTGATGAGGTTGGAATTCATACACGCTTACATAAGGTCAGAAATCGGAAAATGCAAGGCAATCCGTTTGAGCCTTCCTAAAGTTGGAAATCGGAATTTTAAAAGTTCACTGAGGTCGGAAATCGGAAATCATTGTCTGTCTAGCCTTGAAGATGAATTCGGAGGTCGAGAATACTGATGGGCTCGGAAGTCGGAAGCCGCAGATGTTACATTAACAAAGAGTTTATAAGTTAACTCGGATGAGAAAAGTCAAGAGAATGCTTAATCGAGATTAGATAATCTCTAATTAAGCAAGTCAGAGCCTTTATAGCTTAATTAAGCACTAATCGCCCTTAATTAGCTTAATCGAGTTTAATTAAGGTTAATTAAGCTTAATTGCAAGATTAATTTTTGTTAATCATATTCTTGTGTGTTAATCACTAATCCTTGCTTAATCATCTTAATTAAGTTGCAAGAGCACTTAATCACATAATTAAATTCAAATTTAGTCAACTAGACACTAAAGTAAAAAGTGATGTCATTAAAGCATAAAGCATAAGACAAGAGTGCTTTATGTAAGAGTTAGTACATGCTTTGTTCCCCCATCATCTAATTTGTCCCCCTAAACCTTAATTAATACAAAATTAAGAAAATATCTCCCTCCTTCATTTTATAATGAGGACGCCACTTTTTCTCTCCCCTCCCTCATCCATTTTCATTTTCACTCATCCTATTCTCTCTCTTCAAACCAAATCCTTCCCCTTCTCTATAAACTCTCTCATCTTCTTCTTCATCTTCTTTTTTCTTTCCCCACCACCACCACCCAAAACCACTTACTTAGCCCTCCAAAGACCTCATCTTGGGGTATTTGGAGACAAGATCTAAACACTACAACCTCTATTTTCACAAGATCTCAAGCGCTTCTCCTTCCTTCTCGCAAAACTGCCACCATCATCATCAAGAGGAGCCATCATCCTCTTCTTTCTCTTCTCTTATTTTTGCGCCATCTTCAAGAAGAGGTAGTGATCTTCATCTTTTTATTTTGTTTACTCAAGAAAGCTTGAAGCTTGGTTCTTTTCATGACCAAGATCTTTAAGTGAAAACTTGAGGAAATCTTTCATGCTCTTCATGAGCAAAAGTTTTCCTTTTTGGTTAAATATGTTCTTGTTCTTCTTCAAGTGTTCTTGATGTTTCTACCTTTGGAAAAATATGATCTTGTTCTTCTTCAAGTGTTCTTGATATTCCCACTTTTGGAAAAGTGTGTTCATGTACTTATTCTTGAATGTTCTTGATGTTCTTGATGGTATCTTGCTTAAAGTTGCCCTTTTTCTTATGATGAGTTTATGATTAGAAAAGTTTCATCTTTACATTTTTTTTTATTTGGTAAGACTATGAACATCCTAAAAGCTTAAAACTTTAAAAAGTTTGCTTCTTGATCCTTAAAAATGGCACAACTTTTAAGCTTCCATAAAGTTTTATTTTGTTTTTTTTGAAGGGAAGAATACATGTAAAAGTCTAAGCTTTTTGGAATAATAAACCTTTTTAAGTTAGAAAAATGATGTCTTGTCACTTTATGTTTCAAAGATTGATCCTTGGAAGCAAATCCTTTCATAAAGTTTGAAACTTGAAATCAAAAAGGTCACTTTTGGATCATAAGAATGCTAACTTTTATAAAGATCAAGACTTTATAACTTTAAAGCTAATGTCTTATATCACTAGTTGATTAGTTGATAAAGTAGGAACCTTTTTAATGTAGAGATGACTTTAAGTCATAAAGTTGAGACTTTGATGGTCTTAGAATAATTAAAAGAGTCAACTTCCGTAAAGAACAAGACTTTTTTGTTAAAAAGTTAGTAACTTGTACCATTATTTCACAAAGATTTAATATTTAAGATAAGAGCTTAATGTTAAAGGCACTTACTTTCATAAAGAATAAAACTTTATGACTACCTTATAAGAATGATAACTTTTATAATACTTAAAGTAAGATTTTGTATTATTAGTGATAAAAGCTTGAAGCTTGGTAACTTGATTAAGTTAAAAATCACCCTTGGTGTTTAGTGAACATGGTGTTGTTGGGTTCATGATGTGGTTATGCATTGTCATGACCCAAGGATTAGAGGGATCTTGAACTCCTTGGGAACAGAAGTATGATTAAGGCCTCTAAGCATACCATAAACCTAGGAATCACTAAGTGCACTATCTCAAGGAAAGGAAATAAACACTTAATTAAATTGAACAAGTGTTCCATAAGATATGAACTCAAGTAAAGAATAATTTCATATGAGAACTAAGTAACTAAAAGACCGCATACATATATCTTAACTATATGATTCTCTCATGGGTAACCACGAGAAATCATATGATGATTCATAAGATTCTTCACAAAGAATAACACAACTATAAACCCCCCTTTTAGGGTATGAATGTAAGGTGCCATTCGGTATGATGACTGACAAGTTTGATTGAGCTTTGTCTCATGATTGAATGATGAGTGTGATGATATGATGCAAATATGATGAACTGTTGGTTGAAAGTTTATGATTGGCATTTTGGGAAAGCTTCGGTCTAGACGCTATGCTGCCAGATTTTCGTCAAAATTATGGACTTAGTCATATCATTGCATGTGCCTAGTCAAAGAAGTATTATGCATGTAAAGTATAATGATGAGAAAAGAATTAATGGGACATGACCCTTCAATCACTTCGGTAAGGGAAGTAAAAGACGATGATCCACTAAGACTCAAGGAACCTCTATGAGGGAGGCAAGGGTGACATGGAGGACCTTCCAACTTAGGGGCAACCAATATCGGCTTAGTCTGATTTAGTTTAGTATTGCGTGATGACGGTCACGGAATGAGCTCATGTCCAAAAGCACTTTATTTCAAAGGAAAGTAAAGAATGTTAAGCACGTGCTAAAAATGAAAGTAAAGTCAAAGTATAACCATGGTTAAGTCCATGATGATGCAGGTCTTTGCATGTATTTATATTGTCCATTTGCATTATGAATGTTTATTCTATGTTTTAGTATGTATGTTAGTTATAAAGATGTAGTTATGATGTTAAGTTTAAAAGCAACCCGCTTCGGGGTTTAAGTTTTCCAATTTATTAAAATTGAACTTATATCTGTCCACCATTTTTATAATTAACCCCGAAGTGGCTGCGACAATGACGATGACATAGTGTTTGTTTAGTCGCGATCCTACTGAGAAATTTAGTATTTCTTACTCCTATATTTCCATGTAGATGTTGGGCACGGTGGTGATCTACGTTGAGTTCCCGGTGTGGCGTTGGCACTTTGACTCGGTGCTGAACGCCTCCGTGCTGTCTGTGAATGTAGCGATGAGGGTCTACATTTTCCATGACTGCCAGTTTCAAACTCCCGTGATGAGCCCATTTTTTTGACCGCATTAGCCATTCAGTGAGGTTACTATGGATGACATCTGCCCCTACTTTCAGCCACCGAGATACCCCACCGATGATGATGAGACTACTCAGATACCCGTTTGACTCCGACTATTTCATTGGATTCCAATCCCTCGGAGCCGTCTTATCCGAGCTACCATGTAGAGACTAACCCCTCTGAGCCCTTCTATTCGACTCGTTCTGGGGGATCTCACCGTTCGGGTTCATCGTAGCCTTCTGTGATTCGTCTATCTTTCGATTCTTCTGCTTCATCTACCAGCCCAACTTCACTCTCGGTTCGCGGACGTAGGTTCATTCGTACCCACGCTATGCCCCGTGGATGAGGACATGCTTGAGGAAGAGGACGTGGTGATATTTTTCCCAGTGGATATGGGAACGGTTTCCTCCCGCCTGATGTGTGATGTGATGATTACATGCGGAGCTAAGCATGAGGGTAGCCCCTTTTGGTTGTAGTTATGGGATTATCATTATGTTGTATGGCATGCTTGGGCTATAGGGTTTTATGATGTATTTTCTTTTATCATGTATTTGGTAGGTTTCTTATGTGAGGCCGACAATAGATATCAGACCCATTATTATCTTATGTATGACTCTAGTATGACTATTATTATATTATTATGAATGGTCATGGAATGAATGTTATCTTTATCTAAGATTATGGTTATTCTTATTGCTTTTATTTATGTTAAATGCAATGTATATATGAGATAGCGACATTTGTTTTACATGTTCACAATGCGCTCATGGCTCTCGATTTTCAAAACAGCTTACTCGTTAATGTTCAAAAAAAAAAAAAATTTACCCCTATTTTCAGGTAAAGTAATTTAAAAAAGGTAATGTTAGTTCTGCGAGCAAAAGTAACAATTAGTAATTCCATAATATGACTTAAGCATAGAATGGAACTATTAGGTTGTTACAATTTGGAAAGAACCATACTTGAGGAAGCCCATAATTCTAAGTATTCAATTTATCCTGGTACTGATAAACTATATCAAGATTTGAAACAGTTGTTTTGGTAGGAAGGTATGAAAAAAGACATTGGAGACTTTCTGTCTCGTTGCTTAGTATGCCAGTAAGTTAAAGTTGAACATCAAAGGCCCGCTGGCTTTCATTAGTAAATTGAAATCCTTGAATGGAAATGGGACAGGATTACAATGGATTTTATAACTGGGTTACCACGCACTACCAAGGGATTGGACTCAGTATGGTGATTATTGATAGAATGACTAATTCACCTCATTTCCTTCCTATCAAGATGAATTTTAGTGAGTCTCAATATGCAGTTGTATATAGGCATCATAGAGAGACTCCATGACATTCTAGTGTCAATCATATCAAATTAGGGATTATAGCTCACATCCCACTTCTGGAAAGCTTTCCATAAAGCCTTAGGTACAAGTTTAGACCGCAGTACAACTTTTAACTCTCAAACAAATGGGCAATGAAAGAGGACCGTCCAAATCATTGAGGATATGTTGAGGTCATGCGTCTTGGACTTTAGCGAAAGTTGGAGTAATTATTTTCCTTTGATAGAATTCTCTTATAATAATAGTTACCAAGCCAGTATTTAGATGGCACCTTTTGAAGCACTTTATAGGAGGTGATGTAGGTTTCCTATTGGGTGGTTCGAGGTTGGAAAAGCAAAACTGTTGGGTTTAGACTTAGTGTAGGATTCCATAGAGAAGGTTCGCTTGATTACAGAATAGTTGTCAGCCACACATAGTAAGCAAAAAGCCTATATGGATCACAGGAGACAGGACTTAGAAATTATGGTGGGCAATCATGTCTTTCTCAGATTTCCTACATGAAGGGAGTGATGCAATTCGATAAGAAAGGCAAGCTCAGTTCCCTCTACATTGGTCTTTTTGAGATCTTAGACAAGGTAGGGGTAGTGGCTTATTGACTAGCCCTCCCTCCTGATCTTTCTATAATCCATCCAATGTCTCATGTCTCTATGCTGAGGAAGTACATACTGCATCTATCTCATGTTTTAACTCCACAAATAGTATAGCTTGATGAAAATCTATCATATGAGGAAGAACCGATGGCCATTGTTGATCGACAAGTGAAAAAGCTTCATTCCAAGAATGTAGCCTTAATTAAAGTGATATTGAGGAATCATTCTGAAGAAGAAGCCACATGGGAAGCAAAAGACACTGTGTGAGTCAAGTATCCACAACTATTCAAATCACCAAGTAAGCTAAGCTACTCTGAAATTTGACCAAATTTCTTAGGGGGTAAAATGTAATACTCGAATCGACAATCATGTAAACTATAGATCTTTGTCTTTTCAAATAGCAATAAATTTCCAACTTTGAACCCTATGCCTCCTTGGAGAGCTATATGGTTCGTACATCTCATTGAGATTGAAAATCCTAGTGATTATTCCTTAGATATTAAAGAATTGAAGACCAAATTTTAATGACCTTTAGATAGTCATTAACCTTTTTGCTTTTAGCCCGAAGTTTATAAAAACATAAGTTTTTAGAAATATGTACTAAAACCCAAAGATTGGATTTTGATTCTTAAAGATTTTGATTTTTTTGAAATTTTTATTGAATTCAAATAGGGGGTATTCCTTATTTATATTAGTATTTTAAAGTTAATGGAGAGTAAACATTAATTTAAAATTAAGAAATGTAAAAAAACATGTAAGACCTTATCCCAAATGGCATTGGAGTCAAGAATACCAAGCTGAACTCATTTGGACATTTTTGAGCCCAATGGGTTGTGCTCAAGCAAAGCTACTTGCGCTCAAGCGCGATGACAAAACAAGAAGGTTGATTTTAGCTTGGGGCCATGCTCGAAGTATAGAAAAAGGCATTGGAGAAAAAAATAAATGGGGCTTTGCCCACAAAAAACAAAAAAAATGCTTTCTCTTTCTCCTCTTTCTCAAACTCTCTCTCGTTTCTCTCTTTAAAACTATCTCTATTTGGTACTTTTATCATCTAATATTGCCATTTGTCCCTTACCAACCCTTGTTAGCTATATTCTCAACATATCTATTGATTGATTCTCTTCTGTGAGCACGTAAAGGGAAGCTTTGGAGGTCTTGGGAGGAGATCCAAACTCCCCACCTTATTCCTTTTCATCCTTTAATACTCAAAGGTAATCTTTTAGCTCATAATCTCTTTGATGTCATGTTTAGATAACTATTCTCAAAGGCTTGATTCTTGGCCTTTGATCTGGAGCACTATACAGTTACTAGTCTGATAGTTTCTGAGATTTAAGAGTTGCTAAGTTAGTCTTTTAGTCCATTTGACCGATATATAGTTATATTATCACATCTATGGTGCCAAATCCGTTCCAAGAGCAACTTCTTAGTCTTGAGGCCCAACAGAGGAACTCTCACCTCTTGGATTATACAGTAAGTGGATATTATAATTATGTTAATATTGAGTGATGTTGTACTAGTAGCCTATTATATATTGATGTGGTTGATTTTCTTATGATAATTGTTATAGGATTTAATTTTGGAAATTTTGAGCTAGAAATAGATTAATATTATTATATGCTAACTTACTATTGTTATACGAAATATTGACACCTTGGGGATAGCGATACATAATGCCTAGAGGTAATTGCTAAAGAAACCATACTGGGGATGATGATACGTAATGCCGAGATGTGGAGAGATTGGAACATGGATCTTTAATTATATGTGCACTTATATATATGATAATAAGCTGTATTAAAGTTACGATTTATGTTCCTAGCATGTTATCATAACTATATTATCCCTCACTAAGTTCGTTCGACTCGCTTCTCTCCTTTACATATGTTTCAGATAGTCCTACTGATCTGCACCTTACCCCTTCTGCCAGTTAGCTCACTGTAACTACTCTTTTGGTGAGCCCAATATTCTAAAGTATGGGCATTTGTTATTTTGAAAAAGGACTTTGCACATATGTGGACTAGAGTTTTGCTCTATAAATAATAGGTAGGGTCCTGCCTCTTTATTATCTGTTTTTTGATATTGTCTTGTTGGAACTAATGAACACATAGAAAACTAATATTTTGCATAGACTATATATCTGGACTCTATACAGGACTTGTATCAATTGTATAGGAAACTATGATTTTTAGGGTAAATTTTGCACATTTAGACTCTGAAACCCTTTTGTTAGGCTTGCTAGGGATTAGATCCCTAAGAGTCGATCACAGCCCTAGTTGGGTCATGACAAATTCATTCCTTTTATTCTTACGATACTCTAATTGTAGGTCTTACAACTATATTTATAAATGAGATATTTTAAGTTTTAGGGTTATTACAAGTAATTGATTCATTAAAGAATTAGCATCAACTACTTAAATCCTTTCATTAGTCTAGTAATTCCAAATCATGTGATTTATGAATTCATAGAATTAAAAAAAAAAAAAAAATCAGACCACCCTAATCCTCTAGTCTTTTAGAACCTTGAAATTATCTTTGTTTAAGTTATTATGTATTTCGTTAGTTTATACTATTTACTCGTTTATAGTTTATTTTTATTATTTCTTTTGTTGAGAGCTTTCTTCAATCCAAATTAATTTGATATAATTTGAATAGAAATTTTGTTAGTGAAGTGTTGTTTGGTAGCGTCAATCCTTGTGGAACGATATCCACTTTCCGTGGTTACTACTTAAACAATTCGGTGCACTTGCCAAAAAGTTATCAAGTTTTTGGCGCCATTGCCAAGGATTGAGTGTTTTATCAACAATATTAGTAACTAAGAGAATTTCTAATTTAGATATTTAATTTTTGTGTATAAATTGCCTTTACTTTTATTTTTTATTTTTATCTTGAGTAAATTTTGTTTGTAATTTTGGTTATTTTATTTGGTAACGTTGTTCTCAAAATTGCTTAGTTTCTTGTATGTGAGGTACTATTAATTCGGATTCTTTGCTATTTGATCCAGAAATTGAGAAGACAGCAAAAAGACTCACGAAAGAAGCTAAGGCAAGAAGACAAGCAGAAGAAGAGGCAAAAATGGTTGAAAAGAAGAGAATTAGACTGCTAGGAGGACATTAGGGGAGTATGCCACACCTAGTGCTGATGGGTCTGCATTCAGTGTAACACGACCTCCAATTCAAGCTAACAATTTTGTGTTGAAGCCTACGCTCTTGCAGTTGGCTCAGCAAAAGCAGTTTGGCGGAAGGCCACTAGATGACCCAAATTTGTGCATAGCAAATTTTCTACAGCTGTGTGACACTTTCAGAGTTAACGAGGCAAGTTCATATGCGATTCGGCTAAGGCTCTTCCCTTTCTTATTGCGAGACAAGGCAAAAGTGTGGCTTCGATCTCAACCACAAGGGAGCATTTCTACATGGGATGATCTAGTGAGCAAATTTCTCATGAAGTTTTTCCCACCTCAAAAGCTTGCAAAACTGAGAAATGAAATTAATACTTTTTCTCATACGGATGGAAAGTCACTTTATGATGCATAGCAGTAGTTCAAAGAGTTGTTGAGAAAATGTCCACATCATGCTCTTCTAGATTGGCTTTAGATTCAGACATTTTATGATGGGTTGTTACCATTTATCATATCAATGATAGATGCAGCTTTTGGGGGATCCTTGCATAGTAAAACTCCAGAAGAAGTTTTCCAATTGATTGAAACTATGGCAGCTAATAATTTCATGGCTTCAAATGAGTGATCAATGGGAAGGAAAGGTGTTATGGAACTGGAGACACTTGATGCTATACTTGCTCGGAACAAGCTTATGGCTCAATAATTCTCTACTCTCACTAAACAGTTTGGGCAAATGTAGGTTGGAACTATAGGTTCTCAGCCTTTGGTGTGTGACTTTTGTCGTGGTGAACATGGCAATAGAGAAAGTGAAGCCAGTACAACAGCTCAATCATCTGTTAAGTAAGTGAATTACATGGGAAATCCTCCAAGGCAACAAAACAACTCATTTTCTAACACGTATAATCTGGGGTAGAGGAATAACCCAAATTTTTCTTGGAGTAATCAGGGTGGTCAGAAAACTTTTAATGCACCCTTTCAAGCACTACCAACTCATCCAAAGCCTTCTGCATTAGAAATGGCTCTATCTCAATTAACAACCAACTTTGTGCAGCAAGCCTCTAGTTTCATGCAGGAAACAAGAGCTAATTTTAAGAATCAAAGAGGTCTTAATTAGAAATTTGGAGTATCAAGTTGGGCAAATTGCAAAACAGTTGGCAAAGAAACTGCTAGGAACATTCCCTAGCAATATTGAGCCAAATCTAAAGGAGCATTGCAAGGTGATTACTTTGAGGAGTGGCAAGACATTGGAAGTGCATAATAAAGAGAGCAAGGGTAAAGAAGCTGAAAATTCTCTAGTAAATGGTGCCGAGGAAGTTAAAGATTCTTCATTTGAGATTCCAAATATAACACCCTCTATCATGTAAGCCATGCTCGAGTCATGAGTTATATTAAGTGGTTGTTACTGTGCTAGGAGATCTTTAAAATACAGAAAGTATAATATATGGCCCTTTAACCACATACTATATTATTGAATAATGGTTCATAAATTTCATCATTTCTAATACATATAGAATAAAATAATTACAATTTAAGAAAAAGTTTTGTAGCTAACATTATACATAAAAACTACTTCCACACTGCAGTTGTCACCTTCACTGACTTTAGCCGGTCTCCATAGTCTCCCGGGCCGACTTATGCCTGAGTCTTGCACGATGAATTCCCTAGGATTTTTGCCTCATTATTAAATTTTAGCCTTGGCACTAGAATGTTTATGGAAAAGAAAAATATACAAGCAGGCAGTGAGAACCTAAGGTTCTCAGTAGGTAAACTAGAACTATTACTCATACAGTGCCATCATAAACATTCCAACCACTTTGGTTTCTTATGAAAATGTGAGCACATATACACAAGCAGTGGTTCAATTTTAAGTTGAAAACATCTTTCTCGAAGCGGGTTATATTTTAACAACCACTTGGCATATTATATGACAGACATAGAAATAAGAATAGTGTAACATACTTAAATAAGAATCATAATAACATTATGACATAATGAGAAAATTAGAGACACACATGTAGATGCTTGTACTTGATTTAATTCATCTATTTCTTTAACTTGTAATTTGATCTTGCTCTTCTGTACTTGGTCCCCCGGAGGTGAATGGCCTCTCTCACCCCTGGGTAATAGCCTGCTTTTCAGGTCCGAGCTCATACCTATACATGAGTGACGGGTTTACTTTCCTCGACCCTCACACCAGTCTAATCCCCTTAAATCTGGTCGATGGCTGGCCCAAGTCTTAGACAGTACTGCTCTGGCCCACGTTAGCTGAGTCTATGCCATGCCTCACGTGGTAGCTTGGTACGTCCCTCTTGCAAGTTCTTATAATCTTTTACTACCTCTTGGATATGATTATGCATATGAATGCTCTATGCATTTATGCATATATCTCATATCATTCCTCAATCCTATTTGCATGCATGATTTTCATAGATATGACATTCATATGAACACATGTATCCTTATAATCTTAGCACAATTATTCATAATATAAGTCCTCATAAACTCCTGCTGAAAATTTGGCAGCATAACGGATCAAGTCCACTTTTCCATGAATAGTGCCAGACTACCAGAAGGATCAATCAAGCAACAAAACCAACATAGAGCATCAAGTTTTATAACAATAATATCAATCATATAATATGTCAACATAAATACATAAGGTTTTCTGCTTATTCTACTCAATTCTTCCCGATTTTGTAAAATTCACCATAATTTCTATTCCTTTCAATTGGACCTAAATTTTGAATATATTATAGTGCTATGTGTCTAGTTTCCAACCCTTTTAGTCCCATCTCATTTTGATTTATGTAGCTCAAGTTATTCAAATTTTACTTCTGTCTGCCCAACAACTAGCCAGAATTGTACTCTTAGAAGTAAAAATTCACTAAAAATAGGAAACTAGATGAAATCATATGAAACTTATACCAAATTAAAGATAACAGGACAATTTTATTTGAAATAAGCTGCATCTCATTTGCATAAGTATAGCTTGAGTTCTAAGCCCTGTAAGTTGACCCTTCTAGACTACCCTGTTCTAGTCCAGGTTGGACTCAAGGCAATTTCATCAAATTACTGGGAATAATTGGGATCAAATCAAACTCGAAAATTTTTATGGGATGCTTCCCTATATGTTGGATTTCAAAGCCAATTGGTTTCACTCAATTTAGAGTTTTGTAGGGTGAATTACACCCCTCGAAACTCATACTGCCTAGAAGAGAATCCAGAATTTCATATCAAATTTCAAAAATTCATAACTAATTCTATACGAATCCAATGGCCTTATATTTTATATGGTTAGAAAGCCCTAAGTATCTAGTTTCACATAAAAATAGTTCATTGAATTTGAATGACTGTAGGTGGAGCCGTACACTCCGCCATATGGACTACCATAGGATCTCCCAGCTTATCCTATTCTGGTTGTTCTCCTTCATGGATTTTCATGCAAGTTTCAACCAAAACCCAAGAGTTTCATGCCAAACCAGTCATGAATCATCATATGTATGTGATATATCATCTAATAAAGGGTGGAAATCCCAACTCTCATCAGCCACACATAAGAGAACTATGGGGATTATTGAACCCTACCTTCAATTTTTGATGCAAGACTAACTAGTTTTGAGTTCCTCTTGATGGGGAAGTGATGGAAGCTTGAAGATGAAGTGAAATAAAGTGAAATGAAGGAAGAAATGGTGGAGAAGAAGCAACTGAAGGGGCAGCACGAAAATGAAGGGATAAGGAAGGAAAAGACTCACCCAAAAGCTAGATGAAATGGTTGGCAAGTTTCATTCTTATTGGCTGAAATTTTTGTCGCTGAATTGCAGCTAACTCCACTCATTTTGGGGCTGATTTGCGCCACCAATTGAGTGGATATGTGGCTTTGTATTTAGCCATTAAACATAGGGTTTAGGGTGTGCAATTATATCGATTCGGCTCTGGCAATTTTAAATACCGAAATCTTACCGATTTCCTTTAAATCGGTAAATCGGTTTTGGAAAAATTCTATGAAGTTTCCTATGCTTTCAATCTAATTCCCTCATATCTAATTTATCTAAATGATACTTAATTGGCTCTAAGTAAATATTTAATCGAATGCTAATTAATCTCAAGTAGTTGATAAAATCGAACAACTTGCTAAAAAAAAAAACGATAGAATATTTTCGGACGTTATACTAAATAATTTCTCATAGTATTTTACATAACAATCTAAATTTCCTTTAGCTCTAGTATTTAAAATTCATCCCTAATTACTCTTATTTTTCTGATAAATTGATTAGCAGTGCAAATCAATCACACAATTTCTTTGAACTGATATAATTTCGCTTTTTCATAAATCCTTTAGCATTTTCTGTTTGGTTTTCGTAACTAATGGCATTTTCGTAAATTTGAGCAAGTCTAGGGACATCCCATGTCATTTCACACTTGACTACTCTTGTGGCTCTCAAACGGTCGAGACTTAAACTTCTACAGTTTCACCATGTGATTCTGCTTCGCTTAAAGCCCTTTTCTGCTAACTCTACAGATGAAAGGACATAGATGCCATTTTCTAAAAAGATCTAGGGTCCTTATGTCAATATGCTTGTGGGGTCAAAGTAAAATTTTTTAAAAGTCCTAGGCAACCCTACAAATAACAAAAGTTCACAAGGGTTTCTTTATAGTTTTCTAATTTTAACATATGGCAGCGCCATATTCTTAATGGCAGTGTTACGCTACCCTATAGTTTTAAGTATAAGGATTGTCAAGGTATAGCACTGCCTGAGAAATTCTTACACTGCCTAAGGAAAATAATTCAAGATTTCTATTTTTCTTTATTTAAGAAAGTAGGGATGTTACACCAAATGATTCTCGAGATCAAGTGAAGAAGCATTCTAGTAAGTCTCCTAAGGGAAAGAAGAAAGATGTAAATTGGGACAAGCCTGTTGAAATGTCTCCACATGCTAGAGTTCCTTTTCCACACAGGCTTTAGAAGTAGAATCAAGAGAAGCAATTCTCTAAGTTTTTGGAAGTGTTTAAAAAGCTACAGATTAACATTCCGTTTGCTAAAGCCTTGGAGCAAATGCCTCTATATGCCAAGTTTATGAACGATTTACCTTCCAAGAAGAGGAAAATAAAGGAAGATGAAACGGTGATGCTGACTGAAGAGTGCAGTGCTATCATCCAAAGGAAATTACCACAGAAGCTGAAAGAACCAAGTAGTTTCCACATTCTGTGCACTATTGGCAGTTTGACCATTGGTAGAGCATTGTGTGACCTTGGAGCTAGCATCAATCTAATGCTATTGTCTATCATGCATAAATTGGAGATTAAGGAAGTGAAACCTACCATGATTTCGTTGCAACTAACTGATTGATCTATCAAGTTTCCGTGTAGGATAATTGAAGATGTGTTAGTTAAGGTTGATAAATTCATTTTCCCTGTAGACTTTGTGGTGTTGCATATGGAAGAGGATTCAAATATGCCTCTAATTCTAGGAAAACCGTTTTTAGCAACAAGAAAGGTATTGATAGATGTTCAACAGGGTGAGCTCATGCTGCGGGTGCATGACAAGAAAGTAAATTTCAATGTATTTGAGGCTATGAAGCATCCAGTGGAGAAAGATCATTGCCTGAGAATTGATGTGATTGACCCGTCGGTAAGAGAAGCTTTTCATAAAGAAGCTTTATCATGTCCTCTTGAAACAACTCTGTTAAATGTAAAGATGTCAAAGAATGATGATGAAGATAAGCCAGAAGTTGTTGAATATGTGAAATTTCTAGAAGCTTTGCCACCAATCATGCATATGAAGGAAAGGAAAAAATTGTGCTTGACAAAAGAAGTTGTGAAAGAAGAGCCTCCTAAAAGCTTGACTTGAAGCTGTAACACCCTACCAATTTGATGTTATGCTTAAGTCATAGCATGAAATTAAGTAGATTGTGTTACTGTATTGATACTCTGCTTACTGTTTGCTTATTATATCCCATTTCTCTTTTTCTTTTCTTTTTTTTGTAAACAGGCGAAACGATGCGCTGTATATAATGAACGTGCTCAACGTTGCAGAAGATAACAAAGTTTAACAAAACACAACAGAAAAAATGAGAATAAGTAATATATTATCAACTATATACATACATATATAGGTCAGAAGCCAACGTTTCAATTTATGTACAGATTCAAAACAAGATACATAAATGGGGCCGGGGTACCAAAAAGAGATAAGGCCTGTGTCAGTCAAAAATGATCCCATGGGGTCCTCTGAGACATTTCAAACTAGCTGATATGTCTACGGCTAAGCCTATGACCCAATGCTACACACTGCCAAAAGAGGGTCATGCTGTACCCTGTAACCTGTGGCTGGGACCTACTCAGTCAAGTAGCCGTTGGCCATACCACGCCCGGCTGGGGAGTAGTCTACACTGGCTCCCGAGGAGGATGACGAGCCGATGGCCTCAGAAGGGCCACTCTTGGAAATGAGTGGAATGTCTGGCACCATCTGCGAAGGTGACTCTGGTGGAGGGATAGCGGGAGCTGGAGGTGTTGCGAGTGCTGGAGGAGGGTGTGCCACGTGCAACGGGACTGCAAATATGGAGCAGCGGGGTCAAAAGCAGGATGAAATAGGGGGACAGTAAAATTCCTATTACTAAAAATGTAGAGACGGAAATAGTAGGAGCCCGCTATGTATAGCAAGTCCACTATGGGATCATGGTGGAGCTGCGGGTCCGGAATCTCAATAAAAAGAGTGGCTGTCGAGTCCATCATCAATATTTGAGAATGATACGAAAATACAAAGCGAGGTGAGAATTTAAAGAAATTCTCTGTAGGGTTCGCATATGGTATTTAAATTGACGTCACATTCATTCTCAGTTGCTTTGGTTTTTATTTAATTATAAAGATATGGAATCAAAGAAAACGTCTGGTCCGAAGCAAGGTTCAGTTTTTTACTTAGGACGGTATAAGAAACAGAATAACTACAAAATAGGGATATACAAAATAATGAGCAAAATGAATGAATATACAGCAGTAAGTAAACATAATAGTCTGTAAACACTTATAATGACTATTCAATGTGAACATGCAAAACTCATTCTTGAACGTATCCTTATAACTTTTCCATTACTTGGTCTCCTGGGAGTTCTTGGCCATTTAGACTCCTAGGTAATAGTCTGCTTTTCAGGATCGAGCTCGTTCCTAGCAAGAATGCCGGGTTTACTTTCCCCGACCTACCTACTGATCTATTCCCCTTAACTTTAATCCGGGGCTGACCCAAGTATCATGAAACTTTCATCATAACATAACCTTTATAACTTCTTGCGAAATGCACATGCATCCGAATATGTATCATAACTCATGCATAGACTTTATCGAAATTTTGGCAGCATAACGGAACATGTCTGCTTCACCATGAATAGTGCCAGTACTCAGAACACCAATTTATCAAAGAATCATAACACTTTATTCATTTTTCAATCATCAATCTCATAAGAACAATTTTTGCATTTAACACATAGTTGCTGTCCCAACACATTCATTTAACCCAATTTTTGTAAATCAAGCTAAAATTTCTATTTAACTCCTCTAGACCTCAATTTTGGATATGTTAGAGTGTTATGTGTCTATTTTCTAACCTTTTTGGTCCCATCTAATTTTGATAAATATAGCTCAAGTTATGTAAGTTTTATCCGGCCTACCCTGCAGCTAGCTAGAATTACATACTGAAAAGTAAAGTTCCACTAAAAATTGAAAACCAGTTCAAATCAAACGAAATTTTTGTCATATTAAAGCTAACAGGACAAGATTTCATTTTCAAGTTCCATTCCATTTGCTTTAGTATAGCCCGAGTTATAAGCCGCAAAATTTGACCTTCCTGAACTGCCCTGTTTTGGACTAGTTTGGACTTCTTCGAACCACTGGGAGCAAACAGAACCATATCTAACTCTGAAATTTTTATGGGATATTCTCCTATGTGTAAGCTTTCTAAAAAAGTTAGTTTCACCTAATTCCAAGTCGTATAGGACAAGTTTTGCCCTGAACAACCTAGTCTGCTCAGAATCAAACTCAAAAACCTAGGTCAAACTTCCAAAATTCATATCTCTCTCAATACTAATTCAATGGCCTTATATGATATATGTATGAAAATCCCTAAATGTCTAGTTTCATATAAAAATAGTTTTATCAAATTTAAATGGTAGTAGGTGGAGTCGTACACTCTGCCGTACAGACTGCTGAGGGATTTTGGTTTTCCTGCCCCTCACATCTTCCTACTTTCACCCTTCCTTACTTCTTAATCGATTTTAACATCAAAAATAGCCAACAAACCAGCCAAAGATCATCATATTCATTCAATCATCACATCAAGAAGTGAGAAAATAAAGTCACAATCAACCAACCACAACCAGAATAATAAGAACAAAATTGAACCTCTACCTCTTTGTATGTGATTTTGCTAGATTTTGGAGTTTGGATTGATGGAACCTTATCAAGCTTGAAGGTTTGATGGAGTTGGTTGAGAGGAGAAGAGAAAAAGAAGGTTGGAACGAGGAGAGGAGGGGCTCCAGTCAGCTGAATGAAAAAGGGAAGGAAAATCTTATTCAAGTAGTAGAAGGATAGTTGGCTTCATGGGTTTTGATTGGCTGAAATCTTGTGGTTAGATTTCAGCCATGCTTCATTCTCATTGTGGCCTTGGTGGCGCCACACTTAGGGGTTTAAATGGCTGAGTATTCAGCCTTAAGTCATAGGGTTTTGGGCATGTAATTCTATTGGTTCGGTTCCGACAGTTTAAAATACCGAAATTTTACCTATTTCTTTTAAATCGGTAAATCGGTTTCAAGAAAATTTCTATGAAATCTTCTATACTTCTAACCTAATTCCGTCATATCTAAACTCAATTAATTGCTAATCAATTGATCCTAAATAAATATTTAGTTGAATTTTAATTAACTTCAATTATTTAATAAAAACCCGAACAATTAGGCGAAAAATGATAAAAATTCTAGTGGATGTTACATTACCACCCTCCTAAAAGAAAATTTTGTCCTCAAATCTTATCATTAATAACCAAGTTGTTCGGTTTTTATCGAATAAGTGGGTTTAATCGGAATTCGATTAAGCAGTCACTTGAAGCCAATTAAGTGTGATTTAGAAGTGATTAAGCTTGATGGAATTAGATTAGGAACATAGGAAACTTCACAGATTTTTTCTAAAATCGGTTTACCGATTTAAGGGAAATCGGTAAGATTTCGGTATTTTAAACTGTCGGAACCGGACCAATAGAAAAATCATTATGAGAACCCTAGAACGAAGGGCTAGGATTCAGCCACAACACTCCCCCAGGTGGTGCCATTTTGAGCCAAGAAGTAGCCACAAAACCAAGTTGAATAGCCTACTCAAATCCACCAATCACACAACTCCTTGCTCCACAAGTTTGGGTTCAATTCCTACTTTGCCTTTGACAATTTCGGTCAAGATAAGAGGCTGACTCCCCTTCATTCTCTTCCATTCACACTCCTCTCTACTCCATCTTCAACTTCTCTTCAAGTCTCATCAAGAGTAGCTTCCATCTAAGGCACCAAATCAACTAAATTTCAACTAGGCAAGGTAGGAATCCTACTTCTCTTCTTACTTTCCTTGGTTTAGGACTGTATAGGGGTCTTGGATATCTTTTGATACTAATGAGGTTTGAAGTGATGATGATGAATTATAGTTGATTATGCATGTATGTTATGATTAGAATTAGAATTGGTATGAAAGAACTTGAAGAAAAGAGAAAACTCAAGTAGCTGTTAGGGTTTTTCTTCGATAGTCTGTACGGCAGAGTGTACAGCTCTGTCTATAGCCATTTAAACTTCATGAATCTATTTTTATATGAAACTAGACATTCGGCTTTCCATACATATATAATATAAGGTCATTGGATCAGTATAGAGGTAGTTATGAATTTTTGAAGTTTGACCTAGAAATCAGGACCTTCATCTGGGTAGTGTGAGTTAAGAGCAGTGTAACTCACCCTACACAACTTCAAATTGAGTGATTCTAATGTTGTTTGAAAGTTAACACATGAGGGAACATCCCATAAAAGTTTCAAAATCAGATTCTTTGCCAACTATGCCTAGTATATCAATGAATTTAGCTTAAGTTTAACCCGGGCTGGAATAGGGTAGTCTAGTAGGGTCAAGTTTTAGGGCATATATCTCGAATTATATTCACTCAAATGATATACAACTTCTTTCATTTGAAAGCTTACTCTGTTAGCTTTACATTGATATAAATTTTGCATGATTTTACCAAGATTTCTATTTTTGGTGAATTTTCTCTTATGAGAGTGCAATTCTTGCTAGAGTAGGGAGGTTTAGGATGAAATACAAATAACTTAAGGTTGAACTCGGAAATTAGCAGATAGAGAGCTAGGTCGGGTATACTTAAGATTGAACTCGGAACTTAGCAGATAGAGAGCTAGGTCGAGTATACTTAAGATTAAACTCGAAATTTAATATACAGAGAGCTAAAAACTGGGAATACTTAAGGTTAAACTCAGAACTTAGTAGACAGAGAGATAGATCGGGTATACTTGAGATTGAACTCGGAAACTTAGTAGACAGAGAGCGAAATCGGATGTACTTGATGTTGAACTCAGAACTTAGTGAATAGGAAACTAGATCGAGTATAGTTAATATTAGAAATTTGGAATTTAGGAAACACATTTATAAGAGTCTTAGAAGACCGATGGTGGAATTAGGTCGGAGATCAAACATAGCCCCAAAAGTCAAAAATTATATAATCTCAGAAGATCGAACATAACCCGGAGGTCGAAACTTGTATTAACTCGGAACTCAGACCCTATTTAATCTTGGAAGTCGAACTCGGGAACATCAATAGAAATTAAAAACTTGTAAGATAAATTAAGACTTAAGATTTTAAAACTTGCACCTATTGATATTGTTATATTCTTGGTATGAATATGATATTCTGTATTGGATTTGCTATTTGATTAAAAATTTCTGGTTGTCTGGCACTATTTATGGGAAGTGGACATGATCCATTATACTGCCAAGATTTCGGCAGAGATTACAATTAATATGAATTTACAAGTTATGCATGCATTGGTCAAAGTATTAGACAAATAATGCTACCCTTATAAGAATGAGGAAGGATTTCCATGTGACTTGGGCCAGCCCCTGAACAAAGTTAAGGGGAATAGATCAGTGGAAAAGTCGAGAAAAGTAAACCCGGCGACCCTAAAAAGCGGACTATTACCTAGGAGTTTTATGGCCAATATACTCCCAGGGGACCAAGTATGGAAAAATATAAGTTAAGATCAAGTGCATTATTTCTTATGCATATTCACAGCTTCTGTTATCATACATTGAGTTAATTGCACTAGTGGATGTTATATATACATATATTTATTATTGTTCACTTTATGGCTGTCACTTAACTATGTCAAAAACACAGGTCTGGTTATTTATTTCTCTGTTTATTTCCTTAAGTAAAACTAAGCTGTGTTTCAGGCTATGATTTCTATAACTAATCTAGTAGAATATCCTATTGAGGTAACATTTTCTTGAAATTAACCAAAATCCGAAACAACTGAGAATGACAGTGATGGTAGATATATATATAAACTTAGGATCCCTACTTAGAAATCTTTATTTCTCACCCTATTATATGTTTCCGTGTCATTCTCAAATCATGAAAAATGCGGCCACCGACATTCTGTTCATTGAGTTTCCTGAGCTCCACATCCACCTGGACCCATTTCTAGACTGTATATATGTATCTGGTAGATGTCAGTTCCACTTTTATTTCTTATTTTGTAGAGATTTTGCTGTTCCTCTTACTCATCCATTCTTCGCCCCCACCGCACCTTACATTGCTATCCCACTACACATGGCCTATCCCTTTCCACCACCACCTGCAGCAGCAGCACCAGTAGCATTACTAGCCATGGATCCTCCAGCCTTACCACAACAGTAGATCCTATCCGTCTCGATGTCTGAGGAGGATCCATTTGAGGCTGAGAGTTCATCTTCCTTGTCCTCTGCTCCGAGTGTGGACTACACTCCTGCGGACGCCGACATGGCAAATGGATTCCTTTCTTTGGAATCCATCTAGTTGGAGTACTCGCCATAGCAGCAATAGGTGTACAGGATGACCATCTTTTGGTAGTTTGGGTCAGGAGTGTATGGATAGGAGTTAGTAATGTACATGAAATCTCTTGTGAGGACCAGTTAGGGGGCTGTTCATACAGACAAGTCGATTTATTTTGTGTTAGCGGCCTCATTTTTTTTTACTACCCTGTACTGTCTTACATAACTTTTGACAACTTTAAAAAAAAATAGATGTTTATATATATATGATGCAGTTTCTAGTATTTTTGTTTATTTCGCATTTTTATTTATGTTACTTTACTTATGGTACACGATTAATTAATAATGAAACTAAAAATGGAATTTAATCAGCTATTCACACATAGTAACTTATCAGGTAATATATTATGACTTAAGCATAGTATTTTGTCTAGTAAAGTGATACACTTTCTTCACGTCATATTCTAATTCCCAAGTATAATCCTCGGCATCTCCTTTTCTCCATGCTACTTTTACTAACTGAACGGTTTTGTTTCGAAGTTGCCTGCTGCTTCTGTCTATGATCTGTGCCGGTGATACGTGGAAAGTTAGATCCTCTTTCAACTGTATTGACTCAAGTTCTAGAAAGTGTGTAGGGTCAGGTTGATATCTTCTGAGTTGAGAAACATGGAAAACATCGTGAAGGTTTGACAAATGTGGAGGTAAAGCGACTCGATATGCAATTGATCCAATTCGCTTCAAGATTTGGAAGGGACCAATAAAGCAGGGACTTAGCTTCTTGACCTTAATGGCTCTACCTGTCCCTGTTGTAGGCGTAACCTTCAGAAATACTTGGTCTCCTTCTTGAAATTCCAGAGGTTTTCTCCTAGTATCCGCGTAACTCTTCTGACGGCTTTGAGCGGCAAGCATCTTACTTCGAATTTTCTTGATCTGCTCAGTGGTCTGCTCAACTAAATCAGGCCCTAATAGACTCGATTCTCCTATTTCGTACCAACACAGGGGAGATTGGTACTTCCGTCCATACAACGCTTCGTAAGGAGTCATGCCGATGCTAGCGTGATAACTATTGTTGTATGCAAATTCGGCTAGTAGCAAGTATCGATCCCAATTCCCACATTGCTCCAATAGACAGGCTCGTAGCATGTCTTCTAAGGTTTGAATTGTCCTTTCCATTTGACCATCTATTTGTGGGTAATATGTAGTGCTTAAGCACAACTTAGTACCAAACACTCTTTGTAAGGCTCCCCAAAACCGTGAAGTAAACCTTGGGTCTCGATCAGAGATAATGGTTGAAGGGGTCCCATGCAGCCTTATAATCTCTTGAATATACAATTGTGCTAATTTTCCCAACGGATAATTTGCTCGAATAGGTAGAAAGTGAGCAGATTTGGTTAATCTATCCACAATGACCCATATGGCATCATATTCTGTTGGCATTCTTGGTAATCCCATTACAAAATCCATGGAGATACTCTCCCATTTCTACTCAGGGATTCCCAAGGGTTGTAACATCCCAGAGGGTTTCTGATGTTCCACTTTCACCTTCTGACAAACCAAGCACTTGCACATGAAGCTTGCCACATCTGACTTCATGCCTGGCCACCAAAACATTTTCTTAAGGTCTTGATACATTTTAGTAATGTCAGGATGTACGATGAATTCACCCTTATGTGCTTCTTTCAGGATTCTTCTTCGGAGCTCATTCCTCTCCGGCACACTGATAAGGAATATTTTGATACATTGATTAACCCTCATATTTAGTTTATTGAACCTCTTTTGTGCTTAATTGAATAATATTGGACACATTTTATGAGTTTGGACTCTAATTGGGCTTAATTGTATTTTTCAACATTATTATAAATTTATATTATTTTTGTATTATGGCTGTATCTTGAGTTGTAGATATCTAAAAATTACAAATTTTATATTGTAGGAAAGCTGAGAGAAAGATCTACAATATTGATGCAGAAGTCAACAACAAATTCAGATGTCTAGTGAGTCGAATTGGGCCACAAAGTCAGAATAGGGCTGTTACGATGGAACTGGAGTAGTGTGCACTAATTGGGCCATAATGTAAGTTGTAAACATTGGATTGAGGAAAAACTAGTGCCATTTGAAAGCTAAGACATAAATATTCAATTCATATGAAGACCACTCTCCAAAATAATGATTACTTCATGGATTTATTGGCTGTTAAAATGGACTGATGCGAATACAAGTACAACCTAAACATGCTATAAAGATTGGGCCATAACTCTCTCATTTTAAGTCCAAATTAAGCAAATTGGGTGTCCACTTAAAGCTAAGAGGCAGAGGATTAAGCTGGGCTCAAGTGTATGTTTGAATTTTGACATTTGAGGTCTGATAAGAAGAGAGAAAAGAGAGACGCGAAAGGGGACTGATCTCTCCAACATTTTTCATTTTTTCTTTCTTCTCTTCTCCTCTCCTCTTCTTTTCTTTTTCTTTTCCTTTCATTTTGTAAGATACTTGTTTGGGTTCTATTATGTAATCTTCATTGCTATGGAGGAGTAGGATTTCAAGCTAGTTCAAGGAGACTCCAAGGGCATTATGGTTGTAATCTTGAAACTTTATCCTTGAATTTCAATCATGTTTGTTTTCTTGATTCTTTGCCCTCTTTTATTTGTAAATTTACATTGAATGGTATTGATATGTGAGTTTATGAATGAGAAATTAGTTGGGTGATTGCTAATTGGTCAATTGGTATGAACTTGATTAGTTAAAGAATTAGGAATTGGGTTTGGGTTCAAACCTAGGCTAATACAATTGGGGCTAGAAATCAACAGAGGTTAATTAGAGTTAAGGTCTCAATTATCTAATCAATTATGTGTTGGTTGAATTTCTAGAGTTCTCTAGGTAGAATTGTGGGGTTGTTAGTAGAGGTCTCTCTAATAGCTCAAATTAGTCGCACTCTATGTGTTTGATATATTGTGCGTTAATGATTGATTCACCTTATGCCTAAGGAACTCTTTGAACTAGTGTTTTTATTTTCATCTAATTTTCTTTTATAGCTTATTGACTGCATGTTTACACATACCCCCTTGTTACTTAACTAGATAGCAACAACATGCTTGTGAGACGATCTTGGTTGCACTATACTTCAAATTTAGTGTAAGTAATTATTTTAAAATTGTAATTTGGAGCAAGCTGCGACACTTGCTGCCAAATTTTGGCGCCGTTGCCGGGGATGTTGATGTTATTTAGTTTGTAAATATATATGTTTACTTGCTTTTGTTTGAGTTTTGCATATTTTGGTCGTTTTCGGTGTTTTTAGGCTAATTTTGGGTGTTATTCTGTGTTGTTCGTGCTCAGATTACCTTGAGACTTTCCAGTCCAAAGTTTTTCGACGTTTTAAGCAAGACTCACTACAAAGTGTGAGCTCCACCCTATTTTGGCCAAATTCCACTGTTTTGACCACTTTTTTGAATTTTTAATAATTTTTATTGCATTTTCGGGTTCTAGATAGATGTAGTTTTATTGTGTGGTATTTCTATAAATTGAAAAAATCATTTTGTATAGTTTTTTTTTAATTTCCTAAGTCATTTGGTTCTCATTACTTTTAGTAGTAGTAGTAGTTATTTTAGTTCCACTTTTATACATTATTTTGCTAGTTCTTTTTCTTCTTTTCTATGTTTTCTGTTGAGATGACTATCCCTGATAAGACACTGAAGGAGCTATTTGCTCCCAATGCCGTAGATCACTTATTTTGTATCCAATATCCTGATTTAGATCCTAACTTTGAGCTTAACCCTGCATTGATTCATTTGCTTCCAAGATTTCATGGTTATACAGGTGAGGATCCTTACAGGCATCTCAAGGAGTTTCATGTGGTATGCTCAACTCTCAACTTTTGGGAAATTCATGAAGATCATGTCAAGCTAAGAGCCTTCCCTTTCTCACTAGTTGAAGTAGCCAAGGATTGGCTTTACTATCTTCCCCCTGGTTGTGTAATAGAATAGACTGATATGAAAAAGCTATTCTTGGAGAGATTTTTCCCTACATCTAAAGCTGCAGCACTAAGAAAGGAGATCTGTGGTATTAGGCAAATGCAAGAAGAAACATTATATGAGTATTGGGAGAGGTTCAATAGGTTGTGTGCAAGTTGTCCCCATCACCAAATTAGTGAGCACTTGTTGATCCAGTTTTTCTATGAGGGCCTGATACCCATGGATAAGAGCTTGATTGATGTAGCGAGTGGTGGAGCTCTAATGGACAAGACACTTGCTGCCGCCAGAGATCTGATAGCTAACATGGCAAAGAATTTCCAGCAATTTGGCTCTAAGCTGATCACAAGGACCAGAGGAGTTGGTGAGATCTCTGATGTAAATTTGCTGAGGATCGAACACAAATTAGATGAGATGGCATCATTGATAAAGCGGTTGACCATGGGACATCATGTTACTCCTACATCTACACTAGAGCCTACTAGAGTATGTGATATTTTAGTGTGTCCATCCCACTTTATTAATGGATGCCCCCAACTTCAGGAGGATACCTCATGCCTTCAGGGTTATATAGTGGGTGCTGTAGGAGTATTCCCTAGGAAACCTCAATACTAGCACCTATCCCCTCAGCAGCAACAACAGACTAGATTAGCAGTAACCTCACTAGAGCCATCATTACAGGATCTGATGAAGCAAATTATAGAAAATAACCTCCAGTATTAGCAAAGAACTGATGCAGCCATCCAAAATATAGAGACTATGCTTGGTCAGTTTGCTTCCTCCATGAGCCAGATGCAGTCACATGGTTTTGCTCAGACTCTATCTCAATTGATCCCCGATCCAAATAGGAATGTTAGTGTTGCTATGCAGCAATCAGGTAGGACTTTACCAGAGTTGGTACAGAGAATTGATCAAAGTATAGCTAAGACTGAGCATTCTGATGAAGAAGCTGAAGTGAAAGAAAAGCTAGGTGCAAATTTTGTACAGGAGGAATCAAATAAGCACTCTGTATTTCATTTGGATATTGTTAATTACGCAGCTAAGGAGGTTCATGACAGTTTTTGTGAGGAGTTCCCTAAGTTGTTCAACCATAGTGATTTCATTCATTGTTTCTCTTGCGATCAATGTGATGGTGTTGAGCTCTGTGTAGAGTGTGCAGAGATGGATGCATATCTAATGGATGATAGGCCTATGAGTGTTGACACAGTGGAGAAAATTCTTTTAACAGAGATTCAGGTTAAAGAGATTATTCCCTCTGTAGTCCAAACACTAAAATTAAAGTTGGAATTTCCTCCTTATGAGCATCTATTAGGTCAATTTGAATATGCCTACCTGGAAAATGTTGCCCAACTCCAAGGTATTTGTGACATGGCTCCAGAGACATCTACCATAGATGCATTAAGGTGCTTGGATTATGCTTACAAGGAGAGCGCTTTTCAACTCGGAGCCATCTATGTCATTACTATAGCGATGCATCATGGGAATGAACTAAGGTATTCTACACTGGGATGTGAATGCAAAAGTGACAAAGATGGCAATGAATTCAAGATCACCTCATGGGATCCTGGAGGAGGCAAAAGATGCAAACCTTGGTGGGGATTCCTGGACCAGTTCAAGCATAAGCCACCATGAGGGAGTTCTCACCACTTTTTAACTTTTTAAATTTTTATCTTGCATTTTTAATTTTTTTGTCTTGAATTTTAATTTTAGAACAAAATATGTTTAGTATTAGTTTTCATATGCTAGTTATGTTGTTTAGTTGGATGTTCCCCTATGGTGATTCTTTAGTTGTTAGCTTTAGGTAGTAGACATTCATGGCTTGAGGCTTCAACATGCTTGACTTTTCATCTCATTCTTTATATCTTGCATGCTTGGTAGATTGATCTTCAATTGCTTGGATTGAGTATGTTGGACATGACCCATGTGAGCTTTTGAGCCATATTTGGATGGCTATGTTACATGCCATTCTTTTCTTTCTTGTGTGTTTTATTCTCTCATAGGATTTGTCACTCTAGAACTTGCTTTGATTCTTTTTGAGGCTACACCATTCATTTGCATACATGAATATGATTGAGGCATTCATTTTGTGATTAGCCACTTAACCAAATAGCCGCCCTTGCATTTTTTTCCCTTGCTTAGCCTCTTTGAGCCTTTTTACCCATTCTTTGTTTTTAGCACATTACAAGCCTAAAGCGAAAAACCATGATTCTACCTAGCCTTAGGGATTAGGAGACCATTGGTTACCATTAGCAATATGCATTCACATAAGTGTGGGGGTTTGCATGAGGACATGTAAGACTTTAAGTGGGGGGTGCAAAGTGATGAAAAGAGAAAAGGAAAGAAATGAAAAGATTAAAAAAAAAAAAAACAAAGAAGAAGCAAAGAAAATGTAAAAAAAAAGCAAATAGAAAAAGAAAAAGTCAATAAATTAGGGCAATTTTGATGAAAAGAAGAATTAAAGAAGTGGGATAAAAAAGAGTTATTTGTTGCATTGCTTGGATTTAAGGAGAGCCCTCACATTTGTGATCTCATGTCTTTGCCAATGTTCTTCTATTCTCTTTGGTTTTTACCTTGCATATCCTTACTATTTCCCTACCCTTACCTTGGCTCCATTACAACCTTGAATAAAGTCCTCTTAATTTGTGTGTGCATGTGTTTGAGTGGTGCAGAATTAGATGATAAGCAAGCTTATAGTAGTGCTTTTCCTTTTAAGATGATTTGAGTGGTATAATTGAGCCTTAAACACTTGAGAGTAAGAGTACTAAATATATTATATTGTGAGATCCTCTATGCTTGATCCATACTTTTTGGAGTGATTTTTGCCTTGCTTGCACCTTTGTAGAGATGTGTCTTGATTGTTGAATTTCTTGATGCCTTGGGTGTGCTTTTTGCCTATATGCTTGACACTTTTAAGGATCCATTGGGAATTTGTTTTTCATAGTATTTGGTCATTTTTTGTTTTTTGTTTTTAGGACTTTTGTGTTTGTTTTAGATTCTGATGTTTCATTTTCAGTACCCTTGAGTATATTTTGGATTTTGCATGAGGACATGCAAAAAGCTAAGTGTGGGAGAATTTGATAAGCAATATTTTAATACATTGATTAACCCTCATATTTAGTTTATTGAACCTCTTTTGTGCTTAATTGAATAATATTGGACACATTTTATAAGTTTGGACTCTAATTGAGCTTAATTGTATTTTTTAGTATTATTATAAATTTATACTATTTTTGTATTATGGTTGTATCTTGAGTTTTAGATATTTAAAAATTACAAATTTTATATTGTAGGAAAGCTGAGAGAAAGATCTACAACATTGATGAAGAAGTCAACAACAAATTCAGATGTCTAGTGGGTCGAATTGGGCCACGAAGTGAGAACAGGGCTGTTACGCTGGAACTGGAGTAGTGTGCACTAATTGGGCCATAACGTGAGTTGTAGACATTGGATTGAGGCAAAACTAGTGCCATTTGAAAGCTAAGACATAAAGCTTCAATTCATATGAAGACCACTCTCCAAAATAATGATTACTTCATGGATTTATTGGCTGTTAAAATGGACTGACGCGAATACAAGTACAACCTGAACATGCTATAAAGATTGGGCCATAACTCTCTCATTTTAAGTCCAAATTAAGCAAATTGGGTGTCCAATGAAAGCTAAGAGGCAGAGGATTAAGTTGGGCTCAAGGGTGTTTTTGAATTTTGACATTTGTGGTCTGATAAGAAGAGAGAAAAGAGAGACGTGAAAGGGGACTGATCTCTCCAACATTTTTCATTTTTTCTTTCTACTCTTCTCCTCTCCTTTTCTTTTTCTTTTCTTTTCCTTTCATTTTGTAAGATACTTGTTTGGGTTCTATTATGTAACCTTCATTGCTATGGAGGAGTAGGATTTCAAGCTAGTTCAAGGAGACTCCAAGGGCATTATGGTTGTAATCTTGAAACTCTATCCTTGAATTTCAATCATGTTTGTTTTCTTGATTATTTGCCCTCTTTTATTTGTAAATTTGCATTGAATGGTATTGATATGTGAGTTTATGAATGAGAAATTAGTTGGGTGATTGCTAATTGGTCAATTGGTATGACCTTGATTAGTTAAAGAATTAGAAATTGGGTTTGGGTTCAAACCTAGGTTAATACAATTGAGGCTAGAAATCAACATAGGTTAATTAGAGTTGAGGTCTCAATTATCTAATCAATTATATGTTGGTTGAATTCCTAGAGTTCTCTAGGTAGAATTATGGGGTTGTTAGTAGAGGTCTCCCTAATAGCTCAAATTAGTCGCACTCCGTGTGTTTGATATATTGTGCATTAATGATTGATTCACCTTATGCCTAAGGAACTCTTTGAACTAGTGTTTTTATTTTCATCTAATTTTCTTTTATAGCTTATTGACTACATGTTTACATATACCCCCTTATTACTTAACTAGATAGCAACAACATGCTTGTGAGACGACCTTGGTTGCACTATACTTCAAATTTAGTGTAATTAAGTATTTTAAAATTGTAATTTGGAGCAGGCTGCGACATTTGCTGCCACAGACACACCCTATCATGATACCACCATATGCCCTCTTTATCTTGAGCAAAACCCGTTAATTTCCCTGACTGCACAAGATTAATCGTATGTTGAAAATTGGTATCTTGCTGTTGTGCCTGCTGAATCTGCTCCTCAAAGCCATTGGCTATCTTGAGTTTGTGTAACTAAATGGTTTTAGGAGTCATAAGGATTCCCAAATTAAGATCTCGAAAACTCTCAATGAGCTTTGTGTAACACCCTAATAAACCCATACTACACTTAAGTCGTATTACAGCGTTTTATTAGTTGTTACTTATGCTCGTCAAAAACTAATCTTTGCTTGAAATTAAGTTACGTGGAAAATACGATAAGATTTTTCTTTGAAATACGTCGTCGCTTTGCAGTGTTTTGAAAAGTAAAGCCTTGAACGAGAAGCTAGACAGAGAAAGAGCGTGTCGCATACAATACGTACTCCAATATCATAAAACAAGAGAAAGGTAAATGAATAGTAATTCACAAATACATTGCATTATATAGCAAAATCATTACATCGATATGGGTTCATAATATATATACATACATATATATCAGCATTACATCAAAAGAGGCTCATGATCGTGCCATGATCCAAATACTAGATACAAACTAAAATCGACATCGTTCGTCACAAAAGAGATGAATGAAGATGCAGAGCTACGGCGACGACAAGTCCACATCAGCAATCGTCTGACATCCCACGTCATACACCCGCTCACAGTGTTGGGGATCCATGCTCTGCTCCACCGGATGCGCCATCGAGATCTGGTGATGATACGGGAGAATAACTAGGGTGAGAAATGGAATTTCTCAGTAGGACTCGAACCCGACACGAAAGTGTCATCGTCATCGTCCCAGCCACTTCGGTTTTATTAATGAAAATAGTGAGCATGCATAAGGTTCAATTCTTGGATTTTCGAAATCATGAATATCCGAAGCGGATTCAATTTTAACATAATCTCTAATCACTTACATCATATCATACATGGGCATAAGTATAATCATATAAAAATGCATGATTGTGCTATAGGTTTTTTTTTTCTTAACTTCTTCCCTTTCTAGGGTTTGGACCGAAGTCCCTTTTCTTTTCTTAACTTGACTTTATCTTTTCACCCACTAAACATAAGTGGTAATGAGCTCATACCGTGGTCGTCGCCACCATAGAATTTCAGTACTTACACTAGCTGGGTCATGTCATGCCTCATGTAAGACCTATCCCCTATACTCACACTAGCTGGGTCATGCCATGCCTCATGTGAGTCGTGGGTGAGGGGAGCTTAAATTAGGTCACCTTCCCTTTTGAAGGATCATACCCTTAGTTCATCTTTTTCTTATTAAAGCTTATGATGCAAAGTTATTCTAATTCTCTTCCACATTTAGGCGTTACGTATCGCCGTCCCCAAATGTGGTTCCTTTATTAATCACCTCTAGGCATTACGTATCGCCGTCCCCAGGGTGTTCATATTTATTAGTCTTTTCATGTTTATCATTAAGCATCATATTATCAACATATCATATTCATATCATCATGATTCATCATAATATCGTCATCATATCATTATCATCCTTATCATCATCATAACACTATCATGATCATCATCATATCACATCATCATCATCATGATCATCATCATATCATATCATCATCATTACTCATCATCATCATAGCATCATGCTTGCACATAAACATAGGCATATTCTCAAGCAAAGTTTTATAAGCTTAGCTTAGTAAATTTGGTGCAAACTTTTAATTGAGATTGCCTCTTGTGTAAACTTATTTTATTAGGCTTAGTGCCAATTTTATCTATTATCCTTTTTGAAACCTTTAGGTTGAATTATAAAAGTTTTTTCAATGCTTAATGTAGAGGTATTAGTGTTTTAGAGCTTATTTCTCCTTATTCCTTAACTTTTACCATAACCAGTTTTTACTTTTACAGTGGGGCAGTAACTTTGAAAATTCACCATAATTTCATCTTTTACTCTTTTATTTCGAATTTTTGTGTGGATCTACTTCTCTGAGTCTATTTTTAAACAAAAGAAACCCCACTTAAAAATTCATTTTGTAGCTTGAGTTATGCACATTTTATTCTGACTGTTCAGGATTGAAAGTTCATCTCGGGTCAGTGGCTTGTCCACTTCACTGGGAGTTCCTCACATGGAATCTGACAAAACTGTTTTATGGGAGTATTATTCTATGTCTTAGCTTTCTAACAAACTTGGTCCCACTCAAAAATATTATGTATAACTTGAGTTATGCATGTTTTATTACCTACTGCCCGGACAGAAACCCATCCAGGAACAGCAAACTTTGAAAAATCATATCTCTCTCGTTTTAAAGCCAAATCTCGCATATTTTATATGTATGAAAAGGTCTTTGAGTCTACTTTCAATAAAATTAGTTTCGTTGCATTTTGAGTTTTTTGGAGTGAGTTATACCATACGCTTTACGGACTGCTAGAATTCCAGCTTAACTAGTTTTTAAGTTTTACATATCAATCTTGTGGAAATATTGCTATACCACTTCAAATCACCATTTTTATGTTTTATCTCATCATCATACTCAAAGTTTTAGTCACCAAATCAGTATTTTAAACCAAGATAAAGCAAGATACATAAAACTATCATGCCACATATTCTCACTTCAAGGCAACATTTTTCAACAAGACAAGGAAGCTCATAGAGCAAGAAATGGTCATGAGACCTTGGAGCAAGTCTTAAAACCACCTAGCTATGAAGAGCTTAGGAGTTCTAGAGCTTGATAAATACACAAAAAAGAGAGGGTTAGAGTCACTACCAATTGGATTTCTTGAAAGCTTGAAGAGAAAGAAAGATGTTGGAGATGGCCTCCTTCTCCTTGAGCTTGATAGTGAGGCTTGTGTATGAGTGGCTTTGTTTCTCCAAGGACCAAAAATGGGAGTCCTTGAAGGGATAGTAATGGTGGTGATGGAAATGCGGTGAGGAGTAGTAGAGAGATTGGAGGAAGAATAAGGAAGATTGAAAGAAGAAGAGAGTGGGTAGGAAACTTGGAGAGAGGAGAGAGCTTTGTGTCTTTGGGTGAGGAAATGAAAAATGAAGTGAGGGGGAGAGAGGAGAGGCTGAATGGCGCACAAATGAGGGGAGAAAGTGATGTGATTTTGCTTCTTACACAAGCTAGGGAGTGGGAAAAACCTTGGGGCAAAAGAGAGTGTTGTGTTTCCTTTGAGTCTTGGCACTTGGGTAAAGGCTTGTAGTGTTTCTTTTCTAGTGGTTAAAAGCATGATCTATCCTAGGATTGGCATTGAATGGTTGTGATCACTCCAAGTGTCATAATCTTGATGAAGAAGAGTGGATCTTTTGTCATGACTCAAGGAATCTACTAACATGGACTCTTGATCTAGTGGTGTATGATGAGAAGGCAAATGGATGGTTGGATATGACTCTTGCTTTGACCAAACTTTCAAATAATAATTAAAGGGAAGTTTCTACATCTTTATAATTGTTACAATTATCCAAATGTTAATTAATTGGATTAGTTAAATTGCTCTTAACCGATTTCGGTTAATTACATCCTTAAGACATTTTTCCTCTTAAAAGAATTGATCTTATGAATTATGTAATTAGGGTTTAGAATTAATCTATCTCAATTGATAAAGTAAAACAATTGTCTTGTACTTAATTAATAAGATTGGATTAGCTTAATTACATTTCTAAGTTACGAATTAATGAGGTTCGAATAATTAGGTTTTAATTAAACCATTTAGTGCATTATGATTCAATTATTGACTTGACTCAATTCACTAAGCTCTTGCTCATTGAGGTTAGCCGATTAGTCTTCAGTTAATCGTTAACCTCTCTAATTAGCCAGGATCACTAAGCTAATTAGCTTAGACAAAAATTGGGGATGTTACACTCTGTCTCTTTAATCATCAATCTATGCTATAGTCAGAGATTTCCTGCTCAAAGCATCTACGACAACGTTTGCCTTGCCTGGGTGGTATTTCAATTCAAATTCGTAGTCCTTAAGAAGTTCCATCCACCTCCGCTGCCTCATATTTAATTCCTTTTGATCAAAGAGGTACTTCAAACTCTTATGATCAGAAAAGACCTCGAATCTTACACCATACAGGTGATGTCTCTATATCTTTAAGGTAAATACTACTGCAGCTAATTCGAGATCATGTGTGGGATAATTCTTTTCATGTGACTTTAATTGTCTGGAGGCATAAGCGATTACATTTCCGGTTTTCATCAACACACATCCTAATCCTTGTTTAGAAGTATCACAATAGACCTTAAATGGTCTACAAGGGTCTGGCAAGGCTAACACTGGTGTCATGGTTAACGTTCTTTTCAAGTCTTGAAAACGCTATTCGCACTCCGGTGTCCATTCAAATGGAACATTCTTCTTGGTTAGCTTGGTCAAAGGCAAGGCTATTCGAGAAAAATCCTTAACGAATCGCCTGTAATATCTAGCTAAGCCTAGAAAACTCCTGACCTCAGTAACTGTGGTCGACCTCTCCCAATTTAGTACTGCCTCTACTTTGGTGGGGTCTACAGAGATTCCTCCATAGGATACTACATGGCCGAGAATTTTACTTTTTTCATCCAAAATTCACATTTGGATAACTTAGCATAGAGTTTCTTTTCTCTTAAGAGTTGCAGAACCAGCCACAAGTGTTCCGCATGCCCTCTCTCCATCTTTGAATATACAAGTATGTCATCGATGAAAACCACTACAAATTTGTCCAGATATAGGAGGAATATCCAATTCATATAATCCATGAATACTACCGGTATGTTTGTCAGTCCAAACGATATCACGGTATACACGTAGTGCCCGTAACGAGTTCGAAAGGTTGTCTTAGGGATATCTTGTTCCCGAACTCGAATTTGATGATATTCGGAATGCAGATTGATCTTGGAAAATACCATTGCACCTTGTAGTTGGTGCATGAGGTCATCGATCCTTAGCAGTGGATATTTATTCTTAATCGTCACTTTATTCAGCTGCCTATAATCCACGCATAGGCGCATGCTCCCATCTTTCTTTTTGATCAACAAGACTGGAGCTCCCCATGGCGACACGCTTGGCCGTATGAATCCTTTTTCCAAAAGCTCTTCGATCCGTCACTTTAGTTCTGTCAGCTCCAAAGGTGACATTCGATACGGAGCTATAGATATTGGTCCCGCACTTAGAACCAACTAGATGGTGAACTCAATTTCTCTCTTAGTAGGGAATTCAAGAATATCTTTTAGAAAAACATCAGGATATTCCTTAACAACTGGGATCTCCTCTAGTTTCTGTGTAAATTCCGTCATATTAGCTGACAAGAGGATGTATCCTTGACTCTTTGACCCACTATAGTTTACTAATAAAGAGTTTAGATAAAAGTGTGTTGAGGCTTGGGTTTCAGAAGACGAGACAGAGGGGAACACCACCATCTTGTCAGAGCAATTGAGTATGACTCGATTGGCAGAAAGCCAATCCATGCCCAGAATCATATCAAGTCCAGATAGAGAGAGACAAATCAAATCAGCTGCAAAGGTCGTACCCTCAATTTGAAGAGGAACATTGATGCAAATTTGGCTAGTTTTAACAGGTTCATTAGTAGGAGTAGAAACTAGTAGATCATAAGACAATTCGGAAATTGGCAATTGCAAAACAGCCACACAATTATGAGAAATAAACGAATATGAGGAACCCGAATCATAGAGTACAGTTAGAGTCTTACCGTCCACTTCACAGGTACCTTGGATTAGTCCTTCAGACTTGTCAGCTTCTTCTACATTCATTGTAAAGACCCGTCCTTGACATTGAGGTCTAGACGGTTATGGTGGATTCTTGGTTGGCCACTCATAAATTTTGTGGCCTGGCTTGCCATACCCATAATAGATATTCTAGCCTGTCAAACACGGCCAATCACTATGGTTCTTACCGCATTTCATGCAAGTCGGATTCGAGAAAGACTTCTTAGGCTGCTTGCCTTTATTGCCCGCCGGTTGAAATCTCCTATGCTATTGAAAGTTGGGCTTGAATCTAGAGCCCTGCAAGGCCAACCCCTTCTTGAAACTACCACCAGATGCCTTGGCTGCAGCCAGTTTCAAGTTGCAATCTTCCACAAGTCAGCATTTATTTACTAACGTGGCGAAATCTCTAATCTCCATTGGTCCTATTACCGTAGGAATATCTTCTTGTAACCCTCCATCGAATTTGACGCACTTCCAAACTTCTTCTGGGTTCCTCTGGTAAATTGTAGAAAATTTACACAGCTCTTCAAACTTGGCAATATATTTGGATATCGTCCGGTTTCCTTGACGAAGTTGCATAAACTCTAGTTCTTTGGCATTTCGGACTGAGGCAGGAAAGTACTTTTGGTAGAAAACATCTCTGAACACCGTCCAGGTGACTGCCATCTGAGATTCTTCGAATAGTCTTTGTACACCATTCTACCAAAACTCTATGTCTGCTTTGGGTGGCAAAAGTCACCTTCTGATGATCCGAACAATCTAGGACAAAGAAAATCTTCTCCATGGCTTTGATCCATTCATCGGCTTTATCAGGGTTATATGCCCCTCGAAAGCTGGGTGGGTTTGCCTTCCAAAACTCAGCAAATTTAAGGTAGTCCAGGTCAGCTCCAGAGCTATGTGGATTTCCTCCACAGCTTGCCTCAGGTCGCCTGCCTAATTGATCCATCATCTGGTGAGCTGCCGCAGCTTGTTCTCGCATTGCATGAGCCATTTCTCATACTGAGTCCATAAGGTCAGCGGGATCCTCTTGAGCAAGTTCTGTACGTGGCCTACCTCGCCTTCCTGAAGCCATTAAGTTTTAAGTACACAAAACAAAAGTTATTGAGTTGATCAGGCTTAATACTAAGTCTAATGTGCTAGTAAATAACAACTTACACAGTCAAGCACCTTGTACACATGCACATCCATATCTCAACTGTATAGGCAAGATCTAGTGCATGTTATCAGCTAAAAATACAGAATATGTGCGAAGCATAGTCAGTCCAATCCTCAAGCCTTAGCTAGGACGAACTGCTCTGATACCAAAAATGTAACACCCTACCAATTTGATGTTATGCTTAAGTCATAGCATGAAATTAAGTAGATTATGTTACCATGTTGATACTCTGCTTACTGTTTGCTTATTATATGCCATCTCTCTTTTTCTTTTTTTCTTTTTTTTTGTAAACAGGCAAAATGGTGCGCTATATATAATGAACGTGCTCAACATTACAGAAGGTAACAAAGTTTAATAAAACACAACAGAAAAGATGAGAATAAGTAATATATTATCAACTGTATATGTACATATATAGGTCAGAAGCCCACGCTTCAATTTATGTACAAATTCAAAACAGGATACGTAAATGGGGTCGGGGTACCAAAAAGACATAAAGCTCATGTCAGTCAAAAATGATCCCATGGGGTCCTCTGAGGACATTTCAAACTAGCTGATATGCCTACGGCTAAGCCTATGACCCAAAGTTGCACACTGTTAAAAAAGGGCCATGCTGTGCACTGTAACCTGCGGCTGGGACCTACTCGGTTAGGTAGCCGTTGGCCATACCAGGCCTGGCTGGGGCGTAGTCTACACTAGGTCCCGAGGAGGATAACGAGCCGATGGCCTCAGAAAGGTCACTCTCAGAACTAAGTGGAATGTCTAGAACCATCTGCAGATGTGACTTTGGTGGAAGGTTAGCAGGAGCTGTAGGTGCTGCGGGTGCTAGAGGTGCTGGAGGAGGGTGTGCCACGTGTAACAGGACTGCAAAATAGGGAGCGGCGGGGTCAAAAACAAGAAGAAATAGAGGGACAACAAAATTCCTATTACTAAAAAGGTAGAGACAGAAATGGCAGGAGCCGGTTATGTACAGCGAGTCCACTATGGGATCATGGTAGAGCTGCAGGTCCAGAATCTCAATAAAAAAAGTGGCTGTCGAGTCCATCACCAGCGTCTAAGAATGATGCAGAAATGCAAAGTGAGGTGAGAATTTAAAGAAATTCTCAATAGGGTTCACGTATGGTATTTAAACTAAGGTCACATTCATTCTCAGTTGTCTCGATTTTTATTTAATTATAAAGACATGGAATCAAAGAAAATGTCTGGTCCGAGGCAAGGTTCAGTTTTACTTAGGACAGTATAAGAAATAGAATAACTACTAAATAGGGATATACAGAATAAGGAGCAGAATAAATGAATATACAGCAGTAAGTAAACATAACAGTCTATAAACACTTATAATGACTATTCAATGTGATCATGCAAAACTCATTCTTGAACTTATTCTCATAACTTTTCCATTACTTGGTCCCCTAGGAGTTCTTGACCATTTAGACTCCTGGGTAATAGTCTACTTTTCAAGATCGAGCTCGTTCCTATACAGGAAAGCCGGGTTTAATTTCCCAACCTCCCCACCGATCTATTCCCCTTAACTTTAATCCGGGGCTGGCCCAAGTATCATGGAACTTTCATCATAACATAACCTTTATAACTTCTTGCGAAATGCACATGCATCCGAATGTATATCATAACTCATGCATAGGCTTTACCGAAATTTTGGCAGCATAACGGAATGTGTCCACTTCCCCATGATAATGCCAGTACTTAGAACACCAATTTATCAAAGAAATCATAACACTTTATTCATTTTTCAATCATTAATCTCATAAGAACAATTTTTGCATTTAACACATAGTTGCTGTCCCAGCACATTCATTCAACCCAGTTTTGTAAATCAAGCTAAAATTTCTATTTAACTCCTCTAGACCTCAATTTTGGATATGTTAGAGTTTATGTGTCGATTTTCTAACCTTTTTGGTCCCATCTAATTTTGATAAATATAGCTCAAGTTATGTAAGTTTTATCCCGACCTGCCCTGTAGCTAGCCAGAATTACATACTTAAAAGTAAAATTCCACTAAAAATCGAAAACCGATTCAAATCATACAAAATTGGTGTCATATTAAAGTTAACAGGACAAGCTTTCATTTGAAAGAAGTTCCATTCCATCTACTTTAGTATAGCTCGAGTTATAAGTCTCGAAATTTGACCTTCCTGAACTGCCCTGTTTTGGCCCGGTTTGGCCATAGGGCAACTTCTTCGAACCATTGGGAGCAAACGGGACCGTATCTAACTCTAAAATTTTTATGGGATATTCTCCTATGTGTAATATTTCTAAAAAAGTTGGTTTCACCCAATTCCAAGTCGTATAGGGCAAGTTTTGCCCTGAATAACCTAGTCTGCCCAGAATCAAACTCAAAAACCTAGGTCAAACTTCTAAAATTCATATCTCTCTCAATACTAATCCAATGGCCTTATATGATATATGTACAAAAATCGCTGAATGTCTAGTTTCACCCTTCCTTACTTCTTATAGATTTTAATATCAAAAATAGCCAACAAACTAGCCAAAGATCATCATATTCATTCAATCATCACATCAAGAAGTGAGAAAATAAAGTGACAATCAGCCAACCACAACCAAAATAACAAGAACAAAATTGAACCTCTACCTCTTTGTATGTGATTTTGCTAGATTTTGGAGTTTGGATTGATAGAACCTTATCAAGCTTGAAGGTTTGATGGAGTTGGTTGAGATGAGAAGAGAAGAAGAAGGCTGGAACAAGGAAAGGAGGGGCACCAGTCAGCTAAATGAAAAAGGGGAGAAAAATCTGATTCGAGTAGTAGAAGGGTAGTTGGCTTCATGGGTTTTGATTGGCTGAAATCTTATGGTTAGATTTCAGCCATGTTTCCTTCTCATTGTGGCCTTGGTGGCGCCACACTTAGGGGTTTAAATGGTTGAGTATTTAGCCTTAAGTCATAGGGTTTTGGGCATGTAATTCTATTGGTTCGGTTCCGATAGTTTAAAATACCGAAATCTTACCGATTTCCTTTAAATCGGTAAATCGGTTTCAAGAAAATTTCTATGAAATCTTCTATACTTCTAACCTAATTCCCTCATATCTAAAGTCAATTAATTGCTAATCAGTTCATCCTAAATAAATATTTAGTCAAATTTTAATTAACTTCAATTATTTAATAAAATCCCGAACAATTAGGCAAAAAACGATAAAAATTTTGGTGGATGTTATAGAAGCCTTTGCCATCAACTCTCAAATATGCACTTCTTGGAGGTAATAGTTCTTATCCTGTGATTATTAGTGCATTTTCGAATGCGTTAGAAGAAGAGAAGTTGTTGAGAGTGCTGAGAGAGAACAAAACTGCTATTAGTTCGACTATCAGTGATCTGAAGGGGATATTTTGGAGGTCAAAATATAGAGAAAAATAAGGGGCTCTAGAGAAAAAGTGGAAGACAACAAGAGGAGGGGAGATTGAAGACTTTTTCACTCCAATTCTTGGGTTCTTAACATGGATTCTCTTCCTATCTTTTCCATTGTTTTCTGTTTTGTTATGAGTTGCTAAACTTTATAGCTAGGGGTTAGGGATTTAATCTGAGATAGTTGTAATTGGTTTGAATTCTTGAATTTCTAATGTTGGAATTATTAGATTAATGGTTTATCTCTTGTTTTGTTGTGCAATTTTTATGAATTTTGTTCATAAATTGATTTAGGGTTCTTATATGGTTTGGGAAAATCGTGTATGAACTAGCTATAGAGATAACCCTCATAATCTTCAAGGTTTAGGAATTTATCTTGGATTTTGTGTGAATTGTGGATTGAATTTCATGCTTAATCCCTTTTCTTATTGAAGCATAGTTAAGGAATTAACATGTTCTATAAGAAAAAGAGAGTTGATTAATTAAGGAATTAGTGTCAACTACTTAAATCCTTTCGTTAGTCTAGTAATTCCAACTCATGTGATTTATGAATTCATAGAATTTTAAAGAAAAATCAGACCACCCCAATCCTCTAGTGTTTTAGAACCTTGAAATTATCTTTGTTTAAGTTATTATGTATTTCATTAGTTTATATTATTTGCTCGTTTATAGTTTATTTTTATTATTTCTATTTTTTGTTGAGAGCTATCTTCAATCCAAATTAATTTGATACAATCTGAATAGAAATTTTGTTAGTGAAGTGTTGTTTGATAGCATCAATCCTTGTGGAATGATATCCACTTTCCGTGGTTATTACTTAAACAATTCGGTGCACTTGCCGAAAAGTTATCAGTAATCATATTGGTGAAAAGGTTTACATTCCTAGATGAATTGAATTTCCTCTGGTCCAGGAATGTCTTTAAAGTTTCAAAGAAAGAAATTTCCAATAATTGTTTGCTTTGTGCTATGACTATTAAAAAAAGGTCAAGGGCAATCTTTGTCTTACATTGAATTATTTTGCTAAAGCTTGTTTTCACTCATGAACAACTCTATGTTGCTATATTAATAGTCAAGTCGAAAAAAGGGTTAAAGATTTTTATTTTAGAAGAAAATAAAAAAACTATGCAGCATAACGAAAATGTTGTCTACCAAGGAAGGTGTTTCAAAAGATCTAATATTAAGGTAATTATAAGTTTAAGGTTGGAAATTTTTTAATTATACTCCAAATGCTTTTTCAAGGTATATTAGTTTATTGCATAAATTAAAGCTATCAATCAAATTATATTAACAACTAATTTTATTTTTATAGAGATAACTTTATCAACCTCATATCTGAGATGTATGTCAATCATTAAAGAAACATTTATAATTTTCCACTTTTTGCAATCAATTTGTTATATTCTACTTTTTCATTGTATTAAATATTAAAATCATAATGAAATTGGCTCCTTCATTTTATATTTATTAACTTTTTAAGTTAATTAAATTTAATTATGTAATAACCATAGTGAGAACCATGGAGGAGTAGCCAACTACCATACTTTAGTACTTGAATATTATATCCAATTACTCGAGTGCTTTTCCAAATTTAGTTTTATTGTATTTGAGTGTAAACAATATGTACTCAAATACATGATACATTAAGCCTAAAATATTTGAGGATAGGATCTCAAGGCATTTCAATGTATCTAATGGAAATCTATCAGCCTGAGCACCAAAAATCTTCTAAGTCTTCCTATGTCTCCTTAGAGGGCTATATGATGGGAGCATTATCTTGAGACCAAAAGTCCTAGTAATTGTTCCCTAGCTAAAAATAATTAAAGACTAATTTTTAATGAATTTTAGAGAGTCATTAACCACCTTGTTTTTAGCTTGAAAGTTTATAAAAACTCAAATTTTCCCAAATTTGAACTAGAACCCAAAAATTGAAATTTCATTCTAAAGGATTTTGATTTCTTTTTGAACTTTAGTTGAATCTAAATGGGGGATATTTCCTTATTTACATTTATGTTTTAAAGTTAATAGATTTTAAATTAAAAATAAACAAATGTAAATAAGTAGTGTATGAGATAACACACCCTAACACACTCTCTCCCTCCTTCAAAACACTTCACCTTCCTCATGCGAGAACAGAAACACAAATGCATTTTGTCTCTCAACTTCTCTTCTTTTTCTTCCTCTTGCTCCATCGCTACCTAGCCACCTCTAGGATGCCACCGTCGTATTTGTGGCTTCTCCCCTCCCCTAACAGGCCCAATTTAGGGCAATTTGGGAGTGGGATCTCAATTTTGGGCTAACTTACTCACACCTATTCCATTTTTGCTCTTCCTTAGGCTCCAAAAAGTATTCCTAAGGCTCAAATCTCTTTCTCTTTCTCTCGTGGATGGGTGTTGGATTTGAGTAGTTTAATATTTGAACTTATGTTAAATTGGGGGTTTTGATGTTTGGGAGTAATTTGTGTTAATCCCTTGTTTTAGTGACCAATTTTTGGTTAAATTGCCATGTTCATGGTGTTAGATCTTTCCAAGAAACCCTCTCTTGGCTCCGTGGCTTTGAAGAATTGAAATCTTCCTTCTTGGCTTATGTACTATGAGTGGATAATGTATTTATAGTTGGTTTTCTCATATATATAGGGAGAGGATCAAGTGAGAGGAATGGTTAATTGTGAGAGTGAGAGGAGCAAATCTTGACCATTGGATCTTATATGAATGGTCAAGATTAAAACATAAAATCATGTGACTTTTTAAAGTGATCATGTGATTTTTAAATAATTTTAAATCTTGACCATCTATGTATGGTTATATGATCTAGATTTGCTCCTCTTACTCTCATAACAAACCACTCTTCTCATGTGATATGCTCCAAAATATATATATATATATCTCTTGTATATTTATTTTTATGAATCTTTGTAAGTAGTTATTCAATTTATTAAATAAAGTTTTTTTGGCGCTATGCGAAGAAGATGTTGATAAAGAAAGTTTTCATAAAGATTTTCTTGATAATGCTCTTTATAAAATGTATGGGACAAGCTTGATGAAATAATGTATTTATATTTATCATTGGAAAGAAACCTAAGACTTTGAGGAAATATCTCCTAACTTGTTACAAGAATTTAGATCTGAATATTGTCATATCTTGAGTTATTAAAATAGAAAATGATTTCCTTATAAGAGGAATCTTTGACAAAATCCGTAGCTAACATTCGTAAACGTTAGCCCTTAGTGCATGTTGATTGGAATCCCAACTTGCAGAGGGTTGCTAGCCCAACATATTTAGCTAACATGTCCAGTTTATTATTATCACTCTAAGGATGAGTGAAAGGGCTACCCAGTTTATTATCACCCAATTGTGAGACAAGTCATGATATTGTTTGGGATTTGAAACCACTCTCAGATTTCTATGATTATGAACTGGTAAAATACGTTTTATGTATATACATGTATTTCACCTTTGTAAATGGTTTGAATTATGAATTAACAAGTTCTTGATAACTCCATTTGGTGAGTCATATTTTTAGTTAGTTTTTGTTGAATTTGAGTTATGGTTGTTTAATTTAGCTTTTGTTTTTGTTGCATTTTAGTATATAGTTAGGTTAATTCATATTTTTAGCCTTCTATTATTTTCTGTTATTTGTTTGGATACTTATTTTGGATTTATTTGATTTATTGTAGGTGCAAGTGGGACCAAAAGATGTTGGAAGAGGCCAAGCCATGAATTCAAACTCAGCACCTTGCGCTATAGCGCAAGCCAGTGCACTACAGCGCGCTCCCGTTTTGTCAAATTCCCAAGGTTTTAAGTTGCGCTATAGCACGCTGCCGTGTTCGCAAACTCTGTCAACAATTTTTGTTGCGCTATAGCGCACCACCGTATTTCGCAAATGAGCCAAGAATTGAGGCTTGCAGTATAGCACAAGCCCGTTTGTAGCAGATTATCAATTCGAGCTAAAAGTTCAAAGGGGGGATCTATGCACTATAAAAAGGAGGTCACATAGATCACAAGAGAGAGCGAAGAGACACTTTACACACTTTTGAAGGCAAAAAACTTTTCTCATAGAGATTAAAGGTGAAGATTCAAGGATTTCTGAGCTTAATCATCAACACGGAGATATCCAAATTTTTCTAAATTCCTTGTTTCTAGCCAGAATTCTCCATGGTTTTTTGTTTTTCTCTTTCCTTGTCTTTATACTCTATTATTGTTTTCTTTTCCGTAGACATGAACTAAATTTCTCTTGCTAGGGCATTAATGGACCTTTTTGTATGACAAATTTCTTTATGGATTAATGTTAATCTTATTTCTATTTCAATTACTTAGTGTTTTTGTTTGTGCTTTATGCTTTTGAGTGATTGGCCACCATTCAATTGATTCACTGGTTTGCAATAACTAGAGATAGGGTTTGTAAACAAGGCTTCTTAACATAAACACCGTGAGTTGAGCGAAAACTAGAGATAGATAGACGTGGTTCATGCGGCCAACATAGGAACCCATAGAACTTCAACCTTTTCCTGGATTAGTTTGTGCTAAGAGATTAGGCAATCAGTTTAGGATAAAAGAGTATTGCTTGACCTCAAGAGAGGCTAGGAATAAATTAAGGGGAATCGACCGTGAGTCAACTAGGATAGAACGGATTAACAGAAATTCATAGGCAAGGCATCTACAATAGGTGAAATTAATTAGCCCTAGCATTCATTCCATTGCATTTAGTTAACCTTTCTTGCATCTGTCCTGGTTACTATTTTTTGTATTTATTAAACTCTTATTTTTTTGATTTTAAAGTTCTCTACATCCATAATTTCTTCCTTCCAAATAGTCATCCTTTAAACTATTCAGTATTTGTTCTATCCTCATGGGAACGATACTTTTCTTATCACTTTATCACTTTATTACTTTTATTTATTTATTTTTATTATTTTTATTTAGGTATAAATTTGTTTAGAATCAATTTAATTGATTCAAGTCTGGTTTGTTTTTTTATTTTATTTTTAGGTTCATGGAGCAATTAGGAAGTTCATAAATGGAGGAAGTGAAGAAATTGGGCGTAAGTTGCAAGAAAGAATAATTGTATTGTCAAGGGAGTATGCATTTTGAAAATTTTGCTTGCTTATATAAGCTTGCCTTGTGCATACAAGTAAGCCCAGATTCTGCAGACATTTTGCTGCACTATAGCACCATATTACGCTATAGCGCAAGCCCATTTTAGTGATGCACCAAAGGATATTTTGGTTGCGCTATAGCGCGCTACCTTGTGCTATAACGCAAGCCCAATTAGCTGCAGCACAAACACAAACACACACACACAAAGTTCTCTTCTCTCCTCACTCCCTTACACACGCAAACACAAACACTTACTCTCCCACTCAATTCTTTCCACCTAAATTTATTCCTCACCTCAAAACTGCCCCTCACCCCTCACATTTTCACTCATTTCTCCATCATAACCACTGGTTCTTCCCTAGTTAAACTCTAACTCGCAGAATTAGGATTTCTTGGGTGGGAGGCAAAACTCTCACCATTTTTTTTGAAGGAGTTACTTCACTTGAGTTATTGAGAGTTGTTGAGAGTCATCCATACCTGGTTTGCATCTTCTTATTCTCTCAATTTTGATTTTTTGATGTTGCATGTGATACCTACATTGCCATGTTTAGTTCTCACCTTGAATTTATCATAAATAACATGTGCTTTTGTTATGGTAGAATGAATTGATACTGTTTCATTTGATTAAACACAGTACTTGAGTCAGTTGTGATCATTGTTGCTATATTATGTTATTGGCTTGAGTTATTGAGTATTTGGCTCTGAATTGAGAATATGAGATGAGTCATTTGGGTGTTTATGCATATTTGATTTAAGACAATTAGGTTTTAAAATAGGATTGGAAGCTTTACTTGACATTGCCATATTTGAATGTGCTTAGGATCCATATTCTCATTGATTATTTTCAGAATCCTTGCATATGCTCTATTATGTTAGATGGAATTTTAGTGCTTAGATTCTGAATTATTTCCCTTTATGGACTAATTCTGACTGTGCCAGTAAGTAAGTTAGGGCCGTTATCTTGAAACATTCTGTTATGATTTATTGATTACTGACTGGTTGTCTTTGGATTTTTTTTAGTTGTTTTAATTGTGTTTTTAGGACCATGGCATCCAGAAAGAGAACCAAGACTACCGGAGCCTCCTCTTCTTCCCAGCCCTCTCATACCGATGTAGACTTTGATAGACATCGATTCATCAGGGCGAACTGTCAGCATCGGTACCATTCCTCCATCCACAAATGGGAGTTGGTGATAGAGAAGGGCGTTCAGCTATGTTCGGGTACATTCCGAGCACATATGGAAGAGATAGAGAGGAGAGGGTGGCACAGCTTGTTGGATGAGCCACCATTGGGTTGTCTCAATTTAGTGAGAGAATTTCATGCTAACCTGATGGTGGTTAGTAGGGCTAAACAACCTGAAGGCCATATCTGGGTGAGAGGCCAATGGGTAGACGTCCGTCCCTCCAGCATTAACTCCTTTATGCACACTCCTGATATCCAGCAAGATGATTTTTCTACATTGAGAAGGCAGAATGTAGATTGGGATGAGATTCTTCAGACTATAGCCTTGCCGAATCGCGAGTGGGCTTATTATGATACTCCGTCTACTGGCCCGAAGCATTTGCTGAATAAGTACGTCAACCTAGCAGCCAGAGTGTGGGCTCAGATTATGTTCTCTCGCCTCATGCCTAGTAGGCACACCCATTCTATCACTAGGGAGAGGTGCCTGCTACTATATTGCCTCATCACTCAGAGGGAGGTGAACCTGGGGCAATTGATCAAGGATCAGATGATGACTATACCGAGCAGCAATTATTCCTTGCCTTACCCATCCCTGATCACTGCGTTAGCCCTGCAGGCGAGTGTTGTTGTAGATCCCGCAGAGCGCATGACAGATAGAGCTCCAAAGATTTCTGATGAGAGCCTCTCTGTGACACTGAACAGAGCGACTCGAAGGACCAAGAGGACCCGACAGGCTGAGAGACAGGGAGATGCATCATCACCATCACCACCACCACCACAAGTCGGAGACACTAATGCGGCCCAGCTGCCATGGCTTCAGCTTTTGGCCCAGATTGATGAGCTACGCCTAGACATGAGGAGCACACGGACCATTCTCTAGAATAGAGCGAGCAGGCAGTATTCCTCTATTTATAGAGGCATCCAGGGTCTGGAGGCACTTATGAGGTAGCAGTTGTCACCAGAGCTCCTTTAGCAGATACCACCTTTACCTCCAGTAGATCTAGAGCTTGAGCGTCTCACTGATGAGGAGGCCTTTGCACAGGAGGAGTTAGAAGAAGAAGCAGAAGAAGCAGTTGAGGAGTTTGAGGAAGTCTAGATTTGGGGAGTTCCTTTCCTTTCCTTTCCTTTCCTTTCCCTTTTCGATTTTATTTTAGTGCATTGGGGACAATGCAAAATTTTTAAGTTGGGGGCTGGAAAGTCCATGAATGTACTTTTGCTTTTTGCTCCTGCTTATTTTCCCTAAAAAAATAAAACCAAAAAGATTTTCATTTTTAGTCTTTTTCTTAGTGTCTGTTGTCAGTCAAATAGACATAATGCCTATGCCTATGATATGAAAGACTGCTCTATCTGTTAACTCTTAAGTAACTTTGAATCCTAATTTGAGTCTTGAAAATCTTCTGGTGCTTTTATTATTGAATTGAGAAGGATCATTTTCTTGCACTTTGATATGAGTTAGCAACTTAGAATAGGTGATATTTATGCTTTTTATGCTTTATTTAGGTTCAAACATGCATTCTTATTCATGTGAATCTCTCTTGAAAAATATGTGAGTGAATCGTAGCCATAGAAGTGATTAGGCCATATTTGATAGCCATAATTGAGCCTCATTGCCCACCCTTGGTCATTGATCCTTAGTCACCCTATTTGAGCCTTAAAGCCTATTATTGGATTGAACCACGTTATGAGCCAAATGCCCTTCCTTGCTTTTCCTTTTTGATCCCATGGTTTACCCTCAAGCCTTAACTTCTAAACTCATTTTAATAGGGTAATACCTCCACTACACCAACCTCATGCTTTCTAAAGTCAAAAGTGGAGTAGGTGAATATTTGAAAAAATGAAGAAAAAGAAAAGGGAAGGAGGAATAAAGAAAAAAAAAGAAAGAAAATAGAGAAAAGGTTGGGAATACAAGGAACATATAATACCAATGTTCAACAAGAAAAGCATGATGGTTGCCAAGCAACAAAGTTAGGGGTACCCCAAGGAGAATGAGTTAGGGGTGAGGGTTTCTAAAGTTGAGGGTAATATTGAGCTTAAATGACTATTCCATCTACCTCTCATCTTGGCCTAGCACTACAAGCTGATAAAAAGTCCTTTTGATCTTTGGCTAAGTGATAGTCATGTAGAAATAGAGAGAGAGGATTGTGGATATTGTGATATTTTTGTCTTTTCTTAAACACTGCATAAGCATAGGGTGAGTCAATTCTTTGTTGCTTTCTCCATATACACACACTAGATCTATTCTTTTGACAAAGTGGAGGCACAATTAGATAGTCTTGGTACTCAAACTTGGATTCTTGGTAACTTTTAAGTTAAGCTATGGAGCAGTGATGAGGAAGTTCATAGGCAATAACATCTATTCTAACTGTTTTGTTTAGTGAATCCCTTTGTTTTAAGTGTTTTTGTTTAAGTCTTCTAATTTTTCTGTTGTTAGTCCTTGTTTTGAGTCTTGCTTGGGGACAAGCAAGTTCTTAAGTTGGGGGTTGTTATAACTCCATTTGGTGAGTCATATTTTTAGTTAGTTTTTGTTGAATTTGAATTTTGGTTGTTTAATTTAGCTTTTGTTTTTGTTGCATTTTAGTATATAGTTGGGTTAATTCATATTTTTAGCCTTTTATTATTTTCTGTTATTTGTTTGGATACTTATTTTGGATTTATTTCATTTATTGTAGGTGCAAGTGGGCCCAAAAGAAGTTAGAAGAGGCCAAGCCATGAATTCAGACTTAGCACCTTGTGCTATAGTGCAAGCCAGTGTGCTACAGCGCACTGCTGCATAAGGAAGAAAATGCCACATTCATGTTGCGCTATAACGCAACCAAGCACGCTATAGCGCGCTCCCACTTTATCAAATTCCCAAAGTTTTAAGCGCTATAGTGCAACCAAGCGCACTATAGCGCGCTACCGTGTTCACAGACTCTGTTAACAATTTTTGTTGCACTATAGCGCAACCCAGCGCGCTATAGCGCGCCACCGTATTTCGCAAATGAGCCAAGAATTGAGGCTTGCGCTCATTTGCAGCAGATTATCAATTCGAGCTGAAAGTTCAAAGGGGGGATCTATGCACTATAAAAAGGAAGTCACACAAACCACAAGAGAGAGGGGAGAGACACTTTACACACTTTTGAAGGCAGAAAACTTTTCTCAAAGGGATTGAAGGTGAAGATTCAAGGATTTCAGAGCTTAATCATCAACACGGAGAGATCCAAATTTTTCTAAATTCCTTGTCTCTAGCCAGAATTCTCCATGGCTTTTTGTTTTTCTATTTCCTTGTCTTTATACTCTATTATTGTTTTCTTTTCTGTAGACATGAACTAAATTTCTCTTGCTAGGGCGTTAATGGACCCTTTTGTATGACAAATTTCTTTATGGATTAATGTTAATTTTGTTTCTATTTCAATTGCTTAGTGTTTTTGTTTGTGCTTAATGCTTTTGAGTGATTGGCCACCATTTAATTGATTCGCTAGTTTGCAATAACTAGAAATAGGGTTTGTAAACAAGGCTTCTTAACATAAACATAGTGAGCTGAGCGAAAACTAGAGATAGACAAATGCGGTTCATGCGGCCAACATAAGAACCCATAGAACTTCAACCTTTTCCTGGATTAGTTTGTGCTAAGAGATTAGGCAATCAGTTTAGGATAAAAGAGTATTGCTTGACCTCGAGAGAGGCTAGGAATAAATTAAGGGGAACCGACCGTGAGTCAATTAGGATAGAATGGATTAACAGAAATTCATAGGCAAAGCATCTACAATAGGTAAAATTAATTAGCCCTAGCTTTCATTCCATTGCATTTAGTTAACCTTTCTTGCATCTGTCCTGGTTACTATTTTTCGTATTTATTAAACTCTTATTGTTTTGATTTTAAAGTTCTCTACATCCATAATTTCATTCCTTCCAAATAGTCATCCCTTAAACTATTCGGTATTTGATCTATCCTCGTGAGAACGATACTTTTCTTATCACTTTATTACTTGTACGATCCGGTATACTTGCTGGAGCTGCATCAGTTCTTTTCCTTTGAACTTGTCCCATGTTAGCTATAGATACATTATTTTTCACGAAGTTGTAAAACTCGCTCTGTAACACCTTACTAATTTAATGTTATGCTTAAGTCATAGCATGAAATTAGGTAGTCTGTATTACCATTTTAACACTCTACTTAAATTTCGTGATTAGTATTCCAAAACAGTCGAAACGGCACGCTGTCATATAATAGACGTGAATAGCATTATAAAACGTAATAAAGTTTAATATAACAGAAAAGATACGAATAAGTGATATATTATCAACTGTACACGTACATATGTAGGTCAAAAGCCAGCGCTTCAGTCTATATATATATATTGACAGCAAATGAAATAAAGGAACAGCAAAATTCCTATGGCTAAAATGCAAAGGCGGAACTAGCAGGAGCAGGCTGTGTGCAACGAGTCCAACTCGGAGTCATGGTGAAGCTACAGGTCTGGGATTTCAATGAAAAAAGTGGTCGTTGAGCCCTTCACCAGCGTCTGAGAATAATGTGGAAAATACAGAACGAAGTGCGAATTTCAAGAAATTCTCAGTAGGGTTTGTGTATAGAGATTGTCTGACGTCACGTACATTCTAGTTGCTTTAGGTTTTATGTAATTATAAAAACATGTGTTCAACTAAAATATCCATTTTAATGAGTTCAAGAAAATATCTGATCCGAGACAAGGTTCAGTTTTACTTTAGACGGCACAAAAAACAAAATAGATTACTAATAATTATTCCACAAAATAGTAAACAGTATATATAAATAAATAAACAGCAGTAAATGAACTTAATAGACATTGCATTCATCTTGACATAATTATTTCATGTAACCATGCATTCATACAAGCATGCAAACTTAATCATGAATCTTTCTTCGTAAGACTTTCCATTACTTTTCATCTTTTTCCATCTCTTGATCCCCTGGGAGTTCTTGGCCATTTAGACTCCTGGGTAATAGTCTGCTTATCAGGATCGAGCTCGTTCCTATACAGGAATGCTGGGTTTACTTTCCCCAACCTTCCCACTGATCTATTCCCCTTAACTTCTTATCTGGGGCTGGCCCAAGTAGCATGGAACTTTCATAGTAACATAATTCTTATTATAACTTTCCTAGTTTTCTTGAAATTGCACATGCATTAATATGTAACTCATAACTTGTGCATGGGTTCTGCAGAAATTTCGGCAGCATAACGGAACAAGTCCCCTTCCCCATGAATAGTGCCAGTACATCAGAACATCAATTCATTATAAAGATCACAACATTACACACATATATCAATATTGAACTCATAATAACATTAAACTCATCAAAGCAGAGTTTCTGTCTCAGCATAGTCAACCAACCCGATTTTTATAATTCAAGCCATTATTACTATTTAACTCATTTGGACCTCAAATTTGGGTGTGTTAAATTGTTATGTGTCTATTTTCTAACCTCTTTGGTCCCATCTAATTTTGATATCTATAGCTTAAGATATTTAGATTTTACCTCGGCCTGCCCAGTGGCTAGCCAGAATCAGACACCTAAAAGTAAAAATCCACTAAAAATCGAAAACTGACTCAAATGATACGAAATTGGACTCATATTAAAGCTAATAGGGTAAAGTTTCATTTACAGAAATTTCCATTCCATTTGGCTTGGTAGGTCTCGAGTTATAAGCCCCGAATTCTGACCTTTCTAAACTACTCTGTTCTGACCCAGTTGGGACATAGGGTAAATTTCTTGGATCACTGGGAGCAACTGAGACCTTATCTAATTCTGAAATTTTTGTGGGACATTCTCCTATGTGTAATCTTTCTAACAAAGTTAGTTTCACTCATTTCCAAGTTGTATAGGGCGAGTTCTACCCTAAAAAACCCAGTCTGCCCAGAATCAGAGTCAGAACCCTAGGTCGAGATTCAAAAATTCATATCTCTCTCAATACTAATCCAAAAGCCTTATATGATATATCTATGGAAAGCCCTGGATGTATAGTTTCATTTAAAATTAGTTTCATCAAATTTAATTGGCTATAGGCGGAGCCGTATACTCCGCCGTACGGACTGCCGAGGGGTTTTGGGTTCTCTAGCCCCTTAGCTCTTTCTATTTTCCTTCTTTCTTGCTTCCAATTCGGTTTTAACCAAACAAACAGCCCAAAACCAATCACATATCATCATAATCATTCATTTAACACATCAAAGATTGTGGAAATAATCCAACCTCAGCCAGCCAAGAACACAGAATTGATGCAAGAACTAAACCTCTACCTTTGTTTTAAGTGATTTTGCTGAATTTTTGAAGGCTTGGATGAGCAAAGCTTGATTAGGCTTGATGTTGGCTGAAGTTATGTGAGTAAAGAAGAGAGAAAGAGAGCTGAAAGGAGAGGAGGAAGTGGCACAGGAAATGTGGTTTGAATGGGTGATAAAAGAGTTGAAAAATCTGATTACATTTGAGTGGTTGTTGTTGATTTGCTTTGGCTTTTGATTGGTTGGCTTTGCATGGCTGAAATTCTGCCAAGCTTCTTCATGTTTTAGTGGCCTTTGTTGCACCACTTTTGGGTGATAAGTGGCTGAGTTATCAGCCACTCAAAATAGGGTTTAAAGCTTGTAATTCCATTGGTTCAGTTCCGACAGTTTAAAATACCGTAAACTTACCGATTTCCTTTAAATCGATAAATCGGTTTCGTGAAAATCCTTATGAAATCTTCTATATTTCTAACCTAATTAACTTGTACCTAATCTCAATTAATTGCTAATCAATTGATCCTAAATAATTATTTAACCGAATTTTAATTAATCTCAATTATCCGATAAAAACCGAACAATTGAACGAAAAACGATAAAAGAATTTCGGTAGACGTTACACACTTCATTGTTCTTCCTCTGTTTTAGATCCAGGTATTGAGTCGAGTCCTGCTCCTTCCGCTCCATAGGACTCCAATGGCATTTCTTTTGGTGAGCCCTGCTTGATAAAGGGCCTTATTTTGGTTTAGTTTATAAATCTGTGTGTGGCTTATCCTTTGTATTAGTGCTCTATATGCTACCAGCAAGATCTGGACCAATTAGTTTGTGTTTGTGATTAAGTTGTAAAATTATTGAAGTGTGATGGTTATGAACCTATATGGATATGTATATACCTATTTAGTATCCTAGTATTACTGTGGTGCTAGTTATATAAGAATTATATATGGGAAAAGTCCAGCTTTTAGGAGAGACTTTATTCATTTTCCTACAAGGACCCCCTTAGACTTGCCACTCACAGCCCAAGATTGGAGCATGGCAAATTAAAATACATAATTATATTAATTTTTTATGTTTAAAAATGTATCCCTTTCATAATAATTATTTACATAAAAAAATTATTTTACCACGTGCACTGCAGGGTGAAAAAAAATGCTTCTTTATGCTTAAATTTATCTCCCGTAATATTAATAACTTTCTATTCTAATATACTATTTTTAATTCAATTATTTTATTATTTTTTATTAATACGATCATAGTGTTCGATGTATTGGCCAGTTATTATATTTTTGTTAGTATTAAAAACACATTTTCACATATAATTAATTTTATATTTTATATGCTATAATAGTACTGTGATTTCTTGTGCATTGGATGGCATTGAACAAGTTGATTTTTATTCCTATGATAATTAATACAACTAATGCAATTTTTATTCCTATGATAATTAATACAGCTAATGCCCTTCGCTTGGAAGCCAAAGATCTGCCAGAGAAACAAGACCATAGCTCCTTTTTTCTTGGAAACCCAACAAGCAATCCTACTTATGATCCTCACAGTGGCGTCTATAAGGGAATCCCCTTTCCATGGTGACATATTTAAGATAGATTTGGATACTTGCTCCCCTCATTCCCACCCTTTTTAACTTAATCATCGATTGTAGCATTCTAAAACAGGCTAGTATGGTCAAAATTATTAAGAAAAATAAGGCAATGTCTGTGAACATTAGTCTGCAAGATGAGAATCAATTTTTTTTACTAAAGCAACTCTAATAGCGAGAATAGCGAGAATGATTCTGGTTTAGGGAAGGCTAGTAGCAAAGGAAATAAAAGCAAAGGAAGCTTCCATTGCAGAGTTTAAGCATTAACGTTTATGAAGAGAAATAGCAAAGGAATTAAAAGCAAAAGTATTGTATCAAAAGAAAAAAAAGAGAAAAAGCAAAAGCAAAAGCAGAGGAAGAGCATTTAAGGGGAGATAAAGCAAAACCCAAAAGCATTGAAAGAGTGACCTACCGTCTTTGCGTGCTAAATGCAACTAAGAATCCGAAGCAAAGACCCACCAACACGCAGTTAAACTCAACTGAACTCACACATAATAAATCACGAATGCCTAACCACAATCAAACGCTCAGAACCCACCAACAACGAGCAGCGAGTTTTTTTCATCTGACATTGCTTGTAGTGAGTTCAGATGCAAGACTTGTTCCGGAGGTCTTAACAATGGGCCAAAAGGTTTACAGTGCACTTTGCTCGTATCAATTAATCAACAAATGTACCTGCATGAATAAAATGTAGAAAGAATTACGCTAGGACTTCTGGATTATATGCATTACAAAATGCATAATGCAACATTATACGGATCCCATATTCTCATCCATACTTTTGCTACTGTAGTGCATATCCATCAATACAATTTGATTTCTTTTCACTAGTAATCATTTTGCCCATGGTCGACAACCTTGGAAAAGTCTTGCCTCTGAACTCACAACATGTATTCAGAGAACAGCCAAAGGAGAATTAACGGTGCAGGTTTTTGTCCTAGAGAACAAGCATGCCACATGCCAATAGGATGAATGTATTAATGTATGTAAGCTTATTGTTGAAAGTCATTCTATTACCTTGTTTCCTGCAATTTGCTGACTAATCCATATCTCTGATCCTTGTCAAAGACAATTTGGATAACTGTTGCTAATTTCAAGGGGGATAAGTGGCCTAGTTGTGGGTCGAATCTCCAACATTTTTCTCAAACCCATGTCTCAAAAGACTTGAGACTTCAAGCGAGAACACGTAGGTGTGCTACCGTTTTTCCAAAGAGGTAAGCTATGTAGCATATCACATATCAAATGTTGCAATTATATTGAAGAAGAAGGATCTATGGAGATTTAACTTTGTGGCTAGAAAAGGAGGGTAGAGCTTTTAGTCTCTGATTCCCTCCCAAAAGATCGAAGCACTGAGGTTAAGTTGTTTTGCTGTTTATTTTCCTTCTTTGCATTGTTTTGTTCTACATTTCTGAGTATGAAATCCAGTCCCTGAGGCCCTCACCTCAGTCCATGAGGAATCTCCCTATTTTTTTCCCATGAAATTTCATAACTTTTGTACTACTCTTATTTCGGTTAATTCCTTTATTCTCTGTTATTAAATAATTATACATGAACTTCGTATTTGTGTTTTCAATTCTGTTTATGACGGTTTAGTGCAAGATCAGTGTGTTTCAAAACATTCGGATTTCGACGAGAGGAAAAAAGAAAAAGAAAAAGAAAAAAAAAGCAACTGAAATATATACTACTTTTGAAATTTGATTAGTTCATATGGTTGTGATTACGGCTCATCTTTGAACAGAATTCTGGTTTGTATTCTCTGTGTATTCATTTATTTATGTTATATGAATTCTTTTTAATTCTAAATAATATAGACGATATCTCCTTGCTTGTGTTACTATTTTTGCATTTTCGCAATAATAATAGAATTTATTTATTTTTTCATATGATTCCATCTTAATCTTCATATTGTTCTTGTTCTTGTTCTTGTGGCTGCACAAGACTATTTTTTCTTGGGCTTATAAGTTCTAAAGTGCAAGTTATAGCATTGACACTATAATATCCTCTTTAAAATAAAACATCAGTAATGAAAAAATTTTAAAATTTCACATAAGTTTTCCCTATTCGGATTAAGTTTTATATTAATGAAAGAATTAAATTAAATTAGATGGGGATGATTTTTTAAATAAAGAAGTGAACAAAACATGTAGTGACACACTCCCTATAACATAATTTCTTTTGGTTTAGACCACATAACACCCTCACTTTGGTGACACACATAAGTACCCCTTACTTTTTTCTTCTTCTCTTCTTCCTCACTAACACTATCTCTCAATCTCACAGTCTCTCTTCTTCTCTCCCTCACCATCTCAACATCTCTGTCTCATCCATCCCTCGTCTCTCTCTCCCACGCTCCTAGCTCCCACTTCACGTCTCACTCTCTCTATCTTGCATCTCTTTGTTCGCCCTCTCTCAGCTCACATCTCTCACTCTCAGCTTGTGTCTCTTGATCTCTTTCTCCATGTAGCTCTCTCTCTCTCTCATATGTCTCTCTCTCTCTATCTCTACCGCACCTCTCCCCTCCTCGTGGCTAGGTTGTGCTACTTCTTCCCAAACCAACCCACAACCCTTGGTAAGTCTTTGACCTGTTCTTACTCTTGGGATCATGGGTTGTAAGTTTATATTATTGTTTTGGCCATGCCCGGTGCTCTATATGAATAATTTTGTGCTTGGTTCACCACCTTAATTATTTTTAGTTGAATAAAGGATGTTATGTGTTGAGACTATCGAGTATTCACAGAAGTAACTAAATAGTGTGTTAATGCAAGCTCGGTGAAAATGGTTTTTATGATTGGACTTTAAAATTTTGATTCTATAATGGGGGTATTAAAAGGAATTATGAGTTGCTTGATTTTATTCATACCTTGGAAGCTAATCAATCTAACTTGTTGGCTTTTGTTGTTTGTTTAATTAATAATTGTAATCATGTTGTTTAATTAATTAATTATTGATGAATCTTTACATTATGTAGAGTGATAGTTTAGGATGCATTAGTTCTTAAATTCTTGTGTTGTTAAATAGGAGAGAAAGAGGCATCTAGATGTTATCCTTGTGTTTTGGACTGAGCAAAGTGTTCTTTGACTTAAATACTGTGTAAACATAGCAAACATAAAGCCAAGCAAGCTCTAATAACTGATAGGGAATTTAAATTTTATTTGAAAGGTAAAATTGGTGAGGAAATCAATAAATGCAAACTACAAAGTTTTGGTAGTGTTTGAGAATTGTTTTGGAATTTCTAAAGGCCTCCAAGCCAAATCTAATTAAATCTTAATGCTAGGTGATCTTTGCAGTTAAAATTCACTTTTAAGTTTACCGTTTTGACTCTTTGACCATGTGATTATTAATGAAGTTGGTATGAGGAGAGTGCATAAAGAATCAAGCAATAACTCAACAACAATAATGTATTTGCTAGATTCATGATAGAGGATTGGAGTTTGGATCCTAAATCATCATTTGTGTTTAAATTGGGAATAATTAGTTAGGTGTTGGTTTTAGCTTCCTGGGAGATCGAGCTACTAGTTTTGCAGCCCATAGGACATAGAGTTGACGTTCTCTAGTGTTTTGTGAATGGACAATGCGTCTATGACATATGTGCTTTATGCAAATAATAATTGAGTTGCTTTTAGAATAAATCAAAGGCTTATATCTATATATGAAGCCAATTGCGAATATTTGTTTTGTTCTTAAGGAAAATAAATTAGGATACAAAATTATTTAATGTTTTGAAAGCTTTTTGGAAAAGATTATGGATTTTATGAAAGGTAGGGCAAGCTCTTGAACATCGGTTGGGTTTATTAAATGGATTTGTTAAGGAGATTAAGTTTTGGAAATTCTGTTTAATATTTGGCACTTTAGAACTTTATTGGTATAGATATGGGAGAAATCTCAAACAAATGGTGGCTAGCGGCTGCTAACTTTAGTCTAGGTGCATTGTGGTTCGGATCGAACTAGCAGAAGTGTTACTAACTCGGTGTGTGTGTGGCCAACACACATGGCCGACTTAGTTATATTGGAATGGGCAAATTCTTGTTTGGAAGTATTTCTAAATTGGAGGCCTCACCACTTCAGTAATTGTGTTTGAGAAATATATTAGCAAATTTATCCAATAATGTTGATTATATATATATAAGGCTATCCTCATATATTATAGATTCATTGCCCTTTAGCCGAGTCGATTGGACTCACCCACTTCATCTTCTTGTTTCAAACCTAGTGCAGCACTTGACTTCATTTCGCTAGCCTTATAGGGGACAGATTTTTTTGGACACATCTTCTACATGTGAAGGCCTCTCAATACCTACTTTTTTTTGTATTTTGGATGTATATGAAACATTAGAGTTGCTCCATAATCCACAAGCAAGATCTTGTGACCTAATGATTCTTTTTGGTGGGATATTTGTACATGGACTTTGTAATTTTGGAATTATGTTATCTTAGTGAATGTGATGTGTAGAAAGACATGTATATATATATGTCTATGTATATATGTTGGCACCAAAATATTGATAAGTGTTAGTAGTCGAGGAATAACCCAGCCGAGAACAAGTTAAGCTATGACTTTCATCTCGGCCGAGTCATAATTGATAGTCAAGGGTGAAGTCCCAATGCATTAAAGGAGTTCATCAGAATCCATTCCAAAGCTATCCTTTAGTAACCATCCAAAATACTATTGGCATGCTACTTGAGCCCATGGATTATTGTTTTGTGTTAGAAGCTCCTTGTTGATATTACCATGTGCCTTCGGCTATGGTTTGGGTATACTTTATGATGCTATCACCTCAGATTGGGAAGGTCACATATGCAGAGGTAGTGAATGCTACCTTAAAGATTAAGATAACCAAAACAGACAGAAAGGTCGCTACGGATGCAACTAAGAAGGTAAAGACTTGAGGTTCTTACTCAAGTCATTCCAACTGCAGTGCAGCACTTGGTTACCAAAGTATGTAGTAGACTCCTCTGCAAAGAATCACATCTTGGGGGCCTTCCCCTATGAATGTCTCCATCTTAGGTTCTCAAGTTGGGATTACATTCTAGCTTAACTTTCAAAGCCATAGGCACTCAACATTTTTCAGACATGCGGGAAGTTACATTCAAGGTTGTGCCACCGAGCAATGGGGTGATTATTTCCAGTGTGGACAAACCAGACATTTGATAAAGGATTACCCTCAAGTACCCAAGGGTCATGGATAAGGGCTAGTGCAACCTGTTGCTTCTTCACTAGCATATACCACCAAATCAGTAGGTAGTGGTAGAGGTGCTGGGGCCAGGGGTTTTAGTCCAACTGCTAGAGGTTAGCCGAGGGCTTATGCATTGGCTCATCAGGATGCACAAGAATTTAACGTGATGGTGGTAGGTAATCTATCTATTTGCTCCTTCAATACACAAGTTTGATTGATCCTAGTTCTACTCATTCCTTTGTGTCGGTATACTTTGCTTCTCAGTTTGGAGGACTGTCTACACCTATAGATCAATTGTTTTAGGTTAGCACCCCATAGGGAGAGTCCTTCTCGATCAATTCTATGTATAGGTCCTATTTGGTGACTGTGAATGGTAAAGTGTAACACCCTTCCTAGCACAGTACCATGCTTAAGTCATAGCACCATAGTCAAGATTTGTTACTATTACCTGAATAGACCTTGTCGAACAGCAACCTTCGATCGTCTTCAATATTTCTTGAACTATTTGAAAATAATACAAAAATAAACATAGAAGTGAGAATTTAAAATTCTCAGTAGGATTCTCTAAACTATCACACATAGTGTTATTGTCTCCAGCTGCTTCGATGTATTACGAAAGATGTGAACATGTTACTAAAATCTTCAGTTTTATAGTTTGAAAACATCTTATCCGAAGCAGAATTTATTTTATTCACACACTTGAGTCATATGAGCTATTACCAAATAGATTCACAACTCATGACTTGACTAATAGTTCCAGTATATTCAAATTATAACAATCCCAATATAATAAGAAAATAGAACATGTATATGCAAATGCTTTTACTTGAATTCATACAAATGCACTTGTGTTTTCTTTGACTTTCTTTAACTTCTTTTCTTGGGCATACCTCAGCGTCATGTATCGTCGTCCCTAGGGTGCGCATATCGGTCTGCACTTGTTTACCAAAGTAGCAAAGTTCCAGATTTTCGTAGGTCCCATAGTTGCAAGGAAATCCTCCCTCAAGCCGCCTTCAAATTTAACACACTTCCAGACCTCGTCTAGATTCCGTTGATAGATAGTAGAGAACTTGCATAATTCTTTAAACTTGGTAATGTATTCTAACACACTTCTATCTCCTTGTTAGAGTTGTAGAAATTCCAACTCCTTAGCATTTCGAATAGAAGTAAGAAGGTACTTCTGATATAATGCATCTCTAAATACCTCCCATATGATATCCATCTAGGAATCCTCCAATAATCATTTCACACCGTTCCACCAAAATTTAGCATCCGCTTCGAGCATGTAAGTGGCAAAGCCACTTTTGGCGATCAGTGCAATCCAAAACATAGAAGACTTTCTCCATTGCCTTATCGGGTTCAAAGACTCCTCTAAAACTAGGCGGGTTTGCCTTTCTGAATTTGGCAAATTTAAGATATTCCAAGTCTAGTCCTAGGCCATTCGAATTTCCTCCATGACTAGCTTCAGGTTGTCTGCCTAGTTAGTCCATCATCTGGTGTGTTGCAGCAGCTTGTTCTCGCATTGCATATGCTATTTCTCGTAACGCGTCCATAAAGTCGATAGAACCCTCTTAAGTAGGTTCAGATTGTGGCCTACCACGCCTTTTGGAAACCATTAGTTCCCTATCATACACAACAAATATTGAGTTAATCAAGCTCAATACTAGGTTAAGTGTGATAGCAACTAATTATACTCACAGCTAGGCGGTCATGCATATCTAAGCCTATATCCTATCTAAACAGATAAGATTTGTTACATGACATCAACTATGAACTTTTAGAGTATACTAGAAGTATAGTCAGTCCAATCCTCAGGTCCGGTTAGGATCGAACTGCTTTAATACCATGAATGTAACACCCTTCCTAGGATAGTACCATGCTTAAGTCATAGCACCATACTCAGAAGTTGTTACTATTACCTGAATGGACTTTGTCGGACAACAACCTCTGGCCGTCTTCAATATTTCTTGAACTATCTAGAGATAATACGGAAATAAACATAGGAATGAGAATTTAAAATTCTCAGTAGGATTCTCAAAACTATCACACATAGTGTCATTGTTATTATTTCAAGCTACTTCGGTTTATTATGAAAGAGGTGAACATGTTATTAAACTTTTTAGTTTTATAGTTTGAAAATATATTATCCGAAGCAGAATTCATTTTATTCACACACTTGAGTCATATGAGCTATTACCAAATAAATTCACAACTCATGACTTGAATAATAGTTCCAGTATATTCAAATATAACAATCCCAATATAATAAGAAAATAGAACATGTATATACAAATACTTTTACATGAATTCATGCAAATGTACTTGTGTTTTCTTTGACTTTCATTAACTTCTTTTCCTAGGCACACCTAGGCATTACGTATTGTCGTCCCTAGGGTGCGCATATCGATCTACACTTGAGCATTATGTATCGTCGTTCTCAAGTGCATCCCTTTACTTCTCTTTCACCCATACTTGGTCCCCTAGAGGTAAATAGCCTCTCTGACCTCTAGGTAATAACTTGCTTTTTAGGACCGAGCTTACTCCTATATAGGATTGCCGGGTTTACTTTCCCCGACGCTCCCACTGACTTATTCCCCTCAAATTTATTCAAGAGCTAGCTCAAGTAACATAGAATTATTATTATGTCTTTAATCATGAAATCATGAATGCATATGCTAGAGGAATCATATTCATGATGCATGCTTGTACATTTACTATCAAACATTCTTGCATGCAGAATATTCGTAATTGTATAACTATTCATATCATAAATTGCTCATAACATAAACACTTGTAATTTCATAAACTTTCTGCCAAAAATTCGATAACATAACGGATCAAGTCCACTTTCCTGTGAATAATATCAATCAGCCAGGCAGTCATTCATATAGAAAATCAAAACAAGGTATCTATCTTTCAATAATCAAACAAAATTTATAGCCTTGATCCTAAATTTAGGTTTCTGCCACTTTCCGTCAATTTTGCTTGGTTTTGTAAATTAAGCCATAAATTCTATTTAACTCATTTAGATTTGAATTTTGGATATGTTGTAATGTTATTCATCGAGTTTCTAATTCTTTGGTCCATTAAGTTTTGATATATATAACTCAAGTTATTGAAGATTTCCTTAGGCCTATCCTATACTAGACAGATTTAAGCCCTGAAAAGTACAAATTCACTAAAAATAGAAAACTAGCTAAAACTATAAGAAACCTATATGGTTTTAAAGCTAACTGAACAAATATTCATTTCCAATAAGTTTCATCCCCTTTGAATAAGCAAAACTCAAGTTATGGGTTCTTGAATTTAGCTAATTTGAACTGCCCTATTCTAGCCCTGTTAGGACTTAGGTCAAATTTCATAATTTATTGGGAATAACAGGGATTGAATTTGGTTCTGAAATTTTTATGGCATGTTACCCTATGTCTTAACTTTCTAACAAAATTAGTTGCACTCAATTTGAAGAAGTATAGGGCAAGATATGTCTTGCTCAATCTACTTTGGTCAGATCCAGAGACAGGAACCTAGGGCAGACTTAAAAAAATCATATCTCCCTCAATACTAATCCAATGTCTTATAATTTATAATGTTGAGAAGCCCTAGATGTCTAGTTTCAATAAAAAAAGGCTCATCAAGTTTCGGTGGTCGTAGGCAGAGCCGTACACCTCGATTTTACGAATGCCGTAGGATCTTCTAGATTTTCATATTCTGTTTGGCTATCTTTCTTGCTTTCCATGCAAGATTCAATTCCAATCTAACAAAATACTTGCTCAACCAGCCATAAACATATACATAGACTCAATATAACAACATATACATGAGTATGGATGAGTTTCTGTACCACCCTAATAAACCCATACTACACTTAAGTCGTATTATGGCATTTTATTAGTTGTTACTTATGCTTGTGGAAAACTAAACTTCATTTATAAATTAAATTATGCGGAAATATGGTAAATTTTTTTTTTTTTGAAATACATCGTCGCTTTGCAGTGTTTTGGAAAGTAAAGCCTTGAGCAAGAAGACAGATAGAGAAAGAGCATGTCGCATAAATTACACACCCCAATATCATAAAACATGAGAAAGGAACATAAATAGTAATTCATAAATACATTGCATTATGTAACTATTCATTACATTCATATGGGTTCATAATAATATATATATATATATCAGCATTACATCGAAGGAGGCTCATGGTCATGCCATGATCCAAATACTAGATACAAACTTAAATTGACATCGTTCGTCACAAAAAGGAAAGTATGAAGATGCAGAACTACGACAAATTCTATCCTTAACAACCGAGTTATTCAATTTTTATCGAATAAGTGGGTTTAATCAGAATTTGATTAAACACTTACTTAAAGCCAATTAAGGGTGAGTTGAAAAGATTAGGCTTGATGAAATTAGCTTAGGAACGTAGGAAACTTCACAAAAAAAAAAAAAAATTTCAAACCGGTTTACCGATTTAAGAGAGATCGGTAAGATTTTGGAGTTTTAAACTGTCGAAACCGGATCAGTAGAAATCATGCCATGAGTGCCCTAGAATCAATGGCTAAGATTTAGCCAAATAACCCACCCAAGTGGCGCCTAAGGCAGCCCTTGATGGTGGAAGCCAAACCAAAATGAATAGCAAGGAAAGATCCACCAATCACATGCATTTGGCTCCCAAAAATCTCACCTTTTTCTCTCTTGTTCCCATCCAAATTTCGGCCACCCCTTTTCAAGTGCTGAAGCTCTTCTCTTTCCCTTCTCTTTACTCTCATCTCCACTCCATTCTCAAGCCTCATCACAAATTACTTACATCAAAGACACAAAATCAGCACAAACTCCACTACACAAGGTAGGAAATCCTACTTCTCTTCTTATTTTCTCTGATTTGCGGCTGCATGGTGAGTATGTTCAATCTGAAATATTGATGTTATATAGAGTGATGATGATGATTTATGACTAGTTTTGCATGTATGTTGTGATTAAAATTGGAATTGAGAGCAAATAGCTTGAAGGAGGGAGACAAATCTAGAAGCTGTTAGGGTTTTTCGTCGGCGGTCCGTATGGCGGAGTGTACAGATCTGCATATTGCCATTTAAATGGGATGAAACCATTTTTATATGAAACTAGACATCTAGGGCTTTCCATACATATAAAATAAAAGGTCATTGGGTTAGTATAGAATTAGTTATGAATTTTTGAAGTTAGACCTAGAAATCTGGGTTCTCACGCCGGCAGCATGGGTTGAGAAGAGTATAACTCACTCTATACAACCTCAAATTGTGTGCAACCAAAGTTGTTTGAAAGCTAACACATGAGATTCATTGTCATTTATTTCCAGCACACCAATGAAGTTGGCTTAGGTTTAAACTGGCCTAGAACAGGACAGCCCAATAGGATAATGTTTCGAGACTCATAACTCATAATCTACTTCGGCAAATGACATGAAACCTAATTTATTTGAAAGGTTGTTGTATTAGCTTTAATTTGATATAAAATTCGTAAGATTTCACCTAGTTTTCTATTTTTAGTGAATTTTCTTTTATATGGACCCAAGTTTGGCTAAGAACAGAGCATGCTAAAGTAAAACATTTATATCTTGAGTTATACAAATCCAATTGAGATGGGACTAAAAGGGTTAGAAACTAGACACATAAGGCTACAACATGTCCAAAAATTAGGTTTAAATGAGTTGAATTGAAATAAGGGTGAAGTATACAAAACCCAGGCAGAACAGGGAAGAATAAACTAAAAAACCATATTGATATTTGAGTTGAGACCAATGAATGAATCTATGAATATATATACATAATTACTGGTCTATATTGAATTGTAAGCTTGTATAATTGTACTGGTTTTCTGGCACTATTCATGGGGAAGCGAACTCGACCCATTATGCTGCCGAAATTTCGGTAAAAAGTTCATATGTTGTGAAATTGATAATAGCATGAATATATAATGTTTGAAGAGTCAAGTTAGATGTGCATCCCTTTCATGATATTATAAAGGATTCCATATCACTTGGGCTAGCCCCGGAATAAATTAAGGGGAATAGATCAGTGGGAAGGTCAGGGAAAGTAAACCTGGCCATCATGTATAGGAACGAGCTCGGTCCTGAAAAGCGGACTATTACCGAGGAGTATATGGCTAATGACTCCCAGGGGACCAAGGATGGAAAATAAGTCCTAATAGGTGAAAGCCTTCAAGGATAAGATGCATTTTCTAATTGCACATGCCTATGCATAATGTAATGCTTCTTAATTGATTGTTCTAGATCCCTATTTATTATTCTCAGTATGCTATTGCTCCACCATGATTATTGTTTGAGTACATTAGTGTATCTGTTAACTAAAATTGATATTGTTTCGATGTATACTTTACAAACAAGTATTTAAGTTAAATATTATCATTGTATCGTACTATTTGAAAAATATTGCACGACCGAAACAACTGGGAATGACAGCGATGACAGATGTATAGAAACTAGGAGTTCCTACTGAGAAATATTTATTTCTCACCCTATTGTATATTCCGCGTCATTCTTAGACATGGAGCACGCAGCGACCAGAGTGCTATTCATCGAGTTTCCTGAGCTACATATACACCTTGACCCATTTTTGGATTCTGTATATATATCCGGCCGATGTCAGTTCCATCTCTACTTCTTTTTCGAGAGGGACTTTGCTGTCCCGCTAATGCACCCTCTTTTTGATCCTGCTGTCCCATACATTGCCATACCTCTTCACATGGCCCATCTATTTCCACCACCAGCAGCACCAGCAGCTCCAGCTCCCATGGCTCCTCCTACTTCTCCACCATAGTAGATGCTTTCCGCCTCTATGTCAGAGGAGGATCCATCTGAGGCAGTGAGTTCCTCCTCGTCTTCTGCTCCTAGCGCGAGCCATCCCCTGTAGATGCACCCATGGCGAATGGGTTTCTTTCCTCAGACTCCGGTTAGACAGCGGATATGCCGTAGTGATAGTAGATGTACAGGATAGCCCTCTTTTGGCAGCCTGGGCCAGATGGGTATAGATTAGGAGTAGTATATGAAATGTCCCATGGGGACCACTTAGGGTATTGTGCTTAGGAACCGGCCGTTTTATTTTGTGCTAGCGGCCTCATATTTTTTTTTACCCTATATTATTTTGACAAACTTTGAAAGCAAACGTTTATGTATATATTTAAGATATACGTTGCAGTGGTTCCGTCTTTATTGCACTTTTATTTATGTTATGTTATTTACAGTATACCAATTAACTAGTATTTATTCCGCCGTCAAGCAGAAAATATTATTACGCGAAATGTCACCTTTAGGTGAGAAATTAATAATGATACAGAAAATAGAATTTAATCAACTCACTACACGTAATCACTTATAAAATAATCTATTATGACTTAAGCACAGTACTCGTCTGGTAAGGTGTTACATTTTTTGTATCAGAGCAGTTCATCCTAATATAGGCCTGAGGATTGGACTGACTATGCTTCGCACATGCTCTGTATTCCTTAGATATTATTATATTCTGAGTCTTGTCCATATGGATAGGATGTATGTGAAGGAGTTTGCCTAATGGTATGCTATTATTTACTAACACACCGAACTTAGTATTGAGCCTAATCAACTCAATTACTCTTGTTTTGTGTGTTCAGAACTTGATAGCTTCTGGAAGGCGAGTAGGCCACGAACTTCTCCAGCCCAGGAGGAATCTATAGAGTTCCTGGATACGATGCGAGAGATGGCGTATGCTATGCACGAGCAGGCAGCTGCGGCAACTGAAATGATGGGCCAACTAGGAAGGCAGTCAGAGGTAGGTCGTGGTGGAAATCATAATGGCCCTATAATGGATCTGGAATATCTTAAGTTTGCGGAGTTTCGGAAGGCCAACCCACCCAGTTTCAGGGGAGCCTTTAACCCAGATAAGGCAGATGATTGGGTTAAAGCTATGGAAAAGATTTTCTCCATGTTAGATTGCACAGACTGTTAGAAGGTGACTTTTGTCACCTATATGTTAGAAGCCGATGCAGAATTTTAGTGGAATAGTGCACGGCGATTATTAGAAGGATCCCAGACATATATTACTTGGGACGTATTCAGAGATGCGTTCTACCAGAAGTATTTCCCTGCATCTGTCCGCAATGCCAAGGAGTTGGAATTCATGCAGTCTGCTAAGGGAATAGTAGCGTGTCGGAGTACATTGCTAAATTTGAGGAGTTGTGCAAATTTTCCACTATTTATCAACGGAGCCCCGACAAAGCATGCAAATGCATGAAATTTGAAGGTGGACTGAGAGAAGACATTCTTACCACCATAGGACCAATGGAGATTATGGACTTCTCTACCTTGGTGAACAAGTGCCGCCTAGTGGAGGACTGTAACAAGAAGCTAGTTGCTACTAGATCATCCGGCAATAACTTCAAGAAGGGGTTAGCTCTGCAAGGCCCGAAGTTCAAGCCCAACTTACAACAGCAGAGAAAGTTTCAGCTAGTGAACAACAGAGGCAAGCAACCTCAAAGGTCTTTTAGTAACCAGACTTGCAACCAATGTGGCAGAAATCATGGCGACGGCCCCTGTTTGGTAGGTCAAAATGTCTGCTTTGGATGTGGCAAACCAGGCCACAGAATCTATGAATGCCCTACCAGGAACCCTCAACCGACTCCTAAGCCACAACGCCAGGGGAGAGTTTTTACTATGGATGCACAGGAGGTCAACCAGTCGGAGGATTTGATTCAAGATACGTGTGAAGTGAACGGTAAGACCTTAACCGTTTTATACGATTCAGGTGCATCTCACTCCTTCATCTCTCATGATTGCATGATAGCCTTGCAGCTACCTATTTCTGAATTACCCTATGACTTGTTAGTTTCTACTCCTACAAGTAAGCCCGTTAGGACCAATCATATTTGTATGAATGTCCCTTGTCAGATAGGAGATTGAACTTTTTTAGCTAATTTAATTTGTCTTCTCTTAACTGGACTTGACATTATTTTGGGTATGGACTGGCTCTCTGTCAACCAAGCCCTGTTAAATTGCTCTAATAAATCCATTATACTCCCCGCTGTTTCACCTTCTGAATCATTGATCTCTGTAAGTCTTTATTTAAGCTCCTTAACAGTACACCACTGTGGGAATGGAAGTTAAGGGTATATTTTCTTATCAACCAGTGTAGCAGAGGTCGATCAGGAGTTAAACAATATTCCAGTTGTTAGGGAATATCCTAATGTGTTCCCTGAAGATATTCCTGAGTTCCCTTCTGAGAGAGAGATTGAGTTCACCATTGAACTGGTGCCAGGGGTGGGACTAATATCTTTAGCGCCATACCGCATGTCACCCTTAGAACTAACCGAACTTAAGGGCCAGATTGAAGAACTCTTGAAAAAGAAATTTATTAGGCCAAGTGTATCACTGTAGGGAGCCCCAATCTTGTTAGTCAAGAAGAAAGATGGAGGCATGCGACTATGTGTAGATTATAGGCAGTTGAACAAGGCGACAATCAAGAACAAGTATCCGTTGCCAAGGATTGATGATCTTATGGATCAACTGCAAGGGGCTACTGTATTTTCCAAGATTGACCTACAATCTGGATATCATCAGATTCGGGTTCGAGAAGAAGATATCCCGAAGATGGCGTTTTGGACTTGTTATGGACATTATGAATATACTGTGATGTCCTTCGGATTGACGAATGCATCGGCAATATTCATGGATTACATGAATCGAATATTCAGACCATATCTCGATAAATTTGTGGTGGTGTTCATTGATGACATACTTGTCTAATCAAAGACAGAACAGGAGCACGCAGAACATTTGCGATTGGTTCTGTAAATTCTAAGAGAGAAGAAACTTTATGCCAAGCTATCCAAATGTGAATTTTGGATGGAAGAAGTAAAATTTCTTGGCCACGTGGTATCCCATGGGGGAATTTCAGTGGATCCCAGTAAGGTAGAAGCAGTATTAAACTGGGAACGACCAACGACAGTTACAGAAATCAGAAGCTTCTTAGGGCTAGCAGGATACTACAGGAGATTCGTTAAGAACTTCTCTCAAATAGCTCTACCTTTAACAAAGTTAACCAGGAAGAACGCCCCATTTGAATGGACACCCGAGTGCGAGCAGAGTTTTCAAGAATTAAAGGAAAGGTTGACAATAGCCCCTGTACTTATTTTACTAGATCCTCATGGACCATTTGAAGTGTACTGTGATGCTTCTAAGAAAGGATTAGGGTGCGTGTTAATGCAGAATAGGAACATTGTAGCGTATGCTTCTAGGCAATTAAAGACTCATGAAAGAAATTATCCAACACATGACCTCGAGCTAGCAGCGATAGTATTTGCCTTAAAGATGTGGAGACACTATCTCCACGGAGTGAAGTTTGAAGTATTTTCTGATCACAAAAGCTTGAAATACCTTTTTGATCAGAAGGAATTGAACATGAGGCAGCGAAGATGGATGGAGTTTCTTAAAGATTACGAGTTCGACTTAAAGTACCATCCAGGCAAGGCAAATGTAGTGGCAGATGCCCTAAGTAGAAAATCCTTAACAGTGGCATGGATGATGATCAAAGAAGCAGAACTTATAGAAAGCTTCCAAGCCCTCAATTTGGGAATCTCTGTAACTCCCAGTGCTATTCAATTACACCAACTTAAGATAACTAGTACTTTCAAAGATCAAATCCAGTAAGCACAATGAGGAAACGACGACTTCCAGCATATAGTACGACTGGTGCAATTGGCAAGCTAACAAGATTCTCTCAGGATGCAGAAGGAATATGGCTATATCATGGGAGAATATGTGTACCTGAGGAGAACGACCTCAGGAGGAAGGTCTTGGAGGAAGCCCACAAGAGTGAGTTTACCATATATCCTAGCATTAACAAAATGTATCAAGATCTCAAGAAGATGTTTTGGTGGCCAGGCCTTAAAATAGATGTGGCCAATTTTGTAAATAAATGTCTGACTTGCCAGAAGGTGAAAATAGAGCATTAGAAGCCGGCAGGGACATTACAACCCTTGGAGATTCCGGAATGGAAATGGGAGAGCATTTCTATGGATTTCGTGATGGGCTTACCAAGAACCCCCTCAGGATATGATGCTATATGGGTCATAGTGGACAGACTAACCAAGTCAGCTCACTTTTTACCCATTCAAGCAAATTCTTCTCTAGAGAAGTTAGCTCAACTGTATATTCAAGAAGTGGTACGATTACACGGTATTCCTTCAACAATCATTTCGGATCGAGACCCAAGGTTCACTTCACGGTTTTGGGGAGCGCTCCAGAAGGCGTTCGGTACTAGGCTCTGTCTAAGTACTGCATATCATCCGCAGTCGGACGGTCAAACGGAGCGAACGATTCAGTCCTTGGAAGATATGTTACAAGCATACATTCTGGAACAATGGGGAAGTTGGGATCGATATTTACCGCTAGCCAAATTTGCGTACAACAACAGTTATCATGCTAGCATTGGCATGGCTCCATATGAGGCTTTATATGGCCGAAAGTGTCAATCTCCTCTATGTTGGTACGAATCAGGAGAACAGAGTCTCCTAGGTTCAGAACTAGTCAAACAGACAATGGAGCAGATCAAAAGGATCCGGAGCAAAATACTTGCAGCTCAGAGCCGTCAAAAGAGCTATGTGGATGTCCGGAGGAAACCCTTGGAATTTCAAAAAGGAGACCACATGTTTCTAAAAATCACACCCACAACTGGAGTAGGTAGAGCCATCAAAGTCAAAAAGCTAAGCCCCCGTTTTATAGGCCCCTTTCAAATTTTAAAGCGAATCGGGCAAGTTGCCTATTGAGTTGCTTTACCTCCGCATCTGTCAAATCTTAATGATGTTTTCCATGTCTCTCAACTCAGAAAATACCAGCCTGATCCTACTCACTTTTTGGAACCTGAATGAATAAAGTTAAGGGATGACTTAACTTTCCATGTACCCCCAGCACAGATAGTGGACAGGAGCATTAAACACCTTCAGAACAAAGCCGTATAGCTGGTAAAGGTGGCATGGGGACGCGAACATTCAGCGGACTATATGTGGGAATTGGAATCGGATATAAGGAAGGAGTATCCCAAATTATTCTTAGGTAATAAATTTTGAGGACAAAATTTTTTTTTAGGGGGATAAACATGTAACGTCCGAGAAATTCTATCCTTAACAACCGAGTTATTCGGTTTTTATCGAATAAGTGGGTTTAATCAGAATTTGATTAAACACTTACTTAAAGCCAATTAAGGGTGAGTTGAAAAGATTAGGCTTGATGAAATTAGCTTAGGAACGTAGGAAACTTCACAGAAAAAAAAAATTTCAAACCGGTTTACCGATTTAAGAGAGATCGGTAAGATTTCGGAGTTTTAAACTGTCGAAACCGGATCAGTAGAAATCATGCCATGAGTGCCCTAGAATCAATGGATAAGATTTAGCCAAATAACCCACCCAAGTGGCGCCTAAGGCAGCCCTTGATTGTGGAAGCCAAACCAAAATGAATAGCAAGGAAAGATCCACCAATCACATGCATTTGGCTCCCAAAAATCTCACCTTTTTCTCTCTTGTTCCCATCCAAATTTCGGCCACCCCTTTTCAAGTGCTGAAGCTCTTCTCTTTCCCTTCTCTTTACTCTTATCTCCACTCCATTCTCATCCATTCTCAAGCCTCATCATAAATTACTTGCATCAAAGACAGAAAATCAGCATAAACTCCACTACACAAGGTAGGAAATCCTACTTCTCTTCTTGTTTTCTCTGATTTGGGGCTGCATGGTGAGTATGTTCAATCTAAAATATTGATATTATATAGAGTGATGATGATGGTTTATGACTAGTTTTGCATGTATGTTGTGATTAAAATTGGAATTGAGAGCAAATAACTTGAAGGAGGGAGACAAATCTAGAAGCTGTTAGGGTTTTTCCTCGGCGGTCCGTACGGCAGAGTGTACAGCTCCGCATACCGCCATTTAAATGGGATGAAACCATTTTTATATGAAACTAGACATCTAGGGCTTTCCATACATATTAAATATAAGGCCATTGGGTTAGTATAGAATTAGTTATGAATTTTTGAAGTTAGACCTAGAAATCTGGGTTCTCACCCGGGCAGCATGGGTTGAGAAGGGTGTAACTCACCCTATACAAGCTCAAATTGAGTGCAACCAAAGTTGTTTGAAAGCTAACACATGAGATTCATTGTCATTTATTTCTAGTACACCAATGAAGTTGGCTTAGGTTTAAACTGGCCTAGAACAGGACAGCCTAGTAGGGTAATGTTTCGAGACTCATAACTCATAATCTACTTAGGCAAATGACATGAAACCTAATTTATTTGAAAGGTTGTTGTATTAGCTTTAATTTGATATAAAATTCATAAGACTTCACCTAGTTTTCTATTTTTAGTGAATTTTCTTTTATAAGGACCCAAGTCTGACTAAGAATAGAGCATACTGAAGTAAAACATTTATATCTTGAGTTATACAAATCCAAATGAGATGGGACCAAAAGGGTTAGAAACTAGACACATAAGGCTACAACATATCCAAAAATTAGGTTTAAATGAGTTGAATTGAAATAAGGGTGAAGTATACAAACCCGGGCAGAACAGGGAAGAATAAACTAAAAAACCATATTGATATTTGAGTTGAGACCAATGAATGAATCTATGAATGTATATACATAATAGCTGGTCTATATTGAATTGTAAGCTTGTATAATTGTACTAGTTGTCTGGCACTATTCATGGGGAAGCGGACTCGATCCGTTATGCTGTCGAAATTTCGGTAAGAAGTTCATATGTTGTGAAATTTATAATAGCATGAATATATAATGTTTGAAGTGTCAAGTTAGATGTGCATCCCTTTCATGATATTATAAGGGATTCCATATCACTTGGGCCAGCCCCGGAGTAAATTAAGGGGAATAGATCAGTGGGAAGGTCGGGGAAAGTAAACCTGGCCATCCTGTATAGGAACGAGCTCGGTCGTGAAAAGCGGACTATTACCCAGGAGTATATGGCCAATGACTCCCAGGGGACCAAGGATGGAAATAAGTTCTAATAGGCGAAAGCCTTCAACGATAAGATGCATTTTCTAATTGCACATGCATATGCATAATGTAATGCTTCTTAATTGATTGTTCTAGATCCCTATTTATTATTCTCTGCATGCTATTGCTCCACCATGATTATTGTTTGAGTACATTAGTGTATCTGTTAACTAAAATTGATATTGTTTTGGTGTATACTTTACAAACAAGTATTTAAGTTAAATATTATCATTGTACCGTACTATTTGAAAAATATTGCACGACCGAAATAATTGGGAATGATAGCGATGATAGATGTATAGAAACTAGGAGTTCCTATTGAGAAATATTCATTTCTCACCCTATTGTATATTCCGTGTTATTCTCAGACCATGGAGTACGCAGCGACTGAAGTGTTATTCATCAAGTTCCCTGAGCTACATATACACCTTGACCCATTTTTGGATTATATATATATATCCGGCCGATGTCAGTTCCGTCTCTACTTCTTTTTCGAGAGGGACTTTGCCGTCCCGCTTATGCACCCTCTTTTTGATCCTGCTGTTCCCTACATTGCCATACCTCTTCACATAGCCTATCCATTTCCACTACCAGCAGCTCCAGCTCCCATGGCTCCTCCTGCTTCTCCACCATAGTAGATGCTTTCCGCCTCTATGTCAGAGGAGGATCCATCTGAGGCAGTGAGTTCCTCCTCGTCTTCTGCTCCTAGCGCAGGCTATCCCCCTGCAGATGCACCCATGGCCAATGGGTTTCTTTCCTCAGACTCCGGTTAGACAGCGGATATGCCGTAGTGATAGTAGATGCACAGGACGGCCCTCTTTTGGCAGCCTGGACCATGGATAGATGAGTATAGATTAGGAGTAGTATATGAAATGTCCCATAGGGACCACTTAGTGTATTGTGCTTAGGGACCAGCCGTTTTATTTTGTGCCAGTGGCCTCATATTTTTTTTTTACCCTGTATCATTTTGACAAACTTTGAAAGCAGACGTTTATGTATATATTTAAGATATACGTTGCAATAGTTCTATTTTTATTGCACTTTTATTTATGTTATGTTATTTACAGTATACCAATTAACTAGTATTTATTCCGCAATCAAGCAGAAAATATTATTATGCGAAATGTCACCTTTAGGTGAGAATATAATAATGATACAAAAAATAGAATTTAATTAGCTCGCTACACGTAATCACTTATCAGATAATCTATTATAACTTAAGCATAGTACTCGTCTGGTAAGGTGTTATATAGCACAATTTGAAAATTCATATCTTTTTCGTGTTAAAGCAAATTTCACGTATTTTATATGTATAAAAAGCTCCATGAGTCTATTTTCATCTAAAATTAGTTTCGTTCCATTTGGAGTTATATTGAAAGTGTTACTAGTCATGCCATATAGACTGCCAAAATTTTCCAGCTTCCACGGTTTTGGTTTCAATGAGTTTTCTTGTGAAAACATTAAGTCTTTTCTTCAAGTGACCCCTTTACATTTCCAAACCAATTTTATATTTTGAGATCTTGGTAAAAATCAATATTCTGAGTTCTAAAAAGTTTGGTTCAAAACAAGAATAAATGCACAACAAATCATTTCCCAAGAATAGAGCAAATATCACAAACAACTTCTTATAAGGAAAGCATAGCCATGAGGCCTTTAGAGCAAGTCATAAAACCACCTAGCTATGGAGAGCTTAGGAGTTCTAGAGCTTGAAAAACATAGAAGAAAGAGGGGTTAGAATCAGTACCAAATGGGTTTCTTGAAAGCTTGAGGAGAAAGAAAGGTGTTGGAGATGGCCTCCTTCTTCTTGAGTTGCTAATGGGGCTAAGTGGGTGTTTGTTTTTCTTCCTCAAAAATCAAATAGGGTGGTCCTTGAAGGGCTTGTGAGAATGGTGGTGGAAATGAGATGAGTTAGAGTAGGAAAAACAAGAAGAACAAGAAGAAGATTAGGAAGAACAAAGGGAGGTTTAGAGAGAGGTGAGAGCTTTGTGACTTAGTGAGAGAATGAAATTGCAAAAATGAGAGTGTGAGAGGAGAGAGAGAGAGAGTGGCATCCCACTCTAAGCAAAGGAGGTGATTGGATTTTGCTTCTTTTGCAAGCAAGGAGGCTAGGAACCATAGGGTAAAAGAGAGAGTTGTATTTTCCTTGAGTCTTGGTGTTTGGGTAAAGACCATTTTGTGTTTTCTCAAGTGGTTAAAAGCATGACTACTCTTGGGATTGGCTTGGGTGGATATGATCACTCCAAGTGTCACAATCTTGATGAAGGAGAGTACATCTCTTGGCTTGACACAAGGAATACTACTAACATGGACTCTTGATCTAAGGGTGCATGATGAGAAGGCAAATGGATGGTTGGATTTTGCTCTTGTCCTTGGCCGAAATTTGGTGCATCAATTAGGAGAAATTTGTCAGTCTTCAAAGTTATTAGAATTACCTAAGTTGTTAATCAATTTGATTAGTTAAATTGCTCTTTAACCGATTTTGGTTAATTACACCTTTAAGACGTTTTTCCTCTAAAAGAATTGATCTTATGAATTATATAATTAGGGTGTAAGAATTAATCTATCTCAATTGGTAAGGTAGAACAATTGTCTTGTACTTAATTAATAAGATTGGATTAGCTTAATTATATTTCTAAGTTATGAACTAATGAGGTTCAAATAATTAGGTTTTAATTAAAACATTTAGTGCGTTATGATTCAATTATTGACTTGACTCAATTTACTAAGCTCTTGCTCATCGAGATTAGCCGATTAGTCCTTAGTTAATCGCTAACCTCTCTAATTAGCCAGGATCACTGAGCTAATTAGCTTAGACAAAAATTGGGGATGTTACAATTTCCAACAGCCACCAAATTCACAAGAAACCTATTAAATGAATCCTACCTCTAGTAGGTGGAATGAATAGCTAAAGTTGAGTTTTTTTTTCAAAGAAGTGATTGAAGCTTTGAGATGAGATGAAATTAAGAGGAATGAAAGAAGAGAAGTGAAAAGAAGGCAACTAGAGTTAGATGACTAAGTGATGGAGTTAGGAGTAAATGTTGGAATTATTATGATATGGGTAGTTGGAGTCTGTAGTCCTCATTGGTTGATGTAGTAGTGGTGGTAATTTGGCCAAGTTAACCCCCATTTTGTGGTTGATTTAGGGCGCATATAATGGCTGAATTACCAACCAAAAATCTAGGGTTTTTTATTTATAATTTTATTGATTCAGTTCTGACAGTCTAAAATACCAAATCTTTACCGATTTATTTCAAATCAACAAATCATAACTAAATAGTTTTGTGAGAATTCCTATGTATCTATCTTAATCTTCCCTAAGCTTAATCCCTTCTAATTTACACTTAATTAACTCCTAATTACCTTTTAATTAACTTCTAATTAATCTTACTTATCCAATAAAATTGAATAAATCGATTAACGACATAAATTAAAGGTGCGTTTAGTTTGCTTATTTTCATTTTCATTTTCATTTTCAGTGAAAATGAAAAATAAACTTAAAAATATTTTAGGTTGATCATGATAGAAACGTTTTCATTGAAAATATTTTTTGAAAAGACATAAAATTGGAAACGCTGGATTCACATTTTCAGTATTTTCAATGTTTTCAGTTTTATTTGTTGGAAATATTTTCAATAGTCATGCGGTGGCATTATGGTGATTAACATAACTTCTTCCTTTCTCTTTTGCGAGAAACCATGTTCAATCCTTGCTAAGTAAAACGCATCTTTTCTTTATCAAATGTGTCTCATCTTTTATCAAACGTTGCTGCTTCTTCGCTTTGGCCTTGGGAGCCTTGGTAGTGGCGCTTTCCTTTTTCTCCTTCTTCGCAGCTTCGAATAGCTTGTACGACACCTTGATCTTCACGAGCTTCCCTCTAGCGGCTTGGTTCTTCAGCTACAACGCCAAGAAGAGTAAGAAACGCAACTAAAGCCAGAGCCCGAGGAGGCGGTTTCAGTGCCCATGGCGGAGGAGGTGGAATATCCGAAGAAGTCAGCGGTTTGTAAGGATGAGAATGAAGCATCATCGGCTATCATGAAGGAGAGTAACTACATCAATAGCACCAAGCTGTCGCCGTTGATTTGGCTCCTTGAGGTTTTCTCTGTCTTCCACCATTTCTTCTCTTTTCATGCTTCCTTTTTCTTACTTTGTCTCCTATCTTGTCCAAATCAGAGGCGCCCTTGGTTCCCCCTTTCAGTTGGTTTAGTTTACAGTGTCATAATTTTGGCGGAAATGAAGTAGGGTCATTGTACATGGGAATGGGTAAAGATGTTAAATTTATTGAGATTTTGTTTGACTTGGGAAACCCCATTTTGATTTGGTTATTGGGTCACCAAATGCTTTCTTCGAGTTGATAATAATCTAATTTTGATGTGTAATGCATGTGTGAAATGAGTTTGTAAATCGATTGTGTGCAATGAGAAAGAAGGCACTATTTTGATATGATATATCCATGATGTGTTTTGCACTTGATTTTGTTGGATGCTTCTACTTGTTTAAATATCCATATAAACAGAACATTTTGATTTAATGGCTATGAGGAGGCTGCCAATATTCTGAGATGACATTGTTCCTTGATGCAAGTTTCTTCTCTCCTAATTATTTACTTCATGCTCTTTCTAGGAATTCTTGAAGGCTACAGCAATTATGGAAAAACATATATAGTGGAAAAACCCAAGTGCTTGGTATGGTATGGTTTTTTGCCTCATTTTTGGCTTTTTTTTATTGGCTAGTTCTACTTGTACCTTTCCTGCCCCTATTTTTTTTTAAGTGATGGCTGATTCTGCTTGTTCTTCTTTTAAAAGCAGTCTTTGGAATTTCTTGCTGGTTCTACTTGCTTCCCTTTTCTTGTTGGCAATGCGTTTGATGCCTTCATGGCTCCCTCAAAATTTTCAGTCTCCAAATCTGTCATTCTATCTATGTCTGGCCTATGAATTTCCCTTTTAGTCTCTAAACACATGCTACTGTACGTGCTTTTATTTCTACCATGTTTAAGTTTGGAATACTCCTTTGGGTGTTTTGGATTACAAACAACCCAAGTTTTTAAAATGTACATGCCCAATTATGGGATTTAAGGGGTTTGATTGTACCATGTGACACTAGTTCAAATTTTGTATGTCTCATGCTTTTGTAGCCCTTCTGCTTTTCCAGTGTTAGAGTTTCATACGTGTAAGCTAAGTGGTGGATATATAATAATGACAATTTGACAACCAAAAAAAAAGTATATAAAGAAACAAATTGCATACCCTATTTTTCACATAAAAATCGAGTTGTTCTATGTCCTCACACACCCCACATGCCATACACATGTATTATATATATGATAAGCTTTGCTAGGTGGCCAACCTTACATGGTCTTGGTTTCTCAACCTAGAAGCATGGTGGTCTTAGTTGGTTTATATGGCCAAATTGAGATCAGTAATGACAAGCCATTCCTTCTTCTTCAAAGTGCTATTGCTACTTCTCACTATTTCTGGTTCGTTGTTTGCTTATAAGTTGTCTACTTCTGCATGATTCTGTTTTGATTCCACCAAGATGATGAATTAGGATATAAAAGAAAAAAAAATAGCTTTTGTTTTTTGTCCATGTTTTCTTGGTAACGGAACATTCTGGCGTAGTCGAGTTATCAGAATACTATTACTTATAACTTCATGGAATAAAAGAGAGACTACATTTTATGCTCAGAGGAATTAACCATTTATTTAATTTAGTTTTATGGTTCTATCAATTAGGTTGAGTACTTGTTCTCCTTATAATTTATCTTATCTCAAAATGGGCTAGTCTGTTTTCACAATTTTCTTGAGAAAAACTCTCTTGCATTTAGCTTCAATTCAAAGCCTTTTGTCTATTAGAGATTGATTGTTAATTGGTACAACTCTTCATGCATGTGTTTCATAGTGATTGTTTCAATATTGGATATTTGAACATTTTAGAATTATTATCTCTCAGTTATTCTGATATTTCAAACTGTGTTTTCGGATACAATTATGCAAACATGTGGCCTTGATTTTGGAATCAACTATGGACAGATAGCCAACAATCTTCCTTCTCCATCACATGTGGCTATTCTAATAAAATCTCTGAATGTAAGCAGAATCAAGCTCTATGATGCTGATTCAAATGTTCTATCTGCCTTCTCCAATTCCAAGGTGGAATTCATTATAGGATTGGGAAATGAGAACCTGCAAAGCATGAGACAATTATCGATCAAATGTGGGATAATTATCGTAGATGATTGATGACTATCACCTTTTGTATTTTGTTGTAGGATGATATATTTTTCTTTTTCTTTTTCTTTTTTTGTATTTTTAAGCTAGTTGATAAGTTGAAGTATAACAAAGACTATAATTATAGATAATACTAGTTATTTTATTCAATTATGTTTCTTTTTAGTATGATTATAATTTACTCATAGATCAAATGCATTCCAAATATATTTTGTTATTACAAGTAATTTTTACAATTAAAGTTCCCTTTATAGTATTTAATTATATAATAATTGATACTTAAAAGTGAATAATTTATTTTATTCTTAATCTTAAAATTTTATAGAGTTATTTTATTTTAATAAATATTTTTAGCAGATGAACAAAATGCACAAATCAAATATATATAGTTTTTATCATTTAATAATAAATATAATTTTATTATCTAAAATTTGATTTTGAAAATAGATAAATCAAACATATTTTCATTGTTTTCACTTTTTGGAAATAGAATCTATTTTTATAAATCAAACGCATTTCCTAAATTTAGACAATCTGAAAATGAAAATCATTTTCAAAAAATGAAAACAGAAAATAAAAGCAAGAAATATTTTCACAAATCAAACGCACCCTAAAATTTTATAGAGTTATTTTATTTTCATAAATACTTTTTTAAATTCATCTCAAATTTATAAGTAATAAAGTTCATCTAAATATGCCAAAAAAAAATCAATTATTATTTAATAATAAATATAATTTTATTATCTTAAATTTGATTTTGAAAATGTATTTTGAAAACAAACAAACCAAGCATATTTTCATTATTTTCCCTTTTTGAAAACAGACAAACCAAATGCATTTTCTAAATTCAAGAAATCTGAAAATGAAAATCCTTTTCAGAAAATAAAAACAGAAAATATTTTCATAAACCGAACACACCCTAAATGTTTTGAAAAATTTTGGACATTACACAGAGACTCTATGGTAGATTTGATAGTCTTAGATTTGGTTGATTTTGATGTTACCCTTGGAATGGACTGGTTGGCCTCTCTCATACCATCGTCAACTGTCACTGGAAAGTAGTAAGATTTGTCATGCCAAGTGAAGCACCTTTTGAGTTCAGAGGTGACACTAATACCTCATTATTTGAGTTAATCTCTTCTCTAAGTGCTATGCACCTCTTAAAGAAAGGGTGTCAGGGATATTTGGCTGTAGTTCATGATGTTCCAGTTGAAAAACCCTCCATTATACAAATTTTGATAGTCAATCGTTTCTAGATGTGTTTCCAGATAAACTTCCAGGAATGCCCCAGATAGGGAGATACGATTTTGTATTGATCTAGTCCCTGATGCTCAACCTATGTCCATATCTCCTTATCCAATAGCTTTAGCAGAGCTAAAGGAACAATTACAAGAGTCGTTGGACAAGGGTTTCATCTATCCTAGCACTTTGCCATGGGGTGCTCTAGTTCAAATTGTGAAGAAGATAGATGGATCTCTAAGATTATATGTTAACTACTGACAGCTTAACCGATTGACAATACGTAGCAAGTATCCTCTTCCTAGAATCGACGATCTTTTCAACCAACGACTACAACATGCTTTTCTAAGATTGATCTTTGCTCAGGCTATTATCAGTTGAAGATTAAGGAAGTAGATGTTGGTAAGACTGCTTTTCAGACCCATTATAGGCATTACGAATTCCTAGTAATGCCCTTTAGGTTAACAAATGCTCCAGTTGCCTTCATAGATTTGATGAATCGGGTGTTCAAGCCCTTTTAGATCACTTTGTAATCGTTTTTATTGATGAGATCTTGGTATATTCCAAAAGTCAAGAAGAGCATGAACTTCAATTGAGAATTGCTTTACAAGCTCTCAAGGATCACCAACTGTATGTAGAGTTTTCAAAATGTGAATTCTGGTTAGATAAGGTAGCATTTCTTGGGCATGTTAAGTCTAATGAAGGAATCATGATAGATCTTAAGAGGGTTGAAGCCATCCAACAACCTACCTCACTGTCAGAGATTCACAATTTCTTAGGACTTACTATATACTATCATCCATTTGTTAAGGACTTCTCCAAGCTTACGACCCCATTGACAAGACTCACTTAGAAGAATATGTGGTATGAATGGTTTGAGGATTATGACCCAAGCTTCCAAAAGCTTAAGGATTGCTTAACGCCAACCCCGCTCCTTGTCTTGTCCTCAATTTCAGGAGAGTTATTGGTATTTTGTGATGCTTTGAGAGGGCTTAGGTGTGTTCTGATGCAACATGGTTAGATAATTGCTTATGCCTCAAGATGTAACACCCTAATAAACCCATACTACGCTTAAGTCGTATTACGGCATTTTATTAATTGTTACTTATGCTCGTGGGAAACTAAACTAAACTTTGCTTGAAATTAAATTACGCAGAAAATACGGTAAATTTTTTTTCTTTTTCTTTGAAATACGTCGTCACTTTTGGAAGGTAAAGCCTTGCATGAGAAGATAGAAATAAACGAGCGTATTGCTAAGATTTCAGTATAAATTGAAGGAACAATGGATAAATTAAAATACCATGCATTCAAATTACTATAACAACCACATAATTATAATTAGTCTCATAATATCCAACGAATACATAAAAAGGGAACTCATGCTCATGCCATGGCCCAAAATCAAGGGTACATAAGTCTGATACAAAATGAAATACAACAGATAAGGAGCACTAATGAAATAGGACCATGTAGACATATGCTGGCTTCTCTGCCCCTTCCACGCCCTTCAATCGAATGGACTCAGGTCCTCGAGTGCCTAGTTCCCCTCGCTCCTCGGCCTCGGGGAACGTAAGGAGTGCGGATGATACGGGGGTGTCGACTAATCACCTCCATGCGACGAATACGACGGCCAGGCGTATAGCTGGCGACTGAAGAACGTGCCTCGGAGGGATCCTCCTCGGACTCGACAGGGCTATACTCGGGGAGCGGCGGCGAAGCAGCTGTTGCCCTAAGAGTAGCTGTTGAACTCACTTCGATCACCGGGACCTCTGGCAGTGGCACTGGCTCGGCTATGGGTAGACCCGAAGACATTGGCTCCATCTCGATCTCCGGCAGTGGCTCAGGCGGGAAGTCCCAAGGACCCAGCAGCGGTCCAAGGTGCGCCGATGATACGTCTACAGGGGCAGGCGGGATCTCTGGCTCCTCCTGCTCAAAAACTCGACCCGGGTAGAAATACGTGCGGACTATTGTGGTGGTCGTGGCCACAATAGTGTAGGCGTCCTCATCATAGGCCCACTCATGGTGGGGAGACTCCATGCTCCATGCCACGGGGCGTGCCATGAGTATCTGGTGACGAGACGGGAAAACAACTAGGGTGAGAAATAAGATTTCTCAGTAGGACTCGACCCTAACACGTAAGTGTCATCGTCATCGTCCCAGCCACTTCGGTTTTATAAATAAAAACAGTGAACATGCATCAAATTACATTCTTGGATTTTCGAAAACATGAGTATCCGAAGCGGATTCAATTTATAACATACCTTCTAATCATTGTATCATAATAATCATAAGCACAAGTGTGATCGTATAAAACATGCATGTCCAAGCTAGAAGATTCTCTTAACTTCTTTCCCTTTCTAGGGTTTTGGACCGAAGTCCCTTTTCTTTTCTTAACTTGACTTTATCTTTTCACCCACTAAACATAAGTGGTAATGAGCTCATACCGTGGCCGTCGCCACTATAGAATTTCGGTACTTACACTAGCTGGGTCATGCCATGCCTCATGTAAGACCTATCCCCTATACTCACATTAGCTGGGTCATGCCATGCCTCATGTGAGTCGTGGGTGAGGGGAAACTTAAATTAGGTTACCTTCCCTTTTGAAGGATCACTTACTTGAATTAAACTTCTTCTTATTTAAGCATTATGATGCAAAATATTTCTAAGTCCACAATTCTTACAAAATTTCGGCAGCATAACGGCTAGACCGAAGCTTCCCAAAATTTTGCCAAACAGAGAAACCAATATCATAGTATCATCAAGCATCATATCATATCATCATCATCATATCATTATCATAACATCATCATATCATCATGATCATTATCATAACATCATGCTTGCACATAAACATAGGCATATTCTCAAGCAACATTTTATGAGCTTAGCTTAATAAATTTGGTGCAAGCTTTTAATTGAGGTTGTCTCTTATGTAAACTTCTCTTATTGGGCATAATGCCAATTTTTGTCTAATGTCCTTTTTGATACTTTTTAGGTTGAATTATGAGGGTTCTCTAATGCTTAATGTAAGGGTATTAAGGTTTTAGAGCTTATTTCTCCCTTGTTCTTTAACTTTTACCATAACCAGTTTTACTTTTACAGTGGGGCAGTAACTTTGAAAATTCACCAAAATTTCATCTTTTACTCTTTTATTTCGAATTTTTGTGTGGATATACTTCTCTGAGTCTATTTTTAAACAAAACAAACCCCACTTAAAAATTCATTTTGTAGCTTGAGTTATGCACATTTTATTCTGACTGTTCAGGATTGAAAGTTCATCTCGGGTCAGTGGCTTGTCCACTTCACTAGGAGTTCCTCACATGGAATCTGACAAAACTGTTTTATGGGAGTGTTCCTATATGTCTTAGCTTTCTAACAAACTTGGTTCCACTCAAAAATGTTATGTATAACTTGAGTTATGCATGTTTTATTACCTACTGCCCGGACAGAAACCCATCCAGGAACAGCAAACTTTGAAAAATCATATCTCTCTCGTTTTAAGACCAAATCTCACATATTTTATATGTTTGGAAAGCTATTTGAGTCTACTTTCACAGAAAATTAGTTTCGTTGCATTTTGAGTTTTTTAACAATAAAAATACCGCACGCTTTACAGACTGCCAGAATTCTAGATTCACTAATTTTTAAGTTTTTCACTTCAAGCTTATGGAGAAATTGTTATATCACTTCAAATCACCATTTTCATGTTTTAACTTATCATCATACTCAAAGTTTTAGTCACCAAATCAGTATTTTGAACCAAAATAAAGCAAGATACATAAAACCAACATGCCACATAATCTCATTTCAAAACAACACTTTCAACAAGACAAGGAACTCATAGAGAAAAAATGTGGTCATGAGACCTTGAAGCAAGCTTTAAAACCACCTAGCTATGAAGAGCTTAGGGGTTCTAAAACTTGAAAAGTACATGGAGGAGAATGATAGAGTCACTACCAAAAAGTTCCTTTTTGAAGGCTTGGAAAATGAAGATGGTTGGAGATGGCCTCCTTCTCCTTGAGCTTGATTTTGGGGCTTGGTGAGTGTTTGTTTTGTTTCTCCAAGAACCAAAGAGGGTGGTCCTTGAAGGGCTTGTGAGAATGGTAAATGGAGATGAGTAGGGAGTAGTATGAGGGTTGGAAGAAAAACAATGAAGCTTGGAAGAAGGAGAGAGTATGAGACTTGGAGAGAGGAGAGAGCTTTGTGTTCTTGGTGAGAGGAATGGAAAAATGAAATGAGGGGGGAAGAGTGGCTGAATGTGGTGCAAAAATGAGAGAGGGAGTGAGGTGACTTTTGCTTCTTACACAAGTTAGGGAGTGGGAAAAACCATAGGGCAAAAGGGAGTGTTGTGTTTTCTTTGAGTCTTGGCAATTGGGTAAAGGCTTGTAGTGTTTCTTTTCTAGTGGTTAAGAGCATGATCTATCCTAGGATTGGCATTTGGATGGTTGTGATCACTCCAAGTGTCACAATCTTGATGAAGGAGAGTACAACTCTTGTCATGACTTAAGAGATCTACTAATGTGGACTCTTGATCTTGTGGTGTATGAGGAAAAAGTAAATGGATGGTTGGATATGGCTCTTGCTTTGACCAAACTTTCAAACCATAATTAAAGGGAAGTTTCTACATCTTTATAATTGTTGTAATTATCTAAATGTTCATTAATTCACTTGGTTTAAATTACTCATTAGCACATTTTAATTAAAAAGGATTTTCCTCATTAATTTTGTAAGAAGATGTGAAGGTTAACGTGATTAAGTTTTGAGACTTATATGCTCTCAGTTAATTAGGTTAGATCACCTTGATTTTATGTTCTAAATCATGGATTAATAAGGATTGGGCAATTAGGCTTTTAATTGTAACTTTTAATGCATTAAATCTCAATTGTCGACTTGCCTTTAATTTACTGAGCTCTTGCTCTCGAGATTAATCAATTAATTCTCAATTAATCGTTAACCCCTCTAATTAGCCGGGAACACCGAGCTAATTAACTTGGGTGAAAATGGGGATGTTACACAAGACAACTTAAGAGCACAAGTTAAATTATCCTACCCACAATTTAGAAATGGTTATTGTGGTGTTTGCTCTTAAGATCTAGAGGCACTATCTTTACAGTGAAACCTACGAGATTTATACTAACTATAAGAGTTTGAAATATATCTTCCAACAAAAGGACTTGAATCTTAGACAACAACGATGGTCAGAGCTACTCAAGGATTATGACTACACTATATTGTATCATCCCAGGAAGGCCAACATTGTGGCAGATGCTTTAAGCAAGAAGTCAATGGGCAATCTAGCTCATATAACTTCTATTAGGAGGCCTTTAGTTGGAGACATTCACGAACTGGAACAAGGAGGGGTGCACTTTAGTCTTGGAGAGCCAAGAGTGCGCTCAATCTTCACTAGAGACCCAAATTCGATAGTCCCAAAAGGAAAACCTGAAGCTGAACAAGATAATGGATGAAGTCAAAGGTGGAAAAAAGTGCTGGATTCATAATTGATCATAAGGGTATATTGCAATATGGTGATCGACTTTATGTGCCCAGTGTTGGATATTTGCGGAGAATGATCTTAGAAAAAACCCACAATTCCAAATACTCTGTGCACTCAAACGCAGCCAAGATGTATCAAGTCTGAGACAGCTGTATTGGTGAGAAGGCATGAAGAAAGACATAGCACAATTTGTTTCTCATTGTCTTATCTGCTAATAGGTAAAAGTAAAGCATTAGAAACCAGCTGGTTTGCTTCAACAGATCGAGATACCAAAGTGGAAGTGGGAGAGGATCACCATGGACTTCATGATGGGGTTGTCATATACCTCCCAAAGGACATGATGACATCTTGGTGATTATTGATCAGATGATTAAGTTCGCTCACTTTTTTCCAATTAAAACCACTTTTAGTGTCGCGCAATATTTTCCATTATACATTGACGAGATTCTAAGACTTCATGGTGCCCTAATATCTATCATATCGAATTGTCGCCCTCAATTCACTTCACATGTCTAGAGAGCCTTCCAACAGGCCTTAGGAACACGTTTAGACCTCAGCATAACTTTCCATCAACAAACTAATGGACAGTCGGAGTGAACCATCGAAATTTTGGAAAATATGTTAAAGGCGTGTGTCCTAGATTTCAGGTAAAATTGGAGTAGCTATTTACCATTGATTAAATTTTTGTATAACAATAATTACCAAGCTAATAATTAGATGGCTCCATTTGAAGCCTTATATGGGAAGCATTGCAGGTTTGAACCTAAGGAAACAAGACTCATTGGACCAGATTCAGTACAAAAAGCTATGGACAAGGTCCAGTTGATGAGGGAAAAATTGTTAGCAACTCAGAGCAAGTAGAAGGCATATGTCGATCAACGAAGTAAGGATTTGGAATTTATGGTTGGCGATCATGTGTTTCTACAAGTTTCCCCTATGAAAGGGTTTATGAGGTTTGGAGAGTAAGGGAAACTTAATCCTTGTTATATTGGGCCCTTGAGATTTTGGAAAGAGTAGATCTTGTTGCATATCGTTTAGCACTATCATTTGAACTGTCCATGAAACATCTAGTTTTTCATGTGTCTATGCTCCGCAAGTATTTTCCAGAACTGTCACATGTATTGTCCCTACCCGCTATTCAGTTAGATGAGAATCTATCATATGAAAGCCATCATTGATAGGCAGGTGAAAAAGCTTCATTCGATGGAAGTGCCTCTAGTTAAGGTACTTTGGAGAAATCACTCAGTAGAGGAAGCTACTTAGGAGATAGAAGATTCGATGTGTGCCACCTATCCTCATTCATTCCATCAACAAGGTAACAACCTTTTCAAATTTGAGAACCGAATATCCTAAAGGAGAGAATGTAATACTTGTTTAAAATAAAACATTAGTAATGGAAACATTAAAACCTCACATAAGTTTAAGTCTTTAAGGTATTTTTCCTTCTTTCCTTCACTTTCGCAACATCTCTTCGTCGTGTCTCTCTCCCTTGCTCCTAGCTCCCACATTCATGTCTTACTCTCTTTGTCTCTCGTCTCTCTATTCACCCTCTCTCTCTCTCTCTCTCTCTACCATGCATCTCCCCTTCTTGTGGCTATGGTTGTGTTGCTTCTTCCCAAACCAACCCACAAACCCTGTTTTAACTCTTGGGATATTGTTTTTGCCGTGGTTTGTGTTCTATATGAATTATTTTGTGTTTGGCTCACCACCTTAATTATTTTTAGTTAAATAAAGGATGTTATGTGTTTAGACTATTGAGTATTCACAAAAGTACTAAATATTGTGTTAATACAAGCTTGGAGGAAATTGGTTTTATGATTGGACTTTAAAATTTTGATTCTATATTCGGGGGGATTAAAAAGAATTTTGAGTTAGTTAGCTTAATTTTATTCATATCTTGAAAGCTAATCAATCTAACTTGTTGGCTTTGTTGTTTGTTTAATTAATAATTGTAATTATGTTGTGGTTGATGACGATGAAGATTACTACTATTGCCTTGTCATGATTTGTGTTTTATGTTAATTGTTTTGTGTTTGGCTCATTACCTTAGTTATCTTTAGTTGGATGGAGGATGCTTTGTCCTAGAGAAATATTTTAATTCAATTAAGTTAACAAAGCTATTAGCATGACTGTAATTTCACTTGAGATTTAATTGCTAATTAATTATTGATGAATCTTTACATTTTGTTGAGTAATACTTTAGGATGCATTGCAGTTCTTTTACTTTTGTGGTTGTGAAATAGGTGAGAAAGAGGCATCTAGATGTAATCCATGTATTTTGGATTGAGCAAAGTGTTTCTTGACTTAAATACTATCTAAACATAGCAAATATAAAGCCAAAGCAAGTTTTAGTAGATGATAAGGAATTTAAATTTTATTTGAAAGGTGAAATTGGTGATGAAATCAATAAATGCAAATTACAAAGTTTTTGCAGTGTTTGAGAATTGTTTTGGAATTTCTAAAGCCTCCAAGCAAAATCTAATTAAATCTTAATGTCAGGTGATCTTTGCAATTAAAATTCGCTATTAAGTTTACCATTTTGGCTCTCTGATTGTGTGCTTGTTAAAGAAGTTAGTACGAGGAGAGCATATAAAGAATCAAGCAATATGACTCAACAACAATAATGTATTTGTGATATTGATGATAGAGGATTGGGGTTTAGATTCTAAATCATCATTTGTGTTTAAATTAGGAATAATTGGTCATCTGTTGGTTTTAGATTTCCAACGAAATCAACCTTCAAGTTTGGTGACCTTAGGATTCAAAGTTGATGTTCTCCAGTGTTCTGTGAGTCGACAATGGTTCTATGGCATATGTGCTTTATGCAAATAATAATTGAGTTGCTTTTAGAATAAATCGAAAGATTATATCTATATATTTAACCAATTGTGAATATTTATTTAGTTCTCTAGGAAAATAAACTAGGATAACAAAATTATTGTATTTTGAAAGCTTTTTGGAAGAGAATATGGATTTTATAAATGGTCGAGCAAGCTCTTGAACATTGGTTAGGTTTATTAAACTGATTTGTTAAGGAGATTATGCTTTGGAAACTCTGTTTATTATTTGGTACTTTAAAACTATATTGGCATAACTATGCGAGGAATCTCAAATAAACAGTAGTTAGCGACCGCTAACGATAGTCTTGGTGCACCATGGTTCGAACCTTGCTAGCAGCATTATTGCTAGCTTGGTGTGTGTGTGTGTGTGTGTGTGCACACGTGTGTGTGTGTGTGTGACCAATACACACGACTGACCTAGTTAGATCATCCTTGTTTGAAATCATTTCTAAATTGGAAGCTTCCCCATTTCAGTAATTGTGTTTGAGAAATATGTTAGCAACTTATATATGTGTGTGTGTGTGTGTGTGTGTGTGTGTGTATGTGTCTATGTTTGTATCTGTGTGCATGCATAATTTTGCTTTATCCTTAGAGCCTATCTTCATATGTCATAGATTCGTTGCCCCTCATTCAATTGATTGGACTCACCCACTTTACCTTCATGTTTCAGACCCTAGTGTAGTTTTTGACTCTGTTCCACTAACCTCATAGGGAACAAATTCTTTTAGACACGTCCTCTATGTAACACCCTCCTCAGTACAGTACTATGCTTAAGTCATAGTACCATACCCTGGAGTTGTTACTGTTACCTGAGCGGACCTTGTCTGACAGCAACTTCGGTCGTCTTCGGAAACTTCTGAAACTATCTGGAGACAACACGGAAATAGGTGTGAGAATTATAAATTCCCAGTAGGATTCTCTAAGTATCATAAATAATGTCATCATTGTTATCTCCAGTTTGCTTCGGTTTATTAAGAAAAAGGTGAACATACCTTACAAACTGTTTAATTTTTATAGTTCGAAAAATTAACGTTCGAAGCAAAGGTTCAGTTTTACTCATAGACTTGTCATTTGGGAAAAACCCATAAAAATCAATTCCTGAATGACATCATGGATAATAATTGCAACATATTAAACTACACGTAGCATTTGCACTTAACTTTATCTGTACTTAAATTTATGCATATACATAAAATTTGCTTTTCTTTCTTCATCTCTCTTTTCATCATAAAATCTTTACGTGCCATATTCCAGAGTATGATCGCCATGTCATACCCCATCAGAGCGTGATCGCCATGTCACGTTCCTTAGGAATATGGGATCTTCATTCGGTACTTACACTAGCTGGGTCATGCCATGCCTCATGTAAGTTCTGTACCTACATATGCTTTAATCTTTAGTCTTTAGTCTTTAATCTTTAGCTTTTACTTGGCACACCTAGGCTTTACGTATCGCCGTCCCTAGGGTGCTATTACTGCCCTTGGGTAGCCTGGCCTTGGAGTGAGCTCGTCAGCTTCACCCGTGACCGTCGTCACACCGACTCACCCGCAAGGGGATTCACGTGCCTCTAGTCTTGGAGGGATCTCATTCTAGCCACGTGCCTCTAATTGAAGGGATCTCTTCTGGTCACATGCCTCAAGATTGAGGGATCTCATCTAACCACGTGCCTTCAAGGTAGAGGGTAACTGCCTTCATAGGGAGGGATTCAAAGTGCAACTGCCTCCAAGTGAAGGGATTCATATCTTTATCTTATTTAGCTGCCTTAACAAGAAGGGATTCAAAGTGCAACTACCTCCAGGTGAAGGGATTCACATTCATTATACTTATGCTTTGTCATTCTCATACATGGTCATGCATAGACGTGCTGAATGTACTCATACAGATACTTCATCACTTACTTCCATATATCATTGCACATATGACCTTTATGTACGTATTCATAATATATAACGGCTCGTAGCCTCTTTACCATTTTACCGACACTCATACATATACTACATCATTTACCTTCATATACCTCATATCATGCTTATATCATTCTTGCATATAAACATTCCTAGTGTCATAGACTTCTGTCGTAAATTTGGCAGCATAACGGATCAGTTCCGTTTCCTCATGGATAGTGCCAGTTCTTACAGACAAACCAGTCATAGCAACATAATCAATCTAACACATATATATCAATGTCAAACTGCCAATCCTCAACTCAAACCTTATATGTGCACTAACACTTGTAAAATTATCAATTTGACCATTCTGCCAATCCTACTCAGTTCTGCCCGGATTTTGTATAATCCACCTTTATCTCTATTCAACTCATTTAAACCTCAATTTTGGATAAGTCATAGCTCTATGTGTCTACTTTCTAACCTCTTTAGTCCCATATCATTTTGATTTATATAACTCAAGATATTTAACTTTTGCCTCAACCTATTCGGTCACTAGCCCAAATTACACTCCTGAAAATATAAATTCATTAAAAATCGAAACTAACCTCAAATCATATGAAATTGGTGGCATATCAAAGCTAACAGGACAACCTTTCATTTGCAATAAGTTTCACTTGATTTTCTTAAGTATACCTCGAGTTATAAGTCCTGAAAGTCAACCTTCCTGAACTACTCTGTTTTAGTCTAGATTAGACATAGGGCAACTTCCTTAAATCACTGAGAATAATTGGGACCATAACAAACTCAGAATTTCATACTGCGATGTTTTCCTATGTGTAAGCTTTCTAACAAAGTTGGTCTTACTCAATTTGGAGTTGTGTAGGGTGAGTTACACCCTCCTCAAGTCACCCTGCCCGGATGAAAGTCATGATTCGTAGGTCAAACTTCAAAAATTCATATCTCTCTCAATACTAATCCAATAACCTTATATGATATATCTATAGAAAGCTCTGAATGTCTACTTTCATCTAAAAATAGTTTCATCAGATTTAACTGGCTGTAGGCGGAGCCGTACACTCCGCCGTATAGACTACCGTGGAATTTCTTAACTAGATAGCATTCCAAACCTTCACTTCTCCTAGTTTTCTTCTTCTAACCTTAATTCCAACTCAAGATTTCCTATTAATCCTATCATAATCCATCATAATACATCCAATAATCCATCAAATATGTGAAGAAGAGTACAATTTCATGCAATCATAGTGCAAGTAATTCAAGAACAGAATGGAATCCTACCTCTTTGGAGTATGATTTGAGCTAAGTGCTGAAACTTGGAGTGTTAGAACCTTGCTAAGCTTGAAGGAGTAATGAAGTTGATTGAGAAAAGGGAAGAGGGAGGCTGGAACAAGAGGGAGAGAAGGAGGCGTAGATTAGTCAGAAATGAGGGGGAGAAACTGACTTAAATACATGGGGGTAGTTGGGATTATGAGTATTGATTGGTTGAAATTTTGTGATTGAAGTTCGGCCATGTCTCCCACTGTTGTGGCCAAATTGCTTTCCACGTCATTCCAAAAGTGGGATATGCTTCTGTCCGACTAAAATCGGAACTCGTCTCTATTATGCTTGAAGTCAGAACTCGTGCCATTTTACTTGAGCTTGGAGCTAAAGTCGGATGTCAGAACTCGTCCCATCTTGTTTGTGACTTGAGGAAATCTTATATGTTTATTCGAAACTTGGGAGTAAAGTCGAACGTCGGAAGTCATACAGCTCGCAATTATATAATCTCAGAACTCCCTATTTGAACTCGGGAATGTGGATGCTGGATATAAACTCGGATATCGAAACTCGAGTATAACTGGAAATCAACTCAAAGATTTGAACTCATGTCCATTGAGTTCAACTCTAAGGCCGGAACTCGTTACATTCAACTCGGAGGTCGGTACTTACATCATTGTGTTAACCTATAACTTCTGAGATCGGAAACCATGTACACTATTTTGAAGCATGAGGTCTGAAGTCGGAACTCGGGTGCCTCGGTTGACACTGGAGGCTACATCATGAGACCAAAAATCGGGTACATTTCTTTGAAACATGAAGTCGGATATCGGTAATCACGTCCGTGTTGTTTGTACTTAAAGGTTAAGTCAGAAGTCGGGAATTATGCTGAAAGTTGAATACAAACGCGGAAATCGGGAATAGTCTCATTGAGACCTGGACATAAGTTTGGAGATCGGAAATCATGTCCCAGTATACTTTAACTCGAAGTCAGATATTGGAACTCGAAAGTCACCCACTTAACTCGAAACTAGAATATGAAGTCGAAAATCATGAATGGTCAAAATAAGATGAAGTCGGAAATCGGACCCCAGAAGTCAAGATGAACTCGGGACTGGGAAATAATCCCATCTATCTAGAATTCGAAGATGAAGTCGGAAATTGAAATTGATCAATCCTGAGGGCTAAGTCGGAACTTGGAAATCGAGATGTTACACTCTGCACATAAAGGCCTCTCAATACCTACTTGTTTTGTATTTTGGATGTATATGCCACTTTAGAGTTGCTTCATAATCTACAAGCAGAAACTTGTGACCCGATGATTCTTTTTGGTGGAATATTTGTACATGGACTTTTTAATTTTGGAATTTCATTATCTTAGTGAATGTGATGTGTAGAAACACACACACACACACACATATGTGTGTGTGTGTGTATGTATGTGTGTGTGTGTTTTAAGTATGAGAATGAATACTTGATATGTGACTTACATGAAAGTGCTCTGAGAGCCTCAAGATTGTGCATGCTTATTGGTTGTCTAGAACAGATTTGACTAATAAGGCAAATGTTAGGAAAAAACAAAAAACAAAGGGAAACTCTAGCCATTTTTCGTAAAAATTAGATATTATAGGCTTGCCAGAGAGTTGTTACCTCTAAATGTCGTCATGACTCCAAGAAGGGTTGTGACAAACACCTCATCCATCTTCAATCCCATGATGTTATCACATCATAATATTATGCAACATGTAAAAATAAATAAATAAATAAACTTTGTCACTTATAAAGTTAGTAAGTTATTATCTTATTTGAAATATGTCATCTTTTGGTGTCCCACTACTTAACTATGACAAGATGCACTAAACCAAATTATTATTTTAAATTCAGTTTAAGAATAAAATATGATTTTATGTTTATTAAAAACTTAATTAAGTCAACCACATTACAAAATAGTCTACATATTACTTATAATTGTCCACTCTCCACCACCATATTCAAAACATTAATATAAAGCATCATGATTACTTTATCAAAATTTGCGTGATTCATATGTGGAAAGTCTTTACACCACAAAAATTAAGAACATGCAATTCTCTTAAAAATAATATTATTTGACGAATAAGTAATTATTCTTTATTTCCAGTAGCTCTATTCATTTCTCACATCACATAATTTCCTTCTTGCAATGAAAAATTTATTTAAAACCTCTTATTTAGATTTAATGTAAAATTTAAAAAATGTAAATAAAAATACCTTTTTATAGTATTAAAATTACATAATTAAAATGAATTTAATGTCTATAATCTAATTTCTTATTTCTATTCAACTATAAATAATATCATAATTTATATTCATTTTACTTTATTTCATCCTTCAATTTGTTATATATACTTTATTAATTATATGCCTTTAACTGCTTACTCAAAATTATTCAAAAGTTAATATTTTCTAAATTCTAATTTCTAATGATTCTTTAATAAAAAAAAACTACAATGAAATATTTATTTTAAATATAAAAGAATACTTTTACAAAAAATATCAACCTCCCACCAATGGTTAGTCAATGTTTAACATATTTTCTTTTTTATTATCCTTTTAGTGGTCTCATTACCCAACATGACAAAAATAAGTCTATAAAATATTACGACCCAATAAAAAATTACAACACTAAATAAATGAGAAATATCACATGAATTAACTTAACATACCATCAATATTATAAAACTTTTGCTATCGTGCACTTATATTTCAAATAAAGATGAGCAATCGCAACTTGAAAGATCTATACTATCACAAAGACTTTTGTCCTAAACAACGTGTTCAAACCCCATCCAACAAGTATCCAGCCTTCAAATAGAATTCACATATTTTTTATTCCAAAATAACAAAATCAAAGAAAAACAAATGGAAAGCATATAATTACCTTCACATAAAGTATAAATTTTATATCTAACATTTATTCCTAATATAATCCAGGAACTAAATTTACCAATAGTAATATCATCATATGAGGAGTCCACATCCGTTCAAATGTCAAGGAAAAAACATCATAACCAAACACAAGACAAATCTTCATATCACTACTAGAAAAATCCGATTTAGCGACGAAATTTTGAGACATAATGGAATTAGAGACCAAGTATTGTATTGAAGATTTAGCGACAGAATCGGCGACGGAATTATTCCATCTCTAAAATATTCCGTCTCTGAATCCGTCTCTAAAGGGTCATATAAAAATTTAGTGTGATTTAGTGATGGATTTAGTAATGAAAACTTTCCGTCTCTAAATCCGTCTCTAATCAGTCAAACATGAAGTCAATGCTTTTTAGCGACGGATTGAGTATTCGTCTCTAATTAGCCAAATAAATGCTCATGTGCAATCCATAGTTTTTAGCGACCGATTGATAATTTGTCTCTAAATATTTCATCTCTAATTTGTCAAACATAAATTCAATATGTTTTAGCCACGGATTTACTATCCGTCTCTAAATCCATCTCTAATTAGTCAAATAATTGCTTATGAGAACTCAATTGTTTTTAGCGACGGATATTCCGTCTCTAATTTGTCAAAGATAAAGTCAACATATTTTAGAGACGAATTTGGTATCCGTCTCTAAATTTTCCGTTTCTAAATCCGTCTCTGATTAGTTAAATAATTGCTTATATGAAGTCAATGGTTTTTAATGACGAATTTAGAGTCCGTATCTAAATATTCCATCTCTAATTAGTCAAACATAAAGTCAATATATTTTAGCGATGGATTTGGTATCCATTTCTAAATTTTCCGTCTCTAATTAGTCAAACAATTATACTTTTTTGTGAAGTCAATTTTTTATGTCTATTACATAAAATTATATTTTATATTAAATATTACATATTACTTCATATTATTTATCGTATATTAGTTATTTTCAATACTTTTTTTTGACGTGTTATTTATTTTCAAGAATTAATTATTATTTTAGTGTATATTTTATATTAATTGTTCTATATATTTATATATGTATTATTGTTTATTTTAAAATATCTATTAATAAATTTTTAATTAAAGCATTTATTTAAAATTCTTTGTATAATTTTTAATTTTTTAAATAATAATTACTTTGTGTTTTAATAATATATAATATATAAAGAGGTTTATTATAAATAAACTTACACAATATGTTGCCTGCATCAAACAATGGATAGAGGTGTAATACATAATATCCACATATTCTATTATGCCTAATAGAGCATATCAAACAACCTCTAGGCAAATGATGAGACTATTATTTTTCGATAGACATGTGACTGGGTATTTGTGCTTATAAGAAGCTTGTTTATTTAAGGTTTAGGAGAATAAGATTACTCTTCTGATATTATATGAAGAATCCCTTAGGGATTGTTTAGCTCATTGTACAAAGCATGATTGTATAAGCTAATTTGGCTTAGCCAACGTATTATATTAGCCTTTTCATTAAAACTCTCCTATACATCAAAATAATGTACAACTTAATCAAATTATAGGACATAGGATTGGGTATAATTAAACATATATATATATATATATATATATATATATATATATATAGGACATAGGATTGGGTATAATTAAACATATATATATATATATATATACTCTCTCCCCCTCCCTCTACCTGTCTCTATAATACCTTAATAGTTCCATTCTATACTTAAGTCATATTGTGGAATTATTAGTTGTTACTTTTGCTCGTAGAACTAACATTACCTTTTAGAAATTATTTTTTAACGAAAATAGGGGTAAATTTTTTTTTTTAAAACAAAACAAGTAAACCGTTTTTGAAATCGAGAGGCATGAGTGCATCGTGAACATATAATACAAACGTCGCTATCTCACTCATACATCGCATTTAACATAAATAGAAGCATTAAGAATAACCACAATCTTAGATAAAGATAACATTCATTCCATAGCCATCCCATAGTTAATATAATAGTAGTAATAGCAGCAGTCATACACAATGATAATAATGGATTCGATATCTATCGTTGGCCCTATACAAGAAACCTACCAAATACATGATAAAAGGAAATACATAAGAAATCCCAATCCGCCATACATGCCGAATGAAAATAATAACCCTCGCTACAAGCAAAAGGGGTTATTCTCATGCTTAGCTCTGCATGCAAATCAACACCTCACTCATCAAGCTGGAGGTAGTCGTTCCCGAATCCACCTGGAGGAATATCACCACGTCCTCCTCCTCGAGCACAGCCACGCCCACGAGGCACGACACAAGTACGAATGAACCTGCGACCGCGAACCAAGGGTGGAGTGTAACGAGGGGCTGCTGAAGAAGAAGACGAATCAGATGACAGGCGAATCATGGACGGGAAGGAAGGCTCAGATGGGTCCGTCTCCACGTGGTAGCTCAGATCCGAAGGATCGGAATCCAACCAAACTGTCGGTGTCAGGCGGGTGTCAGAGTTGGAATCTCTGTCAATGGGGTACCTTGGAGGATGGAAAGGTGGGCTAACGTCATCCATAGTGATGTCCTTGAACGGCTCATAAGGGCGGAAAAATGGACTCATCACGGGTGCACGGAACTGGCAGCTGTGGAACATGTAGACCCGCATCACTGCTTGAGCAGTCATCACAGATGCATTTAGCACCGGGTCAAAGTGCCAATACATCACTGGGAACTCGACGAAAATCACCACCGTGCCCGACGCCAGCATCCTCCTAAGATGACACGGAAACGTAGGAGTGAAAAATACTAAATTTCTCAGTAGGATCGTGACTAAACAAACACAGTGTCATCATCATCATCCTAGCCACTTTGGGTTTAATTATAAGAACAATGGATAGATATAAGTTCAATTTTAATAGTTTTGAAAACTTAAACCCCAAAGTGGGTTACTTTTAAATTTAATGTTATAACTACATTATCATAACTAACGTGCATACTGAAACATAAAATAAACATTCATAATGCAAATGGACAACATAAATACATGCAAGAACATGCATCATCATAGACTTAACCAAGTTATACTTTTGACTTTACTTTCATTTTTGGCACGTGCTTAACATTCTTTACTTTCCTTTGAAATAGACTACTTTTGGACATGAGTTCATTCCGTGACCATCATCACGCAGTACTAACTAAATCAGACTAAGCCGATATTGGTTACCTCTAAGTTAGAGGGTCCTCCATGTCACCCTTGCCTCCTTCATAAAGGTTCCTTGTGGATCACCGTCTTTCACTTCCCAGAAGTGATCGAGGGGTCATATCCCATGGTTTCTTTGCTTATCATTATACTTTACATGTATAATACTTCTTTGACTAGACACATGTAATGATATGACTAAGTCCATAATTTTGACGGAAATCCGGTAGCATAATGGCTAGACTGGAGCTTCTCCAAAATGCCAATCATCAACTTTCAACCAATAGTTCATCATATCTATATCATATCATCATACTCATCATTCAATCATGAGACAGAGCTCAATCAAACTTGTCATTCATCATGTCGAATGGCATCGTACATTCATACCCTAAAGGGGTTTATAGTTATGTTTTTCTTGGCCAAGAATATTATGAATCATCATATGATTTCTCGTGGTTACCCATGAGAAAATCATGTAGTTAGGATATGTGTTTGTGGTCTTTTAGTTACTTAGCTATGATACAAAATTATTCTTTACTTTAGTTCATTCTTATGGGACACTTATTCAAATTAGTTAAGTTAAATGATTGTTTCCTTTCCTTAAGATAGTGCACTTAGTGATTCCTAGGTTCATGATATGCTCAGAGGCCTTAATCATACCTCTGTTCCCAAGGAGTTCGAGATCCCTCTAATCCTTGGGTCATGACAACGCATAACCACATCATGAACCCAACAACACCATGTTCACTAAACACCAAGGGTGATTTTTAACTTAACCAAGTTACAAAGTTTCAAGTTTTCATTATTGACATATTAAGGTTATACCTTAAACATTATTAAAGTTATCATTCTTTATAAAGTAGTCATAAAGTTTTATTCTTTATGAAAGTGAGTGCCTTTAACATTAAGCTCTTGTCTAAAAATTTGGATCTTTATGTAATAATGATACAAGTTACTAGCTCTTTAACTAAAAAGTCTTGTTCTTATGAAAGTTGACTCTTTTAATTATTCTAAGACCATCAAGGCCTCAACTTTATGACTTAAAGTTGTCACTACATTAAAAAGGTTCCTACTTTATCAACTAGTGATATGAAACATCAACTTCAAGGTTAAAAGTCTTGATCTTTATAAAAGTTAACACCTTTTGGCATTGTTTTGGTTCAAGATCTAAACTTTATGAATTAAATGTTACAAAATAACACTTTTATGACTTAAAGGTTTCATTCTTGACCAAAGTTTGAAACTTTATGAAAGGTCTTTTCTTTAAGGTTTGATTTCTAAGACATAAAGTAACAAGATATCATTTTATAACTCAAAAAGGCTTGTTATTCTAAAAAGCTTAGACTTTTACATGTATCTTTGTCTTCAAAATAAAACAAAAGAAGACTTTATGATGGTACTAAAACTTGCGCCACTTTTTGTGTATCAAGAAGCAAACTTTTTAAAGTTTTAAGCTTTTAGAATGTTCACGGTCTTATCAAATCATGAAAACATAAAAAGATAAGGCTTTTCCAATCATAAACTCATCACAAGAAAAGGAACAACTTTAAACAAGATACCATCAAGAATACTCAATAATAAGAACATATTTTCCAAAAGTAGAAACATCAAGAACATATTTTGCCAAAAGTAGAAACATCAAGAACACTTGAAGAACAACAAGAACATATTTTACCAAAGATGGAAACTTTTGCTCTTGAAGAGCATGAAGGATTTTCTCAAGTTTTCACTTAGAGATTTTGGTCATAAAAGAACCAAGCTCCAAGCTTTCTTGAGCAAACAAAATGAAAAAGATGAAGATCACTGGCAGCAAGTGTCGCAGCCTGCTCCAAATTACAATTTCAAAATACTTAATTACACTAAATTTGAAGTATAGTGCAACCAAGGTCGTCTCACAAGTATGTTGTTGCTATCTAGTTAAGTAACAAGGGGGTATGTGCAAACATGCAGTCAATAAGCTATAAAAGAAAATTAGATGAAAATAAAAACACTAGTTCAAAGAGTTCCTTAGGCATAAGGTGAATCAATCATTAATGCACAATATATCAAACATATGGAGTGCGACTAATTTGAGCTATTAGAGAGACCTCTACTAACAACCCCACAATTCTACCTGGAGAAGACTAGGAATTCAACCAACACAAAATTGATTAGATAATTGAGACCTCAACTCTAATTAACATATGTTGATTTCTAGCCCCAATTGTATTAGCCTAGGTTTGAACCCAAACCCAATTCCTAATTCTTTGACTAATCAAGTTCATACCAATTGACCAATTAGCAATCACCCAACTAATTCCTCATTCATAAACTCACATATCAATACCATTCAATGCAAATTAACAAATAAAAGAGGGCAAAGAATCAAGAAAACAAACATGATTGAAATTCAAGGATAGAGTTTCAAGATTACAACCATAATGCCCTTAGAGTCTCCTTGAACTAGCTTGAAATCCTACTCTTCCATAGCAATGAAGGTTACAAAATAGAACCCAAACAAGTATCTTACAAAATGAAAGGAAAAGAAAAAGAAAAGAAGAGGAGAGGAGAAGAGAAGAAAGAAAAAATGAAAAATGTTGGAAAGATGAGTCCTCTTTTTCACATCTCCCTTTTCTCTCTTCTTATCAGACCTCAAATGTCAAAATTCAAAAATACCCTTGAGCTCAACTTAATCCTCTGCCTCTTAGCTTTAAGTGGACACCCAATTTTCTTAATTCAGACGTAAAATGAGAGAGTTATGGCCCAATCTTTATAGCATGTTCAGGTTGTACGTGTATTCACGTCAATCCATTTTAACAGCCAATAAATCCATGAAGATGTCATTGTTTTGGAGAGTGGTCTCATATGAATTGAAGCTTTATGTCTTAGCTTTCAAATGGCACTAGTTTTGCCTCAATCCAATGTCTACAACTCACGTTATGGCCCAATTAGTGCACACTACTTTGGTTCCAGCGTAACAACCCTATTTTAATTTTGTGGTCCAATTCGACCCACTAGACATCTGAATTTGTTGTTGACTTCTTCATCAATGTTGTAGATCTTTCTCTCAGCTTTCCTACAATGTAAAATTTATAATTTTTAGATATCTATAACTCAAGATACAGGCATAATACAAAAATAGTATAAATTTGTAATAATACTAAAAAATACAATTAAGCCCAATTAGAGTCCAAACTTATAAAATGTGTCCAATATTATTCAATTAAGCACAAAAGAGGTTCAATAAACTAAATATGAGGGTTAATCAATGTATCAAAATATTGCTTATCAATCACTACCTTTCTTAGAAATGGCGCAAAAACTAGAGAAGAAGAAGATGATGATGGTGGTTCCTTTCCTTGTAGATGGTGGTGGTTTGGCTTGGTGGAAGGAGAAGCTCTTGAGATCTTGTGAAAATGGAGGTTGTAGTGTTTTGATCTTATCTCCAAAGACCCAAAGATGAGGCCCTTGAAGGGCTAAGTGAGTGGTTTTGGTGGTGGTGGTGGAGAAATGAAGAAGAAGAGATGAAAAAGATGAAGAGAGTTTTAGAGAGAAGTTGGAGGATTTGGCTTTGAAGAGAGAGAATAGGATGAGTGAAAATGAAAATGTGAGTGTGAGTGTGTGTGTGTGTGTGTGTGTGTGTGTGTGTGTGTGTGCTTGAAAGTGGCATCCAACATAAAGGAAGGAGAAAGAGATATTTTTGTTTCACTTTGTGTTATCTTGTGTTAATTAGTTATTAAGGGGACAAAGTGAATGATAGGGGGACAAAACATGTACTAACCCTTGCATAAAACACTCTTTTCTTATGCTTTATGCTTTAATAACATCACTTTTTACTTTATTATCTAGTTGACTAAATTTGAATTTAATCATGTGATTAAGTGCTCATACAACTTAATTAAAATAGTTAAGCAAGGATTAGTGATTAACACACAAGAACACGATTAATAAAAATTAATCTTGCGATTAAGCTTAAGTAACCTTAATTAAACTCGATTAAGCTAATTAAGGGTGATTAGTGCTTAATTAAGCTATAAAGGCTCTGACTTGCTTAATTAGAGATTATCTAATCTCCATTAAGCATTCTCTTGACTCTTCTCATCCGAGTTAACCCCTTAATTAAGCCTTAATCTCATAATTTCTTATTAAGTGTCTAATTACTCAGGGTTATTGAGGTAATTTAGCACGACATGAAATTGAGGATGTTACACACTCTCTCTCTATAGGAAAATATTAGAATATATAAAAAGGGCAATGTTATATATTTTTTTCATTTTTTATTTTACTATAATAATAAATACTTATAAAAATATATAAATAATAAATATTATTTAATATAAATTAGAATTGTATATAATATATCGAATTTTTACTTATGTTTATATATTTGTGTATAGTAAATATATTTTAAATATATTAAATTTATTTACTATTTATTTTATATTAAATACGAATTGTATATAATAAGTAGAAATTTTATTTATATTTTATATATTTATGTACATATTAATATATTCAATATTCAATTTGTGTTAGTTGGTTTCTATTTTATTTTTAAAAAAATGTCACACATACTAACTAGGAATAAGTGACAATTAATGTGTTGAGTAGCAAAGTCCTGAGTGGCAAGAGAAAGCTAGGAAAAATCACCAAAACCAACAATCTAAACAAGGGCTTAATTTGCATGGTGGAGGATCCATATATGCAAAAGAACATGCTAAGAGAATGGTTAGTTATTCCTATTAAGTAATTGTTAGTTTATTTAGTTTTTACTCAACTAATAATTGTTTTTTATCCTTTTAGAGGGTAGAATTGAACAAGGAACCAAGCTATTACGAATTATATGTATGGCTGCATAGACCCAAAGGAAAGCAAAATGAGTTCTTCATAGATAAACAAGCAAAGATTGGTGTAAGTACAACCAAATTAATGTTTAAGTTAAGTTACTTTGTAAATTATATCTTATCTCATAATTAAATCTTTGCAGGAAGAGTATTAAAAGCGAATGGCTAAGCGAGAGTCTAAAAGTGGTGAAGGCAGCAATTCTCAACAATCTGATAACAACATCTTCTTAGATGTTGTTGGAGGCCCTAACAAAAAGGGCGCATGTAACATCCCTGATTTCCAAGTTCCGACTTCACCATTAAGTTTGATCAAATCCCGTTCCCGACTCCATCTTCGGATTTTAGATAGAAGGGATTATTTCCGAGTTCTGAGTTCGTCCTGCTCAATTGCCGACTTCATGACCTTTTCGACTTCCGATTTCGTCTAATTTTGATTGTTCCTGATTTCCGACTTCATGTTCTAGTTTCGAGTTAAATGGGTGGCTTCCGAGTTCTAATATCTGACTTTGAGTTAAAGTATACTGGGACATGATTTCCGATCTCCAAACTTATGTCCAGGTCTCAATGAGATTATTCCCGATTTCCGCGTTATTTCCAACTTCCGATCTTAACCAACATTCATTTCCCGACTTCTGACTTAACCTTCAAGTACAAACAACACGGACGTGATTACTGATACCTGACTTCATGTTTCAAAGAAATGTACCCGATTTCCGGTCTCATGATGTAGCCTCCAGTGTCAACCAAGGCACCAAAGTTCCGATCTCAGACCTCATGCTTCAAAATAGTGTATGTGGTTTCCGACCTCAGAAGTAATAGTTTAACACAATGGTTACAAGTACCGAACTCCGAGTTTACTGTAACAAGTTCGACCTCAGAGTCGAACTCAATTGGGATGGACCCGAGTTCAGATCTTTGAGCTGATTTCCAGTCACACACGAGTTCCGATTTCCGAGATTATTCCCAGAAGCCTTCCACTTCTGTTAGCGTTCTCGAGTTTGAATTGGGAGTTCCGAAATTAGGTGATTGTAAGCTTATGACTTCCGACCTCCGACCTTACTTCCAAGTCTCAAAATAAATCAGACAAGATTTCCTCAAGCCACAAACAAGAGGGACGAGTTCCGACATCCGGCTTCAGCTTCGAGCTCAAGTAAAATGGCACGAGTTCCGACTTCAATCATAATAGAGACGAGTTTCGATTTCAGTCGGACGGAAGCTTGCCCGACTTTTGGAACGACGTGGAGAGCAATTTGGCCACAAAAGTGGGAGACATGGCCGAACTTCAATCACAAAATTTCAACCAACCAACACTCATAATCCCAACTACCCCATGTATTTAAGTCAGTCTCTCCCCCTCATTTCTGACTGATCTACGCCACTCTCCCTCTCCCTCTTGTTCCAGCCTCCTTCTTCCTTTCTCTCAATCAACTCCATCACTCCTTCAAGCTTCACAAGGTTCTAACAATCCATGTTTCAACACTTAGCTCAAATCATACTCCAAAGAGGTAGGATTCACTTTCTATTCTTGATTTCTCTGAACTGTGGCTGAATGAGATTCCACTTTTCTTCAATTATTTGATGAATTATTGAATGTATTATGATGGATTATGATTGGATTAGTAGGAGATCTTGAGTTAGAATTATGGTTAGATGGAGAAAATTAGAAGGAGTGGAGAAGTAGGATGCTGTCTTAGTGAGGAAGTCCACGGTAGTCCGTACGGCAGAGTGTACGGCACCACCTACAACCAGTTAAATCTGATGAATTATTTTTAGATGAAAGTAGACATTCAGGGCTTTCCATACATATATCATATAAGGTTATTGGATTAGTATTGAGAGAGATATGAATTTTTGAAGTTTGACCTAGAAATCAAGACTTTCATCCGGGCAAGGTGACTTAAAGAGGGTATAACTCGCCCTACACAACTCCAAATTGAGTGAATCTAATTTTGTTAGAAAGCTTACACATAGGGAGCATCCCAATGTGAAATTCTGGGTTTGTTATAGTCCCACTTGTTCCCAGTGATTTGAGGAAATTGCCCTATGTCTAATCCAGACCAAAATAGAGTAATTCAGGAAGGTTGACTTTCAAGACTTATAACTCAAGGTATACTTAAGCAAATGGAGTGAAACTTCTTGTAAATGAAAGTTTGTCCTGTTAGCTTTGATCTGGCACCATTTTCGTATGATTTGAGCTTAGTTTCGATTTTTAGTAAATTTATACTTCTAGGAGTGTAATTCGAGCTAGTGATTGAATAGGCTGAGGCAAAATTTGAATATCTTGAGTTATATAGATCAAAATGATATGGGACCAAAGAGGTTAGAAAGTAGACATATTGAACTATGATATATCCAAAATTCAGATTTAAATGAGTTGAATAGAGGTAAAGGTGGATCATATGAAATTCAAGCAAAATTGAATAGATTGGCAAAGGTGACCCAATTGATAATTTCATAAGTGTTAGTGAAACATATAAAGTTTGAGTTGAGAATTGCCAGTTCGACATTGATATATATGTGTTAAATTGATTATGTTGCTATGACTGGTTTATCTGTGAGAACTAGCACTATTTATAAGGAAACGAAACTGATCCGTTATGCTGCCAAATTTACGGCAGAAGTCTATGACACTAGGAATGTTTGTATGCAAGAATGATATAAGCATGATATGAGGTATATGAAGGTAAATGATGTAGTATATGTATGAGTGCCGAAAGAATGGTAAAGAGGCTACGGACCTTTATATGTCATGGATATGTATGTGAAGATCATGTGTGCAATGATATATGAAAATAAAGGATGAAGCATATGTATGAGTACATTCAGCATACCTATGCATGACCATGTATGAGAATGACAAAGCATGAGTATAATGAATGTAAATCCCTTCACTCGGAGGCAGTTAAATGAGGTCCCTCCCTGTGAAGGCAGTTAAATGATAAAATATGAATCCCTTCACCTGGAGGCAGTTGCACATTGAATCCCTCCCTGTGAAGGCAGTTAAATGATAAAGATATGAATGCCTTTACTTGGAGGCAGTTGCACTTTGAATCCCTCCCTGTGAAGGCAGTTACCCTCTACCTTGGAGGCACGTGGTTAGATGAGATTCCTCTATATTAAAGGCACGTGGTCAGATGAAATCCCTCAATCTTGAGGCACGTGACCAGAAGAGATCCCTTCAATTAGAGGCACGTGGCCAGAATGAGATCCCTCCAAGACTAGAGGCACGTGGGTCCCCTTGCGGGTGAGTCGGTGTGACTACGGTCACAGGTGGAGCTGACGAGCTCACTCCAAGGCCAGGCTACCCAAGGGCAGTAACAGCACCCTAGGGACGACAATACGTAACGCCTAGGTATGCCAAGTAAAAGCTAAAGATTAAAGACTAAAGACTAAAGACTAAGGCATATGCAGGCACCCCACTCATATGAGGCATGGCATCGACCTAGCTAGTGCGAGTACAGGGGATAGAACTTACACAAGGCATGGCATGACCCAGCTAGTGTAAGTACCAAAGGAAGATCCCATATTCCTAAGGAACGTGACATGGCGATCACGCTCTGATGGGGTATGACATGGCGATCATACTCTGGAATGTGGCCCGTAAAGATTTTATGATGAAAAGAGAGATGAAGGAAGAAAAGCAAATTTTATGTATATGCATGAATTCAAGTACAGATAAAGTTATGTGCAAATACTATGTGTAGTTTAATATGTAGCAATTATTATCCATGATATCATTCAGGAATTGATTTTTATGGGTTTTTCCCAAATGACAAGTCTATGAGTAAAACTGAACCTTTGCTTCGGACATTATATTTTCAAACTATAAAATTTAAATAGTTTGTAAGGTATATTCACCTTTTTCTTAATAAACCGAAGCAAACTTGAGACAACAACGATGACATTATTTATGATACTTAGAGAATCCTACTGGGAATTTATAATTCTCACACCTATTTCCGTGTTGTCTCCAGATAGTTTCAGAAGTTTTTGAAGACGGCTGAAGTTGCTGTCAGACAAGGTCTGCCAGTAATGATAACAACTCCAGGGTATGGTACTATGACTTAAGCATAGTACTGTACTGAGGAGGGTGTTACAGCGCATCTCTGGTTTAGGGTCACAAGCAGCTAGTATTGTAGCTTTTTCATCTAAAACCTCTTTTGTTCCTATTGAAGGTGTTACACCAAAGGAGGTTGCTACAATAAAGGCTACAATTCAAGCCTTGAAAGATCAAATTTAGCAAAAGGCTCGAAAGTGGCAAGAGTTACAAGATGAGTTATAGCAAAAAGATCAAAAGTGGCAGGAAAGCTTACAAGATCAGCTCCGGAAAAGAGATCAAGAATGGGAGCAAAGGTTTCCAAGGATGATGGAAAAATATTGGCAGCAAAGATTTGTAGGATTGATGCTTGGTCCCACGCAAACACATCCTTCACAACAAGGTGCTTTGCAACTTCCACCGACATTGGAGGATAACCATGACAATGATAGTGATGGCGTTTATTCTAATGAACAGATTATAGTTGATTCTAATGAATAGATTGTAGTTGATACCGATGGTGTTGATTTTGATGGAGTTTATTTTGATGAATAGATTGTAGTTGAACTTATGATAGAAGTTGTAATGTCCGAAAGAAAATCTTATCGTTACTAATTGAGTTGTTCGATTTTTATCGAGTAAGTTGTGATTAATTAGGATTTGATTTAGTAATTCACTTTAGCCTAATTAATGTGGTATGGATGATTAGGTATAATGGAATTAGATTAAGAACATAGGAAACCTCACAGAATTTTTCTAAAACTGGTTTACTGATTTAAGAGAAATCAGTAAGATTTTGGTAATTTAAACTGTCGGAACCGGATCTATAGAACTTATACTGTGAAGTGCCCTAGGATGAATGGCTAGGATTCAGCCATAACACCACCATAGGTGGCACCATTTTCAGCCAAGAAAGCAGTCACAAAACCAAGTTGAATTGGCCAACACAAATCCACCAATCACATTCAACTTGCTTTGGAAGTTTTCTCTCTTTTCCTTTTCTGCCCTTGTAATTTCGGCCCTTATCTATGCTGACCCCTCTTCATTCTTTTCTCCCTCATTTCATCTCATCTCATCTCATCTCATATCATCTTCATCTCCCACAAACATCCAAGCCACAACAAGATTTCTTCAAATCCAACAAGATTTCAACTAGGCAAGGTAGGAATCCAACTTCTCCTCTTGTTTTTCTTGATTTAGGGCTGTGTGGGGATCTTGTTTTCCTCATAATATTGATGTGATTTGGAGTGATGATGATGGTTTATGATTGAATTTGCATGTGTGTTGTGATTAGAATTGGAATTGGTATGAAAGAACTTGAAGAAAAGAGAAAACTCAAGAAGTTGTTAGGGTTTTTCCTCGTCGGTCCGTACAGCGGAGTGTACGGATCTGCCTACAGCTATTTAAATTCCATGAATATATTTTTATATGAAACTAGACATTCAGGGATTTTCACACATATATAATATAAGGCATTGGTTCAATATAGAGGTAGTTATGAATTTTTGAAGTTTGACCTAGAAATCAGGACTTTTATCCACGTAGTGTGAGTTGAGAAAGGTGTAACTCACCCTACACAACTCCAAATTGAGTGAATCCAATGTTGTTTGAAAACTAACATATGAGGAAACATCCCATAAAAATTTTAGAGTCAGATTCGTTGCCAACTATCCCCAGTACATCAATGAATTCACCTTAAGTTCAACTTGGGCTAGAACAGGGTAGTCCAGTAGGGTCAAGTTTCAGGGCTTATATCTCGAGGTATACTTATTCAAATGATATGCAACTTATTTCATTTGAAAGCTTGCTCTGTTAGCTTTACATTGATATAAATTTTACACGATTCCACCTAGATTTCTATTTTTGGTGAATTTTCTCTTATAAGAGTGCAATTCTGGCTAGAAGTAGGGCAGTCTAGGATAAAACACAAATAACTTGAGTTGATATCGGAACTCGGAACTTAGCAAACAGAGAGCTAGGTCGGGTATACTTAATGTTGAACTCAGAACTTAGCAAACAGAGAGCTAGATCAAGTATACTTAATGTTGAACTTGAAACTTAGCAAACAAAGAGCTAGATCGTGTATACTTAAGGCGAAAACTTGGAACTTAGGAATTATATTCATAAAAGTCTTGGAAGACCAATCATGGGTTAATGTCAGAAATCCAGAATCAATCTTGGAGATCGAACATAATCCCGAAAGTTGAAACTTATAAAATCTCGGGGATCGAACATAACCCCGGAAGTCGGAACTTATATAATCTCGAAACTTGGACCCAATTCAATCTTGGAAGTCGAACTCTGGAACATCAATAGAAGTTAAAAGCTTGCAAGATAGGTTAAGACTTAAGATTTTAAAACTTGCACCTATTGATATTGGTATATTCTTGGTATGAATATGATGTTCTATATTAGGTTTGCTGTTTGATTAAAATTTCCTGATTGTCTAATACTACTCATGGGAAGCGAACATGATCCGTTATGCTGCTGAGATTTCGGCAAATGTTGCAATTAATATGAATCTACAAGTTATGCATGCATTGGTCAAAGCATAAGATGAGCAATGCTACCCTTATAAGAATGAGGAAGGATTTCCATGTGACTTAGGCCAACCCCTAAATAAAGTTAAGGGGACTAGATCAATGGGGAAGTTGGGGAAAGCAAACCAGGCAATCCTATATAGGAACAAGCTCGATCTTGAAAAGCGGACTATTACCCAGGAGTCTTATGGCCAATATACTCCCAGGGGACCAAGTATGGAAAAATATGACTTAAGGTCAAGTGCATTATTTCTTATGCATATCCACAATTTCTATTATCATGGATTGAGTTAATTGCACCATTAGCTGTTATATCACTTTATGGCTGTCACTTAACTATGTCGAAAACACAGGTCTAGTTGTTTACTTCTCTGTTTAATTTCCTTTATTTCCTTAAGTAAAACAAAGTTGTGTTTTGGGCTATGATTTCTATAACTAATTGATTAGGACATCCCATTAATGTAACATTTTCTTTTAATTAACCAAAATCCGAAACATCTGAGAGTGATAGCGATGACAGAAATACATAGATTTAGGAATTCCTATTGAGAAACCTCTATTTCTCACCCTACTATATGTTTCCGCGTCATTATCAGATCATGGAGAACGCGGCAACAGGAGTTTTGTTCATTGAGTTCCATGAGCTTCACATGCACCTGGACCCATTTCTGGATTATATATATGTATCTGGCAAATATCAGTTTTGTTTTTATTTCTTCTTTCATAGAAATTTTGTTGTTCCCCTTACTCATCCACTCTTCGACCCCGTCGCACCTTATATTGCTATTTCGCTATACATGGCCCATCCCTTTCCACCTCCACAATGGCTGCACCGGCGATGCTTGATAGTTCCCATGGCTCTGCTAGCCTCACCACCGTAGCAGATTCCCTCAGTCTCGATGTCTAAGGAGGATCCATCTGAGGCAGAGAGTTCATCTTCCTCGTCTTCTGCCCCGAGCGTGGATTATACTCCTGCAGTCACCGGCATGGCGAACGGATTCCTTTCCTTGAAATTCATCTAGTTAGAGTACCCACCGTAGCAATAGTAGATGTACAGGATGACCTTGTTTTGGCAATCTGGGTCATGGGTATATGGGTAGCAGTCAGGAGTTGTACATGAAATGTCCCGTGGGGACCAGATAGGGTTCTGATGGTAGTGATAGGCTGATTTATTTTGTCCTAACGGCCTCATTTTATTACCCTATATTGTTTTATGTATCTTTTGACAACTTTAAAAATAGATGTATATATATACCCACATATATGATGCAGTTTCAAAAATTCTGTCTATTCCACAGTTTTATTTAATTTACTTTACTTCCGGTACAATGATTATTTAGTATTCACTCCACCGTCAAACAGAAATTTATTGAAGTGAACAATTAACTCTATATGGGTAATTAGTAATGAAACAGAAAATGGAATTTAATTAGTTCGCCACACATAATAACTTATCAGGTAATATATTATAACTTAAGCATAATATTTTGTTTGGTAAGGTGTTACAGAAGTTAGATTTAAGTACTTTGAACTTTGTTGATGTTTCTATTAATGAATCATATTTTTAGTACTAAATATGTATTATTATACTGGAATTATAATTTGTGATATTGTAGAATTTTTACAGGTTTAAATTAATATAAAATTAAAAAAATTATTAAAATAGGTTTAGATATTAGAAACAAAATATATTCCGTCACTGATTAGCGACGAAAGTTGTTCTGTCTCTAATTAGAGATAGAATATATTATGTCGCTAATCAATGACGAAATATATTCTGTCTCTAAATAGCAACATAATATTTTCATTTAGTAACAAAATTGTTCCATCTCTAATGCCTTTCTTGGTAGATAAAGTGATCAAATTTGGTTACATATTAGAGACGGAGGGTTGAAATTTAGAGATGGAAATATTCCGTCTCAAATTAGAGATGGATTAACAAATTCCATCGCTAATAAATAAGTGACCCCATATTTAGCAATGGAAGTTGTTCCGCCACAAAATCCGTCTCTAATTTGTTTAGTGACAAAATTTGCACAATTTAGCGACAGATTTTTTTATCTCTTAATCTGAAATTTCTAGTAGTGTGAAGAGGGCATTTTATAAAGGAATAAGAAAGATATCAATAGAAATAAAATAAACATCATCATTAGATGAAGAGCCAATCCTATCAAAGAATGAGAAGAAATGCATTCATTGATTAATTTACTAAACTGAAGGTTTATATACAAGTGTGATCGAGTGAAGAATTTAGAATATTCCCAATAGAATTCAATGGCTAGTAACTAACAAATAACTAACTATTTAACAAAATAACTGTAACATCCCCAATTTTTGTCTAAGCTAATTAGTTCAGTGATCCTGACTAATTAGAGAGGTTAACGATTAACTAAGAATTAATCGGCTAATCTCGATGAGCAAGAGCTTAGTAAATTAAAGGCAAGTCAAAATTGAAACATAATGCATTAAAAGTTATAATTAAAAGCCTAATTGCCCAATCCTTATTAATCCATGATTTAGAACATAAAAATCAAGATGGTTAAATCTAATTAACTAAGAGCATATAAGTCTCAAAACTTAATCACATTAACCTTCACATCTTCTTACAAAATTAATGAGAAAAATCCTTCTTAGCTAAAATGTGCTAATGAGTAATTTAAACCAATTGAATTAATTAACATTTAGATAATTACAACAATTATAAAGATGTAGAAACTTCCCTTTATTTTATTGTTTGAAAGTTTGAGTGAAAGCAAGTATCCAACCATCAGATTTCTTACTCATCATTACACACAAGAGCAAGAGTCCACGTTAGTAGATCGCCCAAGTCGTGACAAGAGTTGTACTCTTAACTTCAAGAATCATGACCTTGGTGTGATCACAGCCATCAATGCCCAATCCTAAGAGAGCTCATGCTTTTAACCAACGACAAAAACCTTCACATGTAGTCTTTCACGATTTAAAGACTGAAGGAAACCTGCACCTTTACCCGAGGTTCCTAGGCGGCACTTTTGGCTTGAAAAAGTAAAACTCACCTCTTTACTCTTGCTTGTTGGAGAAGCAAGGCAATCAGCCCCTCACCCCATTTCTTGCGTAACTAGCCCCCTCCCTCTCCCTCATTTGCAAGTTTTCATTCTCTCGCTCAAGCCACAAAGCTCCCACCTCTCTCTAAACTTCATTCTAGCTCTTTTTGTTCTTCCAACCTTTCTTGTTCCTCTTCTCTCTTTCTCCACCTCATCCAACTCTCTTTCCTTTCATCACCATCACAAACCCTTCAAGGACCTCTCTCTTTTTGGTTCTTGAGGAAGCCAAAGCAAACTCTTCAGCAGCCATTATCGAGCTCAAGGAGGGAAGAAGGCCATCTCAACCATTCTCATTCTTCAAGCCTTCAAGAGAATCCTTGTGGTAGTGACTCTAACCCTTCCTCTCCATATGTTTTTCAAGAACTAGAACCCCTAAGCTCTTCATAGCTAGGTGGTTTTAGGGCTTCTTAGTCTGTAATGCATCTTGCCTTATGAGTGTTCTTGCCTTGATGAAAATGTTGTTTGAAAAGAGATTTTGTGGTATGATTTTTATGTATCTTGCTTTATTTTGGTTCAAAATACTGATTTGGTGACTCAAACTTTGAATATGATGATGAGTTAAAACATGAAAATGGTGATTTGAAGTGATATAACAATTTCTTCATAAGCTTGAAGTGACAAACTTAAAAACTAGTGAATCTGGAATTCTGGCAGTCTGTAAAGCGTGCGGTATGTTTATTGCTACAAAACTCAGAATGGAACGAAACTATTTTTCTATGAAAGTAGACTCAAAGAGCTTTCTATACATATAAAATACATAAGATTCGGAGTTAAAATGAGTGAGATATGATTTTTCAAAGTGGACTGTTCTCGGATTGGTTTCTGTCTGGGCAGTCTACACTAAAATGTGTATAACTCGAGCTACAAAAATGATTTTTGAGTGAGACCAAGTTTAATTGAAAGCTAAGACATAGAGGAACAAACCCATAAAACAGTTTTCTCAGATTCCTTCTGAGTAATTATAATGAGAAGTAACAATCCACTGTACCGGGAGTGAACTTAGAAACTGAACAGTCAGAATAAAATGTGTATAACTCGAGCTACAAAATGAATTTTTAAGTGGGGTTTATTTTGTTTGAAAATAGACTCAGAGAAGTATATCCACACAAAAATTCGAAATAAAAGAGTAAAAGATGAAATTATGGTGAATTTTCAAAGTTACTGCCCCACTGTAAAAGTAAAACTGGTTAAGTTAAAAGTTAAAGAATAAGGAGAAATAAGCTTTAAGACATTAATACCCTTACATTAAGCATTGGAAAAACTTTTATAATTCAATCTAAAGGTTTCAAAACGCATACTAGATAAAATTAGCACTTTAAGCCTAATAAAAGAAGTTTACACAAGAGGCAATCTCAATTAAAAGGCACCAAATTTACTAAAATTCTTAGTAAGCTCATAAAACTTTGCTTGAGAATATGCCTATGTTTATGTGCAAGCATGATGCTATGATGATGATGAGTAATGATGATGATATGATATGATGATGATCATGATGATGATGATGTGATATGATGATGATTATGATAGTGTTATGATGATGATAAGGATGATAATGATATAATAGCGATATTATGATGAATCGTGATGATATGAATATGATATGTTGATAATATGATGCTTAATGATATACATGAAAAAGATTGATAAATATGAACACCCGCAGGGCGGCGATCATGCGGAGGTGATTCATAAAGGAACCACATTTAGGGGCCGTCATACTAAATGTGGAAAAAGAATCAGAATAATTTTGCATCATAAACTTTAATAAGAAGAAAGTAAACTAAGGGTGTGATCCTTGAGGAAGGTGACCCAAAGTAAACTCCCCTCACCCACGACTCACATGAGGCATGGCATGGCCCAGTGGAGTGTGAGTATAGGGGATGGAGTCTACATGAGGCGTAGCATGACCCGGCTAGTGTAAATGCAAAGAAATTCTATGGTGGCGGCCCGCAGCAGTATGAGCTCATTACCACTTATGTTTAGTGGGTGAAAAGATAAAGTCAAATTAAGAAAGAAAAAGGGACTTGGTCCAAAACCTAGAAAAGGAAAGAAGTTAAGAGAATGTTATAGCATGAACATGTATGTTTTATATGATTATACTTATGCCCATGTATGTTATGATATAAATGATTAGAAGTATGTTAAAATTGAATCTGCCGGATACTCATGTTTTTGAAAATCAAAATTGAACTTTATGCATACTCTCACTTATTTTCATTAATAAAGCCCAGAAGTGGGCTGGGGCGATAGCGATGACACTTTAGGTAATAGGGTTCGAGTCCCCTCTTGAGAAATTCCATTTCTCACTCTAGTTGTTCTTAGTATCGTCACGGATCTCGGCCGGCGCACGGTGGAGTGGGGCGTGGATCCCGACAACGTGGCCGGGCGTGTGGCGTGGGATGCAAGGCAGAAGGCTGTTTTGGGACTTGTAGCGCGACCATCAGCTCTGCATCTTCAGCGTATTTCTTTTGAGTTAGGCTTTGCCATTTAAACTTATTACTTAGTATTTAGTATTTGGACCATGGCCCGACCATGAGCCTCCTTTGATGTAATGCTAAAATGTATGTATATATATATATTGTGAACCCATATGAATGTAATAGTTAGTTATTTAATGCAATATATTTGTGAGTTATTATCTGTTTACCTTATCCTTGTTTTATGATATTGGAGTATATATTGGATGCGACACGCTCTTTCTCTCGCTATCTTCTAAACTCAAGGCTTTACTTCCAAAGCATTCTTTGGCGACAACGTATTTCAAAGAAAAATCTTATCGTATTTTCCGCGTAATTTAATTTCAAGAGAAGTTTAGTTTTCCACGAGCATAAGTAACAACTAATAAAACGCCGTAATACGACTTAAGCGTAGTATGGGTTTATTAGGGTGTTACAATAACTAACTAGTATATTCCCTAATACTCCTGCTCAAGTTAGGAGATAGATGACTCCCAACTTGGATAGTAAGGAATGAAACTAAGTAGATGGCAGAGGGTTAGTAAGCAAATCAACTAATGTTTACATGTATAAGTTTGAGAAGGCTAAACCGAACATGCTTCCTTACAAAATGGCGACTGATATCTATATGCTTTGCCCTCTTATGAAAAGTGGGATTAGTCGCAATATGTATCACATCTTGACTATCACACATCAACTTCACAGTAGGAACTTCCAAATTGAAATCGTTAAGGAGCTGAACTAGCCATAGAATCTCACTAGTGGCATTAGCCATGGCCTCGTATTCGGCCTCAACTAAAGACTAGGCAATGGCGACCTACTTCTTGGACTTCCAGGACACAAGAGAATCGCCTAGGAGCATATAATAACCGGTGGTTTATTTCCTAGTATCAGAACAGTTCCCAGTCAGCATCAGTGAAGGTAGAGAGCAATAATTTATTACTGGAAGGGGGGAAAAAAAAAGACCTTGGCCTAGTGTACCTTTCAAGTACCTCAATAAATGATGTGCAACATGTGGATGAGTGTCTCGAGGTTGAGAACTTACTAAGTTTGTTAATAGCAAATGTGATATCAGAACAAGATATATGAAGATAGGACAATCAATCAACCAATCTAGGTATTGAGTAGCAACCTCCAATGGTTGTCCAACCTTTGCATTGAGCTTTGAGTTTGGATCCATAGGCAAAGAAGCAGGCTTGCAACCCAAGAAACTTGTGTCATCTAGCAGAGAAAGGGTATGTTTCCATTGATTTAATGTAATCCCTTTAGCAAAACAAGCTATATCCAAGTCAAGGAAGTATCTCAACACTCCGGGGCTCTTTAGCTTGAAGTGAGGATGCAGAAAAGTCTCTTTCATTTTTTTGTTTGTTTATATTTTATTAAAATAAAAATAATTCTTAAATAAATTATAATAAACAAAAATTATATAAATAAAAAATTTAATATAAATATTTTGTAATAAGTAAATACTTTTAAATAATAATATTTAGTAAAAATATTTAAATAACAACTAACCATAAATAATTATTTAATATATTAATTAATGAATAATATTTAATATAAATTATATATAATAAAAATAAAAATAATTACAATGAATAAATAAATAATTTTATTTTAATATTTGTTTTTAAACTTAAATTTGAAAAACTAATAAAAATTATTATTTTAATATAATTTTCTTTTTATATAGTATCATGAAAAGTGCAAGTCACAAATATTAAAATATATGAAAGAAATTTATATATTTTTTAAATTTTAAAATTTTATTAAATTAATAAATAATTATTAGAAATTGAAATAAATAAATAAATAAATAATTTAATTTAAAATATTTATATTTATTTTTAAATTTGTAATGAAATAATTAATAAAATTTATTAATTTATTATAATTTTATCTTTTGTTAAATATTTACTTATGATAGTGTAAGGATAGTAGTATATTATAGGCTTAAATATGTTTTTATTCCATATTAAAAACTTTCTACTCTGGTTTTGGTAGGTTTTGGTCTCTTTTTTTAATTTCTTTTTTTTTAGTCACTACCATTCTAAATTTTAGTCTTTATAAGTGCTTTGAAAATGTGTTAATCATTCAAATATTAGAAATTTTATTTTAAGTCATTATAAATATTTTCTAAATCTTATTTCAATCCTTATAAATATCACTACTTAGTTAACAAAAAGAAAAAAAAATCACCACTTAACACTAAATCTACATAACAGAGACCAAAAATCTAATAATGAAAAAAAGAGAGATCAAAACTAAAACAAAAAATTTTAGAAAAACCAAAATCAAAATGATTTATATTTATGGAGACTAAAATCATATTTAAACCTATAGGCCTTATACTATCTTATAAAACCAAAAACTATGTAGCATTAAAATCTTAATACACCTTATATTATCCAACCTTATTCTATCAGGTTTTATCCTACCATATATGCTAAACGAGGCCTAAATTCTTCTATCTAAACATACCCATAGGAAAATATGCTTGACTGAGAAATATAGGTATGAAAAATGTTATTTGAACATAAAAGAGGTGAATCATACTTGAGTTGGGTCCATACCCCATTAAATAATAAATAGGCGTGAGTCGGTGTGATGTCTCACACTCATATATTTAAATAATATAACTCTATAGATATGATTCATAATTTAGGTGAAATATCTGACAATTGAATCCGTATCATTATTTAAAAAAAAAAAAGAATTTAGACCAACAGTGTGCAATTCAAAAAAAAAAAAAAGAATCCGTACCATTAAAGAATGCATATGAGCAGAACCAAACAAGGCCATGACATTTATGAACCAAGCTTTTACAAATCAAATGCATAAAGGCATCACGTGAAATGTGCCAAATGACACTCGCGATCCAGTAATGCGAAGACGGCATGTAAGACAAATGATCGCATCTCATGTACGATTAATTGTGGAGAAAGCATAAAAGCTTTCCACGGCTTAAAAACATTGACAATTTGACATGAAAAAAAGAAAAGGTTTTCAATAAGATTAACAGGTTGGTGGGCTTTAAATTTCATAAATAAGAGCTGGCGGTGAAAGAAGTTTGAAAAAAGTCAGCAACCAACAATGATTATAATATTCCACATTTGTGATTTTTAGCAACGAGTTGAACTTGAGATAGAGGAAAAATATTTGAGCAGTTATTAAGTATTACGTGGTTATATTTACAATTAATAATATTATAATATTTTAAATGGGATCTATTATTAATTTATAGATCCCATCTCAATATTGCGATATTATTGAGTATAATCAAGACCACCCAAATATTTTATACGATGTAGAGGCGTGCAGAAGGGCCCAAAAGTGAGATAAAACAAGGGTTGCGTGGATGTGCTTACACGATCTTCCACAGGACTATGTAATCCAACTCCGAAAGTTCTACCCGTTGGACCTTTCCAACCTTTGATGTGTCTATATATAGGTTGCCCTTGTTCTATACTATGAGGCACTTCACTCGATATATACCTACAAGTATTTGAGCTAGCTGCTTGTTTTCTTGCCATTTCAGTTATTGTAAGAGCATGGCTACTTCAGTGAAGTCAAGAAAGTTTGTTATATTCCTAACTATTCTGACATTGCTTGTAGTGAGCTCAGAGGCAAGACTTGTCCCCGAGTTCTCAACAATGAGCAAAAAGAATAACAGTAAACTTGGCTTACGTGAATTAATCAGCAATGTACGAAATAGCGACTGGAACCAAAAGAGGTCAATGCTAGGTGGAAAGTTAGAGAGGGTCTCACCTGCAGGGCCAGATCCTCAACATCATTAGCCATGTCAAATCGGTACTTTTGCTTGGAGGCGTGGCCGCTTCGCTAACCACCCTCATTCTCCCCCTGCACAATAAGTTGAAACACGTTTCGACATGCACCCCTTTTGACTTTCAATAAGGCTATGTCTAGTAGTAGTGAAAAGACTTTCAAATAACTTTTCTCTAGTGAAAGTCGAAAGGTGGAATGGTAGGATGCAATTGGCTGATACGTGTCATGTCATTTTCACTCCAGCATTATGTTTTTGTCTCCATGAACCACATTTCTGGTTTGTGATGCTTACGTCACATGTCTGAATAAACAGTGAGTCAATGCAAAGAAGGAAGTTTTGCTTTTATAATGATTGGATCATAGTGAATTTTAATTTCTATTCCCTTTATCTTTAATTCTAACTTTTCCCTTCCTTTATCTTGAAAGTGGATTGCCATCAATAAAATGCACGCTTTTGTGATTTTCATTCTTTTTTTTTCTATCAACAAAAATTTTAAGTTGAGGAAAAGACTCACTCCAATCCAGAATTATGAATTGTAGCGATCTATGAGCGAAAAGCTATCCAGGTGAGCCACACCCCACCCCCGGGTAGCAGGCGCTAGCGGTGGGGGGTTGGCGACTTTGTGATGGTTATACTATACCAAGTTCCTTTGAGACCAACTATACTTGCTTGAATAAAATGCGCAAAGCAATAAACAAGGATTGCAGGGTCTGCACTATTGACAGCACAATGCACAATCGAAGAGGTTGCATGTTCTCATCAACTCTTACAAAATTGATACTATAGTCGTATAGTTGTTCCGAACCTGTTTTGTCCCTTGGCAAGAGCTTGCACTCTAAACCAAGATTAGAGATCTGGATCCGTAAGTTTTGAAGGAAAAATGTGAGCAAGATGGTGTAACATATTACCAGACAAAATACTATGCTTAAGTCATAATATATTACCTGATAAGTTATTACGTGAGGTTACCGGCTTACGTTACATTCTAATTCAATAATAGTTATCCCTAGAACGTTACTTGTTTAATTTATTGCTGAATTCTGTATCAGAAATAATAAATCAATAAATAAAGAAAATATGCAGAATAAACGGAACTTTCTGACTGCATCATATATATATGTACAATAGATGTCGCTTTTCTAAGTTTTTCAAAAGTATATAACTGGTACAGGGTATAACAATGAGGCTGCTAAAACAAAATAACACCGGCCTGCCACTACAATCAAAACCCTTTCTGGTCCCCATGGGACATTTCATATACCAACTCTTTACATATAACATCCACTAAGCTACCATCTATGGCCCAAAAATGCCAAAAGAGTGTCATCCTATACATATCCTACTACTGCGCTACATAGGCACTCTAGATGGATTCCATGGAAAGGAATCCATTCGCCATACCGGCATCAGCAGGAGTGTAGTCCATACTCGGGACGAAAGACGAGGAAGACTAGCTCGTCGCCTCCGACGGATCCTCCTCAGATAGTGAGGCAGAGGGGACCTGCTGCGGTGGTGAAGCTAGCGGAGCCATGGAAGCTACTGCTGCTACCGATGCTACTGTTGCTGCTGCGGGTGGAGATGGGAACGGATGTGCCATGTGGAGAATGATGGCAATATAAGGGACGACAGGGTCGAATAGCGATGCATGAGTGGTACAGCAAAGTCTCTTTGAAAGAAGAAACAAAGGCGAAATTGACATCTATCGAATATATACATAGAGTCTAAGAACAGATCGAGGTGAATATGGAGCTCAGGGAACTCGATGAATAGGACTTCCGTGGCCGCATTCTCTATGATCTGAGAATGACACGAAAAATACAGTAAGGTGAGAAATAAAAATTTCCCAGTAGAAATCCTAATTCTATATGCTTCTGTCATCGTTGTCATTCCCAGTTGTTTCAGTTTTTACTTAAGTGGAAATAGTACACTAAGGCAATGCTATTCAATCTTATTTTGTAATATGAAAAGTATAACCCGAAAGAAGTTTCATTTTAAATTAGAGCAGTAAAAGGACATTTATACCCAACATGTCAACATAACTAAAATAATAGTCATAGTTAAACGGTATATAATATACCGATAACTGTAAAGGCAGTTAGCAATCAACAAACACAATATATATTTATATATTGAAAATGCATTTTGTCTCTAAGAGCTTTCAACTCTTGTAACTTATAATTTCCATTCTTGGTCCCCTGGGAGTCATTGGCCATATACTCCTGGATAATAGTCCACTTTTCAAGACCTAGCTCATTTCTATACAGGATTGCCGAGTTTACTTTCCCCGACCTTCCCACTGATCTATTCCCCTTAAACTTATTCAGGTATGGAATCCTTTGCAATATTCATGCATTGCATGCACAACTAACTTTATTCTTGCAAACATCATGTGTTCATGCAAATTGTAGCCCACACAACATATGAATTTCTTACCGAAATTTCGGCAGTATAACGAATCGAGTCCACTTCCCCATGAATAGTGCCAGACTACCAGTAAAAGCATTCAAACTTGCAATTCAATATAGAACAGAAATTATATATCCATAATATCATTCATCAAATTCAATTCAAACATCAATAAGGTTTTCTATTTACTTCCTCCTATTTTACCCGATTTTGGTATAATCCACCCTTAGTTGAATTCAACTCATTTAAACCTAAATTTTGGATATGTCATAGCCTTATGTGTCTAGTTTCCAACCCTTTTGGTCCCATCTCATTTTGATCTGTATAACTTAAGTTATTAGTAATTTACCTCAGACTGCCCTGTTCCTAGCTAGAATTGCACCCTTATAAGTGATAATTCACTAAAAATAGAAATCTAGGTGAAATTATACGAATTTTATATCAAATTAAAGCTAACAGAACAAGCTTTCAAATGAAATATTTCATATCATTTGCAAAAGTATATATTGAGATATAAGCCCCCTAACTTGACCTACTAGACTACCTTGTTCCAGCCTAGTTTGAACTTAAGGCAAATTCATTGATGTGCTGGGAACAAATGGAAACGAATCTGACTCTAAAATTTTTATGGAATATTTTCTTACATGTTAGCTTTCAAATAGAATTAGTTGCACTCAATTTATAGTTGTGTAGGGTGAGTTACGCCCTTCTCAACTTATACTGGCCAGATGAGAATCCAGATTTCTAGGTCAAATTTCAAAAATTCATAATTAATTCTATATCCAATGGCCTTATATTTTATATGTATGGAAATCCCTGAATGTATAGTTTCATATAAAAATATATTCATTAAATTTAAATGGCTGTAGGCGGAGCCGTGCACTCCGCCATATGGACCGCCGAGGAAAACCTTAACAGCTTCTTGAGTTTTTCATCTATTCTTCAAATTCTTTCATACTAATTTCAATTCTAATCACAACACACATGCAAAACTAATCATAAACCATCATCATCACTCCAAATCACATCAGTATCATGAGGAAAATAAGATCCCCACATAGCCCCAAATCAAAGAAAACAAAAAGAGAAGTTGGATTCCTACCTTGTCTACTTGAATTCTTGGTGGTTTGGTGTCTTAGATTAATGAAACTCTTGATGAGACTTGAAGAGAGGTTGAAGATGGAGTAGAGATGAGTGTGAATGGAAGAGAAATGAAGGGGAGTCAGCCCCTTATGTTGGCCGAAATTCACAAGGGGAAAGAAGGAATAGAACACAAACTTGTGAAGTAAGGATTCATGTGATTGGTGGATGTGTATTGGGGTTTCAACTTGATTTTGTGGCTACCATCTTTGGCTGAAAGTGGCGCCACATGTAGGGATGTCTTGGCTGAATCCTAGCCATTTATCCTAGGGTACTCATAATATAAGTTCTATTGATCCAATTCCGACAATTTAAAATACCGAAATCTTACCGATTTCTCTCAAATCGGTAAACTAGTTTTAGAAAAAAAAATCCCATGAAGTTTCCTATGGTTCTAATCTAATTTCACTATGCCTAATCATTTTAAATCACACTGAATTATATTTAAGTGAATACTAAATCGAATCCTAATTAATCACAATTATTCGATAAAAAAACCGAACAACTCGGTTAATAACGATAAGATTTTCTTTCGGACATTACAGATGGGAGTAAGGGGGAACTTCCGTCCTATAACCTTGGGAGAAAATAGATGCTGTCACCACCCCAGCCCTTTGAGGGATGAAAGAATGTTGTTTGCTGAACTGAAGACGCCTTCCATAGCAAAAACAAGTTCTGGGTTTGTGAACTTAGTTAATGGTGAGGTCTGGGTACGTGAATATTTGTTATGGGGGTCAAGAATGGGTATGTTCTCTTGTTTGTCTTGGGTTCTCCACATCTCAAAGCTGTTTTTCCCTTATGTTGCCATTACTTCTCTTGGGACCTTGGGCTCCAAGGTGTTCCCATGGTTCAAGGCAACAGCAAGGGCAGAGCCCTCTTCGACCATCATGAAAGTGACTTGTCTCTGGCCTTGAAACATGTGAACCTCACCTTTCGGGGCACCAACTATCAGATAACCCATTTGGTTATGGCACCTTATATAAGGGAGATAGGCTATCAAGAATCTTCCTTTTTCTGGTATAAACTTAGTGCAAGCTTTTCTGGTTATTGGGTTTGGAAAGTGACAAGTTGGAGTGCGTCTTCGCATAGCTTCAGCTATCCTCACCATTGGGCTGAAGGCAATGTCCCTCTTTAGAGGTTTCACCTCCACGGGCAATACAATATCTCAAAATCCTTCCAATCCACAGTACAAATAGTTTCCAAAGGGGAAACATGGTCATTTTCCTAGGAATCTACAAGTCAGGGCGTCATCCCGGGCACCCCTTATTGCATGGATGACCATATTCTCCCTTTTAATCCCTGTTCATGCTTTAATTAATTCTTTAATTACATAGTTAATTATCCTTTAACTAAATATTAAATCTAGGTTACCAACATAAACCCCCTTGCACGATGGGAGGGCATAGCTCTCTCTTTGTGTATACTCCATGCATCATAGGTGTCTTTCATCATTACTCTGGTTTTACTTCTTCTTGTTCTTGCTACATTAGATCTTGTTTTCCTGGGTACTTTCATCTTTACTTGCTTGTTGGCAAAGGGCATAAGGCTCCTTTCAGCCCCCTAGTGTCTTAAGAATCAAGATCAGGCTCGTGTCTACTTTAGTTGTTCAGCAACAAACTTCTTCATGGATGTCATTTTCTTTTGACACTTCATTTAGCACATTCTCATACATGCAGTCTCAGTTGCATCATTCCAGTGGTAGATCTTGACAGATAAAAAGCTTTGAAACTTTGCTCCTCAAGTTGGTTTATTAGGGGTCTTCACTTTACACCAAGCTACTCCTCATGTGATCTATGGATGCTCATCAAAATTTGTATCTAAGAAGACTGTTCGCTCTGCTTATTTTAATAAGAAACTTTCTTAGCTTTTCATCCATTTTTCGGCCATGGACTTGAATCTACCCACAATGATGCAAAGCTCAGACATCCTACAACAATGCAGAGCTCGAGCGTTTTTACTTTCAAATGAAAATAGGTTGTTGTTGATGTTTGCTCATCTCGCTTAGCCTTCTGTCATGCTTCTTTGTGGCTTTATAACAGGCTTGACAGTCAATGAACTTGTAATGCTCCTCTTGTTACTAGAACATAATACCTTGCTTTGTCATTTATACTTTTCTTCACTTTATCCTTCAAGACGTCCTTACTTATACTGGAATTTGGATCTTTCTCTTTTTGCATCTGGTTACATTCACCAGCATCCCTTAGGCACCACTCATGGCTTTGCTTTATTTCATTTACTGTACGAGCGTCTTCACCTTGTTTTCATCTATAGGGTTTATGATGCCCTATAGTCTAGAACATCTTCTCTGGTTTCGCATCTTTATCTTTGCACCTTGTGGGAGCCTACGTCATTCTCCCCTTGTGTGTCATTTCTGTTTCTTGTATCTTGAAGAGCCTTTATGTGGTTTTCCTTCACACATTATTTCCTTCTTGCACCTTTAAGAATCTCATGTGACTCTTCCTTATGCATTATATCATTCTTTGCTATTTTCTTACATCTTTTATATAATCTGCTCCTTTGAGAGTTTTTAGTTGAATCTTATTTTTGTTTTGCATGTTTCAGGATCATAACAAGGAGGCAATAGAGAAGACTCGAGAAGCCTTCGCTATTTTTCTTACTTTGTAACTTGTAATCTGACTTTGATTGTAATAAGACCTTAGGCCCCATTTGCATCACCTTGTAACACCCTAATCAGCACTTCTATCTTCTGCTTGCTCCTTGCACTCATGTTTTCCTCGCTTTATTGCTCATGATATTGGACCTTGTGTTTTGTTACTTCTTTCTGATTCGGAGCCTTGGAATCCTTTTAGACCCATAAAGGTTCAGATCCATATTTCATTCATTCCTTTGCACTTTTAGAACCACTAAGGGTTCTCTTTTGCATCATTTCACATTCATCCTTTGCACTTTTGGAACCACTAAGGGTTCCTTCTTTGCATCGTTACGTTCATTAATGGCTCTAGTTCATGTTTCCTCTTGTATTTTTGCTGCAGCATCAAACTAGCCTTACTTGTATTAGGTTGAAGCCTTGTAAACTTCAACTGATCTTGCTGCTTCTTTAATTTTATTATCCCTTCAAGGATTCCGTTTATGGCTCTTTTGCTTATTCTTGACTTGACTTAATCTAGACTGCTATGTAGTTGTATTTTGCAGGATTTGAAGCACTTTGTATGATTTCTTTCTTGCCTAGGGTTTGTACTTTCATTTGCTTTGTATACTCATACTACACTTTTCATTTGTGCTTCCTTGCTCATGATGCTGAGCTGTGCTTGATGTTCCCCCCTTTTTTAGGAGGTCTTGTTGAGTCAACATAAGGTTCGGGTTCATAGTACCTGCACTTTAGAACTCACAAAAGGTTCTCTTTTGCATTTTTTTAGCATTGATCAATTCAGAATCATCATGGCATCAAATCTGATTTTTACTCCTTTGCACTTTTGGAGCCACTAAAGACTCCCTCTTTGCATTGTCATGTTCATTACTAGTTTCAGTCCATGTTCTTTCTGATATTTTGCACTTTTTTAGGATTATCTAGCATCCTCTTTTATTGTTCATGACCTTTTGCACTTTTAGGACTACTAAGGGTCTTCTTTTGCTTAACCAGTCATTTTGCACTTTTAGGATTGCCGAAAGTCCTTTTTTGCTTTCTCATTACCTTTTTTGCACTTTTAGGACTGTCGAAAGTCCTCTTTTGCTTTCCTCTAGCATGATTGTTTTGCATATAGGCTCAGTTATTATCTTTTTATATGTTTTTCTTATTTTGCATGTACTTGTAGGCATATATATATATATTGTTTTCTACTCTGAGGCCTTTTATAATCCTATATGCATCTTTTTCATGCTTTGCCCTGTGCAAAGAACGTCTCACACCTTGGGGCTTCTCTTGCTTTGAGTCTTTATGCTCCATTCCTAGCATTCTGAGGACTCTTATGTCCCTGTGCTCCTAACCTTGCACCTTGAGGGACTTTACAACACTAATCCCTATGCTCTGTACCTTGCACCTTGAGGGATTAACATGATCTTTTCTCCTTCGTGCTCCGTTCCTAGCACCATGGAAGGAGGGGGACCATATGAACATGCCTTTGGTATCCCTTGTCCCGTGCCCAAAATGCCATGATGTCCATATGTTGGGACTGTGAATCGAGCCTCCTTTGGCTAATTTCTTGGTCCCAAATTGCCAAACTAAAGGTTGCCAATTATTAGGGCCATGAAGCTCTAAGTGTGTTTTAAAGGTGTCCCTTGCGCCCTGGATCCCTTAAATACCGAGATGCTTAGGCAATATAGGTGGGCTCCTGTAGGAAGGTGCTTACAGAATTTCCTAGGCCCTAAAATTCCATATACCGACAACTGAACCTTCTTACATTTGGGGCGGGTAAGTGTGTTTTGTAAATTTCTTGTTCCCAAATTTGCAAATACAGCACGACGCTTTCACGTAACACTTACCCGTAATAGGCACTAGTTATTGCTTCTCCTCTCTCATTTTTTTTTTCTATGTTTTTTTATGCATATATATCATGATCATGATTCTTTCTCTTTTTTCTTTTTCTCTCTTATGATCTTTCCTTTTTTCTCTCTTTTACTTTTTTCTTCTCTTTTCTCTATTTTTCTATATACATTGTTCTTCCTTTTTGCCTTTTCTTTTCTTTGCTGGTTCATCATCATTCCCTTTTCTCTCCCTTTTTTTTTCTTTCTCTTCTTTTCTTTTCTTTCTTTCTCTCTTTTTTTTTTCAAAGAAGCAATCCATAGCACTTGTCACATTCCTTCTCATAGCATTCGCTGCCTTCTCTATTGTTTCATCTACGGAAAGCTATGCAAGGAGTAATACCAAGAAGAATAACACATCATGGCCAGCTCATCACAGAATAATAATGAGGCAGAAAGGCAATAAAACTAGCAGATCAGGATTTTGCTGCTATAAAAGACACTGGTTACCCATGATGGATTTAACATTGGACCTGACAAGCTTCTTTGAAATGATATTAGCTTAAAAGAATTTCCTATCATTTACATGTCCTTATGTGTAATCCTCTATTTTCATAAATCCTATTACTTTTTGCAGAGTTATTTTCTGTTTAGCACGAGATTAATTTCCCTTTCCATTGAAAATGTTCAAGCATAGGTGTTCCATAGACTTCCACTTGGATACCTTAAATTTTTCCTGTATTCATACATTTTCTATGTAGTCCACACAATGTAAAGAAGAAAGATTCATGTGTTATAACCTCTAAATATTCCTCAAACTCTAACTTACACACAAGCATTCACACAATTTAACCCATTGTTGACTTGCCTCTCTCCTGGCTTTTGCTTAGCATGTCTCAAATCTACAACTAATAAGCATTTAAGTTCTCCTTTAGTAACGGGAGCATCTTCGCCATCACTTTTTCTTTCGTCTCTTTCAGGGACCATCTTCTCAGCTGCTAGATCTTTTACCACATTCATAATGTTACTCTAGGCTACCACCATGGAACTTAAACCTTGTGTCAAAACCATCACCTTTCTTTCACTAGGCTATTTTCCTTCGAGCTGCAGAGGCACTACCCCCGTTTCAGGTTCTACAAAATCTTCTAGATTCAAAGACAAGTTCCTTGAGGTGACTGATGGTGGTCCGTTAGCTCGGTTACGTCCTATCATTGCTCACAACATCCTCCCCAGTAGAGTTGCCAAATGTTTTGAACCTATTTTGTCCCTTGGCAAGAGCTTGCACTTTAAACCAAGATTGGAGATTTGAATTCGTAAGCTTTGGAGGAAAAATGTGAGCAAAATGGGATTAAGAGGGAACTCCCATCCTGTAATCTTGGAAGAAAACGGATGTTGTCACCACCCCAGCCCTTTGGGGGATGAAAGAATGATGTTCACTGAACTGAAGACGCCCTCCATAGCAAAAAAAGGTTCTGGGTACTGGTTTCGGTATTTTCTGGTTATGGGTGAGTGTTTCAAGCTCCAGGATATGATGATCTGGTATGGGTTTGTGAACTTGGTTAATGGTGAGGTCTGGGTACATGAATATTGGTTATGGGGGTCAAGAGTGGGTGTGTTCTTTTATTTTTCTTGGGTTTTCCACATCTCAAAGCTATTTTTCCCTTATGTTACCGTTGCTACTCCTGGGACCTTGGGCTCCAAGGTGTTCCCATGGTTCAAGGTAACAGCAAGGGAAGAGCCCTCTTTGACCATCATGAAAGTGACTTGTCTATGGCCTTGAAACACGTGAACCTCACCTTTTGGGGCACCAACTATCAGATAACCCATTTGGTTATGGCAAAGCATATATAAGGGAGGTAGGCTATCAAGAATCTTCCCTTTCTGATATAAACTTAGTGTAGGCTTTTCTGGTTTTAGGTTTGGAAAGTGACAGGTCAGAGGACGTCTTCGCAAAGCTTCAGCTATCCTCACCATTGGGCTGAAGGCAATGTCCTTTTTCAAATATTTCACCTCCAAAGGCGATACAACATCCAAAATCCTTCCAATCCACAGTACAAATAGTTCCAAAGGGGGAACATGGTCATTTTCTTATGAATCTACCAATTAGGGCGCATCCCGTGCACCCCTTATTCCATGGATGACTACATTCTCCCTTTTAACCCCTTTTCATCCTTTAATTAATTCTTTAATTACATAGTTAATTATCCTTTAACTAAATATTAAATTTAGGTTACCAACAATAGTGCACATCCCTCTTTTGGTTCATCAATATAATTTGATTTGATTTCACAAGTAATCATTTTGTTCGTGTTTCACAACCGTGGAAAATTCTTGCCGCTGAATTCACTACCATTGTTGAAAGACCAACCCGAGGAGGCCTAACGTTGCAGGATTTTGGTTCTTGAGAACAGGATGGTCATATACCGATAGGATGAGTATATGTAAGCTTATTTTTGAAAGTCATCAAATGCCTTATTTGCTGCAATTTGCTGACAACAGGTGCTTAATATTGTTCTCTGATAATTTGGATTTTCTGTTACTAATTTGAAGAGGTGAGGACTACCATTCTTTATAGAGAGGTAAGCTTTGTAGTAGATCACATATTAAATGTGGCAGTCCTCGTAAAGTAGAAGGTTATTTGGACAACACTACAAATCTCAAATACTTCTTGATATATTTCAAACATTTGATATCTTTATGTTTAAACTGGCACCAATACCTGGCATGAATTTAAACTTCTGTGTCTTGACAGTTGAGACCAACATACGAAAAATATCTTGTGCGGATTGTTTGTTTCAAGTTGAAAAAGATTAAAATATAATAAGAGAAATTAATTTTAGATTGCCATAGATTTTCGAAGTTAGCAATGCCATTTTGGTCTCAGTAAACATTGAATTTGCATGCTCTTTGCAAGCCATGCCATTCTTTTGTAGAATTTTCATCCCATCGCCAATATTTGTGTTACGAGCATAAATCCTTGGGAGAACCACACCCCAAAAGCTAGCTGTTGTAGTGGAAGAGCCTAAGTCTTTATAAGACCTCCATTTTAAGGTGACCTCCTCGATGTGGGACTCGTAACATTGCCACCCCCTTCAAAAGTTGGCGTCCTGACGGCTGCACTCTGCGACACTTAATTCGGCAACGCTTTACTTGATCACACTCTCAATGAAAGCACCATTTGTTAAGAGCATAAGTCACCCCAAAAGCTAGCTATTGTAATGGGAGAGCCCAAGTTCTTATAAGGTCTGGGACTCGTAACAATTTGCCTCCATGCTAATGGAAGAGAGAGAGACACACAACATTACGTGAAAAAGTGTACCCATAATCTTCATTTACAACCGTAGCCCCAATGATGCTAGGAATTAGGATAATTTGGGGTAAGAACTGGCTTACCACAATGCATTGGTTCTATCAACGAAAGACCAAGTCCTTGAGGTCTCAATGGGGGTTTCCCAAACACATAAAGTGCTTTATAAAACCCGGACAGCTTAGAAAATTCCAAGGCACCTAAAACCTTCACATTTGAGCCTAATTAAGCATACTTTCATCCCCATCGTCCTGAGGTGCAAGCGAAAACAACACCTCAGATGCGTTCGGATATCACTGAGAAGGCTTCATAGAAAGGAGGTTGTCCTTTGCCCCTAACCAGCCTTCCTTCCACTCCCATCACAAGGCTTAGACTACCACGGACCCAATATTTCCTCCTAAAAAACATTGCATACTCAATTCTGGATCATGCACAGATTTGGTATCATCAACACCATTTAGTATAACATAATGTGGATACAGTTCTTTGGTTAAGTCGGTAAACATTGACTAAAACCTGGCTAGCACTATTGCTTATGTATGTGCGTTGCTTATAGTCTGAGAAGAATCTTATTTCCTTAATAAGCCTTGGCATTGCCTCCTGTAATTCCGTTGTGTTACTAGGCAAAAATCTTTTGTGATCGAGAGAAGCTCTTGGAACATCTTGGAGTGCATAATCTCACATCAAATTCCATGCCAAGTTATAGCCGCACTGGGAACCAGTTTTGGCTCACCAATATGGCAATGGAACGCTTTTATTAGAGAATGTGATTTAATTAAATATCAGCTTGTATTGTGAGTAGTTAGTTCTATTACTTCAGTTAGTTATGACAGTTGGTTTCCCTCCATGTTACCGCTTGTAAATAAACCAGTTAATCAATGAATGATATTACTTTTGCCGTTGTTTACTTCTCTGTAGTATGGTATCAGAAGTGCTAGATTAGATTGCTGCTTCTGCAATTGTTCTCATCATCCTTTCTTCGATATTTTTCTTCGCCTAGTGTTCTTCTGCCGGTACTATCATGGCTCAAGATCCTACTAGTCCATATTATCTTCATCCCACGTATATCACCTTCGTCTCATTTTGGTTTCTCGGCTAATAGTGAAGACAATTGTAATTCATAAAGTAGATGCATGAAAATGGCATGCCAAAGGAAATTTGGCTTTGTCGATGGCTTCATTCCACGTCCTCCTAAAGATGTTGATCCAGTCTTGATTTCATCTTGGAAGTGCAACAATGACATATTTAGTTCTTGGTTGCTCAATTCAATCTCCAAAGAAATTACAGCAAGTGTAATCTATGTTGATTCTGCTGCTTCCATTTGGTGTGATCTTCAAGAATGTTTTCATCGATTTAATGGGCCTTGGCTTTTTTCAATTGTTGAAGAAGGAATTTTAAGTCTCTCCCAGGGTACCATGACTGTTACTATTATTCAAGAATCAAAGGCATTTGGGAAGAATTGTTCGCTTTTCGACCCTTGGTTTGGTGTACATTAGGTGCTAGGCCTCTTCAAAATTTATTGCAAGTACGTTTTGAACTTCTTAATGGGATTCAATGAATCTTTTTCTCAATTTCGAGGGCAAATCTTGCTCACGGATCCAATTGGCCCCACCAGTAGAGCTTTTACTTTGATTCTTCAAGAAGAAAAACAAAGGGATGTTGGGGCTGCTGTCCAATCTCCTTCTCAAGCTGCCTTTGCTGTCCAAAATGCATCTTAGGCCATATTAAAGATAGATGTTACAATTTATGTGGCTGTGCGAAAAGCCAAGGGCAAGCCACCTAATTTGTCAGTTAATCATGTTTCTGCATCTTAATCGACAGCTGACCCTCTTTGCAGTTAACTACTTCACATGTTCAGCAGCGATTAAGTTTGTTGCATAATAAGATAAACACCATTCATGTGGCCAATGGTCAGTCTTCTCAGTATTCTATTCCGGCGGGTATGGTTCTCACTAATAGTCATTTTACCTCTAGCGCAGAAACCAATACCTGGATATTAGATTCTCGGTGCCACCTCTCAATTTTTACATCTCTCACACCTTAACCAAATTATCATGTCAGTTAACCCGATCATTGCAGGGTAAGGGTTCGTTCCATCACCGTACTTCTATAAATGACTCAGCAGAATAAGCCAGAAATAATTGTTAACATTCCCCAAGAAACCCAGCTCGTTGTTTTAACTTTCGAGTGACAAAAATTAAAAAAAATAACGGACAGCGAAAAATTGAGGACCAGGCCTACAATGAGACAACTTCAACCCAAGTCCTATACATTTTACCTCAACACAGTTGTCTACGCTCTAAAAAAGCTAGCAGATCTTCATTTCATAAGGTTAAAAAATTTCAATAAATGAGGAAAAAGGGTGGAACACCAAGCAATTGAATTTATATAAAACCATACATTAAGTTGAAAAGGACCGTTATGAATGGAATGGCAGACCTCAATTGGTTTTAAGTTCAATCCCTTCGATAACAAACTGCTCTCACAGATTTCATTATTAAATTGTGGTCAATACCTACTCTAAATAAAACAACAATGCCGCCGTCATTCACCGCCAGCAACATTACAACAACGTTTCTGAAATTGCAAAATTTGATTTAGTTCATGCCCAGCAACCTGCCAGACATGTGTCGTACGTGTTCAACTACTGGTTGGCAAATTTGATTCCCTTCTCAATAGATGCTAGGAGTTCAGGCTTAAGGCTTTCAAGGCCATGTTTCTCATAATCCGAAAGCGGGCCCAAGCCCAGAACTTCCTCCACACCATTCTTCCCAAGCCTCACCTGCAAAATATTTCAGCATTTCTATCAGTAGCAAGAATTGAGCACACCATGATCACCTTTTATACAAAAATGTCTTTTCTACAATAAAGTCCCTATGCATGCACAAATAACAAGGGAATAAACTTAAGCATTCGAGGCAGTATAATTAGAAACAGAATAAAACAGTAAGTGTGACAGTTCAAGGACCTTGGAAGCAAAGAAAGGAAGTTCGGTGACGTTAGACTGCACAAATGAGCACTCAACAACATCTGGGACACCATTGAGGCCCTTGAGGCAAGCATCAGCGAAAAGGGCTCCAGCATAACTGCAGGAAACATAAATTTTAGCTTATTGTAATCTTTGTATCTATTAAGATAAACTATATTTACCACATTTTCATGAAATAGCATGTGAAGAATTAATCCCAGACTTACGCCATTGACAAAGTTGCAGAACCCTTTCCAGCCTTAGCTTCCACAACTTCTGTTCCTCCATCTTGTGTTCTCTTTGTAAGTGCCTTAATTTCATCATCACCCAAATTGGCTTGTGGTGTTGCCTACAATAGTGAAGAACAGTTTTAAAAGATTAGCAAATACATATCAAGCTAGGAAACCAAACTATAAATCAGAGGGAGGAAAATGTTGAGTTGAAGAACAAGAAGGTACTTGAGAAAATAGTGGCAGAATAGTAATGCCTGCATGGCCACCTACAACAGGCACATTGACCTCTGCATAAACATGAAAAAAAACCCAAACAATTTGTTATGTACCACCAAAGAGGTAAAAACAACTTGCTCTGCAGTCAAAGAAGTACAGAAACATTATTCAGTTTCAACCATTGGCCCCACCCAACCCCCCTCCCTCTTGAGAAAGGGTGGGAGAGAAACATTTTAGAACTTCAAATCAGTTTGACTATCTTCACAAAACCTGAACAACTAAATCTGAGCCCAAACCTCTTCCACATTTTGTTCCATTGTTATGTCACAAAATAAGCAACAGTAACACACCAAGTAAGACATTAGAGTAATTGTAAGTTTCCCACACTTTACATACCAGCAACTGGAAGTTTAGCTTTCCCAGCATAAAATGTTTTTGCCCTAACAACATCAAGGGTGGTCACACCGAACAACCTCTTCTCATCATATGTCCCAGCCTTCTTGAAAACCTCAGCAGCAATTGGAACAGTGGAGTTCACAGGATTGCTAATCATGTTAACAAGGGCCTGGTTCCAAATGTAAAAATATTCAGTATCAAATAAAAATTAAATGATTATAAAAGGCTAAAGCCCATCACACATTATATAGAACAGGGCACGTACAAATTTCCTAATTTTGATGTGTAGAATACTCTGACTTGGTATCCAACTTTCCAACTTAATCTCAAATCTTATACTTTAAATGGATGAAATACACAGACACGCAAATTTAGAATCCGATAAAATTTAAAATCAATTCAATCCACCAGAACATTTTGATTTGAATGATATAGAAACAACCAATCTCAAAGTGCAGTTCGTAGTAATTTCAACTAGAAGAAAATCAGTTGATCACCCAAAACCAATCAATATGAAATTCTCATTTCCTCCATGGCCCAAGCTAGTATACACGTTTTCCACAGTCAAATACAATGCAAAGCAACACTCACAGAGGCAAGCAACATCAGTCAATAACCACAGAAGAACAAATGAAAAGGCAACTCAAGGAAACAGACACTCACATTGGGACAGTACTTGGAAATAGCAGTACACAGTGTCTTGACAATGCCGGCATTAATGTTGAAAAGATCATCACGAGTCATTCCAGGCTTCCTGGGCACCCCAGCTGGGATTACAACAACATCTGCTCCCTCCAAAGCTTTTCCAAGCTCTTCTTCACCTTGATACCCAGCTACCTGCACTCCCAATTCACAAAAGGTAGATTAGTGCACCTCAGATAAACAGCTCAATTGATTCTACCATCAAAAAAATAAAATAAAATAAAACCAAAAAAAAATTGCATCTTTGTAAATGCAGATTAGTGCACCTCAAAACAAAAAATCCAAATTACTGTGCTCTTAACATCAAACCACAATAATGCCTGCATCTTTGCATAACCCCCGCCCCCCAAAAAACGAGTAGATTAGTGCACCTTAGAAAAACACCTCAATTCATTACTTTATAACGTCGAACTACAATAATGCTTGCATCTTTGAAAAATCCCAGAAAATCTACCTAAGAAAAATACCTAAACTTATTTTCCTATAGCATCAAACTACAGTAAAGCTAGCATCTTTGCAAAATCCCCGCAAAAGGGTAGATCAGTGAACCTCAAAAATAAAAATTAAAAAACAGTGAAATTCACCGTGCCATTAACATCAAACTACAGCAAAAACTTGCATCTTTTGCAAATCACCCCCCAAAGGGTACATTAACAGTCCACTTCCAAAAAAAACCCCAAAAAAAAAAAATTAACAGATTCACTACAACATCGAACAACATTATAGCTGGCATCTTTGTAAAGTCCTCACTCAAAAGGGTAACCCAGAATATATATGTGCTACAGAATCTAAAAACAGCAAAGCTTTGCATTTTTTGCAGAAACTGCGGATGAGGCGTGAAGGGTTGTACCTCAGATCTGGTGTTGATGTGGCTCACATCGGCGGCGACGCCTGGCGTGCCGGCGATATCGTAAAGGGAGAGGCTGGAAACGAGCGGGTTGAGCTTCATCAGGAGGGACAGGGGCTGCCCGATCCCGCCGGCGGCGCCGAGGATGGCCACCTTACGCTCAGGCGCCGACTCGGTGGCGTAGCCACGGCGGGCCAGGTTAGAGGAGCCGCGGGTCACGGCTGAGTGCAGGGATCTGAGCATCGAGGGCTTAATCATTTTTTTTTTTTCTTTTTTGGGCTCACGCCTCACAACTTTCCGGGGAAAACGAGGAGCAATCTTGAGAGAGAGAGAAAGGGCTTTGAAGGGAAATGAAGGTATAATAAATGGAAAAGAGTGTCCTCGCAATTTATTGTGACTAGTGAGTGAGTGAGCCCGCACCGGCGGCGATTTCGGGTCCATAGGAAATAATCATTTTTCTTTTTTTATGAAGAAAATAATCACTTGAAAAAAATGGGAAAACGGGTAATAAATAAATTTGTCAAATATGAGATTGAGATGTAATTAATTATAAAGAAATGCTAGTTCTCTTTCTTTAATTTTCCATCTTTTGGCTTAAAATTTAAAAGGGAATAATAAAAGTGAAAAAGGCAAAAAGAAAGAAAAATAAAAAAGTGGTCACTTGTTATCTCCAATTGTAAAAGGTTGCGTTTGTGGAGTATGTGAAAATGGAATCTCCCTTATATTTTCTTCTAGTAAATAAAACATGTGATTGATTAAGCAAGGGTTTAATTTTTATACATTGAAAATATTAAATAATTTGATATTATTAATTAATAAAAATATAAAATTATGGTAGATAACTATGTATTATGATAATTACATATCATAATTTAGCATTTTATTGTAATTATATTAACTGACAATGTAAAATTATTTTACATATTCAATGCATAGAAATTAATCTCTTTTAGTAATATTATATAGCTTTATACAACTAGAATCATGTTGTTTGCTTTCTTTCTTTTTTCTTAAAGTAAATATCTTTTTTAATTTTAATATTCTAGAATTGACATCTGATTGATCCCAGAAAAAAAAAATTTGATATCAACATATGTATAATATTTTGAATTTTGATATCAATTTTATTTTTCCTTCAAATCATCAATAACTTATGTTACAATTCATCTTAATTAGCACATTAGTGCACTATTATATTACTTATTTGTCTTTATTGACTTCTGAGGTGAGACAATTTCCACCTTATATTAAATCTTGTCATCTAGATCCTTAAGTATCAATGTAGATAAATCTCCATCGTTTATTTCTTCGACATCTAAATTGGCAAAAATGAAATTAAAAACCACGTATAATTTTGAAACAAGGAAGTTACTAATTATGTGGCAAAATAATAAAATTGATGTCAAAATTTAAGTTATTAGACTAAAATGATGTCAAAACTTTCTTCAAGACCAAGTTTTAGATTGAAAAAGAAAATGGGCCCTCCCCATGAATTCTTTCCGATTGTGAGGCACATTAAAAAAAAAATGGAATATAAGCCCCAAAGCAAAGAAAATTAGGACATTATAGGGAGGAGTCAAACTTATTCTATTTAAAAAGTCAATATTAATTTCAAAAAATTAGGATTAAAAAAATATTACTTTTTTTTTTAACCTTTCAAAGTGAATCATGTTTAAAACAAACAAAGGGTTAACTTAGATTTGTTTCATAATGTTTAAAAATCTTGTACTTTTAAAAAATGTAAAGAGTCTTATATTGCTAATAATTTATTTCAGACGTTGATAACAAGTTAAGATTTTATTATACCAATTTTTCATCACTATAAATAGTTTGATACTTGGTTTTCTTAGCGTATCTTTAGATGGCTAGTTTTAAAAAAAGGAAATACATTTTTTTTAATTTTAAATGCAGGAAATTATATTAGTTTTATAAAATTAAAAATAAGATGATAAAAATGTTTTACATTGATATACTATGTGCCGGTGTTTTTCATTTTAAAATTTTTTATTTAAAAAAAATTACACCCCATTCCTTTTTCTTTCAAAATCCTCCTTCTCAAATATAAAATTAAGGTTTTATGTTAAAATATTGTGAATGAAAATAATTAACAATAAGAACTTTATCACCACAATAAATGACAAAGCTCAAATCAAATTAATCATAGTTTAATAAATTACAAATATTAATGATTTAAGGGGGGAAGTGATGTTAAATGATATGAATGGGGTAGGAAGATTATTTCATCCAATCACAATTAAAGATTTGTAGAAATCATGAGTAGAAGTAAAAAGAAAAGAAAAATTATTTTCTTAGTTTCACCATTCATGCAATTTATGGTCATCAGAGTTCGATGCATTCTAATGTGTACCTTATCAACTATGGTACACCACGCACCTATAGAAAGAGCACTACACCCTCATCTCACCAACCATTTTCCCCCCCTCCATCTTCGCATCCTGCTTCCTCCCATAGTGCCACCACTGCCAGCCTTGCTACCACCACCGCCTCCACTACCGCCAAACTCCCCTATTGCAAGGTGCATGACCCGGTCTTCATGTAACACCCTTTGTCACGCCCCAAACGTTAGCCGTAACCGACGTACAGGTCAATTTGACTCACTTAACCTAGCAAGTCTAATGACAAAATTTTGTTCATATAATTTAGCAACTTAATTATGGGGACTGCCAAAAATTCGGCAGAGTCTCCCCTGAAAACCGAACAATCCAAAAATTATATAGACCTATTTTATATCAAACATACCAGCCAGAAACCACAGCCAGAATATTTCCAAAGTAACAATCATAGGGATCTAAAGATCAGTTATACTAAAGAGTCATATACACATTATGACAATATATATAACCCAAAAATAACTAATCCTATGCCCTATAGCGGCAAAATATTGGAATCAACAAAATAAAAGCCTCTTCCATAGTAAAGGCCTACCACTACCAAAAGGAATATCCTGGGTACAATAGCTAGTCCCAAGAACCCGCTACTCAGCACCTTATGAATCTGAAGAGAAGGAAAGGAAATAGGATGAGTCATACAGACTCAGTGAGGGTATATAAACAAAGTGGACAAGAAGGAGAAACTAAATCACGCACGAGCTTTTAAAATAAAAGAAAGCAACTTAATAATCATATATTTACCAAAGAAACTGATTGAGGCAATAGTTTGTCAATTCTATATTTCCCATAATTAGAACCTCATCAATATCCTTCATTTAAATTAAAACTCATTAACAGAAACTTAATAATTCTCAATATATTGTCTTAATCAACTTCATAAATAGACTTTGTCAACATAGAATCAAATCTTCCATTAGACCAATCACTCCATAAGAGTTACTCAAGAAGAACTAAATTTTTATGGGGAGTGATCTCAATCCGTCTAATCATAAATATGAGCTCATCTCAAGCCGGGGACCTTGCCTCGCCCGGTACTATCTCATCTAAATATACTATGTGCACATAGGCCGTTATATCTGTTCGCTAATGGCAAACAGTATCGCTATATCTCTTCGCTAGTGGTGAATGGCGTTCTAACTTTGAACGCATCATGATTTTCTTAACATAAATTTTTTTAAAAATGAAACACTTAAATTCAATAAGTCAACTTCTATAAAATCCAATTCTTGCAAGAAATAAACTTTTATAATTCATTATAAATAAACCATAAAATAAGAAAGAATAGCAACAAGTGGCATTGAAATAATAACTAAGAGGATACCCAAAATATTAAATCAACTATCAGTATCCAAAGAAGCTCAATTATCATTTTAGAAAGAGAAATCAATCGGCTAAAATGACTATCCAAATCAATTATTAGCATAGAATCAAATTATTAACTTTAACAGATTAGTTTCTCCTATAAAAATAAATCTAAAACTATTGCCACTAAGTAAATAACTACTCACAACAAAGAGGGATCAACCGAGTTGCTCTCCAACAGCTCCAGAAAGAGTAACTGGCACCATATCAAGAGGATCTGATCAACACCAATATTTTGACAAGTTTAGATAATTTGTTTGGAGATAGTCTAATAATTAATGTGCTTATTATTAAGCAAAATTCCGAAATATTACTCACCTACTATTTTATTACTACTCCCTAACTTTGAGATAACCTCTAAAATTTACCCATAAGAAAAAAAGTTTAAGATTAGGAACTCACCTCAAGCTTTAAGAGCTAGTGGATAGCAAGCTTTTGTGATAAAATAAAGCAAAGGCAAAGCTTGATAATCAAAAGAAAAAGAAAAAGAAGAAAAAGAAAAAAGAAAGGAAGAGGATGCAGAGACTAGCTTAAAACAGAGAAAGGAAAGGAAAAAAAATTAAGGTGGGTGGGTGGCTTCGAGAAACAGGCCACCCCACCTTTATCTGACCTTCCTTTTCTTTTTTTTTTTTTTTTATCAACTTAATACTCAAAAGACTAAAAAGCCCTTATCCTTTTTATTATTTCCTTTCCCCTATTTTGAAATTCAAAACTGTGGCATCATAATACCTCCCCCCTTAAAGAAAAAAATTCGTCCTGAAATTTTGAGATATCAACGCACCTTGAATATTGAAAAGGTGTAGGTATTTCTCCCGCATAATTGTTTCGGGTTCCCATATGGTTTCTTCGCCAGATGGTCCCCACCAAATGACCTTCACTGATGCTACATCCTTAGAGTGTAGACGCTTCACTCGCCTATCTATGATTGCCTCTAGTTGCTCACTATAGCTTAGGTTCTCATCAAGCTCAACCAAATTATGCTAGATAATGTGAGAAGGGTCATGAACATACTTCCGTAGCATTGATACATGGAAAACTGGATGAACACTTGAAAGATCAAGTGGAAAGGCTAAGCGATAAGCAGCTTGCCCTACTTTCTCCAATATCTCAAAAGGTCCAATAAACCTTGGGCTTAATTTTCCTCTCTTGCCAAACCTCAAGATGCCTTTCATAGGGGAAACACGTAGAAACACATGTTCTCCTACACCAAACTCCAAAGGTTGACATCTCTGATCCGCATAAGACTTTTGCCTACTTTGAGCAGTCACTAAATGTTCTCGAATTAGTTAGACCTTCTCAATAGCTTCCTGTATCAAATATCAATCAACAAGTTTAGATTTCCCAGCTTCAAACCAACCAATCGGTTATCTACAATGCCTTCCATATAAAGCCTCAAATGGTGCCATTTGGATACTAGATTGATAACTATTGTTGTAAGCAAACTCCATTAGAGGTAGATATTGGTCCCAACTCCCTCTAAAGTCTATGACACAAGCTCGAAGCATATCCTCCAAAATCTGTATTGTTCTTTCAGACTGACCATCTGTCTGAGGATGAAAAGCAATGCTTAAGTCTAATCGAGTTCCTAAGGTTGTTTGAAAAGATCTCTAGAATTAAGCAATGAATTGAGACCCTCGATCAGATATTATAGACAAAGGCACTCCATGTAAGGATACAATCTTCTCTAAATAAAGTTTGGCATAATGAGCTACTGTGTAAGAAGTCTTAACAGGCAAAAAGTGCGCAGACTTAGTCAGTCGGTCCACAATTACCCAAGCTAAGTCATAACCCCTTGAGGTTTTAGGCAACCTCGTCACAAAATCCATAGTGATCTTCTCCCACTTCCATTCAGGTATTCTCAATTTGTTGGAGCAAACCACCAGGCTTTTGATGCTCAACCTTCACCTGCTGGCACACCAAACACTTAGACACAAACTCAGCAATCTCCTTTTTCATCCCTTCCCACCAATAGAATTCTTTTAGGTCTTAATACATCTTCGTAGAACCTGGTTGAATGTGTAAGAAGAATGATGGGCTTCCTCTAATATTTTCTTCTTCAAGTCTACTACATCAGGTACACATAAGCATTTGCCAAAATGCAAGACACCTTCAGAATCAATCACAAAGTTAGAAACTTTGCCTACCCGGACCCCTTCCATAATCTTCCTCAAATGAGGGTCTTTTCCTTGGCTACCCTTAACACTATGCACCAAGGTGGAACAAACTTGGACTTGAGCTATTACTGACTTTGCACCTGAAATTTCAAACTTCACCCCTCTATCTACAAGTTCTTGGAACTCCTTCACTATTGGTTTTCTAACCTCAACTATGTGGGCAAGACTACCCATGGACTTCCTACTCAAAGCATCGGCCACTATATTTGCTTTTCCTGGATGATACAAAATCGTGCAATCATAGTCCTTCAGGAGCTCCATCCACCTTCTTTGCCTTAAATTCAAATCCTTCTGCTGAAAGATATACTTGAGGCTCTTATGATCAGTATAGATCTCGTATGTCTCACCATATAAATAGTGTCTCCAGATCTTGAGAGCAAATATCACTGTTGCCATTTCCAAATTGTGTGTAGGATAGTTCTACTCGTGCTTTTTAAGCTGTCTAGAAGCATAAGCAATAACTCTCCCCTATTGCATCAACACGCAACCAAGACCAACTTTAGAAGCATCACAATAAACTACATAACCACCACCAGAAGTAGGTAATGCTAACACCGAAGCAGATGTCAAACAACTTTTCAACTTTTGGAAACTTTGCTCACATGCATCAGTCCATTGAAACTTAACTTGCTTTTGTGTTAACCTAGTCAAAGGAGCTACTATTTTAGAGAAGTCCTTGATAAACCGGCAATAATATCTAGCAAGTCCAAGGAAATTGCGGATCTCCATCACAAATGTAGGCTTGGGCCAATTCTGCACCGCTTCTACCTTCTTTAAGTCAACACTTATCCCTTCTTTAGACACCACATGACCTAAAAAAGTCACGCTCTCTAACCAAAACTCACATTTAGAGAACTTGGCATATAGCTTATGCTCTCTCAATGTCTGTAAGGCTAACCTCAAGTACTACTCATGCTCTTCCTTACTCTTGGAGTACACTAAGATGTCATTAATGAAGACTATCACAAAGTGACCCAAGAAAGGCCTAAAGATATGATTCATCAAGTCCATAAAAGCTGCAGGGGCATTGGTAAGTCCAAAAGACATAACCAAGAACTCGTAGTGTCCATAGCGAGTACAGAAAGCTGTCTTAGGAATGTCTTCACCCCGTATTTTCAGCTGATGGTACCCAGATCACAAATCAATCTTTAAGAAACATTGGGATCCTTGAATTTGATCAAATAAGTCTTCAATGCAAGGAAGGGGATATTTATTTTTCACCGTCACCTTATTCAACTGCTGATAATCAATACATAAACGAAGTGAGCCATCTTTCTTCTTAACAAATAGCACTGGTGCACCCCAAAGAGAACAACTAGGGCAGATGAAACCCTTATCAAAAAGATCCTTCAATTGTTCTTTCAACTTCTTAAGTTCAGCTAGAGCCATTCGATATGGGGGTATAGAAATTGGTTGAGTATTTGGAAGCAAATCTATACAAAACTCTATCTCTTTGTCAGGTGGTAACCTTGGCAACTCTTCAGGGAAAACATCAGGATATTCACATACCACTAGAATCTATTCCAAACTCCCCTGTGATATACTAGTATCTATCACCACTGCTAAATACCCCAAACAACCCTTCTTTAGCAACTTCTCAGCAACCATTGCCGTAATCAAGTTGTTTGGTGACCAATCTCGATCACCTTAAGATGTGAAAGTCAGTTCACCTGGCACACAAAACTTTACCACCTTGTTGTGGCAATCTAAGATAGCATGACAAAACGCTAGCCATGCCTAATATTACGTAAAAATCTACCATATCGAGTACTATTAGGTCTACTATGGAGAGTTTACCTCCGACTAGCACCTCACATGATCTATAAACCAAATTAGCTAATAAGGAATCACCCATAGACGTGGCTACTATCAAATGCTCACTCAGAATTATAAGGTCTTTCTTAAGGCAAGATGCAAAAGAAGGGGACACAAAAGAATGTGTAGCTCCAGAATCGAAAAGTGTACGTACTTCTTGAGAACATATTGGAAGTATACCTGTCACTACAGCATTAGATGCCTGAGCATCTTGACGGGTTAAAGCAAAAACACGAGCCTGCCCTTTACCAATCTATCCTTGACCTCTGCCACCTGGTCCTCTACTACCTCGTTGGGTATTGTTAGATCCTCAACCCCCTGAACCACCAACATATCCTCCTGGAACTATTGGTGCTGATGCTCCACTAGCAGAAAGCTGAGAGTGTGACATAGGACAATTCCTTGCAAAATGTCCCATTTGACCACATTAGTAACACCTTGGAAAACCCTGCCTGCAAGTCCCAAAGTGCCTCTTCCCACATGTGATGCAAGTATCAAGAGCTCTATCAAAATATCTAGGATGCTGGGAGGGTCCTCTACTATAAGTAGTACTAGCTGTCTGACAGCCTTGTATGCTCTATGACTGAGGGGGCCCTTGCTGACCCCGACGACCCTGGCCATCGTCACCTCTAGAACCACCACTGCTGCGACCTTCGCGGCCACCATGAGCAACATCTGAGCGTGATCTCTTACGCGAGTCACGGGAAGATCCACCTCTATCTTTGCCTCCTCGTTTAATCGCTAAAGCCCTATTCAAGGCATCCTTATATGTCATCTCAATTCCTGCTAATACTTTGAATATATGGGGCCTCAAACCCTCAACAAAGCATTGAACCCATAATTCCTCTATAGCCATAAAGTGTGATGCATAATGAGAAAGTCTCTCAAACTGGATATGGTAATATGCTACAGTCATTTGGTCTATCTACACAAGAGACTCAAATTCCCGTGCTCTACTAACTCGAATACTCTTTGGTAAAAAATGAGCCAAGAACAAATTACTAAACTCATACCATGCCAAAGGGGGTGATCCTGCTTGCCTTTCATGAAGCACAGTCTGATACCAGCCTCTAGCTAAGTCTCGTAGTTGAAAAGTTGCCAACTCAACCATCCGAGTAGAAGAACGCCCTAAAGCTCTATATATCCATGCGACATCATCTAAGAACTTCTAAGGATCTTCACTTGAGTCTGAACCACTATATACTGGAGGATTATGCCTCGTGAATGTAGACAAAGAAACTTTTGCCCCCCTGTGTTGAACAGGTGGAGGCTCAACTTGAGTCGTCTCGTGACTAGACTCGGAGTCCTCTTGATTCTGATCTCCCTGAGGCTGTTGGTTTCCATCGAGAACATTCACTAATTGCTGAACAGTTTGTTGCATATTATGCATTCTGGCAGCTAATTCAACTAAAGCAAGATCCCCAAGCCTAGCCCTAGGAACCACTACCTCAAGCATCCTACCACCCTGTCCACATCTCCCACGATCGCGACCACATCCACGACCTCATGGGGGTGCTGCATGAAGTTCAGTGGAAGCCTCATCAGTAATCGGCTCCCTAGCAGGTCTCGTCCTTGGTGGCATCATCACCTAGGACATGAACAAAGAACAAAAATAGGTAAAATCAAGAAAGGAGAATTGAAAGGACAACACTGAACATATTATGATAACTTGGACAATAGACTCTAGTTTAACTATGGTCACTCAAAGCCCCTTGCTTGTACATTGTGCCCAAGTACACAAATTACAAGGAAGATTCTATGATTGTCCATATTTTGCAGCCTTTAGGATCTACTACCCAAGCTCTAATACCAACTTTGTCACGCCCCAAACATAAGCCATGACCGGTGCACAGGTTAATCTGACTCACTTAACTTGGCAAGCCTAATGACAAAATTTTGTTCATATAATTTAGCAACTTAATTACAGGGGCTGCCGAAAATTCGGCAAAGTCTTCCCTGAAAACTGAACAATCTAAAAATCATATAGACTTATTTTATATCAAACATAATAGCCAGAAATCACAGCCAGAATATTTCCAGAGTAACAATCATAGGAATGTAAAGATCAGCTATACTAAAGAGTCATATACACATTATGACTATATACATAACCCAAAAATAACTGATCCTATGCCCTATAGCTGAAAAATACTGAAATCAACAAAATAGAAGCCTCTTCCATAGTAAAGGCCTACCAAAAAGAATATCTTGGGTAAAGCAATAGTCCCAGTGAACCAGATTATCAAAGACCTTGTGAATCTGAAGAGAAGGAAAGGAAATAGGGTGAGTCATACAGACTCAATGAGGGTATATAAACAAAGTGGACAGGAAGGAGAAACTAAATCACGCACGAGCTTTTAAAATAAAAGAAAGCAACTTAACAATCATATATTTACCAAAGAAACTGATTGAGGCAATAGTTTGTCAATTCTATATTTCCCATAATTAGAACCTCGTCAACATCCTTCATTTAAATTAAAACTCATTAACAGAAACTTAATAATTCTCAATATATTGTCTTAATCAACTTCATAAATAGACTTTGCCGATATAGAATCAAATCTTTCATCAAACCAATCACTCTATAAGGATTACTCAAGAAGAACTAAATTTTTATGGGGAGTGGTCTCCACCCATCTGATCATAAATATGAGCTCATCTCAAACCGGGGGTCTTGCCTCACCCGGTAATATCTCATCTAAATGTACTATGTGCATATGAGCCGTTATATTTCTTCGCTAACGGTGAACGGTACCGCTATATCTCTTCGCTAGCGGTGAACGGCGTTCTAACTTAGAACCCATCATGGTTTTCTCAACATAAATTTATTTTAAAATGAAACATTTAAATTCAATAAGTCAACTTCTATAAAATCCAATTCTTGCAAGAAATAAATTTTATAATTCATTATAAATAAACCATAAAATAAGAAAGAATAACAATAGGTGGCATTGAAATAATAACTAAGAAGATACCCAAAATATTAAATCAGCTATCAGTATCTAAAGAAACTCAATTATCATTTTAGAAAAAGAAATCAATCGGCTGAAATGACTATCCAAATCAATTATTAGTATAGAATCAAATTATTAACTTTAACAAGTTAGTTTCTCCTATAAAAATAAATTTAAAACTATTGTCACTAAGTAAATAACCACTCACAGTAAAGATGGATCAACCGAGCTACTCCCCAACAGCTCCAAAAGGAGTAACTAACACCGTATCAGGAGGATCTTATCAACACAAATATTTTGACAAACTTAGATAATTTGTTTAGAGATAGTCTAATAATTAACATGCTTATTATTAAGCAAAATCCCGAAATGTTACTCACCTACTATTTTATTACTACTCCCTAACTTTGAGATAACATCTAAAATTTACTCATAAGGTAAAAGGTTTAAGATTAGGAACTCACCTCAAGCTTCAAGGGCTAGTGGATAGCAAGCTTTTGTGATAAAATAAAAGAAAGGCAAAGCTTGATAATCAAAAGAAAAAGAAAAAGAAGAAAAAGAAAAAAGAAAGGAAGAGGATGCAGAGACGAGCTTGAAACAGAGAAAGGAAAGGAAAAAAAATTAAGGTGGGTGGGTGGCTTCGAGAAGGCCACCCCACCTTTATCTGACCTTCCTTTTCTCTTTTTTTTTTTTTCAACTTAATACTCAAAAGACTAAAAAGCCCTTATCCTTTTTATTATTTCCTTTCCCTTTTTTTAAAATTCAAAACTGTGGCATCACACCCTTCTAATTACAGCATCATGCTTAAGTTATAATAACTAACTATAATTATTATTGTTTTTCTTAAAAGAGTACCTTTATATAACGTAGGGGTAATAAACATGAAAATAGAAATTTTCTGGAAAATTGAACCTATACACGAATTGTGGTGGTAATACATGCGGGTATATATCGCTAGTTTTCCCTGTCATTGTATATCTATTACAGATGTCGTAGAAGCTTGTCTTGCTCTTTACACTTCTTGAGAAATTGAAAATGTATAGATACTAGAGAATAAATATAAATTATATCTACATAACTGTCTAGCACATGCAAGTCTATATACGTATATAAGTAGTCTTGGTACAAATATTCTGAAATCTTCAAGAGGCGAGGAACCCATCCACCCATGCCACTGCCACCTATACTGTCTGAAGATGACACAAGAATATACATAAGAGTGAGAATTATAAATTCTCAGTAGAAAATCCTAGACTATAACATACATTGTCATCATCATCATCTCCAACTATTTCTGTTTATTTTAAAAATTGTGTTCTCAATAGATAAAAGAGTAAAAGTTTATTCATTCAGTTTCTAAAAATCTTTATATGAAGTAAGCTCATTTTATTCAGATACTTGAAGTTAAGGAACAGTTAATAGCATTAATAATAATATAGCAAAGTAATGGAATATGCATATGTAAATGCAAATATAATGGGCTATGCAAGTGCACTTGTCTTCTTGTTCTTTCTTTAAACTCTTGACATAAGCACCTATACTTGGTACTTCTAAGAGGGGTGGATGGCTTTTCCCACTCCTGGATAATAAGCTACTTATTAGGACCGAGTTCGTTTCTATATATGATTACCGGGTTTACTTTCCCCAATGCTCACACAGACTTATTCCTAGCCAGGTTTACTTTCCCTGACTCAATTCAAGGGAAGCCATGTATACATTCCCAGACTTAATCGGATTTACTTACTCCTGCCCAAGTAATTTAAAATCATAGTCATCATGCGAGCTTATGTATTCATATACTTCCTTAGCTCATAGCTTCATATGCAATCTTTATTTATAATTGTACATGGGGATGTTTGAAGCACTTATGCTTATGCTACATAAATTACTTTCAAAATATTTCTGTCAAAAATTCGGCAATATGATAGCTATAATGTGAGGATTCCAAAAATTACAATAACAATTTGACCAACTAGTCAACAAAGAAAACAATTCCAACACATATAATAAGATTCAATCACGCTTGTAATCATATAAGGCACAGATTGCTCCATTTTCATAGGTTCCAAATGAATAGCCAAATTATAGCATATATATCAACATGGTACTAGAATCAATATGTAATCCTCAACCTTTCAATTAGATTCGGTCCCATATAGTTTGCAGACCTCTAAGTTAAGTTATGCATCATTTAACTACAAGTTAGATTGAATTCCTTCAATTCTGTCCAAAATTGTAAATTACATCAAAATTCAATTTTAAACCTTTTTTATCTCAAATTCTACAAAAATGTTGTTCTATTAGTCTATTTTCAAACCTTATTGGTCCCACTAAATTTTGATAAGTATAGCTTAAGTTATTTAAGTTTGATCTACTGTTGCCCTGTTATGACATAGTTTCAAACATCTAAAAGTGAAAATTGACTAAAACTCCATCGTATACCATTTTGCTCTAAAATTTGACATGTTTATACCCATGAGAACCCTCTTTCAAACAAATTAAGTCCTAATCAATTTGGCCACACAAAGCTTAAGTTATAAGCTCTAAATTGAGGCTATTCTATTTTGACACTTATAGAGCATAGGGTAATTTCGTAGAATTACTAGGACAACTCAGTAAGAGTTTGGATATGAAAATTTACAAACTTATTTTTCTATGTTTTAGATTGCTAACAAAATTAGTTGCACTGAAATTGAAGGTCTATGGGGCTAGTTATGCCTGTTAGAACATAGATTGCCTAGGTTTATTCCTCTCTTCCTCAACTTAATTCAAAAATTCATAATTTATTCATCTTATGTCTAATGGACCTCAAATTTCATGGGTGTACTTTCCTATGAGTTACATTTCAAGTAAAATTGGTTCCATCTCCATTAAAGGTTCCTAGCTTGAGATATAATCCATAGATTCACTATTGTTTAGGGTTGTCTAGATTAGCCTATTCTTAGTTATGAATTTCTTTAAGTTCCTAACTTGTTCTTCTCACCAACTCAAGTTTTGCTAGCTCTAGTTCATTGAGAACATTATCTTTAGCTCATAATATGTGAGAAACAATAAAAAATGAAAACTCTAGCACATATAGTGATATATCCACAAATAGGGAGTTCTAGAAGCCTACCTCAACTCCAAGCTAGAATACCACTCCAAACCTTGAAAGAGCTTTGCTCTTGAAGCCCCAAGCAACCAAGAATCAGCCCCCAAATAGTCCTTTTTGCCCCTAAATTGTGCTGCCCCTCTTCGCTCTATGGGTGTCTTTACTTGGTCTTTGATGTTTGAAGTTGTTCAGGTGCAAGATCATGGAGGTGAGTTAGAATTGTTGAGAGAAAAGAGAAGAGCATGAAGAAAAAAATGATGAAGTATGGGGGAGGGGTGTTCACAGCAAATTTGTAATAATTTGAGCATATGATTGACTTGAATCATCTTTTACCATTAGCTAAAATTGAATCCTCTTACATTCACTCTTATTCACCCCAAATTGAACCACCGATCATTTAATCACTGACATTATACACAAATAGAGACAGTAGCTCTTCTACAGAGGGTGAAAACCCCCCTAAATTGTAGCAGCAGCCAATAACAATGGGGAAGTTATAAATTTAATATTTTATATAACTAATAATTACTAATTTATTAAATAACATATTAATATAATATTAGATGATAATATATAAATTTATTTAATAATATATCAAAACTAAATTATTTGTGCAGTGTATTAAATAAAAGAAATAATTTTTTGTAAAAGTAAAATAATAAATATTAATTATTAAACCTTATATTAAAAAAACAAAAATAGAATATAAAGTCTGGCGATTATATATTACATATTAAATTGTTGCATTGACATTTTATGTTTGTGTCATATTTTATATTCATACTTTTGGTTCTTCAACTAAGTATAGAAAACACATAAATAAATTTTTTAATCAAATGTTAAAAATATTGTATATGATACCTATTAATTATTCCCACTAGTAACATTTTTTTTCTTTTTCTTTTGATTCGAATATTCTTTTCTTTTCGGGTTAAAAAATCCTATCACTAATTCATCTCTATTTTTAGCAGTCTATTTCTAATTCAAAGGATAATCACTTAATTCCATATTAGTATAAATATTTGATAAATTATTTTTAACTATGATTGATCATAATAAAGGTATATAAGTCAATTGGATAAGAATGTAAAATTCTTATAATATTTGACTCTTAGAGTTTGATATGTAATATCTCTTTTTTTCTTTAATTTTGTCTAGTTTAATAAGATCTGATAACGAAAAAGTTTCTTTTTATAAATAAAAGATGCATATATCAAGTGTGTAAAGAAAAAAGTGTTATCACACCAAAAAAAAAAAAAAATTCTTTCCTACACCAAAATAAAAAAGAATTTAGCAAAAAAATTAAATGAAAGAGTATGTTATATTTTACTAAGTAAAAATTTGACAAAAATAATCTGACAATATTACATAATTTTTGCATTTTTACCGTAAAAATAAGCATTTTACTTATAAATAGATTAAACAAACTGAATTTGTAAAATATTTTTTGATCTCATCTAAAAGGAAAATGTGGCTTTTCATTTTTTATATAGGTTTAGTTATGATTTAATACAAGTATATGGCTTTTTAAAATTTTTTACCAGGATATGGCTTTGTTAAGGTAATCCACCATCCAAAAAAACATATTGCTTTTTTATTATTTTTTAAACACCCTAAAAAAGCTAAAAAAGTTGGATGTAATTAATGGATGGGATGCTGATGACATGACGCGGCTGATTGACGTAATCCGCAGGATCTACCTCCTGCAAAAAACTGCCACTTCCTTACCTGATCCACAACAAAACTTAGAATAGCAACAACAGTAGATGAACCCAAAACCCGAAACCTAGTCCTAGTCAGGTACATCTATTTCATGATAGGGAGGAATCTAGAACTCAAAACATGGTCCTAGTCAGTCACATAAATTTCATGTTGAAGTTTCCTACTTGAGTTATAGAGGAACCTGGATCCTGGATCATGGAAACCAAAACCTAGAACACTTCAATATGTTAAAGATCAATATGAAATAGATGTGCTCGGGTTCCAAGTTGCTACTACTTTAGGTTTCACCTTGCCACACATAGGGATACCTGCATGTTCCAACTTCCCTACTGTTGCTACTATTCCAGGTTCCGAGTTCCTCTTTATTCCAAGTGGCCAATTCTCTAGTGAAGCACATAGAGATTTGCTTCGCCATAAAACGCTGAGTTATGCGAGTTTCGAGTTCCAAGTTCCTCTTTGATACAAGTTTCGAATTTCCCTTTGATGCGAGCTCAAAAGATGAGAAAGCCTCGTATGAACTCAATGCAAGTTCCAAGTTCCTCCGTGGCTCAGGTAGGGAAGTAGTAGCTTTTTGCAGGAGATGGACCCTGCGAGTCTAGCTTTTTGCAGGTGGATTCCTACACAATGGGGGCAGATTGTATAATGAAATTTTTTTGTTCCCATCTATGACAAATTATCTCTAATTAATACCATATTCCCGTGATAAAATCCAAAGTACAAATGAAGCCAGAAAATGAATGAGTATAATTCTTTTTAACTCAAGATGTTTAATACCTTAAAAAAAATTATCAAACGACAAAAAGTTATTACAAACATAAATTTCATAAATATAAATCATCAAATGTGTAATTATCTTCGCTGTAGCAATTTTTAGCTTCAAAAGAAATATACGTTTCATATATTCATAGTAAATTACACTATATTTAATTTTCTTTACTTATTGACTTACAGCGTTAACTATTTTTAAAAGAATTATATAGAAAGGAAACAAAGTTCGCTCATTATTAGTTAGTAAGCTTTACATTAAAATATTTTTAAAAAACTTAATTGTATAATTAATTAGTTGAATAATGATATTTGTGTCTTAAAAAACAAGGGGAAATCCTAACCATTGATCCTTGCCATGCCATGTGTCACCCCTTCATAACTTCTTGGAAATTAAGTTGTTAAATTGATTTTATTTTTGAATTTTTTAAAATGGTGAATAGTGAATTAGGTGATACTATAAGTATGGGAGTTACTTGCTTTAGTGGATAAAAGAAGAAGAAAGAAGTCATCTCCTTCCTCCACCTTAGCAACTCGGCTGAAAGTGAGGGTAGAGCAAGTAAGAGCACCTTTTAGTTCTTCCAACATCAAGCAAGGATCCTTGTGAGTGAAAACAACAACCATCTCATATTTAGAGTCGAATTCGACCCTGGCTTCTAAGACATATTGCCATATTGACTGGCATGGTTCTAGGCTCGTCAATCAACTTCTTTTTTTTTTTTACCACATTATGGAACTTGGCTAGGGGTGCAACAATTGCCTCTTTGGTGATACTTGATAGTCTCATGGCTAGATACATCTTTGACATCTACCATATTGAATGTCATAAAGATAGGTTAAGCAAAGTTGGCCTCAAAGGGATCAATGTCAACCTTCATAGTCGGCTAACTCTTCTCCTTAAACTTCAATCGACCAGCATGTATCACCAACTAGATCAAGTCCCTAAAACAAACACAGCTATTAGCAAATGACCAGGTCATTTTGATATTTACAATACTTTCTATTTTTAATATCTTCAACAGGTGGAATTTTACACCCCCTCAAGGAGCTTAAGTTGCTTACCTTTTAGCAAAATATCAAAAATATTCTCAGCTTTAGTTATATCAAGAGAATAACTTTTAGCATTAGAAGAGGCTTTTCTTTCCATTTAGCAGGCCTTAAGAAAGGACACACATAAGGTGGCCCTAACTGAAGCTCAGCCACAAGGTTGCTTGATCTTCATCCTATTCATCAGATTCAACATAGTCGATATAAGCAACTCACTCTTTGCAAATCCTTTTTCTAATAATTTCCTTTTCAACTCTCAATTGCTCGATTTGTCTAACTCTTTCAACATGTTGGGCCATGTCAAGCAATTGTTGGTTCACCAAATTCTTCCGTTGCTATAGTCGAGCCCATTGAAAACAATTTTCACCATTTCGACTTTGGGAATAAGAGTGAAACACCTACTCCTTATGTGTCAAAATCGAGCCAGATAGTCATCATTGACTACCTGGGGTATCTCTTAATAGAGAATAGGTGAGTTAAACTAACTCGTTTTTCACCCCTAAAGAACTAATTGTGAAAACTTCGTTCTAGGTGCCCCCAAGTCGAAATTGAATTGGACCTTAGGTTCAAAAGCCAGGTAAAGGCATTCTTAGTTAGAGAATTGGGAAAAAATTCTCATTTTGAGGTACTCAACAAAAAGCTATTTCACCTATCTCAATAGTGTATCTCTCAATATGCTTAATACGGATTCACTACTATCCCCTAAAAAGTTAGTCAAAGACTTTGGGGCTTTATAGCCCTTTGGCAACTCAACTTTAGCATTAGTTGGGAAAAGGTGAGACAAAATAAAGCTGGTTAGCATAACCTACTTTAAAAATAAACCAGTTTGACAACTCTATTTACATTCAACTAACTCCCCTCGTTATTTTGTCAAACTTGATTGAATACATTGTCAGGGTTTTGATTTCTCCCAACCATGTGTGCATTACGATATTGCAAATTAGGGCGTTATTAATGCTCATACTTAGGTGGCAGTGATAAAGGCACATCATCCTCATTGTGCACATTCTGATCATTAGGATTATTGTTCACATCCAAAGCCATAGTCATCCTGTTCATTTGACGGTTAATCAAGTCAAATTGTTGATTAGTTGAATCTATCAAAGGATTCAAGACTATGGCCATTTTATGTGTTAACAGATTCACCAAATCATGGTGACTCTCTTTGACTTGTTGGAGAAAGGTAGCTAACATGTCAAGAGTATTAATGGGAGAACCCTAAGGTATGGCTCGGGTCATATTTGGGAACATGGGTCCCATTTCTCCCATATATAATCTTTTTATGGTCGTTACACTCTAACTCACTTGATTTTGAGTCACATGATTTTGATAAGATGCCCCCAATCCTAGAGTCATAGTGGGTTGCACCATATACGCTGGTACACTTATTGGTGTTATTAATGGCCCAAATTGTGACATTGTTGCTATCATGGGATGAGTGGCATAAATTGAATTTGGGTACCAACTAGGAGTTGGTCCTGTGACACTAATGGCTATTAGTGGGCTATATCTAGAGGGTAACCCATACACTAGCATAGGTCCCATGTATGCACTAGAAATCACAATATTGGCATTTTGATTAGTAGTTTGAGCCATTACATTCTGCCTAGTAAAAATTTGTTCACTACCTGTGGTAAGAATATTAGAGCTAGTACTGTTGCCCTCTTGTATGGGGGAATTATAATCACTTGACAATGTACTAGACATGGACAATAGTTTACGACTTCTTAAATGCATAGAGCATCAAAATCCTCAAAAACACTCAACCTTCTCCTACTAGGCATGCCAATTTGTGTAGTGTATCGATCAACCAGCAACTTGACTAATTGCATTAGGCTAATTGCATTAGGCATGCCAATTTGTTTATATGTTGATTCTAGCGTCGAAAAAGATATTCGACGGATCAGTTTTGATTCTAGATCTCAATTCAAAAAAGAGAATTACTTCCTCTATAAAGGACGCAGAGTTTGTGTGAAGTAAAGATTCAACATAAGAGCATTACTTAGTCATCAAAAATATTCTCAAATCGAGAATTGTAATCGATGAAATGAGAAATTTGATTGGTCAGTAGCAATGTACATACAATGAAAATAATGAACAGAAATGAAATGAAATGAAACAACAGATAGCAAATAAATTGATGAAATGAAAATGAAAGAAAAAGAAAACTAGACTAAAGGCAATGGTGTTCTACTCAATGATTCCGTGTGGCTCCATTGTCACGATAACATGCGGATTGAGAGGTACTTTGTGAGTGTTTAACCATGACTCACTGAATTGACCCAAGGGTCTTATTTATAAATAAAATTCTACTTGGACTTCAAGTAACTGCTTTGACACTGGCAAAATCCTGACTCTTGGAAGTAAATCAATTACTTGACATCTCGGCCATTCTTCTTTCCCATGTTCTGACTAGCTTGGATAACTACTGGTAACCACTCTCCACATTCTAACGTGCCAAGTTGGACCTAATAACCATCGGTAACTGCTCTTGAAATCTCAACACGTTCAATCATGCGTTTGTGCTCCTTTTTTTCTCTCAATAACATGTAATTTGTTGACTAAAGTCAACACATTCACCGTTCACCACTCTCCCATGAAATCCACTAAGTGTTCACATGGCCTCATATCCTACCATATTGAGGTAAAAAATGTAACACCTTAATAAACCCATACTACGCTTAAGTCGTATTACGATATTTTATTAGTTGTTACTTATGCTCGTGGAAAACTAATCTTTACTTGAAATTAAATTACGCGGAAAATACGGTAAAATTTTTCTTTTTCTTTAAAATACGTCGTCACTTTTGGAAAGTAAAGCCTTGCGCGAGAAGATAATAATAAATGAGCGTATCGCAAAGATTTCAGTATAAATTAAAGAAACAGAGATAAATCAAAATACCATACATTCACATTAGTACTACAACCACATAATTATAATTAATCTCATAATATCCAATAAATACATAAAAAGGGAACTCATGGTCATGCCATAGTCCCAAAATCAAAGGTACATAAGTCTGATACAAAATGAAATACAACAGATAAGGAGCACTAATGAAATAGACCCAATGAGACACATGTCGGCTTTCGCCCTCCTTCCATGTTCTTCCATCGAATGTAGAACTCAGTCCTCGAGTGCCTGGTTCCCTCGCCTCGCCTCGGGACGGAGGAGTGCGGATACGAGGGTGTCGACCGATCACTTCCACGCCGACTTAACGCGACCACGGAGTATAATCAAGCGATCAAGAACGCTTTCGTAGGGATCCTCCCTGACGCGCCGGATGGTACTCAGTGAGCGGGCGCTGGCGGCCGCCTCTAGAGTAGCTGCCGAGCTCACTTCGATCAATGGACCTCCGGTAGTGGCTCTGCTCTACACGTAAACCCGGCGACATCGGCTTCCATCTCGATGTCTCCGGCCAAAGTGAAAGTCCCAAGGACCTAGCAGCACCAAGGAAAGCCGATGAGATGTTCATGGGCGGCAGACCTCGCTCCTCCCGCCAAAAACTCGACCGTAGAAATACGTGTAACTATCGTGGTGGTCGGGCCACTTATAGCGCAAGTATCCTCATCGTAGGGGCCCACTCATGGTGAGGAGGCTCATGCTTCATGCCACGGGCATGCCATGAGTATCCGTGACGAGACTTAAAAACACTAGGGTGAGAAATAAGATTTCTCAAAGAGGACTCGACCCTAACACGTAGTTGTCATCGCCATCGCCCCACCACTTCGGTTTTATAAATAAAAACAAAGGAGCATGCATCCAATTCAATTCTTAGATTTTTGAAAACATGAGTATCCGAAGCGGATTCAATTTTAACATACTTTCTAATCATTTACATCATAATATACATGAACACAAGCATATTTACATCAAACATGAATATCCAAGCTATGAAATTCCCTTAACTTCTTCCCTTTCTAGGGTTTTGGACCAAGCCCCTTTTTCTTTTCTTTAACTTGACTTTATCTTTTTCACCCACTAAACATAAGTGGTAATGTGCTCATACCGTGGCCGTCGCCACCATAGAATTTTGGTACTTACACTAGCTGGGTCATGCCATGCCTCATGTAAGACCTATCCCCTATACTCACACTAGCTGGGTCATGCCATGCCTCATGTGAGTCGTGGGTGAGGGGAAACTTAAATTAGGTTACCTTCCCTTTTGAAGGATCACTTGAATTAAACTTCTTCTTATTTAAGCATTATGATGCAAAATATTTCTAAGTCCATACTTTACAAAATTTCGCAAGAAGATAACGGCTAAACCGAAGCTTCCCAAAATTTTGCCAAACAGAGAAACCAATATCATAGTATCATGAAGCATCATATCACATCATCATTATCATATCATCATCATCATATCATCATCATAACATCATCATATCATCATGATCATTATCATAACATCATGCTTGCACATAAACATAGGCATATTCTCAAGCAACATTTTATGAGCTTAGCTTAATAAATTGGGTGCAAGCTTTTAATTGAGGTTGTCTCTTGTCTAAACTTCTCTTATTGAGCATAATGCCAATTTTTGTCTAATGTCCTTTTTGATACTTTTTAAGTTGAATTATGAGGGTTCTCTAATGCTTAATGTAAGGGTATTAATGTCTTAAAGCTTATTTCTCCTTATTCTTTAACTTTTACCATAACCAGTTTTTACTTTTACAGTGGGGCAGTAACTTTAAAAATTCACCAAAATTTCATCTTTTACTCTTTTATTTCGAATTTTTTTGTGGATATACTTATCTGAGTCTATTTTTAAACAAAAGAAACCCCACTTAAAAATTCATTTTGTAGCTTGAGTTATGCATATTTTATTCTGACTGTTCAGTTTCTAAGTTCACTCCCGGTACAGTGGATTGTTACTTCTCATTATAATTACTCAGAAGGAATCTGAGAAAACTTTTTATGGGTTTGTTCCTCTATGTCTTAGCTTTCATTTAAACTTGGTCTCACTGAAAAATCATTTTTGTAGCTCGAGTTATACACATTTTAGTGTAGACTGCCCAGACAGAAACCAATCCGAGAACAGTCCACTTTGAAAAATCATATCTCACTCATTTTAACTCCGAATCTTATGTATTTTATATGTATGGAAATCTCTTTGAGTCTACTTTCATAGAAAAATAGTTTCGTTTCATTTTGAGTTCTGTAGCAATAAACATACCGCACGCTTTACAGACTGCCAGAAAATCCAGATTTTTACGTTTTGATCTTTCTCATGTTTTCTCCAAAACACTCAACCTCACTTTCAAGAAAACATTCTCAAGTTATAAAACACTCATATACCATGAAAGATTAGTGAAAAACTAATATGTTGGAGTTCAAAAATATTGAGTTCAACCATGCTTCACACCCAACCGAAAACATGTTTTCAACAAACAACCATACAAGCAACATCTCATTTTTTGACAAGAATGGCTATGATGCCCATAATCAAACTTTAAAATCACCTAGCTATGGAGAGCATAGGAGTTCTAAAACTTGAAAAACAAGAGAGAAAAAGAGTTTAGAGCCACTACCAAAGAGAGTTTTCTTGAAGGATTTTGAAGGTGGAGAAGGTTGGAGAGAGCCTTCCTCCTTGAGTGCTTGGAAATGGGGCTTGTGTATGAGTGATCTTGTTTCTCCAAAGACCAAAAATGGTGGTCCTTGAAGGGATGGTGATGGTGGTGATGGAAATGAGGTGAGGAGTAGTAGAGAAATTGGAAGAAGAACAAGGAAGATTGAAGGAAGAAGAGAGTGGGTATGAGACTTGGAGAGAGGAGAGAGCTTTGTGTGTGAGTCTTGAGAAAGGAAGTGAAAAATGAAATGAGGAGAGAGGGAGGGCTGATTGGGTGGTGCAAAAATGAGAGAGGGAGTGAGGTGACTTTGCTTCTTACAACAAGCTAGAGAGTGGGAAAAACCATAGGACAAAAGGGAGTGTTGTGTTTTCTTTGAGTCTTGCACTGTGAAATAAAGGCTTGTAGGTGTTTTTGTCAAGTGGTTAAAAGCATGAGCTCTCAGGATCAGATGTACTTGGATGGTGATCACACCAAGTGTCATTATCTCACGTATGAGAGTACAACTCTTGTCATAACTTAAGGAAGCTACTAATATGGACTCTTGATCTAGTGGTGTATGATGAGAAAGTAATTGAATGGTTGGACGTGGGCTTTGCTTTGGCCAAACTTTGAAACAATAAAATAAAGGGAAGTTTCTACATCTTTATAATTGTTGTAATTATCTAAATGTTAATTAATTCAATTGGTTTAAATTACTCATTAGCATATTTTAGCTAAGAAGGATTTTTCTCATTAATTTTGTAAGAAGATGTGAAGGTTAATGTGATTAAGTTTTGAGACTTATATGCTCTTAGTTAATTAGATTAGATCACCTTGATTTTATGTTCTAAATCATGGATTAATAAGGATTGGGCAATTAGGCTTTTAATTATAACTTTTAATGCATTATGTTTCAATTGTTGACTTGCCTTTAATTTACTAAGCTCTCAACCATCGAGATTAGCCGATTAATTCTTAGTTAATCGTTAACCTCTCTA